>JBCFYV010000001.1:34887619-36194144 GCA_039000515.1 Timema cristinae | reverse complement strand
ATGAGGTTACACTCTCTCTTAATTCAATCTTCCTCATCCCTAACACATTAGCATAAATGGTACATATCCATTACGTGTAGTAATACCTGTTGTAACAAAAAATCACACGGTAATATACGTATATAAATTATTGTAGGTAGTAATAAATCGTAAAAACAAAGAGCAAAAGATGCAAGGAGGAAGAATGTTTTTGCGGGAAAAGAGACAAGATCGAAACAGATACAAAAATGTGTGACCTCAAGTAAATATATTAGTTTAAAAACCTTGGGATGGCAAAAAGATTATTCTCAAAAAAAGAAGAGAAAATAAGAGGAAAGTAATTCCAGACGGCGTAAGAGAAAGGAAGAAACAGTAACTAGTAGATAAATGTAAATTGGAAGCAAGTAGGAAGAGGCAAACTGGGAAAAAAAGACAAACGAGTAAAGAAACGATTCAATCAGTTTTTTGGATCGATGAAGAGACCATCTTGTAGGAGGCAAATCTGTGGCGGAAGGCCTCAAGAAGGAGTTCCGAGGACAAAAGGAGGGGTGGGCTCAGATCTTCGTGACAAAGGGAGGGGGCAGGGCTCAGGGTTTTGTGACAAAGGGAGGGGAGGTTTCCAATCTGTGGTATACCACCACACAACCACCTGCTGAGACGTACTGAAGCTTCAAATTTATAAGCGCCGGATCAAGGGGGTTGATGGGCACATTGCTCCCCCCCCTCTTCCCCTGTTCTCTTACAAGAGGAGGCAAGGGAGGGGGTATGGGCTTAGAATATATGTTAAATGATTTAATTTTTATATTTAATTATGTGTATTACTTTTAAAATATATTAAACCCACAACGCAATATAAAACCGACTATTTCTTTTTGTGTGTTCATTGATACTTAAATCTGAAATATTGCCTTGATATATCTTAATAAACCCCAATTTTGACAATAATATATGCAAGTTCACACAAGTTTTATTTTTAGCACCACGTCTTACGACCCATTCTGGTTATACGCTAATGGTTTTAGGGATGAGGAAGATTATATTTATAGGAAGTGTACTCAAATTAGCGTGGAGGAAAAGTGATAAACAATTTTTGATAAACCCTCCCTAAATACGCCCAACCGAGATTTGAGCTTAGCTATTGGCAGTCTAGTCTATTGCGGGTGTGACGCCTTAGATTATGTGGCCACCGAAGAGGGTCAGAAGGTAGTTCGTTAGCTACCGTTTTATCTCGTGGAATAATTTTCCGCAGTTCACAGGGGATAATTTGATTTGAGCTTTCCAAAATGAGAATCGTTAGATAATAATAATAATAATAATATTTGAGCACCGCGTCTTACTACCCCTTCGAGTTATGCGCTTTAAGTACTAATTACGCTAATGGATTAGGAAATGGGAAGGTTTAATTAGAGGAGGTGAATCCACATTTGCGTGGAGGGAAAGTGGTAAACCATTTAAAAACCACCCCCAGTTCACCCGACCGAGATTCGAACCTCGATCTCCCCGTCCTCAGCAGTCGAGCTCAACACGACAAGCGCGTTAGCCAACTACGCCACTGAGGCGGATAGAATCGTTAGAGAATATTGCCTCAAACTCAGGACAAGTGTTGCCTCTTGTCTCCGAGGCTTGGTTCACACGTCCACCAGAAATTTACAGCAGATTTCACAACAATTTATATGTTAGTAAAAAATATATGTTGACACATAATACTTTTTTTTAGCTAAATTCATTCTAACTTGTTGTACAGAGAAATATGAAGTTAGTATTTCAAGGACTACTCGGTAGAGCAACAATTGATCAATACACTTTTTTAGTAAATTAAACAATATAAGTTATGAATAAAATGGATTAGTTTTTTTAAGTTAAAAATGATAGGATTCTTATAGTTACTTAATTTATTTACACAAAATTAATGATTGTTTGAAACGAAATAATAATTATAAGTAAAATTAATAAACATTTACATCATAAATTAAAATATCTTCTATAGCTTGTAGAATATTATTATACACCTTGGATGCCTATTCCATAAAAACCGTAAATAATGGTTGAAATATTATTTAAAAATATATAATAATGTCCTAAAAGTTAAAATACACAATGAAGCTTAGTTATGCCTATATTGCCTAAAAAGCCGTTTTAAAAGAGTAAATACATTTTTTGGAGCTCTTTTAATTTGTTTGAAATGTATGTAACATAGAGGAAAAAAATATTCAAATAAATTTAGCAAAAACATCTAAGCATTAATAATTATTACAAGCTTTTATAATATTTAGTATATTTATAACTAGTGAATAAAAAATATTAAAATATAACCTATTACCTCTAAATATGATTTAAATTTGCTCTAAAACAAAAGATATCCATACATATTCGGTAATAAACAAAATAAAAGTAGATATTTGTAGTCAGAGTAGCTGATCACATATAGGCTTACTATACACTGTATTTTTTTTTCAATTTTATGAATATGTTATTTAAATGTAGCAATAACCTTAATTATAAAATATAATAGCTTGGGTACTTAATCCAACATTATATGCGCATTCGTACTACTGGCAGCATTAACCCCTCAAGAATCAAAGGTTGGTGCATTATATAATAGCTTGCGATCTTAATTGATCTTAGCCCTTCACCTCTGACAAGACGTGTATTAATCACAACTTGTGAATATATGGAATGACAGGCCTCCACTGTGGTTCGGATTCCAAGTTAAACTGTAGGTCTTCCATTTAATCTCCCAAACACCTTACCATTTCACATTAGCGTAGGTGCGTATAATCCGATCGGGTAGTAAGTTGTGGTGCTAGTAATACTAATTGATCTTAGCTTATGATTTAAACATTTCCATCACAGACTTTATCTTAAATTATGAGTGAAGAATTACTTTGAACACAGGACGACTACTGAATAGCTTGGTGGTAAGAACATTGGCGTGCTAAGTCAAAGATTTCGGGTCCTATTCCTGTGTCCATATGGCGTTATTAAATTTAAATAATCTTTTATTTAGTTGCGGCTATGACCATGCCTTACAAATAAAATAGTTTTGGTAAATTTTAATTCATTTAGTTTATATATTGCTTAGAAATAATTTGAAGTTCATAATAAAAATATGGCTTAAGGTGGGTACGTAAGAAAAGACCACTGTTTTTTTTTGCAGTTTTTATGGCAAAACATTTTTTTTTGCTAAGAAAAATTAAAAAATTGCTTCAGTACAAACATAGAGTTTAATTTTCTTCAAAAAGTGATACCATTTATTGAATATCTGTCATGATCATGATACCTAAAAAACTTGAACTACTATGAAGATTAAAAGTTATCATTAAATTCTAGAATATCCTTGACAGATAATCAAGAAATGTTTAGGTCACCATGTGAAGAAAATTAAATTATATGTTCGTACTGGAGCAATATTTTATTTATTTTGACCAAAATATGTTTAACCATAAAAACTGCTAAAAACACTGACCTTTTCTCGCTTTCCCTTCTATCCCACCTGATGGGGGTTGCCCCTGTTGCCCCAACCTCCCCACTTGTCGATAGAGTCATCGACAAGCAGTGGGAAGTTTTGGCTGATTTGATATGCGAGTTACAGGTTGTTTTCACAACCCTTATCCTCGTTGCATGAACTTAGCATTATATGACTTGGTACCTATGATTTAGTCGTACAAAGTACACGGTTTGAGTTGGTTTGTAGCCCGACACAAGATATCCACCTTGACAGAAGCGCCAAGCTAGGTCACCTGTGAAAGGGCTGTATTGCTTTGTGAATTACAGGCAGCATATGCTAGCCCTTATCCTCATGGAATGATGGTGAGAAATGAATGGTTTGATGATGATGGCTGTGTCCAGCCTTGGCCGTTTATATGGTCTCTCTTCCTGCGGGTCGTAGTTGCCTAGTGTCCTTATAATGGGGTTCTCGTGTGTTAGTACTTGTTCATAGAACCTGGCTCTTTTTTCACAGAAGAGTTCGGCGAGAGTCTTGTTTTTTGTTAATGCATGTAGATGTTCGATTTTAGTCCGTATATCCACGCCGGTTATAGTTCTGAGCACTTTATTTTGGGTCGTTTGGAGTTTGCTGAGGTGGGTTTTGGCTGCATAGCCCCATTCTACGCAGCCGTAAAGAATGATTGGTTGTATTACACATTTGTATATTGTAAGCTTTGTATGTTGGGTGAGCTGGTTACCTTTAAGAAGCGGATAAAGTTGAATGAAAACGGCCTTTGCCTTCCTGTTGGTTTCGGTGGTGTGTTTCGCCCACGTTAGCTTTCTGTCTATATGTATCCCTAAGTATTTTGTGTCGGTCTTAAACGGTATTTCTTCCTGGTGTATCACAAAGTTCTCCGATGGTGTCTGCCTTCTTCTGGATATGACTAAAGCTGTTGATTTGGCTGCATTGACTTTAATTCTCCATTTGGAGAGCCAGGATTCAAAAGTCATTAAATACCGTTGAATCGCTAAAGAGGCGTAATAGATGTTTTTCTCCTGGTGTATATTAGAGTATCATCGGCAAAGGGTCTTATAGTCATTCTCGGTTTAGTCGGAACGTCTGATATATAGATGTTATACAAGAAGGGGGCCAGGACCGACCCTTGCGGTACTCCTGCCTCTGCCTGTACTCTTTCCGATAGGGTGCCTTCGACGGATACTTGAAACTGTCTATTATTAAGGTAGTTGTAAATAAGATGTATGTCACCACTTGGGAAGTTGTAGTCTATCAGTTTTTTGATAAGGCCAAGATGCCATACCTTATCAAACGCTTTCTCCACGTCGAGAAATATGGCTATTAAGTATTCGCGATTGTTGAAGGCGTCAGTGGCGTCTTCCGTGAAATTCAGTAATGGGTGGATGGTCGAATGGTGTGATTTGAAACCGAATTGAATGTCCGGAATTATCTTGTGATCTTGTGTGTGTCTTTTCAGTCTCTTTAGTATCGTTGTTTCGAATAGTTTTCCTGTAGTGTTTAAAAGACTTATGGGGCACCTATTTTGAGGGAAGATGGCGTTTTTCCCAGGCTTTGGAATAGTAACCACCATAGCCTCCTTCCAGACCTTAGGGAAGTATACAATTTTAAGGGCCGCGTTGAAAATCAGTGTGAGGTGGTCTATTGCTGTTACGGGTAAGTTTCTTAACATTTCGTTTTTTATTCCGTCTAGTCCTGCGGCCTTGTTCTGTTTAAGCTGCTTGATAGTGTCTTGGAGCTCTTGGTTTGTGACGGGGGCTGGTGTCTCTGATATGGGTCTTTGTATGTAGTTATTGACTGTTCTGATGACTTCTCTATTAAAATTTTCGTCTTGTATAGGGTTGGGCTTAAGTTGGTCCTCCAGAGTTAGTGCTATTGCTTTTGCCTTGTCCACGGCGTTGTAAGCCATTCCTAGTTGCCCGTGGATGGCTGGCGTGTTAGATCGTTTTGTGGTCCCTTTGAGTATTTTTGTTACGGTCCAGGTCTTCTGTAAGGTTGTGGCTGTGTCGTTTACAAATGTATTGAAATTTTTTCTCCGTGTTTGGTTGACTGTTCTTTTGACTATTGCCTTGAGCCTGTTGTATAGGGTGCGCTCGTTAGGGGTTCTTAGTCTTTGCCAGTCCCTACGTGCTTGCCTCTTCAGGGCTAGCAGATAGTTTAAGTCAGGGTGGTCCATTTTGAGATCATGTTGCTTTTGAGATGTCTTGGTGTTGAGCTTGTAGGATTCTTGCAGAGTTGTTGTAAATAAGTCTATGGCCACGTCTATGTCTTGTTCGGTATTCATGTCAATGTTTCCTGGTAGGGATTCCTGTAGGTCCAGTTTGTACTTATTCCAGTTGGTCGTTCTTATTTTTGGTATGCACCAGTTGGTTTGATGCTCCATATTGATTTCCCATTCGCAAAATAACGGATTATGGTCGGAATCAAGCTCTTGAAGTACTGATATCGAGTCTGGAGTTATTTTTAGATTGGTTAAAATTATGTCCAGTGTATCCGGTCTGTGGAGATAGTTTGCGGGGTAGTAGGTAGGTGTATCTGGTGCTAGTATGTTGTAATCTGACTGGTTAGAGTGTTCCTCCAGTATACGTCCATTGGTGTTTGTAATTCGACTGTTCCATAAGGTATTTTTGCTATTTAAGTCACCGCCTATGAAGAAGCTGTCGGCTTGGATGGCGTTATCTAGGTCTTGTTTTAGCAGCCTCTTTGACGGTGGGTTGTATACAGCCACGAAATTGATATGGCTGGATTCGGTGTTTATTGTAACCGTTGTGGCCTCGAGGTTTTGTGAGTCGAAGTTGTCTGCCTTGTAGTGTGGTAAGTGGTATTTCACAAGGACAGCTGTACCCCCTCCCCTTTCATGATCTCTGTCTGTCCGGTATATGTTGTATCCTGCGATATTCAGTCTTTTGTTAGGTTGTAAGTGAGTTTCAGAGATGAGGGCCAGGTCTATTCCGTATGTTTGGAGTAGCTTTTCAAATTCATGGGTCTGCTGTAGGATTCCGTTGGCATTCCATATGAGGATTCTGAGTTGAGTTTTATCTATTACTTGTGTTTTACTCGTCATTGGCACCAACGTAAAAGTCAGTGGCTGCTTCAAGTATTATCATAAGTTTGGACATTTTATCCTCTGCCTGTTTAATTCTTGATAGAAAAGTTTTTAGATGTTTGAGCAAACCACATATATTCATCTCTTTAAAGATTGTCAATATCTCTTTAAAGTCAAATGGGGTCGTTTGTTCTTCTTCCTTCTGTTGTTGTGGGTCGTTCCGTGTGCTAAGTAGGGTGTCTCTGTATGATCGTGATGAACCGCTGAGTTTGGTTGGTGGCGTAGTTTTGCTTGGTAGTGGCGGGAAGTCAGTTTTTGTTGGTGTCAGTTTTTGTGTGGAGGTAGATATCTTTTCATTTTTTTTCTGTCTTTGGTCGATCTTTTTCTCTATCATTTTCAGGTATTCGGGGCACTTGGTATAGTTCGCGGTGTGGTCTCCTCCGCAGTTCACACATTTAGCAGGAGTTGTGGGGTCTTTCTTTTGGCAGTCAGAGGTCAGATGCGGCATCAGGCATTTGACGCATCTAGGGTTGTTTGCACAGTTGTTTTTGGAATGACCAAATTTTTGACATCTGTGACATTGCAAAATGAAGTTTTGTGTTTGCACGTAATGCTCTATTTTGATTCTGGTGTTGTTAATGTAGTTTTCCTGAAAGAGTTTGTAGTTTTGGTCAGTTCTTGTGAGAGTGCAAATGAAAATTGGTAGTAATTTGATGTTATCTTGTGTGTTATTTTCTGTTTGTGATCTTGATGTAAATTGTCTGACGTCAGATGCTGTGTATCCCATTGTAAGTAGCTCCTCTTTTATCTCGTCGGTGGGCATGTTGGGTGGGAGCCCTTTGATGACAATTTTTAGGGGTTTGTCTCTCGGGAGCGTAAATGTATGGTACTGTTGTCCGGTTTGCTTGAGAAAGGTTTGGAGGGCCTTGAAGTCCTCTAGGGTTGAAGTTTGAATTTTAAGCCCGTCTTTTATGTAAAATATCTTAAAAGTTCCTGTCATATTTGTCTTCATTGTCTTTGAAATTTTGGAGTAGCTTGTCGTCCCTGATACGACAATAGGTGGTATTTTTTGTTTTTGAGTATTGGAGTTGTCGTCCCTTACGCTTTTGTTTGGTACTTCTATGATATCCATAGGCTCTTCTTGAACTGTCAGTACCTGATATTGGTTGGTCACTTTAATTGCTTTTGGTGGTTTATCCTCTTTAGCTTTAAAAAGTAATTTCCTTTTTAGAATAGTTGCTTCTGTGAATTCACCGTCCTGCGTCTCATCGTCCGTCAGTTCCACATCAACGTCTTCATCATTTAGATCCCTAGACCAGTCCTGAGTTTGGTGTCTCTTTTGCTGCACACGTGTGTGTTCAGTAGGTTTGTCCATTTTTAATTCGTTGTTGGCCCTAAAAGGGCCGACAACTGTTTAGTCGGTTTATATTTCTATGTATGTCTTTGTTTAGTCACACTTACCAGATTGCGGTATGACCACTAGTAGACTGCTCACCCTTCAAGCAATGTATCAATTCTCGTCAGGAGTGAAGTTAACCTTCTAACTCCGCTAACACTATCAATTGAATACGAGGAGTGAAGTCAACCTTCTAACTCAAAGTTCAAATTGATTCTCCGTCCGTCGGCCGTCCGTCGTACGTCGTCCGTCGTGACTAAAAAACCGTCACTCGGCGTGTCTCCATCCCACCTGAACATAAACTCCCAAGGTCTTGTAGTAGCAAATTTGTTCGTAAAGCTACCCAACGGCTGTACACATTTTAATCACGCCAGTGGAGTAAAGATAGGGAATGTATTATTTAGTTAGACCAAAGTTTATCCACTTTATCTAGATCATGAACCCCTAATGCTAATTGGCTGTGGCCCACTACTCTTCCCCGCACACGAGGGAACTAAAAGAAAACAATCTACGCACACATTTCTATTACTCTACTTAACCCATTTCATTTTGATAAATAATTAACAATTAGAGATTGGATTATTTTTAAAGCGTGTTTTAAGTAGTCTAAATAATATTATTTAATATGAATTCTATTCTCACATAGTGTGATGTTTTGGTGCTGTCTTTTGTTTATCCATTAGCCAAAATATGAGCAAAAGCTAATAAATCTTTGTTTTAATACCACGTCCTACTACCTGTTCATATTATACGCACTTATGATAGTTACTATAATGAACTAGGGATAATGAGGGATGCATATTCGAGGCAATCGGCCTGTATTTGTATGGAAGGAGAATTGGGAAACATTTCGGGAAAAATCACCCTCAGTAGACCGGGTTAGGATTCGAACCCCAATCTCTCCGTTTTCAGCCGGCCAGTCTAATGGGACAGGAATGACTTGACCATTCGGCCACTGAAGCGAGTCAGTAAGAATGCTGTCTCGCATAGATAAGTGTAAGCAAAATGGCGCTAGGTACTTTATAACACTTTTAGAAATATCAGGGTTGAATGAATCAGAGTGACATTTAAAGTCCAACAAGAGTGTCGAAGGAAATAGCATCTACAATTTTGAATCACAAGACAATTCAATAAGTTGGTCTTCTTAAGATAGTTATTGGACACCCATAGGACTTTTCATGGACCCCAGATTGGAAACATTTGAGTTAGAGGAAATATACCCACATTTGCCTGGATGTATAGGTGGAAGACATTTAGGAAAAATCATTTTAAGTACACCTTTGCTGGGATTAGAACTCCTATCTCTCCAAGCCCGAAAAAACTTAGACTAGATACTGCACGTGATCACAGTTATTGATTTCATATTCATATTTTATTCAATAATCACCATTTAAATAATATACATAATAATATTACAAAAGTAATTAGTCAATAAATAAATAGAAGCTCAAATACTACTTACAAATGAAAATTTGACTTTGCATAGCTTGGTAATATTTAAAACACACCTTAAGTCATTTTTGCTCCAGACCAGTTTATTTCCCGCGGTACTAGATTGCAGCCTGGTTACGGCTTAGGGCTGTTTAAAGATAATTGAAAGCGGAAAACTTAGTGTAATACGTACTTAAATAATTTATAGGCTTCTGTGGCTTGGTTTCTGTGATCGTTAACAGACATAAAGAGGTTTGCAAGCAGCTATAAATATCGACACTACACTATTCTTGTGAATAAAAGAGTTTTATTTTGTGAATGACAAATTCCTTAACGGAGCAGAGTAATATTAAAAAATATCCCGGTTTGGTGTACTGAGTGTATTATTTCATAAATGTTTTCACACTCGCTCCACACAAATGTAGGTACAGTTTCCTTAAACTTTAACCTAGTCTTCTCTACCCCATAAGTGTAATTAAATTTGTTTAGTGGACAGGTGGTAAGACACTATGGAGGAAATGAGCAACTGAAATGGCTTTTTTTTTAAATTATTTACGTTGTTGATAAAATAAAGGTAAAGATGAATTATGATATTTCTATGTTTCGGGAGCAAGTTAGTATAATATCTGACAATAGATACTAAAAGTCATGTTATAGAAATATGTTTTTCGGTCTAGTTTATTGAGCTAAAGGCTTGTTAGCAACTATTTTAATATAAAAATCTAACTGCCCCTAGAAGTTTTCACATTACTCACAGTCCCTCGTGTCTGGTTCATATTTAATTTAAACTTTCAGAAGTTACTCGTTCACACAGCTATTTACAAAACAAATTTACTGGCGAGGTATTCTGGTAGTCAATTACGGAATGCGTCTTAAACTAAGTAATTTATGAAATTAAATTCTACTAGCCTCAAATATAATGTTACCCGTATTTTTGGACGATAGGGATACATTTCTGGGTGTATTTAGAAACGGTGAGATTAGGGTTAAAATATCGGACAGACGCACTGAAGGTGACGTTTTTTCTAAATGGTTTCCCTCTATGGCTCCCCTCAAATTTGAATACACTTACCTGTAGACCTACTATAAATGATACCTTCATCATTCCTCTCCCAGTGCTATAATTAACGACATTAGCTTGGATGGCTAGTAAGACACGTTACGTAGCAAAGTGATTTTTTTTATTGCTAATAGAATTTGAGAATAAAACATTTCATCATGTAGAGGTATTAGGTCACACTAAATGTAACTATGTAGATATATCAAAATTGGTTAAAGTTGAAATTTTTCCCAAAACAGTTTGTATACTTGATATCTTAGAGAGAGTGAGCGCAATTTAGGAATTTACGTGAGTTATATTCCATGTTGTATTTTATATATTTTTAGTTTTTCAAAACAGGAGGTAGCGCTAGTTGTGTTCATGGATCTTTCAAGCTATCGTAATTAATTTTTTTCAAGTTTCAGATTTTCCCCATAAAGATGGCATAGTCTATACAGTCCAGATCAAATATCAGTTATCATCGACCCAATTTTTACGTTGCGTTCACACTCATGGATCCACCATCGGGATTTCTTAAGTTTATGTTTTTTTAAATAATAAATATATCATGCTCCATAGCGTCTATTCAAAATGTCAGCCCTCCAGAACTCGATTTGTAAGCTGCATCCACAATTTTGAATTATTTAAGTTCTGTTTTCTTCTCATAAGGATAACATGGTTTATAGTGTACAAACCAAATTTCAGCTCTTTCTAGTTTTGGAAATTGTGAGAAAATGCCCTTTGATGAGAGAAAGTCACTGCATGTATTTTATATAATAATTAGAAATGTAGGTAGACCTACTAGTAAAAACGATCTATAAAAATTTATAAAAAAATATATATTGGGGTTATTCAAATGTCCAAAATGTAAAATGTTAATGATGTATGTTTAACAATAAGAACGATTCCAATAATATTGCAAACATTATTAATATGTTATAAGCCTTCTCGTTGCCCTCGGTGGTCTTGGGGTTAACTTCTCACCTCAGGACCCTATGTTGGTGGTTTCAAGACTACTCGAGATTGACAGATTTTTATTGGGTGATAAAACTCCGTAGCACAACTTCCTTCGGAGGTGAAGTAAAGCCGTTGGTCCCACGTAGATTGTGGCATGTAAAAGAACCCTGTATGTTGTGTTAAAATACATTTCAACCAAAATTGCTAGGCCTTAAAATAATTTCACTGTTGAAGGCAACGGGGAACTACCACACTTTATGAGCTCTCCTAGAATATGAGATTTCTACCAGATGGTGCAAGCAGCACTAATCAGCTGAAGGGCTAGGTGAACGCCCATAAATAGAAATCACACCAAACTAACTTTCAGGTTGTTGACTTAAGAAAAGCTAGATATACCTTATCAATTAAAAAGTATACTTTTTGGTTTACCTCGTCGGATATCCGCATATTTTCACTATTCAAATAGGTTTGAGGAACTCCAAGCCTATAGGACATATTTACAAATTTACGTGGAGAGTGCGAAACCTTTTAAGAAATATCATTCTCAGTGCATTCAATCAAGATTCAAACCCCAACATACTACCATCAGCAAACCAGATATGACTTTTTACCTGAGTAACTGTGTGAGTAAAACAAAAAATAAATCCATCAGGGATTTTTAATGGAGTCATGGGTGAGTAAAATTATTAATGAAGACATTTTCATAATAATAGTTTAAAAAGGAATACTATTGAAGATGTTAAATAAAAAATACGTACTGGTTGTCCAAATATTCAGATATGAGGGATTGATACAATCTATATTAGAAGGTTACGTGGAAGGGAAGCAATCATTTTAGATAGATAAAATGAGGTATGGATTAGGAAAAGTAGATTTTAGAGGAAACACACTAGCATATTTGTGATTTGAAAATAAATTCGGTAAATACTCTCTCACTAAACACGATAGGAACTAAAACCACAACCTCTAAATCTTGAGTGAACTAAATTGAACATTATCTCGGAGGGTTATTAAATTTTTACTACTGGGAAACAGTGTTTTCGTTCTTTGGTTTTGCTTGGTCAATATTCCTTCAAATTTAAGAAACATTTTGCAACGCTGGTTCATCTACTCGTATATTGCCAGTAGCTCCTTCTTACACCATTACACCCCTTTCGGACATAAGTGAAAGCGAGGAGATTTGGCAACAGTTAACTGAGAGAGAGCAAAGATAAACTTTAATCCATGATACCTGCAGTTCACTCAAAGATGATATTCAGTTTAAACAAGACTATTTTAACGTCCTAATCCACATATCTATCTATGTGGGTTAGAGTATGTATGGAATCAGCGCTAAGGTATTCGTAGGTATCAACTTGATAAACTTGCGAGGACTCTAGTGAATTGAGAGTCCGTCTCAAACTCGTGGTGGGGGAATGAAAGACGGAGAGGAAACGGACGCAGAACGAGAAACCTCTTGTGGCATCAAGTTTGACCAAGAGAGAGAACAATCAAACAGAATAGACGAGAAGGGTAACCATTACACCCCTTTCGGACATAAGTGAAAGCGAGGAGATTTGGCAACAGTTAACTGAGAGAGGCAAAGATAAACTTTAATCCATGATACTGCAGTTCACTCAAAGATGATATTCAGTTTAAACAAGACTATTTTACGTCCTAATCCACATATCTATCTATGTGGGTTAGAGTATGTATGGAATCAGCGCTAAGGTATTCGTAGGTATCAACTTGATAAACTTGCGAGGACTCTAGTGAATTGAGAGTCCGTCTCAAACTCGTGGTGGGGGAATGAAAGACGGAGAGGAAACGGACGCAGAACGAGAAACCTCTTGTGGCATCAAGTTTGACCAAGAGAGAGAACAATCAAACAGAATAGACGAGAAGGGTAACGGACTAGAAACTCCAACTTTATATAGTCGTCCTAGATCCCAGAGATTTTGGATAAAAAAAGAAGATCGCAAGTAAATCCAGAGGGACTACAGTCCTCTTTAAGTGTGTGCTTTTTTTTTTCCTTACTGAATAAAACATACTCGTTCGTTTGATCATTCTTTGTGGTTTACCTGTTGAGGACATTTGTGTCTAGCCTGATGTATTTCAAATTAGTTGACAAATTTAGTGACACACGTTGAAGTTTTAACACAAATAAATACTCTTGGGGAAGTTTGAATTTTGTATTATCCAATATGTATTTGGTAGAAGGGATTGTTCAAAGTTCCAAAAATTAATAACGCTGGGCTTGTTTGATGCCAAAAATAATAACACAGAGAACTAGAAATGTAGAAAAGTCACAGCATACAAAACCTAACAAATAAATTGGTTGATCTTTTGGAGCCCTCAATGGTAGACACGTGGACAAAATGTCAGATTCACACAGTTTGGTTAACCAAAGACTGGAAGATAGAGGTTAGCATCCCGGCTTGATGCATTAATGGTTGATTTTTCCAAGATTGTTTATATTCTCTCCCTTTTCAACAATGATTCTCAAAGTGTTATTTTTATCACGGCACACTCTTAATTATTGTGAGTCTTCGCAACACACAGAAGGGGCACGTTGGTAACATATAGTCAACCTCGGTGGTCTTGGGGCAATGTGCTTCCTCAGTATTCGATGTTCATGGGTTTAAACCCAGCTGGGGTTGATGGATTTTTCTTAAGGGATAAAAATTTGTAGCACAACTCACTTCGGAGGGGAATAAATCCTTCGATTCTTTCTCGATGGTGGAATATAGAAGAACCATGGAAGGTGTGTTAAAACACCTTTCCCAGCAAAATTGGTAGGCCCTTTACCCTCGCTCTTAGAAATTCTAGTTTTCTGATATAACAGGTTGGTTTAGAAAGCATATGGTAAATACCTCAAATGAATGCAACACATTGGTAGACTTGCGCATGTGCAGAGTGACCTCTTTCAGTTGAACAGAAAATGTGCATGTTCTCTTTTCGACCATGAATTGTACTTTTGTGCAAGAAACGACAAGATTATCATTGATAACTCAACTCTATGATTGTTGCTAAATGCTCTGTAAAACAAATATATTAAGGTGTTCAAGCATATCTTTATTGTTTCTGTTTAAAAAATAATAATAAATAAGTCTACTTTTAACTTTATCTATCAACAATAACATAAAGCTAAGAATTTCGTGGCCCTCCTAAGGAATCTTTCGGCACATTCTTTGAGTACCTATGCTCTATTTAGATGCAGATCTTTCCACCTAAATTCTACCTTCTAATTTCTGCTTTAATTAAAAATCTTACTTTCAAAAGGGTAGTAAGGAGTGAAGTATGAAATTAAATACAATTGTTAACTATGTATGCATAGATATGCACCTATATATGTCATGTTTTATAAATAATAAAGTAACAAAGTCAAGAAAAATTGAGAAACTATGTGTTTAATGTAATTGCATTCTTCGCATAATTTAATTATATTATCTTATACCACCGCACATTACAACCCGTTAGGGCTATACGCTTATGAACTAGTTAAGATAATGGTTTTGAAGATGAGGAAGGTTTATATTTAAAGGGAGTGTACTCGAATTTGCGTGGAGGGAGAGTGGAAACATTTGTTGGAAAATAAATCTTCAGTACACCTGACAGAGACACGAATCTCGATCTTCCAATTATTGGAAGTTTAACCTTTTGTAAGAGTAGTGCCTTAGACAATGTGGCCACAGAAGCAGATATTAAGTTTATTGAATGTAATTTAATATTAAAAATGATCCACATTTTTTATAGAATGGTTTCTCATATCATTCTCGTGTTAGCCTGGACTATTTGTGATGGTGAGATTAATGTTCAAACTCCATTTCGAAGGTATTGATAATGATTTTTCCTAAATCGTTTCCCCATATCTTTCCATGCAAATTTAATTGAATTTACTCTAAAATTATATCCTCAACAACCCCATTTAATCAACGTAATTAATTTATGCCCATAGTCCAAATGGCCATTAAAACATGGTGAAATAACATAATATCATTACTTTGAAACTATTCTTTGAGTTTCCATGAAATGATACATAATATTTCAAATATGTTACCAAGAAATTTTACGTAACGCTGGCTACAACAACTTATGATTATACCAATCACTAAGGGGTACATTGATAAGCTTTTTTATATATTTTAAGCCATCCTTCCCCTCTCCCATGTGTCATCAAGTAGAAAGTCATCCTGACAACCCCATACACCCTCCTCAACGTGTGTTACGTAACTTTTCTCACCAAGAGTGAATGCCATTATTTTATAGTACAGTTTTTGTGATACCAAAAAAGGGACTTAGATTTAAAACTTCTTATAATCACTTCAAATTAGAAGGGATTCCAGAAAGTATTAGGCCTATTATTTTTACTATTTATGGAAAACTGCACATATGCACAATTATTTGGAAAGTTAATAATCTTTTTAAAATTATTATCAGTCTTGCATAGTTCAGTATTGAATATATTTCTTTTCAAGTAGTAATATAACAGAAATAATGTGTATGAACGTTTTCAAAAGGAGGCCTTAATGCTAAATGCACTCCTCACATGTGCTTGGCATTCATTCTCCCAGGTAGACAATGACACTTAAGCGCATTCAAAACATTGATAAGAAAAAAGTAGGTGCTTAACTTGCATTCTCAACATCGGAGATATTCGGAAGCTATCTATAAGAAGATATGCTTATGCCTATGTTTATTAAAGGTGAAAACATGAACAAGCCTTTTATTTTTCAACATTAGACTTTGAGTATAATATCTTTGTTACGTAACACTTTAATTTAACCCACCCCCACCATTGACCACCATGTAGATATTAGAGCGGTCACAATCGAATTGCGGAATAAGATATACTTGTAATCCGGTCCACATGAATTTCTGAACATTCTGTAATCCCATTAAACTCCTAGCCATTAACCTATCCTAACCTAACCTAGCTTAGGCTAGCCTAACTTAATTTAACCTAAACTAATCTAACTTAATCTAACCTAGCCTAGCCTAACCTAACCTAATCTAACCTAACATATCCTAAGCTTCAAGTTACATTTCGAACAAAGTCCTTATGCATTTAATTTGTACCCTGCATTTCGTTTAAGGATATTACCGAGCTTGGATGAGTTGTTCCACAATTCATGTGCACTGATTAGAGGTCCCCCTTCTCTCCCTTCACAAAGAATTACGTGGTTTATAGCTGACCCCTAATAACATTATCGTAAATCTTGAAACTTTATTGGAAAATTCTTAAAACAATGGTCCATGTAAATACAAACACCAATACTTGAAACAATATTTATAAACAAACAAACAGTAGCGGATCAACAAAGCCAGATATATTACTCCAGTCATTAGCAACAAATCAAATTACCTTGTCAGATTACCCTTCACGTTCACAGCTTCTCGCAGCCATGTTTCTCAGAAATCTGGCGGGTAGTTATAAGGCAAATGAGGGAGGATAGCGTAATTGACTAATGGAAGAGGGTCGGACAGACAGTCCGACAGTTGGAACAAACATAGTTGGTGGCTCTGACGTTTATAGATGTATAAAAGCTCTCGTAATTTAGTTTGACAATAGTACAGAGGTATTGGGAAGACTGGGTCTATATTTATGAATATCTCATAGGGTTTATTCGAATTGTGCAATGTGTACAGAGTACAGTTCATAATAACCAATAGTTTCGGGAAGAGTAGACTTTTATTCCTTCATTTTCTTAACGTTACTTTTATCAACATTTATCTTTGTATTTCAAATTTAAATATCTCTTTAAATTTTTCCTTTGATTTGAAGTTAACATTTTTCCTTGATGATAAAGTTATATTGCGTCTATTCACCCGCCATATGAGAGATGATAACTGACAGATAGACGAAAATATAAAAACAGTTATAAAAGAAAAACATATAATTGTTTGCTGTGAAAGTTTTGACTGTCAAAAGTGACAACAAATCAAAATATATCTTTGCAGCTTATATGGATTGGCTAATGAATACATGAGAATAGATCTGGTAACATTTTCTACTTGTCGTATACCACCATTCCTACCGTGAACTGATTGTAGAAAACAATTGAATACTAAATTCAATAGCACTTTATATCAATAGAGAATAACCATTGTTCACGTGGTTTATGACGTCAGTCCCAGTATATATGTCAAGTCTAAAAAGATATACCTTAGGTACTCAATCGAAGGCTAAGAATTTTAAGTAAAAAACACTTGAGATGAGCTATTAAAAATTACTAAAGAATATTATATTGATCCAACATTATTAAACTAATGTCTGTGAAAAACATTTTCATCGCTCATCTTACGATAACTTCCGGAGGAGCTTTCAATAAATAGGTTGATTTTTATAATCCGAATACTAAATTTATCCAAATATTTTAAGTTAATGGCTCTCGTGACAAATTATATTTTTGGGCAAAACGTCTTACTACCCTTTTGGAACATCTGCTTGAATACATTAATGGTTAAGGAATGTGCTGACCCTACGTCACCACTCAGATACGTTGTTCGGACGCTAGGTGTTCCCTTAAACCTCTACGAGAGTGCTTTGTCAACTCGCGAAAGGTAGTTTATTCATAGGTGGCGTGAGTACTTCAAAGCGTTAAGCGAAGTCTGTCTGAGTTCTGTTTTATGCCAGGAGGGTGAATTAACACCCTGTGACACTGGTGTTGGAAATCAGTGATGACTACTCTTTGTTGTTTGGATAGCAATAAATTCAATGTTCTTGATAACTTGTGTTTTATTGAAGAAAGAATTTCATGTTATCTAAAGTGGTATAAAAATATGGTACGGCTAATTTTAATGGTAAAATCCTTATCTGACAGCAATAAAGGTGTTTTTTAAAACAATGAAGTAATTTCACTTTTGCTTCAATAAAATTCGTAGATGTTTCATACCTAGGGGTAGGCGAGAGAAGAAGTGTGAATTGTGGATATTCCGGACGGGTAGTAAGCCCTGTGGGCAGTTACATCCCTCCCCACAAAAAAAAAGCAGTACGAATTTTAAAAAGCCCAAAAAGTTAGTAAGCCATGTTGTAAGTCCTCCCCTCTCTAACTGTCTTTATGGTATAATGGTCAAAGCCCCTTCTTCTGACTTTGAAGTTCCGGATTCGATCCTCAGCTGATACCAGAGAATTCTTCTCGAAAGGGTAATATTACCCGTGGTAACCAGGGTTTGGTTATTTAGGCTTAAGTTAGGTTAAGATATTGATTTTCTTCAACCTGTTATATTCACTATCATCATCGCCTCATCGCATAGAGAGGTACGATTAGTACATTCGGGTGTACCCTGGGAAACACTAAATTAATACCATCTAATCTTTCCGCAAACTGAGATACAGATTGATGTAGCCCAGACACGCCATTAATTAACTCCTACAACTCGCCAAAAAGGAGTACGTTGGCTTTGTAGGCAACTGAGTTGAGCAATTAATTATTTCAAAGTCAATGGTTTAGTAGAGGTCTCTTTAGAAGTTAATAATTCACTTGAAAAAAATCCATGCTTACATCGGTGTACTTTAAATATAGTATAAATAAACATTAAGGTAATTATCCACACATAACCATTGTCACGTGGACAAAGGCCTGAGTCTCGTCAAGTATGGTTTTACAATCGATGGAAAGGTTCAATACACCAATCTCAAATATCAGCGGGTGTAATAGGTGTTTTTTTTAAAATATTGTTTTCTAATTTTTCGACAAAAAAAAAAGCGTGAAAGCATTTTCTATACATTTTGTTTCTTTAGTGTAAGGTATTTGAATAGATCAGATAGAGCCAAGGCCACGTCGATTATAGTTTGTTCCCGGGCCACAGACTAAAAATACACCAGACTACACACAGCCTCTAGGTTAAAATGGCTACGCTCATTGGGAAAGCTTAAGTCCTTGAACACGTGGATTGCTACGTACAGTCCTAAGTGGCACCATCACTATAAAATCAGAATTTTTAAAATACAGTACAATTTAAAACTTGTTTTACTAGATAGCAGGCAAAAAATTGCCTTAGAGTGTTTAATCAACCTAAGTTCACAAAGATTGGTTCTCATAAACCGATGAGCTTTCTCAGGCCCAACACTACCATGAGGGTGACCTGGTGGTCTAAGGGTAAGGTGTCAGACTTTATGCTGGCGGCCGGGGTTCATCCTCGGTCCCGGCACGATTTATCTGATTCCAAACCCTTCCTTCACCTCTGACAACGACAACCTGTGAATGTGTGGAATGCCAGGTCACCACCGTGGTTCGGATTCCACGTTAAACTGTAGGTCCTTCATTTCATCTCACAATCACCCCACCATTACACATTAGCGTAAGTGCGTATAACCCGAACGGGTAGTAAGACGCGGTGCTGCTATAATAATAATAATAATAATAATAATAATAATAATAATAATAATAATAATAATAATAATAACACTACCATGAGCTGTTTAAAAATATCTCACTTAAAAGTGTTGCAATCCCTGAGGAGTGTAACTATCACTCGCCAGTGCCCAAGGACTCAACCTGGTTCACAAAGAGAAGTGAAACACCCCTAAGGCTATATGTGCAAACTTTATTTTTGCCATTTCTTCCTCTTAGTTATTACATAATTTTGTTACAAACCTTGTCTTATGACCTCGGAAGGAAATACAGTAGCTCGAGACAAAATATTATGGATGGCCGATGGGTTTCTTGATTACGGCCAATCGAGTTTTATTGAAAGATATAACTTACTTTCAATATTTTTTATTGTGTTGGTATAATGAACATAGTATGAAAGAAGATGATATTTGAATTTTCTAAATATTATAGGAAACATGGTTATAACATATAATTAGGATATTTAACCTATTAAATTTTAATTTTATATAAATTCAATTCCCAAACAATTATTTGAACAGATTTCTTATAGTACCCATCATCAAGTATTTAATTATAATAAAAATTAAGAAAACGAGAACTGTTCCAACTTTACGAAACACGTAATTATTACACAACTTAATGTAGTATTACAAGGGTTCCACAGTTGGTTGTCAAAAGTGGAGAAGCAAGTCTATCTATTGTATACAGCATAATAGTCACTAATAGTGACACAAGTCTTACTGAAAAGATAATTTGTCACTCGCCATCATATTCATCATCATCATCAATCATCATCATCATATAAACAACAACATGTTTCCAGCCTGTGACCATGTCAGATTAGTAAAAGTCTTCATCTTCCTCTCACCTTCCACTATCATTCCTAATTTAATTTATTCAATTCTTCTCCTCTCACTTGCACACTTTCTATTATCTGATTCTCATATACCTTTCTTGCGGTCTTTTTCCAACATACTTAATTTCCTAAATTCTCTTAGGCATCATCTCCTTTTTTGATTCTCATTACATGCCCATACCATCTCAGACTTGGTTCCTATACAATCACATGTACTCCCTGTACTCCAAATCTTTCCCATATAAGTTCATTACTAATCTTGTTTCTCCTCTTGACAGCTAACATGTTCCTCACAAACTTTATTCCCATGCCTCCACTTTCCTAGTCTCTCTTACATTCTTAAATTCTTACATTTGTTAAATATCGAATATGCGTGAAAAATATAAGCGTTTTTATTTTATTATTTACTAGCTTTTACCGTCACGGCTTCGCCCGCAAAAATTGATAAAATCTTTTAATTTTTAACTAAACTGTTTTGGTCAAAATCAATTTTTTTTTTAAATATCTATGCGTTTTTCTCAGTTCTAGCTGTAAATAATTTTGCCATATTCTAATTTTCACTTTTAAATATTTCGTAATAAAGAAATATATATATATTATTGAAATTATTAATTATAATTTTTTCTTAATTTTCAGCTTCATAATTAGTAAGATTAATAAATAAGTTAAATAAAAAAATCGAACTACATAGCTAAAATCACATCATATTTATTAGTATGAAACTACGACACACTAATTGCTATTTACTTTAATTACAAATATCAAATCACAAATTCTTAAATAACATCATTTCAATCACATTATAATCATATATTTATTATTATTTAAAATCAAAGGTTGGGAATAGTTCTATATGTTATTCCAGGACATGTTCTACCAACGTACAAAGTTTCATTCGAATCCGTTGAGCAGTTTTGGTGTGATTTAGCAACAAACATCCAAACACACAAACTTTCGCATTTATAATATTAGTAAGACTAGTAAGATAGTATTAGTTTGAAAATAAAATCATCGCGGTTACATAGTGCTCCCTCGAACTTGGCGTCCCAGGCAATACCGCTCTTATGCCACGTTTACACGAGGCCAGTTGAAAGGCAGGCTCGAATGGCGTCAGTTGACTGACATCAGTGTCTGGCTCGGTGGTGACAGCACTGGCCTGATTTTTCAGGCAGGACTGGCCAGGCAGGTCGACCTACCCGAGGAGTAGGTTTTGATCCAGTTGGTAAAGTCAATGGCTTCCCCCATCACAATTTTTCTTGGCTGGCGCCTCAACCGTGTCGTGTGGATTGTCAACTGATCCATCGCAAGCCAATAATTGTAATCAGTGTGTTGTGTGTTGAGTATTGACATTGTAGATTTCACTTCCTTTCAGCCCCCTGTAGTTTTTAAACTGTTCTTGATGGCACACACAGAGTGGACCGAGAAACTACGTTTAATTGACTTATACAAAGATAAAGAGATTTTGCGGAACCAGTTACATCATTTGTATAAGAAATAAAAAAAAATCACGTGAAACCTCATAAGAGTAATTGTGTCGGAAATTATAATTGAAGGTTATGGTGTAGCCGATATCAAAACAAAAATTGAAACATTACGTCTGCATATAATGGAGAGCTAGTGAAATTGATAAAATTGGCAAATCAGAGTGTGAACAGAAATGTGTATTTGCCTCTTTTGAATTCTCTAAATGTGATATTTTCAATCTCGGAAGGTCCTCAAACCTGCGTGAAACAGTGAAAACTGCCTTAAACAGGCCCTTTATTAAACATAAATTGGTCTTAAATTGAAATATTTTAAAGTCTCGTGACTTTAGGGCTGAACAATATATTAAATTCCTTGGATTAGAGGGAAATTGTCTAACGCGGAATTAGAAATCAAAATAGGCCTTTATATGGAAAACTTCCGATGTTACCGAGTGCATCGTTTATAATTTTTTTTTGGCATCCTTTACATTCTACTGAATTTTTATTTTTCTCATGCTTACAGAATTTTTTACTGAAATAACTTCTTAATTATTATCTTTGTTTTTCCCAGTCTATGCGCTAATGCTTGTCAATTACCTTTGGAATTCAGCTATTAACGATACAACACTACCTTTATTGAAATTAAATTGTTTGCCCCTTACAAAAATTTTACAATCAAGTACAAATTATAATGTGAATTAATAAATGATTACGGTATTTTATTTCAAATACGTGCATGCCCCTAGCTTGACTTTTATATACACCTTCATTAAACGGAAATCTGGCTTTAGAGGAAAAAAATTCCCCGAATCCTTGTGATACCATTTAAGGCAAATTTTACTGTATAACCTCCGTGTGAACGAGCCACTGAAAATGTACAAATCACTCACAGGCGTCAGTCAACTGAAGCCAGTTGAACCTACATATCAACTGGCCTCGTGTAAACGTGGCTTTTTAGAGACGGCCCTGCGTGGGGCACCAAATAAAATAATTCACAGAAAAGTTGGCCCGACACTGAATGATGGTCAGGTGGGGTAGAATTTGGTTGAATGCCAGAAACTTGCTAGAATTTACTACGAGGTCCACTTTGTTTTACAGGTAGTAAACAAAATAAAAATCTTGGCATGAGTTTCGGGAACTTTTGGTGCCTAGATTTAAATATGCTCTACTACATTCAGTTTATTTCCTGGTGGTCTGCTAACTTAAAACTGGTGCTCATTATTAAATACTAATACCACATAAATAAATTGGTATCTATATAGTAAAACCTTGTAGTGTATGTCTAATCAGAGTTTTTCTCAAACTTCACAAAAAAAATAATACAAAGCTGAGTCTTTGTGTACTGATTTCTTAAGAAGGATGTTTAGTAGAGAACTGAGAAACGTTGTAGACGTTTATAAATTTCGGATTATTTATTAAATAATTTGATATTTTAAATATTTATTTCACCAAAATTTAAGCGAAAGTTCTGACCAGTTAAATAATATAAATTCCATTGATTTTAAAAATGTGTGATAGCTTACATCAATTCCACATTATCTTAAAACTTTATGTTGATACCCTTTATAGGTTTCAATCCTCTTTCTTTAAGGTGTGGCTGAAGGGGGTGCAAGTACTTAACTAAAGTATATCTTCCCCATACTAATCTCACTAGAGTAATTAAAATACATGTAACTGTCAATGGTGTTCGCATGGTCTGTCACGTCACCATCGTGTTAGACGGGATTGTTGGTGACTAGGGCTAAAATCCCGGTCGGGTGTGTTAAGGGTGTTTTTTGGACCACTCTCCCTCCATGAAATTTGATGGTATAATTTCTCTAAAATTTTACATTCGTCATATCCGCCTCAGTGGCGTAGTTGGCTAACGCGCTCGTCGTGTTGAGCTCGACTTCTGAGGACGGGGAGATTAAGGTTCGAATCTCGGTCGGGTGAACTGGGGGTTGTTTTTCCTAAATGGTTATCCACTCTCCCTCCACGCAAATGCGGGTTCACTACCTCTAATTATACCTTCCCAATTCCTAATCCATTAGCGTAATTAGTACTTAAGGCGTATAACCCGAACGGATAGTAGGACGCGGTGCTAAATATTATATTATTACACTCGTCATCCCTATATTGTTAGCGGAACTAATTGGTGCATCCAACTAGAACGGGTTCTGAGACGTGGTGAAAAAGAATGCATATATTCCTAACGATTAGTAAAAGATACTGAAAAATTAAAGGTTTATTGTTGAAAGTAATCTTTCTTTTCTCTAGAAAGGCAATTCAATTAAATGTTTTTGTAGTGAGAGTGGATCATTAATAATTCTGCAACGAGTTAGCGTTAATAATGGAAAAGAAGCCAGCAATAGTATCGATAGCACAGGGAACTATCGACCTCAGTTTAAAAGCCTGTATTTACTCTCAAGTCCAGTCTCAGAGGACAACCAATCTCCAAAGGATACTGAATAAAAGGTTTCGGTTGAATAGGGGATTGGTTTAGACCATGGTTAAACAAACTACGGCCCAATGGAGAGATACGGCTCAAAGGTAATTCAATTCATCCAGTTGGATAAATAATTTAAATGCGTTAAGTTGAAAAGTAGAATTTTTTTTAACACCACTAAACTGCATTTTTATAAAACCATGCAAAAGATAATATTTCTGAACACTGGTAAATTCATGACCAAAAATATATGGCAATATTTGAAACATCACATTCATGCGAACAAGTGTTTTCAACTATGTCACTTTGGAAGGAAAAAATTAGAAACAGGCTTACTGATTACTTCTGTCTTGAGAATCACCTCCTCACAGTTTAACCCAGATTGTGAAAAAATGCTGAAAACTCATTCCCAATATCACTCATCCGCCACTCCATCATATAATAATATTCTGAATGAACTTAAAAACATACTAAGCCATTAAGGTAATTTATTATTTTTTGCATTCCCGCAATGTAATTTTACTATATGTTTCTAAATTAGTATTGAATAAAAGTTAGTGCGTATAATCCGAACGGGTAGTAAGACGCGGTTCTAATAATAATAATAAAAGTTAATGAACGAAAGACTTAAGCCTTCAAGTTTTTTATTTTTCAGTTTGTTTGTTAGAGTTTTATTATCATTTTGTAACACACACACACACACACACATATATATATATATATATGTATATATAACATGAATAAAACACGAGAAACATAAAGGACAGACAGTTAACACAGGCCCCGACGGGCTCTCGGAAACGGACACGACATAGGACGTAAAACAAATAAACTCACAAAGAATAACCTAGAAAGTTTGTACATCCTGGTTTAAGACCTCCAGTAATGAATTCGTCCTAGGCTCGTCTGTACACCAACGTCTGCGCAGCAAGAAGTTGCATCGAATCTCATTAAAAAAACAGCACTTGATTTGAAGTGCTCAACACGTGCGTTGCGTAACTGGAGTAGGGATTTTCATAATTTAAGATGTCCCTTTAAAACTTCAACAGACTAAATTTCAGTAAGCTCTGTTTAAGTGCGAAACATTCCTTATATTCTAGTCTGTAATGTGGTGCCATCTGTTGGCTGATTTCTTAACTATCTTCTATTAAATGATATGCGAATAAATGGTAAGAAAATTTTAATAAAGTCATAGGTGCAGCTTTTTTTTTCCAATTTCATGGAAATGTTTTCAAATGTGTCAAATATTAGTTGCAACCATTTTAGAAGGAGCACTTCAATTGTTGGATGTCGGTAGAACTTAAAAAATACAAACACTTTTACCGGTAGACAATTAAATTAATTTACTATCAACATTTTAGAAAACGTTCTAATTAAATCTTTAGTAAGGAATGAATAAATATAAGAAAATACTTCGATATTATTATTTAAAGAATTCAAAAAAAATATGATTTCAAATTTAAGATTTTATAAATGTGAATACTAAAGAAAAATTCTATACAACTATTTTATTATACTTGTTATTTATAGATATTGATAATTTTTATCTACTCTAACAGCTACAGATCAAATGAGTCGGCGTACGAATACGTGAAAGTAGATCCATCAAATAGGGTTCTTCCCAGGAAAACTGGACTATTGCTTAGTGCGCACTGTCCTGAAATTAACAGTCGAGGACGTATCTATAGAAATTTACTAGACTGCTGATGATGGGGAGATCGTGGTTCGATTCCAGTCAGGTGTATTGAAGGTGTTTTTTCCTAAATGTCTTCCGTTATCTTTCCACGCAAATGTGAGTACAATTCCTCTAAGTTCAACCTTATTCATACCTAACCTACTAGTATAATTAGTACATAGGTGTATAGCCCTCAGGTAGTAAGACGCAGCCATAAAAATAATTTTAAAAAAGCCGGATATTTACTCCGTCAGGCAAGTAAGTCTTTGGATGAAAATGAGGCATAAGCGCAGCTATTCTTTGCTTATTTAACTTTATTTTTTATGGGGCGACTGAGTGATAGTAATCTTATTTTTTTCATTTAAGTCTTCCAACACGTTCAAGTTGGTTAAACGCATTTTAATGAATTTTAGTATAGATGAGACAGGTATAATTTAAAGGAAATATACCTGTATATATGAGGAAGGAAAGTGTAAAACCATCGAGGGTAGCCCAGCTTTAGCACACCCGGTCAGTATTCAATCCCGACCTCCCTGTGACCTACAAACCAGACTAGATGAACCTGACATTTAGACCACGTGACTACTGATGCGGGTCTCACGTGAACATTTTTTCATTGTTTCTTACTACACATTTGGGCTATACACGTATATATTAATAATTCTGATTTGTAAGAGATGAGGAAGGTAGAATTTAAATTAAATTAGGATGCATTTGCATGGTAGGAAAGTGGGGAACCACTATTGTAAAACGGACCTCAGTACATCCAGCTAGGATTCAAAACCTTTTATCCCCATGGCCGGAAAATCAAACTAAATGAGTTTGACATTTAAACCTCGTGACCATCGGCTTTATAGTAACTTTTTTTCCTCCTTTCTAAAGGCTTGTGTGGGTGAATTTCCTCAAAGCTACCCTGTCATATCTAACCTTGGATAAAAGTGCTTATTAACCCTTTTTATAAATGTACCTTCAAGTTTTAAAATACTTTTTTTTAATTTTTATGACGCTAATTACAGTAATTACCAGTACAGCAGACACAAAATAGACCATTAGCAATACAGACAAAATAAGAAACAGTAAACCAAGAAAAATAAATACAGAAACGTAAATTAAATTAATAGGGCATGACTACGAATGAGGGAGAAAGAATAAACAATTTATCAATTGAATGACTAATGAAATTACTAAAAACGAAAGCCTTAAGCCCTCTCGTTCTTTTTGAACTTCTTTGTCACAGCCCTTGCAACAAAAGGAAGAAGGGAAAAATATCAATAGTGAAGGTAGTTAGGTGTTTATTAATAACATGGATTGATTACATTTCATATCACTGTGGGCTGTTAATAAATGCACTCTCTGTTTTGCCTTGACGGAATACACTATTGTCCTACCTATATTTAGAGTACGAGAGGGGGGAGGGGGAAGAATAACAGTCAAATATTAACTAAATATGAGTTAGTGCTTCAATTTGCTATACCTTCATAATACCTTTTCAAACGCACTTTAGATTATGGCTAAAAGAGATTTCTGTCATATTCAAATAAAAAGTGTATTTTCATGGGTCTTTATGAGGTTGATGTCCCGGAAAATGTGTGTAATTTGTCTTTCCCATGATGTTTCAAAAGATCAAGTAATATTACAAATGTTTTTGTCATCAAGCAGTAAAATATAATAACTTTTGAGATAATATTTGGATAAACACATTAGTACAAATCCTGTAACAAATGTGGAAAATATGCATAAGCAATATAATAAATCAATTTATGACAGGGCGACAAATGCAAAAGTCTTAAGAAGAGAGGATGAAAATAGATCTATTTTGGATGTGACTCTTCGTCACAAAGGACACACTCTTTGGAAGAACTATCTTCTGCGTGATGTCATAGAAGGAAAGGTTGAGGAAATAAAGGAGTCTAGGAAGAAAGAGGATTCAAATACTAGTTGACTTGATGGAGAGAACAAAGTTCTGGGAGCTGAAGAAGAAAGCAGAGGACAGGTAACATTGGCGGTCTATGTTCACTAACAAAAGGAATGGACCTGTCGTAAGACAGAACACCTAATAATAATGAAATATGATTGGTGAAATGTGATTAAATCAGCTAAAATTGTACATAAAATTAAGATATTAATTGGATCTTGCCTTGTAACTAAAAAAAAAATCCTCACGATTTAGAATCATACTGTACATACATACCCGCCTCGGTGGCATAGATAGCTGACGCGCTAGTTTTGTGTTGAACTAGACTGTCGAGAACGGAGAGATAGAGGTTCGAATCTCACTCAGGTGAACTGGAGGTGGTTTTCCCTAAATGATTTTCCACTCTCTCATCATTGAAATGCGGGTTCACTTCCTCTACAGTCAGCCTTCCCAATTCCTAGCCCATTAGCGTAATTAGTACTTAAGCGTACAACCCGAATGAGTAGTAAGAAGCATTGTTAAGTATTATTATTATTATTATTATTATTTTTTATTTTATTTATACTGTAAGTGAAAAAGCATTGATCAAATGTTACTTATATATGTGTACATTTCTCCACAGCCAACAGTTTAATAATTGGAGATTATGCAGATTTTACATTTATCTTTATGACGTATTGTACGTGCTACAAAATAACAAACTCACGGCCCAAACTAATTTCTTTATTCCTCAGAGGAAAGCTGCGTCACAGAATGACTTGACATAGCACAATATAAAATTAGATAATTTTTTGTTAATAAAACTCTTTTCGTTCAAATAAAAAAGCTGGATGGGAAATATGTTCACCAATATATTGTCTGTAAATAATATTTTTCATTATTATATTAATGATAAAAGAGATGAAATTATTTAAAAAATGTAATTTAAAAAAAATTCCTAGACGTTAATATTTTACATTATATTGCATCTATTATTGTTTCCAGCCTGTGGCCTAAGTCAAATTTTTATTCACGTCACATATTTTTTCACTGGCGGCTTGCTAGGCCTGTCGTAGCTTCTAATACTTATAATATAGGATAAGGCTAGGATATACATAATATTCAGACCCCGGCTGTTTATTTATCAATGTGAAAACGTAAAACTATGATTTCATTAAATATAAATTTTCGGTAATGCCGGGAGTCCAACCCGAGACCCTTGAATCGGATAAGCAGACACAATACCGAGTGAGATAAGGTGTCCAACAGCAATTCCTATTTAACATTTGAGTATAATAAAACTAAGACATTTAGGAATAAATTATTGTTATAAACATTTTTAAGGAGCCTATTTCCTGTCCGATTAACTGTCATATTAAAAATACAATTATGTTATAACCTGAACAGGTGTTTGTAAATGAAGTTTTCTTCCTTCAGACGACAGCAGCGAAATTGGGATTATTTGTATAGCTATTCATGTTAATTCACTTAACTTTGAATTTTATTATATTTTAATAAAAATTGTAGAACTGTTTGACTGAGTTTATTCAACTGTTTCGTGAAGTATAATACAGAAAAACGTACTATCATGTAATTACCTGTTTTAACTAGGTCTTATCTGTGGGGTGAGATGGGCTCTTAAGACGATATTATAAAATATTCTAATGGGAAATCCAACACTGAAGGTAACGCGTCGGTCTTCTAAACTAAATGTATTTGGTTTTATTACCGGCATATCTGATACATGTAAATGTATTAAATTGAGGCTTCCCCTTTAAAAGTGATAAGCCAACCTTCAGAAGATTGAACATCGTGTATGTTCTAGAATTAATCTAGTTATGTGTTAATAAAATCAATTTGTTCAGAAATTTCACCTTAAACACCACAAATAGAAAAATAAAATATTGTTGTGAGACTAAACAACTAATATTTAGGGATTTTAAAACTGAAAAAGTGTTTATGAATTAGTTTGACACCTTGGCTCAGTCGTTAGAGTGTCTGCCTACTGAGCTAAGTGTCGCGGGTTCAATTCCCGGCATGGGTGAAATGTGATGGCCTATGGATTTATCCTCAGGTGAACTGGTGGTCTAGGGGTAAGTTGTCGAACTTCTGTGCTGGGGTCCGGGGTTCAATCCTCGGTCCCGGCATGGATTTATCTGATTACCAAACCCTCCCTTCACCTCTGACAAGACGTGTATTAATCACAACTTGTGAATGTGGGGTATGCCAGGCCTCCACCATGGTTCGGATTCCACGTTAAACTGTAGGTCCTCCATTTAATCTCACAATCACCTACCATTACACATTAGCGTAAGTGCGTATAAACCGAACGGGTAGTAAGACGCGTTGATAATAATAATAATAATAATTATTATGTTTATCAATGTGGAACAACCATTAAAAAAAGTTCATTATTGAAAAATATTATTGGTTTAATATAATGGTTTTTATTATGTAAATAGAAAAAAATATACTTTATAGTATAAATTACTATACTATAAACGCCAAATATGTGGTCAACATTGACAATGTTTTATTATATTATTAGTGTTAGTTTATAGGTACTGACAATGCATATCAAAAGTGATAAACTCATATTATATTACTTGACGTATGAACGCGTGAAAGAATACTAGTATAGTTTATATAAGCTTCAGCGGACGATTGGTCTGAGACGTCATTCTTCTGTTAAATCGGCCTGCTAAAATGAGATCAGGGTTCGAATCTCAGCCGAGTCTACTGAGAGTATTCTTTCCTAAATAGTTTCACGCTATACTTAAAAGTAAATGTGGGTAGACTACCTCTAAAATTCTTCTTTGTCAATTTATAGAACACATTAGTGCATATAAGGCACATTGATTGGATATATTCTGCATAATAAAGGCAAATTATTTATGATCAAAAATATAAGTTAGAATCTACCATTAACAGTCAAGTATTACAATAGGGATATTTAAAATAAGAACTTCAAGAATAATCAGTACTATTATAGAATCTTTACAAAACGGAAGTATCTTATGTTTTTGCAACTTATTAGTAGAGTAACTTATGAAATAATAATTACTTAAGTTAATTATGAAAAATTATATTTATGTTTGCAGGTATAATTTTTTGTAATACATGGAACAAAAACTTTCACTTCTTTTTTGCATCACGTCTTACTACCTGCCCAACCAAATTGAGCGATTGGTCATATTAATGTGCTAGATATAATAAAGATAGAGTATAGTATAAATGATGAGTGGAAATGTAAAAAGTTCTAGGGGATTTTTTTTTAAATATGTTTTTTGATGGAGTCATGTTTAATGTACCATGCACTATAGATTGATATGGTTCCATGTGCCAATAGGCTTTATAAGTAGTTAATATTAATGACAATAGAAAGCACTAGGTATATAATATGCCACTGCCTTTGATAGTAGTTTCAAGTGCCTTGTCATCATTGCATTTGGAACAGATGGTGACCGGTAAAGTATTTAGAACTTACTGTAAGTATTTATGACATTAAAGAGTTCTTGAATATAATATTTTATTATTTTATTATGGTCAAATAATTGATAACTTTGAGTTAGGCACTATATTTTTAGCACTGCGTCTTATTAACTATTCAGGTACTGGTACTGGTATTTGGTAATTTGGAATTGATCTATATTAATAAAATGAAGAGTTTGATTTTCTGTCATGATCATTGAACGATACATAACGCATGCAGAGGGCTGAAATTTAAAAATTAGTAGCCTCTGTGCTAAAACATGTTCATCTAGAAGGAGAAATTTAAAATTTTCAACTAATTTTTTTAAAATTATAAATTGGGTAAGAAGTATTAATATTAAGAGATTTTCCTGTCTTTTTGAATCAAATAAAGGCATTGCTACAGGTGATTCTATTAGATATATGATTTAGTATAGTAATTATTAGTATTAGGTGTTCTGTCTTAAGACAGGTCCATTCACTTTGTTAGTGATTTTAAACCGCCAATGGGTTCTGCCCTCTGCCTCCTCCTTAAGCAACCAGAATTTTCTTCTCTTCTTCGAGTCATCTATTATTTAATTCATCTTTCTTCCTAAGCATCCTCTTTCCTTCATCCTTTCTTTATATGACGTCGTGTGGAAGACAGTTCCTCCTAAGGCTGTGTCCGATCCAGTTTTCTTTGTACCGAAGAATCACATTAAATTGGTTTATTAAGCAACATGTTTTTACCAAAAATATATAAAAAATATTAATTCAATGACTTTTTTTGCTTTTCTTGTAAAATTTAATTTTTGGAACTTAGAATGTTTAACCCTTCAAATGAGCTTGTTTTAATCTGGATAATCGAATATCTATAAGCCCTTTAGGAATAAACAACAGTCATTACACACAGTTGGAATTGGAAAATATAATAGCTAAATATTGACTAATACCTAATTTAAATTAAACGTGTGTTTTGCTTATTGTTACGTTGAAATGTCTAGACTCTAGAAAGAATGTAATATATATCAAACTTTATTACAATATTACATGTAAAAATTACATAGGTTTGATATGTGTGTTTGAGGGATGATTAGACATAGTCTTTAAAAACGAATGTACTAAAGTATATGTTCTTACCATGATACAAAGAATATGATAACACGTTTATATTTTAAATGTAATGTTTTTAATGAATAATTATGACAAATTAATTTTATTTTTAACATCTCATCTTAATAATCGTCTAGGCTACATGCATTTAGTTACATACACGCTAATGTGCTAGGGATGAGTAAGTTAAAATTTAAAGTAAGTCTACTCAAATTTTCCTACTAGGGTAGTGGAAAATATTTTAGGAAAACCCAACTTTAATACACTTGAAAGAGATTCGAACCCCGATATTTCTGTTATCAGCAGTCCAGGCTATTTAGAGAGTGACACCTTATACCATTTGACCCCGGTGGTTATTATCTCGTTATTTATCTTGATGTATTTATTTTGGAGTTGTTCTAAGAGTTTATGATTATTATCTAATCATAAAAGGTTAGATTAGTTGCTTAGCCTAAGCATTGTTGTACATTTATAAACATACACGAATATAGCCTAATATCAGTTAATATAGGCTACTAAATATAATATCCAAAATCATTCTATATACATTTTAAAATAAAAGATAGTTAAACATTTTGAAATAATAAAAAAATCATAAAGCAACGTACTTAAATGCAATACAGACGCTATTGCTAAAATATGTTGAGCAAAATTTCCTACAACCATTTGAATAATATTATTTAAATTATTTATTTGAGTTTTCTATATGGAACATAAATGTCAATACACCAACATATTTTTTTCATAATATTATTAAATAAAAATATTAATGAGTTAGACGTGTCAATGAGAATATAAGTAATGTTAACTTAACCAAGCTTTTTTTTACTTTATTTCATTTTTAATTATAAAATGAGAATACATTTTTATTGCATAAGATAAGGAAGTTTTTCTACTATATTACATTACAAATTCACAAGAATAAATTCCCTCGGGGCTATAAAATGATCCATTAATCATACTAACCGACATGTGAACTTTTTCATCTACATTATTATAACCATACCATTAAATTGTAGCCTTAGGGTGGGATGTATCTCAAATCTTTAATTACAATTCTTCTTTTTCGTGAATTGTGTGGAATATTTGATGATACACACAGCAATACAAGTGGTAAACTATTACATTGTTTTATAATCAAGTGTTCTATTTTAGTTAAATCTATAACTTCATAGATATGTCATATATATCTAGATTTTTGAGTCTTAGATAGTTATTTAATGTGAGTTGTAAGAGGGAAGGGGCAAGGATGAATATATATTTTATTCCGTGAATAAATGGAATTAAAACCAGTGCACTAAGTTTATATTGTAATGCAATTTTTTTTAAGTGTAGTTTACAGTAATAGAATATAATACACTAATAATATTAAAGCTAGAGCTTGTGAGAGTTTTGAAATCTTCATTTAGAATGTTTAAAAAAACTAGGCGCTATAAACATATTAATGCATAAAATATAAGACACCTGGATTAACAATTGCACTGTTAGTGCAAACAATAAACGAAACCAACCTCTAAGATTTTATGTCGAAAGCTTTTGTTAGATTATTTTATATAGTAGCATAGTAACCTTAAAATATTTACGAAAAAAATTAATTAAATTCTTGTATAAATACACTTTTTAATGTTATTATTTTATGCTTTAAAGCCCATATCCTTATATCGAGGTTTAATCTAGGATGAAAAATCCATCTCACCTTATTTCCTCATCCTCTAAAGAGAGAAATAAAAATAAGTATAATTATTGTAAATCATCTTAATTTACGATAGTTATAAATGTAATTGGAAAATTTTACTGCATTAGATGCTTCAAGATATTTATTTTAGCACGTAACTTTTATTTTAACCCTAAAATTCACAAAAAACAAACACATTTTCAAGAAAACAGCTTTGATCTCCTTCGTATGGAAATACGGTAATTAATGACAAGTTTTATATATGCGATCTCAAATAGAATCATTAAATAAATCTTTATATAATAAAATAAAAAATAAAAATATCACTCGAACATTATTTAAATATAATCATACAAGAATCTAATTTATTATTATTATTATTATTATTATTATTATTATTATTACTACCGTCTTACTACCCGTTCGGTTTATACGCACTTACGCTAATGTGTAATGGTAGGGTGATTGTGAGATGAAATAGAGGGCGTACAGTTTAACGTGGGATCCGAACCACGGTGGAGGCCTGGCATTCCTCACATTCACAGGTTGTGATTAATATACGTCTTATAAGAGGTGAAGGAAAGGTTTGGTAATCAGATACATCTTTGCCGGGACCGAGGATTGAACCCCGGACCTCCAGCACAGAAGTCTGACAGCTTACCCCTAGACCACCAGGTCACCCTTACTATCGCTTTAGACTGGACTGCCAATGACTGGGAGATCAAGGTTTGAATCTCAGTGGGGTGTACTGAGGATGATTTTCCAAAAATTGTTTTTTCTCCCACCACGCAAATGTGGGTACACTTCTAAAAATATAACCTTATTTTCCCTAAAAGCTTTGTCATATTTAGTACATAAGCGTATAAATAGAATGGATAGTAATACGAGGTACTAAAAAAAATACATTTTTATAACAACACGTCAAGTAGTGAGATTTACAGCTGTCACTATTTGTATTTGCCTATTTTAACAATAGCTTTAAATCAACATCCAACACATTAGCTCAGTAGAGTCCGTAGAGTAGCTGTCTACTAAGCTAAGTATCTTGTGTTCGATTACTGGCATGGCCTAAAAAAATTCTAACTTTGAGAAATGTGGGTTTACCCTTTCACAGTGATGAATTGACGGACGGGGAACTGGGTGTTGTGTGTATCCTAGATTTAAGTTAGTTCTATAATTGATGTGCTGATAAAATCAGTCGGTTTGGAAAGCATTCGTTAAATACCTTAAATAAATGAAAAATAAACCACTAATACTTTGTTAATACTTAACAAATTTGTCCGAAAAAATTTGTTTGTATTTTACATAAGGCTGGTCCTGTGAAAATCGGAATACACGTGTACATGATTTTCTCAAACTATACGATTCATATCATCGCATAAATTTTAGATTATCTAGGAATTACGCCTGTTAATGATTTCTTATTGCATTGTATAAGATTAATGTGTTTTTAATATTACGTAGCGATATTTTGACTCTTAACCCAGCATAAGGGGCCTGTCTTATATTCAGACTTAATACGCCTCAAGTTAGGCACAATACTAAATACAAGATGACACTTCTCTAGACCAGAAAGGAATAGGCTAATTTCATATGCGAAACAGAGATTAGTTATATGTCGTTGATTAGATGATAGGTGACCTGGTGGTATAGGCGTTAAGTGTCAGACTTCTGTGGTGGGGGTCCGGGGTTCAATCCTCAGTCCCGGCACAAATTATCTGATTGCCAAACCCTTCCTTCGCCTCTGAAAAGATGTGTATTAATCACAACTTGTGAATGTGAGGAATGCCAGGCCTCCAACGTGGTTCGGATCCCACGTTAAACTGTAAGTCCTCCATTTCATCTCACAACCACTCTAACATTACACATTAGCGTAAGTGCGTACAACCCGAACGGATAGTAAGACGTGGTGCTAATAATAATATAATTAGATTCGATAGTGCGTGATCAAGATAATTCAATAGGTCTACAAAACTCAAACATACACGTGCCTAGGTCCTACCTTCTGCTGGATATCTTTGATGAATTTATATCGTCCAGTAGTTACGTGGGGTTGAGGGAGATGGGATTGATGAATCACACGCGTAAACGCTTACAATTCACGCGCATAGTTAATACTTTATATAGAACTGTCTTATGGAATGAGCGAAAAGTTACGTAGGTTTCAAAACTCTAATTAAATAGGGAGGTCGACACACGGTGATAATTCATACCTTCGTTATAAAACATTTTGTTGACTAAAGAAAAACCCACAAGAAATACGAAAGTTTGCATTTGTACTAACCTCACGAATATACGAGTATCGTACATTAATTTTATATTTATTATTATTATTAGCACCACGTCTTACTACCCGTTCGGGTTATACGCACTTACACTAATGTGTAATGGTGGGGTTATTGTGAGATGAAATGAAGGACCTACAGTTTAACGTGGAATCCGAACCACGGCGGAGGCCTGGCATTCCCCACATTCACAAGATGTCTTGTCAGAGGTGAAGGAAGGGTTTAGTAATCAGATAAATCTTTGCCGGGACCGAGGATTGAACCCCGGCTGCCAGCATAGAAGTCTGACACCTTACCCCTAGACCACCAGGTCACCGTTAATTTTATAAATACGGTAGACATAAAAATGTGATAGTTATATAAAATACTGAGCTAATACAAGAAATGTCTAAGTAAGTAAACAATAACGAAATTAATGATAAACTATAAATAAATAAGAACTTAACAGTTTTCCTGTATTTAGTTTAGCGCAGCATTTGAGGCGTACGCAATCTTACTACGAAACCTAGAGAAATTAGAGACTTAATATTAACATGTTTGGAACAATTATTAGTATAAAGACATATTTTAAATGCTACATTCGACCTGAAATATTTAAAATATCGTTACTTAATTCAAATCAAGATTGAATAAATGTATTGAGAATGCAAAAAAAATAATATTTTTTTAAATTTCTTATGGGCATCGTGGAATTTGGATGGTTCTTTTTATCTTCATTAAAAAGTTTGTATTAAAATAATAATACGACCAAATATCGAAGAGCTGTTGAGATTACTATTTATGGACAATTAAACTTAACGAATCTACAGAAGTAAATTATTTTATTATATTTGGCAAAGAAAAAAGCTATTCTTAGAAAAACTTCAAAAATACTTAATTAACTCTATTTCTATCCCAAATTAGACATTCAATTGTTGATAAAGGAAATTAAATCAGTTACCTTAGACATCGTTATCCTAATAGGAACGTTAGGTGTGAAACACCTTGGTTAGACCTGCTATCAACAAAAGTATGGTTTTGTCTGTGTTATGAAAAGGTGTAACTCGTTAAAGTAGAACTAACGCACATTCTACTACGAAGGTGTTTCTGCCTCAGCACAATGGCAATTTAAATTGAAAACCATTACTAATTTAAGGTTAGGCAACAATACATAACACCACTCCAGGCTTGCGACTACTAGACTTTTACCAAAATGGCATTTACAAAAATAATAATTAACGATACCTAATTCTAGTAAGTCCTAGTTTAAAGAGCAACGTTGGTAGTTAAATGAGATAGCTAGCATGAATTAGCTCCATATTGAATCACGAGATACAAAGTTGTTCCTAGAAGAGGAACTATAGATTTACAATTAGTTAATGGTGAGCTACCAAGAATCTAGGCTGTACAGATACTATGGCTGGTCTATTCCTCATTAGTACTGCCAGGTCATTCAACAGTATATTTAAATATCAAAACAAGTCTGAACAGACTATAACACCAGCAAACGGATTAATCATTAACTGATTCAAACGGTGCCTGAAGGGGTTCGGACAAAATAAACAATGCCCCGCGGCCACTACTCTGCACTAGTAGCATACCCACTAGTTGACACCGTAGAGGCATACACCAATAGAAAGATTAGAGACTGGTATCAGTCAAAGACCCAACTAGGTCCTTAGATGACGTGATTTCCACCAATATTGTATATAAAGATTTAAACTAGCCCAATCATGGCCATACAGTATAGATAGGGCATCTGGTTATTGCCCAGGTATTTTAGACTATGTCTTCTGGACATAGAAAAACATATCAGAAACTCTGTCATTAAAAACCACATCTTATGGACATAGCGAAACAGAGAATAACCCCTGATATTTAAACTATGTTCTATGGAGATATAAAAACCAGTCAGAACTTGACATACAAAACTATGTCTTATGAATATAGATAAACATATCACGAAGACCCTATCTAAGATAACTAGATTAAGTACTAATATTCACAGACTTTACGTCATCTGCAGTCAAGAGGTGAGACCAAATCCTCAAGCTTCGTAATCACGTTTGCGGATGAGTTTCCTAAAAATGAGCAAAAAGACAACTAACTCTAGAAGAAGGCGGCTGACCACAACACAAGGAGGCAACCCGTCGATACTGTTTGGTCGGGCCAGCGTGTAGGATTCCCTTGTGTTGAACCTCAAAGAAGTGTTTGAACAGTCATATGGGGAACTTTCCTCAAGTTTAGGCGTTTCAAGCAACACGATATCACCGTGCGTTTGTATCTACCACAAATTATTAGGATTTATTAGTCCTTTGCTTTATATTAATAATCATCAATGAGGTATTTTGGGTTTAAGTGCTAACGGATAATTTAGCACGTTACAGAAGAAAGCTGTGTCAAGTATTTTAATTGATCATAAAGGCTTGTATCACCCAAGTGTAGCCACGTACGTAAACGCAAGCATTTGGAAGTTTTGAGAACAATTATTGCATGCCTGCCATCAATCCATTGTCAGTAAAAATCAGTCGACCTCTGTTGAGTTTAAGCCCGTGAACATCGGGTCCTTAGGCGGGTTCTTTATTCCAAGACCCCCAAGGTCTCTCACATACATGAAGCACCAGTGACAATAACAATGATTTAAATAATATTTTTGTATCTGGTCACTGTTTGTATTTTATTAAGTTTCCATTCAGTTTTTATATTCAAAAATCTCGTAATTTTTATCTAGCATATAGTTAGTAAAATTGTTATGTTTAATTTATCAATGCACACAAATTATAATATTGCTAATGCCTAAGAGTTTGCATAATTAATATTTTCTTCTACTATTTTAAAATAAATCAGTTTTAAGATCCCCATTAGAAACCGCCATCATATTACATTTGTCGAATTAACTGATAATCAATATATCAGCAGAAAGCAACCAAGAACAAAAATCATCAAGGTGAAATATAAAGGAAAGAAAAAACATATAAATAAACGATGGAAAAATACCAAACATCGATACATTTTTCAGAGCTTTCACAAAATGAAGATAACATCTACCATTGTGTAATATTTTCTAGCATCCGAACTCAGATATCGAGCGCTGTCAGATAGGAGTCTTGGATCTAAGGATCATGTTTCTTAGCTTGAAGGAGGGGGTGGGGAAGAAGATACATTCCCTTTTCACCACCCTTTCTCATCCCCTCTCCATGGTTCTATTTCCTTCCTCAATAGGGGGTGATTTGTCTAGCCACTCTGCTGTCTACAGGTCACCGTGGGGGTTTGGCGCCACAACCACTAAATAATTCCTTTAGGAAGAATAAAGGGGAGGGGAGGTGGGATCAAAAACCATCTTTCAACCTCCCCCCCCCTCCACCCTTATACTGACAAAACTAAATATTAATACACCTCCCCTGTCTAGTTAGGCGACACAGTAGTTGACTCCAATATTATAATCACCGACCATTATTTAAATGTGATCCCCTAGATCAGTGGTTCCCAAAAGGGATGCCTTTAGTCCCCCTTGTTTTTATTTGAATGGTATAGGGGAAAAGGGGGGAATGTAACATCACACACATTTTCAAGGACAAAACTTTTTATATTTAAAATCCCGAAAGGACACAAACAATGAAGCGTTTCTGTTTTACGGGTCCCTGCGTTGTGCGCCAATTGAAGTGTTATTGAAATATTCGTCCCGCGTGATGGGCGCCAATTGAAGAATTATTGGTGATTTAAATCTTGTATAATTAATACACACTTTTTATGTTGACAGATTTTTTATTTATAAATCTCAGTTTATTTCAGGAGAAAATAGATCAAGTCGTCGAAATATATACGCGGCCTATAGTATGAGCGCGGACAGAAGATGCAGTCCGAGTAGTTCAAGGACTGGACTCAAAGTGACTAGTGAGTAGTGAGTTCTGTGAAGTACTGTGCCTTACATTGCACCATTCTATGTATATATCCATTGCTCATGGAAGCTTCGAGAAGGTTTAGTTTAGAAAAACAAAATACAAGACAAAAAAATCTCGGTTTTACTGGGAGGTTTAGAGCCGGAAAATGCCTCAAGTTACATTTTAAAATCTCTATTCGAACTTTCCAGAAGAGGAAGTTATTATATAAAATCTTATATTGTCAAACTGACTTGAATAATGTCACGTGCGTGACGTCACTGATCAGTGGCTTTTGCCTTCTTAGAAGAAGAAGTGCTTTAAGCGCCATTTAATATACTATATAATTTAAATAAAATTAAATACGTTTATAAAATTAGGACGATATTATTGTCAATGCTTTCACGTACTTTTCAGGGGCAAGTCAGTTACATTACAATAAATACTTTTTAAAACAAAATTAATTATGATAGACACCTAGGAAACTCTAATCTAAAGTTTAGTTGAAAGGTATCTTTATCGTCTAACACAGGGGCCTCCAAAATATGGCCCACAACAAGGTTATATCTGTCCTAACCCAAGATTTTATCAACAAATTAACTGTTTCCCCTTGTTATTTCTTAACCACATAGTTTACAGTCAACTCTGGTTTTAATTAAACTTTACTAACTCATCTATTTTGTTCACTATGCTCAAAGTTCCCTGAAATTAAATTTAAAAAAAATCTGAAGTTAGGGGGTTAGTGACAAATAAAATGAGAATCAAAATACAATCGCTCTTTATTGAAATCTATTAACTAACCTTAAAAAATATCGGTTATATTCTACTATTTATTGTATACGGTTTTAATTAATATTTCTCCAGATCCTTATCTAAGTTTTGTGCTTTTTATTCACTTGATTCCATAATCCATGCATCCAAAACACTAAACTGAGTAGAAAAGTAAATGTTTGAGTTTCATATACCCCCTCAAAGAAAGGAATTAGTGAAAACAATTACTAAATGGCTACAGACTGTAATTCATTGTCCTGTAACTCCTGTCGTATTAATAAAACTCAGAAGACTGTCTTCCTTTACTTGCCACAGACAAAGGTATTAAAACTCAAGACAGGTCAATGAGTGCAGTGAGTGTTTAAGACCAGACCTACCCTCTTCCCCCCTGCATTCCTTTTCCACATTCCGTACTTTCAGTCAAGATTTGTGCTACCTAAACAAGACATAAGGTAGATAATCGGTGTCTTCAAGTTCAAACAACCAAAAAGTTATGATTTTAAAGAATTTGGATGTTAGAATGACATTTCTTATTGAAAAATTCAATTTTTCTCTTCACTAAAACCGAAGTTGGTGATTCATCATAACATAATTTTTTAACACACTTTTAAATGTATGCGGGTTGGGACCAATGAATCAGGTTCATTGTAGATGAATGTACACTACAACCGAGTTCACTAAAACCAGAATTGACTGTATTTGACATGTCCATTTCTGTCCGCACGCGTGCTTATTCCCATGACACCAAACAAGGGTCTTGTCAGAATTGCCAACCCTTATTTTCAGCCACAGGTGACCTTTGATTAAAGACCTCGAACCATGGTGTAAGGGACAGCTAGTGTTATCCCCTATACCAACAACAGAAAGGATTGTCGCGATTTTTAGGTAGTTTCAAGTTTACAGGTAGAGGGTTATAAAAGGAAATTCATTAAAGATGACACATAATTTTAAAAATAAGTAGTTATTTTGATTATTTAATATAAATATAAATTATTACATGTAAAGTGATACATTTCTCCCAGAGAAGAATCAACCTCAATCACTGGCATTGAAAAGTGACATTATTGATTTTCAAACATGACCAGCCGTATAAATAGATTGAAAGTAAATTGGCAAGCTGAAACAAATTTGATTTGTGATCTATGACACATGTAAAGGTATTCAACGAAAAAAATATTCTATTGAAGAACAGATAAATGTTCATAGCTTGATTAATTTCCTGTGTTGTGAAAAATCTTATGAACGTAGAGTAGAATTTCCTTCTTCATTGACATAAAAATTCATTTCTGACATACAAAACCAATTTTGGGGATTATTTTATGGCCTTGATGCAAAAACAGATGCAACGAGTTTTTTAAAAATCCATTTGACTACAATGTTGAAACACCACCAAGTAATTTTCAAATGGAAGCTTTTGATCTTGAATCAGATAACATGCTAAAATATAAGTAAAAAGAAGAAAATTTTATCCAATTTTTATAAATAGTTTCTGAATTTGAAGTGATTTACTTTTAGAGTTGTGTTCAGTTTTTGGTAAACAACTTCTGTGAACAAAAACTCTCAAGAATGAATTACAAGGTATGTAAAGTCCAACTACCAAGAAAATGTATCTGATGAATATGTAAAGTTCATTCTAATCCATTTTAATAATGGGAGCCTTATGATTGAAGACTAAAGTTCAGCAATATTTTAAAATTATAAAAGTAGTCAATAATTTTCATTGATCATGTTGTGCAAAGCTCCATGGTTTGTTAGTTACAGGTGAGATCTACTACTGCTATACCAAAATAAAATTAGTTTCTGTTTCTTAAAAATACGTATGCCCTGCTACCTTTCTTTGTAACTGTTATATTTCTCTTTCATTTTGAATAATATCATACTGATCTCCCTCAAAAGATCCAAATAAACGTTATTAATTCATTTATAAAAATGATATATATATATTTATTTTGGCCCGTGAATTAAATTAGAATTTATTAGAGAGTGATAGTTCAGCCTTGGTGCTGCGATGTGAATAGGAAAAGGGAAAATTTCCACACTATCTTTTCCCTGAAAACTTCCTTTTGTCAATGGGACAAAAACAATTATGGGTCTTCCTGGATTTAAAAAAAAAAGCGTGAAGGAAATTGTTCCCCCTTTTGGATCTCCGAGCAGGGACTACGTCAGGAGAAGAGATCAATTAAAGATGGTTCAAATACATGTACTAGATGACTCGAAGAAAAGAAGAAAATTCTGGGAGCTGAAGAACGAGCCAGAGACAGGGCGTATTGGAGCTCTAAGTTTCACTGACAATAGGAATGTACCTGTCATAATACAGAACACCTAATGATAATAATAATATGTTCCAGTACCAAAAAGTTTGGAAACCCCTGAAGAGACCATTTGGCCACTGCAGCAGGTAAAAATACTACGATATCGATTGATTGTTGAATAGTTCCCACTCAGACCAGCGTGCACGTAGACTAAATGTAAAGTTCTCCAAATCTGATTTGCTGGTGACTCAGAGGCAAGCCATAAAATTTCCATTGGAAGTACTGAGGTTGTTTATTCACAAATGTTTTTCCCACTCTCCCTACACACAAATGCGGATATATTTCCTAAAAAATCGATCAAACTTGCGTAATTAATATAAGTGCACACACTTCGATGATTGAATGCTATAATGTAAAACTCTAAGTAGACTGGACTGCCTATCATGGGGGTTCAAATCCCAGTCGGGTGTACTGAAGGTGATTTTTCCATAAATATGTTTCCACCATCCCTCCAAACAATTTTGAAAATACTTCTACAAAATTAAACTTTTAACTTTCCTAACACATAAGCGTAATTAACACTCATGCGTAAAAACTGATCAGGAATATTTCTAATAGAAGACAATTAATAAACATACTTATCACTTTTCTAAGTACAATGCAAGTTAAAACCATATATTGAAAAGTGATTAAATCGAACTAAATATTGGATACAATTACCACTTCCATTGCAAGTGTGAAACTTTCTTTTTACATTATTAACTAATTAATTAAACACTTCACGAACATATATAAGCGTCCTGATGGTTTGACATTAACTTAATTAACTAACGACGTTCTGAGAAGAGAAGACCTTTCTAATCCCTTCGAGAGTACAAGCTTTACGATATTCCTGAAATGGGCGTGGCAGTGTTGTTTATGAGAACCTTGGTCAGAATTTACTATTCAAGATTATGCTTTCACAGGACTTTACTCTTTTCTTTATTAGCCTTACGTTTGATTAGCATTCATAAATAAAATCTAACCTATGAATGCCCTTTATTTTCACTATACAATTATAACATAAATTATATCCATATAGATATTAAACTGGTCTAAACAGTATACTCCAATTATTGTTTAGGTAAAAAACCAACAAAAATTGTATTTCTAGAAATAAAAAAATGATACTAAGATTTGAAAGTTCCTTTTCATCTAAACTTTATCTTCTTTTCACAGTAAGTTATGTATACTTACAATTTAGTATTTATTATGGTAATGGAAGTTTAAAAAAAAATCCTCAACTTTGTTTTAAAATGGTTTAAATATTATTGCTATTTTTCCAACCATTTACTTTGAGTTAAGAAATTCAACATTTTTTCTTATGAAACATCTTTGAAAATGAAATGATTCTACTTTTTATTGTTATATTTATAAATAGTTTTTAATTCCATAGAGACATGATACCTGTCTCTTCATATTTTGGCTTGTGCCAAATTTTTAAAAATCTAACCTCTTAGTAAATACTATGGGGTTTTTGTACGTCTGAAACGCGTCTTAGTGCTCCAAAAGTCAGCTCACTTAGCGTATTACACAACGTAAATAACTTTAAGCTATAGACACAAAGATTTTAATTTGATATTTGTATGACTTAGTAATATATAAAAATTCAACTTATCAATATAAAAGTGCCATAAAAATACATCAATGATCAAATTAAACTGGGTTATTTTTAACGTAATTTATTTAATATATAATTGCTATCAATTCATCATATATTAGCTATTTATTAATTTTATTAAGTGTCTTTTGCTACCCAACTATCATATTTCCCCATTAAATAATTTACGTTCACCAAAATATTGCTAGTATGTTTTTATGATCATGAGACTATTAGCACCGAGATTAAATTATTTATTCTTGAAAAGGCTTCTCAAAAATCTTTACTTTATTCTCAATTTCCCTTTACGTTACCCTAAATTGGAATTTCTTAAGTCAAAGTTTAGGATTTAAAGGCGAAAGTCCAATTGTGTCTGTTCACATTTCTTGGCATACTTAGAATTTTTAAAGTCATACATTCAAGTTAAAACTTTTTATATAAGGTTTCAAGTTTGTTAATTTTTTAACTATTTCATCAGTATAATAACATCTTCCCTAAACTATTTTAAGGAGGTACAGAACCTTAAGTTGATGTCAAATTTGAAACTAGTCAAAGTTGTCTGACATGTGAGCCAGCCAATAACATAAAGAAAACAGTTTTACTTAATGATTATATTTGAATTATTTTTTAATGTCTTTAATAATGTAATCGTGACAAAAATATTTCAAAATAATTATGATGAATCTTTGCGTTTTATGTAAAACTTAACCCACAATTTTGAATATTAAATTATGTATGTCCCCAGTCTGTCTGTCCTCTATCCCTGCCACGACTCTAAAACGGTTTAATGGATTTCCTTTTCTTGTCTGTCTCTCCCTGACCACGGATATAAAACGGTTTGATGGATTTGGTTCAAACGATATTTAGATTTATTAGGGATATTTTATTTTGACTCTAGCCCTCAAATTAACGGTAGTTTACGGATGAGTGTTTTTTTTTAATTTAAATTTTTTAGAAACTGGCTCTAATAATTTTGTTTAAAATGTATAATTATTACCATTTTTTGACATGACAAATAGCATTGTATCATTGATTTTTGTATTAAAGTTCGTTTATGGATAGTATACTAATGTATGATTTTTATAAAGATTGACATGTTTTAAAAATGTTTCCAAATAGGTATCCTAATAGTGTTGGGCATGTTAAAAAACATTTAATACTTATTTTTTTAAGTAATAATTCGTTTATGCCTAAATTATTGACTTATCTAATGTTTGAAATATTTTAAAAATTGCTGTATTGATTTAGTTCCAAATTGGTATCTTGGCTGTTTTTGATATGAAAAATTGTACCGTGTATGGTAACCGTTTGTGCTGTACTCAAAGATTAGTTGCAGTAATGGTACACGATTAGAGAGCCAGCATTTTAAAGTATATACACTCATGTTTGTGAGTAGGGAGATGTGTTAATCATTAAGAAAAAACCAGCCTCCTTACATCCGACCAGGATTCGTTCCCTGAGGTTAGAATCTAATTTTGTTTGGCGCCTAAGTTTTTTGAAAGATCCTTATTTTATGTGAACAAATCTGTCTATATTTCTTTCTCTCTAACAAACTTTGGACAGCAACATTGAAAACAAAATTGAGTAATTACCGCTTCAAGGCGAAGAAAGATCACACAAACTGGAGGGAAGGTTTGAGTATGAATTTATTTCGTTTGAAAGTATAAAGCATTTTACTTTAAAACATAGCTGTTTACATAACTGCTCAATGCTCGTGCATATAATCACAAACACAACGACTTCAAATAAACCCAGCTCACAAGTACTGTGACCTTTTAATAAATTAACATATCCTTTGAGTCCTAAGACACGGGTTAGTGTTGAGTGACTTTTGACTTTCTAAAATATACTAGTTATACATTCTAGTCTCAGAGATACAGCGGTGTGTGAAATATTTATGTCATATCTGATAGCGTTTTCAAGCTTACACAACTGTCTACCTTGAGTTAAAACTTTGTTTATAAACATTTTACTATTTCTTACTCGTTTATATTCAGTTCGGGAGTCTTTAACCGATTTGGATAAATTATGACAGCATATTATATTAGGTTTCTATATTTCATGTCTTTAAAGGCTTGTAAAGAGAAACGAACTGCTCAAACTAAAACTAAGAATTAAAGGTTTAAATCTAGGTTGGCGAAACTGTTTTAGACAGCTATGCTCTCCATAAACATGATGGCCAAAGGGTAAAAATTTATTTGGAGATAATTAATTGTTTAATTTGTTCGGCAATATATTTCTAATTCATTAAAGTGAGCTTAAAATGAAGTTTTTAGTTACCAAGGGCGATAAACTTACAGCTGATATCTTATAAAGGTAATGAGTAATGCTTAAGCAATTGGTCCTTAATATATTAATATTTTAGTACGGTTGTGTCAAACAGGGTATTTTAATCTTGCAGTTCAAGTTTAGACCAACCTGCTTCAGTGACCAAATGATCTAACGCGCCACTCTCGCCAGTAGAGTAGTCTTCCAACGACGGGGGGATCAAGGTATGAGTCTCGGTCGGGTGTACTGAGGGTATTTTTACAAAATAGTTTTCCTTTCTTCCTCCAAGCAAATATGGGTACATTTCTTTGAAATATATCCGTCCTAGACCCTAAAACCAAATGCTTAATTAGTACATGAGCGTATAAACCAAACAGGTAGTAAGACGTGGTCTTAAGAAATCTTTCAATTCTTACGCCTACGTAAAGGAAAAAATTATTTAAGTCTAATTAATTAATTTTATATTAGTGACGGTATAAAAATTTTTACTGGAATTTTTAACATCATGGTGAACCCCATCACTGTACGAACGTGGTTAATTGTTTTGCTAGTGAGGATAGTCTAGTTTACCGGCGCGGCGGTGGAAAGATCGGTGTTTAAATTATTATTATTATTATTATTATTATTATTATTTAGCACCACGTCTTACTACCCGTTCGGGTTATACGCTTACGTACTAATTACGCTAATGGATTAGGAATTGGAAGGGTTGAATTAAAGGAAGTGAGCCCGCATTTTCGTGGGGGGAGAGTGGAAAACACTATAGGAAAAACCACCCTCAGTTCACCCGACCAATATTCGAACCTCGATCTCCCCGTACTCAGCAGTCGGGCTCAAAACGTATAGCGCGTTAGCCAACTACGCCACCGAGGCGGATGGTGTTTAAATCTCAACCGGGTTTTTTATAAGTGTTTTTTCCTAAATAGTTCACCTATCTTACTCCACCAAAATGCGAGAACGTTTTATATAAAATCTTTCTTTATTTTTACTCCACTATCGTCATTAAAATAAGTTTAACTTTAAAGGATACTAACACGTAACGTAGAAATGGAGATGTGTGACCCTTAAAGCTTTTTAACGGATCTGACAGCGGCGAGTTGTGTAGTGTTTTCAGGGTAAGCAGAGTTTGTTAAAACTATTCCTATAATGTACGATAGTGCCCACTTGATCCCTATTTTACCATTCATAAATATTATTTTATACGAAATGTGCTTCAGCTTCTACCCGACCAATTAGTATCTTACTGATTGATGGTATATCACAGGTACAGTTTAAATTAAAATATTTTTCATCATTGTTTAGTACTCGTTCCATTAATTACGATAATAATGTAGAAATGAGGATTTTCTACCGGTCAGCATTCCTGGCTACTACTAAACTAGATTTATAGGGTTCGATTCCCTTTGGTATCATATGTACTTTTACCGAAGCAGAGTTGACCCTAAGGTTGCCATGGTCTAGTTGATTAGGCTTAAGTGTTCGAGTGAGTCTTTATTGGCACCACATGATAGTTATAATCATCATCACACCATTTCATCAGGTTGGCCGGGGGGGGGGGGGGGGATTAGCCACACCTACATGGCGTCCCAACATAAAAAGACTGTTACATATCCGACATTGCCAGTAGAGGACCAGGAAAGTTTATCCCACAAACACCAGTGACATTTGCTAAAAAAAAAAAGATAAAATCTCTTATTTGTACCTTCGAGGAGAAATAGTAGAACGCCATTTAGGAAATAAAAAATAAAAAATCACCCTCCATACACCTGACTGGGAACAGAACCTTTAGCTATCAGAAACTGGCAGCCCAGTCTAACATGGGAGAAACGCGTTAGACCATGTGGCCACTGAACCGTGTTGTCATATTTTTTGAACTACACCAAGAACACACTTTTTCTCTACAGTCTTAAAAAAAATAGAATGTCACACACTGTGAAGCAGTCTAGAGGGAATAAAAATGAGTAGAGGGTGAAAGGATGGTAGGCCGTGTATTAAGTTGATGGGAAAGTTTGGAGCAAGTAGCCTACCCCGTCAGCTGCAAGAGCCGTTCCGTCATCCTACTCCTTTTGACTCAAGTATTTAATCCAGAGTGTGATGGATGGTGAAAGGTTTGTTCCTTTTTTCCCCATACGTCCGAGATCATAATTGGACGCAGTTTAGTGACAAACGGCTAGTCACAATTTTTTTTTATTGATGTTGTATGAAAGTTTATTTTACGTCTACTTTATAAAAGCATCACCATATTATCTATACATTAATTTAACCAAGGTTAGGTGCCTTATCTTATTTGTTAAGGCATCCGCCTATCGATGCAAGGGTCTTCGGTTTTAGTTCGATTCCTAGCATGGTCGCACAAATTATCATCGATAAAAAAGGGATTTGTTCTTTCAAAACGATGGATTCATGGACCGGAAACTAGGTGTTGTTTCTGTTCCAGAATTAAACCTTTTTATGATCCATGTTTTAAAACAGCACTATAAATATCTCAAAAATAATCTGAAAACTTTATTATGTAACCACACCAAAAAAAAGCAGTTGAGAAGTCTGGCGAACATTTCAAATACTAATATATTATTTTAAGTACTGTGTTCACTGAGTTAAAAAAATGGGTGTGTGTACTTATGTACGCGCGTGAGAAGTTATAGTTCTTTGGCATCATTAAAAATAAAAAATAATTTAATAATATTTAGTATTAATTATGTTAAATAATAATATTTTAATTTATATCAATAAATAATACATACGGATTGTTAACCTCAATTATATTGGAGCACTTGAAAAAGTCTATAAGCACAATTTTTTTCACTAATATTTACGAATAGTAAATAATATTAATCAAAATATTCAATTTAAATCACTACTGGGCCTGGATTCACCAAAGGGAGCAAATAGTTGCGCCAGCGCAAGTTTGAAATATGTTCCAAATCCCTATTCACTAAAAGAAGCAGGCGCAATTTGAGAGCAAAGCTGCGCCTTTTATTTGCCTCCACTCAAGAGTAGGCGCAACTATTAAATCATGATTGTCACTTCAATAAATTTAAATGGCGGCATATTATTGTATTGGCTTAAAATACAATTAGTTACATAACTGTACTCCAATTAATAATGAATTAATTATAATAACAAAACGTATGTCTAGCACAAAATTTGTTTCAATTTAGACAGTGGTAACAAAACAATTACGTACCTTTTATTGTTGGATTTTTACATTCAAACAACGCAATGGCATTTCTTGCAGTATTACAAAACAAAACTACGAACTGTGTAATCTTCGTCTAGATCCAAAGAGGTTTGTATTCCTCCAAGTCCAAAGACATCTCGTCACTAAATATGGCAGTTAGTATAACTTTAAAATAAGTTTTAAAGTTTCTATAAACATTAATGTTTTATTAATGGAACTTAAACTTTAAACTAATAATATAAATAAATACAAAAAAATAATAGTTTAATTTATATCAATAAATAATACATACGGATAGTTAACCTCAATTATATTGTAGCACTTGAAAAAGTCTATAAGCACAATTTTTTTCACTAATATTTACGAATAGTAAATAATATTAATCAAAATATTCAATTTAAATCACTACTGAATATAATTTATTAGCACATATATAATTCGCACTTGTATGAAACTAAAACACTTGTTATGAATGTATAAACTAGAAACATGTGGATAAATATTATATATATGAAAACAGTGATCAGACGCGACGAGCGTAACAACATGCGCGACTAACAGAGGTTCTATTTCTATTTTGTTGGTAGCTTTTTTTTTTCGAGACTTAATGAGCGGTTTAACTTCAACCTGTTACTTTTGTGTTACAGTGATGCGCGCGCATCTTAAAATTTCACTCTCATCATTTTTTCATAACGCGCCTAAAGAAGTATAACTTCAAAAATTAGTTCCCGCATTATATATTTGATACTTCTAAAAAATTCATATATTTAATTCAGGTAAAGATTTGTGGTTAATTCAGTAATGAATTATGTATGCAACATCATCCATTTGTACGGGGCATAAGAGCTATTAAATGAGCGTGGGTCATATTGGGTGACTTGAATAACATCAAGATTAAAGTGAGAGTCACTTCGGTGGCCCCATGTTATAAGGCGTCACTCTCGCAGTAGATTAAACTACTAATGACGGAGAGATTGAGGTTTAAAGTTTTGTTGGGTGTACTCATACTGAATTTTCCCATAATGATTTTACACACTTTCTCCATGAAAATGCTGGTACATTTCCTCTAAATATAGTATTTCTCATCCCTAAAATCACTGGTGTTTAATAGTACATAAGCGTATAACCCGAACAGGTAGACGCGATGCTGAAAAAAGAAAATGAATGAAAATTATTCATTTTTAGCGTTTGAAATCCCAGGTGGATTGAACCACAAAATATATTAAGATGCCTCACCTCTAATCACACTGCATAGATATTAATTTTTGCCCAACAATAACTAGAAACCGTCTCTAAACTATTTTTAATTAATGCCCATAGCCTATTTATGGTGTAGTGTCGTGTATTATTAGTCCTAATAGATGTCCTTGCAGTCTAGGAAGTAACCTAGGTCCTGAAGATTGCGGCAGATACCAAATCTCTTAGAGTTTCACACGTGGTTCCATCGAGGAGTGGCACAGTGGCTAAGAGTTTTCTTATTATAAGTAATCAGTTATTTTGAGACAGGCCTATGTGACGGTTAAGAGAACTTTAATTTAGGCCAATTTATTTATTATTTTGTTGGATTAGCACGTTTATAATAGTAAATATATATGATTATTGATTATTAGCACCGCGTCTTACTACCCATTCGGGTTGTACGCACTTACGCTAATGTGTAATGGTAGGGTGATTGTGAGATTAAATGGAGGACCTACAGTTTAACGTGGAATCCAAACCACGGTGGAGGCCTGGCATTCCCCACATTCACAAGATGTCTTGTCAGAGGTGAAGGAAGGGTTTGGTAATCAGATAAATCTGTGCCGGGACCGAGGATTGAACCCCGGCCGCCAGCATAGAAGCCTGACACCTTACCCCTAGACCACCAGGTCACCTTGTAAAAATATAAATAATCAAGTTAACAAATACCAATAAAAAACTTCCAAAAAAAGTTCTAGCTCTATATATCAGTAAAAAAAATTACTACGTTGGTTGTGGGGGGGCCTCACCCCCATTGAGCTCCTCTTTGCTTCGAAATCCTGCATACGTTACTGACTATTATTAAGAAAATAATAATTAATCACATAAAAAAGACATGCTGAGGATGAGAATTTAGAAATTTCTGTTAAAATATCATTTGAAATGGTTAGAATTGAAATGTTCAAACAGATTATTTTAACTAGCCATAACGATTTTAGAGTGGAAGTTAAGAAAAAGAATACATTCAGGAAACGCCAGCTATTACTCAGCAGTAAGTTGTTAACATATTATTGAGACAGCATAAATTAGAGTCAGTATTTAAATAATCACGATTGTTAATTTTATCCATACATAAAGTGTAAAATTATTTGTACTAAACCGTATCTTTGACTGAATGATCTAAGATGTCACTCTAGAAATAGGCAGAACTTCCATTAATTTAAAGAACGGGGTTCAAATCCCAGTTGGCGTTTTCCTAAGCGAGTTTCCACTCTACTTCCACGCAAATGTGGAAACACTTAATTTAATTTCAACATTTCTCATCCTAAACACAATAACGTAATTAGTATGTATGCGTACAACCCAAACTGATAGTAGAATACTGTTCTTAAAAAAATATTAAATGTATAAGTTGTTGCAAGGCTACTAAGCACTTAAAGTCAAGTAATTGATTATTACATACTTTACATTATTAACCGCCTTCGTGGCGCAATCGGCTAGCGCGTTCGGCTGTTAACCGAAAGGTTGGTGGTTCGAGTCCACCCGGGGGCGTATATTTTTTAAAGTATTTTATTAACTTCTGAAGAAACAGTTTAAAATGTTTTAATTTAAATTTAACTTCGTAACTTTAAGGGTACATTAATTTTATGTACCTATATAAAATTATATACAAAACTTATTAGGTTAATTGAAACATGTACGCCTAGTGATCAATATCTTCTTTCATATTCAAAATATAAACAATTAACACTCAACTTCTTTGCCACTGTATATTATCTATTAAGAATAACATTTACAGATTATGGCATTAATATAATGTGATAGTGGTTTTAATAACTATCAGAACGTTTCGAAATGTTCCAACCAACGGAAATCGGTCATTAACTTTATCGTGGATATTGGCAAGCAAGCAACTTGTAACTCATAAAGTTCTAGCAGAATATAAATATACATTTTCAAGTGGAACCGGCTGGTGACGCAGTTTTTTTTTTATGTGTGTAATTTTTCTAGAGAAAATTAGTAGTTATTTAGCTATCTTCTTTCAGGAGGTGTTTATCGTGAGGCTTTTAGCCATAGTATTTATTATCCTAGCACAAGACTTACAAACTTACTTAATCTAAGGACTCCCACTTAACAGTGCAAGTCCAACACCATCATTAGAAATGCAAGTAGAGTAAATTTATCAAAGGTAGGTAATTTTTTTTTGTAAATATAATAAAACATCTTTTTCTCCACCCAAAATGAGTTAAATGCTGCTATATTATAAGTATTTTTGTTAAATAGTGACTTTGGAAGATCACATAACAAGATATTAGAATATGCGAAAGTTGATATCCAAACATAAGCAATAAGATAAAGCTGTCATTTAGTAAAAAAAAAACACCAACACAAATATTAAATTTGATTCAATCCATTTCGGTGGCCGCGTGGTCTAAGCTGTGGTTCTCAAACTGTGCTCAGGGTGCCGCAAACATATCTTAGGGGAAAAATGGCATAAAGACAAGAGAATAAAACGCGGCGGGGAGTTTTCGAGATAACTAGGGAATATTTTCTCTTGTTTACCTGACATTCGATCCGTCATTTGGGGAAATATAATTGTGTAGGTACATAAAACTTAGAGTTATAACCAAGGAGTACAATCAAAAAATAGTTTTAAAACTACTAGTCACTATAAGGCACTACTCTCGCAATCAACTAAACTACGGATAACGGAGAGATCGTGGTTTGATCCCGATCGGGTGTACGGAAGGTTGTTTTTCTAATGGGTTTTTCACACACACACTCTCTCTCTCTCCACTCAAATACCGGTAAAATTCCTGTACATCCAATCTTACTCATCCCTTATCGTAATTATTAGGCCTACATAACCGTGTACCCCGAATGAGTAGTAAGACGAAGTAATAAAAACTTTAGTATTGAAACCACCTGGGATAGAACCAAGCTCTTTTAGACATTACGTTGGTCTATCTAACTAGTCATTCATGGGGATAGCTGAGATATTTAGTCCACCAGTGGGGGAAAAGTCTTAAAAACGTAGTCTATAGAGGAAATATACTCACATATCGTGGATTGATTGGGAACCCATTTAAGAAATACCTACTACAGTGCAGTCAGTTTGGGATTCGAAGCTGGATATCCCCAGCACTTGCAAACCAGACCAGAGGTGTGATTGCTAAGCTTACGTGCCTGCCAAAACGGTAGTAGGGGATTGTTTATGCATTGCCTTTATAAAATAATATCTTGGTCACTCGACCTACAGTTTGTTATCTGCAATCTGTGATTGTGTCTATAGACCAAACGGTTATTAAGACGCGGCGAAAAAAAAAGTTGTTGATACATCAGTGCAGGACGTTGCCTACATATGACGTAGAAGCAAGTAACGATAGTCCATGTTTATGTATTTTTGTTTTATTTGATCAGTTTTAAATATATTGTATTGAAACCAAAACATAAAACGTTTAATTATCTCTAAGAATAGTCTTATTTTGTCACAGAATTAGTTCTATGATCTTTAAGTAGTGTTTTGTATTTTTTTTTTTAAATCATCTACAACCTAGATATTTTAGTTTATTCTCAGAAGGGGCAAGTGGGAGTAATCCTGCGGGGATTTAGATTTAAATTGGCAATGTAAGGAGAGCGTAAAAATATAAGTGTTTTTGCAGTTTTTATAGCAAATTTTTTGCTGTCGCCAATATAGCTAAAATATTGTTCCATCAGAAACGTTTAGTTTAATTTTCTTCACATTGTGATATCAACAGTTATTGAATATCGTTCATGAGCTTAGCGGCATTAGATGAAATATTTTTTAAATGAAGAGAAAAAGTTGTCATTCTATTACAGGACACCCTTGACAGATATTCAACAACTCTTGATATGAACATGTGAATAAAATTAATCTATACATTCTTACCCGAGTAATATTTGATTTATTTTGACCCCCAAAATATGTATATACAAACTACAAAAACACTAATCTTTATTCGCGTCACCTAAATCTTTACATTAAATTAGATACACAGGCATATATAAGTGTAGTAGTACTTAAGAGTATATTCTTTAAATTGAAAAATGACACCTGGACACGGGAATCGAACCCGAGACCTTTGGCTTAGTATGCCAGTAATCTCACCACTGAGCTATCTAGGCTCATTCTTCACTCATATTTCAAGGCAGATTCCGTGAAGGATGTGCTTAGAGTGTTAAGGTGCGTCAAGCTAAGATGCCATCCGCTTTATAAAATAATTCCAAAATAACCAAGTAGGTATCGTCGATGAAGTGACACAATTTTTTGTATTGTTTGTTTGTAAGAGTTATTTTATTTTTGTAACACATAAATATGATATATACATTAATAAAACACGTGAAACATAGAGGACAGACAGTTAACACCAGCCCCGAAGGGCTCTCGAAAACGGACACGACATAGACGTACAACACAAAACTCAACGTGAAAAAACAATGGCGCCCTGGCGGGCTGAATTTTGCTATCAATTGGTTGGGGGTGGGAAAATTATACAAAAAACCCACCCCATAGCTCATGTGGGGTCGCCAGGACCGTAAAATAAATACATAGAGTACACAGGAGAGAGAGGGAGCAAATCAGAAACAAAAGAGGGAGAAAAAGAAACACAGGAATAGGAGATGACTAGCGGAGGAGGGTTGGCCCCGGTCGGGTGAGCCGCCGGGGTCGGTCAGTGAAAAACATTAGTACTCCGCCAGGGCTACGCAGATATTTCATACGTAGCCCTGGAGGGAAAATAAAATAAACTTTACCCTGTGGGCGATTTTTGCCGCACAGGGTGTGATTTTTTGTATTGTTCTGTTCCAGATGGAGGCGATCACCAGCGGTCCACCTCCTAGAGACCCAAACGGGCGTGGATCCAAAGATCACAGATACCAGAAGGGGGAAGAATCTTCATTAATGTCCGCCTCATCAGCGCGAGTTCCTGTAATGTTTCTGGCGATAGAAGGCGTCTAAGTCGAGAGAGAGAGAGAGAGAAAGAGAGAGTGAACGATTGCGCAACGGGACGGGCGCATGTTGGTCCACCGCCCTCTTAGCGGGGACGCAAAAGGGCGTTGGAAGTCGCCCAGTCGCTCGTAGTTTCTCGTGTCGCTCGGCCACGTTGACCCACGTATTACTGAACGTCATATTTCCAATAAGGCGACGACACTGTCACCTCTACAAAGTCAGCTTACTCCCCGAAAAATATTTACTGGAACATTGACTACATTAGTCAAGTGAGCATTTCTTTAAAAGGACTCAAGTTAAATTAATAAGAAACATACATGTAGAAAATAAAAACTTCCAAATAATATGGTAATTAAAATTTTAATATTTCTAACATTTTATTTAGGTGTAAATTTTTAAAGTACGTAATGTTTTTTTCTTTCTATTTTTCTCTCGCTAATTGTTTGACTGCGCTTGTGACGTAACGCTGTAATGTAATTGGTAAACCTCTGGTAGGTGACACGTAGTGTTTATATTACACTATTGTGTTAGAGTGTCTCTCTCTCTATTTTATTTGATATTTTGTCAAGCCGTTACATCAATAAACATTCGAACCAACTGGCCAGTGTGGTGTTTAATACAAAATAAGTGTTCAAACGATGCTCGTTGTGATAATTGGTGGACTTGATTATTTTTTAAATATATAAATACCTTGCACAATATCTGTGTTTATATTTTAAAACAGTTACATACATTCTGCGAATTCAATGAATTTGCCCGCAAAACTTTTATGTTGACAAATAGGATATATATGTCAGAAGATAAGAATTTTTAATTAATTTATATACTCCCCATCACCAACTTTAATTTGGTGAGCTATGATTTCTATTTTACACTAATGTCAATTAACTTTCATAAATGTAATAAATGGCTTATTACTTATGAGTGGTAGTGTAAACTAATGTTGTAAATATTTATTCCGGGGTGAGTGTATAGAGGCAACATTTTTATTAAATATATCTGTGAAATATACACGAAATATTAAGGTGATAGCACATGGACAATTTCTTACACTAAAAAATATAGTGTGTGTTAGTTTATAATTTATGCATATTTTTTTGGTCCATAAAATATGAAATATACGTTTTAAAAAAAACAAACATTTATCTAGAATAAATTGATACCATTACATCAGTTTAATTAAATTACAAGTTTTAGAACAAAATGAAATTAAATACAAGACAACACATATACGCACACGAGTGACATGAAACCATTTATTTTTATTCTTTACTACATCTCAAGCAACAAAATAAGCTCGTAAAGTTAAATACTACCATACATTATTTTAATAACGAACGAAGCCTTTTTGTTGTAGCTTTTCCAATATGTATTTTTACTGATATTTAAAATTAGTTATAAAAATAAACTGAAATAAAATCAGTTTCCAAGTCAACAATTTTTTTATATCTATTTGACATTATCATAATTTTAAAAATCAAAGAGTCTGAGAAAAACCTTAGTGACAATATTAAATTCGTTAAAAATTTCACAAAATTATGACTAAACATTCTTATTTCAATTTTCTCTGGGCTCGCTGGAATATTTATGGCCTTGTGTTCCATATGTTATTCTTCTCCCGAGTCTAACTTCGACTGGGCATCCGGGTGACAAGCAACAGGTGGCAAATAAGAGCTTTTGTTTCTTAGCACCCTTTCATATTTCTCCAAGAGATACGAACTGATGATACCTACGCAAAGACTTTCTAACAAAATTCAAGGTGAATATTCTCATTCTTCAGCAAGTCCTTACTTGTTATTTCCATTTGGGTTGCAACTTGTCAAGAGCCAGTAAAACCAGCAGTGCTTTTATAAACAACGACACCTCATGGGTGAGAGAGAAAAAATAGAAATCTTATAGCTGTCGTTGAGGAAACTGGTATACTAACATGTTTCCGTCACTATTGAAATGTTTATACCGGATACAGAAATAGCGAAGCTAAGGCATCTTGTTGACGCGCCGTCAAGTAACACATGTTCAAAACTATCTTACCAAAGAAGTCATAAAACTTAATTTAGTTTTCTTAAAAACATGACATGATATGAAACTTTTCAAAGGATACATATAAAAAAAACATATTTTAGACGTTTTTATGAATACTTTTATTTAAGCTTTTCTTAAGTTCTTTGCAAGAAAAAAAAGCTAGAGTAAAGTTTGAGTGTGCGTTGAAATAAACTGAGTTTTATTATGACACTGCACACTTTTATTTGAATGAGTATTTTTTTTAACCCCTTTTGAGCAAATGAATATAAAAGTTGTTCCGTTTAAATAAGGGGAAATATAGTGAACTGTTCTCATTCTAACTCTTGTGATTAGATTGGCTAGAATCCCAACAGTTTCAAGAGTTAATTGATTGATTGACTTCAAACACAGCCACTTCATACGGTTAGCAAATGCTCACGCTATGTAATTAAGACCTGTTCATCAACTCAGTGATTTATGACCGCCCAGAAATTTTCAAGAGAAATCTATCCAAAACGTTGAGAGTGAAATTTTATTTTCGAGATACTTACTAGTTTATTGATTCTAATTGTTATTCTTTTCGTAGCAATCTACAAATATGTTAATATTTTTATCTCTAAAAATTGGGGTGATATTTGTAGAAAGGGTGATCACATCTCGTTCACTTATATGGAGGTAACAATGGTGCAAGTCAATCCATATACCAATTACAAATTATAGTCAGTTTTAAATGTGAGTGAGAGGTCAGAATAGATTGTTTACAATAAATTTTGTGTCACCTACTACAAGGGGTGAACCTTTTTCAAATTCCGGGATATATTTAATCAAGATGGAATTCAAGGCGAACGCTTCAAACATTGATGAAACATTCATGGGGACGACGACCCATTTTAATTTGAACCCTAACTGCACAGAGTTGATCCATAACGACACCGTGTGTAACGAGACAAAGTCCACAGTGAACGCAACGAACTCTACGTCCGGTATACAAACCCCGGCTATAACATAATCCAAGATCAATCTATCCAGGCGTTATTCTGCATTCTTTACACCACGATATTCATCTTGGGAGTTTTTGGAAACGTCCTGGTGTGCTACGTAGTGGGCAGGAATCGAGGGATGCACACCGTTACCAATTTCTTCATCACCAACCTTGCCCTATCGGACTATATTGCTGTGCGTGCTTGCGGTTCCTTTTACGCCTCTTTACTCCTTCCTTGGACAGTGGGTGTTTGGGCCCGAACTGTGTCATCTGGTGGCTTGCGCCCAGGGCACCAGCGTGTACATCTCGACTCTCACTCTCACGTCCATAGCCATCGACAGGTTCATCGTCATCATATACCCTTTTAAACAACGCATGCAGCTCACCACCTGCTTCATTATCATATGTTCCATCTGGCTCTTTTCTCTCATGGTGACTTTGCCATACGGCATTTACATCAGCCATAAGTTCATCGAGGGACGTTTCTATTGCGAAGAATCGTGGCCCACGGAGAACTTCCGCCAGGTCTATGGGAGTCTCACGGCTTCAATGCAGTTCCTTTTACCTTTTCTTATCATAGCCTTCTGCTATGTAAAAGTTTCCTTCAAACTGAATGACCGCGCAAGGTCAAAGCCCGGCGCTAAGAACTCGAGGAAGGAGGAAGCGACAGAGAGAGGAAGAGGAGAACTAACCGTATGCTTATTGCTATGGTCGCCATATTCGGTGGGTCATGGCTCCCCCTGAACGCAGTCAACGTTCTCAACGACGTTTATATCCCGATAGGGACGTGGAAGTATTACAACCTCTGTTTCTTCATGGTCCACGCTATAGCTATGAGCTCGACCTGCTATAACCCCTTCCTGTACGCTTGGTTGAACGAGAACTTCAGAAAGGAGTTCAAGCAAGTGCTGCCATGCTTCGACCCCTCCGCCAGCCGGTCATCAGGTTCCGGCTCCCAGGGCCGCACCGGTTGGCGCTCGGAGAGGACGTGCAACGGGAACGAGACGATGCAAGAAACGCTGCTTCACACCTCGGTGACCCGCCGTGGCTCTGTAAGGATGAACACCCCTGACACTTGTAGAGAGGAAGACACCCAACAGTCGGACGACCAGAAAGCTCCCGTGGTGGTCGTCCTTGACGGGAAGTGCAAGGCTGTGAAGGAAGACAGCGTGGACGTGGAGACGGTGATACTTCCGGTGGCCACCTACTCTGCCGAGGACGAGTCTGTTCACCTCCGACTGGCCCCGGAGGATGGCAAGACATCTCCCCCAGCGTGTAGACCGGCAAGGCTTGACTCAAGACCTAACCTTCCACTGGCCATTGTTTTGGGGGATTCGTTGTGAAGCAGGTAAGGAGATCTACAAACACACTTTTTTATTGTAACGTATTATATTCAATTTATCACGACCACTAAATTTTCGTACACTTATTGTTGATAATGTGGTAATTTGATACTTTAGCAATATACTGTAATTATGGTGAAGAGAAGCTTCAAGGTTATAAATTCAGTAGAAAGCACTTAGGATGGTTTTCCGTAATTTTTAACAGGTTAGTAATCTAATATAACATCATGAAACATGTCCCTTGAATTCATAAACTAAAAACAGAGGTTTTAATCATAGTAACTAAACAAAAACGAATCAATTGGTGGTCTATATTTTAAATGTTATGGACTATGATATAAATATTTTCTCTAAAGTAAATTTTAAAATAGTATACAGGGAATTTGACCTTAATAGATAATTGATAGCCTCAGTATTGAGTCTTATGATCAAGATATCTTGCCTCAATTGCACTTAATTGAAACTAAAAGTCCTTTGCGTTTAGGGACGTAAAAGTGTATTTATAAAGTCTTTTTAATTGAAATTATCCACTATATAAGATTTAAATATAAGCTTAAAAATGTATTGAATAATTTAAAAGTGAGAATATTTTCAAATTATTTAAATTTCTTGGATATATAAAGTGATTAGGTAGGTACCGTCTATGAATAATAAATGCATTGTTAGTTTATACATAATTTAGAAAAGAATGTAATCTGTATCAGTGAGCATGAAGGTTAAATGTTAAGCTCATTTTGTCTGGTTTGTCGTGGTCAGTGTTTGTTTAACAGCCGGGTATATTAAGTATGGATTTAGCTAAATGCTTATTCACTAACCTTCAACGCAAACCTCGATACACTGCCTATAAACTACACACTAAGCATTCCTACTCCTTAGCATAGTTAAATACGGATATTCCGGATGGATAGTAATGCATGGTGATGAATAAAAACAACTAAAACATAAGTGCGATATATGATGTAACAAGGAATAATACATAATTGTGTGTTATATCGCTTTACACAACTACCACGTGGTCCATGGCCTTAGACTCGCATCAAATTTGGTTTCCGTTACTAACCTATTAACACTGATTTGAATACGAAGAGTCATTTTACACTAAATATTATACTAATACAATTTTATATATTTATACGTCAAGTCATGTGATTTAAAACTGCTGCATTGATAGACAATATTGTTATCTATTTAATATATGTCACCGGCAATGTGTGAAATCCAGGCATTCTATAAAATGCCTAGGCTTTCTATATAATGTCAGAGTGGTTTTGGAAAATTATGAAATACAAATTTTGCTGTTGTACTTCATACTCATTTTCAAGTCTTTGTTCTTTTCGACACCCCGAAATATGTTATCAATTCTTTTATCCAGTTCTATGTAAGACTTGGACCATTTTTTGCAGGTTCACCTAATTCCCAGGATTTAAGTTGATTAGGTTAGGCTATTTTAGAATGTAGTATTTAGGTAATGTTAGGTAGGTTAGGTTAGACTAGCTATTTTTCTCGGTAATATACAATGACTGGTAATTATATAAATTTCCTACATAAAGTATGAGGTACAGCAGCAAAAGTATTTTATTTCTTACATTGCCAAAACCACTCTATCATTATATAAAAAGCCCAGGCATTTTATAGAATGCCTGGATTACAGGCATTGTCGTAAACATTTTTTTTATCACATCAATACACACTCATTACCTGCTCTAGGGAGGTAATCAAACTATATTTGCCTAGAAGGATAGTGACAACAATTTAGGAAAGAACACTCTCAGTAGACCCTACCGGAATTCTAGCCCCAATATTCCCGTTGTCAGTAGGCCAGTCTCACACGTTAGTGATGCCTTTGAGCAGCGTTTTTTTTTTACCGGCGTACCGCGACACACTGTGTTGTTAAGGTTTGGGGAAGATCAATAATAGGGTGAAAAAATATTGAGTTCAAAAATAGATATGTTTAAATGCAAAATCAATATTATTTTTATAAATAGCACAATTATAAGAATTTTAGCTGTTAAACTTTTATACATTTTCTTAATACACATTATTTTTTATGATAATATCCCTCCTTAAAAACTTATGAAGTGCTTTGATTTGTGTGTCGTCAGTTGAAAAGGGTAAAAGCAAAAGCTCTACTTTAGATCAATCGATCACTGAAACAGATTAAAATAATTTCAATATCCTAATAGAATTTTACAAATTTTGAACAAAAGAAAATGTGTTTGATTTTTATAAATCGTTCTTCCTACCAGAATCGTACTATAGTAGAATTTTGGATCTCACATTAGTGCACTAAAGGTAGTTTCCATTATCACTGAGCTTCCACCCGCATCATTGGACGCACGTACCAAAATGTTTGACTCATCTTGTCTGGTTTGACGTTGACAGGGAGTTCGAGGATCGAATCCCATCAGAGTGTACTGAAGCATTTATATATGGCTATCATATATCATAGTCAATGACTGAAGCACTTCTCTTTAAAGTCGGAGTATAGATGATGTAAGAAAATGTGTTTTTGTAGTTTTTATATCAACATTTTTTTTTGTTCAGAAAAAATAAAATAATGGTCCAGTAGAAACCTAGAATTACATTTTCTTCACCTGATGATATCAATATTTGTTGAATATCTACCCTGAGAATAGTGCGAGTAGATGTAGAGAAAAGTTGTCATTAAATTACAGGACGCCCTCGACAGATATTTAAAAACTGTTGAGGTACCCATGTGAAGAAAATTAAATTACTCTACAGGAGAAATATTTAATTTCTTTTAAAAAAAAAAGTGTTGAGATAAAAACTGCAGAAATACTCCCCTTAACGCGTGTTCTCTACACTATTAAATAAATAGTTTTCCTCTCTTTCACCAAATAAATTCGGGTTCATTAAATCTAAATTATACAAATCCTCGTCCCACTATAATTAGTGTAAAATATACGTAACACTTGAACGGGTATCAAGACTCAATACTTGAGCATAAATAAATAAATGGTTACGTTATTGTGAAATGTTTATTTTAAAGCAAAGTTTAACTCGTAAAGATAACTTTTGACGAATGTCAGGTATGCTACATTTTCCTTCCAACTTTTATAATATATTGTGATATTTCATTTTTATTTTTTATTAGTCTCATTAAGATATATCTTACCTTTACTATAAACATTTATTAATACTATTATAATTACTAACACCACGTCTTACTAACCATTTGGGTTATACGCTCTTACGCTAATGTGAAAGGGTAGGGTGATTGTGAGATGAAATGGAGGACCTACAGTTTAACGTGGGATCCGAACCACGGTGTAGGCCTGGCATTCCAAACATTCACAAGCTATGATTAATAAAAGTCTTGTCAGAGATGAAGGAAGGGTTTGGCAATCAGATAAATCTGTTCTGAGACCGAGGATTGAACCCCGGAACCCCAACACATTAGTACAACACCTTACCCTTAGACCACCAGGACAACTTACAAACATTTTAAATTCCATCATGACTTACGAGTATATATTGTAAATAATGTATTTTGGGTTTATTAGCTAGGACTTTTATGTGTTTTCAAACACGTACGGTTCTTAGTCGCTACTTCCTAAACCTAAGTTAGATGCGCAGTACATACATATTTAGATTTTTTGCAATGGACTTATTTAAATAGTTAAAGCCATAGCGGCGGCTCCTTATCTAAGTTGGTAGCGTGTCTGCTTAGTAAGGTAAGGGTCCCGGATTAAATTCCCGGTATGGCCAAAAATTGATCACCCTCCTCATTGATAAATTGACGGCCAGTGACTGGATGTTGTTCCTGTCCTAGTCTTAAGTATGATCATAAGGCCTATGAAGCTACGACAGGCCTAGCAAGCTGGTAGTGGGAAATATATGGATTTAATAAAAAACTGACACAGGCCACAGACTGGAAACAGTAATGGATAGAAAGTTAGAGCCATACAAATAGAAGTATTTCAAGATTGTTATTTGTTTGTGTGCGATAATTACCTTTTATAACAGAATATTTCACATTTTCAATATGATTTATACCATACATTTTTACTTTTACAGTAGGCCCCCGTAAAAAACATATTTTTTTAATGTTACAGATTGCCTTGAAATAATCATTTTGTACGTATTTGTGGACATTTATCTTAGTATTTATTTAAGTATAGTTGAAAAATTATAGCTTAACATTGGAATTGAATCCGGCTTATTGTTTCATGACTTTTAAAATAATAGTCATGATAGTGCTAATGAATTTTTTTTAATTTTGTGGTCGTTTTGCACTGGAATATAAAAAGCGATACCACAAATTTTATTAATATTTTTTCCATATCAATATATTTTTTCTTTACATCGAAAAAAATCAACAAGCTGTATATATGTTTGTGTTTAACACACACTTCTTAGCCTGTCTGCTGATGCGTAACCCTAGAAAAGATTGTTTTTTGATATGAATAAGTTGCAACTAACCGTAATTGGTCAAAATATTAATTGAGTCAATAAGGCTGTATTTTATATATTATTTTGTTGATGTATTTCAGCTGATTTTACTCAAGTTCACGTTTGCAATATTGTATTTAAGGTACCTTGACCGATAGTAGATAAGCCTAAAACAATTATTGTGGAGCAATCCAAGGGGTTAAACTAGCATTACACTCGATCGCCATTAACGATAAGTTCATGGCTTAAATCCAAGTTGAGATTCTTTCTTGGAGTTGTTTCCATTTATTAACCAACCTACTCAACCACTTCACCTGAGACAATATACTAATATATTTTTGGCTGGTCGAAAACAGTATATAAAAAGTGTTGCCAACTATTGCAGAGAAATATTATCTTGTAAGATTCATGAATATACTGAAATACAAGTTTTAACAATGGTGCTATTTGGAGAGTTTTTAGACGTATTATAGACGTTTAGAAGTCCTGAATTATTTAAGGGTGAGGTTAACAATTTTTTTTTGGTAAAAATAAATGTAATATTTTTCCAGTATTAACGTTTAGTTTAATTTTCTTCACATAGGGATATCAACCTATGTTGAATATCTGTCAAGGGTGTCCTGGAATTTAATGACAACTTTTTCTCATCATTTATAAAGTTTTTAATCTAATGCCGTTATGATTATGACAGGTATTCAAGAATTTTTTTATATATCAGTGTGTATCAAATTAAAATAAACGTTACTATTGGGGCAAAATTTTATATATTTTGGCCAGAAAAATGTTTTGATATAAAAACTGGAAAAACACTTATTCCTTTTCTACGGTCCCCTACATCCTCACGAAGTTGTTTGAAATTTTTAAATATTGTTTTCAATCAAATGTAGCTGGACATTAACTATCAGATGGCCTATGAGAAGTTAAAAATATTAAATGTTGATTCTATTGTTAAAAAAAACACTCTGTTTTAAGGTGAGATTTCGTATTTCTTAGATTAAAGCCAAAGGTTATAAACTTAAATTCCGTCTATTAAATAAAATCATGTTGTGATAAGGGGAACGACAAAACATTTTAAGATAATGTGGAATTTTTTTATTTTATAGGGTTGTATGTAAGTTGTCACACATTTTTAAGAAGCAATTTAAACTTAGAGCATAAACTTTTTTACTGGTCATAACGATCACCTACACTTTGGTAAAAACAATATTTAAAAATATCAAACCTCTTAATAAATAATACGGGATTTCTAAACGTACTCAACTTTTCTCATTGCTCCTCCATATAGCACCCGTACGCGGAATTGAGCTACATAATTTCAGATGCCATACGGTATTTGGTTAACTACTTAAATACATCTAGTTCTCATTAAATACAATATAATGTTGATACATTTATGATTACAATGTTTTATAAAAAGTGTAAAAATACTAACACAAATATTTTTTTTAGCACTGCGTCTTACTACCCGTTCATGTAATATGTCTACGTAATAATTATACGTATGCTCTAAGGATTAGTAAGGTTTAATCTAGAGGAAGTGAACCCAAATTTGCGTGGAGATAAAGTGGAAAACTATTTTGGGAAAACTACCCTCAATGCACTCGACTGGGATCGAACCATGTTCTCTCTGTCTTCGGCAGTCTAGTCTAGAACAAGAGTAGCACGTTAGACAATGCGGCCACCAAAGCGGGTTAAAGCTAACGCTAGTAAAAGATTTACTTTTCCTCAAACAAATACCGAATTATGTCAACATGCTCACAACGTAAAATAAGAAGCAATTTCATGATTATTTTCATAGTTTCGAAACATCTGAGCTTTTGTGAGAATTGTTCTATATAAATAATGAAAATGATCACAATCGAATAATATGTGAAAGTATTTTATATATGTGAGTTAGAAGACTCAAAGATCGATTTTTTTTATAACAATGTAGTTTCATTACTTGCTAGACTGAAGAGCGACGAGAAATTTACAATTTACGGACCCCTGGTCTACGTAGCCAATTTATTACGTCAAATAAAGGTTGTTTTTAAAGTTATTAACAATTTACTCAGTTCAGGGTGTAGCCAGACATAGAAAAGAATGTGTTGTTTAAGACGAGGTATGGATAGATTGTTTGGGCGGATAGTAATAATACGTCAAGCTGTTTACAGTTGGCGGTTGTCTTTTTTCCCCGTTCAGTGTAGTTTTTGTGTAATAATTTGACAAAGATAGCACGTTCGAAATCAAGATAAATAAATAGTTATACATGGATTTAAATTAAAGTGCTTTACACACTTCATTGGCCATAAGTTCTAAGACGTTAATTTCACAATAAAATAGATTCCCGAATACAGAAAGATTGGGGTTCAATCCCTGTTGTGTGTACTGAGGGTGGCTTTGACTAAATGGTTCCCCTCTCCACCTAAGCAAATGAGGGTACACTTCCCCTAAATTCAACCTTCCTAATCCCTAACACATTATAATACTTAGTGCAGCATATAACCCAATTGGGTAGTAAGACATGGTGCTAAAAAATCTTTTATAGATGGTTGATGATTTTTTTTATTGATTTTAAAGTTCCATACAAATTTTTCCCGTTGGAAATATCGCATTATGAGGATATAAATACACTTATTTTCTTTCGAATGAGAATATAATAAAACATTTTTTTTTGTCAGCAACGACAATATTTTACTATATATTAATGTTATATTATAGGTATTGATGTATTTATCAACATATGAATTAATGCACGAATACGTGAAACGAGAAAGTATGTCCGGAAACTTTTTCTAACTCATATTTGTACAAGAAAACTCGGGTATACATTTAGGTACAATACCTAAAAAGACAGGAAAACCCAAGGATTGATATTTCACTGAGGGTAGAGAAAGTTCCTTTTTTCAGAACTAAAATAAACTTCAAGGACATTTTTTTAAATATATTTTTACGTATAAACAAAAGTTACCAAATACTCACTAACATATCTGTCGACCATTATTCTCCTACATTTGGTTGCCTTTCCCTAAAAGTCTCTTGTCTAGCCTCTCCAGAAGTAAAGTCCCCCCCGCCATTCTGGTACCAAAAGTTGGAAAACAACCTTTACATAAAGTTTCGGGAAACGAGGGGGTTAACCCACAAATCCAGAAACTGTCAAATGTGAAGGTAAGATATTTGGAAGTGAAATTTATTTCACTGGTGGCAAGAAAGTTTTTTTTATCACCATGTCTAAATATCTGTTCAGGTTATCTGAATTTATGATAATTTACTCTAACGGGCTAAGGATGAGGAGGGAAGCATTTTAGAAGTCCGTCCAACCTCATCGAATAACTTATACAACTTTAGTAGTCAATACAGCTCTAACCAGGCGTCGTATCGTGGTGAGTCCTTTTCTAGTCTTCTTTTTTTAAAAAAGGAGTGGATTTTAAATAAGTGAAATAATTACACCGAATTTTTTTTAAATATAACAAATTTCAAAAATCGTTACTTAAAAAAACCCATTAAAATAACCCAATTTTGATATTTTCAAATGAAGAATGGAGAAAACCACACTTCGATACTTTTTTTGTCTCTAGCTTAGTTTTGTATATAATAATAATAAAATCATTATTATTTAGCACCGCGTCTTACTACCCGTTCGGGTTATACGCTAATAATAATAAAAACACTAAAAATAATTATAAAATAATGATAATAATTATTTATCTCGGCTACATAAAGCTGTAGCCCAGTTTGCGGAGAAATTTCCCAGGGTCCACCTGAATGTAATAATCATACACTGTTTCCAAGAGGGCTAATTTCATGTATCAATGAGATGAAGTGATGACGTTAGTGAATTTACATGATTAATTTTCCCCTTTTAAGAAAAATACCCTTTCCTGGTACCAGCCGTGAATCGAATCCGGGACCACTAAGTTAGAAGTCAGGGACTCTGAACACTACACCACGAGGTCAGTTCTCTTGTAGCTAGTGACTCGGTTAATCACGCGACAGGCTATTGAGGCATTACACATCTACTACCCCTGGTCACCATCCATGGAGGAGGTCACGGTTCAAATCTCTGTTGGGTATATCGGGAGGCTGTATTTCAAATACGATTTTTGATTGTGATGGTGTATTCCACTTTCTATACAAACGCAGGTGCATTTACTCATAGCTGTCTTCCATACCTTTACCTTTTAGATTAAATAGGTATTGATATCTATAAAAGTAACAGCTGTAGCTCACATGACTTGACGTATGAATACGTGAAAATACTTCTGTTATAACACAATTTTCTTAGAAAAGCAATTATACATTCTTTCACGTACTCTAAGTCAAATCATTTGATCTGCAGCTGTTACTTTTGTTAGATAAAATGTTGTTAATGTTGTATTAAATATGTCTTAATTTAATAAAAGGTTCTCAAATTGTCCATTCTTAAGAAAATCAAGGCATACAAATCTTTCTAGCTGTAAGATAGAAACTTTCCTTTGAAAATTGAACCATAGGAAGTCTTGTGTTGAGCATTATTATTATATTAAGAGAAGAATTATATTTACTGGTTGAATATTCGGCGCTGCTTGAGATTAATGTTTTTTGTCTTATGATTGTTAGTGGAAGTTAATTTAAATTTAGTGCCTTTAAGCCCTGCGTTAACTGGGGCCCAACCAGGATTTCAAATAGTCTAAGACAATCTAGCTAAAATTTTAAAATTTCGGATTCCAGGTGCACACGTTCATGCAAAGGGGCTATTAATATTTGAAATTTCAAACCCCTTCTTGATGTAGATACTGGGCACTGATCACGACAGGCAAACAAACATTTTACTTTATTAACATTGCCTTGCTTAAGAAGCAGTTCTTAATTCGTTTAAATAATCAAATCAAAATTTGAAAATCACAGCTTCAAAGTGGACATTTATGCGCATAGGAGCAACCAATTTTTAAAACTTTAGACATCTGCTTATGGTAGCTATCGCGCAAAGCTCATTACATATAAACAAACTATTCAGTTAGTTAATAAATATGAGTCGGTGACCTGGTGGTCTAGGGGTAAGGTGTCAGACTTCTGTGCTGGCGGCCGGGGTTAAATCCTCAGTCCCGGCACAGATTTATCTGATTGCCAAACCCTTCCTTCACCTCTGACAAGACATCTTGTGAATGTGGGGAATGCCAGGCCTCCACCGTGGTTCGGATTCCACGTTAAACTGTAGGTCCTCCATTTCATCTCACAATCACCCTACCATTACACATTAGCGTAAGTGCGTATAACCCGAATGGGTAGTAAGACGCGGTGCTAATAATAATAATAATAATAATAAATATGAATGGAAACATACTAATGGATAAAAAGAGGTATTAAAATATTATATTAATGTTTCTATACATACTTTGACGATGTAAATTTTTTCAGTGATTAGATAAGTTTTTTGGTCAAATCAGATTTATAATACGAACAAACTTTATTTTGACACCAATTATTACTACCCGTTTGGTCTATACGTCTATGTACTAATTATTACGCTAATGGTTTTAAAATTAGAAAGCTTATATTTATAATAAGTGTACCAAAATTGACGTGGAGGGAGAGTGTAAAACAATTTTTGAAAAACCACCTTATGTCCACCTGACCAAGATCCGAACCTCAATCTCCCCGTAATTGGTAGTCTAGTCTACTGTGAGAGTAGCACGTTAGACTATGCCAAGCGGGTTACAAACATTATTCCGATAACGTTCTACCAATCAAACATTGTTAATAAATAACATAGTCGCTAGTTTTGAAAGAGTTTTATTGCCATACCAGAAGGGACATAAACCACTGCATGGAAAACATGTGTTGGATTCTCGTCAATTGAAACATAAACATCAGTGTTAACTCAAAACAGTTGTTAAAAATCGTCAACAAATATGAGGTACTAATGTGTTAATGCGCGGATTGAAATACGTGTGCAGAGTATATTAATCAGTGGATCTATTTAAAAATTAATTTTATAAAATAAATTATAGCCAAAAGTACTTTGTTTTTCTCTTTTGATTCATGGTCTTTTGATTACTGCCCAAGAATGTTAGTTAAAATGTGTTGTTTGTTTTAGTTATTAATTTGACGTTGACATCAAAAAGTATAAATTTAAAGAAGATTAAAAAACACATTTTTTACTGTAAAAATATATGCATTTATGAGCACTTTAGTGTGTTGTGTTTGTGAATTCCATATTTATTATGAAAACAAATATTGATTTTTTTATCATACACATTCATACGATGGAGCTGTATTAACTTAGCACGTGCTTCGGATTCATTTTATGGAGGAATAAGGGTGCTGTGAGGGGGGGGGGAGGAATTGTATCCAGATTAATCAGTCACACTTTTAATAATCTTGTATAAAACCGTGTCCTGTGATTCTTAAACGAACAAATAAAAGACAGTATTGTTAGTGACTTAACAAGTCCATGAAATTAGATGAGTACAGCTGTTCCAAAGTTCTTGGACAAATGTAAGATCATATTGACTGCTTAAGTTGCATGAAAATAATATATTAGAATTATTATGAAAAGGTAATAAGAATTATTTACTTTCTCTATGGAGTCAGGAATTCAAAAGTTCCTTGGAGCACTTACAAAAGTACGCCACCAATCCCTATCTTGACCTAGTTCTATTCAGTCCACCTCATTACACTCAATCCCTATCTTGACCTAATTCTATTCAGTCCACCTCATTACACTCAATCCCTATCTTGACCCAGTTCTATTCAGTCCCCGTAATTACACTCAATCCCTATCTTGACCTAGTTCTATTCAGTCCACCTCATTACACTCAATCCCTATCTTGACCCAGTTCTATTCAGTCCCCGTAATTACATTCAATACCTATCTTGACCCAGTTCTATTCAGTCCCCGTAATTACACTCAATCCCTATCGTGACCTAGTTCTATTCAGTCCCCGTAATTACACTCAATCCCTATCTTGACCTAGTTCTATTCAGTCCACCTCATTACACTCAATCCCTATCTTGACCTAGTTCTATTCAGTCCACCTCATTACACTCAATCCCTATCTTGACCCAGTTCTATTCAGTCCCGTAATTACACTCAATCCCTATCTTGAACTAGTTCTATTCAGTCCCCGTAATTACACTCAATCCCTATCGTGACCTAGTTCTATCAGTCCATCTCATTACACTCAATCCCTATCTTGACCCAGTTCTATTCAGTCCCCGTAATTACACTCAATCCCTATCTTGACCCAGTTCTATTCAGTCCCCGTAATTACACTCAATCCCTATCTTGAACTAGTTCTATTCAGTCCCCGTTATTACACTCAATCCCTATCGTGACCTAGTTCTATTCAGTCCCCGTAATTACACTCAATCCTTATCTTGACCCAGTTTCTATTCAGTCCCCGTAATTACACTCAATCCCTATCGTGACCTAGTTCTATTCAGTCCCCGTAATTACACTCAATCCCTATCTTGAACTAGTTCTATTCAGTCCCCGTAATTACACTCAATCCCTATCTTGACCTAGTTCTATTCAGTCCACCTCATTACACTCAATCCCTATCTTGACCCAGTTCTATTCAGTCCCCGTAATTACACTCAATCCCTATCGTGACCTAGTTCTATTCAGTCCACCTCATTACACTCAATCCCTATCTTGACCCAGTTATATTCAGTCCCCGTAATTACACTCAATCCCTATCGTGACCTAGTTCTATTCAGTCCCCGTAATTACACTCAATCCCTATCTTGAACTAGTTCTATTCAGTCCCCGTAATTACACTCAATCCCTATCTTGACCTAGTTCTATTCAGTCCACCTCATTACACTCAATCCCTATCTTGACCCAGTTCTATTCAGTCCCCGTAATTACACTCAATCCCTATCGTGACCTAGTTCTATTCAGTCCCCGTAATTACACTCAATCCCTATCGTGACCTAGTTCTATTCAGTCCACCTCATTACACTCAATCCCTATCTTGACCAGTTCTATTCAGTCCCCGTAATTACACTCAATCCCTATCGTGACCTAGTTCTATTCAGTCCACCTCATTACACTCAATCCCTATCTTGACCCAGTTCTATTCAGTCCCCGTAATTACACTCAATCCCTATTGTGACCTAGTTCTATTCAGTCCCCGTAATTACACTCAATCCCTATCTTGAACTAGTTCTATTCAGTCCCCGTAATTACACTCAATCCCTATCTTGAACTAGTTCTATTCAGTCCCCGTAATTACACTCAATCCCTATCTTGACCTAGTTCTATTCAGTCCACTCATTACACTCAATCCCTATCTTGACCAGTTCTATTCAGTCCCCGTAATTACACTCAATCCCTATCGTGACCTAGTTCTATTCAGTTCCCGTAATTACACTCAATCCCTATCTTGACCCAGTTCTATTCAGTCCCCGTAATTACACTCAATCCCTATCTTGAACTAGTTCTATTCAGTCCACCTCATTACACTCAATCCCTATCGTGACCAGTTCTATTCAGTCCCGTAATTACACTCAATCCCTATCGTGACCTAGTTCTATTCAGTCCACCTCATTACACTCAATCCCTATCTTGACCAGTTCTATTCAGTCCCCGTAATTACACTCAATCCCTATCGTGACCTAGTTCTATTCAGTCCCCGTAATTACACTCAATCCCTATCTTGAACTAGTTCTATTCAGTCCCCGTAATTACACTCAATCCCTATCGTGACCTAGTTCTATTCAGTCCACCTCATTACACTCAATCCATATCTTGAGCTAGTTCTATCCAGTCCACCTCATTACACTCAATCCCTATCTTGACCTAGTTCTATTCAGTCCACCTAATTACACTCAATCCCTATCTTGACCTAGTTCTATTCAGTCCACCTCATTACACTCAATCCCTATCTTGACCTAGTTCTATTCAGTCCCCGTAATTACACTCAACCCCTATCTTGACCTAGTTCTATTCAGTCCACCTCATTACACTCAATCCATATCTTGGCTAGTTCTATTCAGTCCACCTCATTACACTCAATCCCTATCTTGACCTAGTTCTATTCAGTCCACCTCATTACACTCAATCCCTATCTTGACCTAGTTCTATTCAGTCCACCTCATTACACTCAATCCCTATCTTGACCTAGTTCTATTCAGTCCACCTCAATACACCCTATCCCTATCTTGAGCTAGTTCTATCCAGTCCACCTCATTACACCCTATCCCGAGCTAGTTGTATCCAGTATAACTCAATACACCATATCCCTATCCTGAACTAGTTATATCCAATCCACCTCAATACACTCCATCCCTATACTGAGTTATATACACAACTGCAGTGGTTTGGCTGATTCATTAACTATTAGCAAACCAAACTGTAGCTTTACATTTTCAGCTACCTCGTTAATTCAAGGTTAACACAGAGAGCAAACAAATCTAGTTGGTAACTTACACAGGCGTTGAACTGACAAGTGTGAAGTTGTTCAACTTTTGTGTATGTGATCTTTTTCTTTACCAGTTTTTTCTTCTTAACACCGCGTCTTATTAATTATTTGGGTTATTTACTAATGGACTAATTACGCTAATTACACCTAGAGGAAGTGTACCCATATTTTCGTGAAGAGAGTAATAGGGAAAATATTTTTTTTAAAAAACTATTCTCAGTAAACCCGACTGAGATTCAAACCTTCATCGCTCCGTCATCGTCCGTCTAGTTCACTGCAAGAGTGGATTACAGTTTGTTGAACTTTTTTTAAGGTTCCCATATTGTTAAAAGGATAGATTGGGTGTGATGTGTCGTCTTCTGTTTATCATAGTAGAGGAATAACCTTAAAAACAAACTACCCGCATCGGACTAAATGTTAAATTATTTAGTTTGGTTTGCTGGTGACCTTGAGGTTATAAAATTGGCGGATGAACTAAGAGGTTTTTTTATGCCCATTTATTCTCCACGCTGGTATTTCCTTCTATCTGCCTTCTCAAAAAGTTGTCTGCTTAGAATGATTCGTCAACAACTTTGGTGTTGAACCTTAATATTATAATAAATGTAAATATATTCCCACTGTTCCTAACATTAGTGTTAAAATGTAATAATCTTTACACCCGCATCAGTGAATTAATGGTATAAAGAGTCAGTTTAGTGTTAGACTGGCGTGCTGAAGACGGGGAGAGAGGGTTTAGAATATACTGAGGGTGGCTTGTCCTAAATGGTTTTCCACTCTCCTTTCACGCAAATGCGGGTATGTTACCTTTAAAATGTTTCCTTCCTCATCCCTACCCCATTAAAGCAAATATCACACACGCGTGAGACCTGAACAGTTAGTAAGAAGCCATAATAATAATAATAATATATAATAATAATAATAATAATAAATAATAATAATAATAATAATAATAATATAGTATATTGTATATACACAAGATAAAGTAAGGGGGAGTAAGCAGGTGTACACTTGTACAATTAATTGTACATCACTAGCAAAGATTGGGAGATCGAAATGGTCTATAGATTACGGATACAGGCGCGTAGAGTATCCTATTCACAAATTTGAAAAACCACACATGGACATCGGAATTGATCTTGTATCCAAATTTAACAATACAAATAGGTGTAGGGATTATAAATGTATAATTAAGAGGAAAGTACTGACATTTGCTTGGATGCAGAGTGGAAAATAATTCAGTAAGAAAAAAATATTAAGTCTGTGTTAACATACTATAATTTTTCCAATACAACAAATTTAATAGTAATAATTTATTTTAATCAAATTAATAGGTTTTTAGGTTAAAACATTCCGGTGTGCTAAAAATATCCGTTAAGATACAATGATATATCCGAAAATATTTCTTTCCCCTAAATGATTATCTTTGATTTGTGTGGTTTTTTTTTTCTGGTCGTTTGATCGCAGTTTATAAAAAAGAAGGGTAAAGTCCTTTGACCTCTCTCATCCCCTAAAGAAAGAGTCAACTGAACTCAAACCATCCTTTCGCCTCGTTATTGTGATGTCACATCAAGTACGTCATAAAGCTAGCCGCTAAAACATGGATCATGCTCGATAGCTTTAACTGCTCACTTTAGTGAAATGCGTAAAGAATTTAATGGAAGGTCGTTTTACATGAGCCTGGCAATATGAACCTTATGAGCAGGCTCAGTTGGGACATTTCATGTAGTTAGATCACATATCGTCAACTTGATGGCCAATAACTTTGAAGGCCTCGAAAATGACGCTTAAATACTTTTCTATCAATTAATGGTAATTAGTTTTATTTTTTTAAACGTATAATCTTAATGACCGTTCGATTTGTACGCGTATGTACTGAATACACTAACGAGTAAATTATTATTATATTTTATAATATTAGTTTATATTTATAGCCCGGTCTAACCGTTGGTAACGCAACGAGTTGATTTAGTTCAATTGAGGGAGTTTTCGATTTATGATAAAAGTGGAAATACCATTTAGGGAAAACCACTATCATCAACCCGACCGGGATTTGAACCCCAATATCCCCTTCTTGGCATTCTGTATATTGTGAGTGTGACGCCTTAGATGGTGAACCACCATTAAGGTATTAATTAATTTTTTTTGTTACCAACTTTCACTTTTTGAATAGACTGATATATCAAAATACGTACTAAAAATTAATTTAATTAAATCGAATAATTGAATTTAGAATAGTTTCTTAATGATTTTAGTGATTAGAGAACTCAAATATTCAAATTATACGTAACTAATTATAGCTTAATCTTGAGGGTATGAAAGAAACAGATTGTTTCAGTGGAATTGCAAATGTACAGCCTTTGAGAAAAGACTAAAATGATAAACCATATGCATACATCCTGCCCTTCCCCCCGCGATATTTAATCCACCGTCACTGACAGCCCAGACTATTACTAGCATGACACCTTATACCACGAGACCACTAGCATGGATATATATGTATATTTGTTAATATCTTATAAAGCTAAACTATCAATAAAATATGACTAGACTAAACCAACTGAGGGGACTTTATCCAATCAGAAACCATTGTAAGAAATAATATTATATTAATCACACTAACTTTCTTTTTCCAAGGGTAAAAAATAGAAAATCAAATGATGTATTAATTGGCAAGCTGTAGAGTATAGACATGATGTGTTTTTATTAATTTGTTGCTACCTACTGAGTCACAACAGGGCAGTAAAATCACTAACATTTGAACAATAAATAAAATGTGTAAATAACAACCTTTTGGCTCAAATCAGTCCTCTAAATAGGGGCGTTCCGCTTTGTACACACATACTTTAAGGGGTACGCAAACATAATTAGATGATGGCATTTTTTGCCTTATGTACAATCTAATTTAAATTGTATTCTAAGTAATTGTATTCTTTGAAATATGCTCAGAAATGTAATTGATTATCTTAACATGTTTTATATATTTTATTTTAATAATATTTTTGTTATAAATTATCATACATTGTTATCTTAAGAGATAAAAAAAAATTTATAGGAAAAACTTGAAATGTGGTGCTGGATAAGACTTGAGAGGATCAGGTGAACAGTCAATGAATTCCTAAGAAGAGTGGGTGAGAAGAGATCCATTTTGTATGTGACTCTTTGGTACAAATAATACTGGATTGGACCCATCTTGAGGAACAACTGTCCTCTGCACAACGTCTAGAAGGAAAGTTTGAGGGAAAGAGGCGTTTAGGAAGGAGGAGGGATATAATATTAGAGGACTTGAAGAAAAGAAGAACGCACTGGGAGCTGAAGGAGGAGGAGAGGCAGGGCGCATTGTGGTCTAGTTCACCGAACAAAAGGAATGGACATGTCGTAAGATATAATAAATATAATAATATAATAATAATAATAATAATAATAATAATACATTTCTCCTTAATTTTATTCTTAAGATGCAAATAAATTCCAACACAGTTGAATAGGAAGTTTGTAAAAGTATTTTCATAGCAAAAATATGTGCCCAAATTTTTGTAGCCTGATATGTAAGAAAACAAAAACAAAAAAAAAATTAAAGTCTTTTGATCAAAATAATAAACTAATTTTCTTATTTAAGTAATTTGTGTATACACAATTTTCAGCATGCAAAGAAAGAAAGGTTTTAATTTATTAATTCATTTATTTAATAAAAATCTCTTGTGGTACCAGAAAATAAATGTTTCAAACATCCGTAAGGAATTTGGAAACTACTGCTTTAAGTATCCTTTTCACTTTAGATTGTATTCACTGTGACAAGTAGATTGGTGTTCTTCGAACCCTAGTCAGGTGTATTGAGAGTATTTATTACCAAATGTATGCTACTTTCTCTCCATGTAAATGCAGGTATATTACTTCTAAATATAACCTTACTCATCCTAAGATCATTAGTATAATTAAATGAGGGTACACCAAATGGTTATTAAGAGTCAGTGGAAAAACAGCGAGATTAATTTTAGATTTTCATTTATGTGGTAGTCATATTTATATTTTATTATTTAGTCTTCTTTTTTCCCTCCAGTAATTTATAAACAACAAAATAATTAAAAAAATCCATATAATGGGTAGAGAAGAGGAGATAAGTTTTAAGTATAGAAAAAATACAACCACATTAGTATATAGAAGGGAATCGTAAAATCCCAGGGTGGGCTTAATCCTATAACTTGACCTCACCTATCAATGAAATTCAATGTATTGTGATCTTGGTACCTTAAACCAGAGATTCTTAAATTTTTTCTACTCGCAACGCCTTTTCGCAAGATAAATTTGTACGCAATCTCAATCGTATAGGTTTATAAAATAGATATTTTAATCAAACATTTACTGATAACAAATCATAAGGAAATTTATTGTAAAACAATTCTTTTGTATACATATAGTTTTACCATTTATTAAAGACGAAATCAAATTTGCATACTAATAAGATGGATATGCTTGTTTATTTTTACATAAAGAATAAAATCTTAGCTGAATATTTTATACCATATAATGTAAAGCATCTTCAACGTTGTTCAGAGTTGACCGATATTTTATTTTATAATCATCGATAATGAGAACGTCACTTCGCAGAAAATGTAGTACAAAATGGCAGTATTATATTTAGGACCATTTCAGAAATTGTTAGAAATTCTGCCCTAATTCTAATCCAGAACTAATTTAACAATTTTTTTTTAGGAAACTCAAGTTTTAAACCTGTGTATCTTGATAATTCAACAAGTTCTTCTTGAACTTTTAATGCAAGATTACTGACGTTTTTAATTTCATTTGAGTGTGGCTTATGAACCAAACTCAGTTTTTCAGAATACAAAATTTGAAGTGAATATTTCTGAATCTTTATCTCCAGGCATCTCAGATGATAAATTATAATTCATACAATTAAATCTTTGGGAATGTTATCTTCAATAAAAAAATCATCTGTTGCTGTCAACATTTCTAAGGATCCATTTTCCACCATATTTTTCCATATGTTATTTTTTACAGTAAATCTTCCAATTTTATCATTTTACAATTTTTTTCCTTAAAGCAAAATGTTTTAAATCATTGGTTTAAAAAAAATATTATACAAATAACCTAGTTTTGAAAGCCATAAATAATTTTGAAAACGTTTTCGTTACCTCCACATGCAGTTACGCAACATCATACGGAGTTGTGACTCACAGTTGTTTTAAAGAGTAAAGGTATAACCAAGATGATAACTGTTCCATTTATTGACAATACTGTTAGGTTTTGGAACCATTTCTGGAGGAAGTAGATAAAGGAGTATTTAAAAACACGTAGATGGGTGCTAGTACTATTAAGTATATAAATAAAAGTGCAGTCAAGATAACAATGGAACACAATCTTTACCGCTAGAAGAGTCTACGAACCACCAAACAACAAACTACTCAGTCCCTTTTAGTTATCAGGGCTCCAAGTGTTGTCACGATAACGACGGAATACACCCACCCTCTCACTATCTACCGAACTCAACACACATAAAATATATAACACACTCAAAATAAGCTCATACACACGCTCACACTCACACAATCAATCTAATGCACAATCCCACGCTCATCTATATAGACTCACGCTCGACCACACAAGCATGAATAAGAATACGGCTATACTCACCTTAACGCCCCCTTAAGCTCACTACCGCTCACTATCACATACTCATCAATACATACTTACAAACATACACGCTCACACTTGCAAACTCACTTTCACTACACATATTCATCTATATATACACACACATGCTTAGTAACACACACCACAATAACATGATCACACACCCAAACACACCCAAACACGCTCAAACACACGCACACTCAAACACACTGTCAAGGTATTTATAATGTTTTTTTTTTAAATTTAATTGAGGTAATTAATGCTCACTTCTTAAACCGTTTGATATATAGCAGCACACGATTTGTAAATTAAATTAAATATAGAACAGACAAACAACACCCAGCACCCAGACGTTAATTCATCACTATGAAATGTGAAAATCATATTTCACCATTAATAAAATTTTCGACCATGCCAGCAATCGAACCTGGAACGCTTAGCTTAGTAGACAAACACGTTACCTACTGAGCTAAGGTGTCGGGTTGCATATTATCAATATGCATAATTTTTTATACGTTGGTTGATCCTTTTTCCCGCTTCATTTGGTTATTAAATGTGAAATTTCTAAACACTAGTTTATATCAACCGATGACTAATAGATCTATCTGGGATACAAAGAGCATATACTCCTCTGCTCACCAAGATACACATATAACCTTCCTCACAACTTCACAAACACACACAAGACAGGCCTACATGAATCCTAACAGACTCACACCGGTCGATCTAAGGCGTCACCAACGCGATAAACTCGATTTCCGGTAGCTATGAGGTTGGGATCTTTTAAATATTTAGTATCAATGCGCCTTACTACCTGTTATTGTTATATTCATTTATAATAATTACTCTGATGAAGTAGGGATGAGTAAGGAAGCATTTTAGAGGTAGCCTAACAGTATTGACATAGAAGATGATTGGGAAAATATTTAGGAAAAATCGTTCTCAGTAGACACAACCGGGGCTTGAACCCTGATCTCCTCCTCTAACACGAGAGTGACGCTTTAGAATATTCGGCCAATGAATTGGGTAGATTGCTATTCAAATACTGGATTTCCTAATCGGTTTCTCCTTCTCATTGCGCACAAATGTGGTTACACTTCCTCTCAAATTCTACCTTCTTTGTATCTACTCCATTAGTTTTTTAAAAAAAGTACAATAGCCTGGATAAGTAGTAAGATACGGGGCTAAGAGTATATCAATTTTACATCTGTGGTGATCAAATAATTTTTAAGTTATGTTTAATTTAATAACGATATGTTTAGTTTCAGGTGCGTCTTGTTTTTTTAAGTTACCTGAAATAGTAGTATTGCTCATCTTCAGGCATCCTTAAGTTCCTTTGCAAAGTTGTTTGGTCTCGAAGCTATATTGTTATCACATACATTTATTTAAGGTTTTATTTGTGTGATTTTTTTCCTTAGATTCTCTGGAATCTAAGCTTTGTATTAATGGGAAAAATATTCCACATGTCGGGATATTTATCCGTGCAAATTTAAGATCAAATCAAATATAGGTGTGGAACGTTACCTATGTGTAATGTTTATTTTTCAAAGAGAAACGATATGCCTCTTAAAGTGAATACATAACAACAAAACAAAAAATTAAAAATTCGCTTTCTGTTTACGTTTGAAATATAATATATAATATAACTATTCGGTTTTGTAGTTGATTTGGCCTAAAATATGACAGAAAAAATTAATTCTATATTCAATATACACCATTGATCACGTGATTTAGGAAATTATATTTTTAAATCCATCAATTTTAAAGGAATTTAATAGAAAATTATAACTGGACTTACATGTTATATGCATGCAAAATTTCAACATAATCGTTACAGTGATTTGGACGAGAATGAGTAAAAACAAACGGAAAACTTATCATTTTCATATATTAATATAAAGTAGTTTTATTTGTAATAATTAACGTTCTATTTCTGAACCGACTGATTATGTCGGCACAAGACTTATAAAATAACTTAAATCTGGAAGAGAGACTACACCCAGCCACTGGCCGTTAATAGATCACTGTTAAAGGGGAAACCCACATTTCACCGATGATACATTTATCGACCATGCCAGCAATTGAACTCAGGCCTCTTAGATCAGTAGGCAGGTACGCTACCGACTAATCCAAGGCATCTGACTAGAAAAATATAAATTCTAGTCTATCACGACGTGCCTGAGAGCCGCGAACTCTTCTGACATGCCAGATAAAGCTGTTCTAATAGTCTCCAGTCTCCAGTAATAAAGAAAACACCAGATAGCGTATGGAGAGAAAGTGGCCGGCACTTGAAATTGCCTGAGTGCACGTGCATTACATCTGTTATCAGAGAGACACTTATGTTGACTCACAAACAACACATGCACACACACATGCACACACACACACACATACACACACATACGATCAAATGTCGTTTACACATACTTCCTGTATCACCAAAGCCGACGCTGACGACATAGGACCCGACAGAGGTTCATCTCTGATTTATACCTTTGTTGGTTGAAGGGAGCCTGAAATGATAGGAACAGTTCATAGTTCACTAGAGCATGCATTCTTTATTTTACTATCATCGTTTTTATTTAAAAAATTATAATTTGAGGTTGGAGTTTTGAGGAAGGGCATAAGGTACTTATCCAAGCTTGCATTGATCGATCATCGATCATCGATCTAAGGTACTTTTAACACCGAGACAACGGTGACCATCACCATTGACTAGTCTAAGAACTTATGAATTCGAATCAAAGCTTTTCACATCGGTACTTTGCTTTGTCTGGGTCAGTCACAGTGACACGGCCTTGTCACGGCCTCCATCACGTGGTACAGACAAGGTCACAAGTGTCTGGGCAAGTCACTGCTTGAGATACACTAGGCCATGGTCACACTAGCTCCGGACTCGGCAGTAATTTCGCTCGACCGACGACGTATGGCAGTACGATGTGGTCACATTTGCTTTCAGCTACGGAAAATACAAGAAAGAACCATTTCAACGAGATCTTGTGTAAATTTCCAGATAAAATAGGACGTCTCGTTCAACATGAAGATCGACTTGCATTGCATATAAATTTCATGATTTTAGATGTCAAAACATTTGGAAGGACAAGTGTCACTGTACTCCGTCATTTAAAAACAGGGACATTTAATATACAACCACAAAGACAAGTCCCAAACACAGACATAACCTTGCCATATGTGTTATTAGGTGATCTGGAATACCCATTGAAATAATATTTAATGAAAATATATCCCAAAGATAATGGCAGGGATTCTTAGCAAAATTAAATGTTCAACTATCGACTGGATAAAGCGTGAGATACAGTGGAATGATCATTTGTAAATATCGGTTACAAAGAGGAGATGCTTTAAAACTGAATTACAAATTAAGCAAACATAATGGTAGCATAATAGGAACTCTCTGTTTATTACACAACATAATAATTGACAAGGAGTCGACGAAAAAGTTATAAAGACGTTAACACTACCTGATGACCACCAAAATAAGGCCAAAGTGAATGAGACACAAACATGTTAAACAAAAAAAAAAAAAATGCATATAATATACGAGGAAGTTTCGTGCAGTACTTAAATGCTTCAGAGGCAATTTTTTTACACAACTTCTTACCATCCGTTCGAATTTTACGTCTATGCACAAATTAATCTAACATCTTAAGGATGATGGGGATTGAATTTTAGAGGAAGTGTATCCGCATTATATGGAGGGTGATAGAAAGGTCAGCTAAGAAAAATAACACCTTCAGTTCCCCTGAATATGTCCAAATAACAATACCCCTTCCCCCTGTAATTAAAGTCAAGCCTATTGCGAGAGTGACGCCATAGACCATGCGGTGGGCACCAAAGTGGGTTGTTGGAGTAGTTGATTTTCAATAATGATAACGGAGAAAATATAATAAAATCCTGGTATACCAGTGATGAAAACTGTTAGTGGTAGTTCTGATAACTAGAAGCGAGCAGTCGTTCATTCTTTCGGCGTCAAGCACACTGTTTCTTTTTTTGTTTTAAACCAGAACTTAGATTTTAAAAACACCAAATATTTTATAAGTGAAAAAGAAAGCCAACCTGCCATTTGGAATGCTTCAGATTGTCAAATAACCTTTAAAGTCCTTTCTCCAGCAGAAAACGTAAAGTCTGATTTACATAGGAAGCTCACTTTCGACGACCTACATTGATTGGAAGTCACTAAAATTTGGCATTAAAACCATATGTCCTGTTTGATTTATTATATATAAAGTTTATATAAAATATTATCAAAAGATTGAACTACTGTATAATTAGAAGTTTAAATTTAGAGAAAGTGTACCGGCATTTGCGTGAAGGAAGGGTTGAAAAACATTTAGGAAAAAAACTCTCTAAATAAACTTGAGGGATCGAGCCCTGATATCCCCTTCTGTGGCAGTCTATTCTATTGCGAGAATATCGCTTTATACCATATGACCACCGAAGTGGGTTTTACGTCATTTATTAAAATTTATGAATGTAGATAATATCGTGATTTTTTTCCCCTCACCATTGTAGAAACATTAGTTTTCAGTTTTTAAATATTTGTCTATTTAAAATCCGAATGAAGAAGAGGATGTACGATACGTGTAAACATTTTTTCCCTCCTTTTTCTGATTAGAAGTACTAGTAACAAATATTTCCTCATCGCTTGAATTAATTTTAAATAATAAAAGAAATACTCGGTTGTCAATGAAGTGTCTGGACGCCAGAGTTCACCACAGTCGCCGGTGATAGTCACTGGTGTCCCGGTGTGAAAATACTTTGAGGCAATATTTATTAAAGTTTTAGTGTTGGAGGACCGCCAAATGGAAGTTATGCGCACCAGGGGACCACCGGGCCCCCGGGAGTAGGTAACAGGAGTTGTGGGGGGAAGTGTGTTTAAAAGTTATGCAGGAAAAAAACACATTATTTTTAAACCACTCCATTTTACGACTATAAATACAAGACAAACACTGATTTACCAAATTAAATGTAGACCAAAAATGTCTTATAATAACATTGGTTTAGTAAGAAATACCTTTTAGATTATTTTTATTAACATTCTAAGCCTTATGATATTTGATAAAAATTGTTAAGATTGGTTGACTTAGGGTTGGTACAAGCTTATTTGCTTATTTCATATTTAATAATTCTAATTCCAAATATTGGTATATTTGTAGGAAACATTTTAATTCAAGTTTTATTACGAGCCTTCCTAGGATATCTGCAGACCACCCGATCAGCCACCGGAGCCACCAACAGCCCAAGTACCACTCTTGGTGAAATACCACCCAAAATTTAAATTTGTGGGTAGGTCCAGTTTTGAATTCCATTCAAGTTGATTGAAGGTTGTCCATATATTAGCTTCATTGTGGTTGTACCATCTCCTTTTAGTACTAATTTAGCTGCATTTTCTTTAAGAAAACATTCTAATCCAGTTTAATTTATAGAACATTAAATTTGTAACGATGATGTTAAATTTTATTTTGCGTGTTTTTCAGCATATGACAACCCATTATGACTATTCATATGTTTACACTTAATGAGGTGGTCTTGAAAAGGTTCAATTTAAAGGAAATGTACCAGCATTTGAGTCTCGAGAAGAGAATATAAGTTATTTATGGAAAACCAACCCCACTAAACCCAGTTAGAATTATAATTAGAGCCTTCTCGTCACCATTAATCAAGTCTATAATGAGAGCGATACCTTAAATCATGAAAACTAATGCAGGCTTAAATGTATTCCTAATGGTTATAATTATTATAATTATTATAATCATGATTTTAAAAACACAAATTTCTGGTTCAAGGCAGTGGTATTAAAACTTTTTTGTTAACGTACCCTCACGTATAATTTCTCTTCAGTTATTTACTCCGAAATTATTGGTGCAAAATGTAAGCTATGTAAATTATGTATTCTACATCTAAAATAAATATAGTTAGTTAAATCCATGATAAATAATGTACTAACTATACATTTTAAATGAGAATTATATATACGCTACGGGTAATGTTCAAGCTTGGATAAAGTCGATATTATCCAGATAATGATGAATCTATCCACAAAATAATGAATAATGTTAAATGAGAGGCGATTAAATAATATTTTTCGAAGATTATTCAGTTAATATTGACATTATCCTCTCACACTTGAATAATATCATCATTTTAGTGTTGAGGTTATGTTATTTAGGTTAGGCTAGACTAGGTTAGGTTAGTCTAGGTTATATTAGGTGATTTTAGGCTATGTTTGTTTAGTTCAGGTTAATGGAAAAGAAATAATCAAAATTAGGCATTTAGAATGTTAGTGCATTGCTGTGATTCAATTTCAGAGATCAAAATGGCGTTACAAGATATAATCCATATTCACACTTGCTTAGTTTGACAAATAGTATTCAACGTTATCCAAGTCCTACAGGCTAATGTCAAGATTATCCGGATGAGGTCAAAAATGAGATAAATTATATTCTATTTGTGACTTTATCCACTGCACTTGGGTAATGTCGACATCTCCCGGCTAATATCGGCATTATCCAGATTTATCACATTGCCCGTAGAATATATTTATATTTCTCATTTAAAACGTATAATTTATATATTATTTTATAATTATATATAATTATAATAAAACATAATTTATTACATGTGTGTATGTAGTGAGTGCACACGTCCATCATAGACTCTGCCTTAAAATATGAGTGAAGAATTACCCTGGGTACAGGGGGCAAGGGACGAATCCTGGATAGCTCAGTGGTAAGAGCATTGGCGTATCCAACATGTTAGCTCGGTTGGTAGTACTTATGTCTGCCGAACTAAGGGTCCAGGATTCGATTCCTGGCATTGGTGAAATGTGGTTTTACCCTTTCACAGTGATGAATCAACGACCGAAGACTGAATGTTGTGCTCGTCCTAGTCTTAAAATTAGATTATAAAGTATATGATGATATGATAGACCTAGCCCGCCGGTAGGGTAAAATATAGGACGACTTGAATAAAAATCTGACCAAGACAATAAGTTGGAACAGTAATGGATGTAAAAAACCTTAATGAACTAGCCGGTCCATGAACTGTGCAGCACAACCCCTAGTCAATTCGTGAATTGGAAGAGCTTTTGCCAAGTCCAGGAAATGGGCAAGCGATTAAGTTAATTCACGGAATTAGCATAAATTAGCCCAATTCATGAAATGGCCAATTTTAATATTAGGGCGTAATATTATACATAATAATGTGACAACATATACCCGTAGAATATTTACATTTGACCTAATTATTTTTATATCTATATACAAACATTTAATTTAATAAATTGAATAATTTAGTAAAGATAATTAATTACAGCATCGACCAAAATATATTAATATGTACACTATTATTATTTTATTATATAAAATAAATAATAAAATAGGATAATCAATTTTTAAATATCGAAAATAAGTCCCTTAGCGGTAAGAAAGTTCTTTATATAAAACTTATTGCATTTGTCTCTTATTTTATGAATAAATATTGGCAAAGTTTCCGCTACTAAAATAACTGCCAGGAGGGTTGTGCTTGTAAGATTCGATAAAAAAAAAATATATTTATGATTCCGATTTGACTGAGAAAGCACACGAATGATTCCATTTTTAAAGGTAAATTTACAAGAAAAGTTGATATTAAAAATGTTAAAAACAAAAAGGCATCACAATAAAGTCTATTTAAGAAGAAAGTTTGTGGCCTTATGGGGTTAAAAAAAAAACTGTAATATTATAAATAAACACGATTCAGAAAAAATATTTCATAGCAAAAAGCAATAAATTTAAGTTGAACTTTTACCAATCCGAGAGTCAGTTAATATAATGGAATAATGATAATAATAATAATGATAATAATAGTAATAATTAATAATAACATAGCATGGTTCATAGGATGCATGGTCGCAATAAAATAGACTGCCAATGATGTGGAGATGAAGGTTCGAATCCCAGTCAGGTGTATTGAGGAAGGTTTTCCCTAAGTCATTTTCAACTCTCCCTCCACACAAATGGCGGTAGTCCTACACTTCCTTTTAAATTAAGACTTCCTCATCCCTAATTTTTTTTAAATTATTTAGCACCGCGTCCTACTACCTGTTCGGGTTATACGCTTTAAGTACTAATTACGCTAATGGATTGGAAATATGAAAGGTTGAATTAGAGGAAGTGAAACCACATTTGCGTGGATGGAGAGTAGAAAACCATTTAGGAAAAACCACCCCAGTTCACCCTACCGAAATTCGAACCTTAATCTCCCCGTCCTCAGCAGTCGAGCTCTTAACACGACTAGCGCGTTAGCCAACTATGCCACCGACTCATCCCTAACACAATAGCGTAATTAATACCAATGCGTATAACATGAATGGGTATAAAGACGTGGTACTATAAAAACTACAAAGTGTTAGCTATAAATGGGCTATACCAATAGAAAGATGGCCACTTGTTGTTGAAGATGGAGCCAACTTCTGTAGAGTGTCATGTGGTCAGCACAACAAACCCTCTAGCCTTTAATCTCAGTTTTATAGACCTGAGCCGCTATTTTTTCATTCATTCAGCTCTTCATTAATTTTGTTCTCACGATAATGATCGGAAATTATCGATAATGGCACACTATCGGTGACTATCGATTGTTTAAAATCCCTATCGATAGTTTTACATTAGTCCTATTTGACCTTGTTTGGCTAGCTTTACACAGTTTTTGCCTGCGACTAAAACCAAAAGCGCGATGAATTTATTAACGAATGTGTTGTCTATGGACTAGAGTTTTTCTTGCCGTTACGTTGGTTATGACCATGAGGAAACCCGTTTTATTTCGAACATAGTTCGCCTGGATAATACACACCTCAGTGCCGTCTGGACAAGTGCTTTCAGTGGCAGAGACAATTATTTCACAAACAAAGAAATCGACTGAGACCCAAAAATGTTGATGCTGTATGTTAATGTCCCAACATCAAAATAAATAGTTGTTTGATTATTATTTTTCACCTAAATAAACGTTTCTACTTAAGCTAAATTAATTTAGTTTTGTTCTACCTGTAATTTGTAACTATAGTTTCTGTAAAAATTTCGGAAATATCGTAGTGATCGGTACTCGATAGTCCTCACTATCGATAGTATCCGATCACTACCTCACGAGTCTGAGTTGAACCCCTTATAGGCTCACTGCTTCACATAAAATCTGGAAGCACCGGGGTTCAAACCTAGGGATTGATATCGAAAGAAAAGTATCAATACTGTAATCATTTAAATTATAGGAAGAAAAATATCGATACCATAATAGTATCGAAATAAAAGGATCGATAACAGTAAGTATCAGTATCGAAATTTAAATCTGTGAAAAACGTTTCTTTTAATAACGTGGTAATTTCAACATTTGAATGATAATAATTGTATATTCATATTTATTTAAACATTGAAAATTTGAAAGAGTTAACCATACTATATTATATTTATGTCTATTACATCTATGTATATTATGTGTTGGAACTTGGAAGGTATGACATATAGTATTGTATGATGGATATTATAAAAGGTTTACCATACCAGCTTTCAAAATGTATATAAAAATGTAGATGATGGAAAGTTATTTAGCAAATAAATATAAATTGTAATATATTTTCAATCTATTTTGTACCCTTATTTAACCATATTAAGCATTTAATCCAAGCATAAGTGTAGATAACAAAAAAGTTGTTTCTTTAGATATCGATTCGATACCAGAGTGTGAGTACTAATATCAATAAAAACGGTAAAAAAATACTAGTATCGAATGGAAAATATCTATACGTTTTTTGCATCCCTATTCGAACTCGGGATCTCTGTATCTGTAGTTGGGAACACTGAGCACTAACCACAGAGTTGTTCAGGCGTAGGTCTAAACTAAACTAAATATTAAATAAATAATAAATATATGAATTTATGAATTCAATTCTGAATCGAGCTATACGTGTAATACCCCAGATGTGGACTATCCGACCATCATCTGTTATCAGTCGTGTTTATGCTTGCCCTTGTTAACTCCCTGGTAGTTTGTATAATCGAGGATAAGCCCCTTATTGATTCGCTAGTTAAAGCAACCTGAGATAGCAAGCAAGCAGGCCACTCAACCGTCAGTCTGATAAATGAAACGGGTCAGGTATCAAATATGGACATTATCATATTATCTAGTTTCACCGCAGAGTAAATTGAGTCTGGTCACACACAAGATGACACAAAACGTTTCGATACATGATAAAACAAATTTGGTGTATGTCACTGTGTTTAATCGTGTGTCATTACACTTTGACTGCGGTGGCTTATTTGAAAGCATGTACACACTGGTTGACACAAGGTGGAATAAAAGAGATCCCACTCGACGACACAGTGAGACACGTTGAAACAAAGCAGCAATATTCTCTTCCCATGTTTCATCCACTTTGTTTCCTTTGTTTCTTGAAAAATACCCCCAACACTACACGCAGCCATCTTAGCACAAACTGAACATCTTTTGTTTCATTATGTTTTGGCTTCATCATCTTTCATTTGAAAGATTTAGTTGAAATAATTTTGTGTCGTGATTTCAAGATGTTTCGTTTCATCATGTTTACAAACTTTTATGTCATTCTGTTTGCTCCTGGCCTAAGCGAAATAATTTTTGTGTCATGGTTTCATCATGTTTCGAAAACGTTTTATGTCATTCTGTGTACGCCCAGCCCAAACGAAATTATTTTTGTGTCATGGTTTCATCATGTTTCGAAACGTTTTATGTCATTCTGTGTACGCCCAGCCCAAACGAAATTATTTTTGTGTCATGGTTTCCAAGATATTTAATTTCATTCTTTTTTAAACGTTTTATGTGATTCTGTGTAAGCCCAGCCTAAACGGAACTAGGCTGAACACGGGTCGGTAGTGTAAGCAAGAAATATTATCGCCAACTAATTAATAGTGCGATGGTCTTTAGGGGATGAAATTAGAATAAGTATGTTATTGCTGGTTGATTACAGCCAACAAGTATTCCATATACATTTTATTATTAGTATATAGTCATAAAATTGGAATTATTAGAGATAATTGACAAATAGAAATTTGGAAAGTAAAACACTAATGTGTCTGGTTGCATATCTAATATTAAAGTTAGTAAAATAATAATAATAGTTTATTCATATATTAATCCATATAAAATAATTTGGTGTATGTGAAATATTATAGCACAGAACTCATTAGCCTTGTTATATTTTTAAATTCATGTATTGTGAAATATAAGTATCACATTTTTTTGAGAGCAATTAAATGATCAACATAGTAGATCACAAGCATTTATTAGTGAAAATTTGTTTATCATGTAATTGTTATTTGAAAACAACAACTAAAATTATATAAAGTTGTATTTCCTTAAATTGAAAGACGGTTTAAAAATGATTAGTCCCATTTTCTTACATACATTTTTTATTCAATTTTTTAAGTTTTGGTTTAAATAGAAGACACTTATAGTGTTTCACCCATTGTAAATATATTTTTACATGACTCTCTGATTGAAAGCTGAATTATAACTCTCACACGCATATTATGTGTCATAATTCAAATTTGTGATTGGTTAAAATAAATTAATTCCTTAAGATGAGAGCTGAAAGATAAAAAGAGAATTTATAAATATTTGTTCTGTAAAAAAATATTTTAATAATGGGCAGAAAGATGGTAAAAATGTTCAAACATTCAAATAAATCTATCAATAAAACTCAAGGTAAAAACATTAATTAAATCTCTTATTGTAAGAAGTGTCTACACTACTGGAGTTGAGTTATCTCCACATAGCCATCGTAAAAATAAGAACATTATATAACAGATAAATACATATTGTTAAGTCAATAATCCAAAGGATTGTTTGATGGGATTTATAGCCAACCACTCCTGGGCCCTTAAGATGGTTAGTGCTGCCTGCACCATCTGGTACTGATAGACATTCTGTGTACTAAAGGAGTTCAGAAAGTGTGGTTGTTACTTATTGCCACCCACACTCAATTTCTATGAGCGCGTGTTAAAAGGCCAACCAATTTTGTCAACAATGTATTTTCACACACGTTCCAAGGTTCTTTTACATACCACAATAAACATGGGACCAACAGCTTTACTTCTCCTCCGAAGGAAGTTGTGCAACATTTTCTCATCGTATAAGAAATATCATCAACCACGGCTGGATTATAGCCCACAAACATCGGGTCTTGAAGCGAGAATTTTTCTCCAAGACCACCGAGCTTGACAAAGGAATACTATGGGAAATAAAGTTTGTTTAAAATACATTCCATGTTTAAATAATTAACGTGGCCACTCCCTCAATCAGGTCTGTTCATTCCATTAGTATATATTTGCTTGAGAAGAAGGAAATACTCTATGGAAAAACATTCTACTATAAACAATGGTTATTAAATATTCATAGTAAAACACTAGAATCTTTAAGCATGTTCATTTGGCCCGAATCCACTGAAGTGTTTTGTTTGGAAACAAAAATGTGAAAAACATGTTGTTAAATTGAGAATCTTTATCACTGTTTTTTTAAATAAACTTTCAATAACTTCTACCAATATAAACATTGATTTAATACATTATTTTAGCCCATTTACACCTCTTCTGAGTTGGCATTCTATTTCGAGAAAACATCTGATAAAACATAAAATAACTTTTTTTAAATCCATTTGTTATTAATACATTTTTAAACTCAGTAGTATGGTGAGTTAGTGGTAATTTCAGTCTTTTTTTGTATGTTTGAAGTTATTAAACACATTATTTTACATATTAATATTCTTTTAGTTATTGCGTTTGATTAAATATATAGATAGTAAGTAAAGTGATCGTAATCCAAGAAAATAGATTTTTTATAAAATATAAATTATTTGATGAATAAAAAGATTTGTTTTAAGTATATAATCATGTTATTAGCTTTTTAGAAAACATTTTTATATTTGTTTTTATTTCGGTTATTTATTTACTTATAGAACTGCGATCTAAATAAGATTTAACGATATCTCTACCAAGTGTGAAAAGAAATACCAAGCTAGAACGCTTGCTAAAAACTACATTTTCACTGCTGTGATCATTATTTCTTCTAACAATTACAATACTATTTCACGTTTAATGTTATTCGAGAAAGTAAAAAGATTGAAATATATTTTTAACCATATATTTATGATTATTCTTTCTCAACACAATTTTTTATAAAAGTGGGATGTGCGCGCGCGCGCGCACCACACACACACACACACACACACACACACATATATATATATATATTATATATATATATATATATATATATATGTTAATGTATATATATAACAAATATATGATATTATATATGTATATATTTGCAGATATAAAAAACTTGATTTTAATGCCTTCCTTTTGGTCTCGAAAAATGTTTTCGTATATCAAACTAAAATAATCCCTAACCAAGGAAGGAGAACAATAACACATCAGTATTTTATAGAAATATCACGGAAATTGCGGTGGCGAAACAATGAGCAAAGTTGTCACTATAAAAGTTAAGAATTAAGACTTTAAACTAGGGTTTTAAAAACATCTATGACCAGGTTTTTAAATTGTTAATTCGTTTTACGAATAATTCCTGGACATAAACACGAATAATATATCAATGAATCAATTATAAACTGTATTATTTTGGAATAACATAGAAGAAACCCTACTTAGTAATAATATACGCTCAGAATGTGTGCCAAGATTTTTAAAGTCTAAATTAAAACATAGGTAATTCATAAATTTACTAATTGAAATCTAGTTTTAAAAAAGGGCTCTCCATAACTAAAGGTCCCCTTTTAAATCCATAAAAGATAGCAAATCAAACAATGATACAAGACATCTAATATTTTTATTTCCAAGAAAAGAAACACATATACTTTATATGATTTGTCACCTGCCTTACGTGGATTTTCACCTGGCCAAAGGTGTCAGACTTACTGGTTATCCATTGATAGGTAGGTCAAGGTTTATATATTAGCAAGGTGTAATGAGGCTTAGTTTCTATATTTAAGCCATCTCTGTGATTTACCTGTCCTTTTCATAGTGAATGCAGATGCACTCACTCTATATTACCCTTCCCATAACAATCCCTGATATTGATTTGATACAAGCTATGGTATTCAAATAACTTATAAAAAAAGACGAGAAGCAGTTTGAAGTATTGAAATAGTAGTTTTTCCTTCAATCCGAAAACCTATCATCTACAAAAGAATAATTGTTATATACCAAAGAAGAATTGTCATCTACCAAAGAAAAATAGCCATCTATCAAAGTAGAAATATCATCTACCAAAGTATAATTACCATCTAGCAAAAAAGAATCTGTTATTTACCAAATCATAATTGCCATCTGCCAAAGAAGAATTATCATTAACCCCCCGCCCCCCCAACACACACACAAGAAAGAATAATTTCCCTCTAGCAAAGAATAATTTTCATTCACCATAGAATAATTGACATATACCAAAGAGTAATTATCATTTATCAAAGAATAATTTCTATCTAACAAAGAATAATTTCCATCTAACAAAGAATAGTTGTCAGTTATAAAAGAAGAATTGACATCTGCCAAAGAATAATAATAGTACTGTACTAAATAAGAATTATAATTTACAAAAGAAGAATTGCCATATACCAAAAAATAATTGTCATTTATAAAAGAATAATAATAGTAGTGTACTAAAGAATAATGACCATTTACCAAATAAGAATTGTCATCTACCAAATAAGAAGAAAGATGTAATAAAAATCTAATAAATAAAGTTTGAACCAATTGTTTTAGATCAACACCATAGTTCTGCCTACTGAAGCTAAGGGTCCCAGGAGAGATTCTTAATCTTGTTGAAGAATGTATCATTGGCTTAATTTGCGGTATCGTCTTTCACAGTGATGAATAAAAATAGATGAATTGGTGGCTGTATCTATTTAATAACTTAATGGGCAGGCGTGCTAATATAAGTTAGTTCAAGAAAGAGAACTTTATTTATATACCTCGGGAAAAAAACAAAAATCGAAACATATTTTATGAGTAAATAATTGTAAATACAAACAAACACATTTATTATTTTTTACTGATTTGATATTAAGAGGGTAATAATATAGTTTTTGTCTAAAATGTAAGCCCCTTTGCCTGAAAATATTTCATGTATACTTATTACTCCACTTATTTTAATGACATATTTCAGAAATAAAATTACAAGTTTACACGATTTCATATTTTCTGATCTTATTTTTTCTTTACCTTACTAACTTGGTTGAATGAAACTTGAAAATACTGGAACAATAATAATTTTTTGTAGCAAAATACTTGTCCACATTTGAAGACTAATAAAAAAAAATACACAACAAAAATACGAACACTCTTAATAAAATATCGCTGCCTTGATTTTTCTGAGCTTTTCTTACTTTCTCAACTTCAAGTTCAAACTGTTTCTCTTTTCATCTTTTTCACATTTTTTTCCCATGTGTTCTGTTGTTCCACTTTCCCCGACAAACTCAAAAAAACTTTGATTACTTGTTTCTTTTGTGCAGTACGTCATGCGGTGGTTTGTAAAGGAGAAAAAAAGACCTTAGAAATAGAGAGAAAGATTGAAATAAATAAAACTCAGGAAGAATTTATTTCCGTCCGTCGGTTTTCACAATAGCCATGAAGCCAAATCATTTCGCTGCAACAAATTTCACCAACCTCAAACTAACGAACCGCTGTTGCTATTACTAGCTGTCTATTTATTAATGGCTTTAGTACACAAACATGTTCGTCCCATTAGATACTTTTATGATAGCCGGCTACACATACCCTGATTTCATTAGCGTTAAGGGAAAGGAAGTAGGAGCGTGCTTAAGTAGCCAAATTAACGTTTAAATAATATGTCTAATTTTAAATTGGAACACATACAAATGCTCGCTGGCCACACTGTTCCATAAAAAAAATATTCAGAATAATTATTTCGTGAAATCTAATACTATTTTGACGTCAGAGTTTAAATTACTATATTGATTTCGGTGAATATACATTACACAACCCCATTTTATAAAGGTCTAAAATTGTGTGGTTTTTTATTAGACTATGTGAAGGTTTAATTAATTTGTAGAAGTAATTATGTTCAAAGGTGAGCTGGTGGTCTAGGGGTAAGGTGTCAGCCTTCTATGCTGGCGGCCGGGGTTCAATCCTCGGTCCCGGAACAGATTTATCTGATTACCAAACCCTTCCTTCACCTCTGACAAGACATCTTGTGAATGTGGGGAATGCCAGGCCACCACCGTGGTTCGGATTCCACGTTAAACTGTAGGTCCTTCATTTCATCTCACAATCACCCTACCATTATACATTAGCATAAGTGCGTATAACCCGAACGGGTAGTAAGACGCGGTGCTAATAATAATAATAATTATTATGTTCAACCAATAGGGTATAAATAATATATAAATTATTTTATATCCTATATTAAACAAAGAAAATTATCACTTCCCGGAAAGCCGATATGCGTTTTGGATTTAAAAAAAAAGTCTACCACTGGAATTAAAACTAGATTAATTTTATAACATTTTGAATCCACTCTATGTATTCAATTGTAATTAAATTCTTAACATATAAAAAGCACTATACAATAATGTAATTAATGTTAAACTCTATCATTAATAATTAAATACACCTGTAAAATTGGTTCTACTAGCAGAAATACTCTGCGTTGCCCGGGGAAACGGCAACCTTTAATTTGTTTCAAATAAATAAAGAAATAATTTTTCATTTTATTCTATCAACCCAGTTTTTAAAAGGTTTAGACTTTCTTTTAAAATTCCAGCTTCATGGAGCACATGTTTGTGTACAGGGGATATTAATTTATAAATTTCAGCCCTCTTATTGCGGTAGATATTGTACGATGCTCATGACAAACAGACCAAAAACTCTTCACTTTATTAATAAATACACACACATCCTAAATATAGAGGCATCGGTATACAAGCAAAAGTATAGCGTGTACTGTACTTTAATACCCGTCCGGGCTCTTAAAATAATTCACCATATTAGTATACATATGTGGAGGGTATAATTTAATATTATATATATATTTAATAATTTAATAATGCCCATGTTTGCATGAAAATAAATAGGGAAATCAGTTAGTAAAAAAAGTGTAAATACACTCCACTAGTATTAGAAATACAAACTCCCCGTCACTGTAAAACAAGACAAGACGAGCTTGGTGCATTTATCCTTGTGTATTAATCGACTTTGATCTTTTAAAATGAGACTATATGATTGTTGTATATTCATTTACATGCCTCATAAGTTGTATATTCAGTTACGTGTCTCACAAGTTTCAGCATCGCTGGTACTGGGCTCGACATTAGAATTATTAAAACATATTGCGGCAAGGTATAAGTGTATCTTGTGTAGATGTATTCACAAATGGCATAGTGAAATGTTCAAAAACTTAAGCAGATTTTATTTACTAGCCATGCAAGTTAAAAATACTGTATCTGATTTGTTTACTTTCTATTTGAAGTACTTATTATTAAAAATTGGTTTACAGTATGGCAAGTAGAATGAAATGATTTTTTTCTGTATGGAGCCGAGAATCAATGTGCTTGATTGAAGCACAGTATCAGCTATCAAACAAAAACCTAAACCAAAACGTGTAAAATCATTATGCTTTGAAAATCGTTTACAGATTTAAAGAAACTACAGTAGCCCCATGGCTTATTTGGTGCTGACTGACAGCTCACAGTGGACAGCGGACGGCTTTGAAAAGTTACCAAACCAAATTATGTATCACCACGCTGAACCATATGATCTGCAAAAACATGTGTTTAGCAGCTGTCAGTCAGCACCAAAGATGCCATGGGGCTACTGTAGCTCTGATGCAAACAAAAACGGACTGAACGTCCAGTGTTTAATTAATTAATTCAGATGAAAATTTTGGGTCATGCGGCAAGTTCCAACTTTTCATTGAGTGAAGTGTATAGTGGTACTAGTGTATCAATTGGATGAAAATCTACTTTAAAAAAAACTGTGGTTTTCTCAGTAATTATTTTGTTTATTCTTTTAAAAATGCACGTCAACCTCTACAAAAAAAAAAAAAAACACACACACCTCTACCTTCACGTGATATGGTTGATTAATTATAATGCCGCGCCCGGCGTCGGCGATGCCGAAACTTGTGAGGCTCGTAAATAATGATAATTTTTACTTGAAAAAGGTTGTCAACACCATTTTTAAAATACCACTACGTGCGCTACAAGAATACACACGCAAAAAAATGTATTCTCTCATTAAAAAATAATCAAAGTGAACTAAACGGGACCTTAGCAACGCCACCCAACGTCAAACCAACTCCAACATCTTTCTTCACTCTAAAAACTAAACATTTTTTTTTCAACAATCCATCGTTTTCGAGATATATAGGTGGAAAGTTTTAAAAAGATCACACGATATTCAATAATATTTCGCGGGCTTTTTTCAAACCTTCTTTCACCCCATTACAATAAATAATATTGTACATTCACCTTTCTAGTCTCTTGCAATAGACGTTGATGACGGGGAAATTGAGATTTTAATCATAGTCGGATGTACTGACGATGGTTTTTCTTAAATGGTTTTTCACTCTCCCTCCACACCAATGATGGTACACTTAATCTTAATTCACATTTCACATTCCTATCACAATATTGTAATGAGTACTGTACATAGATATCAGTATAAACTAACGGATACTATAACATGGTGAAAATAAACTTTTCTAGTTTAAGCAGAATGCCTACCTTGCAAGGCTAACCACTTTCCTGAACGCAGACATTACAGTCGAATATATATATATACAAATGTTAACGTTTAAGCTTCTACTTAACTAACTGCAAACTCTTGTAGGAACAAAGTTTCATTAAAGTTGGTCTTCTATGTCAGCAAGATATTGTCTGGGTTACATTTGGGAGCCAGTATTTGAAAGCTAAGTGTTTTTTAAACGACTTCTTTATACCCGCAGTATTGGGAGGGTTATTTAACTCTTACACCTACTCATCAACAACTGAGGATATTCTTGTGAATGTGGGGAATGCCAGGCCGCCACGTGGTTCGGATTCCACGTTAACTGTAGGTCCTTCATTCATCTCACAATCACCTACCATCACACATTAGCGTAAGTGCGTATAACCCGAACGGGTAGTAAGACGCGGTGCTAATAATAATAATAATAACTGCGGGTATTGGCACGATAGTGAACGAATATTTCAACGTTCATATTCTTTACTGCGCCTTGTTATACTAACCGCAATATAATGAAATTAGGGATATTGGAGATGAGGAAAGAAGCCTTTTTATATGTAATCTACCCGCATTTTCATGGTAAGAGAGTCGTAAAACATTTATAAAAATAATCTTTAGTAGACCCAGACTGGGATAGATATCCTGATCTCTCCATCAGCAGGCGAGTCACTCGAGAGTAAAACCCACTAAAGAGGATATGATAAATTTAAAATTTACAAGAAGCTTACTCACATTTACACGAAGGGACAGTGGTGAATCATTTTAAAATGAAGACCTTTTGTAGACCCGTTTGGTTTTTGAACCATTTCTTCCACGTGATTGTAAAAAAACAACCATACACCAGGAGATATTGACACCATATCCCACGTGCCCACAAATGCGAGGCTCCTTTTTATATTTGTTTGTAAAGCCAATGGATTCACATCTTTATTAGTTACTCTTTAATTTAAAAAATATGAAATGATGATATTATTAATATGAATGTGTTATGAAGCCAATTTATAATCTTTCCAAGTCCCCTTGAAATTATTCCATGGAGTGCTACTGGATCTCGTCCACTTGAAATTAATCAAAACATTATCTCGATGTAAAAATTTTACTTTTTTGAATCTTCCTCCCTCGTACTAGTAATTATTTTCCTATTAACACGGTTTCAATATTTCCTATTTGCAGTAATTTCGATTAAACTAATAACTTGTTAACCAGAAATTAATTTACATTAAAATCGGGGAAAACTACTGAAAATAGCTCAACTCTTTATTAGGGGGATGTAGGATTAATTGGCACTAGCATTATATATATATATATATATATCGTGATTCATATTTTATTATAACTTTATTAGCGTTCAGTTTCTAATGAATATAATAATTGAATCATATTTAAATCCCTTTAATAATTTGGTTATTGGTCTACACAAAAGTGAAGTGAAGTATTTGTTTTATCTACAAAATATATTTGTCATCTTAGTGATATTTTAAATGTGTACCTTTTATAAATATCAAACAAAAGAAAGAGCTCTTAAGTGATTCTTGCTTATAAACACAGCATAGTCAAAAATTTATTCAAACCACGTCAAATCAAAAATATCAAGCTATTTTACAATAAACTATCTGATGCATAAATTCGGATTGAGGGGAATATAACTTCAAAACAAACTTTTAATCCAAAAAAATGTTAGTGATAAAGTTTAACCTTGTTTAGATGATTCGAAAATAAAGGAATTAAAATTTCGTTTATTTACTGAGGTATGACTATTTAAAAGAATTATACGCTGCTTTTAAATTTTATGTTTACATTCAAAATTATTTTAGAGAAAAATAATTTAGGAAATGTACTTCAACCATACTTTGTTGTTTCTTAAGCAAGGTATTTATAAACATTTTAATAATTAATATCCCTCAGTTCTCGAAATGTAAATATAGGTTGCTCCAGTAAATATTTTTAATTAATATTTAAAATTTAAAATGAGTTTCTTTATGTAAGATACACAATAGTAATACATTAATTTTAGATGATATAAAAAGTAAACAATTTTTTTTTTATCATACGACTGTCTTTGAACGCTTAGCCAAGATTAATTTTGCAATTAAAAAAGAAAAACTGTATTTAGTTGAACACAGATTGGTTTTTGGAAATAAAGCTAGATTTATAATCGGGATGTATTTTGATTGACTAATTCTGATAGAAGAAAAAGTCAAATATTATCTGTTTAAATATTTTTGTTTAATTGTTAACAATAACGCTCAGTTTATTTATTCATAATTAGTTAGCATGTTATATTAAAATTTCAAATACCTGATTAACATAATTATTATTTTTATCTTTTCCTAGGTATAGCTATTTTGAATATCAATAAAACAATATATTATACACAATGTAAAAGCTTAAAGATAGTGTTTAGAAAAGTGATTGAATGGAAGGAATTAATAGTTTTCTATTAGTAAAAATAAAATAAATTAAAAACAGTGACAAATAAATAAACATAATTAAATTTATAAAGTCTACCGTCATAAAAATATAAATAAACCTAGCAGATTACTAACACAATAATATAGAGAAAAAATACAATGATTAAAAAAATTAACTATACCAAATAAAAAATAATATTTATATTTATTTAAAATTTAAAAAGAATGTATGCATCTATTTGATTTAGAAACTAATTTCACATACACTGATATGATTCTTTTTAAATCTATAAATATACATTTGTCTTACGATAACGCTGACAATTTTTAACACTCACGCTAATAGAATAAGTTTCCGTGCTCGTCGACCGCAAAAAACTGTTTTGTCAATCTGAAAAAGTTGAATATAACCACAACCTTTGCCAAATATACTTTTTGTTGTTGTTGTGAATTTCAACATTGAACCTAGAATAACATAAACACCATGTTTTCGAGTCTTTAAAATTCCAGAAAGTCAGAGCTCCCGTGAAAGTAAAATAGTTTATCAGGAGATATGTTAGAATCGTAGGAGGTACAGTCCAATTTTAATAGGAAGAGACATTGGTGTATTATTTATAAGTGCCCCCATAAATGTTTTTCTGCTTGTTTGGTTATGAAATTCTTACACACAATAAACTATGAACGACATTACGATACTATTCAGACAGATAGAGAGGCTAATGAAATATTAATTAGTACGTAAATTCATGATTTATAAAATTGAATCCTTTGATATATATCTGTTTATATATAATATATATAATCTGATCAATATCTGCAAAACAATAATAATAATAACATATTAAAATGGTATAATAATAAATTATATTGTTATTAAATAAATCCAAAAAAGCTCTTCCTAGTAAAAATATATTTTTTGTATCACTACGTCCTACTACTCATTCAAGGTTACACGCCTATGTAATAATTACGCTAATGGGCTAATGATAAGTAAGGTTGAATTTAGAAGAAGTGTAACCGCACTTGTGTGTAAAGAGAATGGGAAACCATTGAGGAGAAACCACCCTACTGAGATAAAACCTCAATCTCTCCGTCATGGGTAATCTAGTCTATTGCGAGAGTAGTCTAGATCATTCGACCACTGAAGTGGGTAAATGAACCCTAGAACTCCGGCCAGGTGCGGCGAAAATTGATTTCTAATGTAGCTTCATCCTCTTCTCTCTATTCGATTTATGTTGACCTTTTGAAATATTATTTTATTTATTAGCACCGCGTCTTACTACCCGTTTGGGTTATACGCTTAAGTACTAATTACGCTAATTGATTATGAACAGGGAAGGATGAATTTCAAGGAAGTGAACCCACATTTGCTTGGAGGCAGAGTGGAAAACCATTTAGAATAAACCACCCCCAGTTTACCCGACAGAAATTTGAACCTAGATTTCCCCGTCCTCGGCAGTCTAGCTCAACATGACTAGCGCGTTAGCTAACTACGCCACCGAGGTCGGTCTTTTGAAATAAATTATCCTATTTCCTCTCTCCTATTACTACAGTTAAGGTGCATGCCATGAACAGTAAATTAGAGAGAAGGCATTTAAATAACTCAATACTAAATATACTTTATTCAACGTTATAATAATCTTAACTTAACATTTAATCGCATAATATAAAAATACACACTTTATAACACACTAAGTATTGTTGTGATTTAATTAATCGCATGAACGCTTTAATCCAATATAGATGCGTATAGAGAGCCAGTTCCATGTGCAGTAGTTAGTTCTCTTGGGAATATTTAGAAGAGAAATAGGGGAGATGAACGGATATCTGGTGCATACTACCACGTTGCCATTTTACGAGGAGATTGCATCTAAAAAAAGAAACATGTAAGTAATGTGGGAATCTATAAGGCATTACCGAGCTAAGTTTACCTGAATGACAGCTCGAAATGTTACTAGAAGAAATCCATAATATATCACTACGCCAACATCTGACATCTATCACTTAGGATGACTGTAATGAAAACAGATGGTAATATATTAATCTGATAGTTAACCACAGTAATTTAAGCCAGTATTATTTATATATTTATTAGAGGTCGGACACAAAGTTTATTTATGGTTTTATTCAACTTAAAAAAAATATTAACACCACTTTCACAAAAACTTCTAACGAACATAGCTTCAAAATGGCGGCTGACGAATCTAAACCATATGATTGAACATAACGGTAAAAAGGTTTTTTACAATGATGCAGACACGCAGTTGATTGACATATTTTATTCAGTTTAATATTTCAAAATACGATAAAATAATCATAAAATCATTTATTGTATGTAAAAAAATGACAACAATTTTCTCTTTTACAAGTAAATAAATGACTGTATACAATATTGAGTGTGCACTAAATTACCAAAATCAGTAACTTTCCAAAACGAAAAATAAGTACTTTTAATTATGTTAAAAATATTGTATCGAGTTGGATAAAAATAAATTATAAAAAAAAAAAAAAGTATGAGAAAACTTAAGTTTACGTTATTTTAAATGTAATATATAACAGGTAATAAAGATCTTTAATTTATAACAAAACAGTGATCTTTTACAAGTGTTGGCAACACAAACCTAAACATATGATTTTCGAACTGTCATCCAGGTAAAAACCTATCGTGAACGGAATAAAAACATAATTCGCAAAGCTTAAAAATTTAGGGTTGTTAAAATGTATTTGAACTTACTATAGGATTTCATATCAATTCTATTTTACATTTACCAGAACCACAAAATCAGTGATACGGTTAGTTGCAATGCCGTGCCGTGGAGAGTTGCAAGAATAAGTAGAGCTTATTAAAACAGTGCTTCCAGGATAAGCAGAGCTTATTAAAACTGTGCATATGATATGCTCTAGCCCTCTTGGTGCGCATTCAACTAATCATGCATAGTAGTGGTGAGTCGTAGAGTGTTTCGCAGAGCTTATCAAAGCGTACATTGATATGCTCCCTTCTGCTTTGTCCCCATTTAACCAATCATTTATACTATCAAAAACTACATACTTCAGAGGAGGAAAAAAAAATTTAGTTCCTAGCCAAGTGTAGTGGATTAAGTAAAAATAGAAAGTAATTTATCTCATTTACGACACTATCCGGATAATATATACACTAGCCTGCAAGACTTGGTTAACATAGAATATTATTTGTAAAACTAAGCATGTTTCAATAGAATTTTATTTGAAACCAAATTTTAAAATTGGACAACTAATTGGATCGTAAAAGTGCACTAACTTTCGAATGCCGCATTGTCTGCTTTATTTTCCACTAACCTAACCTAACATAGCTTAACCTAGCCTTACTTAAACTAATATAACATAGCCTTAATCACCTAACCTAATCTAAGTTAACCTAGCCTAATCTAATTAACCTAACTAACCTAGCCTAACATAGAATTACCATTATCCAAGTGAGGGTATATTATGTCAATATTATGTTGGATTACTTAGAAACACTATTTTTCAATCACCTCTCACTCTCCATTATCTACGTATTTTGGATAACTTCCCCATTATCTGGATAATATTGACTTTATCCAGGTTCTGAATTCACCCGTAGCATTTATATTTGTTTATAGCTCAGAGACTATTGGTTTTATAAAATATGTATTCCAAATAAAAGCTTTTTATTTATAATCGGACTACAACTTTAAACGATATAACTGAAAATACCCTTAGGGAACTGATTTTAATTCTCAAAATCATTTCAATCATATATTTTTTCAAGAAAATATATCTCGTTTCCAACTTAGTAACAATATTTTTTACTATAAATTTTATATAAAATAAACTCTGTACTGACTCATTCAGTGATCTTTTAAAGTTTTAAGGTCATTCTAGAAATATAATAGATTGTCGGAAACGGGCTGGTCAACGTTAGAATCTCATTCGTATATACTAGGTGTGGTATTTATTCCTCTTGAGATTTATCAGTGAAGTTTTTACCCCCCTAATCCACACTAGTGTAGTTGGGTTTAACTTGTATCTCTTTAAACCCTACCCATAAGAAAAAGGATCGTATGAGAGAACGATGCAGACTGGAGCAAAACTGGAGTACAAGTCAAGTAAAAGTAAATTATAAGCTAAGTCTAAGTGAAGTTTATCAGGTGCCAGTCATAACTAAGTCACGTGTTGAGATATTCTCTACATCCATTGCCTTATATAGGGGCTATTTTACTCGTAAAGTTAACAAAACAGATTATAAACGAAAAAAGATTGATCAAAAATCAAAATGGCAGAAAAGGTGAAAGATATTGTTTTCAGGCTTGAAGAGGGAATCTATTTTTTGGAAATGATCAAGAATCAAACAATTTTAAAAAATAATAAAATTGATGTTATGACTATGGCAGCGAAGAAAAGAGAGTGGGAATAAATAACTTGGAAATTTAACTCTATCGCTAATCTCCAAAAGGTAAGCGTGGTTTGAAAAGTATGCAATTTTATAGGGGTTTCATTTTGTTATACCAATGTATGTTAATCGAGTATTGTATTTGGCTTAACGTAAACAAGATATTATAGGTCCACGATATTCTGCCACTAAAACAAAGCAATATAAAAATAAGTGCCGTCTCAAAAGTCAATTCACACTGCGTTGCTTTGAGAAATATAATTGGAGTGTAATTATGATATAAGTACTGTACATCCAAAGACTGCTCGGGACCAGACCTCAACGTGACATCGGTCCGTCTAACTTTATTGCGTCATTGAGCCGTTTGATCGTCTTGGCAAACAAATCCAAGCGTCTTTGACGTTACCGGCCCTAAATCTTTAATAGCTTTGGCGTTGAACGTACTAATTAATGTAGTGTGAGATAAGAGTTATAGGCCTTAATACGCATTTTAAAGTTTTCATAGCGAAAACATTTTTTGGTCAAAATAAATAAAATAATAGATACGAAAAATTTAATTTTATACACATAAAGTCCATAATCTTAGCTCAGTCGGTATGTGTCTGTGTTTGTCTACTTATCTATGGGTCCGGGTTCGATTCCTGGCACAACCGAAAATGCGAAAATGCAAATTTGCGAAATTTCCCTTTTCACAATGATGAATTAACGGTCACCGCTTCAGTGGCCAATGGTCAGACATGCTAATCTAGAAGTAGACTAAACTGCAAATGACCGAAAGATCCATGTTCTAATCTCATCTGGTGTACCAAGAGTGTTTTTTCCATAATAGTTTTACACCTCTCTCCATGAAAATGTGAAATGTGCGTACACTTTCTTTAGATATAGCTTTCTTAATCCTGTAGCGTGTCAATAATGTAAAGTTGACACCTACACAATTAGGCTACGTAAAAATACGATATTATAATAATTATTTTGGCAAAATCCAAAGAAGATTATTAGATTTGAGATATTTAATAATAATATCCTTCAAAACATACTATTAACGAATGGATGGACTTGGATATGATCCAGGTGCTCCCAAGAGAAAATACTATAAATGATTTTAATAATAAAAATATGCATAAAAATAATAAAATTATAATAGTGGAATCCAAAGAAGATAATTAAAGTTGATACAATCAAGAATAATATGATTCAAGACTTACTCACCGTGACTGGATGGGATCGGATACCGCCAACATGCCTTTTAGCAAAATATTCAATAAGTATGGCAACAGGGTGGTTCCAAACACATCTGCTCGCTACAACACCTAACATGAACAAAAATTCAACTAAGCTAGGCTCGCTCCCAGAACCCTCGAGTGCCACTGTCGTGGCGGCGTGTCTTCGAAACTCCCATTTAGATAAGATTCAGTCCTTCCTATCACCACCTGTGTTCTTACGCTTTTTCTATTTCTTTTTTTTTGTTCCGTTCTAGTTAGAGAAAGGGTATAAAATAGGTGACTCTCGGATTCACGTCATGGTATTTTATCACCTCAAATCGTCGAAGAAGAAAACTCTGCTACCTTACACTACAAATGAACCAGTGGCCATGGAGTATTGGGCGTGGTTTTCACGGCTGCACCACCGAGGATAATCCTCTCTGATTTCCTAAGTATAGAGGCGACGTTAATAAGTCCATCTGACTTATGGGTCTAGTTTAAAACTAGAAAATGTTTATTAAGTCCTTCTGACTTTTTGTTTATCAGAATTTTGTCCTTCAGACTTAATACAGTCAAGGTGACTATTATGTTTATTTCGATTTCTTGTTTCAATCAAAGTGACTAGATTTTGGTTTTGTGCTCTTCCGACTTTGTTGGTGTAGTCACAATAACTCTAATGTTGCTTAAGACCTTCAGACTTGTTATATTGGTCCAAGAGACCATGTTTTTCCTATATCCATATGATATAGCTTCGATATAGGAGCCTTGAGCTCAAGATGTATTAAGGACTTAGTCCAAATGGTTGCTATTCTCCACAAGCACCATATTTCCCTTTTGAGTCCTTAAGACTACACACTTGTTTTTATGACTACAACCAGGCTGTCTATCATTTCTCTAGGACCTATTTGGGACAATGTGTTCAATGGGTTGAAACATCCTTGTTGCCACGCTTCGCGTGTGGTATTAGCTTTGGTGGGTAAAGCGTGGATCTCCGCTTATTTCCATATGGGGTCCACGCAGATAATACCTTTTTCCTCTTTGCCCGTTTTTGACACCTATTGACTGAGTATTAGTATTGTATGAATTAAATTAGTGTTGTACCCCAGGTAATGGATCACTAAATACATCTACTATTGAATGTTCTGGCAGTACCAATAGGGAAAGGACCGGCCATTGTACTATTGTGTGTAGACACCTGTATGTTAGACATCTACCAATGTAATCAACTAACCTTTCTATTGCAATTCACTATACTATGTCTCTTAAAGAATATTCTTTTGTCCCAATCAAGCAAGTTAGATTAAATTATAAATATGTAAACAATACTATATGTATATAATTTTCAGTTAAGGTTTGTTTATAATTATCACACTGTTTTCCTTTTAGAATCACCTGACCGTAGCCTGGCGTCAGTCCAGCTATTTTGTTATTGAACATTGCTCTTCAAGCCTACTGCATTTGATCTTGCCCGTGTCGCAACAAGACAGTATTAATTTGAAACTTCTAAACTTATGTTCTTGTATATCTATTGTAATCAAACATATCTTCTATTTTTCTGTTATAATAAATATATTATTGTTATTCTAATTATTTTATCTCTCTAGTTAAATAATTCCTTTGTAGCCCTATTATAAATTCACCTTAATATGGTACTAAAAGATAAATTGGTGCAATCTCAAAGCCCATTTTCGTAATTAGTACAAAATCGTACAACCTGAACAAGTAGTAAGGCGCTGTGCTATATAACCAAAATTAACAGCCGGAAGTTGAGTGTTGTTTCTGTTCTAGAGTTAAGATAATTTATAAGTCACTTCTTGTCTGCTGGTTACATAGTTTCTAGTTACTCATCCAAAGGCACCGAGCTAGATCCACAGAGCTTTGTTTATCTATAAAACAGAGTGTTTGAAACTGTGTCGAGCTCAGAGTAATGAGATAATTAATAAAGAAATAATAGCTTCTGTTGAGAATACTTAGATTAATAGCTGGAGGGCTCGCTGTGTTGACTACATGACACCGTTAAACCACGAATGTTAGGGCCATCATCGCTTGTGGGTTCACAACATGGAGTTTATTTGTATAAGTCGTTTGTCTTTATACTAATTATTATTAGAACCGCGTATTACTACCCGTTCGGGTTATACGAACTTACGCTAATGTGTAATGGTAGGGTGATTGTGAGATGAAATGGAGGACCTACAGTTTAACGTGGAATCTGAACCACGATGAAGGCCTCAAATTCCACACATTCACAAGTTGTGATTAATACACGTCTTGTCAGAGGTGAAGGAAGGGTTTGGTAATCAGATAAATCTGTGCCGGGACCAAGGATTGAACCCCGGACTTTAGCACAGAAGTCCAACACCTTATCCCTAGACAACCAGGTCATAATCTAGTCTTTATAATCAATCGATTCAAAGTTCATGTTAAATACTTCAAATAAAAAAAAAATATTGATATCAAATGTATAGGCATCTTGGAATTTGATTAGGATATTTTATCTTTATTTGAAAAGTTGATGTCAAAATCCCACCATGCTTATGATAAATATTCAAACCCTTAGGATTATTACATGGGGAAACTAGCCCAAGCATATAGAGGCTGTTCGGAAACTTGTAGCCCTACTGCACATTTAGCTTGATTGAACAAAAAGTAATTAAAATTTGTACACACTCTCATCCAGAAAAATATGCTAATACCAATACATTTTGTTATAAGTTTCACCGCGTAGGGCTGAGATAGCAAAGTTATTCGAGCATTTGTGAAAAACAAGTTTCATAGGAGAGGCGTGCTGAACATGTGATAATGGCAAGCACTTTCTGTGGATGTAGGACCGTTAATGATGACCCTCAGAACGTATTCGCATTTTTAGATGAACTGGTGTGTTGTTTACTATTAACTGTGGTATGTTCTGCTGCGGTGCTCCAAGATATCGAAGTGTGTAGTGCAGTGTGCCTAGACCCTATGCAACCTGTTGTACATACATGCTTGAACTGCTTTGCTATCCCAGCGTTATAAGCCAATATTTTGGACACAATTTAATGGTAAAATTATTAGCATAGTTTTCTGGATGTAAGCGTATAGAGATTGTGTATTACTCTTGGTTAAAACAAACTATATGTGCAGTTTGAGATATAAGTTTCGAACACCTTGCATAGGGGCGTGATATTTTATTCAATAAAAAAATTGCTATACAAACTGTAAAATATTGACTTAAGCTCACTCCACTTTTCATCCCCATCTTAAACAAGAGGAAACTAAACTCACAAATACCTTCAATTTATTGGTCAAATTAAGTTCCTTATCAGTATCTACCAAATATTCAGTAGGTTATTAGTTATCTTATTATTTATTAAAAGTAGACTTGTTTCCTACAAATAAAATACGAAATATATTAATAAGGGAACGACGGGTTTTAGTCTGAATGAAAACAAATTTATATTATCAATTTATAATGAAACTTTGATTTTACATAAATGTAAACATATTTTTATATTTATTTTAACACCACGTAATACTGCCCGTTTGGGTTGTACGCTTATGTAATAATTATGCTAAAGGTTATTTGGATTAGGAAGGTTATACATAGAGGAAGTGTACCTACATTTGCGTGGAGGCTAAGTAGAAAATAATTTTTGAAAAAACACTGTTAGCCTAAAAACACCTGACAAATCTTACAATCTCGATATCACCATCATAAGCAGTCTAGTCTACTGCGAGAGTAGCGCGTTAGACTTTGCGTCAACTAAAGTGGATATTTTGACATTCAAATATTTTTTCAATATATTAAATATACTCCTTTCTAAAAAAAACAAGATTAATATATTTCATAGGATTCTTTTTTATAACAAAAAACCTTCTGATGGTGCTTCTTTATTGAACTCTGCCAGGATATAGTTTGAGACAACCTGATTTATGAAGGAAGGAACCCATTTGTCATACAAACATTTATTTTTGCAATGGATGTGTATTTATTTGTTTTTACTCTGGATACAAAAAAAACCCATGAATTAGGAACCATTAGTTGATGAAATTTAGAATAGAAGGGTATTATATCATTTTAATAGAAAATTTACCCCCGAAACTATTAACTACTTAATCCAAGGGGTTGTGACTATAAGGGTAGCTTAGACAAGGTTCATCCACATAATCTTTGGGAGGGGATAAATCATATGTGAAGAAACTACCCCAATTCACCCATTCGAAGCTTAAACCTTGATAGCCCTATTATTATTAATATCGTATATTTTGTGACTGACACCTTTGGCTATGGGATCCTCTGTGCAGGTTTGATTGTGTGTAATGACTTCAATTAATTAGAACTAAACAACACTAGTATAACTAATGAATAGGCAACACATGTTAACAGTAAGGGGTTTAAAGTGGCGTCCACAAATTTCATAAATATTTTTATCATTTGTTTGTTTGCCAAGTCCATGTCCACATGGTCTAATACGCTACTCTCGCAGAAGACTAGACTGCTAAAGACGTAGAGATCATGGTTCAAATCTCAGTTGGGTGTACTGAGGGTGGTTTATACAAAATAGTTTTCCACTCTCTTCCACGTAAATGTGAGTAAACTTCCTATAAATATAAACTTCCTAATCCCTAAGACCACTAGCGTAATTAATACGTAAGCGTATAGCTTGAACTGTAAATTACTTTATTTGAATGGAAGCGTGAGAAATAACAGTCAAGGAATTACCAGAGAATAACAGTATACATTTTAATTGTAATAAGAGAAATGGACTATTCACAAAAATAATTACAAATGCAGTAATATCGCTTAAAGCAAGTTAAGTTGAAGACTTAGTAGTTAAACATAATATTTCTTAAGATACCAAAATGACTTGAATGTTCCAAGTAATATACTTTAATTTAAACATAATGTTCCATTAATATGAAAATGTACTAGAGTTTAAAGTGAGAGACTTTAATATAAACATATTATTCCATCAATATGAAAATAAACTACAATTTAAAGTGGAAGACTTTAATATAAATATATTACTCCACCAATTTGAAAACAGACTAGAGTTTAAAGTGAGAGACTATATTAAACATATTATTCCATCAATATGAAAATAGACTAGAGACTTTAATATAAACATATTATTTGATTAATGTGAAAATAGACTATAAATTAACGTTAGAAACATTAATAATCAATAAGGCATCCCCATAAATTTACACTAGTTCATCAAGTGCCTAAGGCCAAAATAAATGACAAAACGCCGTAAATATAAGAAGCTCATTAGGCAAACAAAACATAAGGATATTAATATTGCACAAATACACAATACTAAAATAAATATGTATTTATACATCCTAGAGAACTCAAAGGTAAAGACAATAATATCAATCGAGCCCGCCAATAATGGAGTAAATACCCCTTACAAAGTAATGACAAGAAACCCCAGATAATATAATAAATGCATAGTAAATTTGTCCACCTCCTGAGCTAATGCTCTGTCTAACGACGTAATAGAGCAGCGTAAAATAAGGTACAACACCAAGAAAAATGTTTTACTACCACTTATAAGTTAGCACGCATCATACATTAAATAAAGTCAGAGTCAAATTAAGTACTCCGTCTAGCAATGTATCCCATAGAGATAGACTCGTACAAAAACCACACACATATGCGACGGCCATCTTCCTATTGCACCGCTTAAGGCAGCCAAGGTAACCATAATTACATACAAGTGAGTGCAGAGTTCAACAGGGCAGAGGGTAAGTATTCTCCCATTTGATCGAGCTTGATACTTGTAACTCGTTACAGAACGGGTAGTAAGAAGGGGTTGAAAAAACTATTGTTGGCTTAGTCTTACTTATTTATTTTATAAACACAACAACTTCATTCCAGTTTGTTATCTCCCCATTTTTTACAATATCACATATCTAAGATATACATTAAATTTAAACAGTCAGGGGCATAACTGATCGGACCCTACCATTTCTAAGTGGGTGCGCTAACGATTTAAATGGTGTCCTTGACCAATCAATAAATTTAAGGAATATTAAATGACATTAAAATCGTAATAAAGTAGTATAGTAATTACAATTAGAGATAGTAGCCAAAAATTCCAAGACAATATAATAGAAATACATTTGGTTGCTGCTGACTGGTAACAGCTGGTTGCAATTAGGGAATATTCTCAAAATGTTCTCCCATTTACCTTTAATGCAAATGTGTGTACATTTACTCTAAATTATATCTTCCTCATATCGGTCTCATTGATGTACATATGTGGATATTCTGGACGTATAGTGAAACGCAAAGCGATACATTTTTCATCGCATCTTACTACCCGTTCTGGCTATACTTTATTGTACCAGGGATGAGGATGGTTGAATTTAAAGGAAGCGTACTCACATTTGCGTGGATTTATAGTAGAAAGTAATTTAGGGATAAACATTACAAATACACCCGATCGAGATTCGATCCCTAATCTTTCTGTCATTGGTAGTCTACTATATTGAGAATGTGATGTATAGCATTTGTGGCCACAAAATCAGTTCAGAACGATACAAATTATCTAATTAAAATTCATGTAAAATAAGCCATAATAAATCAGGATATCCTGTAAGAGACTAATTTATTTCACGAAGTTTTCTAATAATAAAAAAGGATGATTTATAAAATTCAACACTTTGTAGAGTATATTTTAGTTTGGAGGGACTAAAAAATGTGTCTCTAATGGCACGTATTATGTAACTCCTTGTCTCGGCGTTATCTTAGTTTGCGCAGGTGTGGACCAGCATCGATAAGCCGTCAAAATACACGATAGTTAATCGGCTAACTTAACCGACAGATACATCGTTACGCAGGCTAATGCGTGGACTGAAGTCAACGAAACTTGATATCATCATAATACTTTACATGATTTTAAGCTTATATTTTGGTTTATAAATATATATTATAAACATTTTAATATTAATTATTATTATTATTATTACTATTATTATTATTAGCACCACGTCTTACTACCCGTTCGGGCTATACTCACTTACGCTAATGTGTAATGGTAGGGTGATTGTGAGATGAAATGAAGGACCTACAGTTTAACGTTTTGTCAGAGAAGAAGGAAGGGTTTGATAATCAGATAAATTTGTTCCGGGACCGAGGATTGAACCCCGGACCCTATCACAGAGGTCGACACCTTACTCCTAGACCTCCAGGTCACTCATTTTATTTTTAAGCCACGTCTTACTACCCATTAAGACTATACGCTCATGCATTAAATACGATAATGGTTCTAGGAATAAGGAAGGTTATGTTTAGAGGAAGTGAACCTGCATTTACATCAAGGGAAAGTGAAAAAATATTTTGTAAAAACAACTCTCAGTAGACCCGATTAAGGTTTGAACATCGATCTCCCCATCATCAGCAGCCAACTCTAATATGAGAGTGGAGCGTTAGAACATGTGACCACCGAAGTGGTTATATTATATTTATAGTAGCATTATAAAGTTCTGTTTGTAGATTCATGTAGTGTTGGACACACTAATATTAGACTATGTGACCACCAGTGCGAGCACGACTAAATTCACTTAGGACATAACACCTGATTAAAGCACATACCTCTCTAGTACCAGAAATAGAACCTGGCTACGAGTACAAATCTATAAAATATTTAAAGAATATCTTTGGTCTAAGACCGGGGTCACCCACCTTTCTGATAACGCAGAGCCTATGCGAACCTTTTTGAATGTACAGATGGTGGGTGGGCCATGGGTCTAACTGATGGTCTAAGGCATCACTCTTGTAATAGACCAGACTGCCAATGAGGAGGAGATCGGGGTTGGAATTCCAGTAGTGTGTATTGAGTTTTTTAAAAAAAATTTTTTTTCTAAACTCCCTCCTCGAAAATGTGGTTATATTTTCTCCAAATCCATCCTTACGTTTCCCTAGCCCGTTAGCGTAGCTAATAAATAGACATGTAATCCAAACGTATAGTAAAAAACAGAGCTAAAAGTATTTATATATATTTATAAGGTCTTGGAGCAATATTATTATATGCCGAAAAATTGAATATTGAGATAAAAAATAATATTGAATCATTTAAAAAATCAATTATTTATAAGCCTAAATAATTCTTCACCAGTTGTAATTTATAATATATTTGAATTTTTATAAATTGCTACAAATAAACTTTAGATTTTTCTGGAAGTGTAGGTACATAATTAAATACAAACTAAGACTGTCATAGCTGCTGTGACCTACTTATTACATTCTAAAAATTGAAAAATTACACCTGGAAACGGGAATCGAACTCGGTACCCAGTACCCGGGGTTCGATTCCCGTATCCAGGTGTCATTTTTAAATTTTCATAATATGATATATCTATGGTGTAGTCTTCTATAAAAGCATAAATAATAGATTTGGCTATTTGATTCTTACTTATTACAGTTTCACCCAAGAAATTCACATAATCATGGACACATTTTGCTGACATCCACCCAGTAACCTACAGGTAAGGGATTTATCCAAACATTCGACAGTGAGGAGGAAAATTAATATTTAAGAAATTGACGAAGTTATTGAGAGTTAAATAACTAATTATAAATAGGTTAATAATTGCTAATAGTCTTACAAGAGCTAAAATATTAGTTCTTTTAATTGAATAATCACATTTTTTAGGACAAGGAAACCCTAATGTTTCATGTGTAACAGCAAAATAATTATCAATATAATTGTAGTATTTGTCATTGTATAAATATTTAAAATTATTTATAATAAAACAAATAGACATGATGGTATTATTTTGGGAGGATCTCTAAATATTAAGTGGAAATATTTAATATTATATTTACCACCCAAAATACAATTTGCTTTATGATATGATAGAGGAATGCATTTCTTGATTTTATATCAATACAACATTTGTGAACTTATTAATATTGATTGTAAGGAACAAAGTAAAAGAATAATTTACAAGTTTAAAAAATCAGTTTATCAATATTCAAACAAGTCAAAAGAAAGTACATAGAACTAAAGGTATAATTATTCAAACCACCCATTGTTTAAACATGAGAATATAAACGGTTACAGTGATATAAATAACTCGACAAAGGAGCATCAGGTGTTAAGCACCCAGGTACACCCTATTACCACACACATTGGTCTTGGGTGTTATTAAGAAAAGCTTGTGACTTGTTAAGGCAGGACAATTACTAAGTCATAACATAGTATGAAAGGGAGCAACTCTAAGGCAATATAATTAAGTAGCAGTGGTAAAATCAAATTATAAAATAATCATAGATAATTCTACTCCAGTCAGATTACTATGGGGCTCCCAGCTACAACACATAATTTCAAATATAAAGTACTAGGCCACATAAATATAGTAGCAGTTTAAGGAGCTACAAGGGTGGTAATTAACTTGAGCTAGCTAGCTTGGTAAACCCCCTTAGAGAGTTAGACATCAGAATGTTATAAGCTCCTAGAAGAGAAATTATTATTTTACAACGGTGAACTAACAGATATCTATACGCTACAGATACTATGGCCGGACAATTCCTAGTTAGTTCTGCCAGAGCAATCAATAGTATATATTTATTCTGTTACCCTATATAGCATATATTAAAAGGGACAATAATGATAGACAAAATAGTGATCATTTTTCGACTAACGCTAAAGGTTCCACGATGGGGCCGTACACAACAGCCAAAACCTCGCGGGCCACTACTATAGACAAGTAGCACTTCCACAGGCTATGCACCGCATAGCAGTACACACACAATCAGAGACAAGTGTCGGATACAGACCCAGTTATCTCGTGAAACAAAGCAATAGATAACCTTGTATCCTCCATTATTTAGTTCTATTCTTTAAACTAGCCTAAGCATGGTTATATAGTCTAAGGAGTCTAATCTTGACCCTAGTATTTGTGACTAAGCCTAATAAACATGAAAGATAATGCATAAAAATATACACTATGCCTCATGGGCATAGTTAAATAGTCAATAATACTGAAATAAAAAAACTAAGTCAAATTGATATAGAAAATTAGATCTCAAAGCTACCATAGTAAACTATGTGTTAAGGACATAGGGAAACAATTCAGTAGTACTGACATACAAAAACTACGTCATATGGACAGAATAAGTGAGCTCAAAGCTCAACAAAATAAACAACGCCTCAAGGACATAGGGAAACAAGTTATCACTGCTGACATACCAAATTACGTCATATGGACATAGAATAATAGAGCTCAACGCTCAATAAGGATTACAACATCCCTCAATATTATAGCATCCACCATAGCTTGCTCTGCGGTGATGAGGTGAAACAGACACCTCAACCATCGTGGTCTTCAGTGCGTAGTCTTAGCAGATCCTCGTGAATATCTTCCAGCAGTTCCCCCAACGAGTGGTTACAGTAGAATATGAATACTTGAACCGAGAACAGGCCTTTTTATAACAGAGGGACTGATAAAATTTGGCAAGGTTAGCTCCAAGTACGAAGAGGGGTGGTAATCTTCAAATGACGCCACCAGACCACTACTGCTGGTCGACGGCTGTTGGGAATACCACGAATGAAGCCTCTCTCATTTACTCTTCGCCAGGTGTTATATGTTTGTATGTTGGTCTTCGAAGCCAGTTCCTCGTTCGCTGGGGCGTTTTTGATGAGAATTGGGCGGCTCCCGCTTGTGGTGTCACAATGAGTCTATATCTGCCATACATTATTAGAAATTATTAGATCTGGTAGTAATAGTGTTAAACCAATTAGAGGGCTTCATTGTGTGTAAGTGTTGGAAATAATCTAACACGTTACATCAAGAAGAATAGAAGTTGTTAACTGAAGAGAAATTAAATATCAATATATTAACGGTCCTGTATAAATGAAACCACAGAATTTGTATGTACCCATCTCTGAAAATATCTTAACATTAGTATAATGTATCCATAATTACCGCCTTGGTGGCGTAGTTGGCTAACGCGCTTGTCGTGTGAGCTCGACCACCGAGGACGGGGAGATCGAGGTTCGAATCTTCGGTCGGGTGAACTTTTGTTGTTTTTTTTCCTAAATGGTTTTACACTCTCCCTCCAAGCAAATGCGGGTTCACTTCCTCTAATTCAACCTTCCAAATTCCTAATCCATTATCGTAACTAGTACTTAAAGCGTATAACCCAAACGGGTAGTAAGACGTGGTGCTAAATAATAAAAAAATATATTCATAATAGGTCTTTTACTAATTTTCACTCATATATTCCAGAACAGAAATTTTTAATATTAAATTTATGTGATACGACACAATCTTCATCTTAAAAAGCTTGTGGATATAAAATATGTAATGTTTCTTTATTTTATATAAATGGAATAATACCAAAATTAACAAAAAAGTATTTTATTAAGCAAGTTGATAGCAAAAATATAAAGAAATAGGGTTTGAACCGAATGTTTATCTTAATAATATTAGGAAATTTACATATACAAATTGTATACAAGCTATCTTTTGGTTAGTCATCAAATAATACTCCTCGATTAACACCATTCTTATCAATTAAGTATAAAATATAACTAAATGTAGGACGCGACAGTGAAGTCTGATGAGTTTCAAAACTAACATTGCTCATATATGTAACTTTACTTAGAACAGATTGATTATGGCAGTTTATTTATAAAATCTGCTATTGTTTAATAAACTATGTCAAGGCAATTAGGCAAATATTTAATTTGATTTTCAAGAACTTGATATAATTTTTTACTGAAATCACTAAACCACTTAACACTGTTAATATCAGTGTTAATTATAGCATTAAGATTTTTGAAATTTTTAATGATCTTTACTCTCAAACACATATATTTTTAATACCCTTAGATGCATTCAAAACTATTCGTGAGCAAAAAAAAATTTAATAACTGCCATAATTTAGCAAAAAAAAAAAAATCTGATTTTTTTGCATGTTTTGATATCATATTGACTATCCGCATTTATCCACGCTGATAGAAAAGAGACTAATGAAGGTAAAATTTTATAAGATAGCACCCGCATTTGTGTGGGTTAGGGGAGTGGGAAACCATTTAGATAAATTACTTTTGGGTAAACACACTCAAGATTATAATACCGGACCTTCCCATTACCAAGAAGCCTGACTAATATTATTCTCGCACTGGTCCACGTGACCAACAGAGCCAGTAAAAAGATACGATGATTAAAATTAACACTATTTATTTAATTACTTACGTATTAAAGTTTTATTGTAAAAAAGTAAAAACGTTAAATCATGAGGTAAAAATCGACAAACGAGAATTTCTAATTGACATCCTGGTTTTAAAAAAGAGCACACGTTAAAAATTATGAATATTTATCAGATAGGGACAAAGTTCTCGTTCATAACCATTGAACCTTAAAAAAAAAAGTGAACTAATTTTATGAAAGAAGTTATAATGAAGATTCCATGTTTCAACCACTTTCTCTCAGCCTTTTCTACTTTTTCTCAACGCATATTTAAATTTAAGTTGGAAATATCTGTTTTTGTTTTTATTAGTATTTGTGTGCAGGGGAAGGCGGGTTATTGAAAGACGTAGGTGGAATGTGGAGTGGCAGTCAGTAAAGAAAATTATTTTTGAGTTGTTAGTCTCACCAAGCCCAACAACGGTCCACAGGAATCTCCTCCAGAAAATATTTGAACATTTTACGAGTACATCCCTAAAATCTATTTGAAGTAGTTCTTGAACTGATATGTTTTGAAATTTAGTTTCTTCTACAATTTATTTGGAGTGCTACTTTCCCAAGATGGATATAATTTTTTAATTTGGGGGATTCTAGAAATGATCTTGAGCAGTGTTTTATTTGGAAAGTTTTTTTAAGTGGGATGGCTTCTTAGAGTTATTATATATTTTTGAAAAACATAATAAGTTATAGTAAGGAAACAATATTTAATTTTAATTATAATAATAGAATTCAATGTAAAGAATAATTTTAAATGTGGGATAGAAAATATGTTTTAAATGTTACAGAGTCTAAGATCAATTGAGAATTAAAGAAAAAATGCTGTCCTTAATTTCTAAGAAGATATAAATATTAACAAAATTAGTCAAAATCACAATATAATGAATTAATTAATAGAATTATAATTTTAAAAAATTGATGTAAAAGAAATAATTTGAATGTAGGATGAAAAATTGTTGTAAAAGATATTAATCTTAGATCAGATGATCAATTTAACGTTAAACTACTGTCCTTCACAATGTGTAAAAGGATATTAACATATTACAATTGAGTATAATTACCATATAATACAAAGATAAACATATTAAAATACATGTAATAATAACATATGAGTCAAGTAAAGTTGAATACATTATGATGAAAAAATGACAAAGTTATAAAGTTAAGATAGACAGTTGTCAAATGGGAGAGAATAAAAATTAAATAAATGTGAATTGAAAAATTGAATTCTATTCTTATCTAGAAATTGAAATTCCCTTGTTCCTTTTGATTGATTCACATTCTTTGTATTATATGGGAATTAGACTCAAATTTTTAATATGTTAAGAACTTTTTAGAAATTGTGAACGACAATAGTTTAACGTTAAATTTGTCATCTGATCTAAGACTAATATTTTTTACAACATTTTCTCTATCCTACATTCAAATTATTGCTTTCACATAACTTTTAATATTATAATTCTTTTAATTAATTCGTTATATTGTGGTGTTGACTAATTTTGTTAATATTTATATCCTCTTAGAAATTAAGGAAAGCATTATTTTCTTTAATTCTCAATTGATCTTAGACTCTGTACCATTTAAAACATATTTTCTATACCACATTTATAATTATTCTTTAAATTGAATTCTATTATTATATTACTGTTATTATATATATTTAAAAATTATAAACATCTATAAACTATTTGAATTTGTCGAAATCGGGATTTTTTTAAATTGCATGCCTCCATAAATTAATTGAAGTGTTATTTCCAAAGCAAATTTTTGAAAATTAGATGTAACTGAAGTTCTTAGAAATGGCCACAGTTTGGAAAACCTTTGAAATTTCTATTCTTCTAGAAGCTCTTTATAGTGGGCGTCTCCCAACAATTTTTAAAATAGAATGTTCTTAAAAGCTATTTAGATTGTTTCCAACCTCTAAAAGCTATTTGGAAGGGCCCTCTACTAGAATTTTTTGAATTTTGGATGACCTTTGCAATATTTAGAGCATTATTCACTGGAATCTATTTTTTTAAACTGGGTGGCTCTGGAAGATATTTAGAGCTACCCTCACCCATCAAATTCTTATAAATTGGATTCTTCTATAAACTATTTAAAATGATCTTCACCTGGAATTTGTTTGAAAACTAAATGTCCCTAAAAACTATTTGGACTTTATTACGTGGCTATTTTTCTGCATTATACCATATAATATAGGAGGAGTTAGGAAATTCTAGAGGGGCTAATTTATTCTAGGTAGGGGAGGGAGGTATTATTCCATGAGGGTACCACACCTTTTCTGCCCCTCCGTCCATTTCCATACATGTCCATACATCACAGATTTATCAAATGTAGCTTGTTTATATAAAGTACATATAGTAGGCTATTTTAATAACACAACTTTTAATGGTTAAATAATTATATACCTTTAATGATTGCATTTTTAATGGTTTTATATATATATATATATATATATATATATATATATATATAACTATTAACCTTTTATTAGTTGGCTATATATATATTCTTAGTGGCTATGTATAAACATTAAAAGTATAAATATAAATTCATATGTAACAAACCACTAGAAGCTAACTTGTTAAATAGCCTATTATAGGTTATTTACCTAAACAAGCTATATAATATGATAGAATGTGTGATTTATTCATGGTAGTAAAACTGTTTGGAAGGGTAGGAGAAGAATTCTACCCTCATGGTATAAATACGTTCTTCCCCTACTTGGAATAAATGTGCCTCCTCTAGAATTCTCTCTCGTGCTCTGCCGTTCTCCTCTCTCTCTTTCCATATATATAATATATATTACATGTAACTACCTAAATACCTACCTACCCACCCAGCCTTTAGTTAGTCGAAAGAAAGTTCAGAACCATCAGAATGAAAGTTCACCATTCAACCCTATCCTGAGACACTTCTCTCCAATTCCTATCCTCACACACACTCTTCTTCAAATATCTCCTAACATTATTCTCTCATATATGTCTCAGTCGGCCAAGAGGTATTTTATATATTCAGGTTTCCTATATTCTAATTTTAATATATTTTATAGAGAGAAGACGATACGATAATAACTTATATAGTAGTAGGAAGCATTGCTTATATGAATAATTTAAAAGCCACCTTTTGAATTTAATTATTATCTGTCATCACGTTTATTAAATATTTTAATACAAAATTTACTCAAAATACATGATGCCGATATCTACGAATACCATTTTTGGGATAAAATATTTCAACACACAATCATGTACATGCTTTTATCCATATTTACTTCTAAGCTTACTTCTTAATTGTTTCTAAACAAAAAGTATAAATATTAAATAACACTAAGAAAACTGTTGAGACTCTTTATTAATTAAACTAGATTTTAATTGATTACATACCCGCTGTAGTGACCGAACGATATAAGGCAAGGGTCTTCAACATTTTGATGTCAACGGGACAAAGTTTCTCTTTCTTGTTGACTCACAATTATGTAGCCACAGTATTCGGATTAAACACACATTAAAATACTCATATCAGCTCATTCTTATATACTTATACTCAAACTTGAATCTAGGCTTCTCTCCGACGGGTGACATTTTAGATTTCTCGTGAAGTATGTTCTTTTATTTTTCCTTTTTTTAGATTTTTCATAGCAGGGGGTAACACGATTTGTTTTGTCTACAAAAAATACCATTTGCCGTTTTAAATTATATAAACCTTATAACTTCCTTCACTTAAAAAGAAAAAAAATGTTTATAAAATAACGCAGAATAAGTAAATAAAATAATGACATCAAATGTATATATATATGTGTGTGTGTGGTTTGTGTATTTGTCATTTTTTTCCCTCTTGAAATAATTTTATATGGTTCATGAGCTAGCGGGCAGAATAAAAATGCTATTGTGGGCTGCAAAAGGACCAAGGGTCGCGGGTTAAATACCCTGATCTAAAGTGTATTTCTTATGTTAGATTAGTCTTCTGAGGATGAGGAGACTGGAGCTTTAATCCCGATCTGGTCTACTGAGGGAGGTCTTTACTCAATACTTTCCCACCTTCCTTGCTAACAAATGAGAGTTGATTACCTCAAAAATGCTTCCTTCTCATCCCTACTTATAAAAGTAATTATCATATATTATTATTAGCACCGCGTCTTACTACCCGTTCGGGTTGTATGCACTTACGCTAATGTGTAATGGTAGGGTGATTGTAAGATGAAATGAAGGCCCTACAGTTTAACGTGGAATCCGAACCACGCTGGAGGCCTGGCATTCCCCACATTCACAAGATGTCTTGTCAGAGGTGAAGGAAGGGTTTGGTAATCAGATAAATCTGTGCCGGGACCAAGGATTGAACCCCGGCCGCCAGCACAGAAGTCTGACACCTTACCCCTAGACCACAAGGTCACCAATTATCATATAGTCATTGACCTGGTGGTCTAAGGGTAAGGTGTCAGACTTCTGTGCTGGGGGTCCGGGTTTGATATTAATTTGAAAGTTTTTGTTTTAAACTTTTATTTAAAATGCCCAACGTATTAATAGCGTTTATTTTCTCTAAATTTATGTATATTTAAATATAATAATATAGTAGTTTCAAGTGTTTTATGTTTTTAATAAACTGATTTTAATTCTAAATAACTGCTATTTAGTTAGTACTCTCTATACTGATGACTTTATTGCCACGTGGTTAGTGAGTTAACTTAGTCTAATATATATAAAAGGGTTGGTACATACTATCTTATATTAGTTTGTATTTTCACTCCTCTATCCTCAAATATCTTTTCTTTGATAGATATTTTCATTATCCATAAGAAAGCACTAATAATTATCGGAGTGTTCACAAAATTAAAAACAATAACATTTTGTTTGTAATTTATAAAATTTTCTGCCTACTAAAATCACACTATATTTTAAAGTGACTTTATTTTTATACCCGCCTCGGTGGCATAGTTGGCTAACGCGCTAGTCGTATGAGCTCGACTGCTGAGAACGGGGAGATCGAGGTTTGAATCTTGGTCGGTTGAGCTGGGGGGGGGAGGGGCTTTTCCTAAATAGTTTTCCACCCTACCTCCCCGCAAATGCAGGTTCACTTCATTTAATTTAATCTTTCCAATTCCTAATCCATTAGCGTAATTATTACTTAAAGCGTATAACCCGAACGGGTAGTAAGACGGGTGCTAAATAATAATAATACTTATTTTCATATTAATCTCGAGTAGGGTATCCTCAGAAATGTTGGTAAGTGTGATGAGTAAAACGAGTCCATACAAATACAATTTAAACAGCGTCTGAATTCGAAAAAGGATAACCTAGGTAAGCTATTTATATGTTTTACATGCTACCCTTTTGGACTATAAGCATATTTATTTTTTACTTTATTGTGATAGGTATTTGAAGGTATCATTTAGAGTAAATGGTCCTGCGTTTGTGTGAAAGGAGAATGGGAAAACATAAAAAAATCCCTTTCAGGAAAACCATCAGGATCTCTGACCTCAGCCTTCCCGTCATTGGTAAACCAGAAAAAATATTACTATCGTTTAGGCCTTATATTTAAGCGTGCAGCTAGCATTGTTTGGCGTAAGAATCACGTAGGTTTAACGAAGAAATTTGAATTTAAATTTATCGTTAAAGTTGTGTGACCTATTTGACAAGGATCATGTTAGGAAAATAAAATATATTATATATAAAAAAAAAAGATTGAAATCATTCGAAAACGAGCTTATTGGATTTTGAATGGAATGATGATTGAAATATTGAAGAACCGATTCTGTGGATCTTGGCAAACACTCTGTCCTTTTTGATTAAATTCAAGCTTGACGACACTTAGTTGGGTGAGGTGTAAGAGGCGAGGGAGACCGACTACGGAGCAAGAGGACTCTTGATTCATTCTCTGCAAGGATTTTCAATGATTCGGCGTTTAAATTTCAGTTGCGGGTATTTATATCCTAAGGTTGAATGTTTTATTAAAATTCACGTTAAATTTATTTCTTATTGATGTGATTGTGTAACACTCTAATTATCCATTGCAGTGCCCAAATGGTCTAAGCCCTCAGTCATCACTCTCGTGCTGAACTGGCCTACTGATGATAGGGAGAGCAGGGTTATATTCCCGTTGGTTCTACGGATGATGGTTTTTCCTAAATGGATTTATTATTCTCTTTTCATTAAATACTGGAAGATAAAGTCTAAAATACTACCTGTATTATTCATACCCTTTAAAGTAATTATTATTAAAACTTAATACATAAATTACTTCAGTTTCCCTCAAAACACAAATATTAATTAACAGTTTTAATCGTGTATCAGTCAAATATTGAATTATAGATATAATATTATAAAAAATTCTAGTTAAAGGTATCAAAATATGTGGAATAGGTAGTATTTTAATTTTGTAATATAATTTTCAAAGACAATTAGTGGTACTGTACATTTCAACAAAATCACACATAAAAATAATTAATTAAAGTTATAGATATAATAATTTAACCAAAATATTATTTACACTTATATTAATATAGTTGTGAAAGCATTTGATAAAAACATTTATTTATACCACATACAATTTTGTCCCGGTATAATATTTTTACCAACCTGAGGTTACTAGAAAAACACTCAATGCTAAGTACTTTTTCACCAACTCCTTTTTCGTTTTGCTGGAACATGACATATATATATATACTAAACGTAAACTCACAAATCCGTTTGTAAAATGTAACAATACTACCAGTGAGTGTTAATTTGGTTAAGCTCACAACCATGAGTTTAGTATAATCAATGAGTGATCAATTGTATTTTAATACACACCTAGGCCTTTACCTACATAAGTTAAGTGTTTAGTGTACATTCACAAAATTGTTAACTATAATTAAAAACACATATTTGTTCTCAATACTTCTAGTTAGTTTTATAGTAAAATATGGTACTAATTTTTATCCAAACGTTTTTGCAATAATAACTGATTTAACTTTAAGATCTATGTGCAGGAAAAGGTTAAGTGTAATACTCAATTCTTCATAAGAATAATTAAATGTTTAAAAAATAAAAATATCTGGGAAGAATAACCAAAATAAGTTCACAATGCTATTATTAATGATTTAAATATGTTTATAATATATTAAGTATTATATGAACTTTTTTAATAGCCCAAATTTAAATATAATAATACCCATCAATATAAAATTATGTATTAATATATATTGCATAAATGTTAAATATTAATAAATTTAGACTAATAGAATTTGTTCACTATAATTAACAATTATATATACTTATTAAAATTCACTTATATAATTCTAGAATTTAAGGACTGTAGTCGATTAAATACGATAAAAAAGCATTTATTTTTTTATGGATAACAGCTATGATATACAAATAATTATCATAAAAGGGTTTATTGGATGCAAAACAAGAAAGTAAACATAATTTATTGTTAAAAATGGACATGTGGCTTTAAAGTGCGAGTAATAATCATATATTTGTTTGACATTGCCACAAAATCAATTATTACTGTCGGTGACCTGGTGGTCTAGGGGTAAGGTGTCAGACTTCTGTGCTGGCGGCCAGCGTTCAATCCTCGGTCCCGGCACAGATTTATCTGATTTCCAAACCCTTCCTTCACCTCTGACAAGATATCTTGTGAATGTGGGGAATGCCAGGCCGCCACCGTGGTTCGGATTCCACGTTAAACTGTAGGTCCTTCATTTCATCTCACAATAACCCTACCAATACACATTAGCGTAAGTGCGTATAACCCGAACGGGTAGTAAGACGCGGTGCTAATAATAATAATAATTATTATTATTATTATTACTGTCAACTTAAAATTAAGGGGAAAAAATTTGGTCTTGCTATAAGTACTTTAAGCGATCAAAGACTAAAATTATAAATAGATTTTTTCATAGAGAAAAATATGCATTATTTTTAATATATATATATATATATATATATATATATATATGAATTGAGTTCACAAATGTGATATCTAAACCCTTATTACACCAGACTTATCAATAGCTATTAAAACAGTATTAAACCTTTACTATTTGTTAAATCGTGCTTAAAATGAGATAATAGTATTCATTTTTGCATTTCCTGTTTAACAATTTTATTACTGTACATATTATTGTTCAAGACTAAAGAAACAAAAAAATTCTATGCTCTTTTTTCTTTTTGATTGTCATGCTTTATAAACATAAAACAAACTCACCCCCGCCACCTTTCCATATATACATTTTCAAGGGATTATCTCGAATTTATTCTATTTATATTTATCTTCCCAACAATACTGGTGCCTAGTTGAAAGAATATTCCCATTAAAATGATATTGAAATACATTTTGGAAACTTCCCAGTATCAAGGAAATTACATATACATTTACGACTGTATTACAATCCATCTAAGAATATATTAATATCTGAATATTAAAAAAGTTATTTAACTCGACTATATATATATATATATATATATATATATATATAGAGAGAGAGAGAGAGAGAGAGAGAGAGGTGGGGAAATAAATACTATATAAATTTAATTATAATTTATTGTGTGTCTAGTATCAGTGTCTTCTGAATCTTGTACACATAACAACAGTTAATGTCAAGATGTATAAAAATTGTGCTATTTGTTGGGCGCCACTCCTAGGATACCTCAGCTAATTCAGACAGTGGCACGACGACTCTCAATACTCGAGACCACTGGGGAATACTTAAAATAAAACATGAGCAATTTAAATAAAAATGGATTGTTGAAATATAATGTAATTTAGACTACAATAAAATAAATGTATTAAGTAGCAATTATTGGAACTTTTGTGGGTTTATTATTGTTTCCTCTTTTACCACATCCCAATCCTACATATGGAATTTCGGATAGTTATAGTTCTAATTTGACAAAATAAAATAGTATTGTTGAGACAAAAAGAAGAAGAGAAAAAATATCAATACAATTATTATTTAGACATAGAATAAAATGTTAATTAATTCTCTGAATTAGATAGCCTCTCTGAAAGTTCTTACATGAATTCTGATTTTAGATAAAAGAAAAGAAAATATGAACTTAAAGTTGAAGAGTTGGCTTGACCTCACCCACGAATGAGTATATGCTGAAACAACACCAATTTCCGAAATTTGTTTCACTTTATTAATGTTAACTCGTCCACAATTCTTAAAAGATAAACAATCTAGCTCTTGCATAAACACTTAGCTTTCCATTTGCTACTCACACTTTACTTTACAACCATTACTTCACTAAAATATAAATTAAATTAATAGATCCACAGATTCAGCTCCATTTTAGACCAACACCGAGAAAAAAGACCCAGTCTCCTACAAAAAGTCTTCCAAAATCAAATTTAAAAATGTTCTATTCTTTACTTCCAAGTCCAAAGAGAAGACTAATATTAAACCAAAAGATAAAATGTTGGCTATGAACTAGGGATAAAAATCAATTACAATGCAGATTTAAGATAAAGATTGAACTGTATGATAATGAATATGAACAATATTTTCTTAAAGAATTAAATGTTTATTTCCATATGTCAGAATTGAAAAGCGCGCTAGTTTGGAGTTATTTACATCTTGCCTTGTTTCCTCTTCTACAATAACGAGTTCCCGCTCACTTGTTTGAGAGATCTGCGCATGCGTTGAAATCAATCATGGCCGACATTAAAAATAAATAAGACAATTGTCAAACAATCTTCTTAGAAGGATAATTAATATGTTTAATAAAAGGTAAGTGTTCTTCCTTAAGTCAAATTTCCTTATTTAAATTATTTAAAACAATTGTATACGTAGTTCTTTCGGTTCTTTTACTTTATTAAATGGATGTAAATAGTATTGTTTGTCAGGCCGGCAATATAGCGGGCGATCTTTGAAGTGCTTAATTTCAAACGAAAATAAATTGGAAACTCTTCACAAAAATTAGAAAAATATAAGGAAATAAATGGTAGGGTGGCAAATAACGTCACAGTATATATATAATATATATAATATATATAATATATATGTTTAATATATATACGTTAATACTAGACATTACATTTTTAAATGGCTATTTTAATTTTTAAATAAGTTTATAAGAGTTTGCTATGTTTCTTAAATATTCTGGTCATTTAAAACAGAGTAGAACATTTGTGATATATTTATAGAAATACTAAATTATTATTAGCACCGCGTCTTACTACCCATTCGGGTTATACGCACTTACGCTAATGTGTAATGGTAGGGTGATTGTGAGATGAAATGAAGGACCTACAGTTTAACGTGGAATCCGAACCACGGTGGAGGCCTGGCATTCCTCACATTCACAAGATGTCTTGTCAGAGGTGAAGGAAGGGTTTGGTAATCAGATAAATCTGTGCCGGGACCGAGGATTGAACCCCGGCCGCCTATGAAACACTAAAGATTTAATAACTTTTCTCCACGGAAATGTGTATATATTTCCTCTAAATTCAACCTTCCTCACCCATAACCAACTAGAGTAATTATTACAAAGGCGTATAACTAGAATAGAGTAGTAAACGTGCTGCTAAATATAAGAAAAAAATTTACTAACCACAAGTTCTGTGTTTAAAATAAAATGGTAGCTATAAATTTAGTAATGATCAAGGTTTAACTATGATTTAAATAAATCCTTACATATCAACTATAGCCTAGCTTCAGTTTATTCTTCACTCATTTATGAACCATTTAATTTTACTGCTATTTCTTAGGGATTGTAAAGTCACGGGTCGTAAAAACATTCCCTACAGACTTAGAACTTGGTCCAGGGTTGAAAAATGAAGAGTTAGCACATGCATTTATTTCAACGAGTACTTAAGAATAGAATCATCTCAATCTTATATTCCACTCTCTCTCTCTCTCTCTCTCTCTCTCTTTCTATATATATATATAGATGATTTTATTCATATATATACACACACACATACACACACACACACACATAAATTACATAAATTACTTAAAAGCCCGTCTCATTCCGCGGATAAATCACAATTTAGTTAGGTAATATATCTTGAACTGGACGTCAAATCATGGTGATTTTTATGTATTATACTTTATAAAACACTGTGATTGAAATTTAAAAAAAAATCAGTTTATCATTATTCATTTAAGAAATACAAAAAGGTTATATATTAATTTAAAGTAACAAATTAAAATAATTTACTTATTTTAGTACATCATATTACTACCCGTTCGGGCTATTTTCTAATTATACTAATGTTTTAGGGATGAGAAAAGTTTAATATCGAGAAAGTGCACATGCATTTGTTTGGAAGGATATTGGAAAACCATTTAAGAAAACCACCCTTAGTGCAGCCAACCAGAATCAAGCCCTGATATCCCCGTCTTCGGCAGTCTAGTCCAACACGAGAGTAGCACGATAGACCACGGGGCAAAGAACAGGGTAATTAACTATTAAATCTTTTTCCAAAATATTTATTTTCAAATATTTTTATAACGACTCTTCCTAAGTACTGACTGCACCTTGGCCTGAAACAAGACTTGTGTAAAATAATTATTTTTAAATTATAATAAAATATTCTGTTAAGTGTGTTGTAGTCTCGGAACGTTTTACAGAAATTGAACTGTTGGCTCCAAATAACAGATTCTGGCTGAGTTATAATTTCAAAAATATTTTATTTAATTTTTAATATCCTTTAATTTTATTAAATTGACGTTTTAATTAAAGGAGTTATGTTAGTAGGTATCTCAAAAACTAGTAATTTTAAGTACGGTAGCAAATATTTTGTAGTTGTCATAATGACTTGCTATAGATGATCATGTAACGATTACAATATTATCACCTTATTACATGATAAAATATTTAATATTTATTATTAAATTTAAAAATTACATTTTTATATAGCCCATTGTAATAATTTAGTTTCTTTTGATCTTACTGTTTAAAATTTTTAAATGTATTTAAAACATATGGTGAATCAGCTCAAAGCCGTTAGGTACTTGATTTTTGCCTTTAAGAGGAAGGTTTTTTTAATACATACTTTTCAAACTCATGCTGTCCACAGTTTTAAATCATTATCTCTCTTAGCACACTTTTGCGGGCAATAGCTGTTCACCTAGACTATACTATACTTTAGCGAACTCTTACAGGACTTTAGTGTTACTGTCTCCTTCCCCTTCCAACGGAATACTCCAAATTCTCATTCTCTCAACATTCCCTTCTCCTTACTCACCCAAAAGCAGTAACAAATGATCTCTTTGTCGGTCTGTCCAGTGACAGCTTGAAATAGGGAATGGGGAGTGGAGGGCATCTCATTAGTAACAAAGAGGAGAGTTATTGCCTAAATTGTGGTACTGTAAAATGTTTTCTTCTTTTCGCAGGTCTTTGTTAGAAGGGTTTAAGTAACTTAGATAAACTTGATCACTCTATAAAACGTCCATCTTTTAAAGGCAATTTTTTTTGGGGGAGGGGGGGTGTTTCCAATTTCATTTATAATGCTACAAATTTAAGGCAAATTTGCCATCACCACTAACGTTTACAAATAATTGTTTAATTTTAATGGCTAAAAATCCTCCACTGAGTCAAACTTGCAAGAGGAATAAGTAGGCAAAAGTAACGGCTGCTAAATGGATTTTTGTTTAGAAATAAATAAGGGCATAATTCCACTTTAAAAAAAATTATAAATATCATTAGTAGATACAAGGTCAACTAAATATTACCGGAAGGGAATAATGTGAGTCTATTGTTCTCACAGAGAGAAACTTTTTTTGTGAGTCGTATTCCAAAAATTGTGGAGTTATGGAACAATTTAATGCGACCAAAACTTACAATATTTTTTATGCAATATATGCTACCGGTGAAACGAAAATTTAAAATACGAGATCCACAATATATATTGGATTCCAAGTCAGAAAGAGAATAGGAAACAATTTAAATCTATTAATGATAATCTCAAGCCAATGAGAAATCCATCACACAATCATAAAATATCATAATTCACGTTTAAAAAATATATTAAATTAATGAAAAATTAATTTTTAAAAGTATTTAAGTGTATAGATATATAAGATAAGAGTTCAGAGAAAGAATAACTTCCATTAAAGTGAATGTCATGATAGATATAAGAGCACGTAATATGCAATAACTAATAAAGTACCATATAAATACCGCTGCTTTACGAGTTAACGATGTCAGGAAGCCCATTTATATCTACCTTTATATTGTCTTAATTTGTGAAAATGGAAATAGCCGCTCCCTTTTAATTGAGTATTGTAAAGAAGCAAATTTGGTATCTTGTTTGTGTTGTCTTTCTTGATGAAGAATGAGATCACAGCTCCAATGGACTTGGTTTTTTGTGAAGAAGCTATTGTTTATATTCTGTTTGTGTTGTCCTCCTTGATGAATAATGAGATAACAGCTCATATGACTTGATTGTTGTGAAGAATCCATTGTTTATATCCTGTTTATGTTGTCTTCCTTAAATGAAAAATGAGATCACCGTGTCTATGCACGCGAGTGTTGTGAGGGAGGGTAAGTGTTTACCACCTAAAATATCTATTTTGGTTTCCTTGGTCTGGTAGAAATCCAGCCACTACAGTTTTTGTTTTTAAATACAATATTATAAATCATATTTTTGTGTCAATTATTTGTTACATTCAACTCTACAAGCTTAGACAATGTTTGATAATATAACATGGGCTTACAAAGTTGTTTTTATCTTAACCAATCCATAAGATTAATCTGAAAGACTGAAACTATGCATAGCCTACAGCTCTATACATTGCTCCAACTTAACATTTGGTTATAATCTTAGGGTTGTCAAAGTCATTGCTAAGGGGAATAGTTAATTTGAATATATGATATGAAACCATGTTATCGCTTAGAGTAATAGTTTCTGTTTTAAATTTTAAAAAGTGACAGTAATAGAGTTTATCGTTTTAACTGATTGAGTTAATCACATTAGTTTTCTTAAACTATTAACTGTGAGAAGTAGAACTCTTTTTTTTAATTTGACACAGTTGAGCGTATCAAGATTTCATTATAATCGTATAAACGATTTTTGAACACCTAAACACTTAATCTATTACAAAGAAAACTGTCATTTTAATATTGTTTGTACTAATTTAATTTTCATTTTGGTTGGATAAATAATTTTTATTTTATTTTAAATTTATAATGGTTTTAAATAACCCCATGATCCAATATATAAAATTCAAACTTTTTTGGCCTTTTCATATTTTTCACTAGGTTAGAATGTATATATATAAATAAATAGTTGTAATGTTTGCTAATTTTTCTAATTATAATTTGTTAGTGATCAATTTAGGACAGCAGCGTAGGCCATGATTTTTTATATTATTATCTATCAGCACTGTTATTATTTTAATTTTACTTGTTTTGACTAAGCAGAGATTCGTTGTGCCATAAATTATGTCCTTGCCCCCCTCACACACACCATACCTCTTTCGGGGTGTTTACCTGGTGTGGTCAATTGAAAAATATGACCATGCTTTTAACACTTTTAATATCTTATGTAGCTTAGTAAAATATTTGTATTGATTTGTATAGTGTTTGAAACTTCCTTTGCATTTATTTTAATAATGTAAGCCTATTTATCATAATAGGAAAATCACGAGACAAATACTGTTAATGATGCTTAGGGCCTACTAAACAAATGACAAACATTGATATTCTGGCGATTAATGTTTATTATTATCATAATAATAATAATTTAGGTTTTTTATCTATCTATTATTGGTGAAAACCCTTTGAATATTTTTTAAAATCTTAAAATCGAAAATTGTATATTTCTGAAATGAGTTCTAAGAGCATTATTTTCTTAATTTAGATTTCACAATGTTAATTTTTAAGATTAGGCGTCTTACAATTATGTTCTGCAACGCTATTTTTTACATTACGTGATCTTTGCTACAATTGGTTAAAATTTTCTAAGCAATAAAATAGTAAAATTAAAAATAGGTCAATATGTCGTCTATTTTGTGAATCCCTCCTATAATAATCAAATTTTCAGTTGAGATCCTCTGTCCAGCTAAAAAATATTTCGAAAAGCATAAGGCCTAGTAGGAAGCTGAAATTGTGTAGGCAATTAGTTCTTACCCCAAAAGGATGTATGAGCGTAGTTTATTCATGTTTATTATGTCGAATATTTATTTTGGAGGATTTTAAAGATCTGAGTCCAATGTTATTCACCGAAATGTAACAGTAGTAATAGCTATGAATGAGTCATTGCTACGAATGTCACCTTGAAGAGTATTGTGGAAAACATAATTATGTAAGAACAGCTTTTATTTGTATATTTAAGGAACTACATTTCATGAAAAGAGCCACCATTTTCCAGGTTAGGAGCCGCATTTGGCTACGGAGCCACACATTCCCGACCCTTGATATAGTTCATAGAAATAATAATACAATATTCAAGTTCACATAATGCAAGTCCAAAATAAAAGTTAAATTTGTCCAACATTATAGAAAATGTGTAGATCACTATTCTATTAGGTATAAATCCTTTCTCTATGCTTCTATTAACTATCTTCAAAGAGACGACTCAAATATATAGCTATGCTTGACCAACTTTATATACAATAATTATTTATTTACCTTAAAAATATATGTCACATTAAAAATAGAAAATACGAGAGGACACACCCGTTTCTAAGTATTCAACTGACCATTAGGGGACAATAGATGACCAAGCTCAAATATACTGACTGTTGATAAAAAAAAATAGTCCATTAGCTTTAACACAAGATCTATTTAAAAAAAAATAAGCTAGGGCTAGCTCCCCCTTACACCCTTCAATGATTCTAAACAAGATTTGAATCTTAACTTCACTGTCACAGAAAAATTTCATATCTTCCTACATTTTAGTTTTATTGACATTATTTGCAGATACTTAAAATACGTTTTATGTAGTCCATATTAAAAATATATTTACTAGATTAAATTCCTGTAGATAATTTGATACTCATTTATAAAGACGATAATACACCCTTGCTTTGAAAATAAAAACCTCAGATTACTAACAAAATGATCTTCCAGCGGGGTCATTCGATCTGGGAGGGGGTGAAGGGGGTTAGTTTTATTCCAATCTATCATTCATAATTGATCACTTGTAGTGATTTTTTTAAGAAGTCGATTTTTTTAACCTCTTCGACACCCTTAAAGATCCTCTAACTGGTAAGAACCAAGATTTAAACTTAACGTGTATTTAAAATGAGAGAAAACAAAAGAACACTAAATATTAATATGCTTTCTCACATTTTTCTAAAATCACGACGTTACTCTATTTAATTTTATTCGCCATTTTAAAAATTTTTAGTCGATACAAAAATGTTTTAAAACCACGTATTCTACATAAAAGAGGTGCCTTAAAAAAGTGAGGTATCATGGTTTATAAATTCTTAAGGCTGGCCCCGAGGAGACCCAAAACAAAATTAACTATGGGAATACATATTATTTATTGATAGCTTTAATTTTATCATAATTTATAACAAGGACGTTTTAAAGTTTTAATTTATAGGTAGGATTAAAACCTCTCCCAACTAATTCGAATAAGTTTTGGAACTTTGACCTCACACTTAGTGAAAAAGTAAAATGTATTTTAGTGTTATATGTCTTCATTAAACAATATACTATTCATACTAAAATAGATAATGCCTTTAAATAATTTGATAATAATTGTCTTATTTGGTCTTATTCTGAACCAAGAGTATTTGGTTCGATTCCCTGCATGTTCGATAAAATTATCATTGATAAAAATGGGATTTTCCTCTCGCAGTGACTATTTGACAGCTGGGGGTCTTATTGTGACTGTTATGGAGTAAGTTAGTTGCTCTGATATAATTAGTCGGGACAATAAAGTGCAAGTTATAATAAGTTAAAAATTTAAGAAATAATATAAAATGTCTTCAATTGGTTTTTATTTTCATAAAGAGGAAATTACCGTACTACAATAATTCATTTGACTTCACCACAGTCTTTCATAATTGATCACATAAAATTAAATTTTTAATAGTCCATTTTTTAAACACTGGAACACCCTTAATGGCGATATATAAATTGATAACACAAACTTAAGACTGTTAGATTTAACCCATTCTGGTTAAACAAATATATATTAATTTTTCTAATGTATTGAGTAGGATAAATGTTGATTTTTTTTTAAAGAAATGTACCTTCATTTGTGTAGATAGACTGGGAAACATTTATAATAAACAATTCTCGTTAAATTCGATCCACCATCATCTGGAGTTTAGTCTATTGTAATTGTTACACTATATTATTATTATTATTATTATTATTATTATTAGCACCGCGTCTTACTACCCATTCGGGTTATACGCACTTACGCTAAATGTGTAATGGTAGGGTGATAGTGAGATGAAATGAAGGACCTACAGTTTAACGTGGAATCCGAACCACGGTGGAGGCCTGGCATTCTGTTACACTATAGACCATGTGACCACCGAAGTAGTAAAGGCTCTCCTAGAGTAGACTATTATCAATTAAAGGGCAGTTTAAAGTCTGTTCAGCGTAGGAATTGTTTTCTGAAAAGCCTTTTCCCTACCAGAAATCTAGTATATAGTAGGATATTGGTAGGAAAAAAAGAACTTTCAGAGAGTAATTCCTACCGTGAATGGATTATACACTAAAGATACTTTTTTTTACTGAAACGGCTTCAAAAAATTTCTGTTGAAAAATTAAGGATGCAGAAAACCGCAACTCTGGACTATTTTTTGTTCTTAAAACGTAGTTTTGTATCTCATTTCACGTTTTATTTGCTTTGAGATTCGTTCTTAATGTATTTGTGGTCAGTGGCGGCTCGAGTATAGGCACTGCAAAACTGCGGCAACCCTATGTCCAATTGATATTATCGATAACATTTAATATAATGAGTCCTTTTTTCTTTAAATCTTTATTTATTTTTGTAGTACAATATATATTCCTTAAGCATAATGTCAGTACTTCACTAGCCATTCCCCAGCTTATGAAAAAGATACAAAAATCTTTGTATGGAACTGTGCGCTTCACAGTGCAAGCGATGTGGTGTTTGACTGTTGTGCGCATGCGCACATAGGAAGGGGTGGGGAGGAAGGTGGGACAGCCAGTTAGAGAGAGAGCATGGTTGCTCTCGCAGTGCCGGCTCCGGCGTGGTGGTGGAAGGAAGTTATTTTTTAACTCAGCATGTGTTGTGCTTAAAAACCGTGTATCATATTCTTGAATGTGATAAAGTGTAGAAGAGTGTAGAATTAGATTACTATTCTGCTTCCAGCTATTCTATTTGATTAATTTTTTTCGGTTCTTTTATTTAACAGAAATACTAAATGCGCTTGCAGTACTTTCAATGGAGAAAAATTGCCTCAACTGTCATCCAGAGATCAAGGAGAAAATTATTAAACTTTTTGCACAAATTAAAACAAGAAGAATGGATTTCATTTTTAAATGAATAGATCAAGCTTGAACTGAAACAATCTAAGTTAAAGTAATTAAAATAAAATTGTTAAGATTTTAACAAGTTCCTGAATAAATTTTCTTTTTATACATGTTTTTTTCCTTTTACACAATTTTAACACAAATGCAAAAAAAATTCTGGAGCAGCACCTCCACCAATTTTACCTACAAGACGCCACTGTTTGTGGATGTGGTCATAAGATTAATATCTTGAGTATTTTTACTTACTTGTAAAGCATAAATTTTAACCACTTTGAAGGTAATTGTTAAGGATACCACCTAAGTTCACAGAAGGTCAAAGGAATGTTGAAGGGTCGATGAAGGCTCTGCCCTAGACATACTTGAGTGTTACCGAAGTGCACAGACGGAGGACCCGAGATCATTAACGCATGGCTGACTCTCTACCTAATCCCTTGTTGTTGTTTACGTAACACAGAACACAGGAAAAGTGTAAGAGCGAGCGGTGATTCACGTAACAGAGTGGCGATAGAACCAACTAAAGAGACAATTGATAGACCCAGCTAATCATTCTGTGCTAAAAAAATACTTTATTTTTTATCTCCTGTGATTAAAATTTCATTCTAACCTAACCTAACCTAACCATAGGCACATGCTATTAATACTAGGGGGTAGGGGAGGTATTCCCCAAGAGAGGGGGTTGTTTGTTTACCTTCCTCCAAGTTCATGTTGGCTGGCTGAAGTTAATTATGACTGCCTGTGCACCTCGGAAACACCCATTGTTAATAATTTGAGATCCCCTTAAAATTTGAGCTTACGTCTTCTAATATCCTGTATCCATCCCCGGTATTTCTCTATATAAGGGATATGCAATCTTAATTATAAGAGGACCAAATAATAATAAAAAAAATTGTGGTAAAAAGTTTTATAGACATTTATTTTTCTTCAAAATTAATTTAAAAATGATAAACACTGAAATGAATAAGTAATACAAAAATGCAAAATATTCAAGGATCTTAGTGGCTTATTTTAAGTTCATTCAGAGGATGTATATGGTCGGTGTAAGATAATTGAAATTGTGAATAAGCTTTCAGCATTTTTTTCATAATCTGGGAAAAGGCTGTGAGAAGATGATCCTCAAGAAAGAAGATATATGCTTATAAAGTAACTCGATTTTTAAGATCATTTTTCCTAAGTTTTATTGTTGAAAAAGTTTAATTAATATAAGTGTAAACATTACAACATAATTTCAAGTTATATTCACCAAATTTGGAAATGTTTATTTGTCATGGTTTTATAAAAAAAAACATTTTTTTTTGTGTGTGTGTTTAAAAAAGCTTGCTTCACAACGCAACATATTTACCACGGGCCGGGTTGAACACACCGGTGGGCCTCAGTTTGTCCATCCCTTTGCTCTAGATTACATGTTGAATTCATCTAGTTTGGTTTGTTGGTGATGGAGAGGTAGGGCTCGTGTCCCGGGTGTGTACATTGAAAGAAAGCATTTTTTGCTAAAAGTTTTCCCACTCTACCTCCATACAAGTGTAATAGAGACATTCCCTTAATTATTTTTCTTATTTGTTTGAGGTACTTAATGTGCACTTTCTGAACCGATTAATTATATCAGCACACGAGATTTATATGATAGAGAGAGCGAACAGGCCTGCCAATTTCGTAGTGAAAGGTATTTTCACTTATCATCCAGGGTTCTTTTACAAGCCACAATCAACATGGAACTGATGGCCTTACTTCCCTCCTAAGGTTGTGCTATGAGTTTTAATCGCTAAATAAATATCTGTCGATACTCAGCTGTGTTTGAGCTCACGAAAATAGGATCCTTAGGCGAGCTCTTTAGCCCGAGACCACTGAGGTTGACCATTCCATCTATAGTGTCATCCGCTTCGGTGACTGTATGGCCTATGTTGTCACACTCGCTGCTTGAATCCTGGCCATTTGAACTGAGGAGGGTTTTCCTTAAATGGCTTTCCACTTTCCCTCCATGCAAATAAGGTTACACTTTCTCTATATTAAACTTTCCTCGGCCCTAATACATTAATGTAATTAGTAAAAGGCGTATAAACAGAACGGGTAGTAAGTTACGTTGATAAAGCGTAATGATTTTTATGTGATCATTCCTAGCCCACAAGTGTAAGAAAGAGTATATAGCCTGCATGGTAAATAAAACACAGACGAAAAGGTATTTGTGGATGTTGTCATAAGATTAATATCTTGAGAATTTGTACTTACTTGTAAAGTGATTACTTCAACCAATATAGAGGTAATTGTTAAGGATACCACCTAAGTTCACAGAAGGTCTAAGGAATGTTGAAGGGTTTATGAAGGGTTTGCCCCTAAAAAATACATATATATTTAAATAAATAAATATATATATGCGGTATTTAACGTTCCCTTTTTAGATTATTGATTAATAAATTAATTTTAAGCTAACTTATATATCTATAACAAGAACAGACAAAACATTAAAACCCAAATCGTGAATCCATCACTTTGAAAATACATTTCATCCATGATATATTTTTTGGCCATTCCAAGAATTTAGCCCAAGACCCCATGGTCAGTAGAAAGATCCGCTAGAGACTGATTTAACTTAAACCAGCCATAATACGAAAAGTGTAATTATAATTTTATATTAAAACTATAGTAGAGTACTGTTAAGAAGGAACAATTTGTACAAACACTTTTTTCTTGCAGCTATTATTTTTTATTATTCATTTTTAGTATTATTTCATAGTTGTTGACATTTTCTTCTGAAAATGCCGGCTACAGTCTACACTACTTTACGTATGAATATACACGTATGGAAATTATATTATTGATTTTTATAATAGCTGTATAAAATAAAAATATTTATATCGGAATAAAATTTGACTTGGAATTTAAATAGTTTAACTGTTCTTTGCTAGAGGATAATTTCAATTTGAAACGACATTTATGATTGTCTAAAATTAGACCCATTGGTAATCTAACGTTTATCTTTAAACTAATTTAAAGCGTTGAGTGTGAAAAGTACTTTCACTCTTCATAGTTCTAAAATTTACGATCATAAAACTTAGCTCTAGAGTTTATCGTCCGCACAACAATATTCGTCTCAAGGGATGGACCACAATGTAGTTTAATATCAAGAGAACTCTGCTTGGTGAGGTCAACTCCATTCAACCGGAGTCCCTGGGAGAATAATTTCCCTTGAGGGCCTAAAGCCCATTAATTCCTCAAACCCTTTACATCGTTCTCAAGTGTCTGAAGCGGCTGTCAGAGTAGCCAAAGTTCCAAGAACATAATCCATAGCTTTGAAATTAATAGATTAGTATGATACAAGTAAGTATTGAAGGTGACCTGGTGGTCTAGGGGTAAGGTGTCAGACTTCTATGCTGGCGGCTGGGGTTCAATCCTCGGTCCCGGCACAGATTTATCTGATTTCTAAACCTTCCTTCACCTCTGACAAGACATCTTGTGAATGTGGGGAATGCCAGGCCTCCACCGTGGTTCGGATTCCACGTTAAACTGTAGGTCCTTCATTTCATCTCACAATCATCCTACCATTACACATCAGCGTAAGTGCGTATAGCCCGAACGGGTAGTAAGACGTGGTGCTAATAATAATAATAATATAATAATAATAATAGTAAGTATTGAAACTTTGTTACAGCTGTTAAGTGCTTCTAAGTTGCTACTAGCTAGTAAAAAAAAACTATATGGCATCATTCCTTAAGAAAGCATACCAGCCGAAAGGTTGCATATTTAAGCGAAGATAAAGCTAACATTTGTGGATAGAGGGTGTCACATGGTCAGTACAACAAACCCTCCAGGCGTTAATCTTCTTTTTATAGACTGGAGCTGCTAATTATGTATTCAAATAGCTCATCCTTAGTCCTCACGGGGTTGAGTTTGACCCCATTACATACACAGTACCTTCCAGAAAAATTTGAAATTGCCTAGGATAGAACCCGGAACTTCTGTAGCTGTAGCTAAGAACTCTGGCGACTAGGGATCAGGCCCCAGAGACTGTCACTGGTTAGTAAGTTTATGGTTAGTCAAAATTATATATATTTTTCTATAATAACCATATTTACATAGTTTCTTTGTCTTAATTTTTGAATTAAGTAATCAAATTTCTTATCCGACATCTTAGCTCAGGTGGTAGCGTGTTTGTCTAATGAACTAATCCTCCCGGGTTCGATTCCTGGCATGTCCAAAAAAATTATCATCGGTGAAATGTAGATTACACTTTAACAGTGATGAATTAACGGCTGGGGACTGGATGTTGTGTCTGTCCCAGAAGCTACGACAGGCCTATCAAGTCGATAGTGGAAAATATTTGGTTTTATTAAAAAAAAATTACCCAGGCCACAGTCTGGAAAGACTAATGGATGTAAAAAAAATCTATTTCCAAAATTATTGAGTCACAATAATGCTGCATGCCTCTTCTTTGCGCCCAAAAATATGAACAATTAATGTCTTCATATTATATTCTTTAAACTATGATCCGAAACTCTCCAGCGAGCTCGAGTGAAGAATAGCTTTGTTAGGGCAGTGTGTATGATTCAATATAAGTTCGTGTAAATTCATTAGACCATGCTCGAAGAAGTTTTGAACTTGTACGATCAAGACAGAGCAAAGACATTTCGTTCGTACATTGTTTGTGTCCTCATATAAGACAATAACCGTGTTCAAATCAGCTCTGAACTGCATATAGGATTGTTCTCTTTCAGTGTGACGATTATGATTCATTGAGTTTTGTTAATTTTTGATTCAAGGTAAAATTAATTTAAATTATACTTTGGCTTCTTATAATAAAAGTTTGTTTTTAAATAATATTATAATATACCATATGAATTGTTTTTATGAAATAAGTAATAATATATATAGTTTTGATTTCATAAAATCAATAAATATGGTATATATTATTATTTAAAAAACTGAGCTTGTATTATAACAAGCCGACGGTTAATTCAAATTAATTTTTTCTTTAAATCAAAAATAAACAAAATTCGATAGCTAAGGTGTTTGACGTCACACCTAAAGAAAACAATTATATATGCATTTCAAAGCTGATTTGAAGACGGATATAATTCATTTATGTATATATATATATATATATATATATATATATATATATATATATATATATATATATATATATATAGAGAGAGAGAGAGAGAGAGAGAGAATATCCTCGGTAGCGTAGCGTATTGCCGCTTTATGAAGATTCCCTAATATTTACACATATATATGAAGGGAAAATAAATCAATCTGTGACCAGTAATGTCGCAATACTGATTAAAATATTTTCTTCTCTCTACGGAGGAAATGAACATTGTGTCGAAACTCAAAGTTAGTAAGTGGCAAAAATGGTAGCTATCTGATTGCCATCTTGACCACGCTTTCAACCGTTAATATTCAGGGACTAGTATTATAATAGTAATAGATATTATGAAATAACATTGTCGGAAAATATATGCTATTATTTGGTCAGTACTATATCAATATCTCGCCAGTTATCAAGGAATGTTAAAACTCAGAATAATCAAAACAATAATTTTACTGATTGTTCTTTATGGATGTGAAACATGGTTTCTTAACTAACAAGATGAGAATAAATTTAGGGTGTTGAACACAAAGTAGCAATTAAAACTTATTGTTCAAAAATGAATCAGGATAATGGAGGGTATAGAGGATGATACATAATTTTAAGTTGAATAATCTGTACTCTTTATTAGACTTTTTCATAGAACCACGTCTTCTTAGTGTTCAGGTTATACGCATATATATTAATTATGCTAATGTGTTAGGGTTGAGGAAGGTTGAATTTAAGAGAAATTGTACCTTTATTTTCAGGACATGCAGCTTGAATATAATCAACTTGAACCATCTTGACCCGTGTTCAGGGTGTTTACTGGCAAACACAATGCAAAAAGTCCAGTGGGAAGACCTAGAGGAAGATGGGAGAATAATGTTAGAACGGACCTGAATAAATAGGATGTAATGAGGTGGACTGGGTAGAACTAGCTTAAAATAGGGTAGAGTATAAGGAGGTGGACTGGATAGTACTATCTCAAGGTAGGGATAGAGGATAAGGAAGTGGGTTGGAAGAAACTAGCTCAAGATAGGAACAAGTGGCTTACTTTACTAAGTGCGGAAATGAACTTTCAAGTTCCTATTTCGATAGGATAAGCAAATAAGTAAACCATTAACTTATTGGTGGTTTTATGAGTTATGTCAAGAGTGTTAAAAGGTTTGTAATAACTTGTCACTTGCTATAATTAAAAAAAAAAATCAAAAAGTTAGTTTATTTAATTAATATATTTATCAAATTATTATTATTTTAATTCAAATAACAATACTATTCATAACATCTCGTAGAAATATAGCCTTAAGTACTTTAAATATGAGTAAACATTTTGCATATTAAGGTTTTTTCTACCACATAGTCATTTTTTTTTTGCATCAGTAGGCTAATTAAATAACTTCCATTATCATTTATTCTGGTTTGTCTTTGGGTTTGAATCCTTGCTGTATTTACCAATGGTTAATCTATTCTTTTAAACCATTCACTCATACAAATACGAGAAAACTTACTCTATAATATAACCTTGTCTGCCCTCCTCAATTTGTGTTGCTAAACGTGGATTTTCCATATTATTATTATTATTATTATTTTATTATTATTTTATATTAGCACCACGTCTTATTACCCGTTCGGGTTATAAGAACTTATGCTAATGAGTAATGGTAGGGTGATTGTGAGATGAAATGGAGGACCTACAGCTTAACGTGAGATCCGGACCACGGTGGAGGCCTGGCACTTCCACACAATCACACGTGATTAGTACATTTCCTGTCAGAGGTGAAGGAAGGGTTTTGGTAATCTGATAAATCTCTGCCGGGACCGAGAATTGAACCCCAGTCCCTAGTGCAGAAGTCCGAAACCTTACCCCTAGACCACCAGAATACCTACTAGTAATAAAAACTAGGTTCTAAATAAGAAAATAAATATAACCTTTGAAGTAATGATGATATTACATTTGTTTTGCATAGCATTCAAAAAAGTAATATATGTAGGATTTAGGGCTCAAATATTCCTTCAAGGGTAAATAAAAAATGGGAGTTGTAAAGATCAAACACCATCAAAGAATATATAACGACATGGATGTTGACTTTATGTATACTCTGTCTGTATTGAGGCCAAACAAAATATGATATTTATGATTTCTTTAAAGAATTTTTATGCTTATGAACATGATCTCTTCCAAAACATGTTTGATTTTTAAATATAGATGCGTAATCTATTAAGTTTTTAAAATATAGCCATTCAAAAACTGTACAATTTTGAATTTTTTTTATGTGAAATATTACTAAACATAATAGGTGAACTGGTGGTCTAGGGGTAAGATGTCGGACTTATGTGCTGGGGTCTGGGGTTCAATCCTCGGTCCCGGCACAGATTTATCTGATAACCAAACCCTTCCTTCACCTCTGACAAGACATCTTGTGAATGTGGGGAATGCCAGGCCTCCACCGTAGTTGGATTCCACGTTAAACTGTAGGTCCTCATTTCATCTCACAATCACCCTAACATTACATATTAGCGTAAGTGCGTATAACCCGAACGGGTAGTAAGACGCGGTACTAATAATAATAAATAATAATAATAATAAACATATTTATTTGAAAAGGTTTTATTTTAATTGAACCCACGAACATTGGGTTTTGAGGCACGTACTTTACCCCAAGACCACCGAGGTCAACGTTGTGTTAATAAAGGAATAATTATATCTTGACCTGTTAAAATCTTATATAATATAGACTAATTATCTCCATTTTCTACTAACTCATCTAATAAATGCTACTATTTACCTTGACAGAATATACTATGACCATAGTTTATAAGCTATACCATAGTGGAATAATTTAATGAAAACTTTCTACTTTACAGGATAAGTGAAGTGTTCTTTTTATTTTAATAAAAGTAGAAAAACCTTAAGGAAAAAGATAATTAAATACATCCTACCTGGATTTTACATTTAAACTTCCTGTTACCATCTATTTATGCTAATATGAGAGTGAAAACTCAGACCACGAAGCCACCGATGCGTAAAAATAGTTAACTCAACCACAACTCAAATTAGTGCAATCATGGACTAAATTTCTGAATCATTGAGGGGCGGATTTGCGCATAGGCCTAGTAGACACGTGCTTACGGCGACAGATTTTAGGGGCAGCAAATTTTTAATGACAGAAACTCCATATTTTTTTCTGTCAGTTAAAATAATTTTATTGCTTCATCTGTATGTGTGTGTGTGTGTGTGTGTGATTGTAGTGGTCTGCTGTATCTGCGTATCAACATGACAGAGGATCACCTTAATTCACTGATAATCGTCTTAATTGAAGGTCACTTATTAGATAAAATTGATTTGTCTGTCATCATCGTCCAGTTCACTCAGCAGAAATCAAAACGAAATATACTATAGATTATTTTCTTATTCTGTACATGCTAATATTCGATCTGTAGTAACATTTTCTACAGTCTACTAATGCAGATAAATTATATAATATTTGAATTTGTGTGTTGGTATAGTATAAGTGTATTTATTTCAATTGTTTAAGTCTTTGCATAGATTCTTTTTTCTTTTAAAGCTTCACTATAATAAATAATCAAATGGTGTTGGTACTTTTTTTCTGTTATCTAACAGATAACACCTGTATATATGGTATATGTGTGCTGGTATATGAGGGCTGGTAAGGGAAAACCGAGATTTAGAAGGACAGAAATTAAGGTAGGAAAAGTGGACGGGTAATTATCTAGTGCCTTTTGGTGGCAGAGTCGTAAGTCGGCCCCTTGAATCATCTATTATGGCTAGGCTCTGACAGGTAGGTTGGAGTTTGATTCTAGAATGGGTATAGTACAGTTATTTTCCCTGAATTCTTTCTCACTTACTGGGTAAATTTCCGCTAAATTTTGCCGTTCTTATCCATAGAACACTAGTTTTAATCAAATCCGCACAGCATGAACGTGAAAAAATAAAATCACATTTTGACCAAAAATCATTAAGCTAATGTGATGTAAGGTTAACGTAACGTTTTGACATGAGCCAATCTAGTAAAAAAACCATCTATTTTACACGTTTTATTTAGGAAATTTAATTTAATTCTGGACTTCTTTTGATCTCACTTTTTCCCTCATTTGCTTGCAGAAAGCTAGACCTACTTTTATTAGCAACCTGATGAAGGAATACACAAAGCTTTGTTCTACCTTAAAAAAGGACTTTATTTTTTATTAAATTCTTTTGTTGGCTTTAAAATATCATTTGATAAAACTTGGATTCCAAACAAGTTAGATATTAATATGCCTACGAGAGAGTTTTAAGAACAATTTTACTTTTGAATTCTGGTATATTTAAAGAGTGGCTATATACTAAATTAATAAGGCAAAATACTATCTTATATACTAAGAGATCTAGGTAATAGTGTGTGTTTGTAGTTCATCTCACTAAACGTTCGAACAATCTGTTTGTTCATACTGACATATTAGGGATGAGGAAGGTAAAATATAAAATAAAGTTTCCCCACATATGCTTAGTAGGTGAGAGGAAAACTATTGATGAAAGCACCCTCAGTTAAAATGACAGTGATTCAAACAGAGACCTTCCAACAACCGGTAAATCATACTAAACGAGGTTGATAACTTAGTCCACATAAACACCGGTGCAAGCATCTGTATTTTAAAGTGCCACTATGTTCAGTTTATAGTAATTGGGCAGTTTATTTAACCAAATATAGTTTATTTTGTGTATCTTCTTACTAAATGCATTAAATAGCTAAGCTATTACAGTATTAATTGCGGCTCTATCCGCATCAAAATAATATGTTCTTTAAAATAAAATTACACCTGGACAAGAGTTCAGTTCCCTTATACAAGTGTATTTTTCAATTTAAAGAATTTTCCTACTTAGATAATGACGTTTAGAATCCGTTTAGAGAAAATCTTATGCAGCTAATGTTTAAATGTTTCTTTCATGACATTAGACTAAACGTTTTATCTTTAATTGGATATCTATTGTTTGATTGATATTGTTAAATGATTTATTTAATAATGGTATATCATTTTATTTCATGAATAACTATATAACAATTGAGAGTTTTCATGTGTCGCTATATATCTGAATATCATTTTCATTAAATTTCCCTACTATATAGGTTATACATCACAAAAATATACACTTCCAAAATCATAATCTAAAACAAACTATTGGACATCATTTTAATATAGGGTCTATTTAGTTATCATTGTTTGTTTAGTTTCTCATCACCTCTAAATATATTTTTTATTATTCTAAACAGAAGTTTATAATCTTATTTATTACACACACAAACTTTACTTTGAGTTTACGAAATAATAAAAAATTATACACTATGTAATTACATTTATAAAAAAAATATTAAACCTAAATGGACTTTTTACTATGGCTGACCTAACACTTTATAACCCACATCAATAACAGAATATAAGATATTACACTAAATTTGCACTTAGTTGAAGTTGACTTTTCATTTGAAGGTTCGACTCCCGACCAGGTCCTGTACCTTGTAGTTTTTAACATTGAATTTATCATCACAATCTCTCGACGCTAATGGTGATTCATTTTCTCGAAGAATATTATTATTATTATTATTATTATTATTATCACCGCGTCTTACTACCCGTTTGGGTTATACGCACTTGCACTAATGTGTAATATAGGGTAATTGTAAAATAAAATGGAGGACCTACAGTTTAACGTGGAATCCAAACCACGGTGCAGGCCTGGGCATTCCACACATTCACAAGTTGTGATAAATACATGTCTGTTCAAATGGTAAGGAAGGGTTTGGTTTTAGAAGATAGCTTCCTCTTGTGCATATATAACGTTTAAGGAGTTAGACAGTAGGACTGTATCTAGTTTTGGGCTATATCTAACCATGAACTAACTTGCTACGTTGCCTAACCATAAATAACTAAGATCAATTCAAAAACACTCAAAAACAAAACAAGAGTCAATTCAGATAAATATTTAAACCTAAATTTATACAGAATGTATGAGGTACTATATAAATACGCTAATTTTTTATTCTCTGACTAAAATAATGGAGTAAGGAAGGTAAATTATTGGAAATGCACTAACATTTGCTTTGAGGTAAAGGAGGAAAACATATATGTAACACTATTGGTACACCCAAACATGGTTCGAACCCATATTTCCTTGTCACAGGAAATTCTAATGTTTTTTTAATTGACAGTTTTAATAACTGTTCAGGTTATACACATGTATGATACATACTTTAATGGGACAAGGATGAAAGAGGAAACATTTTAGAGGTATTTTACCCCATATTTGTGAGTAAAAGTGTGGAAATCTATTTAGAAAAAATAAATTAACCTCAGTATACTCGATTGGTATTCAAGTCCTGATCTACCATTCATCAAAAAAATAGTATTACATTTGAACGATGCCTTAGACCGTTCTGCCACTGTAATAGGTAATTCATATATTGACTTTAAGAACTAAAAACTCTTTAACTTGAACCTATACCATCAAAGCCCAGATATGCATAGGCTACTTGTATTGTATTTTGAGGAAATTTATCATTTGCATTTAAAGAGCCAGTGAAGTCTCGCTCAAAGTTTAGAAAAGTACAGAATCCGGTCTCCTCTGATGCCTATAGATATGCGAGTGAAAATGTAATAATTAGATACACTTTCTAACTGAATAAAGTTTGAAGATTCACCGAATATAATGAATACTCGATGAAGAAACTAAAGAAGCAATTTTTGAACTGAAAATAACTTAAAAAGTTTCCTCATTAAACTTTATATACCCATCATTATTTCTTATAGTGGTTTATTATTATGCTTTGAGTAGCTTACAAAAGTTAATGTTCAGATATATATATCCACAACTGTCTTTTCAAAGCAACCACATATGTATTCATCGTTCAATCTGCCATGAAGTATAGAAACTTGTTTTTTTCATGTCTCTTTTTAACACAGATTTTGTTGTATTTTAAAGTGTTGTTTAGCAATACATTTATTTGCACTTGATATATTGAATATAATAGATACAGTAAAATCCTGACCATATAATCTAAATGGGACAGAGAGGTGGTCTGATAACAGAAATTCTGGCTAATACAGAAAAAAGGGGAGGCGCTGGAAAAAAGAAAATCAAAATTAAATGAAAATGCTGAATAAATAATGAAATAAGGATTATTAATTACTACATAGCACGACTATGTAATAGGTTACAAAAATTATTCATATAAACAAAACTAAGGATTTCAAATCAATTAAATGCAGTTTTTAATATTTGCTGTAGTAGGCGAAATTCAAAAGTTTACGTTTACAAAATTGGTGAATGAAATTTTCCCAAGCCTCGCTTCTCACGGCAGGGTTATGTCAATAGAACATAATATAATATATATATATTCTGTGCTGGGGTCCGGGGTTCGATCCTCAGTCCCGGCACAGACTTATATGATTATCAAACGCTTCCTTCACCTATGACAAGACATATATTAATCACAACTTGTGAATATGGGGAATGCCAGGCCTCCACCGTGGTTCGGATTCCACGCTAAACTGTAGGTCCTCCATTTCATCTCACAATCACCCTACCATTACACATTAGCGTAAGTGCGTATAACCGAACGGTAGTAAGACGCGGTGCTAATAGTAATATTAATATGTGATATATATATATATACTTATCGATAAAACGGTATGTTGAATAGTCGGGAATCTAGTGTACTCTAGTTTGTTTAAATAGGTCATGTATACCTCTGACGAATTGAATTTCATTCATAGCTTTATAGCTTAGATTACCATTTTTATAAAATATCTAGGATTAATATTGTGTAAGTGATCTGGTGGTCTAGGGGTAAGGTGTCAGACTTCTGTGCTGGTGGCCGGGGTTCAATCCTTGGTCCCGGCACAAATTTATCTGATTTCCAAACCCTTCCTTCACCTATGACAAGACATCTTGTGAATGTGGGGAATGCCAGGCCTCCACCGTGGTTCGGATTCCACGTTAAACTGTAGGTCCTTCATTTCATTTCACAATCACACTACCATTACACATTAGCGTAAGTGCGTATAACCCGAACGGGTAGTAAGACGCGGTGCTAATAATAATATAATAATAATAATAATAATAATAATAATAATAATAATAATATTGTGTAATTGAGCTCCCTTAAACTACCCTGTTTGACGTGAAGAACAAAAAAAACTCAAAATTCCAAATAGATTGGGGCTTACTAGACATGTTTCAGTGTTTTATACTATAAATATACATTAAAAAAAAAATGTGTGAGAGTCACGTCTCAATTGTGTGTAAAGGCTTTTAATTAGTCTCCAATATTTGTGTGGCACCGGATTTCTGAAGGATTCTACTGATACTTATAACTCTTAGTCAAGAATCCAACAAGATCCCAATCCTCTTCGGTGGCCCTCTGGTCTGAAGCACTACTATCGCAGTAGACTAAATAGCTGGTGATGGGGGGATAAATCAGTGATTAATGCATCAACGTACTAATCCAAATGTCCCCGGTTCAATTACAGTGTCTAGGTATAATTTATTCAATCTAAATAATATCATTTTAATTAATAGAATGTTGATCTTGGAGGTTTTGGGGTAAAGTGCTATCCTCAGGACACTATGTTCGTGGGTTCAAGCTCAGCTAGGATCACAGATTTTTCTTGAGCTATAAAAATCCTCAGTACTTCTTTTGTAGTAGAAGTAACACCATCGATCCCATGTAAATTGGGGCATGTATAAGGACGCTGGAAGGTAGGTGAAAATACTCTCCCACAAAAATTTGTAAGCACTTTTAATCTAGCTCATATAAATTATCGTGTGTTTACATAATAAGTTGGTTCAGAAAGTATACTTTGTTGAATATCCCATAGCAAAATAAACAATTAAAATAAATGTTATCAGCTCTATACAAACAATTCCATAATTATTAAAATTATTTGCAACATTTGTGTTAATATTCATTGGAACTGGTTTATTAGTGTTTCATAGTTATTTTAACCAACTAAAGTGTCAGTTGGCATTCAAGTGATCTACTGAGTGCCTGTATCTCACAGCGCACAAGTATCTTCTGCACGTAGAAACTAGTAAACTTAAATCCCACCATTATTAAATCCAACAAATTTACTTAAATTTGTCTGAGCAAATTACCAAGTTAAATCTTCGACATCTTAAAGTATTTGATTAAGAGCATCCCACTCTAAGAATATGCTTTACTTGGCCATCCCAGCACACATCTTTCAAATTAGTATTTAAATATTACTACGATATACCAGTCAGAAACAAAATATATATAAATCATTTTTTACCGTCTAATGAAGTTGGTACGAGTGGCAGCCATGCGTCGTCTGTATTTCTTACTTACTAGTACTTAATAATATTTTAAAGTATAAACACGTCTGACAAAACTAAAAACTTTATCGCAAAGATATAGTTATGGTTAACCGAAATTACTAATGGATTGAAAGAAATGTTTCCCAATGTTTTAAAAGCTGACACAGAAAATTAACTAATTAATTAATTAATTAATGTGGAGATTTAGGGTACTCAAGAAAAGGTGTTTTTTAAGTTTTCATATCTAAACTTTTTTTTTTGCCAAAAGAAATTAAATATCGCTTAGGTACAGATCTATAGTTTTTATTTGCACCACGTTTTTCTATCCGATCAGGTTATATGGTTCCAATGTTTTAAAAGCTGACACAGAAAATTAACTAATTAATTAATTAATTAATGTGGAGATTTAGGTACTCAAGAAAAGGTGTTTTTAAGTTTTCATATCTAAACTTTTTTTTTTTTGCCAAAAGAAATTAAATATCGCTTAGGTACAGATCTATAGTTTTTATTTGCACCACGTTTTTCTATCCGATCAGGTTATATGCTTATGTAAATTAGGGTGTGCGAAGTACAATTTTTCAATTCGAAGCAAGCTCGAATCAATAATATGAAATATTCTCGAAGACGAATTGAAGTTAGAAATTGTATGTTAGTTTTTTACAATATAAAATAAGTTATATTGTTATTTATTAAATTTTATGTATTAAAATTACTTAGAAAATATTTTATTGTTAATAATATTTCGTTTTAATCTAATAAATAAAGTTATATTACAATTTGCAATTAAATTACTTAGAAATTTTCAAAATCAAATGGTTTTACATTACATATAAATGACAATAAGTGACTAAAAATCGATTATTTTAGCTGTCAATATTTTATTGACGAAGCTTTGAAGCCAGAGTTATTCTCGAAGCGAAGTCGAAACTGACATTTGTTTCGAAGTTTCGGAGCCAATTCGAAGCTTTGTACACCCTAGAACTATTTACGATAGTGTTTTTAGATAATGAAAGTTATATTTTGAGGAAATGTACCCTAATTTGCGTATAGGAAGATTGTAAAGACATCTTGTAAAATCCACCCTCAGTACACCCAAACAAGATTTGAACCTCGATCTCAACGTCATCGGCAGTATAGTCTACTGTGAGGGTAGCGCTAGACCACGGGAACACCAAACCGGGTAGCATACAGTTTAATTTTCTTCATGCTGTAGTTTCAAAAGTTCTTGAATATCTGTCAAGTGTGTCCTAGAATTTTATATAAACATTGGCTCTTCATTTAAAAGGTTTTTTTTTATCAAATGCTGCTATGCTCATGACACATATTGGAATATTTGAGGGTCCGTCCACAAGAATTTCTCAAAAAAAAAAATAAAGATTGCTCGACCATTTAAAAAAAACTTTTTTTTTTTCTAAATTACCCTTACATGTTGGTAGTTCAAAATTACTATTATTTCAATTTTATATTTGATTCTCACATAGTGGCCATATTAGTTTTACATGGCACTACATTTTTTGAAATTTTAAAGGGTATAAGGAACAAAAATATCTCGGTCTCTGTTTGTTCAATCAACATGAGTGGAAAATTATTTTGTTTGGAAAGTAAGGGCCTACAAGTTTTTTTATATAGCATTTTAAACTAAACTCAATTCTAAAGGGTAAAATTTCTGCCTAAGATTTTAGCTTTTCTTTTTTTTAAAAAAATCTGGTTTTCAGGGGAAATATTTTTAATTCAGGGAAAGAATCAAAAAGCTACAATTTTTTATACAACAGACACAAGCTACTTGTCCTCACACACCAAGTTTAAAGCATGAGATCTACCTCCCTTTAAAATAAATCAAATTTATGGAGATTTGAAAAATTGTAAATTAAGTATGGTGTTTGGCAAATAGCTGAGATATTTCTTAGCACAGCTTAGGGCTGATGTTGTGCGGGGTGACCAGTCAAAGTTGAAAGTTCCATGTGAATGATCTTATTTAAAATTCTCTGCACATATACACAGATTTTGACATCTCTTGAAATATTAAAAGAAGTTCTTGTTCCTGCTGGCTCGTAGAAATGAAGTTTGAAGTCATTATATCCAATGCTCACTTCCTCAATAACCCCAAGATACCATTGCCCTTAATTAATACACGCAACTATGTCTATTATTTTTTGAGTAAGAACGAAGAAGTTCTTGATTATTTTACTTCCTCAAAGTAATCATAAGGAATTGAAGTGTTGTAACATCTTACGGTAGTGTTATTTATAGGAATATATCTGTGGTATGATCGAACTTTAGGAATTAGCAAGCAGTTTTCAAATTGCTTTTCCAATTCAACTCTATTTTAAACCACTTCTTCAATTTATCACAAAATTGAACAATATCCTCTGGAGTTAATATTTGATTATTGGTTGTCATCTGAAGGCCCCTTTTGGTCACTTCTCTTTGTGTAGTCCCTCCTACCCCATCACAAGCATTTTTCCCATGGCTGGTAGCAAAATAAGTGCCAGTCTGCTTGAAGATCAAAGCCTTTATCATGGTGACAGAGAATGAGAAAGTTCATCTTATTTTTGTACTGATTAGAAGAGCCGTCATTAAAATATAAGTTCTTTGTCACTGATGGGTTAGTAGTCTTGATATCATTAATCCAATGCTTTCGGAAAGCATGATCTGTGATGGTATTGTACTTAAGGTGGCTACTGATGACACAAAAACTTCTGCTCTTCAATTCACTTTGATTACTTTCTTTATGACAGTAAACAAAGAGGTTAACAGTGGCTTGTTTGTTCACCCAATGAAAACATTGTATTTATCTTGGATTACAAAAGAAAAGTTTTCAGAAAAATCAGCTAAAACAAAGCATTCTGTATCCAGTAAGATCCTTTTCTCGTCCTTAAGAAAACTTGACTGTACTTTGGATACATAGTGCTGTTTATTTAGAGAACTGAGTTTTTCTGCTAAAGATTCAAAAAAAATCTTCCCTTGGTTTTATCACTGAAACCAACTCGGCCTGGTCAGTTGTGACCCACAGATTGATAGCTTATTTTGTCAGGGGCTTCTTCTGTCTCTTGTTCTTGGAACAGCAATTCCAGTAGGAAATCTTTGCCTGGCATTGCTACATTGGCTTAGCACGAACTCAGGTCATATAAAACCATCATTAGAAGATCTTTGTAGTCCACATTTAATTTGGCAACATCTATCATTAATTTAATATTTTGGTGGTATGAACACACACAGACAGTGTGTTTCCCTGATGCGCCAGCAATTACACACCATTTAGACCTCAACTCGCAGAATTTTGAGCGTCAATTTTACATTCCGGGTGGCCTTCCCTAAATTGTACATTCAGTTCATTCAGGCTACAAGGTAATTAATGTTTCTGTTTATGTTATCTAATCCCATCAATTCGGACAGATACACATTCATTTTTACCAGGAATAATCTTGGGTTTTATCCACTGATATAAAAATCTACAACATTCTTGACTGTGTGTTCATTAATATTTTTTTACACAATGTCTATTTCCTTGGGTCTGTCAGTATTCCGTGGATCTTAAAAAGATCTCTAGTGAATTTTACTAAACGTTCAGAAACTTCAAATTCAGTACTTACTTTTTTCTTGAACAAAATTCTGGCAATAAACTTAATATGTTTACTATTTCTTTTTTCTCTGCTGTCTTATATTTTTGTTTCAGCTTTTTAAAGAGTGCTTCATATTCTTCAGCGAATGAAGATTTTGTGCTAAGGGTTCATCAGGAAGTATGTCTACTCCCTCTTCAAAAGAAGCTTCAAGTCCTCGTTTCAACCTTTGGGATAACTTTCCTAACGTTGATTGAATTACCATTGGTCATTTTTCTGAATTTAGTTTTATGGTTTTAGAAACAGGAAATACACCTATATTTAAACAGTTTGCATCCAAAATGTCCATTTGTTAAGATTGAGGCACTAAAACATAATATTTTTTCAATTTACTTTATTCCTTTATTACAAACAGTCTGCTGTAGCAACTAGCATACAAATATTTCCCAGGAATAAGATCTTTTGATAAATATTCCACTTTTATATAACTAAGTCCTTTGGTAATAACTTTTTTTATGGATTATGTGGGTCAGACAGAACTCGAGCAACCTTTAAAATGGCGGTACTTTAAAAATCACTTAATCTCGTGGTATTTACAAATATTTGCAACAGAACTATTTGTTATTAAGGCTATAAGATGTCAATCCTCACTCACAGAATTCACTAATCAATTGGATACAATTAGATATTGGCCCATACACACATTTATTACACTCTTTCTCAAAAATTTCACCACACTACATTTCATTTTTTAAGATTTAAGATATATTATAATATTGAATAAAATATCTGAAAAAATTCTTGTAGGTAGTCCAATATGACAAAGGGAATTAGAATGAATCAAATAACTAATAGATACATTACACCTCTATTTAAAAATCAATAATAAATTAAAAATTACGCACATCAATATATTAATATATTATAATATCGACTAAAAAAAAATGTATCCCACAAAAGCAACCTTTAGTCCTCATCTCTGCTATTATACTCTCACTCAGAGTTTTGAACAAGTCTGTGAGTTTGACTCATGGGCCAGTATCTATTTTTAAAACAAACTCTTACTCATGCTCCCCTTTATTCTATTTCTAAAACAAACAATCTCTGACTCATACACTTAGATAGTTCTGTCTTTGTTTTGTGATTCACCCATCAGATATTTCTATATATTTCTTTAATGATTTATTTTTAATATACAATAATTCTGTAACCTTATAGTATTTTTTTACATGAGCATACAATGAAATAAAACATTAATTGAGTTAAATACTATATAAACACACCCATTGAAACATGAGTTTCCCTCCTCATGTTCTTTAAATATCTCAGCTTGTAGTCAATTCTCAAACACCTTTTTATTATTTTAATATTATATATTACTATTGTGGACCAAAGTTTCGGATTTTATCTTCTACTTTAACTAAGATATTAAGCTCTAAAAAATTGCAATTTTTTTCACATTACAAAAAAAATTGAAATTATTATTTTTTAAAGGGGGATAAATTCTCAGGTTTGAAAATTGTATGAGAGCACAAGTAGTTTATGTATGCTGTATAAAAAATTGTATCTTGTTTGTTGAAACTTTCCCTTAATGAAAATATTTCCCTCTGGAAACAGGATTTAAAAAAAAAATCCAAATTTTAGGCAGAGATTTCACCTTTTAGAATTGAGTTTAGGTTAAAATTCTACATAAACAAACTTATAGTTCTTTGATTTCCAAACGAAATGATTTTTCACTCAAGCTGATTGAACAGAGGCTGATATATTTGCGATTCCGTAAACCATTAAAATTGCAAAAAATGTAACGCCATGAAAAACAAATATGGTCACTATGTGAAAACCAAAAATAAAAAAATAAAATAGCCATTTGAACTACCAATAAGTTAAGATAATGTAGGAAGAAATCACATTTAAAAAAATATATAGTCAAGCAACCAGTGTTGGACCACTTGATATGGAATGACCCTTGAAGCTACTTAAAGAAAATAAAAATAATCTATACCTCCTTAATAATTCTAATTGATAGGACAACAATAAAGCTGGGTGCCTAATCCATTTTCTGTTGCTGTTGCGCATAACAAAATAAAAACAACGGGTTGCGTGAAATGTAGGCTTGTTAAGTGCACTTCAAACCTAAAATTTTTGCGGAACAAAGACTTAGGTAATCGTTCCAAAAATATCTAATGATGTTTTAGTGGTAAGCTAAACCAAATAACGACGGGTGAAAAAAACACGTCAAAATCTATAACTTATTTTATCTGTTCATCAAAATTGTCATAAAAAATAATAGCATGGTACACGGCACAGACTTTATCCTTCTTCAATCTTTTAATAGACATTAAATAAAAGACTTGTAATATTTTTGAAACGAAATAACAAGTCAATACATTGTTGTAGAAACATTTCACCAAATATCATAATGAATTAATATACACTGTTACTCTATGGCATTAGGAACTAGGGTCACTGTAGCAGAAAAATAGAAAAAATAGAGAAATCTTTTTTCACCAAAGAGTATACGAATCAAATTCATATTCAATGACCTGAATTAAAAAGTATACTTAGAGTTAAGAAATTAGAGATTTTATAAAAATATATTTCAAATGAGATAGGCCTATTTTTATATTTAATGGTACTACAACTTTACAACGAAGATTTTTTTACGTATCTCAAATATCTGTGGAGAGATTTTGAAAACTAGACAATTTTCCTCGTGCAAAATATCCTCAATGTTATTTTTATGAGGAAAATGTTAATTGCCATTTGTTTTTAATGATTAACAATGTATTGATTATAAAATGTTATCAAAGTCGTTAGAGTGAATTTTAAGAAAATAGTTTTTTTTTATCTTTTTGCCATCCAGTAAACTACCCTTAAATTTTGTGTTAAATATCTTAATTCCTAATAAAACCTCGGGGATACTTTAGGAAAACTCCAGATACCAAGTTCTTGCCCAATCAGTAAAATAGTTTCATCTCTTGGTCGAGGTACAGTGAGACGGACAGACAGACAAATTACATTATGAAAACAACTTTTTTGATTTCAGGGGTAAGTAAAAGGTCGACATTTATAAAATATCTCGTGTTAGAATTTTTCACGAACACAATACTTTCTCTCCGAGGGTCGAGACAATATAAAAATATGTTACAAGTATTATTAATAGGACTCTATGGAGCATCACGTAGCTCCTGAAACTCTTTGCTTATCTCTGGGGTTCGAGTACCCCAGTTTAATAAACATTCTCTTGTAACATCAATAACACATGAGGTAATACTTTACGGTTATCTTTCATTTATATAACAAAGTTATCAAGGGAACTAGACTGTTGACTAGTCTTTTAATTAACTTGGTCAGTTAAAAGTAGTAGTAATGTAAATCATTTTAATTGGCTTTTACCGTACAGGGCTATTTAAATAGCGAATTGAGACTACTTTGTTTCAATTACAATTTCATGGAGGCTGGCTATGCACCACATTATACAAATTACATCTCCGATACTTGCGTAGCAACCAATTGAATATGTTTCACGGTTAAAATGACATTGTTCTCTACCGCCAAGCCTAATATATCAACATTATTACTTACCGGTAAAGCTATTTCCCATTTACAAATGAACAATTACTTTAGTAGTTGTGCACTTTACAAACTTTTGAAACCACGTTAAATTAGAGTGTATGTTTCCGCAACATTAGAAAGCGCACAATGGGGAGAAACATATCAAAAGCGTACAAAGATGTGAATCAAAAGTACTCCTAGATTTCGTAATAAAGCGCACAGAGGGAAATCAACTACATAACTTGGCAACATGGCAAACGTGTATTGTAAACAACCCCCTTACTCTTTAAAATAATTAAAATACTAAAACTACAGGGAAAGAATCCCTATTTTTTTTTCGTTTGGCTAGGCTAGGTAAGGTTAGGTTGATATTTGGCTTACTTACACACTTTATGGCATTAGTAGCTCAAAATTCACTACCTCACTCACAAAAAGTACGCCATTGATCCCGATCATGGTCTAGTTCCATCCAGTCCATCTCATTACAAAACTTGGATAAAATAAATTAAGGACAAAAACAAAGTTTAAAGATCAACAGTGTTTAAATTAGTAAGTTAGCATCGCCCATGATGAATAGTTATTATTATTATTATTTATTATATTATTTATTATTATTTAAACACGCGTCTTACTAACCGTTTGGGTTATACGCACTTACGCTAATGTGTAATGGCAGGGTGATTGTGAGATGTAATGAAGGACCTACAGTTTAACGTGGAATCCGAACCACGGTGGAGGCCTGGTATTCCCCACATTCACAAGATGTCTTGTCAGAGGTGAAGGAAGGGTTTGGTAGTCAGATAAATCTGTGCCGGGACCGAGGATTGAACCCCGGCCGCCAGCACAGAAGTCTGACACCTTACCCCTAGACCACCAGGTCACCGCAATGAAGTTTAATAAAGTAATGAAAATGTTCTTGTTACAACGATTTGAATAATATCATATTTTATTTTAATATTATGTATTCAATCTAAGCCCATCTTGTCACAGTCCCATTACTCCTTGTGATAATCAGCCAAGTTTATTAATGAAATGTTAATATGTTATATGTGTATTTTAGACTTGTCATCAACGCATGTTTTAATTCAGTTGACGATGTTTTATCAATTTATTGAAAATTCTATATATGACATTTTGTTGCTCATTAAAAGTAAAATATAATCAATCTTTTGAATATTGAAGTCACTTAATTCATCTACCAATTTTAAAACTATCTAATTCTTAAATTGAAAGCGTATAAACCGAACGGGTAGTAATACGCGGTGCTAAATAATAATTAAATTGAAAATCTATACATTTTGTTATAGCTATTCCTGAGTTTTCTATCTAAGTCTTAACTCCAAGTAAGGATTTCACCCCATTTGGAAACTTCATGAACATTAAAACTAACAATTGTAAGCTTGAAGAATTCCTTCAATCTACCCAAAGCTTTGCTCAGGTCTTCCATTAGATTTACATTATCCTTTTTCTCTAGGCTTTCCCTAGATTGATAACTTTCTATAGCCTTTAATAACTAAAAATTTCCTTGATATTCCTATTTTGGCTATTTTGTTCAAATACGCTAAATGTATCGTTTAAATTACTCTCTATTTTTGTTAATGAATATGACATCATCCTTCTTTTTCACATTGATACATTTGTTTAAGATCAATTCAATAGTACACATTTGTTGTCGAACCATGGTTTTTATTACTCTTTTTTCATTGACATACACTACACATTGCTTCATTTATAATTTAATTCCTTACAATTTCCCAATATTTCTCTTCAGTAATATTTCTCTCACTATCCTGTAAGCATTCTAGGACTTTTTTTTAAATATATATATATACCTTCCTAAACTTGCCATCTTTCAGTGTTTCTACATCATATATTTGTCTAATTTAGACTTTTGATTCCTATTTTTCGTTACTAACAGATGTTTACAAATTGTGCTACTATCAATAATAGTGTAAATCTTGATAAATCTTGATATTAGCTTACGAAACACACGATACTAGTAATCTCTAAATATTACATACTTCTTGTGATCTATACTTATAAAATATCATGTCCTGATTGATTGACTGACTGACTGACTGACTGATTCATCATCGCCGAGCGCAAACTATCAAGGCTACAAGCATGAAATTCGGACTGTATATTCATTTTGTTATGTAGGCACCCACTAAGAAAGGATTTTAGAAAATTCCACCCCAAAGAGGTCAAACTAGGGGATGATAATATGTATGATAATATGTATGAAAGTCCGTCATTTTGAAAGTTACATAAATAAAATTTTGTATTTCGGTTATTGACGTAAAACAAATAAATACGTGTTTCAGGAATTTTGGAAATTTTATTTAATAAGGGATGAAAAAGGGGGTTAAAGTTTGTATCGGACTGACTGACAGATTCATCATCGCCGAGCGCAAACTATCAAGGCTACAAGCATAAAATTCGGACTGTATATTCATTTTGTTATGTAGGCACCCACTAAGAAAGGATTTTAGAAAATTTCACCCCAAAGGGGTCAAAATAGGGGATGATAATATGTATGATAATATGTATGATAATATGTATGAAAGTCCATCATTTTGAAAGTTGCATAAACAAAATTTTGTATTTCGGTTATTGACGTAAAACAAATAAATGTTTCAGGAATTTTGCAAATTTTATTTAATAAGGGATGAAAAAGGGGTGAAAGTTTGTATCGGACTTGCATTATTTTTGATCTGAGGTCAAGTTATGGTCATCAACGTAACGTAATATTTTAAATTAATCTGTAAATACATATGTATATTTTCGTATTTGTATATAATCAACTTCCACGCGAGCAAAGCCGCGGGCAACAGCTATCTAGTGTTTCCATGTGGTCTAAGAGACTCAAAACCGTGGCACGCTTTTGATGTACCCGCCTTGTGCGATTCTGACATACTCCAAGGCAGGTATACAAATTCAGCCTGTGCGCTTTCAATACGTAGACATGTGTATCACACACAATATTAATCTAATTTGCTTTGACCCGGTAAATAGGTAGTATCTTTAGTATAAACCACTAATGTGGGTGGAAGGTTTGCATTTTAAAATCATATCGCACTCGACTGCCTTTGACTGGTAGATTTTGGTTATAACCCCAGTTGATTCAACTTTGAATATTATTTACACATCTAATCTTGAATGTGGCTTTCCCGTTCTGTCTTCACACTAGTATGTATTCATTATTCTCTAAAAAAGAACCAACCCTCCTACCTAAGTAAGCTTTATAATTAATTACGAAACGAAACTATTCAAATACATAACACTACAGACAAGATTATACGGCTCACTAAAGGAGAAAGGGTGAAAAAAACATTCTACTATGCCAAATTTTACAACAATATACGTATAGTTTAAGTTTAAATTTTATTTCAGGATATTCATGTAATTTGGAATTATAATGTTATTTTCATTAATTAAAAAAATATTAAACTACAATATTATCTTAAGATTTTATTAGGTAATAGAAAAATATTTTTCATTTTCAAGATTTTCTTATATTAACGCTGTTATTAAAATGAATATTCATTATTCTTAATCTAATTTGTATTAATTACAGTGTATTCCTTTATATGTATTAGGTGGTCTGCCTTATGACAGGTTTATTCTTTTATTTTCGTTTAACTTAGAACGACAATGCAACCTGTCCTAATTCCTTCAGGTCCCAGAATGTTATTCTTTCCTTAAATCATCTAATATTTGAATCTTACTTCTTCCTAAGCTCCTCTCTCTCTAAACTTTTCCTTCGATGACGTCGCGCAGATCAAGTTTACTTTGTAATTTATTCCTTTATATTTTAATTAATTTTCGAACTCTCCATATATTCTTATTGTTTTCACCTAGGTTTCACTCAACCTTTGTATTTCTTAAACTATTGAATTGCAATTCACAATTGGAATATTATATTTATTCTATGAATTCTACTCACGACTGTCTGGTACTGAGCAAAAAATTCGTAATGCAATAGACTATCGTAATAATTTACTTTATATTATTTCTTTCTTTCATGAAGTAATTATTAATTTAGATTAAGCCGTTAAAGTGGTTTGTAAGGAATACTATATTATTTTTCATAGTTCTGAGTTTTTTCAAGGAAAATATTTTTTTCTGGACAAAAAATCAAGATAGTTCTTTAATTTTGAAGATTCTCTTACTTTATTTTCTACTTTAATACGCTCAAAATTTAATAAATAGATGTAATGAGCTTCGTGATATTTAAAAATGAAATGTTTACTTCATTTCAAAGGTATCTAATAAAATGCCATTACATTCATTTCATAATATTAATAACGGTATGTTAGTTCTTCCAATTTTGATTTTAATTTCAAGATTGGATTTATATTTCTTGAGAATTTTTTAGTTATTTTTGAAACTTTCATAGTTCTAGAAAAATATTGCTAGAGACCTTCTACGTTATTTTCACTACTATTTATTTATTGAAGTTTTTTTAAACATATCAAATTTTATTAGTAATTCAAACAAGCTAGGTGCAACCTTAGCTCAAGTTACTTTCAATTCTACCTTAAGAACGCAAGTATTACAATATTAAATAATATTAATATTAATATTATAAAGTATTAAATAAAGGTAATTATGATAATACGAAGTATTAAAATACAAATAAAAAAAATCACTATAATTTCAAGATGTTTTATATTAGCTTAACTCAATAATAAAACGTGTCCTTCGTCAATAAAATTGTGCAAATAAAGAGCAATCTATAAGAATATTAAAAATTAAATAGGATACTAGAAAAAGAATAATATAAATAAGTTAGAAGAAACTAGGAATGTTTAAATAAAAAGGTAGCAAATAATAGAGGAGGTATAAAAAGAAAAAGGCATTTAGTGCCAAGCGCAGAGTTAACGGTATATAGAACCAAGGAAGTACGGAGAAAGAATTCATGAATATAATAAAAAAGATTGGTGTTTTTGGTAGCTATTTAATGACGAATATAGGAAAAATTAACAGTAAGTCTTACATTGGTAAGCAGAATAAAATAATCTGTATACCAACACAAGTATATTTTGTCTTCGTGGGCCATTATTTATATATAAATACTTTATAAAATATGAAATACAGTTTGGAACACATATATACACTTTTTTACATTTATGCATTAACGATTAGTATATATTAAGTTTAGGTCAGGTTGGATTAGGTTTGGTTAGGTTATGTTAAGTTAGGTTAGGTTAGGTTAGGTTAGTGGTTTACTTTTGAGTGCTGGTCAAAACTAGAACTAGGGATTCTCTCTCCCTCCTGTCTCTGTAGATGGCCGAAACTGAAAATTTAAACATTTTCTAAGATATTTCGGACTTCATCAGATATTGGTAAATGCTAGAATATACCGGTAAACTCGAAGATTTATTGGTATTCGAACTTTTACAGTAACATATAATATATTAATACACATATTATATAATTTTTACTATCAATTTTATTCGTGATCAAATCGTTATTATTTAATTCATTCTATTAAACTTGAATTGTGAAGGCTCCACGCAAAGAGTTAAAGGAATTTACCTTACATTATAACAACATTAAGATTGGAGGTCTTATTTAGACTTTTTTTAAACGCCACAACTTACTACAAGTTTGGGTTATTTATAGATGTACTAACTACGATAAATGTATTAAGGATAAGTAAGGTTGAATCTAGAGGAAGTGTAGCCCCATTTGTGTGGAGGAAGCGTGGAAAACCACGTAGGTAAATTCCACCTTCTGAACACCGAGATTTTAATCCTAATCTACACGTCATTGAGAGTCTCGGACATAGTATAGTTTAATTGCAAATTTAATTACGTTCAAAATGGTATATTTATTTGAAGTTAATAAAACAAACTTAAATATACATTATGGTCTGTTGACTCTTTTAAAACTGGTGTACAGTTTCACTTCAAATTAATTTTTTCACCGACGCTTTTAATTTGTTCATCAAACAGCTAGATTAAGTTTTTTTATATTAAAAAAAGATTTTCCTCGTTTGAATCACAATGTATAATTTCACTGATTGTGAAATGAAACAATATACTCTAATTCTAAATATTACCACTACTTCAATAAATAACTAGTAAACAAGAAAGAATTATTATTAATTGACTATGGCTTAAATTTTACCAATCTTAATATGATTTTATATTAGTTTTTCTAATATATCTATATATGTAAGTAATTAATCAAATATATATTTATAAATAGCTGAAAACATTGTAATTTTTCACAGACTACATAATATATTATTATAAAATATTATTTTAGTTAATAATGGAATAATTGTGAATTTAACAGAAACGCTCACCAGTGGCTGTGCAGTCTTGGGTGTTAGAGTATCACCGTTAAAGGTCAAAGGTCAAAGTTAATTTTTGATGTAGTAAATTAGAGTGGATTTACATGATCTTTACATTTTTTTATTGGAATGAACTTACTCTGATAAGCCCTACTTATTCCTAACCCTTAGAATAAATAAATAAATAATACATATATTAGACTTGAGAATTTAAGGCAGCCACCTCATTCAGTGATAACATATTAATCACTGTAAGGCCCCCATGGTTTAAAATACAATGGTATGTATACTTTGCTGAAATCACGTCTTTATTATGTCAAGCTTATACTCCTTTTCACCCTTCATCTAAAACCATTAAAAGGGGGGATAAAACTAGAAAATGTATTAACTTGAGGTGAAGAGGAAATTTCGCTTCTAGTATTCCAATATCTTAAAAATGTTTGTTGTAAGCCTATAAAAAATTACTGTGTTTATCAAAAGAAGGCTAAATTTAAAGCCTTTTTTCATAAAGACTACTTTCATAGCTCTACCAATATGCTTACAAATTTGTTGAAATTAAGCTCATTTCACATTTTCAGTTTTTTCTAATAATAAAAATTAAGTTTGTTAGTGAAAATAGTCGTTTTGGAATCCTCTACTTTAGTTTGGCGTAAGCCATATTTTTTAATAATGCATAGTTGAATTGATTATTAATTTTGATCTTGCCACGGCAGCCCCTTTAAGACAAAATTATTTGAATTTTCGAGATATATATCCAGATATTACAATTAGTAGGTGTTATTTCTCACTACGGGTCCAACCAGTTTGTCAGTGAATTTATACCGCCATTGCATTTTGTCTTCTGCATCCTTATTTCAGCTTCCAGAATGTTCTTCTTTCCTTCAAGTCATCCAATATTTGAAACCTCCTCCTTCCTAAGCTTCTCTTTCCCTCAACTTTTCCTTCTATGACGTCGTGCATAGGACAGTTTCTCCTGAGGATGTGTCCGATCCAGTTTGCTTTGTACCGAAGAATAAAATACAAAATGGTTCTCTTCCAACCCATTCTTTTTAGGACTTCCTCATTTTTCACCCTGTCTGTCCATCCAATCTTCTCAAGTCCCCTCCAGCACAACATTTCATATATTTCTAAGTATTTCTTTTTCATCTTCCTAAGAGTCCAAATTTCTGCCCCGTAGCCCGAGGTTCTCCAAATGTAGCATTTCATTTGTTTCTTCCTCCGTTCCAAACTCAACTTGCTCGTCAGTTGTAACCTCTTATAGTTGAAAGCTTCCTTGGCCATGGCGATTCTTGACCTAAATTCCTTGGAGCAGTAGGTATCCTTTGTCTGCAGACTTTCCAGGTTATTAATCTGCTCTATGTTTTACAACTCCTGGTTTACAAATTTGATTTTCAGTGGTTCTTATTATTTTTAAATCCCAATCACTTTTGACTTCTCAATATTGATCTTCTTGACATATATTATAACTATCACCACCAACTGACCCGGTCTATAATTTCCTGCAGAACCTTTTTATGTATGGCCAAAATGCTAGATCATCTGCGTATTTTATTGTGTCGATGACATGTCCTCCTATCTTGAAATTGCCACGTCACTCCAGGGTTTTCCTTACCAGCCACTCTGGGGCACTCAGTCTTAAGGACCTGGCTGGACGTACGGGACTGCGACGCGATCTGGAACCACGTACGTTTCATATAAGCGAGCACTAGACTGTCTGCCACCGTCTGGTACTGAAAGAGCTCTAAAACTCCTGTCGAGGCGCCTCCACGGGGTGGGCCCTGGGCTATGTGTGCGGACGTTGGAGTCCGGCATAACTAATACCCCGACAAGATCATCTATATGTGAGGGGCGAGGCCCCTGGACATTCACTAAGCGGTTGGTAGTGCGTAACCGTGTAGCGGGGATAGCTGGTCAGGGAACCTTCACGAGGTCCCCGCTGGGCAACTCCGGACAGTCGGGCTCAAGAAGTGTGCTGAAGGGGCGGCAGCCATAGTTTGGGGAGTTTGAGAAAAGGTCCTGGGAATGGAAAGATGGTCTGAGGAGACGACTGTTCGGAGGCTGAGCTCCTGACTTCCTCATGGTTGGGCAATCAATAGGAAGAGCCAACTCCTCCCTCCATCTGGTACCAGTGGAGGGGTTTTTTCTCAAGTAACCAAGGCAGCCTAGCATGGAAGGGTTGGCAGTGGATTTTTTGGGTGCCCAAGTACCCCTGAATGGCACTCATTTTCCGTTGCCAATGGGTATCAGCGGTTGCACCATAAAGGGCATCTGAGCCTAGGGATGGTGTGGCTAGAAACTTCTTCCGGGGATCTCTTTGGAGAGGTGGTTCGGATTTTACTGACCAGCCACTCTTCATTAAAGTTGAACAGACTTGTGACAAACAGCATATTTTTCTCACACCTCTTTCTTATATCTATATATAACCATTATAAATAGGTGTAAGTGTTCGCTTACTGGTTAAGTGAGCTTGTAAGTCATTTTACTGACATAGCCGTTTGATTTTAAATCAAACACTAACAAATCAAAATATAAGAGTGTACCAAAAGAAGTTACAGAATAAATTATTTAGAAATCAATGAATTTAAGCTGGTTTATAGAGTGTGTTACTATACTCACTTCAGAAAATAATCTTAGTTACCGATAGTGTACGAATAGATTAAAGTTATTAATATGTCGCTTTGTGCAGTTAGTTTAAAGTTTGTGTCTGAAAGAAGAGGGCTTTTTATACCATTCAGGAACTAAGAATACTTTTAAATATTAGAAAATTACACTTTTTTAATAACGAAATAATATCTAGATATAAGTAAAAACTATACAAATACATACAAATTTTGTCGGGTATTATAAAATTTGTTCAACATTGAATATGATTTGTGAAATGCTTTAAAGTAATAGCTCTCATTTCCGTTACTGAGTTGTTAGAACTATCGGCAACAGGTATAAAACAACTTTGTTCGATTCCGGTTTGATTTATCAAAGAAAAGTTACTATTTAGATAAAATAATCTCAAAAACAATAAGAAAATATTTTATGCAAGGACTGGGTGTAAGGTATTAGGAGTAATGTCTCAGGTTTACTTAGTTTGTAAGTAGTAAATTGATATAATGTGTGTGTTTGGAAAGGGAACGTTCTAAATCTCTGCTTAAAAATAAAATCAATACATTATTGGTGAAAAATTACATTTGAGTGAATTATGGTAGATGGAAGAGAGTACAGTACTTTCGCAGTTTTTAAAGCAAAATATTTTCATTAACATAATTCAAATACTGTTCCGGTACAAACATAGAGTTTTATTTTATTGACATAATGATGAAATTAAAAATTGTTTGATATCTTTCAAGAGTGTACTAGAATTTTATGATAGCCTTTCCCCTTCTCTCTTCATTTAAAAAGTTTCTCATCAAATGATAATATTCTCATGAAAAATATTCAAGGACTGTTGAGACATCACTACATGTATAGTATTAAATTATATATTTCTGTTGGAGAGAGAATTTTTTTACCTATGCTATGAAAATTGCGAACTGCAGGACATGTAGTGTGAATGGAAGAATCTAGCCCTGTTCACTGTTCAGGGTATTAATTGGAAAACCCATTAGAAAGATACCAGTGGGAAGACTTAGACGCAGATGGAAGGATAACATTAGAATGGACTTGAAAGAGAGAGGGTGTAATGAGGTGAACTGGATATAACTATTTCCATATAGGGACAGGTGACATAGTTTTATAAGTGCGGCAGTGAACTTTTGAGTTCCTAATGCCATAGAGTATATAAGTAAGAAAACTGCAAAAGAACTATTTTTTCTCGCGTTTCATTCTATTCCATCTTAATGTTAAAATAAATAATGAATTAGCTACCTTAAACATGTGACGGTTGATTAACATTATGTCAACCAAGTTCTTCAATAATAAATATATCAAGCGTGCGTGGTACAAGAAAGCGTATGTGAGAGCAATAACACATAAAGTAACAAAATAATATTTGATGATTAATTTTTAAATGAATATAAAACTATTGTTAAATTCTAGGTTGCCTATGACCGACAGTTCTAGAACTGTTGAGATTAAACCTTTTACTATTTTATATGTCCAAAACTTTTTTTATATAAAATCTGCAAAATATGCTAGAAATATTAACTCTCCTTACATTCCATTCCACCTTCGGAACTAAAAGATAAGCCTTTTGTAAGTGACCTTCTAGAATTTTTTTTTTCGCTTAACAAATTAACATCCCTTAATTTTTAGTTTCTAGTTTTTGGCTAAGTTTTATCTAACTATTTTTTATATTATTTATTTTTTCTGGCATCACTGCCTGTGACCACGTGATATGCTTCACTTTTTAGTCGACCTATGTTAAAGTTGGAATCCCACCATGTGTTTGTGTGTGTGAGTATGTGGTAAGAACTAATTCAGTGGAGAGGTTGTGGCGTGTTGCGTAGTGAAAGGCAGACATTGAACAACCAGTTCTTCTCGTCTCCTACTAAAACACGAGAACTTTGTTCTCTATGTGGAGTTAACAAGTACTGGACCTATGTGAGACCACGAAACTTTAGCGGAGAGGGTTGTAAATGAGTTTAACTAGAGAGTGGTTTTGTTTGTTTGGGAAAAACATCTTCTTGCCAAAGATATGAGATGGAAAATTTCTCAAGGCCAGCTTAGATTTTAATAGATTATTATCAAAGCACTATAAATAACATTCCATTCCCCTGAGATTAAATGATGCAAAACTATATCTGAAATTATTTCGTATTTAACTGCCATTTTATGTTTTGACTTTTATTTTATTGTACAATCAAAGTTAATAAATTTAATAATACAAATGTTGTTTAAGTAAGTTATAAGAATCTCTTCTTTCCCACTATAATAATAAAAATAATATATAATAATAATAATATTTAATACTACTTATGTCTCCCGGTTTTTTAATAAATTAAAATTATTTTATACTAAACTTCGGCTATTCTATCGATATGTACGATGTCTTCAAACGTTGCTTTTTGACAATCTTTGTTTGGAGGTCAGTGGCCTCGAAAATGTTCGTCATCAAGTGTGAACGAAAGCAATTGAGGTACGAGTGTAAGGTTTCTACATATCTGGTCTTAAGCCAGACAGTCCTCTTTTTTATAAGTTTACATATTAAGTGGATTCTTCTTTTCATAATAAAGCAGGATGTTTAACTGCCCGGCTTTTGAAGTTGGTACCAAATTAATTATATTGGTCTTAGCTCAGTCCTATCTCCACTACTCAGTGATTCATACAGATGACCAGTGTATGCCTATTTTCTTTTTGTGATTAACTTGTGGGTAAAAGATAGGGGTGATATCCATTTTACTAATCAATGATTAGAGACAATAATGTGGATGGGTGGGTTAATGATCTAGATCTGACCATTAAACCTTACTTTACCTCTGCTCTCCTGACGTACGAAGGAATTCAATTCTGAGGTGAGTACACCATTAAGGTGAATTCCATTATCCCCAGATGATAAAGTATGATATAATAAACACCCTCCTGAGGAAGTGGCAAGAAGACCGGCAAGAGATTTTCCAGTTATTTCCGAACGTACAAGAAAGACTGAGAATGAAGCATATTCAACTTTTACAGGGACTTGTTCATCATATCACAGGGCATGGCCCATATTAGCGGCTCTCTTTAGAAGGAACTTGAGTAAAACTAGTCTTTGCTGTTGCGGAGGAGAGGCGACACCAGGACAAATGACCTTGGAATTTGTGGCCCAATAAATATACCTTTTTTAGCTTTGCTTCACTCAAATTGGGAATAAAAGTTTTCAAATGATTAAAGGCCTTCTTTATCAAGAGCTCTTAAGAGTTCTTCATCAAGCCTATCTATTTATGAAGCGGAAGCAAAATGACTTTACTTGCTCAACCAATAGAGTAAATTTCACATTCTTCTTTTCAGCAATGTATAATTTCTCATAGGCCATTCCTTGACTATGTAGTGGTTATTGGTGTCTCAGCTGTCCCACAAGCACAAAAAACAGACTATTTTGTGAATCCACCCTGTAAACCTGTAAGTAGTGCGACAACTTTTAAATCACAGCATATCTGCCACTCATAATCTTTATATTTGATTCACTCCATCAGCAAAGCAATACGTTCATAAATTTCCCTCATGTCCACCGCATGTACCAAAGGCACTGATGAAAGTTTGTCGCCATTATGTAATAGCACTGCTTTTAAGCTTGTTTTAGATGAATCAATAAATATTATCCGCTCATTTGGATTGTGTTTAACACCCAACTCCATAATTAAATCATTCACGTCTGTGCACACACACATTGAATTCTTCATTTCAAATGTTCAGACAAACAGCTATTTCTTGTTTTAAAACTTAAAATTGTGTGCCTTGCTGTAGAATATTCCATTGTTGCAGTCTAGTACCCAACAATTCTGCTTGCTGTTTAGAATGTTTCAGCTCACGGACAAAATTGTTCAGTTCCTTTGTCCTATGAGGTGAGGCAATCTGTCATGAGTTTCAGGATGTACTTTACAAAGGTCGTGCTTCTTCTGATTCACCTTAATCTGATGGTTCTGATGCAGGTGTTTGCAAGTGACAAGCATGAACAGGTAAGCCTTCACCATAAGCACTGGCATATGAACTAAAGAAACATTAGCTATTTAATTCTATGTTAAATTTTACTGGAATGTCCTGCAATATTTGTAAGGCAAAAATAACAGTCCGTATGATCTTTTGTCTCGCACCAAACCATTGGAACCGCAAATGGCATGGCTCATGGTTTCCTTCCATCCATTCTATTAAGGGAAGTTTTGCAGGTTATGCAAGCATTATTAGGTGCAAATGGTTTACCCTGATCTCCAAGAGACAATGAGGCACAGTTATAAGTCTTCTTAGCTAAGTCAGTGATTGACTTTATTTGGGTTTTTGGATTGAATTTAACACATACACAGCAAAAGTAATCGGGGTGGTTTACACAACCACGAAGTTTAGCAGTTGCCATTACGTTAAGAACACTGTACTAACTATAACCTAAAAATATCATAACGTCTCAATAGTTCACACATGAAAAAAAAATCACACACTAATACAAACTTACGTATCAATAAAGAAAGATATACAAAGTGATTTACATCATCCAAGTTTCAACACGCACTAAACAGCAGGGCTAACGTGTCTAGCTAAGTCACCTATAATGGCCAATGGCAAGTACCATTCCCCCTCAACTAAACTGTCCTGCCATCTGTGACTATTTTAAGAACCTTTTCCATCATATATTGCATTCAAATGCAGAGTGAAACCAGCATAATAAGTGATAGTTCACGAAAAAAAAGAGAACACAAAGCAACACAAAAATCTAAAAAATATATATATTAAAATCTACGTGACAGAGCATTTCCAAAGGCAGATTCGGTTTCTACAACCAAAAATACATATTAATTGATGTATCACACACCATATGCAAAATGGCTGTTAACCAGTGAATCACGATTTAAAATAATATATTAATTACAAAATATTTTAATTCCATTTTAGCATATACAAATTAATTTCCTATTTGTTCGCAACGAATTATCTAAACCTCATTTTATTTCTAGGGTTATCAATCGGTAGGTCTCTAGTCATAAAATTAAAAAAAAACTTCATGCTATCAGCCCTCAATAATTGATCCTTACCAATCGAATGAACACATTCGGCTGGCAAAGATAGTGCCAATCATCTGGTTAATAGATTTGAAGACTTCTAAACTTGCTTCAAGGACTTTCAATTTCAAGAGGCTCAAAGGTATAACCAACAGCCATTTCATGTAAATTTATGGCAAGTATAATTGGCGACCAATTACTCGGACCGGTTTTTATTATTGGGGAATTATTAGGAAACTTTTAATTAATTTACTAACCAATTAAATGGTATGTTGGAAGACATCCCTTTTGATACCACACGTTCATGTGGTTAGGGCTATACTCAACGGAAATGGATAGGCGTGCAAGAGCTACTGCCTTTTCTGCTCACTCCACAGATTTAAACCAATTGGAATTTTATTTAGAGGTCCATCTGAAAGTGATTGCATACACAAAACTTATTCACATTGATAAAATACTTCAGCAACCAAATGGACAAGACTGCCAGAGATTCAGTAAAGTATTGAACAAGACTTCCAGATTCATAATGTATTGACCAAGACTACCAGATATTAAGCAAAGTATTAAACAAGACTGCCAAAATTCAACAACGTATTGAATAATAATATCAGTAATGAATTGAACAAGACTGTAAGAGATTCAGCAAAGTATTAAACAATACTGTTCAAGATTCAGTAATTTATTGAACAAGACTCCCAGAGATTCAACAATGTATTGGACAGTTTTGCCAGATTTTCAATAAAGTATCGAAAGAGATTGTCAGAGACTCAATGTATTGAACAAAACTGGTTTAGATTCAGGATACTATTGAACAAGACTGCCAGAGATTCAGAAACTTATTAAACATGACTGTCAGGGATTAAAAAAACACTCTGAATATTTGTAAGGAATTTTGTTTTTATAATTCGATGATTAAACGCTGAAATTTAGACTAAAAGTGGTCCTCTTTAACAATACCTGTAAAGGTAAACAGATAAACATTGAAGGAAAGCATAACTCGCTATAACTCTTAATAAGGTAAAATAGAATATTTATATGTTATTTTTTTCACTGTTTTTATGTTGTATTGATTCAGTTTTATTGAATTGATTTCTAGTGCATTTAAATTTAAGTTGTGTAAATTTTATTTAGACTTACTGTACTGTTGCTGTTTTATTTCCGTACACGTGCATGCAGTTTACGGTGAATAACATTCAGTTTGGTTGTTTACAGCCCTTACAATAATTAAAGAAAAAAACCTCTCACTGTAGGTGCGAGAAAGAGGGAAATATGCTTCATTTGTAGATCATAATGTGTTTATGTTATTTTCTAGAAGTAGTTTTATTTGTGTCCGTAAGAGCTCAGCAGCTCCTGGGCACAATCTAAGTTTGAAGTCTGACAATTATTGTTTGTTTTTGCTTTTACTAGACAGAGTTGAGATGAGTAAATATTAAATAGATATTGATTGATATATTATATTAAGGTTGATATTAAATATTGTTGCTTTTATTCTTCTTATTTAATAATGAAATATTTTCATGCTTTCTGTAGAATAAATTAAATAAATCGGTAATAATTATTCGATTATCATACAAGGTTTAACTTCAGAGGTAGACCATATATAAACATTGTCGCGATATGGTATCTTCTACACGTATCTGCGATCTGCGATTTAAATATCTTATAATTTAAACATATTTTATTATGTTATTTGATATAACTTTTATTTAGAAATTACAGAAATCATTTTTGTTTACTTGTCGAAAAATATCTTATAATTTAAACATATTTTATTATTTTATTTGATATAACTTTTATTTAGAAATTACAGAAATTATTTTTGTTTACTTGTCGAAAAAAGTAAATGCTTTAAGGTTGATTTAATATATATATATATATTATATATATATATTAAATCAACGTTAAAGCATTTATTTTTTCGACAAGTAAACAAAAATGATTGCTTTAACGTTGATTTAATATATATATATATATATATATATATTAAATCAACGTTAAAGCATTTACTTTTTTCGACAAGTAAACAAAAATGATTTCTGTAATTTCTAAATAAAAGTTATATCAAATAACATAATAAAATATGTTTAAATTATAAGATATATTTCGACAAGTAAACAAAAATGATTTCTGTAATGTCTAAATAAAAGTTATATCAAATAACATAATAAAATATGTTTAAATTATAAGATATTTAAATCGCAGATCGCAGATACGTGTAGAAGATACCATATCGTGACAAATATATATATATGGTCTACCTCTGAAGTTAAATCTTGTATGATAATCGAATAATTATTACCGATTTATTTCATTTATTCTACAGAAAGCATGAAAATATTTCATTATTAAATAATAAGAATAAAAGCAACAATATTTAATATCAACCTTAATATAATATATCAATCAATATCTATTTAATATTTACTCATCTTCATTTTTTCTAAGATACTAGTTCTATCAGTGTATGGATGATGATAAGTACAAGAATACAATTTAGTAATTGATTTGTGAGAGTTCTGGAATTTTATATTATTGAGGTCGTTGTTAATTTTTACCTGCCCTTTCATTTGACCTCACACCACCCTCTTCCCCACAAATAAATACTCGCGCCACAGGTTTAGTGTGTGCAGGTAGAGCCTAGATAAATATAAATCTATTTGGTGAGTTCTCGTAGGATTTCTTGAATTTCTAAAATAAATAAATTGTACGTCTTTATTTCACAAAAGTTATCATATTGTGTATAAAAATTGAAAACTAAGTTTAATAAATTAATTTTTTAATAAATAAACCTTAAGTGAGTTTCTATATAGATACGTGTGGTCCTGAGCACACTATCGCTCCACCTTTTAACCTATGATGACGTAAGCAAACACACGACCCTGAATGCTGGAGTTGCTTCTTGCTTGTCATGTAGAAAATGAGTGAGGCTTGAGAAATAGTGTTGTTTGTTCTTCCTCTACAGACCACCCTTATAAAGATTTAATCTCAGCATAGGCCATGAGTAAAGCTAGCATTTTTTTAATTTCAATACCAATTCGATACAGGAGTGTGAGTACTAATATCAGTAAAAGTATCGGAAAAGTATCGATTAAAAATAATAGTATCGAAAGGAAAATACCAATATTAGTAAAGTATCCATACTTTTTTCACATATCTACATTCATCCTCCTACTTACCATCCCACAAAATAGGTTTTAGGCTTGCACTAGGCAGGACCAAGGACCTTCATAACCATAAACACTTTTTATATAAATATCATACTAAATTTCTTAAATAATTTTAACAAATCTCAAATTTTCAAAAATAAGTTAACAGTAAACTACGTAAAGGCTATTTTGTAATTTGTAAAGATAAAAATATGCATTTATTATCATGATCTCAGGGGTGATAATTTCCACTATTGTTATGAGAAAGTAAACAGAGGCTTAATAACATTCAATTTATCAGGAAAAATGTATTTAGATAATTAAATAAATTACAATAAAATTACAAAGCCTAGAAAAAGGTCTTACTCAATTTGTACACGTGGTGTCTATATTTCTATATAGGTTAAATTAAAAATCAATACCGATACATGCATTTTTTATCTGGGTAGTAAGTAACAAATTTAGAAATTTTAAAAGTAGCTCCAACAATAATAAGAATCTGCTACCACCGTGGGGGACATAGTGGTAAATGACAAGATAAAAACCACATTAAGTTAATCCGTTAAATCTTTACCGTATAGAAAGCCAAGTTAAAAAAGACTTGATTTATCTAGATTTATTTATGACTTCTAATAAATGCAAAGCAGTGAAACTTTTAAACGAAACTTTATAGTCTACATTAATTTAAACGGGAAGAAAAATCTTATATTTTTTATTCAACGCTTTAAATTCCTGAATATAAATTCCACCGGGTTTTACATTCAATAGATTTCAAAGTTAGATTACTAACTTCTAGAAACTTTCGTTTTCTGTCAATATAATTTGAAAGTTTGTACAACTTTGAAATCTCTTGAAATTATTCCTTGAGTTTCAGCCCGTGTTGTAGTAAATAAAAACCCAGCAAGTTCCTTGACCATACCAGTAGTCTTGAATACTAAAAAGTCAGGCTCACTTTAGTCTAGATTGCCTGTGTTCGTAAGGTTGATGATCTAATCTAGTGACATCAAATATTTTTTACCCTGAGCCGAACTTTTGAAATGAAAATTTTCTCCTGCGACACCAAATATCCTATTGATAAGAAATATATTCAAAAACAAAACATCAACTTCTAGCAGTGATTTAATTATAACATCAGACACAATTACTTTATATTATGGTTATGAGATATCAACATATTAAAAACAATTCAGCTACATAAAAACATAGTTCTTTTAAAAATGAACAAATTCAATGAGATATGTGAGCTATTTTTACTTTCTCGCTATCTTAAAGGTAGAGAAAGTATTGTGATCGTCGATAAAATCGAAATAGATATTTTGATGATTCTCGACGTTTAATGTCCCTCCAAATCTGAAAAAATGGTTTTTGAATTTCCATCTGTCTGTATGTCTTTTTGTACCTCCAACTAGAGCCTAAACTATTCTACCGATTGGGCTGAAACTTGGTATCTAGGGTTTTCATAGGGTTTAGCACTGAGGAGTTTTTGTACTTGGATATCAAACCTAAAATGAAGAATAGTTTACTTAAGAGTCAAAATAGAAAAAAAATCGATTTTCTCAACATCGACATTTATGATTTTGATTTAATTTCATTTAAAACATTTATAAATATTCCAAACAAAGTGGCTTCCCTCAATATTTCGGCAAAATGACTTTAAGGGCTCCAGTCTGATGCGTAAATTCTATTTTTTCTAAATCATATCTCCGAAACTATTTGTATAAGAAATTTCTTATCTTGGCAAATATGTAGAACTATTTGTAATACAAATATTTTAAGCGAAACATATTTTTATAAACTCAATAACTTTCAATCTATACGCAAATATATATAACTTTTCGAACACTAAATGTAAAGTATTGCAACCGTAAAAAAATCTAACCTGAACTGTTGATAGATGTCGACGTCTCATGACCCCCCGAACCCTAAAAAGTGTTCTATGCAGTGCCATGTATTTGTGTGTGTGTTTAAACTTTAAATTAAGAGTAGTTTAATAAAGCGCGATAAGAGAAAATATAGATTTTCTCAACACCACTTTAACGATTTTGATTAAAGTTCGTATCTAGGCGTTGATTCAGATTATAAATAAACTGGCTATTTTAATTTTCCCATGAAAATGAATTTTATGATACTTTACAGAACCTTAAATTTCCGTATCTCCGCAACTATTTGAGGTATTAACTAACTTATTATTGCAAGATTGTAGTACTATTGAAAATAAAAAACCTCTATATGAAATATATTTTTACAAAACCAACATTTTCTGAGGTATTGGCAAATATATTAATACAATCTTGTGAGTTTTAGTTGTAAAAAGTTACTTCTTAAATTTTAATGCAATAATTCTCCAATGCCATAGAGAAATTATATATAAATAAATATCTCAAAAACTTTATGTTATTTTTCCTTAAAACTCTTGAGATAAATATTTGTACAAAAAAAAAAAAGATGTATCTCCATTTTAGACTCAACTGTCAATATTTACATTTTTTATTGTCAACATTTATAAATGAGCTGGGACTCAAAAAATGCTTGACATAAGCATAGTGCAATTCATGCTTGGGTTTGCTAGTGTATGTTATTTTGTTTTACATATACTACGAGTTTTGAGTAAATAGCTCCATTCTTAAACAATGGAGCGAGAAAGTCCGTGCGGAGTTCCGTAGAGTTTATTTTTCCTGTAATCTCATTTATATTAGGTATCATTTGAGATAAACAAGTTTTCATCTTCTCCTCAACATTAATAAGGTGTTTGAAATTTGTAAGAGGTGGAAATTAATGTCCACAACAATTAGTACCTTGAAGAGATTCGTGGACATGGTTTATTGTTGATCATCCAAAAGGATTCCAGTGGAATGCTCCTTTATTATGATTTCAAGGTGCGATCCTTTGAACCACGGACCACTTCCTCCTCATATGTCATATCTGAACAAAAGTAATTCACAAATTTATCTCTATCCCAGTCAAATATTTCTGTAGACAACGTTGAAAATACATATTAATCTCTTCTACCAGTGTTGCAAATATTACTGTATGAGGCCCTAAATGTATTGCTTGCTTTAAGACATTTTACAAGTGGGAACATATAGAGCTTGGAAGACATAGCATTGAGAGTTTAGGTCTTCCAAGTCAGTACCGAAGAAATTAGTAATGCAGTTAGTTTGTCTGTAGTCGTAAGGATACTGTCATCGTGGCTTTGCATATTGGGGTTGGGCACATTCAATCAGGAAAAGATCTTGAGCATTTATAACGGCTTTGAACACATGTCATTCTCATCCAAATGTTGGTTCACTGGGTTATCACCTTGCTCCGAAAATGCTCTTAGCTTGTTTTTCAGTACAAAAACCTTTTTCGCTTGAAAGCCATCACTGTACAAGGTTAGGCATTTATGTTTTGATTCCCTGACTTTGCAGTGCTGAGAAAATATCCACGCCTATATTAGTGGTACTATGTATTATGACGTTCACAATGTGCAAAGGCCTGATATAGAACCAACTTCAAATCAATTACAAGAGTTTGGCTGACTATATTCTCTCTAAATAAAAAACAGTGGGTTATTATTAAATCTGGTTTTTCTGTTTGGTGAGTGACACCAGGATTATCAGATTCCCTATTATAGATGGAGCACGCTTACAAATTTCAATACAAGAATTATATTTAATTTCAAATTTTTCCAAATATTCAGAAAGGGTTTGGAAAATATCTCGTACTCTTGTACGTTTCAAGCTACTTGCAAAATAAAAAGAGTAAATTATTTCTTCAATGTGAATGAATCTGATATAGGCAAGCAACTGTGATTTTCCAATTATGTAAGCCGAATCGTCAGCTTTAATGATAAATATAGACTTATTTATAATTTCAAAATTACAATTCAAAATTAATATTGTCTCTGAATAAAGTTTTTCTTTGAGTTCCCACGCCACACTGGCATCCTCATACGCTGCACCATTTGGGAACCACTTATCAAGGCTCTAATGCGTGCAATGGGAATGATTTTACCATTATATATCACGTAATGCAAGTTAATTTTCTCTCATTTCGGTGGGGATTGATGTGATTTGATTCCAGATCTTCTCATATATGGAAATCAGATTTGATGAAACTGTCGACATTGTACCTGTACATGTGCCCGCAGACGTGGGTATGTCTTTGATAACTCCTATGTTAAAACCTACATTTATTTCTAATGTTTTATGAACCAGTGTGCAGTGATCACCTGCGATCTGATTACAATTCTAGATCTAGATTATACCATTTCTATCCTGAATTCTATCAAGATAAATTTAAAATAGTTTTTAAATATTATCTTTGTATTGCGTCACTAATAGGCACCGTCGGTCCATGTAAACATTGAAAGCACTGCTTGCCTACTGTAAGCAGAATAAAAATCTGATATTATCTTCACAAAAACTGTTTAGATTGCGACCAAATTTATCTTTTAATTCAAGCGGTATCTTTATTTAAACTTTGTATTTATCTTTAGCGACAGAAGACTATCCCCGTCACGAGGATATACTAGAAATCAGCCTGAACTTGTTTTTACAGCTTTCAAAATCAACCGAATTTTGAACTTCCTCTCACAGCTGCGGAGTATTTTAGCCAATTAAATAATATATGGTAAAAAAACTGCCGTATTCTCTTGTCAATGTTGGCGCATGCACATTTTGAGTCTTACGAGATTCGTATGTACAGGAGTGTTTTTACACATTTTGATTCACATTATTCGAATATTTAATAAGGTGATGATTTGAAGAAGTAATATATGAAATTTCCAAAAAAAAATTTGGCTCCTTGGTAATGATACAAAAAATATTCATATATTTCATTCTATTGGAAACCTAAAAAACAACTCATTAATAAAAGAATAATTTTGTGCCATAATAAAAGCATATGAAGTTGATTTGACCACCAATTTTAACAATAATCTTAAATTCGAATTTTTCAACCATTTAATAATGATAAATGGAGATTTTAGTAAAAAATTTAATATCAAGGTTATTGAGAAAATGTTTATGGTTGATTACAAAACCAATAAAATAATACAAAAATAAGAATAAAATAACTAAACGAAAAAATTAAATGAAAATTGATTAAGATGTTATTTTCTGTATGTTTAAATAATTAAGTTACTTTAAGCATTATGGACAAATGAACAAGTCTTTGGCTTCCTTGGTTAGGCCAACACATTCCTCATGACCATAAATTCCACAAACTACACAAAGTCACATATATTTTACTTCATCTTCACAACAAACAACACAGTTGTTCTAATTAAATCCTTTAGCTTTAGCTTTAAATCTAGCTTGGTTACAGTTTTCAAATGTATTGTTGGTAGCCTGTATGTCGTCCTTCTTGTCTTTCTTACCTTCAAATAAAACTTTCTTCAATACCACACAACGACTTTTAATAGCAGGTTTTATAACTCGCGAAGTCTTTCTTTTTTCTTTCGTTGTAGGCAAAATAATGAATTTAAAACCAAAAGATAAAAACAAGCCTTGATTTATTTTTTACCCTGACTTCATATACAAATCTGCTTGCCGAGCTGTTCTATAGGTCACCAACATCTATCAGGACGTGGTTAAATTTATCAAATAGACCATGAACCAATATCGGTGCAAATATATCGAACAGTGACATCCTAAACCGAAATCCGATTATATATTAATTAATTTTAATTGAGGTATTTAATGTTTTGCTTCTAAACCCACGATTTCTAAATGGTTTTAACCTACGGCATCTACTACGCACTAATTCTAGTGCCCAAATGGATAGCAGTAAAAACAAATCTAGAGTCCGATTTTTATAGAAAACCCGTCATTAGGAAACAGTAAGCTAATGTTGCCTCAAAGTTTGATATACAAATTTTACAATTGGATTTACATTTTTGGTCTGTTTAGTCGGAAACAACTTTGAGTAGAACTGGCTTTTGCACGGCGTCCTAGAATGAAAGTTTTAGGGAAAGAGGAGCTTAGGAAGAAGGAGGATTCAAATATAAGTTGACTTGAAGGAAATGATAAAATTCTGGGAGCTGAAGGAGGCAGAGTACAGGGTGCATTGGTGGTCTTAGTTCAAAAACAAAAGTAATGGCCCTAATAAAATAATTATGATAGTTAGTTAATAATATGAAGATAAATAAATACAGTAATGCATAAAAAAGTATTATTGGAAACCATGAACTTTATAGTTAAAAATTAAATAAGATATATTTCTAAAATGCCAAATTTTAATGACTTTCAATCACTCTTGGTAATAGTAAGTGGGCTTCGTACAAAAATTAGGGGTTTTAGTAGTAAATATGAAATATCTTTAATAAATATTCACCTACCTGAGAGATTAAACAAATTTAAGACGTTCATAAATCATACTTTTTTTATTAATTCCTTAGTTTTCGGAAAATGAGTGAGAAAGTCTGCAGTGTACATATTTCTATAAAATTATTAAGTTAATATAAAATGAAGAGCTAGTACTGTTTTAGGTCCACACAGTTTTACAGGGAAAGATAATTAAATCAAAAGAGATTTTAAATAGTCATACACTTTATTAAATGGTTGTATGTAAATCTATTTTTATAATTAAATATCATAGCTACAGCAGTGGAATGTATTTAGGTTGTTATTTTTAAAGAAATGCTAAGCCTTCATTAAACTTTCAATATTTTAGTTATATTCAAATATTTAAAGTAGACCAATACTATTCTCAAAATATTTTACGGGAGTGCAATTAATAGTCTATATCTAAAATAAATAAAATACCTTGGAGTATATACATCACTTAAAAGCCGTAGAATTAATTAAATATTTTACTGGAGTGCAATTAATAGTCTATATATAAAATAAATAAAATACCTTGGAATATACACATCACTTAAAAGCCGTAGAAATAATTAAACCATAAAGAATATAATTATGTATGTATATTTTCGATCATTACAATGCGTCTCACCATTTATATAAATGATAACTATCCCATTCAACTCTGTGCTTTAATTCATAGTTAGCATTGTGTAGTTAGAAAGACGTGGGAGGGTTATGTTTGGCAATAGCTCCAATTAGGCCAAACCAACAAGCTATAGGCCTATCAATTGTAGACGTTGTTTCGAGCGTTATTGGGCTGTGCTGTTTCTCTCTCTCTCTCTCTCTCCCCAACACACACACACACACACACACTTTTCCCGCCGCTACGTCACGCAGATAACGTGACACCCGACATTGATGTCGCCTGTGTTGCAAGTTAATCAACTAATGGCATCACTGACACGTGGCGCGAAGGGGCGAAGTTACGTGTCTAAGTTGTCGCGCTGTTCTCCTAATAATGTCGTCAACAACAGGTTGACTCGCGTGACTTTTATTCTTTCTCTCTCAAACCCACGTAGAAAAAAGTGTAGTGATCTAAAAAAAACTGGGCTTGGAATTTTGATAATTGCGACGTTTCATGACCATCTGAAACCTGAGAAAGGGGTTTTCGCGATTACGTCCGTCTGTATCTTGGCCTAGAATCGAAACCGCTTTACCCATCGGCCTAAAATTGTAGCTAGGGTTTTTATAAGGTTACCCGAGGAAATTTTGGAATTAGATATCCAACCTTAAGATTAAGGGTATTTTTACTCAAGGTCAAAAAGTGAAAACATGGATTCATTCTAAATCCGCTCTAAAGATCTTCATCAAATTATCTAATTAAGGAGATGACCTGGCGGTCTAGGGGTAAGGTGTCAGGCCTCTGTGCTGGAGGTCCAGGGTTCAATCCTCGTTCCCGGCACAGATTTATATGATTGCCAAACCCTTCTTTCAGCTCTGGCAAGACGTGTATTAATCACAACTTGTGAATATGTGAGATTCCAGGCCTCCCCATGGTTCGGATCCCATGTTAAACTGAAGGTCCTCCATTTCGTCTCACAATCACCCTATCACTACACATTAGCGTAAGTGCGTACAACCCGAACGGGTAGTAAGACGCGGGAATAATAATATAATAACAATAATATCTATTTAGGTACTGTTTACCACCATAAACAAAATTGAAATATCCTTTTTATCATAAAAATGAATTGTCCAGTAATTGAAATAAACGGAAATTGCCAATTTTGATATTATCTCGGCAATTATTTGAGTTAGGAAATATCTTTTTGTTTTAAAGATGTAACACTTATTAAAAATAAAAATCTTTTATTCGAAATTTTGTTTCTAAAAACCATATTTTACAAGTTATAAGTATATATATATAATGTTTTTTAAGGTCTTTAAAATATTAAACTGATTAATATCCTCTTTGGGGAATAGATATGTTCCTCTTTTCTTATTACCTTCTAACAGTGTATATTATTCATTCATGCACGTTGGTGGAGTGTTTCTGAACAATATACATACCTTTGATATACAAATACTACTGGTTTTTAGAAAATGTTTCTAATTAAAAATAGAGAGAGAGAAAAGTATGTGCGGTGTACCGTACCATTTATTTTGTTTGTACTGTATTTATGAGAATATCCTCATATAAGACGATGGGGATGGAATAAATTAACGTTAACTTCAATACACGTAAGACATTAGATTGATACTGTGCTACATCTATCTAGTGGTATGCAAGTCTAATGTTCGATTCCAGACATAAAATAAAATAAATCTATCTTGGACATGATTTTGTTGCCTTTATTAAAGTAATAGATTGGGAAAAAGCTGGCTGTATGAGTAAAATAATTTGGTTAATACACACCACATCTGATAGCTTTTAAGGGCACTAAAATGTTTGAATAATTAAAAGTGTAAAAAGAGTGACCAAAAAAAGAATCTTTTTAATGGAATGAGGAATGTAGCTTAGTTTGAAATGCACTCACATTAGCGTATAGATTAATTGATTAAACCACTGAGAGAGTAACAACAAAGCGAGTTTATACCACCGCCATCTAAAAATAGATAGATAATTCAAAACCAAATACACATCAAATTTAAAACAAAACACGCTAAATGTTTTACATTTTTTTCTTCTTTAAGGATTAATTCGTTAATAGCTCTTATGATAAAAATACCATTCATGTCCTAAAAAATACTTTTTAAGCTCCCATTTATGGCATGGGCTTTAGTAAGGTCAAACTTTCATAGTAAAGACCTAGTAGAAAATACTGTACAAACTTTAAATTTTCCTTCGGCATTGTTTTTATTTTACTATTTTATTAAAGTTTTTTTTATAGCTATTGATAGTATAATATATTAAAGGTGACAGCTACATATCACGTTATCTGACATATGAATACATGAAAGTAACTCTAGTCACTATTTTTTAACCGTCAAATAAGGCCCTTCCTAGGAAAATTTGACTGTGGCTATACTCAGATTACTATAAGAAGAATCGTATTTGACATTTATAGAAGATACTATATAATAAGCCGTTGAATTATTTTTTAGCCAATCATGCCTAAAATATAAACTAAAGACATTTAAACATATTAATGTTGACTACTCTACAATCTCCTGACTGAGGGTCGCATACATTCTTGGGGAATTGGTAGGGGGTCATTCATGAGATCTATACTACCTAATTCCCAAATATGGTACACACATTGATTTACACACATACACACATACACATATTAATCCTGTATTTATTTCTGCAATTTGAAGTGATTCAGTTTTAGCTGGCGAGCCACAAAATACATACTAGAGGGTCGTGGGTTGGACAGGCCTGCTCTAAAATGTTTTTCAAACGCAATATTGGACCCAAAGCTAAAAGCTGCATCGGAGGAAATAGACAATACACTAGACTACTGATGATGGGGAAGTTGTATTTCAAATGCCGTTCGGCTGTAATAAAGGTGGTTTAATCTAAAAGTTTTTTCAATCATTCTTCACGAAAATACATGTACTTTCTCTAAATTCAACCTTCCTTTTCATTAACTCATTAGTACATAGGTGTATAACTCGAACAGGTAGTAAGACGCAAACTAAAAAAAGAAAAAATTAGCTATGCTAAGGTTTAGGTGTTGAGGAGAGTTAATTTTTGAGATAGTGTAACCTATTAGCACGTAACACAATTTTTGAAAAAAATTCCCCCTCAGTACAAGTGACTGGGACCACTGAATTGGGCGAGATTCCAGTGTTTGTTGGTTGAGCTACTAGTTTTAAATCCCATTTAGGGACTTGACAAGAATGAGTCAAGAGTATATTTACATTCAATTAGTTGAATGTAAATATAACTTGTTTCTGAGGGACTAAGCCAGCCTCTAATTTAAGTGAATAATAATATTATTTTAATAATCTTATTCTAAAATGTATTAATTGAAAAATACATTATTTATTATTTTTCAAATTAACAATAATAAAACATAAAAAATCACCAGATCGTGTATTCTTAATATAAAATCCCTTTTAATATCATTGGTATTAATTTTTTTTTCATTCCTATATTTAATAAAGTGAATAACTTCATATATTGAATGTCAATTTCTTTTGCATATTTTGCTAGTACAAGAACAATGTAAATCAAACGTGACGTAGATTTTTTTTTCTGGTAATTTACCACAAAATGTTCATCCTTTATCAGTAGAGTGCGACTTTTCTTTAAGAGCAATTGCTGTTTATAATTTAGTCCGATAAAGGTTACTGCACTTGGCTATCTTAGAATAGGAGGGCCTGGTTTCAATGGAATTTGGGGGTCCAGTATGTTTGTAAAACTATATTGAAACTTCTCATCCACAACAGCATCTTAACACGAAATCCGGTATGTTTTCACATATTTTTGCAACTGTTTGTTTGACCAGACTAAACAAAAACAATATCCTTAATATTATGTTATATTTTATATAATTTGAGAAAAAAATTAAAAGAATAGAACTACTTTTATTTTTTTGAGGCCCTTCGATACTGAGGCCCAAAGCGCACTCTTCTTGCAACTGAGCGGTGATCTACCATTGTCTGCCTTACTCTTGAATCAACTTGGTAAAAATACCAAGCCTGTTTGGGAATATTAAGTTTGATTTGGATCTTTGGGCTCTAGCCCACAATCGCAAACTCTTATCCCAGTGTTATAATGGTGATGAAAAATGAAAATGGTACCGTTTATATGATGCTGTAAGTAATACATAATATAAGAGTAGATCGAGTGACAAAGTAAATATATGAAGGTAGAGTGTGTTGATCAAAAGAAAGGTGTAGGCTATTTAAGACGTGGCTAAATGTTGTAAACGAATGTGTGACATTATCTACTTTAAGAGATTTAAGAATAAAAGTTTATGTATGACTCTGTGTATGGATGTTGTTGAAGAAAAGGCTGTATGGAAGGATAAGGGATGTGTGTAGAAATTTAGGTGGATGTATTAAGAACGGAGTTGATTTTCTAACTATATGCACATCTTCTTGCCTATCCCGTAAGGGAGCTCCGTATATATATATATATATATATATATATATATATATATGTATGTATGCTAGTGAGATATCACTTGTCTTGTTTGGAGATGACTTTTTCTCTCTTAAGGTTATGGTAGGTGGAGACTTTAAGGTATGATGGTGCTTTGTGTATTTGTTAATTTGAGGGATACTCTGTGAATTGCCCCATTTTAAAAGTATAAGATTGTGGAGTACGTGATTTAATGGCAGTGATTTTGTAGTTTTTATAGCAAAATTTGTATTAATTTATTTAAAAAAAAAATTTCTCTGGTAGAAATATAGAGTTTAATTTTCTTCACATGGTGATATTAACAGTTGATGTCATTAGCATTGTGGCGTTATATGAGAAGTTATTTTTTTAAATGAAGATAGTGATCATCCAAGTTAAGGACTCCCTTGAGGTCACCATGTGAAGAAAATCAAACTCCATATTACTACTAGATAAAAATCTAATTTATTTTGACCACTAAAATATTTTTATATATAATTATTGCAAGAACACCAACTTTTTTCGTGCCCTTTATACGCTCACCTTAACCTATATCAGGGTTAATGGTGGGTACAATCACACCTCACCGTAGAAAAGAAATCTTCAAACCACGCGTATCTCAATTGGTTTGTTTTTTTCCTCTCCACCTCGAATTTGACGCACCCGTGCTCTTGACCAATAAACAAGGCCTCTAACCAATTAGGCACTTCGGTTGATCACGTATCGTTTGTTGACTTCAAGCGTCTACAGTTGGGAATACTCGGTTGGAAGCTCACTGTAACGAGGCGGAAATTCCACTTACGATTTTAATTAGGTGTATTAATTAGTAGGGGATATATTCTATCAATGGTTTTTTTCTACCCCTAATGGTCTGCCTCAGTGCCAACAGGGAAGTTCCTTTGATGTGATGTATTTAAGCTCAGTTGGGATTGGTCTGGATCGTCAAATGGGGGACACAAGGCTATTTAGTACTGTCAGTGCTTATAGTCTGTTTAGAATGAACAGCGTTCAATTGTGACCGCGATGGTCTTTAAAAGTCGAGACCACTAGAGGTGTTCGGAAACGCTTTCTGGACGATGCAGTATTCATTTTTAATTTCTCGCTATCTTAGAGGTAGGAAAAGTATTGTAATCACCAACAAAATCTAAGTCGAGAATTTGATGAATGACGAAGTTTCATGACCCCCCTCCCCCAATCCAAAAGAGTTGTTTTTGAATTTCCGTCTGTCTTTCTGTACCTCAGACAAGAGCCTAAACTATTTTACAGATTGGGTTAAAACTATGTATTTAAGGCCCGTTGACACGATATTAGTTAACTAATGCAAGTACACTAATTTGGCTGCGCGCGCACAGCTTGCACCGTGTAAACAGACAAGCAAGCTACTAACATGCAAGTCTACTTGCAACTGAAAAAGTTGGTCACCTTGCAACTTTACTAATGCAAGTAGACAATTCAATATGGCGGCAACTAAAGAAGTGGTTGAGCGGGGGACACTTATTTGTGGAATGTTATGAAAAGAATGAGTTTTTGTGCAATTTTAAGCACCGAATTTATAAAGATAAGAATGGGAGGGATATTGCACTAGAGGATATTGTAAAGTTATATCAGGTGTACATAAAGTTTCCAAAATAAAATTTTAGAACTACGTACATTTTACAAATGTTCCTTGTGAGAGATATTATTTAATATCGGTAAACAAATGATATCAATAATTTTAACAAACCATAATTTCCTACCACTCAACGTGGCATGTGTAATTTTTTTTATATACGATCACAAAATATAATACAACATTGTAGTAACGTGATTAGTTCTGGCAACATAATATTCGCGTTATCGGCAAGTAAGGTATGAATGGCCGGTGGTTTTCACGCGAAATCTTCGGCACGTTTTCCAATCTCCATATTTGACACTTTAACCAAACTTTATAAGTTTTAATTATAAATGTTCAGCCCACACACTTCAAACACTTTGTAGTAATGCTTTGGAATCTTGAGTAGATAAATAATATAAGATTATTATCGTATAGCAAACCAAATAGTCTATATTTAAACCAATCTACAAATTAATGAATTATTATTTTTAAGGAATAATTTAGGCCTTGCATTTAACAAATTATTTTGTTATTAGTATTCTAAAATTTAAAACAAGGTTTAAAAAACCTGCGTTAGGCCTATTTAAAAAAATGCACAACAAATTAATTTAGGCCTATTATTAATTTAAAAAAAATATATTTTAGGCCTAGCTAGAATTTAACAAGATATTTTGTTATTAGTATACCAACATTTAAAACAGGGTTGAAAAAATCTGGGTTAGACCTATTTAAAAAATGCCATACCGAGTTTGGTTGTATTGGGATTTATTTACCTTATTTGAGTTTAATTTTATTTAACATGTATACTAAATAAGTTAACAAATCAAGTAAATTAATTTAATAATTATTTGGGATCAACTAAAATATATTTTAATGTATTAAGGAACTAAGAAATAGGATACACACTAATCACTAACTTTTGTATGTTGTCTATATAAAACAATTATTTTAAATAGGTAAACTAATTATGATAAATTGCGTTTACTAAAAATTGTAATTTATGTGGCCACCCATACTTATTATAAATTCACCCTTACTAGCTCCTAACACATAAGCGTAATTAGTATATGCGTATAAATTACCCGAACGAGAAATGAGACGCAGTGATAAAAAAAAGGCTCCAATAGAGATACCCGTTATCACCTCTCTTCATTTTCAGCCATGTTTTTATAAGCGCTACTAATACAAGTGAAAAATACGTGTCAACACAACTAACATGTTAGTAAGCTAATACTAGTAAACTTGCATTAGTCCATTAACATCGTGTCAACGGGCCTATAGGGTTTTCATAGGGTTGTCCTGAGGGATTTTTTTTTTAATTGGATATCTATACCGAAAATTAAGGATAGTTTACTGAAGGGCGAAAAGAGAAAAAAAAATCTATTTTCTCAAAATTGGCTCAAACGATTTTGATTAAATTTAATTTCAAAACATTTATAAATATTCAACACATAATTGCTACTCTCAATATTTCGGCAAAATTACTTCAAGGGCTCCATTCTGATGTGTAAATTCTCATTTTATTTTTTATCATATCTCCGAAACTATTTGAGATATGAAATTACTTATCATTGCAAATATGTAGTTCTAATTATAACACAGACATTTTATTTGAAACATATTTTTATAAAATCAATAACTTTCAAGCTATACGCTAATATATATTAAATTTGCGAACACTAAAAGTAAAGTATTGTAATCTTAAAAAAATCTAACCTGAAATGTTGATGGAAGGTCCTTGCGGAGTTCCATACTATTTATTTAATAATGAAACTAGGTATCCAAAATAATGGTACTAGAGAAATCCTTACAAGAGTTGGAGAAAATATATAGAATACAACATTGAACATTCTAAATAAAATGATTCATTGAATGTATTGTACTAGGTAAAACTACAATAAAACACATACACAATCTTTGCAACATTCTGTAGGCTATTATTATTATTATTATTATTATTATTATTATTATGTGAATGTTTCCACATACCAATCCTACCTTTGGGCGTCCGTGCTTTAACATTACTAAGATTACAACAGAGAAAATAATAACATTGCGTGTTTCGTTGCTGATAAACTTCAAAACACATTTTAATTAAAAATATATTTAAACTACTTTAACAAATTAGAAAAACAAATGGAAAAGTATGGTAGGATGGCAAATAACTCCAGAGTAGAGTGGAAAACCATATAGAGAATGCCACCCTCTCTACCCCCAATCTTTATTCTAAATCCAATCTTGGCGTCATCGTTAGTACGAGTATAGTCTGTTGTAAGAGTGATGACTTAGATTATTTTAATACCGAATTAGTTTTTATTACTTTATTGGTTCTTTGATACTGATTCCCAAATCTTGAATTAAGCTGAACTCTTTTTTTTAACTAAATACATTTATATTACTTTAGAAGTGTTTCTACGAACTTATACTTAGAACATAGAAATATCAATCGAAACATAATAAAAGTTCATTTTACCATTTTTGAACTCATAATACATTTCCCCGAAATATAACTTAATTAAATTATTTTTACTATATTAACTGCCTTGCCTTTTAGATAGGAGTTATGGTCAATCTTTTAAATTAAATTGTGGTTTGGATATAAAAATAGTATAATAATAATAATAATAATAATAATAATAATAATAATAATAATAATAATAATAGTAAAAATTATTAAGGCTACTAAAATTATTTTCTTAAAAAAAAAGAACGTTGATGATTTATAATTTGGTTTGGCTAAATAATATGTTCATATTAGGGGTAAAGTAAAAGATTTATTAAAAATAAAATAAAGGGAAATTAAATAATCTATAAGAAAATATATAAAACATGTGTTGTTTTGGCTATGTGTGTACCTAAACCATTGGCCAAGAGCACCATTAAACCAGATATTTTTTGTTATCCTGTTACTTGAAGGCCCTGGCCTGAATCTATGTTGATGAGTTTTTTCCTTAAAATATTTTATTTCTTTACCTAAAAACAAATATTGATCATTTTCTCTTCATTCTGTCTTCCTTGTCCACATAAGGTTAGACTAAATTGGTAAATGGGCTTTGCGCATAGTTGAATATAAAAAAAAACCTGGAGGTATTCCACAGAGAGTCTGATTTGTCTTAATTTACTAATAGGTTTTAATTTGGTTTCAAATTGGAGTTAAAATAATCAACAAATTTTTTCGTTAACGTTCCATATATTTTTTGAAACAAAGCTATTAATAGTTTCAAGCATTTTAACGCTCAAATAATTGTATATTCTGGGGGAGCCGGAGATTAAAATGGAATTGCTTCAATAAGGGTATTTTTTTTAACAGTTTTATTTAGTCCTCTTTCAACCCGATTCTGCTGTAACACCTCGCACTACACCCATAAATCTCTCTCCGATTTAAATTGCAGAAAAACTTTTGCCTGATTACAAATGTTATAAAAACAGAAATTGTTAATAGATTTTTTTATTTAAAGGGTTAAATTGTTATATTAAATACTAAATTGATAAAATAATTATGTGTATTTTAGTTACCAAAGGATTAATGTTATCTGAGCATTACAAAAGTTCATAAAAATACTTTTATATATGCATTTGTAAATAAATGTAGTAGTCAGCTGTCACTTTTCACAGAAATCATTTATACCAATGAAATAATAGGAATAATAATATAGCTACAATTTGTCAATGTTGATAGCAATACATTTTCTACCCTACAGCAATTTAACTAAATTAATCGTAATATACCTAATCCTTATATTTTATATAAAATAAATAATATCCATACAATAAATAAATAAATATGAATGAAAGATATTTAAAAATTATATATATAATATATATATATAAATTAGATATATTATAAAATTCATATATTTTAATAAATTATTTGTATATATATTTATATATATAGATAACTACATTTATATATATATATATATATAAATATAATATTAATCATATATGTCATATGTTAAATATAATATTATATATTATACATACGTAATATTTATATATATATTATTATTTATTTATATTATCAAGACAGACGTAAGTCCGTCAGTGAAAGATGGAAGATACTTCAACTCAGCAACAAGGACTTTAACTATTCTATTTATGTTAAAGCAAAGGGCCATAACATAAAATCACCCTTACATTTTGTATTATTTATACCTTTTTTCACTTAACGTATTAATTTAACTATTTTTTAATAGTCTATTATAGTTATAACTATCATAAAATAGTAATACGAACCATGCTGTACTTTAATATAAAATATTTGTAGTATCAATTTATATTTTAAGCATAATTTCATTTCCACGGGAGTGTCAGACCGTATAGTTGTAAAACTAGTAGAGAATAAGATAATTGGTAGACCATGGTCTAATTTAATATAAAATAATATAATATAATATATTTTAAATACACTAAAGTACATTTGTGTAAAATTCTTTTTTATGTAACAGCGATCTGTACACAACAAGGACGCCATTTTATTATTTATGTTGTTTATTCCTATTTCATTACTTATAGTTAAGATAAATAGTATAATGCACTGCAAAGATGTTAACCTAATTTTATCTTAAAATAGAAGTTTATTAAAAACTCGTAATATTTGTGAAACAAAATAGTAGGTATATACATTGTTGTAGAAATAAAACACAAAAGATCATAAATGAAATACTATACACTGTTATTTACTTACTCTGTGGCATTAGGAACTAATAACAACAATGATACATAATAATGGAGAAAAGAGAAACATCTTTATCCAACAAAGAGAGTAAGAATCAACTTCACTTTCAAAGACCTGAATTAAAAAGTATATATATTTGCTTATAGTTCAGAAACTAGTGGTTTCATAAAAATATATTTCTAATAAAAGATTGTGACTTTTAATAGTTAACAACAATTTACAATGATAAGTTATTTCGTTTCTTGAATAGTAGCAGAGAAATCATGTAGATTGGAAAATGTTCCTAATGTAAAGTACCCTTTTATTCATTCTTATGAGAAAACGAGTGTTACCATCTTATTATAAAAACAAACAGTGTTTCAATATGAAATGTAATCAAAATTGTTAAATCAAATTATGAGAAAATCGATTTTTTCTCTTTTTTACCTTCAATAAACTACCCTCAATTTTAGGGTCGGATATCTAATTCCAAAAACCTCTGAAGTGGACCATATGAAATCCCCAGATACAGAGTTTAAGCCCAATAGGTAAAATAGTTTCAGCACTAGCCCGAAGTACAGACAGACAGACAGACAGAGGGACAAACAGACAGACGGCATTGCGAAAACAACATTTTTTTGTTTTGTTTCAGGAGGTCATGAAATGTCGATATTTATCAAAATCTCGAGTCCAATTTTTTTGACGATCACAATACTTTATCTTCGAGGTGTCGAGAGAAAGTAAAAGTATGTTATGGTGTAATAGAAAGAATATATATTTTATGTTATATACTCGTACATTGAATAACCTTAATATATATTTGATTAATATATTAAATATAATAAATTTTATTCCTAATTTTATGTTAAAAAATTAATGTTCACATTGATTCAACTATGATTTATTTAATGAACAAATTTTTAACAGTAAATATATATTATACTAGCAATATGGGCGGGTTTTCTTTGAACTCAGGTGGCTCAATTTACTTACCTTAATATTATAGAAAAAAAGGCCACCAAGTATCTAGAAAGCATCCTTGCCAAGATTTATTTAAAGATTTATTGTGTTTCATACTTGCGTGTAGAATTTGTTATTTTACTTGTTATTTTTTATTATCATTACTTTTTACTTTTTTGCAATCATACATGCAGAGGAAATATTGTGATCGTAAAAAAAACTCTATATGTTAATGTATTTCGACGTTCATGACCCCCCGAATCCGAAAAAGTAATTTTTGAACTTACATATATCTGTATTTCTACTGACTGGGCTAAAACTTTGAATCTAGGGTTTTCATAGGACTATGCCGTGTAGTTTTGGGAATTACATATCCAACCCTAAAATTAAGGGTAGTTTACTGAAGGACAAAAAGATAGAACATCTATTTTCTCCAAATCGGCTTGAATAATTGTGAATAAATTTCATTTATAAGCATTGTGAAATATTATAAACCAGATGGCTACTCTCATTTTTTCAAAAAATGACTTTAAGGGTTCTGGTCTGATACGTGGATTCCCATTTATTATCACATCTCCGAAACTATTTGAGATATGAAATTACTTATCGTTGCAAATTTGTAGGTGTATTTAAAATACAAATATTTTATTTCAAATATATTTTTATAAAACAAATAATTTACAAGATAAACTCCTTTTTCCTTTCTTTTGCAATCCCGTATATCTATGTGTCTGTTCAACCCTAAAATTAAGATTATATCAATAAAAAGCGATAAGAGAAAAATCAGTTTTTTTAAAAATTTGCTCTAACGATTTTGATTTAAATTCGTATCTAGACATTGATTAAGACTATAAATAAAATGAATATTTTATTTTCCCCCTGAAAATGAATTTAGGATACTTTACAATACCGGAAATTTCCGTATCTTCGCAACTATTTGAGATACTAAATAATTTATCATTGCAAAATTGTTGTACTATTAAAAATAAAAAAACCTTTAAATGAAATATAGTTTTAATAAACAAATAGTTTCTGAGATATTGGAAAATATATTGATACAATTTTGTGAGCTTTAGATATACTTCCTAAGTTTTAACGCAATAATTCTCTAATGCCATAGAGTAAGAAATTTGTAAGTCTGGCAAAAAGTGTATGTTCTCTATCCTTCTACCTCTTAGAGAAAATGTTTTTACAACAATAATATATCTCTTATCACTTTAGACTCAATAGTCAATATTTATCTTTTTATTGGTTTAAATTCATAAATTAGGAATTCAATAGTGAAGCGATGACCTAAAGATGTGCAACCCCTAATAAAAATCTCGAACATTTTAGCTACATGTCAAAGTTTTAATACTTTGTTGACCCTTTTAGACCTAATATTGATTCTTTTTATTGGTCCAAATATACTAAACGGACATTAATTCTTTAAAAATTAAGTTTTAAAACTTTAATCTGGTAATAAAAAAACGCAATTTTTTCACGACTTTCAAGTGTATATTATTTCGTTTCACATATTTACAAGTCTTAAGTAAATATTTCAATTTTTAAACAATAGACTGAGAAAGTCCGTGTAGAATTTCATACCATTTTTTTGTATTATGAGGATAATATAGTATATTCAAGTTTCGATTACTTGCAAAAATAAACATTTTTATAGCATTTATATTAAAAGTAAATATTTGGGAGGACTTTAATTATCCTTGACATAAGATGATATACTTTTCATGATTTGTTGTTTGTATTTGTAAAGTATTTCATGTATATTTTCAATTTAAATTGCAACTGAAATATTAATTGATATAATTATATTTGTTAATAATGCATTTTTTGTTGTTGTGCTAGGTTTGTTAATAAAATTATCTTTGAAATATGAATAGCTCTGTGTCTGTGATTACATTTTGATATCACCTATTTTGTATTAGTAAAATATTTCGAATAAATTTATATTAATAACAAAATGTCGGATGTTGATATTTTTAAAAAATTCAGGCTTTTTTGTATTTTTGTAGGGGTTTCTTTAAAGTACAAATTTTTATTTAGTTAGTGTTGTTTGTCATAGGTTATATTGCAGATGTACTTTTGGAACCTTTTTACATTTCTAATGTTTGTAAGGGTATATATATATATTTATATATATATATCGGAGCGTAGCGTGTCTGTCTATTGAACTAAGGATCCCAGGTTTGATTCCCGGTAAGTCTGAAAAACTTATAATTGGTAAAATGTGGGTTTACACTTTCACAGTGGTAATTTAACGCCCGTGGACTGGATTTTGTGCCTGTCTTCGTCTTAAGTTATAACATAGGTCATATGAATCTATGACAGGCTTAGACAGCCGGGCATTTGAGGTTGGGAGACGGTAGAAAGATAACCCAGATAAGAGTTTAGAAGTTTTTACTGTATACAAACTATTGTTCAGCCAAAAAATTAAATATTGCTTTGTTAGATAAATTTAGTTTAATTTTCTACGCATAGTAATACCAATATTTATTGAATATTGGTCATTAAAATAATTATTTAAATTTATTTAAAGGTTTATCATCAACTATTAAGTCCTGTTGAAAATCCATGCGATGACCCTGTAAAATATCAAATAAATGTTAAAGCTAAGATTTAAATAAACCATATCAATGTGAGTAGTATTTTATTTATTCCGATAACAACAAAAAAGGGGGAAAACCAGGGCTTTAACTCGAGCTCCCTTCTACCCCAACTTTACTCCCATTGAGCCCACTCGCAGTAGGTGCTGATCTCCAGTACTTATATAAAATAACGCCCAGTTAACCCCTTACCGCCTCATTAGGATTCAAACCAGCCATCCTTTTCACAAGTAAGGCTTGGTAACACTTAATTACCATAACGCCCTGGTCGTTAGTCTGTACCGCAAGGTTATTTAAATTTGTACTCTTTTTACAAAACTTTTGCAGAATAGTTCAGGCATATGTTAGCAATAACTAAAGTAATTTAGTGAGGCTGGAATATACATAATTTCTTTCTTATTCATGAGTAAGGGCCTACTGTTTATATTTAGTTGTATCGTAATAATTTAAAAGTCATATCCAGGCGAAAAATTGCCTGGGTCAATTTATTTGCTTGTCCAATTCACAGTTCTTGTACTAAAAGATCAGCATGAGTTGCCACATTTTTTTAATATATATAAGAAAATATTCATCTCAAGACCTCTTGATTTCTCATATCAAGAGAAACAATCTTAATTGTGAAAATATTGACCTTTAGATTATTATGAATCTTTATATTTTATATGTTTCTGAACCAAAAAGTGGATTTTACAATTCTTTCTCTTGTCTGTCTGTCTGTCTGTCCATCCTTGTAATAGATCTGAAACTGTTTGATAAAATTTGGATCAAACTTGATATTTAGACGTTATACGGCAATACCTCAGAATCTGTTTTTTAAATTGGTACAAGTCCTAATATTAAAGGTGGTTTACTATAGAATGATTTTTTATTACATATTTTGGAAGATGGCTCTATTAATTTGGTTTATATTGCATACATAAGGTCTGTTTAACCTCCCTAATAACCATGCATAGTTTGTTTTTGGGAAAGAATTCGTTAAAATTTAGCTAGCTAATAGTAACTTTTAAAAAATCTAAGATTTTTTAAATGGCTTTAAAGACTTTGTTTTGAATATATGTCTGGGGATTGTTTGAAACTACAAACACAAATGTATACTTGGTTTTTGGATACACATTTGTTTAAAGGTAGTATACAGATTATTGTTTTTTAAAAACAATCTGAATATTTAAAAAAATGGTTGTAGTGACTTGCTTCAAAATGTTAAGTTTTTTTACATAAAAATAAATTATACATTCTAGGTTTTTCTAAAATATATTCATTTTAAAGTAAATTACTTATCAAGACTGATTTTTGTAGAATTTGAAATTTTTGAGAGTAACTTTAATGGTATTTTAAAAATCGGTATTGGAGCACAGTCTTACGTATACATAATAACATAGTATTTTTTTAAATTCATTAATCTATGAGTGGCTTACATCAGACAAATAATACAAAGAAATTGAAATTTGTTCAAAATCGGTTTTGAAGATTAAGTTCAAAATGGGTTTATGGATTTGTTTCATGATAAAAAAAATAAGTTTTTTATTTTACAAATTAAAAAATTTAGAATAGTTCACATATAGCTCACATTTAGTATTTGAAATTTTGCTAAAAAAATTTCAACCACTTTAATTTAGAATTAATAAATTAAGAGAGTTTATTGTGATTAATAAGATTGTGTGTTTGTTTCTCTGAGGAAAACTAACTCAAAGATAATTTTGTGAAACCTAAATATTGAATGTGTTTCCAAGTAATATTACCTAATATGATAAAATTTGTGTGATTGTATGGTACCATTTATTTTACATATACCCTCCCCCCTTTCCCTATTTTATATCGTTGACACCTTGTGTTAGTAGCGTCCTTACATTCACTCATAACGTTAAGTTTAAATCTTGTATTAGATACAGAAAATGTAAAAGAATAATCTTCAGAATAAATTATATTATTTAGATAAAAAAATTATAACAAGGGTTTCTTTTATTTTATTTTCAATTAATATAATTTTTTTGAAATTTTAGCATTCCCTTGGAATCTATTTTTTTTGCACATAATTTTATATAAGAGTTTTTTTTAAGTAATATTGAAGTGAACTTTAATTTGGATACAACCAATCAATGTCGAAAGGAATAGCTTAAAATTTTAAACTACTAAATATATATAAAATTATTTTTATTACTATCGAAAAATAACACATTGATTATTTTGCACTAGATTAAGTAAAGTGACATAATGAAACCTTCACTTAACGTTCGATTAGTATTTATTTAACGTAATTCACTTAAAGTTACTTAATATTCACGTAACTGAAAGAAACATAGCATTTAATCAAGATTAATTTGACGCAGCACAGATCTTGAGCAAAACACAACCAATGGATTTGAAATATTTTAGATCAAATAAATTCAAATATGGTTTTAGTTAACTCGGTTGTAGTGAACATTCGGCTACAATGAACCTAATTCATTTGTCCAAACCCACATTCATCTCAATATATGTCAAAAAATTTGTTTATAATTAATCTTAACTTCGGTTTTAGCGAACAGAAAAATTGAATTTTTCAATAAGAAATGTCATTCTAGCATCATAATTCTTTTAAAACATAACTTTTTGGTTGTTTAGACTTGAAAACAAAGATTCTCTACCCGAGTTCTTGTTTAGGTAACACAAAGCTTGAATAAAAGTACGGAATGTGGATAAGGAATGTAGGTGGTAGGAGTCACTGTACTCATTGACCTGTCTTGAGTTTTAATACCTTTGTCTGCGGCAAGTATCGTAAGACAGTATTCTGAGTTTTATTAATACTACAGGAGTTACAGGACAGTGAATGACAGTCTGTCAACATTTAGTAATTGTTTTCACTAATCTCTTTCTTCAAGAGAGTATATAAAACTAATAAATTAAACCTTCTACTCAGTTAAGTTTTTTAAATGAATGGATAATGTGGAATCAAATGTGAAAAAAGTACAAACACTAGAGAATGATTTAGAAAATAAAATAAACAAAACAATTCACAGTAAACAACAGCATCTAACACATTTTTTTCAAGAATGATTAAGAGATTTCAATAAAGAGCAATTGTATTCGTTTGAACTCTTATTATGTTGGTCACTAACCCTCTACTTTAGGATTTAAAAAAATCGATTTTAGTGAACTTCGGATGTATTAAAAAAAACTGAGTCCGTAGAGGTTAATTATAACCAGAGTTGACTATAATTGTTCACTAAAGTGCAATTCAAATGGCTAATGTTGATTTTATATGTTCTTGTTAAGAAGCCTAATTGAGTTACAAATAAAGTTGTAAGAAGATACTATGGCATTTGTGGTTTGTGAGATGCCAATAAAAGAACCAAACCGAAGAAGCCTGCACACTATACATAAACAGATGAAGCACTAAATAGTTATGTTGACACCGATTGCAATATTATTGTATTACAGTAATACGTGGCACTATTCACCTAACGTAACATGACATCTCCTCACCGGACACAGGATAACGCTTACGTTAAGTAACCGTCACATAGTCTATAGTTTCCAGTGATTCCTGCATTATGTTAATTATATCTCGTTAATACTTGAATAATAGAAGCACAAATATTTATAGTGAAGTTAAAATCTGATATCTAATGTATCGTCAAAAAATTCTTTGTCACAACATGTTGAACACCTTTCAACCTACACTTTCATTTCCCTGATAGTGCAATCATCTGGCACTAAACAAATGACCCTTTAATCTTTGGTTATTCTATTGAGTGCTCATTGTATAAATACGGTCTACCACGGTCTACCATGGTCTACCAGCTGCGCGTTGATAAAATCAGCCAAAATTATATCACATTTTGTTATTGACTAATAAACAAAATGAGAGAAAGCAGATAGCTGGTTTGTTATTACTCTAACTCATTGCGGCAGAGGATTGAAACTGGGCAAATGTCCTAACTCATTAGTATCTATTACTGAAATTAACTATTTATTGAAAATATCAACCACAATAGTCTAAGGAAGTACTCTATTAGGACCCAGGGTTCATACCTAACCGGATATAACAGATTTTTCTTCAGGGATAAACATCCGTAGCACAATTTTCTCCGGAGAGAAAGCAAAACCATTGGTCTCATTTCAATAGGGACAAGTAAATGAAACCTAGAAGTTATGTGAAAATACCTATCACAACATTTATAGACCCTGCCACCCTCTCCCATGGGTATTCTTATGTACTGGTGTAATCCGTCGGTTCAGAAAGTGAACGTTCAATATCCCAAAAATTAAAACAACTATTTTGATTAATTAAATATAGTTCGAAATAAATTATTGATTTTATATATTTTGGCAAGTATTCTTTTATTAAAATTATGCAAAAATTTATTTGTAAACCAGAAAATATAAAATAAAATAAAATGAAAAAAATCATTAAATCAAAGTTGTCTCGGTATTTACATACCTTTGCTAAAAATGTAATATACATGAGATGTGCTTTATCAATTTTATCTTTTACTACTTATACTGAATACACAGTTTCCCCTATAAAATACGTAGTATGTATATGAAGCAAACAAAGTGTTCAGTAAATATAATTCTATTTTTCTCTTTCTTCCTTTCCTTATATCTCTCTCTCGAGATATATATATTTATATATAGATATAGATATAGATATATATACACCCTATATAAACAATTTTTATACATTGTGTGGTTATTAATATGCATACCTGCTTTTATTATATTTTATTAAGAAACTAGTACCATAGATGTTTCCGAGAGTCTCTTGGCAAACAGCTGTAATTAATTTTTAAGAACTTGGTTTTATTAATATCCCGGTATATGTCAGTAGTCACCAACACTGTTTGAGTTTTTATTATAAACCATGCTGTTTTATAATGCATATTTTAATCACTTAACGGTTTTGAGAGCAATAATCTATCACAAATTGCAATTGAAGGTTATGAATGCAATAATTATATTTAAGTGAATCGATTTTGGTTTGTCATCACGTTTGATGGCACTTCTATTTTGCGGTTGCCAATTTTCGGAATTGTTTAGGGAGTAAAAATAGATTATTTTCTATATTAGCCTTACAAACGTTATTCAGTCCATGCAAGATTGACTAACTTCTATTTGAAATCTTAGGCAGCGTTTTCATATGGCAATTATCTAAATTTTAACCTTACTTTTATGTTACCTGTAAATATTGTAATTTTTCTGGAAAGAGATTTTAACATACCGTTGTTTTAGTTCGTGGTTTGTTCATTGTTGCTCTCTTTTGATAATGGAAATTCTTTTCCATTGGGGGATTTAAAAAATACGTTTTAGTTTGTCTTTGATTGAATAGAAAAGGTGACCTGGTGGTCTAGAGTTAAGGTGTCAGACTTCTGTGCTGGCGGCCGGGGTTCAATCCTCAGTCCCGGCACAGATTTATCTGATTTCCAAACCCTTCCTTCACCTCTGACAAGACATCTTGTTAATGTGGGGAATGCCAGGCCTCCACCGTGGTTCGGATTCCACGTTAAACTGCAGGTCCTCCATTTAATCTCACAATCATCCCACCATTACACATTAGCGTAAGTGCGTATAACCCGAACGGGTAGTAAGACGCGGTGCTAATAATAATAATAATAATGATTGAATAGAAGAACCATTTTAATTATTAATTAAGAATATTTAAAAAATAGAATTGGGTTATTTTCTTCCTTAAATAAAATGGATCGGAAATTATCCTCTGCCAAGTATTTTAAAACCTTGATTTACAGGAAGAGTTATCAATTAGATTATAAATATTATTTTCAAAAGGAGGCCATGTCCTCAAGTGACATTTTTACATATAATTCGTAGTAATTTATACTATATTAAGGTAAGAATTTGCAAATATATCTGAAGCTAACATTTTCACTTTGAAAACTGAAAGTTTCAACATCGGTGTTGCCAGAACATTTTATCATCTATTAAATTTGGTCATATAAAGACATTAATAATTTTGACCTTGGATATTAAAGGAGATATCCTAGGATGTAACCCAAATATATTTTATTTTAATAAAATATTTAATTTGTATTACTACTAAAGACATAAATCTATCAACTGTAATAATGTATTGTAGTGAACGCATCCTTATAAGTATATTTTCTGTATGTTGAATTCCTTTAATTATTTGGAGACAGGATAGAGCTTTTATTTAAATTAAATTATTTTTATTTTGTTGTAACGTAGTACATTTAAATATGTAAATTTTAAAGTCTAATTTTAATTAACTATTGTTTTATTTTTATAAATACATTTTATAATATATATTAGAAAACCATGCCATAGGTAGGGTCAGTGATTAAGGTTTTTTTTATTATACTAAAATAATTATATCTATCTTAAAATTGATTTGTGCCATTATTCTTTGAGTGTTGTACATTATTACCGATGTAATTAGTTTGATCTTTACTAGCTACTGGTGTATCAAGCAGTAAGTATTGATCCTCACACCAGGCGAGAGCTGCAAGATTCATTGATATAGTATTTAATATACGTATTCATTAAGCATTAAGAACTTGAGTTTATCAGGACTCAATCTTTAATCTTGATTTGATGTTTATTTATTTGTCCGATACCTTAGATAAGTCAGTAGCGTGTCTGCATATCGTTACCCGAGAATGCAAGTGTTCTATCTCCAAAATGGTTAAATTTGAGAAATTGTTTGTTTACGTTTATTTAGAATGAATATGATCCACCTACGGTTAATTTGAGACCACTATATAATTACTTAAGAAAATACAATCTCGAGTTGTCATCTAGTAACATTGGTTTTATACAAAAGGTCAAACTTCAATGCTCTTTTACACAAAAGTGAATAATTGGACATAGAACACTTGCATTCTCGGGTGACAATATTGAAAAAAGGGTCACGGGTTGGATTTCTAGCACGGCCAAAAATTTATCATTGATGAGAATATGGGCTTACACTTTCAAATTAATAAATTGATGTTCGGGGATTAGATGTTGTGCCTGTCCTAGTCTTAAAATAGATTACAAGGCATATGAAATTATGACAGACAGAGCAAGCCGGTAGTGAAAAATATATCACTTGAATAAAAAACTGACCAAGACACAAGGCTGGAAACAGTAATGGATGAAATATATATATATATATATATATATATTACTGCCTTATGTCTTAGTTTTATTCAAGCCATGTATATATATATATATATATATATATCAACCTTGAGGTATTAAAGTTCAAGATCTTTAATAAATCTTGAATCTAGAATATATATATATATATATATATCTTGAACTGTAATACTTAATTGGTTAATTAATAGATCAGATACATTTAATATACTGTACAGATTATGTAATTATGTTTTGTGTGCCACTGTAAAATAAAATATTGCAAGAAAAAATATATAGAGAGTTCATCCGGGATATACTCAGCGATCTGACATGATGTTTCCTTTTCCAAGACTTCTGACCTTAACCTTCAATTTTTAATTAATTTAATTTATATATATATATATATATATATATATATATATATATATATACTAACTAAAGTTAATTGGAGTCCTATGAAGATAGAAAGAGATAAACTAAGGACATTCAAACGGAAGATTATGATAACAATATGGGGTCCGGTAGGAGAAGAAGAGGGGTTCAGAAGATGAAAAAATAAATAAATATAATATGAGAATATAAAACAGCCAAATTTAGCGCAGAAAATGCGAGCGAGTAGGGTTAGCTGAGCGGACAATGTAGCAAGTATCAGACCAGAAAGAAGTCTGAAGGTTTTTTCGAAGATCCTGAGGAACTAGGGGTGGAAGAAGCTGCGAAAGAAGTGACCCAAGATAGAACAATATAGAGGAGTCTTGTGAGTTCAGCGCAAGGTCTGCAAGGCCTGTGATCACTAGTAAGAAGAAGAGTAAAGATTAGATCATTAGAGATAATAAAGATGAACATATACAAACACAATAAAAAAAAACCTTGTAATATTTTTAAGAATAATTTCACAACATACACATTTCCATTTCAAAGTAAATACAGGGAAAATTATCCAATAATATATTAATACTTCTACTACCTCATCTGAAACTTGTTTTTCGTGTTTGTGGTAATATTTTTAGAATAAACCAACATAGATACTTAAACTTATGATTGAACAAAGTTATTTACAATTACCTGTTAAGGGTTAAGTTTTAAACATATTTAAAAATGCTTGAATAAATAATTAATCTCAAATTAATAATATAAAAATTATTACATAATACCTTTTTAAACAATACTAGAATAAATGTTCCAATTCTTTAAAAAAAAACTACCATACTAAACAGTAATAATTATTTATTTATTTATTATTTTTGAAGTGATAGTCACAATTTTTAATCTTTATATTACTACCTTAATATCTCACTTTGTAATTTTATATCTTTCCCCTTTATCTAAACATTTATAACTGTTAATATTGTTAGTTTTTATGTATAATGTCGAAACCCACATATTTTGATTTAGTGGTCACATAAAAATGTCAAGATTCATCATAATTTCAAGGTTAATAGGGTCCACAATAATTATACCAACAAAATTAAAAAACCATATAAAATATAATACTTTATTTTCTTTTGCACACAACCGAGAAAGCACTTTATTACCATCATTAGTTCGTGTGCTATCATTTGGGGACCGCTGATCTAGAGTAGAGATATCTTTTAGTGTGGTCCCCATTTCGGATAGTACTATCCGAGTAGAGCAATAAAAGAACCTACTGATGAATGGCAAACCCGATAAGGTTCCCTAGGAGAAACTCGTTCTAATCAGATGTTCCCTCTGCACGCGGATTAACGTTGATGAGGGATTGCGCTACGAGCTCGACGGCAACAGGATGGTTTGGTGATAATACCACTCTCCTGTCCCATTAAAACGTATCGCTCTCATTTGTTGAATGATCGGAAGAGGGGGGGAAGAAGTGATGAGGTGCACGTGGCTTATCAGACATCTGTAAGTAATGAACTGTATTGACTTCCCATGTGGATGATGCAGGATTGTCATCATGTGTCGTTCTGTCATAGGTCACACAGTTTTATCATATTCAGTTGACAATATTTAATTATGATTCTCACTTTATTATGTTGGTATCACCTTGTTTCTTCTGGTCAAAATATAATAATACAGGGTAGGGCGGAAACAATAGACGTCCTATGTTGAGGAAAGTTATGGACAGCGTGTTGAGGTTTGCCTGACCTTCAACAGAGTTCACCAGAGTTACATTATCTTAAAAAAAGTGAAAAAGTGTAGTTTATAGTTTGCTTTTATTTAGCAAGTTAATATTAACTTTTCAAATAAAGTGCTAATTTTCAAGCTACTAATCGTTTCGGCCCCACCCTGTATAATAGCCCACATCATTGGACGCATGAACTAAAATGTCTGGCTTATCTTGTTTGCAAAAGGGCGAAATTAACTTTGGTACGAATATAAACATGTGCTTGGAGGCTCTTAAAATTAATTCCCTTCACTTCAAAACACCAAAACCCACTTTAATCCCGCACCATGCAAAGAATTCCCTATGCTAGAAGTTACTAAATTTAATTAATCTTATATCAAACGTCAATCAAATTGAAATTTGTTGTAAAATTAACCTTGACATGGTAATAAAAGATTCTGGACTATTTGTGTGTGTCCAGGTGTGATCTTTTAGTTAGTTTAATCCAATCATGTTTTCTGTTTTACTGGTTATGGAGAAGGTTGGGGATCGAATCCCAAATGGGATTTATAATATATATTTTTTTAATCTTTCAAAACTTTCTTCCACATTAATGTGGATTAATTTTTTAAATGATATTCTACTGTAACTTTTTTTAGTACCATATCTTACTATTAATTCGAGTTGTACGCCTATTTACTAATTACACAAATGGGTTAAGGGTTATTAAGGTTGAATTTAGAGAAAGTGCACATAAATTTGCGTATAAATAGAGTGGAGCACTATTTAGTATAAAACACCAAAAGTACAAGTGACAGATTCAATCCCCGATCTCATGGTCATCAGCAGTCTAGTCTATTATGAAAGTGACGCCTTAAGGTGAGTTTCCACTTGGGCATTTTGCCCACACAAGTCGAAGAAAATTTGCTGTCACAAACGGCCATGTATAATAGTTTTGCTTGCAGCTGCTAAAGTCATTCCCATATTGACGGCACACAGATCGCTGTGAATTTGTTCAATACCAAAATGGGTGTGATGGTGGCATATAGATTCTTCTTGATGATTCAATGTTCAAACAGAATCAGAAGAAAAAAAACAAAACTAAGGAGTGACAAGCTTGTATATTGTACGAAGTAAACTATCGTAAGGCATTCTTTTATTGCACTGTATCACCTTTACAATTTTTCCTGTAACATTTTCTCTCAAACCGTTCCACCAGTTCAAGAGGGTGGTGGTCACCCTCTTAACCTCCCGACACCATACTGCTTCACATACACCATGCTACATCCTCACGTAAACTACCCGAACTACTTCTTCCCGCGGGAGAAAACCTTCCGCGACCCGGCTAGGTACGCTCACGGAGGTTTGTGGGAAACACTTGTTGTCCGATAACGTAATATCGGCACACCCTCTCCTCCTCTATATGACAGCAAAAGGGAAGAGGTAGTCCAAGCGTAGGCTACTTTAACATGGCTCGCTAATTACAAACTTTCACTCATGCATAATATTATATTACTTAAATTCTAACAATCAATTAATTGATTGATCGATCAATCAGCATTATATAACATTTGACAAAGACGAAAACTTACATTCCCCTTAGATGAACACTATCCAAGATTACAAACAATAAACATGCAACATATGGGTATGCAATTTAAGCTAACCTATGCAAGCACATATTTTAACATAGTAACAGTATTAACTGAGCACATCACTATTTTAACAACTTAATCCCTATATACAAAGAGTAAGTACTCTTTATCAACATAATTAAGTTTATAGAATTTTATTTGTTATAGGGAAAGGGTTGCTCCAAGTGCTCGTAATTATTTTTCCTCCATTAGAAATGTATCTACGAAAATAATACGGAATCCCCCAAGCGGTAACAGGAGAACAGGAGAGGTGATCGCCTTACGTGAATTGACAAGGTTTTTAATTGACTCACGTGAGCTTTCCTTGTTGGAAGGCCTCTCTCTGGATCCTTCAGCTGAACCGTGACTGGGGTCAGAAACAGTTCAATCACAGTCGGCTGGGACCACCTGTAGCAGAGCTTGGCGGCTATCCCATCGGCCGCTCTGCTAAGTTGATGAACACTATACACTACCTTATCTCCCACCTTGTACGGTACAGGGTATCTGGACTGGTTGTAGCGTTTAGCCACCGCCTCATGGGCTCTTTTCAGTTTGGTACAAGCTCCTCTTCCCACTTGGTAGGAAAGATTTCCCACTCCAGATTAATGTGTTGAATAGGGTCATAACCAAGCAACACCTTAGACGGCGTACTCTTGTGACTCTCGTGAAGCGCAATATTAAAGGCTAACTGAAGCCAAGTGAGTTTGGAGTCCCACTGCCTGTAGTGGATGTTGTGGAACGCGATTAGTGCACTCTTAAAGTTTCTATGGAAACGTTCCACGTGGGAGGGGTTAAGATAATAAGAACTTGTGGTGAAGTGACGTATCCCTTTTGCGAAGCACATGCCTCGAAATGCGTGAGATCTAAATTGACTAGCATTATCCGACACCAAGTTACACGGTAATCCAAAGTTTCTAAATATTTCCCTGTCCAATGCTCTCATAGCGGTACTAGTCGAGGCCTTCCTTACTGGATCCAGTCACACGAATTTTGAAAAGGCATCTAACGAAGTAAACAGGTAGGTGTGACCTTCTTTAGTCCACGGGAGGGGGACAAAGAAATCACATATAGTCTTTCCATCGGGAATTTGGCTACGTCTGACGCCAATTCTCCACATTTCGTGTTTTGGGCAGGTTTAGAACTTAAACACGTTTCGCATTTACTGATTAGGTCACGTATCTCTTGATCCATCCCTTTCCAAAAGAATAGAGTTCTAATTTTTGCAATAGTTTTCACTTTGCCTAGGTGAGCCCCTATGGGGCTGGAATGATAATACTTAAATAAGATTGGGACGTGCTTTGGAGGCACTGCTACTTTCCATTTTGACTTCACCAACGGTTTGATTAGAAGGATTCTATCCTTAATCTTGAAGTCGGACTCTGCCTCACCTTTGGACGTCTTTCTGTAAATTTTTCCTAGAATGAGGTCATCTCGTTTGCTTTCACGTATGAGTGTGAACAGTTCCGATAAACGTCCTAGTAGTCTGTGGGTATTCATGTCGTCCCTTCAAAATGAGCCCAAAAATTACTCAAAAGTAATTGCTTGAATGGTAGAAAGTTTCCTATCTCCCTACATGAATTCACTATGGCGGTAATGTTTAGTCTTGGTAGAATACCGTTGGTTCGTGAATCAAATAATATATGGAGTAGCATATTGTGTTTATCTCGCTTTCATTTATTCAGGTTAAGTGTATGAAACTTCCCCAAATTGCACCGTGTTGATTGACAAGTATTCAAAATCCTTAGGGAACTTTTCTATATTTTGAAGAACTAACTGTATAGGCTCCCCGAGTAGACCTATTTTCTCTAACAAAAATAAGTGTTTGTAAAATAAATAGTTTGTTGACGATACACTTGTCCACCCTTCCCCTCCTTTTAACCAATGGGTGGTAAAGGAAGTTAACACGTTGTACTCCAACCAAGGGTATGTACCTGTCATTCAGGCTTATAGCTTACATTTATTACAAAGTTTCATTATTCATTATGGACATAGGTTAAATACCCTTAAGATGACAATACAGTTCACGATTCATTGTCATCAAGCATTTAGTCATATTTGACGATATGTTATAGAACAAAAAAATATCGATGACTGCTCCTCGGCTCTGACAAAAATAATAATAAGAAAAATCCCGATAATTCAGCTTAATTCAGAAGTGGTCAGTTATCATAAATAAACTAAACTAATAAACGTTGAGTAAGACGTACACACGTAGAATGGGGACAAAGTTGACTCAAATAGTATGAAGCTACTTCCTTTGACTGGGGCATTATGTTAAATTAATTTAATATTACAAACATTGTTATGAAAAATTACATTTTTTCTTAGTAATAAATGTTGGTTGGCGACTCCAATATAAACAAAAGCATTAAAACCTAAAAATGAATTATAGCTAACTAAATTAAATTAATAATTTAAAGGGGTCAATGGTTGATTACTATCAAATGTGTGTATCATCTAAGTCCGAGCTAGCGACTTGAGACATGCTTAGTGAAATATTGAATAATTCGCTACCTCCACTAAATTCCACCTGAAATTACGTGTAGTATTTATTAGGAATGCACAGTTAACTTACATAAGTTACCTCGATTCTCAGTAAGTTATTCCAGTTTAGACCAAATTTCGAATGGATAAATTATTTTTAAATAAATTTCATAAAGATGGCCTATTTACTTAAAAATTCCACAATAACCTCACAAATAATTTCTGATTGGTAAACTTTTCAACTTATTGCATCCAGGTTGCATGTTAACACTAAGCTCAATCAGAAATCTTAATTTCAGACAAAGTCCAAATTGAATATAATTTATATAATGTTACTATATATAATCATAAATTAGGTGGATACGTGTTGTATGACAATGCTTTAAATATTATATCATATTGTTACGATTTAGATTTGAATATTTAATATTAATATTGCCTATTAGTTTAAATTTAAATAGGAATCATATTTTGCCCTTAGCTAAAGAAACTATTCATGTTTAATTAAGCTTCGGTATTTCACTTGACTAGTTTGAACCAACAGGCTTATACTAACAAGTACTAAAAATATGACATTTATAAACCTTAATTCTTATGCACTACAAGTATTCCAATTAATAATATTATAATTAATAATAATCTAGTAATATATTCTAGGAAATAAACACATAAGCAAACCTCAAAATGTAATATAGCATTCTAGAGTGTACTAGTATTAGCGAAAACATGTTTAGCTTTGAATTATCTAAAGCTATTCTTAACTTATTTGCATGATAACATGTTCATTTATAGTCTGTTTATAAAGTAGAAGACACTTTTAAGTTCGTCTTTTAATTCACTAATTTCTTTCCAAAAAAAAAAGAACACCATATTTGGTATATGGTTCATTCACCAAAGGTAAACACTCTACTTGGTTTAAAAGTGTGTGACCTGAGTTAGTTTATTATTTATAACTTAATATATTTAGTGTAAAATATATTTTATTTTAACCGATTGAGTTAAACTAAAACACATATCAATGATCTAGTAGTCTTATTAAGCCAGATTCATAATTTCGTGGCACCACTCCCGAATATAGTGTATAAATAATTAGATATGTGTTTGAGTAATAATTCACGGAAGCTCATGTTTAATATTGATTTAAATATGATTCACTTTTATCATTTATTAAAGAGCAAGTTTAATCTTATAGTTTAGTTAACGTTCTAACATTGCCTACTTTTCTTAAACACCCATTATAAAACCAGGTGTTATATTTCTTAAAGTAAACAAACATTTAGTTTTATTTTTACTTATCTTTCAATAGGCTCGAAGACGGTGGTTGAAGTTTCCACGTGTTCTCGTTGCACTTAACGTTAGGGAACTATATTGACACCACTTTCCCTTTCAAAATCCGGCCCGACACTGAGATGTATTTCGTTGGGGTTGAAGTGCGCTGGTTTACCCTGGTACAGTCTGTTGGTGGCTCTTGAATCCGCTGCCGTGTGATTGTTGATGTTACCCTCGTAGCTCACTTCAACTATAGTGTGCTCGTTCCGGGTTGACGATAATTCTGACCATATAAGTTTTGAGCTTGCGTTATGAATACATTCATAGGTCCTTAATTTTTGCCCTGATACTGTTTCGAGTACCGTATCGTAACCATGGATATGCTACCATTTTTGTACTAAGTAAAGTATTGTAAAGCATTCTTTTATTGCTCTGTATCACCTTTACAATTTTTCCTGTACAATTTTCTCACAAACCATTTCACCAGTTCAAGAGGGGTGGTGGTCACCCTCTTAACTTCCCAAGACAATACTGCCTCACCTACACCATGCTTCATCCTGACGTAAACTATCCGAAATACTTTTTCCCGCGGGAGAAAACCCTCCGCGAACCGACCAGGTACGCTCGCGTAGGTTTGTGGGAAACATTTGGCATCCGATGACGTAATATCGGCACAATGTAAATCACCGTAAATCTTAGTTGATAAATATGGATGCTGCAAACATTTTAAAATTCACACGAGAAGGACACCTCAAGACTTTGAATTTTCAACAAGCCTAGTAGGAGACATGATTGGCTAGAAGGATACAACATTCAGTGTATCAGTACCTATAAAGAACCCTCTTTTATGGATAGCAACCAATAATTTTTCTAATTCCTGTCTTTATCTTTAGACCATGCGGCCACCAAAGTGGGTTATAGTGAAGTTATATTTGGATATCCCGAACATGTAGTAAGACATGGTATAAATAAAACAACACGAACAAAATATTATTTTATGAAAACATACTAACATTTATACTAAAGATTTATTTTAAGAGTTTGACCAAAATAATGTGGTTAGGAGTGTGGAAATGCACATTAAATTAATGATAGGATGGGAAAACCATACACTGAATATTATCTCTGAGAGGACTTAAGAGTTACTATGGGGAAACAGCGTTGACATTTTATTGTTTTTGTATGATCAGTCTTCCCATAAATGTGAGACAAGTTTCGCAACACGGGTCAGTCGAGGTTGCCAGTAGCTACTTTTTACTCCAGCACACCACTTTCAGATATAATTATTCAAGGCGAGTCGATTTGGAAAGAATTTACCGTGAGAGAGAGAGAGGTAAGATAAATATTTTCTCCATAATACCTGAAGTTCTCTCAGCGATAATATCAGGTGCAGTGAGAATGTAATTTCCTTTGCACGCGCGTATACCAATGAGTAACACTGAAATTAAAATGTCACCATTAAAAGAAATAATTCAAGCTTGCACTCATATTCTGGAATACCACCATATTTCAAAAATACATTTCATTGCAAAACATGAACAATAATTCTCGTATTCAGGCTGAATATTGTACTTCCTATAAGTAGTCCAACATTAAGGAAGTACAAACATAACTTTAGATCGGGAACAAGGTAAAATGGTGTAATTATATTGATTCAGAACAATCTAAAATATATAAAAAGTCATGGATGAAGGTAATTTTTCTTTAAATTAATATATGTAGAGTATCCTTTTATGATTCAGTCATGAAGAAACACGTGCTTTTAAGAAATAACGGGAAAAGGATTACACCTTTAAAATATATTTTTTATACAATTTTTCCTGTTAAAGGAACAACTACGCAGTATTTGGCAAAGACTCCAATTTCCTATACCAATAAGAAGCTAGCCTTCACAACACCTATCGACAGGACAATTTCTATTAGTTAGTTTTTACACTGTTGACGAAGCGAGTAAGAGGCAAGGGGTATGTCATATATAAGCCGTTTTGCGTATGTTGTGCGTATGATTAAGGTTAGCCAAGCAGCTACAGACAGCCGCACGCACAAACCGCACACCTGCGCTCAGTCAAGCAACACAGTCAGGGACACACTAGCTCTCGCAGTCACAGTCTGACACAATACAATAATTGACATTAATATCACAAGTGTGCATTGATATAAAGCATTAATTTGTAGTATGTTATAAGTAATTAACAGATTCATTTGAATAAATCGTGTGTGAATAAACAGCCATCAACAGTTCTCTTTCTTACATTTATTCATCATACCGATTTAATTAGTGCTCGACAACGGAGCAATTAACAGCTGGTTAAACGGTATCTATTCCGTACAGTGATGATAGGCGCTCGACCATGTAGCTATAGACAACCTAAATATCATCACAGCATTATTATATCAGGGAATTAATCCGTAGTGTTTCAATCGACGCCCAACGTGGTGTGATTAATTCAATAGTGTTACAATGGAACACATGTTTAAGACATAAACTTTATTTCACTGTTATTTGTTTTCCTCCCTTGTACGCCACTGATGTGAGTCCCACATGTTACAGTATATTCTGTATACAAGTATAACACTAAATGGGTAGTAAGACGCTTATTAAAAATAAACTTTTGTGTTTAACGTAAATAATAAAATGATAATATTTTGTAAAATAAAATAATAATATTATACATGCCAGATTAAGCGGACAAGGGATTTTGGTTAATCAAGTCGAAATGGGGTTTGTAGTCAAAGGGAAGTAGGAGAGTTGCACTCACATGAACACACATTGGGCAATGTTTTAATAAAGACCCCACGGGAATATTTATATAAGACCCTCAGTGTTACGCTTTACATTCTACATATTTATCTTGTGCACACAGATTAACGAAAACTTGTGTAAAGGGAGCTCTTTAACCATTATCTACGTTCCCTTGAATCAATTCTGTGCAAAATTCTAGAAATAGCAACTTTGTTTAGTCTCAATTATGTTGTATATTAAAAGATACAGATCTATTTAACCTGTTAACACAAACTCCTCCCATCAAACAGCCCACACACACACACACACACACACCTTAACGTCAGGATGGCTGGGGAAATATTTCAAACTTCAAATAAAACTTTTAACTTACGAGGAAATTTCAAAGTTTCAACAAACGTCATAGCTCAGACCTACATATCTAATGATCATATAACATATATACACTGTTCAATCTTTATAGAAATGACCTAATAGAGCAACTTGAAAAGTTAGTTTACGTACTTTCAGGTATTTATATAGAATGTTATCTGTAGCTGTCATGTTTTCTCTATATATATATTACCAATACCAATAAAACCTATACAATAGTATAATACAACATTTTTCTACAATCAAATTATGCATGTATTTAAAAAAAGTTCTTACGTTAAAAATTTGACTTTAGTTGATTTTAGGACGTCTTTTGATACTTTATTCGATCTTAGTTGTGTGTTGTTCGGACACCAGTAAATTGGCAGACTCCCGAAACTGTATATTAGGTTGTGAAGACATTATTTACTGTCTATTCTCGGGATTCAACTTTTATCCTGGTATATGAATAACAAAGAGCATATATCATATTGGATATTGGATGGTCTCTTATTTTGCATTATGTATAGAGGGTTGAAATTAGAACTGTTAGTAAATGAAAACTCAATTCCAGATGAGCTGAGAAACTGAAATTTGGTAGGAAGTTAGATTGATTGCTCTATATAGTTAGGACAATCTGAAAACATGACATTTTAAAATATTTAGAAACATACTTCTTAAATGAAGTAGAAATTTCAAATTTCGCAGGAAGGTAAAGGGACCACTTCAATTAATCATAAAAGTGTGGAAAAATAATTGTTTTGATGAATTTTCAGGAAATATGAGGAAGGTATAGTCAAAAGCATCTCTATTAAGTTTAGTAGAAAATGCAACTTTGGCAGGCAGTTAGGGAAACCCATAGATATACAAATAAGTCTTAAAATTTTAGATTTGGGCTATATTTAGTAGTTGGACAAATGGGTAAATGGGATGGAGATTAGAGAGATTAATATTTCAAGGATTAATATAAGTAACTTCTCAGTGTGATAGAAAAACAAAATTTGGAAAGAATATAAAGGGACCATTTAAAATAATCAAAATATTCTTAAAATTTCAAGTAGGACCCCAAGTAATAAGTTAAAAAGGGAAAGGGGGCTTAAAAACCTTGTAGGTGGCGTAGAAAATTTAAATTTACCAATTATATAGAAATACTCTTCCAGGTAACTAAATAAAGATATACATTTCTAAGAGGAGATTAGAGAAATGGGAGGTGGAGTGGGGGACAAATTTCTTAAACTAATACAAACAAGATCTAGGGGTAAGGTGTCGGACGTCTGTGCTGGGGTATGGGGTTCAATACTTGGTCCCGGCATAGATTTATTTGATTACCAAACCCTTCCTTACCTCTGACAAGACATCTTGTGAATGTGGGGAATACCAGGCCTCCACCGTGGTTTGGATTCCACGTTAAACTGTAGGTCCTCCATTTCATCTCACAATCACCCTACCATTACATATTAGCGTGTGTATAACCCGAACGGGTAGTAAGACGCGGTGCTAATAGTAATAATAATAATAATAATAATAATAATAATACAAACAACTACTTCTCTGTGTGGGATGGAACTGAAATTTGGCAAGTGGCTTTAGGGACAATAATGGTCTACAAATAAACATTAATATCTTAAAAATTTAAAAATATAGCTCCAAAAAATTGAGGGGAGGAGCGGATGGTGTAAAAGTGGAGAATCCTTTTAGGCTTGGTAGAAAATTAAATTTGCCAGAAGTGTTGAGAGATTACTCCAAATATTAAAATTAGTGATATATAATATTCTATCGTTATAGGTGGAGGCTGGTGAAATGAGGAGGCTTTGAAATTTCCAAAACTAAAATAATAAATTACTTATCAGTGTTGAAGAATCGTCAATCTACAATGAGGATTAATTGGAATTTATCGGGGAGATGTAAGGACTACCCTAAACTTCAGAAGGTTTGAACATTCTTAAATTTAAAAATAAAAGTTAATACAAATGAACAGGCATTTCTAAGTTTTCAAAACTTAAACTATTCCTCAGTATCGTAGATAGTCTAAATTTTTACTAAATGTAAAGGAAAAATCCCAAATAGCCAGAAGAGTTTAAACATTTGCAATTTAAATTGGGTTATAAGAAATGTTTAGGGCTGAAATTTTCCAATCCTAAATTTATCAAATCCTTATCGGTGTGATGAAAAAATTGAAATTTGGTGATGCTTTACAGAGAATACTCAAAAATCAAAATTTTTAAAAATATGAAATTAAAAATGGGTGCGATGTGGTTGAAATGGGGGGTGAGAATATATTTTAAAAATTATAGAAAATCCATTTTTTGTAATGGTAGAGGGTAGCTAGAAAAGTATTAATAAAGGAGAGCTAGGAATTAATAAAAATTAATATAACGTTTATAGGTGTATTAAAAAATAACTTTAAACTGTTGAGAAAACTGTCTTAAATGACTAAAAAAATAGTAAATATTTGAAACTTCAAATTTTGTTTAGTAATTGGTGGGCTCACAATTTATTAAATTAATAGAAAAAAATCTTCACGTGGAATAATATATAGATTTGTCATGAAAGTAAATACATCTAAAGGGATAACCAAATTATTACTGAACAAATGAAATTTCAAAATTAAGAACCGAGAAATGTAAAAGGTCAAAATTGAAAAAAAACTATTTTCTGTGATATTGAAAATTAAAATTTTTGCAGTCACGTAAAATAACCATCAAAGATAATAAAATTTAAAATTGGAAAAGTTGGAATAGAAAATTGTTGGGAAAGAATGATAGAGTAGCTTTTAAAATCTTCCTAAATTATTAGAAAATCTACCTTTCAGTTTGGAAGAAATAATAAATTTAATAGATTAGTAAAAAACATCAAATATTATTATTATTATTAACACCGCGTCTTACTACCCGTTCGGGTTACACGCACTTACGCTAATGTGTAATGGTATGGTGATTGTGAGATGAAATGAAGGACCTACAGTTTAACGTGGAATCCGAACCACGGTGGAGGCCTGGCATTCCCCACATTCACAAGATATCTTGTCAGAGGTGAAGGATGGGTTTGGAAATCAGATAAATCTGTGCCGGGACCGAGGATTGAACCCCAGCCAGCAGCATAGAAGTCTGACACCTTACCCCTAGACCACCAGGTCACCAACAACATCAAATAGAAAATAAACACCGGAAAGCGTGGAATCTAACACCGGGGGTCAAAGAATAAAAAATGTTTAAAAAGTTTGTTGGGAAAGAGAGGAGAAGTTTGTCTTTAATGGTAAATATGATATTCGATTCTCTACGAGATGTTTCTTTCATTAACCCTTGTTTAGTAATTTTAGTCTCAGGTTGTTTACACTGGCTAGCATTGGATAACTTGTGCCACAACTTACGCTTATTTTGTCTTATATAGTCCTGATGATGACGCCATCGTCAGGTCGAAATATGTAGATGAATAGTGATTACTCAAATTCAGCATCACAAGTAACAAGAGAATTACAACATCAGATAAGAATAGTATTCAATTTAAACTCATTTTAATTTAATTTTTATTCTCTCTCATTTGTTAACCATCCACATTATTACATCATTTTTCATCAAAATGTGTATTTAACTGTATTTGACTCATGTGTTATTATTACATGTATTTTAACATGTTTATGTTTATATTATATGTGAATTGACTCACATTTTTAATATGTTAAGATCTTTTTAAAATTTGTTAAAGTACAGTAATCTAACGCCAAACTTGAAATCTAAGATTATATTTATTACATCACTTATCTATCTTACATTCAAATAATTGATTTTACATCACTTTTAATATCACAATTATATTTATTAATTTGTTATATTTTGATTTTGAGTAATAATGTCAATATCGATAGCTTCTTAGTTATTAAAGACAGCATTAATATCTTTTATTTCTCAATTGATCTTAGACTCAGTACCATTTAAAACATATTTTCTATCCCCCATTGTAACTATTCATTATATCTAATTTGATTATTATAATTTATGATAGTTATATTATTAATTATATATTGATTTTATTAATAATGCCAATATTAATGGCTTCTTAGATTTTTAAGACAGCATTCATATCTTAATTCTCAATTGATCTTAGACTCAGTATTAATTGAAACATATTTTCTACCTCACATTGTAACCTTTCTTCACATTGAATTCTATTATTATAAATACTAGACTTATAGATGAAACTTTATCATGTTTAGGCAAACATTACGTTCGTTTGTGCATTCAGTTTGGGTGTTAGGTAAATATTTTTCGAATATTTAATTTATTTTAATTTATTGATTGCAGTAATTGCCCTGAGATTTCTATAGTTCGTTCAAGATTGTACAAGGAGAAACTTTATAAATATTGGTCGCTGGATGTTTAGTATCCTAGTTTGATATAATAATAATAATACTTAGCACCACGTCTTACTACCCTTTCAAGCTATACACTTTAGCACTAATTACTCTAGTGAGTTAGGAATTTGGAAGGTTGAATAAATAGTAAATGAACCCACATTTGCATGGAGGAAGACTGAAAAATCATTTGGCCAAAAACCACGCCCTGTTCATCTGAGTGAGATTCGAACCTCGATCTCCCCATTTTTAGCAGTCCAGCTCAACACGAAACTAGCGGGTTAGCTTACTACGCCACCGAGGGGGTAATAGTTTGATATAATTTTGTTGCAGCTTACTCACTTACCCGTGTGAAAAATGTATCAAACATCTAATATATACATATATTAGCTGTTTGACACATTATATATATATATATAAGCTGTTTGACACATTATATACATATTTAAGGGAGAGTGGAAAACCATTCATTAGGAAACATCATCATTGCACTCAACTGGGATTTAAACTCTGACCTCTCCATCCATTAATTGGTAAACCAGTATAGATAAGCTTTAGGTTTAGCTTTCTTTCTCACCTATAAGACTGATTTTTTTTTTTAGTGGATCTAAAAGTGTAATCCTCTTGACTCTTGAAAATAAAAGACAGATATAAAATAAATAGAACAGATCGAGACAGATATGTGCTGTCAACTAAAGTTGTTGACTTTGACCAATAAAAGAGATAACTGTATTTTCAGGACGTAAAACTACTGAAATAAAATTTGAAGTAGTTAATATTTAAGGGCGTGAAATTTCTTACTAAATTTTTTTTAACCATATTTGATACTCTGGCACTAAAATAAAACAACATATCACTACGCTTCCCTTTATTTCGTTGACCAAGCGTAACGTAACTCTGTTTTAACTACTCACTTCTTACGTCTGTCCGTTTGTCTGGAATCTAGATGGTTGTTCCTTGATCACTGTTAAATCCATCGGTCAATTTGTGCGAAATTTGACTGGGGAATTTTTGAAACTATGCCACAGACAAGTATTATACTCAGACACTCAACATACAGGTTAAAATAGTTGCACTCTTTCTGGCAGCTAGAGTCCTTCAACACTTGGATCGCTGCAATTAGTCCTATCCTCACCCATCAGTGACACTAGCGAAGCTCAGTGTTAAAAGACTCAAGCTTGAAAAAGGAGTGTGACTAAGCCCCCTTAAGGTAAGTTTGATTCTTACTTTTCTGTGACCTAGGCCGAACAATGTATGCACAAGGTTTCTTAAATCAAATTATTAATTTCAATATCATGGCCCCTAAATTATTATTTTTTGCGTAACCGATCATCTCAAATGTTATGGCTTTACATTTTTAAGCATTCTATTGAATACATAAAGCGTATTATTTTAAAATTTTGAAATCTATTGCGAAATTGACTTCCTAAACGTGAACAATGAATATACTCTCTGAATATAATGTTCTATTGTATTAATTATTACTATCCAACTTGAAAATGCCAACCTCAAATACAATGAGAAAAGATAGGCGATATTTTAACTTGAAACACAAAGATACACCTTATGACTGTTGTAATGATAAGAACACGACATAACTCTTAACTTGGTGTACTGTTAATCTACCCACTTTGGTATGGATTATAAGAGAGAGTCGTAGTACAGTCCGTCAATTTAGAACTGTTACCTTTCAGGCTAAACGGAGTGTACAAAGAATTTTTAATGGTGGGATAAAGGTCTATTGTTCACAGAATTTACAACTGTATAATTGTTTTAGTAAAAAACTACAGCAGCACTTATAAACAAATAAATAAATGTTATTTTTTAGTATTATAATAAGTATTTTTATTAACTTATTTTCCATGATCCATGCCTTACTAGCCGTCCACGCTTTATGCATATTAAGAGCACTTGTTATTATTATTAGCACCGCGTCTTACTACCCGTTCGGGTTATACGCACTTACGCTAATGTGTAATGGTAGGGTGATTGTGGGATGAAATGAATGACCTACAGTTTAACGTGGAATCCGAACCACGATGAAGGCCTGGCATTCCCTTCATTCACAAGATGTTTGAGCACTTGTTAATAAATATATATATATATATATATATATATATATATATATATATATCAAACAAAATCATGGCTGCAGTTTTATTTTTATATGATATATGAATTAATTTACAAATCCAAACTTTTTTTTTTAGCACCGCGTCTTACTACCCGTTTGGGTTATACTCTTAAGTACTAATTACACTAATGGATTAGGAATTGGGAAGGTTGAATTAAAGGAAGTGAACCCGCATTTGCGTGGAGGGAGAGTGGAAAACCATTTAGGAAAAACCACCCCAGTTCACCCGACCGAGATTCGAACCTCGATCTCCCCGTCCTCAGCAGTTGGGCTCAACACGACAAGCGCGTTTGCCAACTACGCCACAGAGGTGAGTCCAAACTAATAGATATCAATAAATCATGAAAAGTATAATATCTTATGTCAACAAAAACAAAATAGGTACTTAGAATAATTTTACATCTAATGTAAATACTACAAAAAAACAATCATTTTGCTAGTAATTCAAAGCTTTTATAATACTAAAAAATATATATAATAAACAAATTACAAGTAAATTAACATATTCTTCCTGAAAATTCTTATCACAACACACATTAAAATTATTTTACCTTAGGTTACCTTTTCTCTCTCTCAACACAAATACCGATACATTTTCTCTATGTCAAACCTCCCTTTTCCTTAACTTATTGGGATAATTAGTACATATGTATCCAACCCAAATGGGTAGTGAGATGCAGTGCTAATAATCCCTAATTAATATTTTTTTATTTTTTTATTAATTACTCTCTAAGGAACAAATAGACGTGAGGTATCTTGCCCGAGTTGGTAGCGCGTTTGTTTACTCAACAAGGGGTGTTTGTTTCTGATCACGGCACCACCAAAAAATTTTTCAGTGGTAAAATTAGGGCATTTTATTTCAATTGCTAAATTAACTTTCAGAAGACATTGTGCTGTGTGTGTTCTACCTATTATATTTTGCATATGGGAGGGACATGGCATCCAGTTCAGTCGTCTGTATGTAGACTATTCGTTGCTCTGGCAGCACAGAGTTTTACCCAGGGGACACCTATGGAGGTTATTCACAAGTCGCAACTGCAATGAGATGATGTGATGATAGTGATTATGAACGTGTGAGCCAGTGGGTGTCTTGATCCTAACTTAAGGCTAATTTGCCAAAACCTGGTGACCATTGGATTTATTCCCCTTAAGATATTATTATTATTAGCACCGCGTCTTACTACCCGTTTGGGTTACACGCACTTAAGCTAATGTGTAGTGGTAGGGTGATTGTGAGATGAAATGAAGGACCTACAGTTTAACGTGGAATCCGAACCACGGTGGAGGCCTGGCATTCCCCATATTCACAAGATAACTTGTCAGAGGTGAAGGAAGGGTTCGGTAATCAGATAAATCTGTGCCGGGACCGAGAATTGAACCCCGGCCGCCAGCACAGAAGTCTGACACCTTACCCCTAGACCGCCAGGTCATCTCCCTTAAGATAAACATATACACGGTACCAGCTGGGAGTCGGATCCATGACTCCTAGGTTCATAGTCAGGTGGACTGACCACTACACGACGGGGCTGGATTGTTCTACAATTAAATTAGATGGTAAATCATGATCTTATTATTGGTTTAAGAAACTTCATAGTATTTACCGTTAATATTTAAACTTGTTAGGTATACTTTTATTTTATTTCTCTTTGCCTTTAGGAGAGAGGAAGTAGTATGATTGTACAAAATATTTAATTTGAGATTTTGAGGGATTACAATGTTTAATAATACCCTGAAACCAAAAAAGTTGTTTTTGCATTGCTGTTTGTTCATTGCCTATGTGTATGTGATTCGGCCTAATTTTATTATTATTATTATTATTATTATTAGCACCGCGTCTTACTAACCGTTCGGTTTATACGCACTTACGCTAATGTGTAATGGTAGGGTGATTGTGAGATGAAATGAAGGACCTACAGTTTAACGTGGAATCCGAACCACGGTGGAGGCCTGGCATTCCCCACATTCACAAGATGTCTTGTCAGAGGTGTAGGAAGGGTTCGGTAATCAGATAAATCTGTGCCGGGACCGAGGATTTAACCCCGGCCGCCAGCACAGAAGTCTGACACCTTACCACTATCGGCCTAGTGGCGAAACCATTTTAACAATAAGATAAGAACTAAGATAATAGTTTTTTCATGAATTACCTTACAGCAGTGTTCCACAAATTTGTTAAGTTAACGACACACCTGCTTACATTATTGCGGTACAAATGCTATGCTCTTAATAGGCACCACGGCAGCAGAAAATAAACTATGCACCAGGTCCCATGGTTGTGGGAGTGGATCCGAACTAAGAAAGTATAGAAAAAAATTTCTTCGAGAAACTTCAAAAGTTACAGGATTATAGGTTGAAGTTATTTTTCTGTGCCAACTTATTTAACATTTGGAAACATTTCTTTTAAAACATTAGTAATTTATGTAAACCAAATTTATAATCTTGCACTAAAGATTTTGATGATGTCAAATGTATTAAAATATTATTAAGTACAAGTTAATAAAAGTACAGATAGCACATGGCTTCCGCTTGTACCAACTCTAATTTTGATAATATTTACACAATTCTTTGAGGTACCAAAAACTTATAATTGCAAAGCTGTAGAGCTATTAGAAAAAATTAAACTTTGTTCGAAATTTAATTTTTGGAAAACCAATAGTTTCCGAACTTCAAACAAATATATACTTCTAAATGGAGGTCTGAGAAATGGGGATTAAAAAATTTACGGAACTATTACATTCTAATTAATAGAAACACTCTTTTAAATATAAACTATATGATTGGGGAACAGGCTTTTGAAATTTATGAAACTACTAGAAATGATAAACTATTTCTTGATAAGTTATAAATGTGAAGTAGTTTATAAGAAACTAAAAACCAGTGAAAATACAGTCGATGGATACCAAAACAAAGGTATTTTGAAAAGGGGTTGACATAGTGTAGTAATTATATAGTTATAAATTGAGATAGAAACTTATGCCTAACTAGTTACGATGATACAATTAAAATAAATATACACGACCCCATTCTAGCTTGATGATCCATGATGTTCTTTTTTTTTTTTACCAATATGCATGTGTAACAGTGTATATTATTTAATTTGGGCTTTATATAAAAATGTGATATTTTTCATATTTTATTTTTGTAAAACATCTTTTAGTAGTTTTATGAAAAGTAGAGATCGTACGCTCCAATCGAAAAATGCTAAGTAAAGCACTAAGAATTGCCTTGTCCTTACTGATACTACATTCTTTCTATCTTTGGATTTCAAATTGAAATATCTCCTGTAGTTTCTCCTTGGATTTGAAATTGATATTTATCCTTGATGATGAATTTATACAAACCAAAATTAATATTATATTCAATAGAACATCATCTTCTTACATAGTAAACTTGGCTCACAGCATTTGAAACGGCACTTTTACAATACATGTCAAAATTAACAAAATAAATCGTTCTATATGTTTTATCGATTGATTAGAAATTTAAACATAAATTAATTGAGGTGAGGATTTAGGAAACGCGAGAAAAGATAAGTATTATTGCATTTCTTTTATAGCTAAGCATTTTATTTGTCAAAATAAATAATATATTGCTTCCGTCCGAACATAAGAGTTTAATTGTATTCACAAGGTAACCTCAACATTTCTTGAATATCTGCCAAAGCTGTCCCGTAATTCATTGACTACTTTTGCTCTTCATTGTAAAAGTTTGTGATCTAATGCCACTATGGTCATGTTTATATTACCATGTTAAGACCCTGTTTCTACTGAAGCAATATTTTGTTTATTTTACATGAAATTATGTTCAGCTATAAACACAGCAGAAACACTAATCTTTTAACCCGTCACCTATATTCAAACCCTAAGTTGAGCTTTTAAATAAAACATATCTTGAGCAACCACAATTTTTCAACAGTTAACGATGTTGCCTGGGTGTTAATTTCCGCGATAAAGCGTGTTGCATCTTACCTTATCAACAGATAACACCTCCCCTCTTCCTCTGACGAATTTCACAGTCACTATACTAATTGCACCTTGAAAAATATTTACTTGCTTTCTAAAATTACCTTAACTTTTTTCTTATTCTATATAAACACTATGGATTTTTTTATCTACATCCTGACAGTAAAACGCCTACAGAAAATTTCCCGGACTAAACCAGATAGCCTATGTTGTAGATGATATATAAAACAATACTTTTACAAAAAACTACTTCACGAAAATATCGTATTTTGGTGATACTGTTGGATTATGTTTAGTTTTATTTAATAATGTATAACTTAAGGGGGCCGCCTCGGTACGTGAAATAGTATCAATCGTGTGAGGAGGCCTCGTCTTAAAATTAAATGGTCTGTGCTGTTTTCTTGAACTACAGAGTCTGTCTCTGTCTAATCTTATCCTCTTTACACTTTCCCCACCAGCCCATATCTACCACCCCATGTCAGGAGAAGAGAAGCAACGGAAAGGAAACCTATCTCAAGGTCAAAAGGAAGAATGCGCGGCTGATCGCCCTACAGAGTCCAGCCTTCAGCCTGTATGTTTATTTTGTGGTATTTTGCTAGCTTGAGATTCTCGTGAAGGGTTCACAAACAAGCACAATCAATTCTTGATTAGATGGTTTAACTTGTCTTGAAACTGTATAAACCGAACGGGTAGTAGGACGCGATGCTTTAAAAAAACCAATTTTATAGAACACACACTTTTATACATGTCACTTTATTTAGGGAAATGTGAATATTAACTATACAATAATTAATCACGTGTAGACCAAATTTATATTTTACCTCATTTAGTTGATAACAGTGGCGTCGGAACCGAGGAGTATAAGGAGTTCCATCACACGGCCCTATACACCCAACCCCTCTTAGATTTATTCTATCGGAGAAAAAGGTTTAGTAAATAATTATAAATAAGGTATAGTATACATAGATAATCGGTTAATTGGTCATGTGTAACCTATTTTACACTCTTAATTAATTTTAATTTTAGGTGCCTATTCAAGCTATCAGTAATTTCCTCTGATTATTCTAGCTGACAGGAAAAGAGGAAGGAAAGTTTTTGATTAAATGCACCCGTATTTGTTTAGATAAAGGGCTGTGGATAAACTATCTTAGTATATAAACTATAAACTTTCCCACGCAGGAGGACAAAATATTTATTAATATTGGATACCTTAGCAAACTATTTTGCGTTCTACTTGGTTTATTTTAGGGGAGACTTCAATTCGATCTATAATACATACGGGTAATACGGATATATCGAAGTGAGTGCCCATAGAAATAAGAATATATAGAAAGAGGGCGGGGATAGGGGTGTTGGTTGAGGGGGTTGAGTGTGGTTGTTTTAGAGCCCAAAAACAATTAAGATGTATTTCTTCATCAACAAAGTGGGGGTAGTTAGAGATCTTTACTTGAGTTTACTATTGTTTAAACAGTAAACAAGATAGAGTTACATTATTTGGCAAATTAAAAATAAAATCGTAACTCCAAATAGTTTCTGAAAGCATCCAATTTACAAAAATATGACAGTGGAAGCACACTTCAAATATCTTCTAGACGGGGGATCCAAAGTACAGAAGTTACAAGTCAATAGTCAATCCAATCTATTACTTATATAAGATTCATACTTTGAACAAAATACTTCATGAGACTATACAGACTAGACAGCGTTAAATCCAGTTGGGTATGTCTCACACTCGGGTATGGATTCAAGGGTATTGGGAATAAGGGGCTATAATCCCCCCCTCCCCTTTCAGCTATTTTTCAAAAATTTAATTGATGGATTGAAGGGTGCTGTGCTTCTCTCCAGAAATACGTCCAATGTGTTCGAACAAAACATGCTTCACCTTGTTTAACCTGAACCCTGGCTTTCCCGCACACTCCCCTCCTATTTCACTCCTCCTTTGTGTAATAAACAGCGTGTTATTTACTATTGATTTTATTTTCGTATTTTTACTAAAATATAGTCACCTGAATTAGGCATATTTATTTTTGACAGTTATTTTTTATATTAATTTAAAAATTATACTCACAAAGGAAACAGTGGCTATATCTAGAAATTAAAGATGGCAACCAAATCCAAGATAACAGATATTTATAACCAGTATAAGTTTAATCAGCAACTATTAGGTACAAAATATACATAAAGAGCACCATTTTGAGCTTTGGAATTTTTTTTTTTTCTGGAAGTAAAAATACTACTGGGGCACGGACCAACACTTTATTGGTTCCTAAAGGTATTGCTTTTGTTGTGTAGCCCCCCCTCCCCCCCTTGAAAAAATCCTGGATCCACCACATATCTAATTGTATTGATATATTGGGTTATTTTCAACCATTACTTTAAGGTGATTTAACATTGATAAATAATTGCTTAGTATTTAATCTTTTATTTATCATTCATGTTCTTCTGGAGAGGGGGGGGGGGCGAAGGCTTGGACCCACTGGATCCCCTTGTGTGTACGCCTATGCTCTAGAGGGATCTTATTTTTAAAATTTGCTAAAAGAGGGTCACTCCAACTTTATTTCAGATACAAATAATTTAAAAAAATCCAGGTGATGACTCCAAATTGATTCTAAAAACATCCGATTACCAAAAATGTCCAGGTGAGGATAATTTCAAATAGCATTTAAAGATATAAATTAACTTTTCAACTAAAGGCGAGGACCCCTCCAAATGGCTTTTAGAAGAATCTAAATAAAAAAATTAAAAAAATGGAGATGACTTCTCCAAATAGCATAAAAATAATTTGATTTTCCAAATTTGGGGAGGAGGATATTTACAAATAACTTTTAGGGACATCCAAGTTTCAAAAATTTCTCTTGAAGAGGGGTAGAGTAAGGTAGGAGGTGAAGGGGGGAAGGCAACTTCTCAAAAAACTCCTTTTTTGCTTACGGCCCCCACCACCCCGTTTCTTCACAAATAACGTTACGCCACCACTGGTAGCAGACAATCCTTGCAACTGGTACAAAATGATGGTGCGTGCAGCCCTGAACTTTTTTTTAATTGACCTACTATTGTCAACCAGAGAAGCTACGGCGTAGAGGTTTACAAGGGTGAAAGTTGAGAAATTGAATTTTATAGCTAGAGTTTCATAAATAAGGCATAGACTAGAATTTTTTTGATACAGTAGTGTTGAATTTTTATTTAAATATATATATATATATGCATAATTTGTATTTCAGCTAGTAGCTCAAAAATCTCAGACAAAAAGTGTAGTTACCTGAGCATTTTATTGCTAGGACATATTATATGCATGCAAAATAATACAGGATCTAATTTTGTCAAGCGTGTTCAAGTATTAATTATTGTAACATAAAACTTGTAATTTTGAAAAAATCTAACAATTTAATTTTAAAAATTTAAAACAAATATTCCAGTACCCTATTTTTATTATTATGTACTCATGTGAAAAAATATTATACTTAAATTTAATTTCTTATGCATTCTTAATAACACACTTTTGGTTTTAAAATAATCCTTTGTTACTTTTTGAAAACAAAACTATAAATTAAATATTAAAACAACAGTACAGAAAAAAAATATAATTTACTAGGGACGAGGAAGTATTTGATACGAAAAAGTGCTCTCACATTAGCGTGTATAAAACCAAAGTAAATTTCACATTTAAAAAACTACCGCTAATGCACCTTGGTGGAGATTCGTGAAGATTATCTCAACATTTAAGGCGCTAGGTGACCTGGTGGTCTAGGGATAAGGTGTCAGACTTCTGTGTTGGGGTCCGGGGTTCAATCCTCGGTCCCGGCACAGATTTATCTGATTGCCAAACCCTTCCTTCTCCTCTGACAAGACGTGTATTAATCACAACTTGTGAATGTAAGGAATGCCAGGCCTCCACCGTGGTTCGGATTCTACGTTAAACTGTAGGTCCTCCATTTCATCCCACAATCACCCTACCACTACACATTAGCGTAAGTGCGTATAACCCGAATGAGTACTAAGACACGGTGTTAATAATAATGTAAGGCACCAATCCTGAAACATTTGTCAATATTTAGTGCATGATTAGTGCTTTAAATCCTGCTGTCTCAAAATTAGTTCTTTATATACAACGTACTAAGAGGCGTACACTACTGGCTGAAGGAGACTAGCTTCACACAACCCCACCATGTAAAGCAATAATTCAGAAACACGTGTCAATACTTAGTATATAATCCTTGCTTTCAATCAATAGTGCTCAGTAATGATTAGAAATTTTATGTTTACATCCAAAAAGTTGCTTGAATTTACAGTATATCACTAACTTCTATATCTTGATACGACCCTAATTGTTGCCATATTTACGGTCAAATAATACGGGCTTTGTTTAATATTGAAAAGGCAAATTCACACTTACTCATAAATTAAATATGTTGCTCAATATTTTTATATTGTAAAACTGATTTTTGAACTTTTTCAGTTTAGAGGAGACAACCAATCAGGCACTAAGCATTATAATAATTGCTTTAGATTTAACCTTCACGTATCAGAACTGAATTAATCTTTATTAAAATTAAATTTTATCTTGCGTGTAATAAAAATTTTGTTTTAATATATAGTTATACATATTTTAAGAAATTAAATTGTCCATTATCACTTTGTTGGTAATTAGTATACGTACAGTAAATATATACTTTCCCCTCTCATTTCTCATCATGTAATGTTTTTTTTTACAATCCAAGGCATGGCCAAACAAATAAATGTTTTAAATCTAAGAAACAGAATTCAAATGATGGTTTTTTACTTCACGGGACTAGCTTAATTAAACTTCCGGACGGGATTTTAACCCCATCCTCCTGAATATAGGAGCAACAAGGTAAAATTAAACTAACACGTAACTGTTGAACAGTGAACTAGCCTATTTTTATACTAATAAATCAGTATGTACTTACTTTGATCCATCAATAAAACGCTTCTTCCATCCTAATTTTTTGCGGTGAGCATATAGTCGAAGTCTATTTTTTTTCCCTTTAAGATAGCCCTTTTTGATTATGTTATTGTTCAAAGTCAGAAGTTTTAGTTTATCGGAAAAAAATATAATTCTATGTTATTAATATATAATTATAATAGCTATCATAAGAAGGCAAGCATACACAACTGTTCGGAAACACAGGACTAGTTTGTAAACACATTTATTCATACATTTACAATAAAAGCTATAACAGATATTATTATTTGAAACCATTTTAAACACCTATTATTTAAACATGTGCCGGCTCACTGTGCGTTGTCTCAACTCTCAACAAGGCGAAGGCAGACATCCAACTAAAAGAGCGCATGCGCATGGTGTCAACTGCCTTTCCTTCTTTCTCCGGCTATTCTTTACTTCCAAAGCGTAGATGGGGATATGGCTGCGCCACATGATGGCCGAAAAGCATTAGCTTTGACGCGTCAAAACAGCAAAAGGAATTAGCAATTATCTTTACATTTTCTGTTGTGACCTTATCAAAAAATGACTTAATTTGTTTCTGAAAGGTTGTATCTAGGATTATCTAGTAGTTACCCTCGTCTCAGAACTGTGACAATATATTTAAATGGCCATTGAAAATGAGCAAATTACGATATTTCATTAATTTTTTATATATATAGATTATCAAGATGTAAGGTTGAGAGTACTAGATAAGCATGTTCCCACCTTTTCTCTTCATTTTGGCTTAGGCCATGGTTAGGTAGTGTTTTATTTTTACCAAACTTAACCTATTTCCTGAACGTCTGTAACGCATTCCAATGCTCAGGAAGGCGGCCCCCTTAAGCTCAACATTAAATCTTTAAAACTCGCTGAATAAAATGTAACTTCACTAACATGGGAAATCCTATATTGAGGTGCCGTTACGTCACATGTATGCAGCATCCTTAACCAGTATATTATTATTATTTACTGTGCATGCATAGTTTGGCCTAGGTTCCTGGAATGTCCTTGACAAATTTCTTTAAAATTGGTCAACGCATTTGACAGCTATCGAAAAATAGACATCCATAAATACGGACAGACGAAATGCTGGTCAAGTTGAAACAGAAATTCCTAAGCTCAGTTAATTATTTCGTTTCGCAGATTTTACGAACTGTGATTGTCTCAAGTTCTACGTAAAGGACCTAGAATACTTGTGTGGTCTACCTATTATACCCATTTATTTTAAAAAGTAATTCAAAATCAATATATCAATTATGTAATCGTAATTATAATCAAATACAGTATTTGAATTATGAATATTGGAACGAATAACACATGAGCTTATTTTAAGGTAGGGCAAATAATCTCCTCTGTTTAGTTATATGATTAACAAATAAACACGCCCAATGTATTTATTTATCCCTATAATTGAAACTTTGTTATTTTGTTTCAATTGATTTCTGATAATTATTTACCTCTTGTGTTTTAATTAAAAAACTAATCTGTTGTTGACAACACCAATTAGTTGAATTGATTGAATTAATTTTAAAACCAGTCAATAAAATGGCTCAAAATTAATGTTTTACTATCATTTACAAAGTAAATTTTGTCAATAATATGTTTCAATATATAATAAAATACGTTTATTTACTCAAATCATATATGTGCAGGTCAATTGAAATTAAAGATATTATAACTTAGCAATATACCGTTCAAAAATATATAAATACATTTTGTGTTAGTTTAATCTTGGTATTTCGATTTAATTTTAATTCATAGACTAATTTATTATTTAGCACCGCGTCTTACTACCCGTTCATAGACTAATTTAAAAGATTATATTTTAAATAAGACAAAATATAATAATTATTTATTGTTAGTTTTATGCATTATGTCTTATAAGCTATCACTGGTTGTAGCAAGCATATTTTAACTAGCCTCAAGGGATAAGGATTAGTAAGGTATAATATAGAATTAAATGCTACACGTTAGTTTAAATAAAAAAGAAAAATTCAAATATATATAGCTCAGGACATTGATTAGAACACGGACTAAATGTAAAGATTATCTAGTTTATTTTATGGGAGACCGGGGGGTCATAGATAAACTTCCTAGCAGTAATGAAGGCATTTTTTTATAAGTGGATTCCCACACTTCCAGAAAATATATGTACATTTCCACTAAATTGTTCAGTAAACATACCTATACAATTTATTTTAAAGCCCATCTTAGTACCCGTTCGGGTTATACACTCATGTACTAATTACGCTAATGTATTAGGGATGAGGAAGTTAAATTTAGAGGAAGTGTTTCTGCATTTGAGTGGAGAGATAGTGAAAAACAGTTTACATAAAACTACCCTCATTGCACTTGTATGGAATTCAAACCCTGATGTCCACGTTATCGCAATAAAGCATATTAAGATAGTAATGCCTTAGACCATGCGGCCACCAAGCAGGTCCATCCCAATGTTATATTTAAATACGTTCATCCCAGAATGGGTAGTAGGACGTGGTGAAAATAATGATCATAAAGGTATAACTTTTTTTTATAAAACCCCTCTGTTTCACAGATGCAGGTTCCGTTTATTATTTTCACTTCTACAAGTAATTAAATTTCTACTCCTTTTTTTTTTAACATCTGCTAATGACACTTCACAACACAAAACATGTAAGCAAACAAAGAGAAGCCACCCCTTTAAGCCCCACAGGTGTGTCCTATCAAACACAGAGTGCACACGCCTACCAACCGCACATGGCGAGGTGAAGACAGAAGGTTAGCCACTACAAATAGAGGAAAGCCAAAACAAAAAACTCCATGAGGTCTTAATAGCGTTTATTGGAATATTATAATAGGTATTATTTTACTTATTTTTTTAACACCGTGTCTTACTACCCGTTCGAGTATGTACTAACTACGTTTATGGTTTATAGGGATTAATAAGGCTATATTTTAAAGGAAGTGTACCAGCATTTGCGTGGATAGATAGTGTAAAACCATTTTGTAAAAACCTCTACTCAGTACACCTGACAGGGATCAAACCCCAATCTCCCCGTCATCAGCAGTCTAGTCTACTGTGCCTTAGACAATGTGGGCACCGAAGCAGTAATTGTTTTATTATATATATTTTTCATTTTGAGTATTTCACGCTCATTTTTTGAACTGACTGATTAGTGGAGTGTCGTGAAGTGTTGACAAGGGAAGTAATAATAATAATAATAATAATAATAATAATAATAAATAATATTTAGCACCGCGTCTTACTATCCGTTCGGGTTATACGCTTTAAGTACTAATTACGCTAATGGATTAGGAATTGGGAAGGTTGAATTATAAGAAGTGAAGCTGCATTTGCGTGGAGGGAGAGTGGAAAACCATTTAGGAAAAACCACCCCAGTTCACCCGACCGAGATTCGAACCTCGATCTCCCCGTCCTCGGCGTTAGAGCACAACACGACTAGCGCGTTAGCCAACTACGCCACCGAGGCGGGTGACAAGGCAAGTAGAGTTAGTTGAAACTGTACTTGTGATTTTTTTTAACATCACTCATTAATTGGGGTTTGAGTGATAATGTTAATTCCTTAACTGTGAGGTGAAATAATGTGGCTGGTTATATCCAACCATAAAGCTGGAGATATCTGACGATGTATTGCCTAGATAAGCCCAACTGGGTTTGGATATGATTGGATTATGACGAGTTGTTGTCACATGTGTTAACTTTTTCTGTCCAAGCACTTCACGTCTTACTATTAGTTTGAGCTATACGTTTATGTACTGATTACGCTAATGATTTTTAGAGATTAGAAAGACTATATACTATAAGAAGTGTCCCCTCATTTGCGTCGAGGGCGAGTGGAAAACCATTTGGGGAAATACCACCCTCAGTGCATCTGGCTGAGATCGAACCCTGATCTCCCATCCTCGGTAGTTTTGTCCAACATGAAAGTAGCACGTTAGACCACGTGGCCAACGAAGCAGCTTACGTGTTTACTGTTCTTCACTTCACACGCAAATGTATTAATCAAGAGGAAGATAAATTATTAAAATAGTTTTGTGAAGCGTAAGTTGTGAGTCGCAATGGTGACAAATCGATTCAGAGACCAACCACTTAGTTGATTAAAGAAAAAATCTGTGGAAAATACAATGGACCAAATGGACCACTGTAACAAATATAAATTAATTTTTAAAATACGTTATTTATGTAGAATAAACCGCTTTGCTCACTGGGAGCTCCGCCCCCCAAACCGCCAGTGGGTTTTTTTCCAAGTGGATGTAAACTAAAGTAATTCCAGAGCCGTATTTTGATAGGTCTTACCGTTTAGACATAAGAGACCTCCAAAGAATGGTCCGCACTACCTTTAAAGTTGCTCCACTATTTTGAATTTTTTTTCGAGGGATAAGAATTAAAATTTTTCTTTTTATGGAATTTTACCGTTGGTTACAGGCTAGAAGCTATAAGTTCGCCAAAGTTCATGTTACTAGATCATCTGGAAGTGGATAAACATTAATTTCATTGAGTGATTCAGCCATGTGGTTTTGTAGTAGTACTCGCTTTGCTCGTTGGGGTCTCCACCCTCAAACGCCCAGGAATTTTCTTTGTAAGTGTATGTAAACTAATGGAGCTCCAGAGCATATTTTGATAGGTTTTACCGTTTAGAAACAAGAGACCTCTAAAGAAAAGTCCGCATCGACTATAAAGTTGTTCCATTATTTAGATTTTTTTTTCGGGGGTTAAAAATTAAATGTTTTAACTTTTTGGAATTTTCTAGTCGATTACAGTCTAGAACCTATAAGTTTGCCAAATTTCAAGTTTCTAGCTCATCTGGAAGTTGGTAAACATTAATGTAAGTGAATGAGTAAGCCATGTGGATTTATAGTAGTATAGACCAGCCTCGGTGGCGTAGTTGGCTAACGCACGTGTCTTGTTGAGCTCGACCGCCGAGGACGGGGAGATCGAGGTTCGAATCTCGGTCGGGTGAACTGGGGGTGGTTTTCCCTAAATGGTTTTCCACTCTCTCTCTCCACGCAAATGAGGGTTCACTTCCTCTAATTCAACCTTCCCAATTCCTAATCCATTAGCGAAATTAGTACTTAAAGCGTATAACCCGAACGGGTAGTAAGACGCGGTGATAAATATTATTATTATAGTGGTAAAAAATTATGACCTAGTACAAGAAATATCTAGTTAGGTAAGCAATGATAAAATTAATTTTTAAATAATAAAATATAAATAAATAAATATATACTAAAAACTCCACTTATTGATCAGGTATCAACATAAATACTTTACAATGTGAGGTATTCAATTCGTAGTCTATGTATTATTGGTAAAATTGGGACACAATGGAAGTAAATATATGATAGATGCAGATTTATCAAGTTTTTATTACCCTCGCAACACTCCAAGCCATGATTTTGAGACTTATTATATCACAGGACTAACTGGTAAATTTAATTTTAGAACAGGCACAAAAACCGGTTCCCATATTTCATATTTGTGCAACAGGAAGCCATGAATTAGCCAATGATAATTTTGTTTGGTATTGCTAGGAATCGAACCTAGGACCCTTAACTTGGTATATGAACGCACCACTTACTGAGCTGAGATATCGCAAGACTTGCTTCGATCACTACGGGGTCTAACGCGCTACTCTCGCAGTAGACTCAACTGCCGATGACGGGTAGATTAAGGTTCAAATCCCGGTGGGGTGTATTATTATTATTATTATTATTACTATTATATACACGCGTCTTACTACCCATTCGGGTTATACGCTCTTACGCTAATGTGTAAAGGTGTGAGATTGTGAGATTGTGAGATGAAATGAAGACCTACAGTTTAACGTGGAATCCGAACCACGGTGGCGGCCTGGCATTCCCCACATTCACAAGAGTGGGTGTATTGAAGATGGTTCTTTCAAAATGATTTTTCACTTTCCTTCCACCCAAATGTGGGTACTCTTCCAAATAAATATGACCTTACTAATCCATAACACCTTTAGCGTAATTAGTACATTAGCGTATAACCCGAACGTAAAGAAAGACGCGGTTCTAAAAAACTAAAGCACTAAATAAAGAATAAAAATTTTTTTTAAAAATTAATGTTCCTTTTATAATATTTAACGAATAGGACATCTGCATTTATTTACGTTGATGGTTAAGAGATTAGCTCAATTTTTTTTATGGAAATATATTTTCTTATATTATCTAAAACTTTCTCCAGAAAAATAGTGAGATGAATTAAATGCTTATATTATATTTTAATTAAAAGATTAGACAACATTCTAAAAAGTAATAATACATCATACAATTTATTGGTTAAATTATATAACCTTCAAAAACATATTTTCTGCTTTCTCTATATATTTGTTTATGCTAACTAATCATACATTTTAAATAAAAACATTGACCAATACTATAACAATAAGTGATCATTTATGATTTAAATTAAAATATAATTGGCTATAACTCTTATTAGGAAGAGTTTATTAAAAGTGAGCCCGCACTTGTGTGGATGACTTATTTAAACCAATTTAGGTTAAACATGCCTCAGTAGACCTCTTATATGGAATCGATCGTTGACCTAATACTTCACAGGAAACCAGACAGCATAGGTTGACGTACTAGGCCCCATATCCACCTATGTGGCATTAAAGGATATATAACTTAAAAATATATCACTATATTCTTTATTTAAGAGTATTAAATCACTAAATAATGTTGAATATGCTCGTTTTAAATATTAAGTTAATATTAATGTTTACGGCCGAATTATATTGGTGTTCTTGGTTTTGCGGTTGATCACGAAGGTTTATGGCCAAGTTGGTTCCTAATCTTATTTTTGTATTTTCTTGGCCACGCAATTAACTAGGCTCGATCAGGTATTTTAAGAAATCTATTTAAGCCAATTTCAGGCAATCAAAATAAAACCAACTTAAAATAAATTCATTACAGTTGACCCTATAATATTTTTAAGATAAATCATTAATACATATTAACTTTAGTAATTTTACCAATTATTTTTCATATATATGTTAGACTCAAAAAAATATAATGGAGACAATACTAAAAATAACACAAAGTTTAAATAATAAATAATATTTTTAGTCTTACTATTTTTTTATTAAAATAAAAAATTAAAATAAATGAACCCTCATATACAAATTAATTTTATTCTAAGATATTTAATTATTCAAATTATTACTTAACAATTGATTTTATTTGTCTTTCTCCTTTTATGGAGTAATTTAAATAAATTTAAATTATATTTTTTAATTTAGCCATTATTATAGTAATATAAAAATAACTATCTAAGATAGTTTATTTAGGTAGGTTTTCAATGTAAATTGCAATTGTAGCTATATACAATATGTCGAAAAAACTCTTAAAACAAATGTAGTATTTATCTTTATTTTTTAGCACTCCAAGGCTAATCAGGAGATTTTGGTTCAATCTAGATAAAAACTTTTAAAAGTTGATTTATGTTAAACTAACATAAGTATCCGGAGTTTCCCATTGCGCGGTTACCACGGGTAGCGTTTTTATTTGCTTCAATCAGATTTTAAAAAAATCTCATTTATTTCTTCCAACCCAGATTTCAACAAATTAAAAACATTCTAATCAAAAATTTAAAATTAAGAAGCATGAATTATAACCTATTTACTCGGGAGGAGACTAAAAAATCTTTCAGAATATTACACCTTAAAGCAATCTGTTAAATATTAAATCCCACATCCATGTCACCGGGAAAACCAGACCAGCTGAGGTTTGAAGCTCAGACCACATGACTACCGATGCGGATAACGTATCACTAAACAGAATTTAAAAAAGAAGAAAAACCTTGTTTGTGTCAACATAATTTGTGTAACCTATATGTTATTTTCAACCATAGAGTAATAATTTGTCTTTAGGAAGGTAAGCCCATAGATAATTCAAAACCGGAACGAGAAATACCACTACAGGGTTAACCGAAAAAAAAAAGAGTTTGATTTGTTTGGGTCTGCAAATACAACGTTCTACTGGGGCTATATTTCAACATGTTTAACACCGAAAAGCACTTTTCCGTTTTAGATCAATCAATTGGCCGGCTTTCAGATTTAAAAAAATCTCATTATTTCTTCCAACCAGATTTCAAAAATTAAAAACATTCTAATCAAAATTTAAAATTAAGAAGCATTGAATTATACACTATTTACTCGGGAGGAGACTAAAAATCTTCAGAATATTACACCTTAAAGCAATCTGTAAATATTAAATCCATCCATGTCACCGGGCAAACCAGACCAGCTGAGTTTGAAGCTCAGACACATGATACGATGCGATAACGTATCACTAAACAGATTTAAAAAAGAAGAAAACCTTGTTGTGTCAACATAATTGTGTAACCTAATGTTTTTTCAACCATAGAGTAATAAATTGTCTTAGAAGGTAAGCCCATAGATAATTCAAAACCGGAACGAGAAATACCACTACAGGGTTAACCGAAAAAAAAAAGAGTTTGATTTGTTTGGGTCTGCAAATACAACGTTCTACTGGGGCTATATTTCAACATGTTTAACACCGAAAAGCACTTTTCCGTTTTAGATCAATCAATTGGCCGGCTTTCTTTCGAATAAATCTAAATACATGTAACGTCACATTTATTTAAATGTCGAAACTTATTGACTTTCAAATTTAGAGTGTATATGTGTGCTTGGTTAAGAGAAATATGGTAAAGGTAGGAGTAAAATCGTTGTTGAATAGCCATGAAAGTGTATTAAATTATCCTCATCGGTTGACATATGGGACTGAACATATAACTCTTTTAGTCTAGATTGCTGGAGATGAAAAGTTTGGAGTTCTAATCCTATCCAAGTGTAGGCCTAATCAGGTCTGTTTTCTACCTAAATAGATGGTACATCAAATGTGGATAGCTTGATGAAAAAAAAGTAGTGCATTAGTAAAATTTATTTACTACTTTATCTTACTAAATTAAATAATCCTGGCTCAAATGTGCGATAATAAAATACATACACTTAGATGTAATCAATTTTTTGTAATTTATTATTGATCTATCACCTGATACGATTATTTAATGGCTTAAGGCATCACCTCAAAATAGATTAGACTGTTGTTGATAAGAAGATCGGGGTTCAAATACTTATTGGATGTACTTAGAGAGGTCTTTCCTAATTTGTTTTATACTCTCTCTATTTCCATGCAAATGTGATTACATTTCCTCCCTCTAAATTAACTTTTCTCATCTATAACACATTCGCTTAATTAGTACATATACTAATAACTCGAAAGGGGAATAAGACGTCATGGCGCTAAAAAAAAAATACCTATTGGAATTTGGTTAGTATTTTAGGTAACATCTGGAGTCAAATAAAGATCTAGAACAGGAGTCAGGAACCTTTTTGATATCGTGGATTGTGTGAATTAAAAAAAAAAGTTGTTGAACATGTCAAAAAAAATCGATACAATAATTTTAACTTTGTATTTTTGTTATGCCTTGGTTTTTTATTAATGACTTTTACTACCTGTTCAGGTTATAATCATATGTAATAATAGCGATACCGTGTTGGGGATGAGTAAGGTTGACTTCAGAGGTAGGAAGTGAATCTGAATTTCATGGAGGGAGAATGGAAAACCATTTTGTAAAAATCACCCCTAGTACACCCACCGGAATTCGAACCCCAATATACTGGTCAAGTCTAACATGAGAGTAACGCCTTAGACAATGTGACCACCAAAAAAAATGTGTCTGCCTGTTAGCTTGACGTAAAGAAGTAAGTCCTTATGAGGTTTACCGTGTGTGTTGTGTGTTTTATTCTAGATATTTTCCCCATTCCTACTCCATGCCAATACGGGCACATTTCATATATATTCTACATCGATTACCACTTGTAAATTAGTGTAGTTAAATTCGGATAGCCCAGGGCGGTAGTAGGACTTGGTGCAAAAACTAAATAAAAAATTCGCCTCTTTTCACCCTTGGGCCCACATACTGGTCTCCAGGCTCATATATACTAAATAGTAAAAATATCTAGCGATCCACAAATTTTCCCCAATTTTTTTTTCTCTCAAAAAAGAATCATGTTATCATAAATTATTTCAAGGCTTTGCGCTCCAACAAAAGCAAACAACAGAAAGCCTTTCTAAAATCAATAAACCTATGAAATATTGCTTCTTATGATATATGTACTGTACAGTCAAATTTTATTAGAAAGAGTCTTAACTGACACCAGTAAAGTTACCAGATATACTTTCATAAATTAATACCGTAGGTAAAGTGATTTACTGTGGTTACTTTTGAGAGATAATACCAATATCTTAATAACACTAAAAATATACCAAAATTCTATCAATATTGACAAAATAAAATTTAATAGTTTTTAAAAGGTTCTGCTAATGAAGATTAGACTATAACTACATTTAAGCTATAATTTTTTTTATTTAGTTTTATCAGGATTGTTTGTTTTTATTTGTGCTTGGGCTTATTTTCAATCTTTATTATTTATTACCCTTACTTCCTAGAAAATTCTTTTAAGAGTTTCTCCATGACTTGGCAAGAATTTTGCTTCTTTTTTTTTTATGGTAGCCCCTAATCCTAACAGATTTTTCCACTCCCTAACCCCCTCATCAGAGCGCTGTACGTGCCTTCAGCTTTCTTTTCAGAACAACATGGAAAAATACACTCAATGATGGGCACACAGATAAAGGTGTCTGTCTCGTATATCTGGTAAGGAGGTAAAGGTGGGATTTGACTCCCTGCCACGTATACAAAAATTGATTTACATGATTGCTTTACCACCCTCTCTTTTTACACACAAATAAAAGGTTACACATTTAAAAAAATTCAACCTTCCTCATTTCTACCCCATAAGTAAAACACTTATATTCAATAAGCTAATATCCTAAACACGTGGTAGAACTCCATCCATGGAAAAATATTCCATACAATTAATTCAACTTTTCTAAATTTACATATTATAAAATATTAATTAAATTGGTTATGATTTGTATTTGACATGAGATAAAATAATGTGGTTTGTTTTTGTTTAAATCTTTACGAAACTTGATAACTATTTCAAAATATTTTGATTCAAAGGGTTATAAAAGATTTGAAAATATACTGTGACAAGATTAAATCTTTAACAAAAAAAAAAGTGTTCAATTTTCAAACTTTCACTAGAAAAGCTAATGAGAAAGTTGGGTTTGTAAGTTTATGAGGCTGTAATGGATAATTTAATCAAATCGGAAGTGTGTATAACTTACCCATGAAATGAATTATTTTAAAACGGCTACATAAATTACTTTTATATATTAGATTATTAAAAATTAGTCAAACATGCCAAGTAGTTAATTAATTAATTAGTTAATTACAGTGTCTGTTACTATAGCACAGCTGTTAGCGTGTCTGTCTGCATGGACTGAGATGATGTTGATTATTATTCCTCATTAAGAGGCTAATGAATTAATAACTGAGGAAATAAATGTTTTCTATATATCAAAATTAATTAATAGGTCAAGTGATGATCTAATCAGTTAACTTGGAAAGTACGTTAAATACCACTGATATTAAAATACATCCACATTTTTTATTTAATTTGTCAATAATCTAAGTATATTAATTTCAAAAAGGTTCCCATATTCTAAATCTTCTTTTAGCCAGTATTAATAATAATTTTAGCTCAACAGACAATATTATTTGGAATGGTCTGTCATACTAATAATGAATATTCCTACATTTTCTCTACTATTTAAATTTGCACTTGTAAATGATGTTGGATCCTTGAAATATAACACTATGGGTTTGAAATTAAATTGTGTGAATCAATATTGAACTTATTCAGATGTTATAGATTTGCTGAGGGTCAACGAGACGGTAATTACAATAAATTTAGGAATTTTGAAAATATGGATGAAACTAAATAAGTGACTATGTATAAAACTTGTAATTCAAAGGTATATATTTATAGATATCACCAACATGCATTTTGAACAGATAGTAATTAAATTAAAGAAGAGGTAAAAAAAATAATAATATTTTTATTCCGTTTGTAGCTTTTAGCGTAATATATTTTGTCTCTTAGTAATTAAATGAGAATTCACAACACACTGGTAATTCTTTTAAGCAACGCGTCCTACTACTCTTTTGGGTTAAATGCTTATGTACTTATTACATAGATGGTTTTAGGAATAAGAAAGGTTATATTTAGATGGAGTGCACCCTTGCGTGGATGTCGAGTGTAAAAACCATTGTGTAAAAACCACCCTCAGTCCACCCGACCAAGATTCTAACCTCAATCTCCCCGTCATCAACAGCCTAATCTACTGTGATAAAAGCGCCTTAGACCATGCATCTACCGAAGTTGATTACAATAGTATTCTTTTCGTGGTATTATATGAGTGTGAAACGTGGTTTCTCACTTTTTATTAGAAAACAAATTGAGATATTTGGAGGACAAAATTCTGAAAAAGAAATTTGAGACCTAAAAGAATGAACAAACAGGATAATTGATTAAGTTAAATATTGAATAATTTCATCGCTTTTATGCATACCAAAATATATAAAGGAAAATCAAGGCACAAAATCTGAAGTGGGCTGGTGATTTGGTGCCTAAGTTTTATGATGGGCATGTTAACAAATTTTTTTTTGGGGGGAAACATAAAAATACAAGACCATTGGTAGGTTTATACGTCAAAAATGGTGTGGATATAAATGTGAATGTCTGTGTCAGGTTACGGATTGGATGGAAATATCTGAGGATAGAGTTGAATGGCAAGATAACGTTCTGGTGGTCATTAACTGAAGAGTTCATTGAGACACGTTAGTCATAAATCTTAGCTAAAAATCAAAATACAATAATTATAGAGCTAAAATCATAATTTAATAAAAACTTTAAGGCATAAAGTTTTTTCTGGAGAAATAAATTTGATTACTAATTGGGACTCAATAACAGTGTTCTTTCCTTTCAGTGTTTTCCCATACTTTCTTCAGATTTTTCATGGATTAAAATAAAAACACATCCTCCAAATTTGGTCATCCTTATACCGGTAGTAAAACGTATTTTATGAATAATAACTCACCAACACCTATTTTATTTTAACATCCGAACCTTTTAAGGATTTCGACGGCATTAAAATTGGTGCTTCAAGTTCACACTCCGTTAGCATGCTATATTTTACTACCCTTCTTTTAAAAAAACACTCCTCTATTACATTTTCTAGCTTCCTTGTTATTTCACGTTATTTATTTTAATATATTATACAGTGGGAAATACATTTCACACCTGTCTGAAGCACATTACCTTGCTCACATGAGGCAACAGTAATATAGGTGTATGTGTTCTATTCCTGAAAGTAGGCCACTCAACAGTCACGCCCAAATTGCGACCCGAGTCTAAAGGAATCAATTTGAACTCAACTTTGCATATTTGAACGTGCCGCCTCAGTGAATCAAGTCCTTATTGAAGATAAGAAGGGTGCTGGAGGGAAAGTTGGGGAGAAAGGGTATTCTTACCTTAGGCTGCTCCTGGAGAAATTTCCCGGAAAGTGATAGCTAAGGATTTGTGTTTCACATAAATTTCTCTTGAAGAAATTTAATGTTTAAAAAGAATATATATATGTCATCGGTGCTCTGGGTGATATTAAATTTATATGACTAATTAATACGCTTAAAACCTTAATACTGAGAAGTTATACAAACATATCCGAAACCTTAGTTCGGTAGGTAGCGGTTGTGGTAGCTTCAATTCCCGGCATGGCCGAAACATTTATCATTGATTAAATATAGGTTTACACTTTTACATTGATAAATTAATGGCTGGGGAATGGATGTTTTGCCTGTCCTAGTCTTAAGTTATAGTATAAGCCACATGAAGCTATGACTGGCCTAGCCAGATGGTAACGGAAAATAAATTATTTGAATAAAAATTGAGCCAGACAACAGTCTGGAAACGGTAGTGGATGTAAAAAAAGTTATGCAAATATATATTGTTAATAATAATTTTGGTGGGTGACCTGGTGGTCTAGGGGTAAGGTGCCAGACTTCTGTGCTGGGGGTCCAGGGCTCAATCTTTGGCCCCCGCACAGATTTAGCTGGTTGCTAAACCCTTCCTTCACCTCTGACAAGAAGTGTATTAATCACAACTTGTGAATGTGTGGAATGCCAGGCCTCCACCGTGGTTCGGATTCTACGTTAAACTGTATGTCCTCCATTTAATCTCACAATCCCCCTACCATTACACATTACGGTAAGTGCGTATAGCCCGAACGGGTAGTAAGACGCGGTGCTAATAATATTATTATTAAATAATTTTGGGAAGGGGGGAGATGAAGTTGGAACCGTTGGAACCATTAAAACCACTTATCTTAGTACAGCCTTAGAGTGAAAAAACCTAAATATTTTTAATAATTCTTCATCCGGACTTTATTAATGGCATATATTGCACCTTTAATTAAATCAAATTAGCACTTTCACATGAGTCTCGAGCTGTTTAAGTATCTAGACTCGCATTGTATTTATCCGCATTGACGGAAAGATCCAATCTCTAAACTAGGTCGGTTGTGTTGTGCAAGGTTAGCAACTTATAATTATCCTATATTTATTATATATACCCCTTCTCACCCATACATTAGAATAAGGTGCTACCATCACTTGTATGAAAGTTATAATCAAATATCTCAATTAATAACTTCTCCCCTATTAACTTATATTATTATATAATATATTATATATATACTGTTTATATAAACTGTGTATATATATATGTGTATTTTGCTACTTTATTCATAAAATTAAACTGTTCTATACTTAAGGGAAAAGTAAAAGGATCAATAAAAAAAAAGTTTACCATTCGAGAAACATTATAATTTTTTTTAAAACCATATTTAAAATAACAAAGTTATCAAAGACGTCTTAAACATACGCAATTTATGGAATAAATAGTGAGTGATGAACAGAAAGATTCTATAAAGTAAATGATAAAACATTTATAAAATTGAGTGAAATATACTACTGTGGACAGTAGATCTCGCTCCCTCCATGTTATTATCGTTAGTACAGTCTTATAGTAGTTCTGTGAATAGTATAACTCACTCCCTCCATGTTATTATCGTTAGTAAAATCTTACTTGTAGTTCTGTGAATACTAGAACTAGCTGCCTCCATGTTATTATCGTTAGTACAGTCTTTAGATTCTCTTTGTAATGAAAGTTAAAATATTTCTTATTTATACATGCATCAAGTCTTGTGATCTTCAGCTATCAATTTTGATAGATAATATCTATTAAAAAACAATAATATCATAGTAAAATATCATTAGTGTTGACAGTTAAAAAATAATTAATTTCTTAAAGCTGACACAAATGTCTGTTCGTAATTAAATCAAAGTATTTAATACTACTGAATGATTAACTTATTACTAAACCCTATTCAGTGAGAGGGTGTTTTTGCCAAATGGGTTTTCATTCTCCCTCCACGCAAATGTGGGTACACTCCTTTTAAATATAATGTTTCTAAGCCCTAAAACTATCAGCGTAATTAGTACATTATCGTATAACCCAATCAGTTAGTAAGATGTGATGCTAAAATACTTTTTTCTAAAAAAATTTTAAAATTTTTAATGTCAAAATATTAATTACTGGACAAATTAAATGTGTTCATTTTAACCACACATTGAATAATATTACTGACCAACATTAAAATACATTGCATGTTAAAATAATTTCGTATAACAGTGAAATGTTCTAAAATAAAATAACCACTTTAATTTGTCAAAATTTATTTTTACTAACTGGTATTTACCAACAAACAGCTTTCAAATAGCAACTTGAGGTCTACAGTCGTACTCCCCTAAAATTCTCTTCCCAGCCGACACGAGCAGGTTTCATTAAGGACAACGCCTAACAAAGTGATTGTTAGATTCCCAAGTCACCCAGTCGCCCATCCCAGGAATGCCTGCTCTTTGGACGGCCAGTGACCAATTCCTTTCAGCCTGGTATTTCTGAAATGATAAAGTGAAATTTTCACGCGAATAACAAACAATTAATTAATAAAAATTAACAGATTATGTCATTAGTTAATTTAGAGTGTCTGATCGTTACAATTAAGAGAATATACACAATATATCTGCACCGTGATTACTAAAATTCATTTTAAAATAAATTAATTTATCCATAATTAGTTGTATTTTTAAGTGTATTTATATTGCAATTAATTATTTAAAACCTATACATTAATTTATTATGGAATTCATCAAAACATTTTTATTATCTATTAGAAAAGTTTGTATACGTAAAAAATGAGTTAATAATGACTTTGGTAAAGGAGAATTGTAGTTAGGAAATAAAATCACAATGAAAATCATATTTAGAAGTACAATTTTAATGCACCTTTCCAGGATTATAATCCGAAACTTTCATTAATTAAGACTAAGTTCAATTCGAGTCTAGATTTAGTCTGTAAATATGAACATGTGTAGCAAGAAAAAATTTATTTACACTGAATTTTCATTTAAACATATTAATTCAAAAAATCTTTTAGATGGTAAGTAGTTTTTAGTTAAAACCTAATGGTAAGCTAAAATAGTCATCATTTGGTTTTTAAATATAATAATGACATAAAATAAAACTTCAACTTAAGTTCAAAATACATAATTTTAACCATTCAAATAAGTTTCTTATTTTAATAAATCAATCATTGTTTATAAATACAATATATAAAATATTTCCTTAAAATCATTTTGTTAAACTTTAACCAGGCTTTTAATTTTCATAAAGGCAAATTTACTTAGGCGTATTTAATACCTTTATATACCCACTTTGGTGGCGTAGTTGGCTAACCCCTAGTCGTGTTGAGCTCAACTGCTGAGGACGGGGAGATCGAGTTCGAATCTTGGTTGGGTGAACTGGGAGTTGCTTTTCCTAAATGGTTTTCCACTCTCCCTCCACGAAATGCGGGTTCACTTCCGCTATTTCAACCTTCCTAATTCCTAAACCATTAGCGTTATTAGTACTTAAAGCGTATAACCCGAACGGGTAGTAAGACGCGGTACTAAATTATATAATATATATAATACATTTATATAAATTGAGAGCTAGGGCCTACTTACTTGAGCGATCCTATAGAATTTGAAGACAAGTTGTAAAATTATATTCACTCTTTTATTAACTTTATGATATTGACTTTCACAAAGAAAGTGTGACATTAAAACCAAATAATCAATTTATATTATTTCATATGAACCAAGTGAGTATCAATAAAAGAAGTAATAAAACTATAATAGTGATACAATGCATTATCATAGTAGAGTGACACATTATGTCGGGATGTATAAAAACGCAAGTTAAGGCTACTGTATTTGCAGATTTTAAAGAAAACCTTTTTGTGGCTAAACCAAATCAAATTATGTGTCAGCTGATACATTTAGTTTAATTTTCTTCTCGTTTTAACAGATTAATTATATATTTTCCATAGCCTAATGCATTTGATGAGAAATATTTTAAATAATGAATAGAAAAGGACCTGATAAAATTTCATGATTCCCATGACAGTTATTCAAGAACTTTTAATTCTCCTATATTTTCCAATAAAACGAATCATATTTCCTGAAGCAATAGTTTATTTACTGTGAACCAAAAATATGTTTTACAAAAATCTCAATCCCTTCTATCCAGCACTAATTTGTTTCTATTTTATTCATACCATTAACGATATACCGTAGTGACTAAGTTTTGTTTGTATTTTGACTGACATTTACAACTATACAGTAACTGAAAAAATTGTTTCTATTTTGGTTCTGACCTTGACAATAATTGTACTTTACCTGTCTATTTTGTTTCTATTATAGTTATGACCTTATAGTTATGACCTCAACAATAATTATTCTACTTTACCTTTCTAATTTGTTTGTATAATGGTTTTGACATCAACAATAATTATTGTACTTTACCTGTCTAGTTTGTTTATATCCTGATTCTGACCTTAACAATAATTTGTACTTTAAGTGTCTAGTTTGTTTCTAGTATGTTTCTGACCTCAACAATAATTATTGTACTATAGCTGTATAGTTTTTTATTATATGGTTTTACCACAACAATAATAATTGTACTTCAACTCACTAGTTTTATTATATTTCGACTAAGATAAAATTTAAACTCTCACTTTTTACTTCAATGGTATTCAATATTACATTTTTAGTACCGCGTCGTACACTAATTACACTTATTGTTTTATGGATTAGGAAGGCTAATATTAGAGGAAGTGTACCTGCGTTTGTGTGGAGTGAGAGTGTAAAACAATTTTGGAAAAACCACCCTCAGTACACCCGACTGAGATTCGAAACTCGATCTCCCTGTCATAGGAAATCTGGCATATTGCGAGCCTAGAGCTTTAGACCACTGGCCACCGAAGAAGGTGGTAGTCAATATTTATTTCCAGAGGTTTATATCAGCACAACGCTCATAAGCTAGCTTTACAAAGGACAGCAATAAAACCTACAACTATACCTCTAGCTCATATCTATTAATTATGTAACTTGCTAACATAACTAACCATAGAAGGCCAGTGGCGTGTTGTGTTGTGTCGCCAGGTTAATGATAGCATGTCATACTTTAACTATGATATGTTCTAGTCCACTTAGTCCACATCTGACCAATAACACATAGCATTTTTTATACACACTCAGCAGTAGATTAGGTTTTTACTGAGTGATGATAACTTATCACAGCCACAATCTAAGTTATCTCTGTTTACACTGGAAGCACTTCACGCCACGCTATTGCCACATATTGTAAACATAGTAAATATACTCACTAACAACACATGATATAGAACCAAACTCTCCCTTTAAGTTTGATCATGACTACTTTAGCTATAAGAAATGATGAATTATCTAAAGAAATTTATTGATATTTTATTCATTTATAATACCGTTGGTGAGTTTAAATATTTAGAAACAATTTTAACAAACACTAGAATAGAAATTTGGAAAAAACACAGTCGGAAAATGCATGCTATTACTCGGTCGGTAAGTTGTTGACATCTCGCATGCTTTCATGGCATGTAAAACTCATAATACACTAAACAATCAATTAATGTACTGGTTGTTATTTAAAGATGTGAAACGTGGTTTCTTAATATTACACGACGAAAACCAATTTATAATGTTCCAAAACAAGGTGCTTAAGAAGATATTAGGTATAAATTGGGATGAGGCTACTGGAGAGTGTAATAGATTACATAATGGTAAGTTAAATACCATGTTCTAATCACAAGACACCGAGAGAATAATCAAATCTCATAGACTATGGTGGGGAGGACATGCAGTGCAAATGGAAGAATCTAGAATGGTGTCCAGGGTATTGACTGGTAAGTCCAATAGGAAGAGACCGTTGGGAATACCTAGATGCATATGAGGGGATAACATGATAATGGACCTAAAAGAGGTAAGATGTAATGAGGTGGAATGGATAGAGCTAGCTTAAGATAGGGATAGGTGGCGTACTTATAATATAGGTGCGGCAATGAACTTTCAAGCTCATAGTGCCATAAAGTAAGTAAGTCAAGTACTGGAAGAATGTATTGATAACGTAGTGTATCGCTTACAGTATATAATATTTTATATATATATATATAATCTGTATCGAAACACTAAGCAAAGTGTTCTAGCATGTATAATGTTTTACTTTCAAATCTTTTGATATTTTTTATTACATCCTTAGAATTGTTTTGCTTATATAGTAGAAATCCACAAAAGTTTGACATTATGATAGAAATGCTTTAATATCTTAAACTTGATTAATAAAAATAGTACTGATTTAATCACAATATTATAGTCAATATGTTCAAAGCAATATTTATTGTTGAGAACCATAGACTTTTATTCAGGATATTTGAGTTTGAGTTTAAAAATTTTACATTTCTAAGATAGATTCCTAAATTATATAATATAATTATTAGATCCAAAACTTCAGTGATCCAATGGTTTAGTTCCTCACTCTGGTAATATATTAGACAACAATAAAGGTAAGGGGGGAATTGAGATTCAAATCCCAATAGGGCGAAACTAGGGTGTTTCACGCTAAATAATTTCTCAATATCCATCCAGGTAAATGTGTGTACGCTTCCTCTAATTTCCATATTTCTTTATTCCTAACACATAGAGCAAAAAATAAAAATGCATGCACTCTTAACGGAGAGGAAAGTAAAAGTGAAAGTATCAAGTAAGAAATTATTGATATCGACGAAATATTGATACTTTTTCACATTCTTAGCCATAGGAGTGATCGAGAATATTGCTTATTATTTACGTATTCATACTTTTAAATTTACTAACGTTTCACGGATTAAAAAAATATTTCATTTATATGTTATAATTTGAATATATTACATCATATAATTCCACTAGTTTAGTCAAATCTTGTTAAAACATTACCTGTATTTTTAATCACCTATTTAGTGACCATTTGGCTAATCACACACAGAAGAGCGTTGATAATTCAGACTAATTGGGGATCGACCCAGTCCGGATTATCAATTTATCTGGATTTTCGAAAATACAGTAACTAGGTTTCAACGAAACGCTGAAACAGCTCGGTGGCCGCATAGTCTAACGCACTACTCTCACAGTAGACTAGATTGCGGATAATGGGGTGTTCAAGGATCGAAACTCTTTAGGGTAAACTGAGGTGATTTTTTCCAAAATAGTTTTCCACTCTCTTTCTCTGAAAATTCAAGTACAAATCCTATATATATATATTGTACTAATATATAATATATTACTATATATATTATATATATATATATATATGACCTTTTTAATCCCTAAAATCATTAGTGTAATTATTATATAAGCGTAAAAACCCGAACAGGTATTAAAACACGGTGCTAAAAAGACCTAGCTCTGAAAAACCTAGCTACACTACACGATAAAACAATGAAATACAGTTATTATATATCAATATATACATATATATTAGACGGACTATTTAGGTGTAAAAATAAAAAATGAATGGCATCTTTTACCACACAGACTTTCTCTCTTTTTATCTTAAAATATACATTTACTAAAAATGTGCAAGATTTGTAGAACGTAAAAGTATGTTTGTGGAAACACAACACAAAAGATCATAAATTAAATTATATTCACCGTTAATTATTTGCTATATGGTATTAGGAACTAGTTACACTGTTACAGAAAAATTATAAAAAAGAAACATCTTTGTCCACCAAAGAATAAAATAATCAAATTCATTTTCAAAGACCTGAATTAAATAGTAGCTGAGAAATTGTTGATTTCATAAAAATATATTTCAAATAAAAGATTTTTATCTTTATGATGATAAGATATTTCATATCTATAATAGTTGCGGGGAAATGTTGAAAATTGGAAAATTTCACGAATGTAAAATATCCTTAAAGTTATGTTAATGAGAAAATGAAATTTGCAATCTTGTAAAATATAAACAGTTTATGGATGTAAAATTTAATAAAAATCTGTATATGAAATTCAGGGAAAACGATTTTATCTTGTTTAAATTTTCAGTGAACTACCCTTAAATTAAAGTTTGGATATCTAATTACAAAAATCCCTTGGGTGGATCTTATAAAAAGCCTGGATACCAAGTTTGAGCCCAATCAGCTAGATAGTTTTGATTATAATCCTAGGGACGACAGACAGATAGACTGACAGACAGGCACATTGCAATAACAAATTTTTATATTTCAAGGGTGATGAAACGTCAACATTTTTCAAAATATGATTTCAATTTTATTGGCAATTACAAATTTTTTTTTCTCAGAGGTGTCAGGAGAAAGTATAAATTAATTAGCTCTCTTCTGAATAGGAAATTGTTGGGAAGTTAACAAAGTTATTTTAGAAGGGATATAAAAATATATTTTTACTTATGTCTCAAAGTTAATTTTGAAATTTAATATGAATTTAGAAAATGTTATGAATTTGTTTTATTGATCAAACTCTAACCACCCTTTTAAGATCCCCACAACTTACACTAATATGTACGTATATCTATAACGCAAGGCGAGAAAGTAGAAATGTAATGGATTATACCAGTTATTAATTGAAGAAAAGAGGGAATTAATTTAAAAAGGGGTTACACCCAGACAATAACAAAATTTTTGTTTTCAAGATCAGACCAAAGCATGATATTGTGAAAATATATTACAATTTTCATATGTAGAAGCTTATCTGACAACTATAAATTTACTAAATCTCCTTTCATGTATTAATAAAAGTGATCTACAGCTATGACTTTTGTGGATAATATAAAAATATGTACAATAACATATTGTCATAGCTACAAAATATTAGTGTAATGTTATCAATTTTGACCTAAAAATGTTCATATTTATTTAAAGGCTCTTTCAATGAAAATTTGACTGTAGTAATGAAGGTTGTTATTAAATAATAAAGCTAGCTAACTTAAGTTCCTTACGATGCTTGACATTATCTTCACAAAATTTTGCTAAAAGAGATCAACTCATTTGACAGTAATCGAGGAATTTCAAACAGTCAGAAGGACAGACAAAATGCCAAACGTTTGACTTAAAACAAGACCATAGTTCCTTTTGGTAAAATATCATGTTTAAAATTATTATATATTTTATCAAATACATACTTATATCATTATTCATATCCTATAATTCATATAACACTATTGAACAGTAAGACAGATACTGTGAGGGTGGATGAATCAGATATACAGGCTGTTCCCAGGTTAAACGGCTTAACTTTGTGATATGGTAGTGGATCAAAAAACTAACTCAAAATGTATTTTGGCTAAATTCTAGTTGTCGCTTTCTATTCGCCAAACAGCAAAAAACTCAAACTAAAATAAAATAGGCAGGTATTATTAAAATATTTTATTTATATATTTTGTTTAATCATCAAAGACAGAACGAGTAGCTGACCGACATTGTGCGACTCTTGTTTCTTCGCACGCTTGCGTTATCCTTTGTCGTGATGATTAAAGGTCATTAACAGGCACTTCATACACTTTTTGCTTGAGAGCTCCCCATACAAAATACTCTATTAGCTTTAAATCAAACCGCCACCGTGGTTCAGATCCACGTTAAACTGTAGGTCCTTCATTTCATCTCACAATCACCCTACCATTACACATTAGCGTAAGTGCGTATAACCCGAACGGGTAGTAAGACGTGGTGCTAATAATAATAATAATAATAATAATAATAATAATAATAATAATAATAATAATAATATAATAGCTTTAAATCAAAGGAACGTGGAGTTCAAGCCACTGATCCAGCACGACCGATCAATCTTCCAGGAACATTAATATTAAACTATAAATGAGGACCTATGCCAAAAAACGTGTATTTATCTAGGTTTATTTTTTTGCCATTTGCTCGAAAAGGAAGATAAGAGAGCAAATATCAAAATTACATTTTGAGCTAGTTTTTTGATCCACAAACACTACCCGAAGTCTAACTTTTAACCTGGGAACACTCTGTATAATAGTGGATGTAATAAAACAGCGTTCATAATGTAAGTAAAATATATATGTATAATATAGGATTTGTAAATATCCTCAATGCTGGTGTTATTTTTTTATCTTACACTATCCATTGAATGTTAATTTTAACGACATATAAATCACAAAGTTAGAAATTAACAATAATGGAGTCCAAATTCGTGTCAAAATCATGAAATTTGAAGAATATGTACTAAAGGCATAATGAAGATAAAATTTCTCCTGAAGAACCTAATGAACTATCAAGGTTGATAGTATTATAATTTTCTGATTGTATACAATCAACGAATAGCGATAGTTGTTTTAGGTGTTTTCACACAACAGTATTAGGAAGAAAGATATTCGGGAAAGAGTCAGAATAAAGTAAGTACACGCGAGAGTAGAGGAAGAAATTCTGAGATGGTATGGTCACGTAATGAGAATGGAGAAGGAACGAATACTAAATATAACTATGGAGAGGAAGTATGTAGGGAAAAGACCACAAGGGAGACAGAGAAAAAGATGAGAGGTACAGATAACATAAAGTTTGCAAGTGAGAGGAGGATAATTAAAACGATTAAAGAAGAAGGAATGTTAGAACGATAGGAGAAGATGGATGAATATTATTAAACTGACACGGATACAGGCTGGAAAAATTTGAAGATGATGTTATAAATATTTTAAACATCTATTTAACGAGTAACGTACTCAATTAACTTGATAAATGTTCGACTGGTAAGAATCACTATAATTATGTACCAATATTTATTTTGTGCCTTGGATAGTATTTACTTTTTTGGCAACACCTTGGTACAATTGATTTATTGGATTAGGTGGGGAAATTGTCCATTTTACTTATATTAATACCCTAGTCAACCTCGATGGTCTTCGGATAAAGTACTCACCTCGAGACCCAGTGCCCTTGTGTTCAAACCCAAATAAAATTAAACAATACTACACATCTAAAATATTTGAAGATACAGTGTTAATATTTTGTTTACATTAAATTCAGAGCATTTGAAATTAATGTGAATTAATAGTCTTAATAAAATATGGCCCCATCATTTAAGTACCGTGGTAGCCGGTCTTGCAGACTTTTATTAATTAAATAAATATTATTATTAATAATAATAATGTTATAAATAATAATACAAACATTTTTATGTGATAACCGAATGTATACTTTGTTCAACCCCTAAGTCGAATGGAAGGAAATGTGAGCTAATATCAGTTATTTACAATTTTTATAGCAAAAATTATAGATCGAGATAAATAAAATATTAATTCTTCCGGAGAGAGGTTTATTTAGATTCTGTCTCAACAGTTAATGAATATTGGTAATGGGTATACATGCATTTGAATGGAAACTTATTAAATGAAAAGAAAGGATCCGGTTTAAATTCCTCAAAGGGTATTATAAATATTTGAGAACTGCTGTGTAAAGAATATTTGAGAACAGTGTCTAAAGAATTAAAGGAAACTTTTCCTATGGGGCAATATTTGATTTATTTTAGCTAAAAGGAGTTTTTCATAAAAAGAAAAATACCCTACTAACAACGATAGTGATATAATCTACGCACATTAAAGTTATCAAGATTAACTTCTAAAATAGATTAATTAGGCAAGTTATTATATTTATTAATTGTCGTTTATATTCACATAAAAATGACACCTCGTTATGGGAACCGATTCTGGGACCTTTAGCTTAGTACGCGACTTCTCCAACCACTTAAGTATCCAGGACTCATCCCATAAGGTTTTACTAATGCACACTATAATATTTAGGTAAGACTATTTTCTTTAAGAGTAAACTGAGTTTAAACCACAAGTTAATATACTTTATATTCTGAACATTAAAAATTACACCTGGACACGGGAATCTAACCCATGTCCAAGTGTCATTTTTCAATTTTCAGAATATGATATATAAATGCAGCTAAATCCGTACTAAAACAAATATAATAATTTTGGTTATTTGATTATTATTAATATAGTTTATACTAGTTACACTTTAACTATTCCGAAACCCTTAGGTAGGAGTGTAGGAAAGGCTGAGAAAATGTAGGTGTAGTTGTAGTCTTTATAGTCAACAAATTTAGTGAACAAAATAAATAAAATAGCCATTCAGTACAAACATAGACATTAATTTTCTTCGAATAATTATATCAAATTTTATAAAGATCTGTCATGAGAATAGCGGCATTAGAGTATAAAACTTTAAATGAAACGAAAACGTCATTCAATTCCATGACAACCTTGAGAAATATTCAAGGACTGTTGAGTTCATCACGCAAATAAAATTAAATTATGTTTCTACTGGAGAGTTATATGATCATTTTTGACCAAATAAATGTTTTGCTATAATAGCTGCAAATACACTTACGTTTTCTCGCGTCCCCTACATCCCCACCTTAAAGTGTAAGCGTGCGTAGTAGTACCTCCTTACTAAAAGTACGTCTTAATAAAATGTTTCGTAAAAATAAACTTGAAATAAAAGTTAAACTTTTATAGGATCCATACAAAAGAAAGTACTACTTTACAGGGAAACTTTATAAAACAAGGGAAGTTTCGCTAAAGTTACACATACTCTGAAGAATATATGGAGCACTCGAAGAAGGTCCCCAAGAGAGAAAACGTATGTAAATTCGTCAATGAAATATGTATGATGAAGCTGAAAGAAAGACTGACACGATACTCACTCACGAGGGATAAAAAGAATAAAGCACATCTTTATCAAAACTGTGAAGTTATTTTTTTGCACCCACTCTGATCTCCGAACTTAAAGGCTAAAATAGATATCCTGAATAGTTGCCGTGGGGGTGGTTCCCACCCCATACCCCCAGGGTATGTTTCAATGTACTCTATATGCAAATTACGTTTAGTTTCCTTAAAATTCAATCTCCTCATACGGTGCTCTTATATAATTAGTTAAGATGAATACAGTATGAACAGGAACTAAGAGCGTAGAGCTCAGAAATAGTAAAAATATTATTAAATAATATTTATTAGATTACACGAACTAAGGAATTTGACAAAAAGATTTTGATGGAGTGTCTTCTTAAGGGTTCAAAGATTAAAGGTAAGATATGTTGAGGTTTAATAAAGATATTTAAGCCTAATATATATTTTTAATCTTTAAAAAACACCAAAGCTTTAAGAAAATTGTTAGATTTAAAAAACAGGACTAATCCTTTAAATTCGAAGGATTAATATTCCATTACATTTTAATGTTGTTTGTTTATTTTTACTATATTTTAATTAAAAATTCATAATAATCTTATTTATTTAAAATAATTTTACAATATTGCCACGAAAGACTAGTTACTAATTTAATACAAATAAAGTTTAATTCACTTAAATTTTGCCTATTGAAACTAAATAACACACATGATTCTTTAATAAAAATTGAAAAATAAAACTTACTGTTTGCTCTACTTTGCACATTCCTAGTTCGAATTATCTTACCATGCTGAGAAAAAGGTTGAAATAATGGGGAAAACTTAAATTTAGAAAAAAATATTCATTTTATTTCTATTCTATAAAGTTTACAAACCTACATTATTAACTCTTAATTAAATGTGCGGGCACGTAATACTAGCTTTGTCTCGTACTATCTGGTTTTATATTCACGGAGAGATCAGGGTTAATATCCCTGTTGAGGTTATTTAGAGTAATTTTTCTTAAAATATTTTCCAAATCTTACTCCGTGAAATACAGGTAGATCTACCTACATCCTTCTAAAAGCATTTTCTTACACATCCTTATATATTTAGTGAGAATATTCGGATACCATGGATAGTTTCTGTTCAATTTTTATAAGTGAAGGCCTATTATAAAATAGTAAAATAAAATTTGGCCAAAATTATTGGTAATATTTTACTATTTTATTAATATTAATAATATAAATAATAGCACTGCTTCTTACTACCCGTTCGGGTTATAAGCTTTAAGTACTAATTACGCTAATGGATTAGGAATTGGGAAGGTCGAATTAGGGAAGTGAACCTGAATTTGCGTGGAGGGAGAATGGAAAACCATTTAGTAAAAACCACCCCCCGTTCACCCGACCGAGATTCGAACCACGATCTCCCCGTCTTCAGCAGTCGAGCTCTACACGTCTAGCGCGTTAGCCAACTACGCCACCGAGGTGGGTATTTATTAATATTATTTTATAGATATTGATAATACTATCAAAAGTGACTATGTCTATTACATACTTAAGTGAATCAAGATATAATAACTTTTACAGATTTCCGATTATCCCTTCCAGTAAAAATATAAATGGTGTCATTGTACCATTTTATTCGTTCCTACACCGATAAGAATAATCCAATATCCTACTATAATTACACTAGTATGACTAGATTATGATGGAAGCATAGCTACAGGACCTGGTGTTGACTTGTGTTAAACAATATGTGATATATACATATATAGCTAACCTTCATCCTGTAAACTGAGAGTTTGTTTATTCCTGGTATAGTCAGTTGACGGTAAATTTTTTACCTTCACTGACGGTGAAAGTGAGACTAGGAAAGTGGACGCCAAGGGAATGAATGTTGCGAGGAGCATGTTATCTGTCACGAGGAGAAACAATAGAAGGAATGAAATTATCCAGGAAAGAGTGGTGGTACAGGGAGTACATGAGATAGTAGATGAAGCAAGACTGAGATTGTATGGGTATGTTATGAGGCTGGAAAAAGAAAAAAATGCCGAAGAAAATGTCTGAAATGAAGTATGTAGGGAAAGACTGCGAAGGAGGTCAAGAAAGAGATGGGAGGAGTAGATTAGACAGTATCAAAAGTGAGAGAAGAGTGGAAGAAATTAAAGGAGAATAGTGATGGACGAATAGAGTAAGATGGAGGTATTTTACTAAATTGGCCCGGTCACGGTGATATACATTTTTTCAGCCCTCCAATATACAAAAATATAGGACCGCGGTGGGTTGGGCATCTTGTGTGTGAAAGATTGGTGTTTTGGGCAACATTGATACACCTAAAAGTAATTGTTTACATGTGAATTGGAAACCGTCGACTCAAATGGTAGATTGGGCACTTTACAGTAGGTAGCATTAAATAGTATTATTATTATTATTATTATTATCACCGCGTCTTACTACCCGTTCGGGTTATACGCACTTACGCTAATGTGTAATGGGTAGGGTGATTGTGAGATGAAATGAAGGACCTACAGTTTAACGTGGAATCCGAACCACGGTGGAGGCCTGGCATTCCCCACATTCACAAGATGTCTTGTCAGAGGTGAAGGAATGGTTTGGTAATCAGATAAATCTTTGCCGGGACCGAGGATTGAACCCCGGCCGCCAGCATAGAAGTCTGACACCTTACCCCTAGACCACCAGGTCACCTATTAAATAGTAGAATATTAATTGGAAATGAATACAATAAATCACTAGAAGACGTCAGTTCAGTATAATTCATACAATTGAGAATTAGCTTTTAATTTAATAACAAAATTTTAGGTATTAAACGCGCCCTTTCTAAGCCGACTGATTATAACGGTACACGACTTAAAATCTAACTTAATTCTAGAACAAACTAATCTTCCAGCCACCGGTCATTATTTCGTCACTGTGGAAAGGGACACATACATTTCACCAAAGATTTATTTTTCAGCAATGCCAGGAATCGAACCCGGGACCCTTAGCTCAATATACAGACAATATATTGACTGAGCAAAGGTGGTGTACTCTGAAAGTTAGCTACTCCGATATTAACTCAATGGTAAAATTAGTTATTTGTGAAAAGGGGTGCATGCTTGAGTTAAGTTACATTAGGCTAGCCTTAGTAAGGGTCTATGATACAAATGACTGGTAGGTATTTTTTCTTACCAAAATCCAAATAAATAGTAGAATTTTGAAATTGAAATAAGCCTTTTAGGAATTCCTTCCGACCATAAACATGGTATAGGTTATGCTAACCCAAACTACTTTGGAAAGGAAAAATTGCTTGTAACTTGAGATCAAAAGATGTAGGGTCTACCTACTACCTTTTCCAAAATATGTTATGTTATCATACGTGCATGTTTTTAGTCTCCTTACAACTGTCATAACAAGTCAAAATGACAATTAATGGATTGTGTCAGCTAAAAGGATAGTAAAATGTACTGATTTTTATATCCTGCAGAGAATGTCTAGTCTAGAATCAAAGTAAGGAGTTGTATTTAGTGAGTATATTCTAAAAGTAAATTTAGTTTCAGAACTTTACTTAAAGATATAATGCAATTTCGATATGAAGATACTCTTATAAAATATATGTATGTGTGATAAGCATTTATAATACTATAAATATTATTTAGATATTAATATTAAGTAACAAAAGGGAAAACTGCTTATGCTGTCTTGACGTATCAATATGTTAAAATAACATTAGTGATCTTTGTGAACGTCAAAAAGTTTCCTCCTATCTGAATTTGACTCTAACTTAAAGTGTTTTCTTATTACACGGATCGCTGGTGTCTACTAAGTTTTGAGATTGTTTTTTAGAATTTTTCGTTATTGATATCTAATAACTTAATACAGTTTCTAAACCGACTTAGAGCCCGTGATTTATTAGTTCATAGTTTAAAGTGTCAGGCTCGCAATATATTAATAGGTCACGAGGAGGTTGGAGAAGTTCAAATTACCTCCGGTTTTACTGGCAATGGTTTTTCCAATCTCTATGCACGCCAAAACTTGTATTTTTCTTCTGAGATACTTTTATAATATCTAATTCTCTGTATTAGCAAGATAACTTGAATCTACTAATAAATAAATATTAGGGAATACATCATTCTTATATAATTTACTAAGAATCTATTTAATTTATATTTTGTATTGAATCATTTAAAAGCTGCAATTTTTAGCGTGTTAATTTTATTTGATCTAATCTAAGAAAACAATTTTTTTTGTACAACGGTCTAAACCATTTGAGTTATACGTTTATATACTAACTACGCTAATTGGTTAGAGATGATAAAGGTTGAATTTAGAGAAAATGTACCGGCATTTGCATGTAGATAGCTTGGGAAACCATTTATGAAAAAAATTACTCAATATACCCGGCTGAAATTTAACCACAATCTCCCATCACCAGTCTATTGTGAGAGTCACATATTAGACCATGTAGCCATCGAAGGGAGTGTGAAAACAGAATTGAGGAGTTGACATTTTAATAAAACTATCTCGCATGTATTTGGAGAAAGTGGTGAAAATAAAAAACTAACTAAGTTATATAACTTCACTAACACGTTGGGGTTATACGCCTGTGTACTACTATTTACACTAATGTGTTAGGAATGACGAGGACTTAATTCAAAGTAATTGTACCCACATTTGCGTAGAGGGAGAGCGGATAATCATTTATGGAAAAAAAACTAATACACCCGACCTAGCCTTGTCTATTGCGAGACCATGCGCCCACATAGTGGGAGGTTCTAAAGTTAATTCAGTTTGTAATTCATATGCTCAGAGAATCAATTGTTTCTAAACATGTGTTCGTTTAGTATCAACAGGTGAACTATAAAAAGTAGAACATTAAATGTTAAATGTAAGGAAAAAAAAAAACTATTCATGAAATGTTTTTCCCAAACTTGCAAGTCACGTCATAGCTGTCCATCTTACTTGTCACGTGTCATTTCCTGACTGCTCAGCTATTCCCTAGTGGACGTGACCAACTCTCTAAAAGCGACGCTGTCAAATTAAGTCAAACAATGCCGATGGTACGGCAAACACCGTTTGAGCGGTCTAGTCTCAGGAGTCAACAACAGCCAATATCTCCGTTGAGTGAACCGCAGGTCTTATTGAGAAATGCTTTATCTTCGCTCTCTCTCAGTTAACTGTCGCCAAATCTCCTTGCTATCAGTTATGTCGGGAGGTAGTATGCTGGGATAAGAAGCACCTATTGGAAACCTTGACTGACGATCGTTGAGAAAGTTGTCTTGTGTGTGAGGGTAGATTGACCACATTAAAACAAGAGAATGGCCACGGTTGTTGTTTTTTACCAATAGTAATCATGCAATTACCTCAACGATGATATACCATGTAGTCTTGAGACGGATTCACATTGAGAGGGCTGTGCACCTGCCTTAATGGACCGTGACTTTGGGAGAACCCTTTTTGATCAATCCAAAACGACACAGTTGGAGCACAGTTGGTGCACAAGACTCTCAGTGTGAATCAAACAACGGTCTTACAAGGTCACCCATATGGAAATGACCTGTTCGAGATGGTTAGCAACACGACAGAGCAGGTGCACAGTCGATGCACAGCCCTCTCAGTATGAATCCGAATTTACAGGGTTTCAAATAACCAAAGGCTTTGTAACTAAATGACCCGCTTCGGCGTCTGCGTGGTCTAACGCACCATTCTCGTGTTGGACTAGACGGCCGACGACGGGGAAATCACGGTTCGATCCCAGTTGGGTTCACTGAGGGTGGTTTTTCCTAAATGGTTTTACACTCCCTTTCAACGCAACAGTGGTTTCACCTCCTCTCAATTAAATCTTATCCCTAAGACTATTAGTGTAGTTAATACATTTGCGTATAGCCCAAACAGGTAGTAAGATACGGTGATACAAACTAATATACGACTATTAGTATTACTTTCTCCATTTCCCGCTTAAACATTTGAAGATGGCTGGAAGGGAACGTGAATTACGGCCAGTGTTTTTTGCATTTTTTTAAGAGCAAAAACTAGTTTTTTCGCCAAAAATTAATAAACCATGCCCCAGTGTGAACATAAGGTTTATTCTTCTACAGTTGTCATCTCAACAGTTCCTGAATATTTATCAGGAGCATAACGTCACGTCTTGATAAAAAAAAATTAAATGAAGAGTAAAAGTTCTCAAATTCCAGGACCTCCTTAACAGATTTTTAAGATCTTTTGAAATTACCACGTGAAGAAAAAAAATTCTATATTTCTACTAGAGCGGAATTTGATCTATACTGTCGAAAATGTTAATCTATAATAACTGAAAAATAGTTTCTTTGTAGGATGCTGCCTCGATAAGCAAGAGGCCGAACAGGTAGGACATGGTGCTAAATAATAATAATAATAATAATAATAATAATAATAAAATAATAAGCCATTTCCGTGAAGACGTCTAGCTCTAAAGCAATATTTAAATCTAAGATGCGTTATTTATAAATAAGTTTCAGGACGAAATAAAGTCGAAAGATTCCAACATGACTCTTTTTTTCTTAACAACTTTAGAGTTTGAGTGTTTGTTAATAAATACAATTTGTTATTATGTGTCATTAGCTCCTTTTAAACGACTTTTTAAACATATTTGCGGACATATTAGACTAGGATTGAAGAAAAAGGGCTCTAGATTTAGCTTTACTCAAACAAATAGAGTAATTATTTTTTTAAAGGGTTACTACATTATTTTTTTCATAGATATTTGAAAACTAACAGCAAGATTTTCTTTTTTCCTTGAGCTAAGATGGTTGGTAATTTTATTTATCCTTTCTCTTATTGAAATGACAAAGTTTGACTGTAAGTGAAAGGCGAAAAGGAATATAATATTTGACCGAATAGAGAAATAGTTTCAGATAATACTCAAAATATTGTATTAAGTCGTGCGGCCTAAGAGTGATTGATACTTCCTCACTAACTGATGTATCCGCCTTAAGCTCACGTTATGTTCCATCTTACCTTAAGGGTGTTGTAAAGATAAAGGCGATAGAATACATGAAAGAGTTTGTGCCATGATTCAGAACAAACAAATAATGCCACAATAACATGTTTTGTTTCTTTTTTAAATTCACTTTCACCATTTAACTATACAAATTGAGGAGAGGTAGAGGAGATAGAACTTATTTGAAAAGAACAAGCGTTTGCATGGAGGCAGAGTTGGAAATCATCAAGGTAAAAATCCATTAATATACCCCACATGGATTCAAACTTTTGCCTCTTTATCACATGTTAACACTGCTAAATGAGCTTTACCATGTACCCATATCGATTCGTGTAGGCACTTAGCATTTTACTAATATAAACATGAGAGGATCAATTATAATATAATCATAACAGAAAACGATATTTTTAAGTACGTTTTCATGAAAAACAATAGTGGCACAATTCATGAGAGCAAAATATTCCTGTGGCACAGATTCAGCACTTATGTCCCATAATTTGTACTGTTATTGATGCTTCCAGAAGGACCTATACAGCACCCACATTATTAAGGTGTTTTCATGAAAATAATAGGAGCACATATAATGAGAGTGGGATATTCTTATGCCACAAATTCAGTACTAAATATTGGCTAAGGTTCAAAATATTTTTCATGATGGTGACACTACGTGAAGTTTGCAACACCCAAGTTTTTTTTTATGGCCGCAACGTTTGCGCACCCCTTAGGATGGCCCTTGTGACGTCATGGCGGGAGAAACTAGGGTCAGCCCTCAAGTAAAGTTGGGGCAGTGCAGCGTTAACATAAATTATTGTTTTAAGGTGTTTTAGTGGAAAATTTAGCAGCACAGGTTAGGAAAGTAAGATATTATTATGGCGAAAATTTATCACTAAATATTAGTATAGTTTTCATAATTTGGTCCGTTATGGGTGCTGCCAGTAACACTCACTGTCCTTAGATCTCTTTACGCTAACATTGGTTGCACAAATAATTATGTGCAGTTAGATATACTCCTGAGGCACCAATTAATTCCTAAATATATCATAGGTCTCGTAATTTGTGCTATTATGGGTGCTGCTACCCACATAAAGTTAACAGCAACTATTTTTTTTCACGAAAATTATAGTTCCATAAATTGTGAGAATATAATTTACTTGTGACACAAATTCAGAATTAACACCAAGTTTTTTTTTCACGAAAATTATAACGGCAATATGAAAATAAGATATTCTTGTGACACAAATTCAGCACTAAATATTGGCATGCTTCTCATAATCTGTGCCTCTATAGTTGCTGCGAACTTTACGGACCTCCTTCATGATCGTGATGGAACAAGGATCGGATTGGCCGAAACTCCGTCTCAACCGTATCCGTGTGTATCGTCACCCTCTCCAATACGACGTGATACGATAAGAGGGAGGCTATGATACAAGTGCAGACCCGGCTTTAAATAGTTTCTCCCTCTCCGTAAATTCGTGTATATTACCCTAAATTTATACTTCTTCATCCCAAATACATTTGTGAATTAAGTATTCATATATTTTTGACGGGTAGTAAGACTCAATAGAAAACAAAGATTAACTATATTTTATTACACCATAACATTTGTAATGATCCAATCGTATTGAGAATGACATTTAAAAAAAATACAAATATGATTTTTTGCTGCCAAAATTGATAATATTTTACTAGAATAATCTTGGTAGTATTTATAATATTTATCAAAAGTGACAAATGCAGATTACGTGACTGATTTATAAGTATGTGAGAGTAGTTATAATGGGCGCATTTGAATTGCGCAATAGAGTATACTTTTCATATTGTGCACATAAGATTAGGAACAAACCGTAATCCCATTCAACTCCTAACCGCTAAACTAACATGACCTAAATTAACATAAAATAACCTAGTTATTCTAACATAAGCTAACCTAACATAACTTAAACTAGCCTAAACTAACAAAACATAGCCTAACGTAACTTAACATAACCTAGCCCAACCTAACTTTAATTTTCCATTTTTAACAAAGTCATTATAAATTTAATTTTTACCTCGCACTTCATGTAAGAATATTACAAATTTCGGATGAGTTGATCCGCAATTCATGTGCACCGGTTCTAGTAGCTTTTAAATCTTTCTATTAAATTGGACTCTAACTTAATGTGTCACTTATATCCGTATTGCACACCTTCATTCTCATTATTGATCATTTGCATATTGTTAATTTATCTTTAACGCAATATAATCTCCTACCCACATAAAGTACCATCCATTATCGTAATAATACTATGTAAATCTCGCCAAAACATTTTATTTGATGTTACCAACCGTTTTAATAGAGGAGCTTTGCTTAGAATACATTTTACGGTGATAAAAAAAATCTTAATTGTACATTGTAAACTCTGCCCTATTTAGGGCATTGCATGACGTAGCTGATGTGGGCCTGTTTTTTACGTCATAAACGAGCTTCGTGTTTCACACAAATTAATTTATGGTATGTCTACTAAACTTTTACTGATAATAATAATGGTCGTCTGAGAGTAAAATAGCTACATGAGCCCGATATTATCTTTATTGGAGTCTTATGAGGAAATAAGTTCTTCCTCGGTGGTGTATCAAGTTCTATTCAACTAACACACGTTTTGGTAGCAGCGTGTTCTAAATAATATTTAGCACCGCGTCTTACTACCCGTTCGGGTTATACGCTCGTGTTCTAAAGAACTACTCTCTCAATAGATTAGTCTGCCGAGGACTGGGGTATCAGAGTTCGATTCCGGTTGGATACACAAAGGATTGTTTTCCTCTAAGCAAATGTTGGTGCGTCTCCTCTATATAAAGCCTATCCAATCCTTAAAACATTAGTGTAATCATAGCCAGAATGGGTAGTAAGACGTGGCCTGTTTTCCCTAAATTATTTTCCACTCTCTCTCTCCTTGCAAATGCGAGTTCATTTTCTCTAAATTAACCCTTCATAATCACTAACACAGTAATGTAATTAGTAGAGTAGGAGATCATAAAATTCCAGGAGGTCCAGCTAATTGACTTCTTCTTTGTAGCTTATATAGCTAGCCATACTAAATTATATATATTAGCACGCGTCTTCTACCCGTTGTTCGCACTACGCTATTGAATAGTAGGATGTGAGATAATGAAGACCTACAGTTTACGTGAATCGACCACGATGCGCTGACTTAAATTATTATTTAAATATAAGAGTCAACCCATTTTTAAGAAAACTCAAAGTATTGTCAGGGTTGATGATACTAATATTATTAATGTTAATTAATTTACATCAATTTAACACCTTGTTTCATTTGGTAGCGTTTCTGTATACTGAGCTAAGCGTCCAGGTTCAATTCCCGGCATGACCGAAACATTTGTCACTGGTGAAATGTGGGTTCACCCTTTACAGTGATGAATTAATAGCTGGGGACTGGATGTTGTGCCTCTCCTAGTCTTGAGTTATATTCTAAGACATATGAACTTACGACATGCCTAGACAGACCGGTAGTGTAAAATATATGGTTTGAAGAAAAAATTGACCCAGGCCAAAGGCTGTAAACAGTATTGGATGTAAAGAAAAATTGTATCAACCGTTCTATTGGTTAAAAAATTTGGGAGATGGTAATATGGCTTCAATGAAAATAGTAATGGGACGATACTCTCCTTGTTATAAGCCCTTAGCGCCAAACATTCATTTTTGGTCAACACGAAATTCAATAATTAATATCTCTATACAGTGATTACTTTCATCATATGTATGATTAAAAAAATACGGTTCAAGTAGAAGAATTAAATCTTACGTCTCATGCTATACTGTCTAGACACTAGATCATTTTTAAACTTACACAAAATCAAATGAAATAACTAAAACTAAGACTAAACACATATAACATGACATAAAAAATAAACACAGTAAATCTAATTTAAATCGTATGTGATAGGTAGGTCCAGACTTGAATTACTTAAAAATGATCAGAAAATTATTCATATATCGAACTAACAGATTGAAAATGACTTGGAATTTAGAAGTTGACCTAAAACTTTGGACTAAATTCGTACGAAAAGAACATGACCAAATCTAAGCACGCACTCTTAAAATATAAAATATATATATTCGATAAAATTACTTTAACGACCAAACTCTTTCATTCTGTTAAATAAAGTATTGATATACAAATATTTGCTTCGGAAATAATAGCTATCCCCTTCCAACGCAACCCTCTACAGCATAGACTCAGTCTTTCACCAGGAATGAGCATTTTACAACCAAATTAGCAAAGATGATTCAAAGTTCATTGCCAGCACTATCTATTCTTTCTGACACATGTGCGTTGTAATAATTTTATGTTGGAGTATTTATGAATTTATAAAATATATATGGTACTTAAAGTATATTTATTCAACATAAATGCTAAAATGAGATAAACATGTCCTAAAATGACTAATAAATGACGCAAACCAAGAAAATATGAGCTAAAATTAAAAAATTATAAAAAAATTATTAAAAATCTATAAATTATACCATTCCACAAATAGTTGATCATAAACATAGTGTATGTAATAATGACCGTTTACATTATGAACAAATAGAAATAAATATAACATCAAAATCAGGACCCTATTAATAAGAGTTAATTTAGGATATGAGCCTTAAATAAAGCTCGACATACAAACTCCATGCACACAAACACAAACACGCACACTTTACACATTAAAATGGGCTGACCCACCTCGGTGGTCACATGGTCAAAGTGCTACTCGCGTAATAGACTATTATTTATTAATATTTTTATTATATTATTATTATTAATTATATTATATTATTTATATTATTATATTAGCACCACGTTTACTTCCGTTGGGTTATACGCTTAAGTACTAATTACGCTAATGGATTAGGAATTAGGAAGGTTGAATTAAAGGAAGTGAACCGACATTTGCGTGGAGGGAGTGTGGAAAACCATTTAGGAAAAATCACCCCCAGTTCAACCGACCGAGATTCGAACCTCGATCTCCCCGTCCTCAGAAGTCGGGCTCAACACGACTAGCGCGTTAGCCAACTACGCCACCGAGGCGGGTTCGTAATATCTAGACTGCCGATAATGGGGAGATTGAGGTTCAAATCTTGGTCAGGTCTACTAAGAGTGGCTTCCCAAAATAATTTTCTACCCTTCCTCCCCTCAAATATGATAAAATTTCTTCTAAATATAACTTTCCTAAACCCTAAAACCATTAGTGTATTTAGTACATAAGCGTAAAGTGGGTTGTAAGGTGATTGAAGAAAAAACAAAGGCTTTTAAAAAAATTTACAGCAAGACTTTTGTTTGGTCAAAATAAATCAAATAGGTATTGCTTTTATAGAAACATAGAGTTTAAATTTATTCTCGTTGTGATATAAACAGTTCTTGAATATATGTCTCATGAGCATAGCGACATAAGATGTGAAACATTTTAATGAAGAAAAAAAGTTTTCTTTGAATTCCAGGACACTCTTGACAGAAATACAAGAACGGTTGAGGTCATCAACTGAAGAAAATTAAACTATATATCTCCACTGAAGAAATATTTGAGTTATTTTGTATTAAATGAACTGCAAAAACATTGCCTTTTCTTGCGTCCCCACACTGAAAAGGTATACTGATTTATTTAGAATATTTCAATTCCTCCTTCTATAGAATGGTTCATGTTTCTTGTTCCCACGCTGCCTGACGTTTGAACAGATATTTAAGGTGATTGACTCATAGAAATTTTAGCCAACATCATTAAAAAAAAAAGAAATTGATTCCAATCTCATCTTTCTTCCAGTGTGGTGAGTGTAACAAGCAAAGAATGAATCCAATCGCTTTCCCATGGCAAGCCTTTTGATTGCGTTTTCCTTTGTATAATAAACCTTTCTTTTATTGCCGTACTCTTCATTATAATTCCTTTCGAGAGAAAAACTTTAAGAAATTTTTCCTAAGGAATGAAAATAAATTTTTGTTTTCAAATGTTTACATTTCCTTTATATGTATATATTCCTCCAAGCTTTTTATGTAACATTCTTTTTTCCTTTCAATTAAAATGGCGAGGAATTTCCTGGATAAATATTTTACCACATACATATTTTTCAGAATAAAATAAATAATGAAATAAACTCTTAAGCATTTAATTTATATTCAAATTCTTTGCTTCAAAAATCACAATTAGTTTTTAAAGAACATTTACACACATTTTATTTAAAATATATTTATGTGAGAGTTAAAAATATTGTATCGTGTATGAAAAATATATTTTTTAAGTTCCTGTCACTTTAAGTGCCCTTGGAAAAGAAGAAAAAAACTTTAATTCTAACCTAGTTTAATAGATTTATATAAATTGTATTAAAAGCCATTCAATATTATTATTTAATTATTATTATTATTAATATTAATAATATAATAGAGGTTTTGCCTATAATATTTAAGTTACAATATTATGATTTTTTTTGCATATTGCTACTGCTTTTAACCACTCTTTAGTTATTTGTATTACTTTTTTTCTTATCATTATTGATTATTATATGTTTCGTAACTATTCAACAGTATATACAATTATCTAGCTATTATTGTTTATCTCATATTCTCATGTAAATATAAGTATTTTTAAGGTACTTATGTATTTTTCAGTGCTGGCCTGTTATAGGTTATACGACTGTTGGTCAGCAGTATAATAAAAATGAAATTATTATTATATATATAATTACATACATATATACTTATTTAAAATTGTACATTTATACAAAGCTGGTGTATCTGTATTAAATACCAATTTTGTTAATAAAGTAGAATTTAGAAATATTATATCGGAATTTGCAGAGTGGGAGAGTGGGAAACCCTTTATTAAAAGCTACCCTTAGTACAACCAACGGGTATTCAAACCTTAGCTTACTAGATTTATATTTAATTCATATATCCATCGTAGCTATTATTATAATTATATAAATAAGTCTTTTACAGATATAGAAAATACGCCTTGTATCAATTTTTAAAACAGTACAACGTGAAACTTGGCATATAATTACTTGAAAATATAACTATTATGTTTTATATGTTTCACTTATGGTTCTAACTTTATCGCTAATACTATAGTTTTATTAATTTTATTATTATTTGTAAAATAAATATGAAATTAATTAAAAAAACAATTATACAAATTATTAAAAGTTTTAATGAGTTTATAATAATGCCTTTCCAACATAATTTATTTGAAATTGTTTTGAAAGAGTAATCTATTTTTTGTTTATTTTATGCAATATAAACTAATGTTTAAAAAGTTTCACATATATATTTCATATTCCAAAGTTTAATCACAAATTTACATTTTTAGTTTAGTCACAAACTTAAGTCGTTGTTTTTAATCACTATGGTCTAGTTTTAATGTAAGTGATATGTGACGTCAAACATATGAGTTTGACTCACGGTTTCTCATGGGAAATTTTCAAAAATGTTTCTATGAGACTGCGTACATAAAGTAGTAGTAGTATTATTGGTCAATGGCTACGTTACAAACAACAAAAGTGGACCTAATAAACCATGAGTTCTGTCTGTCTGGTGTATAGGTGTATCAAATCCACCATTTTACGAAACAAAATTTTTAGTATTTCTAAAAACCCTTAGTTTCTAAATCCAATTAAAAATCTGGAAAAAATTAATTAATCTCCACATGAATAAATATTTAATATAAATAGAAACTAAATGTTAATATTCATTACATTCATTATAATCTCATAAATTTATTAAAGTGTTGAATTAATGGTCTTGGGTCTGATTGTGAAATTTTTACTTTAATTACTTAACGCATAACCCAAACGGGCGGTAGGCTACAGTGCTAAAAAAACTAATATATATTTATTTTGAGGATAAACCACAAATACTTAGAACAATTTCCAATTACAATTGGAAAACCCATTATTTAATTTCTTTTGAAATTCAAGTGCTATATTTTCTTGAATCCTCATGTCGAAGGTTTTTAGAGTTCAATGATTTAAATGTTCCATTCATTGTAAAGTGTTAACATATAAAGTGGCTTTAATTTTCTTACAAAATAACTAAAAATATTTTATGTTGGAGACATACAATATTTACTTAGACTTCGCTGTATTTCTGGTAAGGAAACTATACATAATTTTATGTCTTTCATTTCAAAATGGTTAAGTTTTGAATTTACAAATTAGGAATGTTTAAAATATAGTCAACATATTTTGTTCAGTCAGTAAGAAAAACCCTTTTTTTGTGGAAGTTTATATATTTCTTCCAGCTCCAGTGTAGAGCTATCGTCAACTTTATTTTTACTCAGTGAAATTATGTTTAAATGAAACACAATATTGCAGGTAAAAAAAACTAATACTAAACAGAAATTAATGTTTAATTGAATAACTACGCTCAGAAAAAATATTCAACTACAAAATATGCAGCTAATGGCCGTCGCTATGTTGTATTGATCCTTAATTTTCATGAGTTTGACCTTAACATATTTTGAAATCATAGATATTTTGAAAATACCAAGTTTATCTATGTAAAAACTTAGTATCTCTAGGTTTAAGTTAGCTTGGGCTCGTTAAAGCTGATATCAAATCTAATGAATTAATATGGGTGTTTAGAATTGAGTATGTGGCCTGGTGGTCTAATAGTAGGGTGTCGGACTTCTGTACTGGGGTCCGGGGTTCAATCCTCAGTCCTGGCACAGATTTATTTGATTACCAAACCCTTCCTTCACCTCTTACAATACGTTTATTAATCACATCTTGTGAATGTGTGGAATGCCAGGCCTCCACCGTGGTTCGGATCCCATGTTAAACTATAGGTCCTCCATTTTCATCTCACAATCACCCTACCATTACATATTAGCGTAAGTGTGTACAACCCGAACGGGTAGTAAGACGCGATGCTAATAATAATAATAATAATAATAATAATAATAATAATAATAATAATAATAATAATAATATAATAATAATAATAATAATATATTGAGTAATTTTATTTGTCCTATCTGCTATAAATTATTTTTACCAGCATAGATATATCTTTGGTTTGATCACGTTATAGCTACTATTGACTAATTTGATCCGAGTTCTTGATAACCTGTTTAAAACCTACATAGCTGATATTTAATAATTTGATACATATTCCTGATAGCCGGTTTAAAACCTTTATAACTGTTATTTACTAGTTTGTTCTGGGACCTAATAACTGTTTTAGACTTGCCCTAATTGCTATATGCTTATTTATATATTGGATTTATAACATGTTAATACTTGTAATAGTTCAGATTGACTCATTTGATATAGCTAAACTTAGCAACACATCCTTCATTTTCTCAATATGTGCGTACAGTGTTTATAGTGTGCAATGATTGCACATCCAACATGCATCTTTATTTCAAAGTTTAATAGTTATAAATACAAATTATTTGTTATTATTGGTTTAAGTGACCAAATTATGATGTCATAACTTTTATAAAACATTTCTAAATAAGAGATGCTCAAACAGAAAATATGTCGTTTAAATCGCAAAAAAAACCTATTTTATATTTTAAGACCTATCGTCTTTAACGTACAGATGTATCAAAGATAAAATACGGAATAAATAACCACTTTAGCTGGTACGTTAAAGAGAATTGGAAAACTTGGAAACGTTCCTTGACGTTAACTTGTAAGAACGAAACTCGTTATGGTCATTAAATAACGTCGCTAAAATTTAATCAACTTTTCCCTAACACGTTGGTTTCATAAAATGTTGATGTTGGAAGTAAAAGGGAGGAGGAAAAATACATTCTAAAATAACAAATTATTAAATCTTAACCCAAGAAAATTGTAGTATTTATTAATATTAAAGTGTGGTGTAGATTTATGTTGACACAAACATGTTTAGCTAGCCAATACATAACCATTAAATTCTAGAAAGTCACTATTAATAATGAAGTTTAAATAGCATGAATCTTAAATCTTTTAATGTATGGAAATATTATAAAAGTGCTTTCTTTGTTTTAAATTTATAGATGGGGAGTGTTTGACATGATGATTAAAAATTTATGATTTTCTTTTCGTTTGAGGAAGAGCGGCGGGCAAATTCGTTTAAGGGTAGTTTACTGAAAAATTAATTGTTTATGTGAATATTTACAAAAATGGATCTAATGATTTATTTCAAAATAGGTATCATTCCTACCCCATTAGAGTAATTATTATGTGTGCGTATAACTTAAACAGGTATTAATATACGGTGATAAACAGTCAAATCCTAGGAATATTTAAACAAGAAGTGCATAGGTAGATTTGGGAAACGATAAAAACCCATTTTGCAGGGTTCGTCAGATCTCTAGCTAAAAGATTTAATTATTTGTAGATATTAACAAGACAAGATTTTCCACGTAATGGACTTAGTTTCAGCAACGGTAAATTGTGGTGTTATTAGACGTCTAATTCAGCGCTGTATGCACCTGGGGGTAGGCAACACACTCTTCCAGCACATAGCTTAGTCGAGCGTGGTGTAAATTATGACTATAAACGGGCATTGCATTGCCTGACAACAGATACCCACGCTACGCTATCGTGTATGTCAGAGGTGGGAGTGGTCAGTAATCCTCTGTTGGATGTGTAGCCTACACCCCAGGCGCATACAGTGCCAACTTTGTCCTCTTATATTGCCGCATTTGTTGTCACGACCACAAGTTTATTGCGTGGAAAAACTTTTCTCGTCCCCCTCTAAAACTTGTTTAATTATTTACCTCAAGCTATGAATGCTTTTGTAAATCTGTTCGTTCTTTGACTAGTTCTTGAGCAAAGAACCTCTTGTATATATATATATATATATATATATATATATATATATATATATATACACAAGAGGTTCTTATATATATATATACACTATATATATATATATACACACAAGAGGTTCTTATATATATATATATATAGTGTATATAATATATATATAAGAACCTCTTGTGTGTATATATATATATACACTATATATATATACACTATATATATATACACTATATATATATTATATATATACTCTATGTAGATTTTTTTTCCTCTCTTCTCAGAATGGTATCCCACCATAAAGTTTTAATTATTTGGTTTGCGCCTGTTCATTGTATTTCTTGCTCTAGAGTATTTGAAAGGCGTTAGACTCAACACCAAGACTAGCTTTAGTAGAAGTAGTAGCAATTCAAGTTTGTCTGTTGTGTTATTGCAACGTAAAGTAAGACTTGGCGGGACTGAAATAGTGAATTGTGGTTTTATAATAAAACTATAATCACATTTAGTGCAGTTGCTTTTAAAGACAAAAATTTATGGAACTGTTTCACATCTTTTTTTTTTAAAATAAGATATTTCCAAAAGTCATATATTCTCGATAAATATTATTACAATTTTGGGTTAAGGTTAAATAAAAATATTAACATGACATCCAAATAAAATTAGCATTTCTCATGAAATGTAAGAAACATTTATACTCATATATTTTAAACTGAAATTTCAATTAGGTAATAAACTAAGAGCTTAAAACTATGTATCCTCCAATAGGAACGAGCAACTAACTTGCGTACCTGATTTAAATCCTCAAAAAAACACGGGTTTTAAACTTATGGATGAGTAACATCTCTGGTAAAATAATCAAAATTGTGTTGAGCTATAAATTTGTTTTTGCTCCATGTCTTACTAACCATTCGGGTTATACGCTTATGTATTAACTGGGCTAATGGTTTTATGGATTAGGAAAGTTATAGTTATAGAAAATGTACTCTCATTTGTGATAAAGAAGAGTGGAAATCAATTTAGGAAAAAACTACCCTCAGTACACCCAACCAAGTTTCGAACCAAGATCCCTCCATCATCTTTATTAGTCAAGTCTAATGCGATTGTCAGCATTAGACCATGCAGCCACTGAAGCGGGTAGCTATAGATCAATAGTCGCTACATGACTTAATTAGTTGCATATTAAATCCAGCACACAGGAATAGAACCCAGATACGGTAACTTTAGATTTGACAACCAATAATCTACAATTGAGATAGTCAATATTCGTCCTCTGATCACAAATACTCATATATTTAATAGTAGGTGACCTGGTGGTCTAGGGGTAAGGTGTCGGACTTCTATGCTGGCGGCTGGGGTTCAATCCTCGGTCCCGGCACAGATTTATCTGATTACCAAACCCTTCCTTCACCTCTGACAAGATATCTTGTGAATGGGGGGAGTGCCAGGCCTCCACCGTGGTTCGGATTCCACATTAAACTGTAGGTCCTTCATTTCATCGCACAATCACCCTACCATTACACATTAGCGTAATTGCGTATAACCCGAACGGGTAGTAAGACGTGGTGCTAATAATAATAATAACATATCTTTAATTCTTGTCAGTTTTGGGTAAGTGCGACCGTCGATTATTAAAGCGATCAGAAACACAAAAAACGATGAATCGTAAGCATTTATGCTGCTGTTGCTTGTGCAGTAGAATTCTGGAAGAACAATTACAAAAGTAATAAACTGACTTTATTACATTTACTTATGTGATCTGCAGCTATAGCTTTGGATGAATAATATCAAAACCTATAAAATAAAACTAACAAATAGTAAAATGTTGTCTATATTGACCTACAAATTTTGGGTTTATATTTTATAAACCATTCTTAACTTCAAAAATTCTAATTTAAAATATTAAATTTTTGCATTTGCCACAATTGATTGGCATTAAAATTTAAAACAGTATACTGCAGCTTCCACGAATACACTTTAAACTATATGTATTATACTTATATATTTAGACTAGAAAATTACACTTTGAAATGCGAATGAAACTGTAGTTGTTTTACCAATAAATTAATCAGAATTCGTCCCCTATTTAATGTCATTGGTTACTCATAGCTTACGGCAGATATTATCTCTCTTTTTATTAGAATCTAACTATAAACCGTTATTATGCTCGTTATGTTTCTACGTTATACCACCCAATAGAAATCAATGGTTGTGTTATGTATTCTATAGTCAGATATCCCATAAATAAAAGCGTTATTTTATTTGATATTTTTTTGTAAAGATAGGATGTTTTCCCATTCAGAGTTTTTTTTCCAAAGCTTTGACTGTCGTCCTTAGGGGAATACCCGAGTACTTCCTGAGCCTTTTATTCCCTTTACATCATTCGCCCTACAAGGCAAGTGAATGGGCCTCTAATCGCACAGCGCCACGTTCTGGATAACCCGTTCCTCTCTCTTTGATTACGCCACTTGTTTCTTTGTGAAGAATGTTGTGGGGGTGGGGAGTAGCCACAGAATTCACCACAAATGACCGTATATTTCATATTAATACCATCGGAGTTATCGTTCAATTCACATACAAATTGGAAGTGCGTGCATTCAATTCAAAATGACGTTCGTATGATCACTCTAAAAGAATATATTTTAAGATATTCAATAAAAAATTTACTGAATTTTACACAACTATTATCTTATTTCGTTTTCAACATTTTATTGCTAAAATATTTAATACAAAACTAAAATTTTAATTTGGAAGCTATCGTTCTTAAATGCACCCATCAGATCTAGAATACTCAAATTAAAAATAATCAGTATACTTCTGTGGCAATACAAATTTGATATCCATTGATTTGTTTGTATCGAAGTAAGTTTTTTCAAAAATAAAACAAATTAAGTAAAATATTTCCATTAAAACTATTTTTTTATTATTATAAGTTATTTGAATATATTCAATAAATATTAATTATGGATTTACAATACTATATTGCAATTTTTAAAACACTGAGCTGTAAGTTAATTTATAATTAGTGAAAATCTGATCAGTAGCTATTATATTTACGAAAATAAACATAGTTTAGACAATATGTACCTGAGATGACAGGAGAGTGGTTGAAATACCACACAAATAAAAGCAATGTATAGTTAAATAGCATAATATAGGACAATATAGCTTTAAAAACGGATAACGATATTGATATTACAAAATAGAGCAAGAAAATTGATAAAGTTTATAAACATTCTTAAGAGTTTTCTTTTAATATTTTTATATGAAAGAGAAACTGATGGCTTGTATAGAAAAAAGCACTTTAATTTCCATTACTTTCTTAGTTAATAAGATAAAACTAATTTCCATTACTTTCTTAGTTAATAAGATAAAACTAATTTCCATTACTTTCTTAGTTAATAATATAAAATATACTATACAGGACTAAATCGTACTCATCTTCCTAAGCAAAATCACACATGCTCTTGTAGGATTTGGCTACAAGGAAAAAGAGAACAAGTCAGTAATAACCAATACTCACCCCATTTCACCATCCTGGCTGCACTGTACTCCGAACCGAGAGAGACGACATCACTACTGACCGTAGTTCCACCGCAAAGACAATGACCAGCTCCGCCTAAGAATCGAACCGTGCCCCCTAGGAGCCGCCATGTGCTCAATCCGTTACAAAGAACTTGATAAGAAAAGAGATGGCTGTCCCGCAAAGTGCCCAAACATTCTAATTGCTTCGATTATTATTATTATTATTACTAGCACCGCGTCTTACTATCCGTTCGGGTTATACGCACTTACGCTAATGTGTAATGGTAGGGTGATAGTGAGATGAAATGGAGGACCTACAGTTTAACGTGGAATCCGAACCACGGTGGTGGCCTGGCATTCTCCACATTCACAAGATGTCTTGTCAGAGGTGAAGGAAGGGTTTGGCAATCAGATAAATCTGTGCCGTGACCGAGGATTGAACCCCGGCCACCAGCACAGAAGTCTGACACCTTAACCCCTAGACCACCAGGTCACCTAATTGCTTCGAGAAATGCGTAGAAGCTCGTTCTGTTACTTGCCTTTCCCTCCCAGTGTATGATACTCTTTGGCCCCTCCATTTTTTTCCTTTGTTCCGTATTCTCTGAGTTTTGCAAATCGTATATAAGACCAGCGTAGGAAAGCATCCTGAACTCTTGGTCATTGCTCGGACTTAGTCAGGCAAAGCCGACACTTTCAGCATTATTTAAAAATGTAAGGGTAAATTTCTGTTCAGCGTAAATATTTTTTTTATTGTTATTATTCAAAATTCCCTTTTGGGCAGGTTATTATTTCATATTAGTAACTGTTTGAATCTTATAAAACTTAAATTCTTCACGTTGTATTTAAATGGTCTAATTTATTTATATCAGCCTAGTTTGTAGGGATAGATTTTAGGATATCACTATTGAGCTGATAGATATAAGAAAAGATGATCTAAAATCTAAATTTAAAATCTCGCCTTTCTTATTATGCTGGTTAGATTTTTCTTGTCTACGTAATTTGTTAAGTTAGGTGTTCTTATTAATTTTTCTTGCTTACTTTCCTGTATTGTTAATATTGTGATAGATACATTTTGGGTAGTATAATTATGGGTTGTTATGAGATATTTTAGAAATTTGTGGACAATGCTCATTTTAATTATGTTGGACAATTATGAGTAATAGAATGCATATGTTAGTCACATGGTTCGTATTAGGATAATATTGAGTAAATTCGTATGAAAAGTTCAGGCGAAAAATAATAAGCTAAATGAGTCTTTGTTGTATATATTCTAAAAAAAAATGTTTATTTAATTGAAAGTAAAGACAACCTTAATTTAAATCTTTCTAGCTCATTATATATCGTGAATTTAATGAAATAGCTATTATATATTTCTACATAAAACTTTTAACTTGTTTCATAAATAAATTTATATTTATTTAATTAATTCTGATATTTATAATAAACATATACATGCACTTCTTGTAATCTATTTAATGTATGGTTAGTGAAAATACCTATAGGTTTAGAAACTAACTCTATCCTTCCTTAATTTCAAATATTATTATAATATTTATATTTCTGGACCGACCGTCATGTTCTTCCCGCACCTGGATTGAGTTGCGTGCCCTGGGTTTCTATTGTGCACCCAACATTCAAATTTATTACTCACACAGCTCACTCCTATTGTTTTCGTTATCATATTAATTTATTTTCATGAGATTTGGACCCTCTTTTGTAGGATTTTGAGAAGGGTTCCAACTTAGTCAGGTAAAATGTTATGCATTTTGAAATTGATGAACAAATATATTTTTATAGCTTCATACAAAATAGCTGGTTTGGACAATTCTATTTCTAGATTCCTATTTTCTAATGGATGTCATTTCTTGAATGGAATGGAATGGAAACGAGCTAGTACTTGAATTCGATGGAAGTAGAACTATTATTATTTTTCAAAAAAAAAAAAAACTAAACGAGTGTTGTAAGAAAACGATACAATTCACAAAAAGAGCTTGAAGCATCTTGAAAATGCTTTCTGCATGCATATGCCCTCATTACATTCTGAAATAAAGAAGTAATTTTGGAAATGGATAACAGCCATTAGTTTAAATGTGAACAGTGTATGTATACAATTCAAACTTATTCCAACTGCCTTGTTTATTTTGTGTTGTTATCAAATCAATATATATATATATATTGACTATGTTAAAACCTTTTTACAATATTGTTTTTAAGAATTTTTGTAACACTATTATCGAATAAAGAGTTCGCATAGTTGCTATATATCACCAATTTAAGATTGGATTTCCCCTTTATTTTAAATAATTACAATTAAAAAATTATTTTTCTAGATTTACTATTTGAACATAAAGCAATATTTTAAACTAGTATTTGAACAAAACTTATTATTAATTATTAGAGAGCATTTGACCACATAATTAAAGTTCCCCGAATCTATTCCTGGCATGGCAGATACAATTAATTATCACCGGGAAATTTAGTACTACAATTTTCACAGTGATGAGGTTAACACCTAAGGACTAGGAAGAGTTTTAGGTTTATAAATCATGTACTAATAGTTTTTTAATTTTATTATTTAGCATCGCGTTTTACTACCCGTTCGGGTTATACGCTTTAAGTACTAACTACGCTAATGGATTAGGAATTAGGATGTTTGAATTAGAGGAAGTGAACCCGCATTTGCATGGAGGGAGAGTGGAAAACCATTTAGGAAAAAACACCATCAGTTCACCTGACCGAGATTCGAACTTCATTATCCCTACCCTTGCCTGTCTAGTTAGCTAACTGCGCCACCGAGATGGATTTGTTTATATCCTTTTTTTTTGGAAGGGCAGTAAATAAATTTCAAACACAACATTTTTTTGCGGCCAATATAGATAGTAATATTTGTTTTACTATTTATGTTATTTCATAGGTATTGATATCATTTATCAAAAGTGACAACAGTAGATAACATGACTTGAAGTATGAATATATTAAAATTGTTTTAGTAGTTTTAGTAACTACCAGATAGTTTTAGTAAATACCAGATAGTTTTGTTTTTACAAAAATCATACTATACACTTCGTGCCTCCATTATGATGATGTGATATTAGTGATTCTGAAGGTGTGGAGACAGGAGTTATCTTAAAACTAGCCTGAACCTGATTTACCAAACCTTGATGTTCATTGAGATAATTACTCTTTCGTGATGATCACTCGTGGTACCAGCCGGAAATAAAACCCCGGATCCATAGGCTCAGACTCAGGTTTACAAACGGGTACTAAGACGAGATGACTTTTTGTTTTATTTAAAGAGATTTATGAATTCAACTCAGGACATTTGGGATAATGGACAATAATGCTATTCTTCAGAAACGTGTAGATAATAAGAGTATGTGCATCTACATCTACAGTTAAAATAAACACAACAGGAAACTTGTATTTAAATATTTGAATGATATCTGTATAGTTGTTAAAGATCAACTTTAAACCACGTAACGCTGATGAGAGGTGTGACAGATATGGGGGGGGGGGGGGGTTAAAGGTTAATTCTAATGTATACATAGTGTTACATGGGAAATGGGGGTGGCTACATCATGTTGAAAAAATAAAATAATATTACTATTCATAAGTAAAAATAATAAATGATTATTATAAAATTATTTTATATTAGTTAAATTTAAATTTTAAAATTTATTCTGAATTGTATTAAAATTGAGACTCTCTTTTACTGTCACAAAAAAGCTTCCATATCAGATAATGGCCTTCAATCTTTTTGTTGAAAAGATACTTAACACAAAATTATGGAGGGGGTGTAGTTTAGGAGTTAAGCTAAATGTGTTGTGTACTTGGTGTTCAATTGAGAGGGGAGAGGGTCAAAAAAGTTAATACAAAATCGTTACTTGGTTTATGGATGACCCCTAAACAGGGGTATATGCATTGGAATCATAAGAGAGGAAATAACAGGAAGATACAAACAGCCTCAACTGGATGACTCTCTCTTTGCTTAACTGCTCTGAGTAGGGGTAGGTGAGTCTTCAAACCATAATATATGGGGTAGATGAGAGTCAAGATCTTGAAAATCGACTCGCACAAAGCTTTCACTTTAAATCTCGCAACTAGTCTATACTATTTTATATTTGAACGATTATAATCTATCCCCGCTTCGGTGGCCGCGTGGTCTAATGCTCTAATAACGCATTAGACTAGAATGCCAATGATGGAGAGATCAAGGTTCTAATCTCAGTGTAATAAGGGTGGTATTTTCAAAATGGATTTCCACCCCCACATCCACAAGCAAATACGATTAAATTGCCTAGAAATATAACTTCCCTAATCCCTAAAATTTTAGCGCAACTAGCACATAAGCGTATATATAATCAGAACAGGTAATAATATTTTCTGATAAAAAAAAAATTCGTCACTGTATCTTAAAATGGTGTTTGTTAGGTTTTCGTTCTGAGAGATAGCTTTAACGCCTATTGTTTCTATCAGTTTCATTGTGTGTGTACGTTGATCCGATGCCATTCTCAAAGATAATAGAATCGTTGAAAAAATATAATTATTTTTATTTTTATTGGACTAAAAAATATGAAAAATATAAATAATAACATAATATGTTCATGGCTCGCTAGAACAAGTCTTTTCAATGTTCTAGAATAGATAATAGTACGATACATAAATGTAAATAAAGCCATGTATATTTATATAGATATCATATATAATCTCTCATAGATTCCCAGTCTAAATAATCCATGCCGTGGAATGTTGCCAGGGAAGGTAGAGCTCGTTTAAATTATAGTGTGGATTGTTTTCACCCTTATGTAGATCCTTCGTTTCCATTTGAAATATATGGAACGTAGTCATTATATGATTAGTCAAATGAAGAGCAAGTGGCGTGGAGAATGTAATATATTACACAGTTCTGAGGTGACCTGCGGCACCCTGGAACCATTACTACCGACGCCACTGTAAATACGGTTTAAAAATTTGTAGTACTTCCTAATGCCCAAGCGTCTTTGAGGTGTGCTGTGCAAATTATAACCCTAATACGGCTAGGGAAAAATTTCAGAGATAAAAGTTCTAGATAAAACGATTTAACTGAACATTAGCAAATTTAAAAATATTAATAAAAATGTATATAACATTTTTTGCAAACTATTTCAATATATCTGGTATTTAAAATTGAAAGAAATGTTTTAACTTAAAGTTAGTAACAGTTACAATAATTATTTTCACTAAAACTTTTAATTGCTGCTGTAATATAATCCATCATTTATAATTATTAAAAAATGCGTTATTTCCAGTATAATTGGTCTATTAGAGAATAATAAAGTTTAGATAAACCAAAAAAAGAATTTATTATTACTATTTTATATTGTAAGTAAAATGTATATCTTTTATGTTTTCTGAAATTTGTATTTAAAAAACTAATGATTACAATTTTATATAATTTTAGAATTTACTAGTGGTCACGATGTTAAAAGAGTCAGGCACACAATATACTGGATTATCATTGCTGAGAAACTTAATTACGAATTTCTAAAGGGTCAACTTAAAGTATTGTTTCTCATGTGTTTCTCCCAAACTTTATCCAGGATATTGATTAAGGATTCACTTTGACACTATCCTTATAGTGTGTACCCTGTAGGGCATAGCTTTAAATAATTGATGTACTAAATATTAAAATGTATTAGTTAAAATATGCCTTAATTTAGGTAACGTAATAATAAAGTATTCCACTTCCTTAGTTTCAATAAATTTTACTTTGCTGATTCACAAATTTCCCTCCAATTTATATCTCGTTGGTAGGATAGTGTTAATATATTATATTTGAAAGAGGATGGGTGTAAAGCTAGAGATAAGATGGAGGTGTCTCAGCTTAGGGGGGAATAGTAGACTGACGATCTGACAACTATAAGCCTTCTAATTCCATAATCCACTAGAATTGTCAAGCATAAATTCATAAACGCCAGAAATCAAGTGAGTCTATAACGTTACTTATATTGTATCTTATTTATTTATTTGAGGTAATGAATGTGAACTTTCTGAATCGACTGATTATATCAGCATACGAGAAATTCTATGAGCAAGAGCGAAAAGTCGTACTAAATTTTGGGGGGAAAGGTATTTTCATAAATCATCAAGGGTTCTTTTAAATGCCACAATCGACATGGGACTCATGGTTTTACTTACCCTGTGAAGGAAATTGTACTCAAGAAAAATCCATTGACCCCTGTTAGACTTAAACCCGTGAATATAGGGTCCTGAGGCAAGCACTCTACCCCAAGACCACCGAGATTGACAGTAAGCTTTAACATGTGTTTGCAAGTATACTTATGTCTTGGGTTATAGAACATAGTTTTGTGCTCATTTCAGTAAACACTCATTTCGTGTTTTATTAAAGGTTTTGTCAATGTTTCACCTAGGCGAAACATCTAATTAGCGATATATTTCAGCTACCTAGATACTCTTCTTAAAACCAGAGAGATATTTATTTAGCCAAGTAGTTTTAATCTCATTTTTGAACCGGTAAGGAACCACTCAATGAATACCTTCAAACCATCTCATGAATCTTAAAAACGGATTGATTTACTATGTCTTCTCTATTCCAATCATAATTTAAAACTGTATCGTGGAACACATGGTCTAACGATCTATTCTCTAGTTTTTTTTACTAAGTTCTTACGACTATATCTTTATTGACGTATGTACCTACATTTCATCTAAAATCCTACAAATTCTTCCTTATTGAATTTGAGTAAATAATGGATGCGTCTAAACTTAAGGTGGAGAAAATAGATATAGTTGAATTAAAGTTTATCTACGTACACTGGGAAAGTTTGATTATATTTATGATTAAGGATGACCGATTGAATCATTTTGAAAAATATCCATTAGAGTTAACTAAAACAACTTAAAGTATGAAAATTAATATTTCAAGTTTAGAATAGCTTTTATAAATTGAATTAATATATGAAACTAAAAATGGATTTAAACAATTTTTAAATCCTTATTCCCTCAAGATTTAAAATAAAATCCTCTTGTGATTAGATCTTATGTGTATTATTCTCATGGTCTATTATAATATCATTATCTTGTTTAAGTAGTTTTATGATATTGTTTTCTTTTCTCTTGTACTTGTGTGAGGTATTTTGTTCATTACATGTGGCTTACATATTTTATTACTATGAAATGAGGAAATGAATAAAAGGCGTTCTGAAATTCTAAGATTTATCCAATATTCTTCATATTTCACCTTCTGCTTGATCAAAAATTGTACTGAGCCAACTAGATTTAAATCGCTATCGGATAGTATCTTTTATTAATTTATGGTGAGAATAAGAGTATATGCAACTTGTGAATGTGGGGAATGCCAGGCCTTCACCGTAGTTCGGATTCCATGTTAAACTGTAGGTCCTTCATTTCATCTCACAATCACCCTACCATTACACATTAGCGTAAGTGCGTATAACCCGAATGGGTAGTAAGACGCGGTGCTAATAATAATAGTAGTAATAATAATAATAATAAGAATAATAAGAATATATGAGCCAAATCCATCCATTCAAATTAACTACCCATGTCAATCATGACATGGTTGTCAGCTTTGAAGCATCTGTAAGAACGTTTTGAATTAAATTTTAAATATACTTTATGAACGAAAAAAAACTTTTCTCAGTTTAAACAAATAAACAAGGTTAGTTATTTACATATTAATAGAATTATAGTAAATTTAATCAATGGGCATTCAACTTAATTCGAGGTTAATCTATTTTGGTTTACTGGTGATGGGGAGGCCATAGATCGAATACCAGCCTAGTATACAAATGGTGGTTTTATAAAAATTATTTACCACACTTCCACAATGAAGAGACTGCTAAATATTTTCCAAATTCAACTTTATTCATCCCTAGCCTCACTCGCATAGCTAAAATATTTAAATCACAGTTACCTCTTCCAAAAATAATGTCACCGTAATACTATTTCCTAATTCGTATGCTTCTTTCCGTTTCAATATTGTATCTTATTCATAAATGATTTTTTTTTTAAGAATATTACTTAAAGAAATTCTAGATGTATAATGCAATTTTTGTATTCATTTAAATATATAAGTTTACTTACAAAAGCTTTTAAAATTGATGAATAAAATTATGGATATTTTGAGATCGTGTTTAGTTTTGTCAGAGTTTTTAAACTTAGTTTAAAATAACATTGAAATCTAATTTTACTTTCATATTTTGTAATGCAATCAGTAATAACATACATTCTTCAAAAATAAAATATTTGAATACCTTAATTTAGTTTATAACCATTTAAAGTGGTTAATTACCGATTTATTTTGAATTTTTAGAGCTTTTGCCAATACGGTTAGCAAGACAAGCTAGAAAGAATCTAAAAAAAAGAAAAACTTTAATTTTTCCTTTAAAAATATATTTCAAATCTTTTTCACGATTAGTGGTGTGGTAAAAAGATGTATTTATATATTATAAATTTTCTGTGTCTAGTATCAGTGTCTTCTGAATCTTATATAGCCTACATAACAACAGTTAATGTAAAGATGCATAAAAATTGCACTATTTGTTGAGCGCCACTCCTAGGATATAGGAGAAAAAGTAATAATAATAAAAATAAAACATTTACCTCGGCCAATTCAGACAGTGGCACGACGACTCTCAATACTCGAGACCACTGGTGAGTACTTAAAACAAAATTTGAGCAATTTAAATAAAAATGGATTATTGAAATAAAATGTAATTTAGACTATAATAAAAATAATTGTATAAAATAACAATTATTGGAAGTTGTGTGGATTTATTACTGTTTCCTCTTTTACCACATCCTAATCGTACCTATGGAATTCCAGATGGTTATAATTCTAATTTGACAAAATAAAATAGTATTGTTGAGACAAAAAGAAGAGAAAAAATTCAATACAATTATTATTTAGACATAAAATAAAATGTTAATTAATTCTCTGAATTAGATAGCTTCTCTGAAAGTTCTTATATGAATTCTCATTTTAGATAAAAGAAAAGAAAATATGAGCTTAAAGTTGAAGAGTTGGCTTGACCTCACCCACGAATGAGTATATGCTGAAACAACACCAATTTCAGAAATTTGTTTCACTTTATTAATGTTAACTCGTCCACAATTCTTAAAAGGTAAACAATCTAGCTCTTGCATAAACACTTAGCTTTCCATTTGCTACTCACACTTTACTTTACAACCATTACTTCACTTTAAAAAAAATTAAATAAGGAGCTCCACAGATTTGGCTCCATGTTAGACCAACAACGAGAAAGAAGACCCAGTCTCCTACAGAAAGTCTTCCAAAATCAAATTTAAAAATGTTCTATTCTTTACTTCCAAGTCCAAATAGAAAACTAATTTATAAAAAACAATAGATAAAATTTTGGCTATGGACTAGGGATAAAAATAAAGTACAATGCAAATTTAATATAAATATTGAAATATATGCCAATGAATGTGAACAATGTTTTCTTAAAGAATTAAATGTTTATTTCTATCTCTCAGAATTTAAAATCGCGCTAGTTTGGAGTTATTTACATTTTGCCTTGTTTCCTTTTTTTCTTCTTTTACAATCACGAGACCCACCACTCACTTGTTTGACAGATCTGAGCATGCGTTGAAATCAATCATGGTCGACATTCAAAATAAATAAAATAAGCGTCAACACACTTCTTAGAAGGATAATTAATATGATAAATTAAAGGTAAGTGTTCTTACTTAAGTCAAAATTCCTTATTTAAATTATTAAAACAATGTTATACGTTGTTCCTTCTGTCCTTTTACTTTATTGAATGGATATAAATAGTATTATTTGTCAGGCAGGCAATACGGCGTGTTACGCGGCGGCCGAACATTGAAATGCTTAACTTCATATGAAAATAAGTTGGAAACTATTAAAAAAATTAGAAAAATATAAGGAAATACATGGTAGGTTGGCAAATAACATCACAGTGGGATTCCATTTCTGGAAAATGTCAGTGGGCTTGGCAACAACAATGAATAGATATAAAAGAGGCTTCATTATTATTCCTCCAAAAAATCTAAACCAAACATTGCACTTATAAAATGCCGACCTACCCTATTCATCTGATGACTCAGGGGACCACCAACGAAGCAAGTAAACAATAGTTGTAGGTTCAAACAAGGATGATAACTGCCAATATAAATATTCACTTTATTGACGTCTACTTATAGTATGATGGTGATTGAATCATACGAGCTTCATACTTAAATAGTAAGACCTTAAGAGTTAATCTCGTGTTCGATTAGCTAGGCTAATTAACATACAACAGAGCTCGAACAAAAAATAGCAATGAGATATGTTTCCGCATTATTCGTTTGACTACAGTGAAATTGGGATCTGTTTATCAAATTTCTCTGTTCTAAAAATGATTGTTTGTCATTTTATATTTTTAAAAAAGATAATTTTAAAATGGTTTTGGCCATCCCTCCCTAATCTCACCCCCCTCTACCCTTCACCAGGCCATACACAGATATAAGACTAGTAATTTGTTGGCAAAATAATTTGACATCTGCAAACTATATTTTTAATTTTACTTGTCTTGCAAAATTCTTTTATTTTATCTTGGAAGTTGTGCTGTTTTAATGTAATAATATAATAATATAACATGTAATATTATAATAATACATTATGTAATAATATAGTAATCCAAAATCTTTTAATAGTGGCTTCTTTATTATGCACAATTTAAATTTCTTTGGTATATTTTATTATTATTATTATTATTATTATTATTATTATTATTATTATTATTATTATTATTAATTTTTAGCACCGCGTCTTACTACCCATTCGGGTTATACGCTTAAGTACTAATAACGCTAATGGATTAGGAATTGGGAAGGTTGAATTAGAGGAAGTGAACCCGCATTTTCGTGGAGGGAGAGTGGAAAACCATTTAGGAAAAACCACCCCAGTTCTCCCGACCGAGATTCGAACCTCGATCTCCCCGTCCTCCTTTGGAATAATAACCTGGGCTCTTGCATTGTAACACACTTTCCCAATAAAATGGTTTATCATTCTCATACATTGACAGTGGACCTATTTAGAGACGCGTACTTATGTATACAAATCTCAGAATAGTAGATATAGATTTCCAACACCAGTCCGTACATTTAGCAATACAGATGTTATACATTCTATGGTCTTGCAAGCATCATGAACAGCTAATATTCCTCTGCTAGCAAACCAGTTCGGTTGCTATAATAGGTATACAATAAAAGGTAAATGAAAAATGACTTAAGCATATAACTAGAATGGGTAGTAAAATGTGGTTCTAAGAAAGGAAAAGAAAAAATTATCTATTAGATATTCATCTTTAAAATACAATTCAAACTTAACCAAAGATATACAGAAACGCTAAGATTATTTTGATCTTAGGTTTTTCAATGAAATAGTACTGAAATATCTGAGATCATTAATAAAATATATTTTTTAAATTCAGTTTTTAGTTCAAATATTCTTATATATAGTGTCCTTACAATCTTGAGGTGTGTTATAAGTGTTTCACAGCAATGTTAATATAATATTGTAGCCTACTGCATGTTCTTTACTTTCAGTCATCGAGGTGGATTTATTAAAAATACAAAACATTAGCTTCACTGTACCCATTTCATTTTATTTCCGTATTGTTTCGAGTAAAAGTAAGCCACACACTAAGCTACGTACAGTATTTATTCATGCATTGGTCATGACAATACTGCATATAATATAAACCGCATTCATCGAAATAAACGGTTTTAAAATATTCGTCACTCCTTTTACTAACAAGCCTTTTATTAATTCCATAAAGTGACCGCTCTTAGGTTATATCTTTGTATATAGTAATTTAAACATGAATAAATGTTAAATATATTATTACATATTTCAACATGAAATTTTATAATTTATCTGATTAAAAATGCAATTGAATTTCAACCCTTAAAACATTTAATTCCTGTGGTTTGGCTATTTGAGGTTAATTTTATTTTTAGGAAGATATTAATAATTTAATTGTGTTCATCAAAAATATATTTGTATAATTATTTATATTTAAAAATCACATTAATAGCAATAACGTCAACATCAGTGATCTTGGGGTAAAATGCTTGCCTGAGGATCCGATTTTCGTGGATTCAAACCCAATCAGTTTCGACGAATTTTTCTTGATTGATATAAATTCGTATCTATGTCAATTTTGGAATGGAAAAGAACTATGGAAAATTTATGAAAATACCTTTTCCGGAAAAATTGGTAGGCCCTCTCGCTCTTACCCATAGACATTTACGTGTGCTGTTATAATCAGTTGGTTCAGAAAGTGCACATTTAACACTTCAAACAACTTAATAATTACAGTTACGCTAACATTTTATTAATGTTCATCTTAAACCAGCTATCAAAATTGGATAAGACATCGCACTAAATCCCTCCACAATACTCGTTGATAGGAATTAACATATTTGATTTCAGTACCTTTGTCGAGTGTAGTATAGCTAGCACCACAGTGGAATCACATAGCTCGGTGTTGGTTGCCGAGTTGTGGTAGCATTGCTAATTAAACACGCTGGTAATTATTGTATGATATGCTAACACTAGCATAACACATAGGAGAGAACATTGATTAAGTGGTTTGGTGTAAATGTTTCCTAACCCCAAATAGAGACAGATCTAAAGTGGGTTCATAGTAATTTACACAAACATTGATAATACATTAGACGTTTTGATTGATTTAAATACCATTTTAATATTAACGAACCTTATTTTTAGAAAACGCTATTATAAAGATGTAAAAAGAAAATGTCAACCCAATATCGATCGAGTGGTCACCAACTGCTAACAGAGATAATGCTAAATTTTTCAGTTAGATGGTGTCATGTGGTCAAATCAATGGACCTTCCGGACGTTGATCTCAGTTTTATAGACATAGGGCCCTATTTATTTATTCAAGTATTTCCTCATTTTTCCTCACGAGGCTGAGTTGACCCCATTTCAGACCCACAGTTACACATAAATTTTGAAAGTACCGGGGATTGAATACAGGAACTCTGGAACTCTGTACAATATGCCACAGAAGTGGTCAAGATAAAAAAAAACTTGTTAAATTATATATTTATTCAAGATGCTGATATGTTTTTTAATATATGACTATTATGTAGTCACCAACAATTTTGTTGAATAAAATTAACCTGTATTGATTAAATATTAATTTTTTATTAGTGTTTATTCCAGTAGAATTATTTCCACTAAAAAAGCACTAAACAGCCATTTTATAACCACCACATGCTAGAAAACATTTGTTTTTATAAAGTTTGATACCTATTATTTAATAGATACTTAAACTACTTATGCTGATAATTATTAATTACAAATAGGCCTACACACACATTTATTATCATGATAGTATTTATGGTAGTTTCGATGTTTTTTGGCCTTCTTCCATTCTAGTAAATATAACTCTTATTGTCATATTTTTTAGAATAGATTTGAAGGTATCAATAACCATGTACTGGTCAGTAGTCCAACGTTTCTTTATTACCTATCCACAGAAATATGATTTTACTATTGTATTTGTCTGTGTGCAGTCCTATCAAATAAATTGCGTCAGATATAAATAGCCTATATTGTTCAGTAGTTATACATATGATATTTATAATACGATTGATATTAACCCGTTAATATCAATGCATACAAAATCTAATATGAACTATAATCAAATAGTCTCAACGCACTAATATATTTTTGAGTTTAAATGTTTGGAATTACTATAATTATTTATTATATTAATTGAAAGTTTTATAATTTTATATATGCATTAATATAAAAATTTAAAATATATTCAATGTTAATATTTAGGCATTTATTATGGATTTTTATAGTTAATAGCACCTAAGGGTCTATTTTATTTTATTTTGATAGATAATGTATATATTATGGACTTTACACCAAAATATAGAAGATAAAACGATGTAGATCTGTTAGTCAAGTTTTAACTGCGTATTTTGATAATATTTTATTAAATATTAATATAAACTAGTGGGTAGTTGCAGCTATGGCTGTAGATTATTGCACTAAATTATATTTTAAACCTTTTATTGGGAAAGGATATATATAATAAGCCCTCAGTCACTTTTTAATTAATAGTTTACTCGTCAAAGGCTATCAACTTTACTTCAGTGTGTAATTTGAATAAAAACGTATATTTTACCCCTTCACGCCCCGATGAGAACTTTAAATGACCACTCACTCAGATCCTTATCTTTTTGTTGAACCAAACCACCACCAGATGATAGAGCTGATACTATTATTAAACAGAGAAAAATATTTTATTTACCAATAAACAGCTATACACAAATCATGGCTTCCATGGTGATGTAAACAAAAAATGATTGTACAGATGAACCACTGCCCATCCAAAAGGAAAAGAGGGAAAATTCACTAGGAAATTTTGGTTTAAGTTTTAGGCCACTATTTTTACCTGAATCCTGATTCCCTAATCTTAAAAATGATAGATCCTTTTGCCAAAATCTGTTCAGTTATTTTATCGTAATATCTATTACCAGAAACGAGCTTATAAAATTATATAAAAGATTTTTTGAACACTTAATGGCCCTATATTAGTTTATTTTTGACCCATGCTAATTCATAGACAAACATTATTTATCGGGGATTCGTAGAAGTGTAAGTGTAAACAAAAAATGATTGTACAGATGAACCACTGCCCACCCAAAAGGAAAAGAGGGAAAATTCACTAGGAAATTTTGGTTTAAGTTTTAGGCCACTATTTTTACCTGAATCCTGATTCCCTAATCTTAAAAATGATAGATCCTTTTGCCAAAATCTGTTCAGTTATTTTATCGTAATATCTATTACCAGAAACGAGCTTATAAAATTATATAAAAGATTTTTGAACACTTAATGGCCTATATTAGTTTATTTTGACCCATGCTAATTCATAGACAAACATTATTTATCTGGGATTCGTAGAAGTGTGGTGTGATTTGTAGTCACAAGCATACGTCACCCTGGAGCAACATTATTAACAAAGGGTTCTAGATAAAACTTTTCCACGCATTCATTTGTCTTCTGTCAGTTCACCGGACGTATATACTGAAAGCCGTGGGTCCACGCGTCACAGGAATGAGAATTTACAACACTCAAAGGAGCGTAAAAAATGGTTGTATTTGTTTGGTTCACATATAATAGAGCTTACGTGTAACTAATTGAAACGTATGATAATATTTGTATTCGTGACATATTATTTTAAATCTATGCAATAAGGTTATGAGGATTTTTACATAGATACATACAAATACATATATATAAATACATACATATACACATACAAATACATACATATATACATGCAAATACATATATATATATACATGCAAAAACATATTTATACAAATACATACATATATACATATAAATACATACATAATACACACAATTACATTTATATAAATATATATATATACAAATACATACATATATACATATAAATACATATATACACACAAATATATATAATACAATTACAATATATACATACAAATACTACATATATACATAAAATACATATATACACAAAATATATATACATACAAATACATACATATATAACATAAATAATATACATACAAATACATAAATATACATATAAATACATACATATATACACATAAATACATATATATACAAAATATATATATATACTACAATACTGCATATATACATACAAATACATAATATTACATACAATACATACATATAATAAATACATATATACACACAAATACATATATATATAAATTCATACATATACAGCATCATCGTTAAACCTCTCCAGGTAGACTGTCTGCGAATAAGCTCTCGCCAACGCTTTCTCTACATCTTCATTTATCCGGTTCTGGTTCATCCAACTCATCTCCTGTCTCCTATCTCTTTCTATGTACACACGTGGGGTTCTTGTGTTTTCCCCCATTCTTTTCACAAGGTCAAACCATCACGTTTTAATGACATCAACCTTTCCTCTTCCATCGATTCCTTTACTCCTAACTCCTTCCTCACGTCCTCGTTCCTCACTCTAGCTCTCCATGTCTTCTGCAGAGTGCTTCTTCAACATTTCATTTCACACACATGAAGCTTGCTCAGCTCTTTCTTAGTTACTGTGCAGCTTCTCTAATATGTACGTAAGAATGGGGACAAGTATCTATATCTAGACTAATATTATAAAAAGGAAAGATTTGATTTTGTGTTTTTTGTTGTAGTGGATATACTCAAAAACTACTGGACCGATATAAAAAAAATCTTTCACCAATATAAAGCTACATTATCAACGAGTAACATAGGCTATATTTATTTTGAAAATTTAATTTATTCCTCATAAAAATGTCAATAGTATATTATATAGTCGTTGGAAAAAAAAGTAGGTGAAGGGAAAGTGGGGTTGGTTAGGGGGCGGGGGGTAGGGGTGAGGAAAGAGGAATGAGATGAAAATAGAAGGGAAGATAAAAAGAGAGAGGGGGCTATACAGTGATGGTAGGACTGTATTTTTTTTTAAATAAGTAAAAAAAAGTTTTGTTTTTATATTGAAATGATGGATGATTTGAAGCTTTGTTTTACAGGATTCTTTACAATATTTTTTTTACGGGGAAGGGGCTAGTATCTTATATAGACTATGACTCAAATAGCCAAAGCTATTATTTATGCTTTTTGGTGAGGATATGAGTGAAGAATGACCCTGGGAACAGAACGATTCCTGGATAGCTCTGTGGTTAGAGCAATGGCGTACTTTACCAAAGGTCACGGGTTCGATTACCGTGTCCAGGTATCAATTTTAAATGTTCAGAATATGTTATATAGACTAACCTAAACCGACGGTTTAATTTCACCTTCAAGGAAGTAGTGCTACGTGTTTTTATCGCTCAGGAAAAATCTATTAATATCGACTGGGCTTGAACCCACAGACATTGGGTCCTGAGGCGAGCACCTTTCCTCAAGAATACCGAGGTCAACATTTATATGAATATTTATTCATATAATTGTGAATGTATATATATATATATATATGTGAATGTATATATATATATATATATATATAGTGTATATATATATATATTTGTATATATATATATATAGTTTGTATGAATTTATATTTTTACATATATTTATAATCAATAATATAATATTATATTATAAATATATTTCTTAACTGGTTCCTAGTACTCATTCGGGCTTTATGCATACAAAAATAAGTTGATTAGAAAGGGATGAGGAGGCTTTTATTTAAGAAGAAGTGTACCCTAATTTGTGTGGAGGGATAGTGGAAACTCATATAGGAAAAAATACCTTTAGTGCACCCAAACGTGATTCGAACCCTGATATCTTCGTCACCGGTAATCCAACCCTTAACTAGACTAACGTGCTAGTAAATTTGACTGCCAATTTTGGTTTGTAGGTCTATATATTAACTATGTCCACTCATAAAAAAAATTAAAGCTTCTTAAATTATCATTTAAATATTTTCCATTTAACTCAAATGTCTACAAATATACAATAATAGTTCGTTATACTTAGTCATATTTTAAAATCTTATTTCTATCTCGTTAGTTCATACTGAAAAAATGTAATTATTTTCAGTGTGTTTTATTATTTTATAGTTTATTTATAATGAAAGGAATTGATTAGATTAGAATTACTCTAACAGGAAAGTTAATTTTCAAACCTTTATTGGGTAGTTTGCTGCTTTTATTCCACAGTTTATCTGTCATTGTGACTTTACCATTCTATCTACACTCTAATGTGGATGCTTGTACTCTAAAATAAAGAAGAAGTGTGTTATACAATAAAAAGAAAAAAGAAATATCTAAGTTTAACCCACTTAGATCTAAGCCTCAGTCTTCTTCAACATCAACTAACCACAAAAAAAGACTAGATCCCCACCTTAATTCATGTGCCCATCAGATTACGTGGTTTACCTTTTAAATTTAGATCAGTTCCTTCGGTTAGCCTGTGTATTTTAAATTTTAAAATATTTCACCTTAAAAATGATGTTTTAAAAAGGAGTTTGGTTAAACCAGGGCTGGGAAACATTTTGACATTGTAGTGTCACGTGTTGTTTCAAGGATTCCACAAGTTCCACACACTTTATGCACAGTAAATTTGCCAAAATTATAGAGGAACATGGAGGCCCATAAATTTTGTTTTTAATGAAAAAAGGATGCAATTTTAATATTTGGCTTTAGTACTAACAACTTTCAATAATCAATATTAAAGTTTAAAAACATAAAAATAATAAAATGTATAATTCCTCCTATTCCCTCTTCAAATTATTCTTTTCATTTTGTTTTGTTCAATTATTAACTAACAAACATTTTGGTTAGACTGAACTCCTACACTAGAAACGAGGTTTGAAACTAGATCGATGTTTCCAAATCAAGTTGACGTTGCACCGAGGGCTCGTATTGGTCTCTAGTGATAAATTAATAATATGATGGTGCGTTAACCATGGATATATTTATATATATACACACATATAAAAGCAACTAAGCTGTTTGACACCATGTCTTACAATATAAATTTATTATTTTAATAATTAAAGTAAATGCTATTTGAAAATTAAAAATTAAAAATCGATGAAGGCACATAGTTGGCAAAATATATGAAAAGGCTCCATCCATCCCTGGGTTAAGCTCTTTGGCTTGAAGCCCGAATACGTAAAAGTATAATATGAGTATGATGAGGTCTCGTTACGGATGTGAATAATTTTTTATTTTTTTTTACTGGTTGATGTATCTTGTTCGTATCAATGGTTAAGCTCTTAGGGATGAGTATATCTATATTCCCTCGTGGCATAAAACTAATATGAAATGTCCAGTGTAATAACCAGGAATATCATTTGTGTGTTATTTTACAGTGACCAATGTAGAAGTTTTTGGTCGTTTTTTAGTTTTTAGGAGCGTGAATTTTTACCCATTTGGAATACACGCGTGTATATATATATATATATATATATATATATATATATATATAATAATGGTATGAGCTTGCAAGTGAGCTATACCGACCGATTGGACGCCACCCTCAGCGATGGTTAACCCAAAATATGCGGATAGAGGGTGTCAAGTGGTCAAGACAACAAATTCTCTGGCCGGTAATCTCTGTTTTCTAGACCTGAGCCGCAAATTATTTATTCAAGTAGCTCCTAATTTGTCCTCACGAGGCTGAGTTTGATCCCGTTCCAGACCCAATGCCTTACAGAAAAATTGGAAATATGAGGAATTGAACCCGGGATCTCTGGATCTGTAACCAAGAACTCTCACCCTAAGCCTCAAAGGGGGGGGGGGGGGGGGTCATACAAATTAAGGTAATTTTGTTAGGCATGAAGAAGGTTGAATTTATAAGAAGTGTACTGATATTTGCATGGAGGAATTGTGATAACTATTTAGTAAAAATCACCATTAATAACCCTGGCTAGGACTCGAACTTCGATTTCACCATCATCGTCAGTACAGTCTATTGCGTGTCTAACACTTTAGAACATTTGACCACTGGATCAAGTAGCTTATAAATTAGCAAACCAAAATAATAATATTGATAAATACATAAAATATATTTATTAATAGCTTCCCAATTTACACCATTTACCATGTAGAAAACCACTCTTACAAATGGTTTTCAAATTAATCTAATATTTAAAATTGCGCTCAACATATTGTTGGACTGTCGTTTTGGCTTTAGTTCCTTTTAGGCTTAACCGATTGAATTCCTTTTGTTTTACTCAGTAATTTTTAAAAAACCTATGTAACTTCCAATGTTTTTTTGAATTTGCCTCAATTTATATAAAAATACAAATATTATTCTTTATACAGTACAATTTTCATAAGAAGAACTTTATCTGATAGATATAAAGGCTTGTATATACTTTCACGTATCCGCTTCGGTGGCCGCATGTTCTAGCTCACTACTTTCGTGTTGGACTAGACTACCGAAGACGGGGAGATCGGTGTTTGATCCCAGTCGGTTTCACTGAGGGTGGTTTTTATTAAATAATTTTACACCCTCCCTCCACGCAAATTTGGGTGCACTTCCTCTAGATTAATACTTCTTAATCCCTAACACATTAGTATAAAGAGTACATAGGCGTACAACCCGAACGGATAATATAACGCGGTCCAAATAAAGATACTTTCACGTGTTCATAAGTCAAGCCATGAGATCTGCAGCATTCAATATTTGATCGTTGATATCAAATAACTATAAATAAACACTAATAAAATAGTAAAATGTCAAATAAATTGTATTTTGGCATCAAATAATTTGTTTATTCTATTCTATGAATATTGTATTTTTAATAGCCGGTAACGCAAAATTGATAAAATAGGCAAAAAATGAACTTTTTTTGGTTCTCACCCTAAACCTGAATATTCTCTTGCTCATAATTATACATCCACGCAGGATATCGACGTATCAACGAGGATTGAGGTAAGTTGAGCGTAAACATGAAAGCTTCCAATCAGAAATAATTCACTAGAGGTAACAGTGTAAATACTGGATTGTCGGAAATGGGTTGGTTCGAGTATGATTTCTGGCTCTGTGTAATGAGTAATTTTCGTTCCTAAATGGTAATACACTTCTTCTGGATTATTTAATTTTCATGGTGAAGATGAGAAAGATAAAAAATTTGAGGAAGTGTAGCCTAACCCATATCTTCAAGCAAGAAAGTAGCATATTATATTTAGGATTCAAACCAGAACCTCAACTTCACAGGTGAGCTGGGAAAGACGGTACGGGTGTCTTTGTCTCGTAGCAAACTGTTGAGATTCATGAATAATTTTTTCTTTTTTATGAAACTATATTCTTAATAACTTACAAGTTTAAATAGTTTTTTTTAAACATATTGAATAATTGTTTTTGTAATAATAAACACTTTTGAAACCACATGATTGTGACATGTCCAACCAGTTGAAGGAAAGTAGGATTTATTGTTTACTTCCCAAACATCTAGGCTCCATTTTTTTAGCACCGCGTCTTACGACTCACTCGGGTCAAACGCTTATGTACTACCATTTACGCTAATGGTTTTATAGATTAGAAAAATTATAACTAAAGGAAGTGTACATTTTTTAACCAACCTAAGTATACCCGTCCTTGATTCGAGCCTCGATCTCCTCTTGCGTCGGCTGTCTAATCTACTGCGAGGGTAGCGCGTTAGACCACGTGGCCACCGAAGTGGATTAGGATTAAACTTGATGGAGGTGGAATGTTGAGGAGTGGTAAGAAATGCGAAGAAACTAGGAGGGTGTTGTTATACCACACTTTTAAAACATTAGTGTGCCCAAAAATGATGCTAATTTCTCAAGCTAGTGAATTTCGGTTATTTTTCCAGAAATTATTGTAACATAGAAATATAAATTCTTAATTAATTCTAAATATTATTGTACCATTTTAAAAACGGTGTTTCTTCAATGTGATATTTATTACTAGCAAATTCCTAACATCTCAAATGATTTAAAACTATCTTATACACATCTTAAAGAAAGCTTGAACTGGTATAAAAAAGGATTACGTAGAATATTATATATATTTAAAAAAGAGGAAAAACTTAAGGTATTTATAAATTAAATGCTGTCTATGGTGGATCATTGGAATCATGGAGTAATTGTTGTTGTGTTGCATTTTGGTGAAGCTAGTACCACATTTTCTTATATAGGGTGTAATGTGGTCAGCACAACTAACCTTCCAGCAGTTTATCTCAGTTTTCTAAACTGGAATAATTACTTCTTAATTCAAGTGGCTCTTCATTTGTCCTCATGAGTCTGAGTAGAACTCGTTCCAGACCCACTGTTTCACAAAAAAATCTGTGAGTGTTGGGGATTGAACCCGGGATCTCTATAAATGTAAACAGGAGTTCAGACCAATAGACTACAGAGGAGGTACCATATATTTCAAAGAACAACAAAAGCGAAAAATAAATATTATCTTATGAAAACTATATTTAAATGATCCCGATTTCGCTGATGTCAAATGAACAATGCAGGAAAAAACGCTTCGATGTTATTCCTGGCTGAGAGTAATTGTTTGTCTAAAATCCCGTTTGTTGTGATCAATAACCAGACGTTACATCGTGCTGAGGGGTTATTATTTATACTTAAATAAATAGCGCAGGGGAGTCGTGTGAAACTATTTTACCACATATAAATAAATAATTGAAAAACAAATTATTCATAAATGAATAACTTTGGAAATCATTCAAATTTTGTTTTAACCTAAATAATTATATTTCTTTAAATAAAAAAACTATAACTAAAAGTATTACTATTAATCTTAGTTTATAATTTTAATTTATAAAATTATTAATCCTAGTTTATAATTTTAATTTATAAAATTATTAATCTTAGTTTATAATTTTATTTTATAAAATTATTAATCTTAGTTTATAATTTTAATTTATAAAACTAGTATTTATGTGTTATTTATTTTTATAATATAATATTTAAATTACATATTTTAACAGCACTTAAACAAAAAATTTCTAGTTTTTAAGCTATCTAGACTTCCATAATTTGTGTGCTTTCATTCAGATGGCGTAGGCCGAAGGGTTGAGTTCGTTTCCACCCCTGGATGGGAATCACAATAGAGATGACATTGTACTTATCAGAACCATATCAAACTTTGACTTCACTTATTTGTGGAGACAACAATACTTATGAGCAGGGATGGTATTTTTTATAACGTACAGTACATTACAGACAATGCTCATGTGTACAGTACATACATTTTGTTCATAATCTAATGGTTGTAAAATTTATTTGTATAGGTAATTTTTCGACTATTTTTTGTTATTTTGAATTTTTATTGATATATTGTCTTTGTTTGACTCATTTTTGAGTAATTTTCGGCATTTTTCAATTATTTTTTAGGGATGTATGTTGAATAAGTACATTATCTAATATCATAGATATTCTATACTAAAGCATAGTTTTTTAATCACAAATTTGTTGGAATGAGAAGATAATGTAGGTAAAGAACTCCTCTTTGGTTGTTTTGTTGAAAAATACAAATTCCTGATGATTCAATTTAACTAGGATATAGAGGGTTGCTCTGGGATACATGAATGAATCTATGTTATATTCAGCAGAATTTAAGAGTTTAATAAATTATAGTTATAGGTTTTGTCAATGCATACATATTATTTAATTTACTTGTGTAAGATGTTTGATTTAGTCGTGTTAATTAATTATGATTTTTTTATTGCATATTATTTGTAAACTTGAAGTCTTTTTATAGAATACTTAAGTTATTATAAAGGTATTTTTCTTAAATAACTTTTAGTTGTTTAAAATTCAGGGACGGCTTATGAGCTAATTTAATGACCGATCACAAGATGTGACCCGTTGATATATTTTACGAACGGTTTATAGCTATAATAAAATAATAATGTGAAATGATATTAGGGTCTAGTTAGATGAAAGCATCAAACCGACGTAGACACTGTATAAGTGTATACGTTGTAATGAAATAAGGGAACTCTAAGTTTATAGCACGTATCCTCTTAATTAAAACCATTACTTAATTTACTACGTGATATATAAGCTCAGTTAAGACATGTTGATCATAATTTAGTAATTACTCTGCATAGTTTGGTAAGAGGGTTGAAGTATTGCAAATTATATAACAAAATGATGGTTTACTTTTTTTCTACGTTTCTGGAATAAAATGTATTACCTCTAATAATTTTTGAAACTCAGACTGTGTGGGTGTGATATTATTACTATTATGTGACATATATTTGTAAAATGCTTGTAAGACGTTACTAAACATTCCATTAAACCTAAACTGGGCGTAAAGATTGAAATGTATAAGAAAGGCTTATTATCTCTATAAATAATCAAGTATACTTGACAACTAATCCATGAAGGCTGAATAAAAGTGAATCTTAGTTAAAGTACTACGCTTAATTAAATACGGCCTAAGGAAAAAAATTGAATATCATTAATATATTTAATTGGGGAAAATTAAATACTAAATCTTCTATGAAATCCGTCAATCTAGCTATAAAAAGTCAACAAAATATTAGTCAATATTATTTATCCTTAAGGTCCTGACCAATTCTTTAAGCACCACGTCTTACTACCTATTCGGGCTATACGCTTTTGTACTATTTACTTTGGTGTTTTTTTTAATGGATGAAGCAGGTTATATTCATAAGATTTGCGCGGAAAGAAAATTTTAAACAATTTTAGAAAAATTACCCTTAGTATACTAAATCAAGATTATAACCTAAATCTCCTCTTCATCAGCAGTCTAGTCTACTGTGAGAATAGTGCTCTAGACCACGCGGAAACTGAATCGACTGATCGACTTTAAAAACCATTTATAGTTCAAGAAGTATGCTACTATATAGTCACTCTATGGCATTAGGAGTTCATTGCCACACTTAAGAAAATATGTCAACTATCCCTATTTTGGGCTAATTCTAACCAGTACACCTTATTACACCCTATAGCTATATTGAACTGGTTCTATCCATTCCAGCTAATTACACCGCGTCTCTTTCAGGTCCATTCTAATGTTATCCTCCGATCTATGTCTCGGTCTTCCTAATGATCTCTTCCCACTGGGTTGGCCTGTCAATACCTCCACCAAGTTTTAGAATCGCCCATTTGCACTGCATGTCTTTCTCACCGTTATTTACTAGACTTGACTATCCTAACAATGTATTGTGATGAGTACAGGGTATGAAACTCATAATTATATAATCTGCTCTATTCTCTAGTAGCTACATCCTTTGAGGACCAAATATCTTTCTAAACACCTTGTTTTTGAAAACCATAAGTTTTTTTGGCATGTAAGTAAAAAGACAACGTCACTCATCCATAGATAGCAATCGGTAAAATTAGGGTTTTGTATATTTTGAGTTTTTTAGTCCTTGATCTATTATTCTTATGAATTAAAATAATATTTTTGTTAGTTTTACAGTAAATTTAGCTACATAATGTCTCCTCTGTCACATAATAATACATTTTAGATAAGGAATGGATGAGATAGTGAGTTAAACTTAGTATTTTTATAGTCTTTATAATAAAACCCTATTTTTTCTACCCCAAAATAAGTAATGCATTTCCTCTTTAGATAAGCTTATTAAGATTGATTGCACAGTATTCAACAGAGGACAGTAATATCTTTTTAAAACCCTTATTAATGTTAGATGTACAAATAAAACTCCATGGTTGCAGTCCACACTCGAGTTATACTGACCGAGTAGCCGTTGGTGAATATAACGCCAATTTTGGTGGATATAGGGTGTCGTAGTGTCAACTCAACGAACTCTCATACCGTTAAATCTTAGTTTTCTATACCATTAGACAAATGAATCCTTCTAGCCCATCCATTCTAATCATAATTAATAGATTATTATTATTATTATTATTATTATTATTATTATTATTATTATTATTATTAGCACCGCGTCTTACTACCCGTTCGGGTTATACGCACTTACGCTAATGTGTAATGGTAGGGTGATTGTGAGATGAAATGAAGGACCTACAGTTTAACGTGGAATCCGAACCACGGTGGAGGCCTGGCATTCCATACATTCACAAGTTGTGATTAATACACGTCTTGTCAGAGGTGAAGGAAGGGTTTGGAAATCAGATAAATCTGTGCCGGGACCGAGGATTGAACCCCGGCCGCCAGCACAGAAGTCTGACACCTTACCCCTAGATCACCAGGTCAACCCTAATTAATAGAGAATATGATGAAAAATATTTGTTAATCAATGTTATTTTAAATTTGATATAAAGTGTAGAGCTATTGTTTAGTTTTTATTTAACAGATTTTAACTACCTTGTTATTATGATTTCTAGAAGTCCAAGTCAAAATAATAATAGTAATAATAATAATAATAATAATAATAATAATAATAATAATAATAATAATAATAATAATAATAATAATAGAAGCCACGGTAGAATATGGATGAGATATTTTGAAATCCGATTAAAGCATCGAATAGGATTGAACTCGGTAATTTACATGCTAAATTAGTTTGGGTGATGATAGTGATTAATGTTCTTAATGATATATCTGTGTAATGATTCTACTCATTGTATTGACTATAACGAACAAACACATTTATCAATATTAATTGTATCCACTAACCACATATGCAATATGTTCGAGCACATTTGACATTATTTAAGTTATTTGTATGTGAGATTGAAATGTTCTACCCAATGACAATTATTGAGTAAAGTTTAGCTGGTGTAACTTTTGAATTTTTTATAGAACATATGATGTATTTTAGAAATCTTACATTTTGTATGGATATTATGGACTATTAAGATTTAATGAGAATTTTAAAAATTTAAAAAATCTAATATGGTGGAATAAACGTAAAGGTTAACACCAGTTTGGGTAAAATAGGTATCTGGAAAGTTTTGTCCTTGCTGTAAATTGTTTCATAGTTCAAAACAACGAGGAACAGACTTCGCAACAAATCCGAAATTACTCCTGTCGGAGACAGACCTTGTTCATAGTATGTTTATAATTATGACTTTTTTAAGTTATTGTAAAGGTTATATTGTCTTACTCTCATTATATTTGATTAACGAACCTTGCTGAGAGGTTAAGGGCTGGTTCTTCAAAAGTAAACAATAAAAGTAAAAGTAAAATTTTAATGGTCAAGCTTTTAGCTAAGAGTTCAAAGTTTAATTATTCCGACACTCTTATTAGTTTCATTTTAAAACTATTTTTCCATCTTAACAGATTTTTTTGTGTATGAATTAAATAAATTACAAAATCACTCTTTCTAGATTTAATGAATGTTCCATATCTTTATATTAATGCAAACAAAACAATAAAAAAGGTAATAAATATAAAGTCTGTCATAAAAGTTAACAACATTTCCCGGTGGGTTTTTATGAAATGTATTTAAAAAAAATTTCATGCCAGCTACAAAATCATAGTTTTAAATGTTAGAATATTACCATGACTTTTCGAGATAACGTTATATATATATAAAACTTAATGAAATAAATATATTTTTAATTTCTTGTTTTGTATTAGTGTCTAAAATGATATTTTATATATGTTTCTATTTGCAATATTCATCTAAACTAAACGGTTTCTCAATGGATGGACTATAATAAAACATGACTTAAATACTAACCTAAATTTGAGAACAAACACAAAATCCAGCCTCCCAACCAACATTTCATCAATGGGAAAAATGAAACCTCGATATTTTGAAATTATAAATGTTTTCTTGCTGCGAAAATAGAACCCAGAGCTTGTTTTATAGGGAACCATTATGAGGTTACACAGCTCTCTAATTTTAATTAATTAATATCTTTACGGGACATTTTATATGTTAAGTTTCAAATTAATGTCCCCATATATTAAACTAAAAATAGCCACAACATGTTATACGATTACATTTTAATTCAATATTATAAAACAAATCAAATTATTGTTGTTTACTTATCAAGGATTTTCTTTTGTTTCAGGAAGGAGATTATTTCACCCGTTTGAAGAAGGACTTCATAAAATTTAATAAGAATTTCGGTTCCAATACATTTGTTTTGATGCCGTAATAAAGTTCTTAAATGTAAATGTTATTAATACAAATTATAGTTCATCTCATTAAATATGATGCCCAGTGGTAATGTAATTTTTTTAGCTAGGTACCCCTATTCCCACGCACACAACTAAAATGGAATTAGTTTTTTTAATGATGGTCTTTTAATACAGAATATATAATTTACTGTTTAGGCAGTGAATATAAATTACAAATAAAAATAATAGCTTTGTGTTAGAATAGTTTTAGTATTAAAATGATTTATTTTGAATAACCCAATATGAGAAAAATTTAATAAATATTTCAAAAATGAAAATGATTGAAAATTCAAGTATTACAAATTAACTTAAATTATCAAATAATTACTTTTCTATATTAATACAGTTCTATAAATATGACAAAACTAATTGCATTAAAATGAAATATATGGCTGTTTTTACTAGAGTCAATTATATATTTGTATAAAAAAAATACTACATTGTAACAACAAGTTGCTATTGTTTTATCACATTTGTCAATGTCATACGTTCACTTCGAAACCTTTGTCAACATATTTGTTTTATTTCATGTATCTTAGGCTATATTTTCAGTAAATTGTATTTTCATTGATGGTGTTTACAGTAAAATATTGATATATAGTATACATGTAATGCAATTTCTCTTGTAAATAATCATGTTGATGCTATTCACTTGGATACACATAGTTTCATTTAGTGTTAATAAAAATATGTTGTGTGTATTTCAGAATATTCCATAGCCATATTTCTGTGAATTTACAGCCTGTGTAGTTTTATTGACTATCTGTTATCTGATTTATAAGGGACAGAAGGGGTGAGGGCGGAGTCAAATGTTAATTAGGTTAGTCATTAAATAAAATATAGCTTAAAATACATATTCATCTAAACAAGACACTTTTTAATATTTAAAGATATATAATGTGCATATACTTTATTAATATTTAAATCTCAAATAAAAAGTTGTTACAAATGAGAGCACATTGAAAAGTAATAGTTTGAAGAAGAAAGTAATGATCTTCCAGCTTAGTATTTCTTAATCTCAACAATATTACACAAGCGTTTCAGAAGACTTCGCTTCGTTAACCCTTGGTGCTGTTTTTGCTTCCCCTAATAAATAAGTTCGGTTTCAAGGACCCTCATTACTTCTCTGGGAATCTACTTATCTTCTTTATTATGTTTGGTGTCAACGTTTCCTATTACGTCCATGTCTCGGTAATTTACGAGTTATATTCAGCTACTATCGGTATTCTCTTGTTTCTCATCTCCAACCAATGGAGGACAAGCGTGACCGTAAGGATTCTATTAGAAATCACATTTAAACTTTGACCCTCTCTCTTCAACGTCATACATCATCGCTATTCACATTCTCATAGCCTGACATTATTACCTAAAAACCAAACAATATTTTCTTTCTCTCTCTCTCTATTATACTTTTTATTTTATAATAAACATAATTATTTAGGATTCCAATATAGACGGAGTTTTTTTTTTCATTCTTTTAAAAGTATCACAACCAAGTAGACTGAACTATTAGGGCTATCTTTCAACAACTCCTCTAAAATTCCAATTCAATAATTAAATGATTCACTGAGGGAATTTTAGTGAATATGATAATACATTTTATAGTCTTGTTAATTAATTATAGTATCATGGTACTACGGTGCCTTGTAGATTTTTAGATTGCGGCCAACCACAAATTGAAAACTGCAGTTTTTTGATGAAATACCCAAAACTTCATAACACTATTCAAAAGTCATGGTTTTCGGTTTTCTAAATAAAGATTTTAAAGATTTGCTATGCTTGAATGTATGTAAACACGTTAATAATCTTTGTTGTATATCATATATGTCCCTTTAGTATCTTCTGCGAACAAAAGGAACGGTTGATGCAGAGGAGTCCCTGCGATCGTCTGATTGTTAGGAACGTGTTTTACACTTTTTGTTTGCAGTTTAGCTATTGTTCCAGTCGTTATAAAATATGCATGGAAAATGTAGAAGTATTAGAAGAAATGGTATCAACAAGATAAACTAAAAGAGTAAATTCGTAAAGCGATAAAAGATTTACTGGACTCTCCCAGGAAACATTACATGGAGTGGCGGAAACAATTAGATGATCTGTGCTGAGGTTTGTCTGACGTCCGATGGAGCTCATCAGAGAGATATTATCTACAAAAAGTGAAAAATTGTACCATGTAGTTTGCTTTTATTTAGCTAGTGAATATTTATTTTTTAATTAAAATTGTTAATTTGCAAGTTATTAACTGTCTAATTGTTTCAGACCTACCCTTTATGATCAAAATTAAACACTAAATTAAGAATGTTCAATGTTTTTCTTTTAAAACGCGCACAAGAACAAATAACCTTCATCATCTTTATGAACAAATAATTACGCCGAAAGGACAATTATCATTGCGTTGTTAATTTTGTATAAGACTTCGTTCACGCTTATTCTATTAATAAGTAAATGCTCCTGTTCTTATGAAATCTGCAATAAATAAAGAGACATTTACAACAAAAAAGAAGGTATAAACATTGTTCAAAATGGCTGACTTCTCTTTAATACCTTATGAAAGTAAAGGTCTTGTGATCCACATTCCTCTTTACTGCAGTTTCGTGAACCATAGAGATGATAATGTTCACAAAGCCTTCTCTGAACATACATTTCTACTTTTCTGTACTTTTTTTTTAAAGCCTTTCATTTTAAACCCTAGAAGAAAACCACTTTTTCAGTCTTGCTAGTGTTCTTTTAACAACCACTAACAGAAACACGCCCATACAATTTTTTGAAGCAATTTTCATTGTAGCTTCATCATTGTTAAGTATAGTCACAAGGCTTTCAAGTTTTGCTTCTACAGAAATGAAAAACAAAATTTCTCTTTCATTTAGATATTCTGATGACAAAGAGAGCTCATTATCGTTAGTTAACACTGATGATGTCGAATTAAAGCACCAGTCTTTGAAATCTCTCACAGAGAGGACTCATAGACTTTATATTGTACAGTTCTTTGTCATCATTTTGTTCTTATGCGAGGAAAACTACAGCGACAGCAATCTTTAATAGAAGATAACATTTATGGCGTAGAACACATTTCTTTGTCGGATATATTTAAAAAATGTACAAATTAACTTAACTGGTTTACTTGTGGGTTGAGCAATTGATTTAAAGCTTGATGGCTAGCAATTTACTATTAAATTAATTTACAATTTTTTTTCATTGCTGTATTGTGAAGTTTTAATTGCTACAGTTTTAAAACTTGTTATAATTTATAATATGTGTATCAAAATCATTTTATAAAAAATGTTAAGTGTAGGGTCTATTAATTATCGCACATTTATCAAGTACCAATTTAAATGTTATGTCCAAGATCGATAAATGTGTTGAAAATCAAACAAATATTTAACGCACTCTAAATTAATTCTTCTAAAAAAATGTTATTTCACATCAATTTAGTATTTGAATTTTTTTATGTTACGAATATACTAAAAAACTCAATTATATATCTGATTCTATATCTTTACAAATAGTGATGTAATTTAAATCATAACTGTTACGTAACACTTTGCACCAATTAAAAACATTATTCAAATTAGTTTAAAAAATAGCTAGTTGTATTTTTATACTCAATTTAAAATCCTACCTCTATTAAATTAAAAATATTTGATAATATAGATCTAACCATTGATAAGAATATTTTTCTGTTCATGCATGTTTTAGTTCACGATTTAAAACAGTGGAATTAGACTCTTTTCTTTTAAATTATTATTTTGATTTAATGAACAACAACCACAAATTAGTTTAACTAGTGAAAATATATAACTATTGAAGCAACATTAATTGATAAATACATATATTGTTACTCACTAAACAAAAATTAAAATCTGATTAAAAAATTTATATCACTTAATAGCTCAGATTTAACTCTGTTTTTTAGGAGTCGAAATTATCAACTCTTCTAAGAGACGCGACAACTTTTACGACGTTCTAAGCCGAAACCACTTCGTCGTTGTTTGAAAGGTTTCACGATGCTTTTTAGCCGTCATAACCCTGAGGTTGATATTGAGCGTCGTAGTCTCTTAATAAGAGAGGAAATATAATGAGATGCCATAACCCCAAGGGACCAAAGAGGACACTTCCAGATATAGTTTTTAGGAGACACTCCAACGCTTACTACCCCACTTTCTTCCGACCTCTCCATCTTCCAAGCTCCATCAGTTCATTTAAGTAGGGTAGTTCAACTTCACTTGCTCATCTTCACATTTCATACTGTTTTAATGGCCCTAGCAACGGCTGCTGATTAGATCAGAGAGAGAGAGAGAGAGAGAGGTTGCTACTCAATCATCTTCCTTTTTTATACATCTCTTGGGAAGAATTTAGTTTAGTGGTGATCAAGTAGGTTTTAAATGATTTTTAACATTGTATTTTTTTGGTTCTAAAACGTATTCTCTTAATTTACAAGACCAAAAAATATTTAGGGTGTTTGAAAATAAGGTGGTTAAGAAGATGATTGAAGACAAAAGGCATGAGGCTACTAGGTAGTGGGTTATGTTACATAATTATGAGCTACACACCATGGACACATCACAAGACATCGTTAGGATAATCAATTCTCACAGATTATGGTGATAAGGACATGTAGCTTGATTGGGAGATTCTAGAATCTGGTCCAGGGTATTGACTGGCAAGCCCGATGGGAAGAGACCATTGGGAAGACCTAGATGCAGATGGTAGTATAACATTATAGTGGACTTGAAAGATACAGTGTGTAAGGAGGAGGACCTGATAGAGGTCGCTCAGGATAGAGATAGGATGTAATGAGGTGGATTGGCTAGAACTGGCTCAAGATAAGGGTAAGGTGTAATGAGGTGGACTGGGCAGAACTATCTCAAGATATGGAAAGGGTTTAAAGAGGTGGACAGGGCAAAACTCTCAAGAAAGTGATAGGGTTTAAAGAGGTCGACTGGGCAGATCTAGCTCAAGATAGAGATAGGATATAATGAGGTGGTTTGGCTAGAACTGGCTCAAGATAGGGATAGGGTGTACTAGCTCAAGAAAGGGATAGGGTGTAATGAGGTGGACTGGATATAGCTAGCTCAAGATAGAGATATGTGGCGTACTTTTGTTAGTGCGGCAATGAACTTTCGAGCTCTTAATGCCATCGAGTGAGTAAGTAATTACTATTGGCAGTGTTTATAAATTGTTTGTACTCTCATGAATAAAACAACATTTGTTTTGTAATAATAAATATCGGGGACCTTTCTTAACATTTATATTGCTATGAAAATCTTTTAAATTAGCTGTTGAAGTTTATTAAAATTTCACTTCTACACGATTATAACTTAAAAAAATATTATACTTGTTTTATATACCAATGAAGAACTAGCACTAAAGTTTATTAACCAAGATATTTTGTTGAATACCATTCAACATTCAGTTGAACATACTTAAGAAGAGACAGCTCATTAAGCTTTTCACCTTTTTGAGCAGATAGGGTTAGATTACATAATATATTAGTTATATGAAATATACATTTTATTGTAATATAATTTTAAAATGATAACATAGTTTGACACCCAAAATATCATTACACTCATTTAAAAAGCCAATTTCCTTCATTTATATATATTTGAAATATACTTTCCATGCTTATGTTATTTCAGAAAATTTAACTGAAAATTTAAAATAAAAATTTGAAAATTATTTCATGTATCTGAAAGTAAATTATAATTTTAAAAATATAAATGTATTTTTATTTAACCCAATATTTATGTTTTTTGAAATGTAAAAATCTGGTATTATAATGATCTTATTATAAATGGAGTTAATTGTATATAATATATTAAAACTATATTATATGGGTTAGAAGGTTAATTTAAACTAAAAATTTAAAACAGGTTCAGGTTTATCAGTTTTATCTCTTGAAATATATTGCTAAAATAATAGATTATATTCTATTTATTTGATAATAAGGCATATTGTGATAATCTTTATAAGTGATTATAGTTGAAATGACATTGGCTATTTGAAATCCTATGGTTTTACTATGATTCCAAAATATTAATAATAAGGTTACTTGTAAACAATAGATCAGACAATTTATTTCACTAGCGGACATTTTAAATGATCAAATAGAAAGATATATTTGTCCATACAAATAGTAAATTATTTTAATATACGTTAAAGTAGAACACTTTAGAAATGTAATTAAAGCTTCCTATTTATAATTGGTTTTAAACGGTCTCTTTATTTTGAATTCATAGACGCTAATATATAGTTTAATTAACAAGTTACCAATTTTTATATAATAACAGTAGCTTAAATTTTCAGTCATTAATTTAAATAATACTTAGAACCGATAAATACAAAAATATATTTTCAATTGATTTTAACATTAATCTATAAATATTAATTATTTATCGTAATACTAAATTACTAATATGAATGGAAACAACGTTTCTCTTAGATTAAATGGGATGAAATAATCTCCTTTGGTATGTGAAATAGTAATAGGTATGATTTTGATTAAATACATTTGAACTCTTTTTAGTCATAATTGTTAATTTTATTGTTCAAAACACTACTAGAAAAATATATTTATTGCATATTGTATATAAGAAAAACATATAAATACATTTAAAAATAATATGTATATATACATAGTGTATTTGAAAGGAAAGCATAATTTAAATTTAATATATATATATGTTAAATATTTATAAATGGTATGAAAACAAATTTACAGAAACCATATTTTTATGTGAATTATTATTTGTTATCTCCTTGTGAAAATTGTTGACGTCCACAAAAACAACACTTGTCGATGTGAATAATGAGCCCCTTTTAAGCTATGAGACATACACCCAAGTTGACAACAGCTAAAATCTCAACAGGCATAGCTTAGATGATGTCTTCAGGTGTTATTTTTGTTCCGTATTTGTGATAAGGTGATTATTTGAGACTTAATGCTGTTAAATAAAATTGTTATATACGTTACATGTATTGTCCATTTAACTGTATTTATTCATGTATATATACTAATGCAAATGTTGTAAAGATATTAAAATGCGTTACATATTATGTGTATAATTAAAGTGTTTATATTGTGGTTTCATTTTTTATTTACTTAATGGTAATCTATAATTAATCATGTAACGAGTTTGTCTTACATTTTTTAACCTATGTTTCCACTCCCCCCCTCATATAGTTATATGTAAACATATATTATGACTCCTCATCCCTTTATTATGCAGCTTTTCACATCAAGAGTAAATATCATTATTTCAGACGACAGTATTTGTGAAACTAAAAGAGACACTAAAATTTAATACTTCTCAGAATAAATTTTAAACCATGATTATAAATTATTTAAAATATTTATATAACAATTCTTTATCATTATTATTTATGGTTCAACTGCATATGGATACAAGTATATGGAATAATGACAGTCCCTTAATTTTTTAAATCATTATTACAACGTACAGTTTTTCCTTTTTTAAACATTATAATTTAAATATAATATTGATGCTACCTAACGTAGCTCTTAGATTTACGCACTTTTCCCCATGTGACACTATGTAGACATTAGATCCCCTATCAAAATTGATTTATGAATGACCACTTATTTATATACTAGCCAGTCTTCCGATTGAAGCACCATTTTTGATATTTTGTAAATATAATACATCTTATCTTAAAGATTTACATGCCAAAGAGCCAGTTTTTAAGTTTTCACTTTTGTCAAACGGTGTTAATTAAAAAGATCTTACTAAACAAATATAATGTTTGTCTTTCGTGATATATCAAATAGCAATTTTATATTTTCTAAAATACATAGGGACTATAATAGAACAAACATCAAATATTCCGCTCTCCAGATATTTACCATGCTCGAATATCAGCAGCATATATACTAATTCTTTGCTACAAATTTTAGAGTATACCCCATTTTCCATGAAGAGTAGAAAGCTTACTTTGACAAAATAAATTATAGCTCAACTAATAAGATAGGACCCTACTCAGATTGGCCAAGGTAAAACTGTTTATTTATCAGAGGGTCAACAAAGTGTACAGCCAGCATCCCGGATAACGTTGCAATGTTTTATACCTCAACCGTGTAACTTTATATATCTATATATGAATTAATTTGTAAAACAGTGTCTGGTAACTGATAACTGATAACTAATAAATATACATATATCTATATATAAAGTTACACCATTGAGGTAAAAAAATTTTCAACGTTATTCGGGATGCTGGCTGTACACACACACACCACACACACACACACACACACACACACATATATATATATATATATATATATATATATATAAATATGTATATGTATATTTATTAGTTCTCAGCTATCAGTTACCAGAGACTGTTTTACAAGTTAATTCATATTTTTTGGTTGATTTTCCTAAAATAAATTAATAGAAGGGTAGTTTACGTAATGACAAATGTTAAGAGAGAATATATTTTTATTTCTACAATATAAATCATTTAAGGATAGTTTACCAATAAGATTTTTTAAATTTGTTTTTTAAAGCTTAAATATACTATATGCGATGTTTGTACGATTGTGTTATACCATATATATATATATATATACATATATATACAGGTTATTCTAAATTCCTTGTCCAATTATTTTAAACCACAGCTGTGGACAGGAAGAAACAGAAAATCATGGTAACAAAATGTTCGGAAAAGTGATCTTGCACTACTAAATTACAGTTGAATTTGGACGCAAAACACCAGGCGTATCCAGATGTAAGTACAATTTGCATATAATTAGACGAACAGAAGTCTCCGGCCACTAGCAAAGTGTCTGAAGGGTGAGTGCGTCTGAAATAAAGCCTACGCATACTGTTGTGACCGGGTGTATACAATTACATCGCGTTTATGCTACAAATACATTGCAGGTACATCATGTTGCTTCCCCCTCACCCCCCGGCTCTTTACATACAGCTAACCCTACTCTGACGTACAACCAATAGGGATATAGGTTCAACTGACTCCCCTTTGGAGGGGGAGAGATTCTAGCTTTCCAGAAATCTAATTTCCTTAAAGAACTCAGAGACTTGAATTTGTAAATTCAAATTGCTGTGGCACTACGAAAAGCCAATATGAAATAATAAAATAATAATATAATCTACAAATTAAAAATATACCTTTTTAACTAGACAATATTTTCCAGAGAGTAAAAAGCAAAATTAGGGGTGTATTTATTTTTGGAGTGTTGTAGATCCAGTTGCCTAGGCATCTCAGTTATGGTAAATATTATTTAAGTTTGGTTTGAGTTACACTATTCTTTAAACCAGCCCCACCTTCAAAGTGAGCGTCAGAGGTGAGATACAAGCAAACTATCCTTTCAACCAGACCTATCTTCAAAGTGAGAATCAAAGGGGAGAGTCAAGCCCACTATCCTAGCAAAACGCGATGTAATGGGCACGCGATGTAATTGTATATATACGCCCCTTCATTCGTATTGGTTGTACGTCAGAGTAGAGTTAGCTGAGTATAAAGAGGTGGGGGAAATGTGACGTGATGGACCTGCAATGTATTTGTACCAAAAACACGATATAACGGGGTCCCTCGTTGTGACAAAGTTGAGGCCAGGGAGTTTTTAACACCTGCCATGATGTGCCCACATAGTTTTATAAAACTTTTGTATACGTATGTACTTAGGGCTGCTTACTTCAGGCGTTGGTGTGCTTAACTAAAAATGTCATTTAGTAATACAAAATGACCATAGAAAAAAAATTATTACTAGGATTATTTGTTTCTTCCTGCCCTCTGATGCTTTGTTTATGTTTGTGATTAGCGTTTGGAAACACCTGCTTTATATACACACAGTGTACTGAAAGTCATATCCCAAACTGCACATGTTGCTCGTTTGAACCAAAACTATTAAAAAAGCCCTATAATCTTACATACGAAAAGCTTTGATAATACTATTAAATAGTCTACTAAGTTTCAGCGTACACCACCGGGATAGCAAAACTGTTAAAGCATGCGTGTACAATAGGTTGCATAGGAGGTAAGCCCGCGGCATTACATATCTTGACATCTTGGAGCACGACAGCAGAACATACCACAATTAAGAGTAAACAACACGCCAGTCCATCTAGAAATGTGAATACGTTCTGAGGGTCATCATTAATGGTCCTACATCACAGAACATGTTTGCCATCATTACATGTGCAGTGTTACTTGCCTAATTCCTATTTAACTTGTTGTACACGCATGCTTAACAGCTTTGCTCTCCTGACTTGTACGCAAAAACTTTTAACACAATTTAATAGTATTAGCATAGTTTTCCGGAAATTAGTGTATAGGGATTATGCACTACTTTTGGTCCAAGCAAACTATATGCGCAATTTGGGTAGCGAGTTTCTGAACATCTTCTATATACACATATAATCTAATGGTAGTTATTGATTAAAAATATCAAAAGGAGGAAATAGTTTTAACATATCAAATGTTTAAGCCTATATATGAAAATATATTATAATGGATATTGTATTTTTATAGACTAAATTGTCTTTTAATCTTTCCCAAGATGCAGAAGCTTGTAAAAAAAAAAATCATCAAAAGTAAACCTACATAGTGAATAAATTCAAATAGTTTGCATATAGCACGACAGGATAGAGAAACGCGTGGGAAAATATCAGGCAGTTCTGGCTCCCTGGCTGATTGGCTGACCTATATTATTATTATTATTATTAGCACCGCGTCTTACTACCCGTTCGGATTATACGCCCTTACGCTAATGTGTAATAGTAGGGTGATTGTGAGATGAAATGAAGGACCTACAGTTTAACGTGGAATCCGAACCACGGTGGAGGCCTGACATTCCCCACATTCACAAGATGTCTTGTCAGAGGTGAAGGAAGGGTTTGGTAATCAGATAAATCTGTGCGGCTGACCTATAAACTTCGGCTTAAGTCCTGAGGTTAAACAGCAGATCTGTGTGTATATAAGTGTATGTTTAATGTTTGGGGCTATAATTTGAATTGTGAATGCTTGTAGACCTGCTTTGTTTGACTTGAATAATGGATGGGACATGTGTTTGGCTATTTATTATCCCTAAAGTAATTCTGCACAGCTTTGTTTTAATTGTTCATTAGGTTTTGGATCATTTATTGACGGTAATGGAATTATCAACAATTCTAATTCTTTTTATAAAAAAAATAAGGTGTACATTACAGACTTACGTTTTTAATCTTAAAATATATATATTTATTAAAAACTTATAAGATTTGTTGAACCAAATAATGTAACTTGTCGCAAAAACTTTCTACTATAAAGAAAAAACGAAATATTATACACTGTCACAGAAATTTGAGAAAAGAGGAACATCTCTGTCCAATAATATCATAAATAAAAGATTTCGAAAATCCTAGCTCAGAAACTATTGGTTTTCTAAAAAATATATTTAGCTAAAAGTTTTTGTAATCTTAATAGCAGTACAATTTTACAATGATAAGTTAATTCGTGTCTCAAATAGTAACGGATATTTGATCAAAATGGGAAATTTCTGCTAATGTAAGGCATGCTCAAACTCATTTTCATAGGAAAATGAGAGATTTTACTATGTTTGTGATGTTAAAAAGTGACCATATACAAAACTTAATATAATTAAAGCTTATTTCGAGAAAATCTATTATTGTCTATTTGTGCCCTTAAGTTAACTACACCTATCTGGGGGAACATTATTAGAAACCTAGATATTAGGTTTTATCCCGGTCACTAAAATGTCTTTGGACTATATGCCGAGATACTGACACATATACAAATGGCATAAATAAAACCAATTTTCTGCTTAAGGGAGTCATTAAAAGTCGACATTTATAAAAATGTAACGTTAAATTATTTTTACGATCACAATACTTACCTCTACGAAGGGTTGAGAATAAGTAAAACATCATTATTTAAAATAAAAACTAAAATACGTATTTTAACTACTCCAAAGGGAGAGGGTAAGGAGTGAGAATGTTCCTGCATTTTCACGTATAGAGAAAGTGTGAAACCATTCAGGTGAATCATTATCAGTACTACCGATTGAGATGATGATTCCAACTTATTCATAATAGACAAACGATATCAGATATTGTTTACGCCTTAGCCCACGTGCCCACCGTTTAGGGTGTCATGGTTTTAAGATATCCAACATAAGGCAAACCAACGACTTATGACGTGACCCCTCCGGGTGTCAAAGACGAGACTCCAAACTTGTTTGGTCGAAGAGGAAGGAACAATCGTATTTTCATCAAGAGCGGATGGATTCGGCCCAGGGGGCAACTGGTCTACTGACGTATTTATTGCACGAGTCAGGGGGAAATTTAGCAGCTTCGCATCTCCAGCACGTTACGCCAAATTATACATATATATACATATATATATCTTGTTGATATATATTTAATATTTAGCACCGCGTCTTACTAACCGTTCGGGTTATACGTTTTACGTACTAATTACATTAATGAATTAAGAATTGGAAAGGTCGAATTAGAGGAAGTGAACCAGTACTTGCGTGGAGGGAGAGTGGAAAACCATTTAGGAACCCCCCCTCCCCCAGTTCACCCGACCGAGATTCGAACCTCGATCCTCCCCGTCCTCAGCAGTCGAGCTCAACACGACAAGCGCGTTAGCCAACTACGCCACAGAGGCGGGTCTTGTTGATATCAAGCTTGACCCTGAGAGGTGGGCGTTACTCGTTGAGGTTATAACTTTTATATCATTCGTTAGGGATCATCCATAAGCTTAGTAAGCTGTTAAAAAGGGTTTTTTTGGGGGGAGGGGGAGAAAGTTCTAATGATTTGTATGAGGGAGGATGTATATCTAAACGTTTTACAATACACATGTACACTCCGTCGATTTGAAAGGTAGCAACTTATTGGCTGAGCCCACGTGGTATGCTATACCTCCACACATGACTGCAAAATAATTTGCATAAATACGCCCGAAGCCAAAGTTAGAGAGAACCTTGAGTCTTTAAAGTATTTCTTGACTGTTGTCAAGGAGTGATGGGGGAGGGGTTATGTCTTTTTGCGATGTCCAAATGGCTTGAGCTAATAAACTAATTTTTCTTTTTTTGTTCTATTCCTGATAGAATCAATAATTCGTTATATACATAGTTATTAATTATTTTTTCTCTCATTACTATATGGGATAGCTTTTTTTTTATCGGTTAAAGCTTTAACCACGCTACACGCTATTTTGGCAGCAGTGTTACCCACATTTACTGGTTTTTATATGGTAACACAAATCAAGTCTCTCCCTGTTCAGAATTCTAATTACTGTAAATAGCTAATTATGAATTTATTAAGGATTAATTATAATATTTCGCACCTGTAACCCAGTAACAAATTAGATCCAAAAGATTGTTACTTTAAAAAAAACTGAATTAAAAATAACTTATATAATTTAAGGGTCCCAATCCCAATCCTAACTTAATTTTTTTTATATCATTACCGGGTGAACAAAAAAAATATATAGTTGGCAAAATCTTATCCATTGGACTTATTTTGGTTATAAAAGTGAATTTATCTGTTTCTTAAAAGTGATTATGACTGTGAATAACTTTGTGGTACCATAGTTCGATTCTATACGTTATTAAGGGCCACAATATAACTATTAGTAAAAAGTTTGATAAATACTTTTATTGATAAAATGGTGATTTATTAAGACTTACGTTGATTATAATTTTCTAATAAAGTAATGTAGAGTGTTATTCCTGTTTTTTTGTCAAGTCTGTTTTTTTAGTAAATTAATTCTGGAAATCCAAACAATAAAACTGGCCATGTTATCCACAAGTATTAGTATAATATCAAAGTGAGGAGGTTTATATAATTATTGAAAAGCAAGGAGAAATATTATATTTGGTTTAGAAGCTTAAAACCACTTTAATTGATATATTTGCTTTTTTTAAAGCTTGGAATGTAAATATATTTAAGTAAAACAATATTGTAAGTTCTACATTGTTTTTAAGAATATATCTGTTGTCAAAGACACCTGGAATTTCATAACCGATTGCGGTGAATTTATTTCTATTCATTATGATGTCTGCTAAGGGAGGATCTCGTATACATACAGTCAGGATTTGATTTTCCGCTAAAGATACGGCTGGTTTTATTTATAAATGTAACTTAGGTGCTCTGGAACCACTTAACCGATCACGGTGCGAATTTTACTTTTACACTAAACCAATATCCAGGCAGGTTTCATCATTATTTATCGGGTGTTACAATGTGAGTCCCGGTGAAGGGCCAGCCGATTGTTTGTGAAGATTTATGAAACCACCTAATTACTGTGGTGTGAATTTTATTATTCTGTTGAGTATTTATTCAGGAATTTTGAGTTTAATAATTTATAATCGGCTGTTTTCGTGTAAGTACCGGTGAAGTGTCAGCTGTATATTTGTATATATCAATTGAACCACTTAACCTATTGTTAAGAATTTTTTATTTTTTTTGTATAATATTTATCCAGGCATGTCTTAGCATTATATAATCAGTTTTTGTGTTGTGAGTTTAGGTGATGAACCAGGTGGGTATTTGTGTATATCTCTGGAACAGCTAACCGATTCCGATGTAGTTTATTATATTATGTGGTGTATTAACCAGGCATATTGTAGCTTGTTATACTTAGGTTGAATGGTTCGAGTACCTGTTAAAGTTTCTTATTTAGGATATTTATAACCACATAAGCGATTAAAGTATAGTTTTTATTCAATTATTTAGTATTTATATCCAGGAAGGTTTTAAAATTAGTTTAATCAAGTATTTTGCTGTGAGTCTTTCTAACTGCTGACAGGCCTAACGGTAATGGATTTTGTAGGTCAGCTGGAAGGTAAAATTCCGTCATACCACAAAGGGGATAATATAGTCCAGAGTGAACCAGAGGAAAATATTTATATGTAACATAATATTACCTATTTCAACCACCTCTGCAACTCATCTGGGCTACACGCCTTAAATTTTTACTGTGGGATAGTGATGAAGAAGAAACAAATTAAAGAGGATTTAACCACATTTGCTAGGAGGAAAGTTGGGAAACAATGTGTGAAAACGTCCCTCAAATTACCGGCCAGTATTAGAACCCTGTTTCATCCATCACTGAAAATGGACCATATGAGAAAATATTTGTCTGCGTGACTACCAAAGCAGTATAAAATAAATCATTTACAGTATTTCCTAGAATATTTATTCTACTTTGTAATTCTGTTTACTATAAGATATCAAATATTTCACTTTTGTATATTTCGAGCATATATCACCCTGGTCTATGATAAATTATTTTGGAGCTTACATTTTTTAAGTTCAATCAATTATGTTTTTACTACAATTAGAATATCAACAACTCTCAGACGCGAATTTGTGGCATAGTTAGCTAATGCGGTAGTTTCGTGTTGAGCTTGACTAACAAGGACGGGGATATCGAGGTTCGAATCTCGTTCGAGTGAACTGGAGTAGGTTTTTCTCTTAATGGTTTTCAACTCTTCTTCCACACAAATGTGGGTTAACTTAATCTAAATTCAACCTTCCCAATTTCTAACCATTTAGAGTAACTAGTACTTGTGTGTGTTAACCAAACGGGTATAGTAAGACGTGGTGTTGAAAAATTAAAATAAAACTCTCAGCAAGAATGTGTAGATATTTCCTTTAAATGCTGTTTGCTTGTCCTATTTATTTAAGATTGACTAAATGGAGATTATCTGAGAACCAGTGATGTTTTTCCTGGCGTTGAAGCATATTAATAAATAGTTCTTTCTGTGTGTGCTAGCTAGCCGTGAAGGTCCGAATATAGAGTAAAATAGTTAAATGGCGCTTGTCTAAAAGAAGGGTTGGATCACATTATTCACTTTATCAAGTAATGAATAAGCAAAATAATGACATTTTCAAATGCATTTAACTTTCATTTATTTTCTAAACATTTGTGTCTTTGCAGTGAGCAAAGAGTTATTACTTATTCATAGTTATTTTCAGGAACAAATAAAAGATGTATTTTGTTTAGTCTTCACTACAACTTATATAATAAAATCTTCTACTCCTGAAATAATGTTATTATTGTTTAACATATCAATAACGTGTCCAAAATCCTTCTGCTTCTACACCACTTGATAGTTTCCTTGGCATCGAATTAATAAGTCTTGCAATATACCGCAGACTGTCAGAGAGCTCTTTCCAAGCAGCTTCAACTTCATCCCAAAGTTGATTAAAATGCCTGATATCCAGATTATGCTCACGAAGTATTCTACTCATATCTGCCCAAACATTCTCGATTTAGTTTACATCACAGCTACATGGAGGCCATGGAATAACACCAATGTGCCCCCCCACCCCATTATCCGCAAACAACCGCTGCACTAACTGAGAAGTATGAACAGGTAAGCGGTCGGGTTGATAAACATCACGTTATCCAAGATACACACATATTGTTCCTTATTTAAATGTGCATCCTCTTTCAACATAGCTTCCATACCAGCGTGTGAAATCCACCCCCAACTCGAGACAGAGAAGCAACCATTATAGCAGCATTGATGCACATAGGGTAGTTGGAAACGAGCATATTTAGGGCGATACACTAGCACATTACCATAATTTGATGAACTCCACACCTTCTTGTCTGTAAAAATGACTCTCCTCCAATACTCTAATGGACGTTATAAGTTTTTTATGTGAAATTCAGACAAGCCAGCTTATGCAGTTCTGTTAATCTCTGTTTTGAAGCAGGAGTAAAAGAATGAAGCCCCCCTCTTAAACGCTCCAAAATATTGTATTTTGACAAGTTAATACCAAACCAAGCAGAAATATGTCTACTTGTTAAATATGAGCCCGCCTGATTTACTGCAACTAGTGCCCGAGTAGTTTTGCCTGAAGCACCTCCACCATAACGACATTTGAAACTGTTTTCATTTTCCCATCTAGATTTCCAAAGCGAAACGGTTTTTCGCGAACAAGGTCTTGTACGCGAAATTTCACTGTCAACGTACCCTGCCTACACTAAACTAAGAATAATTCTTTTATCGGCTTCACTTAAACGTCCATGTCGTTCCATGGTTGAATTAACTGTCGACAATAAGTTTGAAACACATTTCAAACACATTTCAAACACTCCAAGGATATGTTTTGTTTTGCTCTCCTTCTTAGAAGTAAACAACATTTGGTAAAATGAGCCGTCTTTTCGATGTTTCCATCCTGTGGAAGTTTTCGCTCCTATGAGCAACTTATGTGAATGTAAATAATAATAATAATTTCAATTTCAATTTCCTTTATTAAAGTGATGGCCAACAGTCGTAAGACCTATAACAGGCCAGCACTGAAAAGTACACAAGTACATATCTTACAATACATATATTTATACACGAAAAATGATAGACAAAAAATGGCTAAATAATGTTATATACTGATTAATAGTTACGAAATAAAAAAAGTAGTTAATAATAATAAGAATAAAAAGCAGCATTAAAAACAAATAACTAAATAGTAAACAGTAACATTATGCAAAAAATAGATCAGAATATTGTAAGTTTAAATAATATAGGCAGAACCTCTACATGATAAATTATTGATATGGGATAACCTTAAATAACTCTCCGAGTTAAGTTTTCCTTTTATGATAAAAGTTGAACTCGACAAATCTAGAAGTGGCGCTATGGATACAACGACCTATAAGGCTTACCTTATAAGAGCCATTGAGATAAAATAATTTAGGATTACGGGAAGCCCGAGAAGGGGTATGAACTCCTACATGATCAAGGGCAAATTTGCAATAAATTTTGTTATTGAAAATATTAAAAACAAAAAGGCCATCACAATAAAATCTACGCGAGAAGAGAGTTTGGAGCCCTAATAGGTTTCAAATTCTGTTATAATCATAATAAATCCGGTTACTAAAGTATTTATCATAGCACGCAGCGATCAATTTTCTTTGAACGTTTTCTAACCTAAGAGAGTCAGTTAAGTTAATGGAATTCCAAGCAACAGTAGCGTATTCTAACTTAGATTTAACCAGGGTGTAATACAGACATAAAAAACAGTCAGTTTTCTTAAATGATGAAGTTACAAATTTAATAAGCCCAAGTAATTTCAATGACTGGGAAATGACATGGTCAACATGATAGTGGAAATAAAGTTTGTTATCCAGGAGGACACCAAGATCATTAATACAAAGTGTACGAACTATGTTTTCACTGCCCAGTTTAAAAGTAAAAAAGAAAGGATTAGTTTTCCTATTAAATGATATAGATTTTTTCTTAGATTTATTGATAGACATTCCATTTTCCAAAACCATTGTAAAATACCATTTACATCATTTTGTAAATCTATACAATCTGCAATTGATTTGATAGTTTTAAATAATTTTACATCATCAGCAAAGAGTAAATAACTAGAATTATTATTATTATTATTAGCACCGCGTCTTACTACCCGTTCGGGTTATACGCACTTACGCTAATGTGTAATGTAGGGTGATTGTGATATAAAATGGAGGACCTACAGTTTAACGTGGAATCCGAACCACGGTGGAGGCCTGGCATTCCCCACATTCACAAGATGTTTTGTCAGAGGTGAAGGAAGGGTTTGGAAATCAGATAAATCTGTGTCGGTACCGAGGATTGAACCCTGGCCGCCAGCACAGAAGTCTGACACCTTACCCCTAGACCACCAGGTCACCCAATATAACTAGAAGATTTCAAATATTTACCAATGTCATCAATAAACACATTAAAGAGAAGAGGACCTAAATTAGACCCCTGAGGTATGCCACAGGGTGCTAAAAATGTATTAGAGGTGTGTGAATCAATTTTAATAATGAATGATCTTTCATGTAAATAACTGCTGAACCAATTTACATATGAGTGAGAAAGTCCAAAACTACCAAGTTTAGAGAGAATAATATTATGCTGACATAAATCAAATGCCTTACTTTGGTCAAAATAAATAGCATCAACCTGACCTTGGGCAGAGACTTGAGGGGCAACACGCCCAAGAAATTCTACCAAATTAGTGACAATAGATTTGTTTTTTATAAAGCCATGTTGATTATCTGAAAGTTTATTTTTAAGGGTGTGGAAAGTATGCTCATGTATTATTTTCTAGAAAACTTTGAAGAAAGTGTTTAAGAGAGAAATTGGTTTATAATTACGAACATTTGTTTTTACCCATTTTTTATAGATAGGTATGACAACAGATTGTTTCCATTTGAGAGGAAAAGTTTCATTTGATAGGCTAATGTTAAAGATATAGGCTAACGAAGGGCTGAAAATGCTGGCACATCCTTTAACAATAAAACTTGGAATTCCATCTGTCCCGGCACATCTAGAAGAACTCTATTGTTTTTATAGCATTAGCAACATCCAAGGGTGTGATGTGGCAAGGATACAAGGGCACGCTCGTTTCAATAACGGCGCAGGGTAAGACAGGAAGGGCTGAATTATAAACGGAATGAAAGTAGGTCCCAAACTCATTAGCAATTAATAAAGGATCCACTATAGACTTGCCATTAATTTCTAGGTTTAATGGAAACACTTTATGCATACGATTATATTTAACAAATTTCCAAAAATCTTTAGGCTTGCATTTAATACTATTTTCAATTGAGTTCATCCAGTTGGCTCTCTGTCTATAATAATATTAATAATAATAATAATAATAATAATAATAATTCTTCATATAAGATCGTCCCCTAATCCCACTACTCATCTCAATCCTCCTAGAAAATTATCTTGTCTAATACCGCCTTTACTCTGGAAGCCTAGCCTGTATCATACAATTGAATAACTACACTCCAAAATATCGACAGCGCATGGCTGGAGAAGACAATGCATACAGCGCGTTTGGTGTAGGCAGATCGGCTTATTAAACCACGGAACAAGATTGGTTTGCTGTACTGATTTCACGGCCAACAACCAAGAAGCCATGACTCGAAGGCAAACCAAACCAAATACAAAAAATATCATTTAATAAATATACTATATACGTATAACAGGATTCAACCGCTTCGGTGGTCACATGTTTTAACCTCGCTACTCTCACAATATACAAGGCTGAAAATGACGGGGAGATCCGGGTTTAATCCCGGTTGGGTTCACTGAGAGAGTTTTTTCTAATTGGTTTTCAACTCTCCCTCCAATCAAATTTATAAGATTAATAGGCCTGTAAATTAAATTTAATAAATTGAAAGAATTAAATTTAACACATCATACTCCTAAATAAATTTAACTATCTATAAAACATTCACTTCTTTGTTTTGTTAAATTTATAAGATTAAAATACCTGTAAATTAAATTTAATCAAGTTCAATAATTAAATTTTAACACATCATTCTCCTAAATAAAATTCACTACATATAAAAACACTCTTTCCCTTCTTTAGTTAAATTTATAAGGTAAAAATACCTGTAAATTCAATTTTATAATTTTCAAAAAGTAAATGTAACACATTTCTCTGTAAGACCTAAAGCTTAGTACACATTGGACGATTATCGGCCGACGCGAGTCGCTGGACGATGTTGTTCGACGATATTTATCGTCGAGTGGGCGGAGCCAGAATCGGCCGACTGCCGAGCGGCTGATTATCAAAGGAAGGTTGCTGTCGTCGAGTTTTCCATCCGGAATGGAAAACATTCTCAATATGTACGCAGCGATTTCAGTCGGCCGACTTTTGTTTGTTTGAGTCCATATGCTAGCGAGCAGTCAACACCCTGATCTCAATATTTTGGTTAGTATATTTGTATTATTATTATTAGCACCGCGTCTTACTAACCGCTCGGGTTATACGCAAGTATATTTGTATATAATCAACAAATATTTTAAATACGGTATTTATATTTAAATATATTTAAACATATACAAATATTTATACAAAAATATAAAATAGTTATATTTAAATAGCTATCTGCAGTAATTATAATCATCAAAAATATATTTTGTTATTTTGAGGGTAACAACCTGAGTCCGCCAGGTATTAAATTGAGTTAAAAATAATGATAATTTAAGTTACCTTGTACATTCTATAAAATACCCAATTACCACGTATGTTTTGATTATTTTTTTCATAGAACGATGTGGACACAAGAAAATCGTCTACGTTTAATAGAACTGCTCCATGCATTCCCTGCTCTGTGGCAAGTTAATTCCAAAGAGTATCGCGACAGGAACAAAAAGGGGAAAGTTTTTAAACGAACTTCCATCGTTTAGTAATAGTTCGAACATTAAATTCGTCCCTTGATTCATCCCCTTTTTTAAATAACTCCTTTTTCCACCATCGCCTTTTACGTGTTTGCGAGTTTTTTTTAATCACAATAAAAGCGGCTGCGATGCCAGCAATGGTTAAGGGATACATCACAATTTCAATCAGTAGAAGAACTTTTAGTAGATGTCGGCGGTGAATGTTGCTGCTCTATATGGACAGGCACAATCTGTGGAGACTTTTGTCTTGGAAAAGTCGGCGGCCTGACTTGATCGAGAAAGTTGTCAAGCGACTCGCGTCGGCCGATAATCGTCCAGTGTGTACATAGCTTTACGTAACATCTCCGGGAGATAACCTTGAGTGCCACGCCTTCAACTTACACTAGGATTTCGGTTTCAAACCGATTCCACTACCACCGGGCTCATTTATTACACCATTCTGCAAACCGTCAAATTACGCCATCGTTTGTCAGGCCACCACTTCATCAAGGACTCTCAGGCTAATCTTAATGATAAATAAAATCTAAAATTGTATGGATTAAATTTCTAGATATAAAAATATATGCACAAAAATGGGTTAAAATGAACCATAAATATTAGGCAAGAGAAAAATATCTGGCTGGAAGTTCCTCGGGACTCATTTAAAATTACTAGATTTTTAAAACCCTTGATAATAAACAAACAGTGATAAAACCTGACGGAATATTGATCTAGTACAAAAGTAAAAAACGCATCGCAAACGTTTAAGTGGTTTAAGGGATTATAATCAGCAGATATAAAAAAATCCAGCCGTTTCATTCATTGAGACTCAAACCCTGACTATGTGTATGATAGAATCTTGCTTAGGAGACATCATAATGAAAAGAAATAAACACACCGCAATCAGTTATGAATTTCCAGGTGTCTTTAGCCACAGATAGACATTCTCAAAAATATTATAGTATTACAATATTTTTTTACTTAGAGGTATTTTTATTCCTAATCTTAAAAAAAAGCAGATAAATCATGTAAAGTGTTTTTAAGCTCGTAAATGAAAAACCATAATTCTCCTCTTTTTTCATTTATTTAAAACTCCTCACTGTGATATTATTTTAATACTTGCAGATGACATAGCCAGTATTATTGTTTGGATTTCCAGAATTAGTTTAATAAAAAAAAAGATTTGACAAAAAAAAATAGTTACACAATTAAAAAATTGATAATTGGCGTGGATCTTAGTAAACTACTAATTTCTCAATCTAATTATTTATCAACACTTTTTACTGATAGTTATATTATGGCCCTTATGGTAACATTAAATCAATTATGGAAGCAATCTATGGTCCCACAAATTTATACACAGTCATATTCGCTTGAAAAACAAATAAATTCACTTCTTAAACTAAAATATGTCACACAGATAAGATTTTATCAAATTGCTTTGTCCACCTGGAGATAATATAGAATATTCTTAATCGATATTTGACCCTATAAATTATATAAGATTTTAACTCAGATTCTTAGACGAAAACTATAAATCTTTTAGATTTAATTTGTTATTTGTGTAACATGTGTGGAATATAATATAATAATTAATCACTATATATTTATAATAAGCTATTCACAGTAATTAAGATTATGAAAATGCAGAGAACTGCTTTATGTTTCCATATTAAATAAATAAATGTAGGTATCACTATTGCCAAAATAACCTGTGGCTTGATTAAATCTTTAAGAGCTAAAAGAAAAAAATGCCAACCCATATATTAATGAGAGCAAACATAATTCATTAAGTATGAAACAAATAATTATCTCTATCAGGAATAGAACAAAAAGGTAGAATTAATTTAGTAGATCAAACCATTTGGATATCTCAAAAAGACATAACCCCTCCTCCATAACTCCTTCCCAACAGTCAAGACATAGTTTAAGGACTTAAGGCTTTCTCTTACTCTGGCCTTGGGCGTACTATGCAAACTATGTTGCAGTCATGTGTGGCTGTATTGCATACCGTGAGGGCTGGGCCAATAATTTACTACCTTTCAATCCTGACTGAGTTACATTTTTACCACGCATCTTACTACCCATTTGGGATACACGCTTATGTACTAATTACGCTAATCGTTCTAGGGATTAGGAAGGTTATATATAGAAGAAATGTTCCTGAATTTGCTTGAAAGATATACTGGAATACTATTTTGGAAAAACCACCTTCAGAACACCCGAATGAGACTCGTATCTCAATATTCCCATCATTGGCAGAGTAGTATACTGTGAGAGTAGCGCGTTAGACCACGCAGCCACAGAAGGTACACATCCCTTATACTTTCTAATGTTGAAATAATATTACTATTCATGTTTTCGCCGTTGCTAAACATACATATAGATTCTAATTCTGAGTTGTATTAAATATTAATCCTTCTTTTAGTGTCACACAAACCTCTTTATGAAATAATGTTATTCACTCTTGATGTGAAAATTACCTAACACAGGTTTTGTGGGATAAAGAGGGTAAAGACGGGTTAATGACTATTTGGTGCTACAAGGTAAAAAAAAAGGGATGGGGAGGGCATACAAAAAGTAATATAAAGCGTTTGGTGGCATATGTATTAACAATTAACAAGCCTCTCTACTGAGCTAAAGCTCATGATTTTTTCAACTGTAGAAATTTGTAATACTGGTCATTTTCAGACTACCCTAATTCATTGTGAAAATGGAAGGCTGTTGGATTGAGAACCAAACCAGTAGACATATGGACAAATACGTCAATTTAGTCTTTTTGAGTTTACCAGGAACGGGTATATCCATATTTTAATCTCTGCTGGAGTCACTTTGATTCTCCCTAAATAATTTTCCATTCTCCGTTCATGTAAATGTGGTTGTATCTCCTCTTTATTCAACTGTTCTCATCCATACCAATCTCGTATAAGTATGTGGATATCCCTAACGAGTAGTAAGGTGTGAATAAATGTGTGAAGATAGGGGTGAATATAATAAGGATAGGGTGTTGTGTCTTTATTAGAAAACTGGTTTCAAGTTGTGTGCTGATATAATTAGTTGGTTCATACATACGCGTTTCTATTATAGTTATAAATATCCTAAACGGTTTCTTCTTAACCTTTTTCATTCAGAAACATGGTTTGTGAATACTGGTTTCCCAAAGACCTATATTTTGTAAACAATATTTTATCAGGTTTTGTAATTCAGATTGCACAACTAAAAAAGTAAAGTCGTACCAATGAACTTCTTAGTGAAGTTCAAAATAGATTTTTTTTATCTTCGTGACCAACCTTCTTTTATTTAAAATCTCTCATAATGAAACTTAGAAGAAAGAAGCTCTTAAAAAAAGTATAAAAAAGAAGCGTTTTGCCTTCGAGGAGCTTTATTTTTTCATCTCATCTCTGTTTTCACGTACCTAATTATAGCCAGAGTGTTTTATGAGTTTTCCTTTTAGAAAAATTGTGTAAACTTTTTAATAGATATTTGAAACTAGTGACTAAACATAGTGGGAAATCTATTTGAGCATTTGATCTTATAGAAGATAAAAAAATTCTGTATATTCTTACATTAATATATGTGTGGATTTGTCAGTGTCCATATGTGGTATGATGTATGTTAGCCTCAAGAAATGGTACAGTTTGATCAATCAATTTACTTGTGTACTTAATAATAACGTGTTTTGACTTATATTTTAAGCAAATCAACTTTATAAGTCAGCCTCTAAATCAATAAATCAAAGGGTAGTCTCTATGTAAGTTTTATTATATATTATTATTAGCACCGCGTCTTACTACCCGTTCGGGTTATACGCACTTACGCTAATGTGTAATGGTAGGGTGATTGTGAGATGAAATGGAGGACCTACAGTTTAACGTGGAATCCGAACCACGGTGGAGGCCTGGCATTCCCCACATTCACAAGATGTCTTGTCAGAGGGAAGGAAGGGTTTGGAAATCAGATAAATCTGTGCCGGGACCGAGGATTGAACCCCGGCCGCCAGCACAGAAGTCTGACACCTTACCCCTAGACCACCAGGGTCACCTGTAAGTTTTAAAACAACGAGATATAAATAAATAAATGGTGCTTAGCTACGCACGGACTTTCTCACTCCATTGATTAATAATTTAGATATTATTCAAAACTCGTAATATATGGAATATGAAATAATATACAACAACAAAGCCGAGAAAAAATTGTGTTATACTTACGTTAAACCTTTTTTAACTCCCAGATTTAAATTTTATAATTTTTTTAAAACAATTAAATTCATCTCTATTATATTTGGACGAAAATAATAACGATTGACATTGGGTTAACAAGTGTCAGTATTTCGAATTAAAATTTTAACTTTTCGAAATTTCATTTGGATTCGCACTTCTTATGGCTATAGAATTTTTGATAAATTCCTCATTATAAATTCCGACCAATAAAGAATGTATATATTGACTTTTGAGTCTAAATACCAAATACCAAGTTTTAACCTGATCGGTAAAATTGTCTATGTTCTACTCCGAGGTATGAACAGACAGACGGACAGAAAGACAAACAAGATAGAAATTCAAAAGCCACCTATTCATATTCAGGGAGTCAGAAAATTCATAAAAATCTTGAGTTCAATTTTTATAACGATCACAATACTTTCTATACCTGTAAGATAGCAAGAAAGTTAAAAAAAATTATTGTGTAATGTGTGAATCGAATCCTACTATCCATTATAGCTATTTGCAATGTTACACTAATCAAGTAAAGACGATTAAATTAAATTTAAGAAAAAAATTTAGCAGCATTTTCATGTAAGTGGTGTGTAAAAATATTTTGGAAAATATAAATCTCAGTACAATTGACCGGGATTCAAACTCCAACCTCTCCTTTACAAGTAAAACATAAAAGTCGAATTTTACGTCCTAGACCTTTTAACCACTGATGCGATTGTATAAAATTTAGGAAACTTGACACCACCTAGTTGCATTGTATCAATTTTGTTATTTTGTAGATTACTTAGGTGATCAAGTGGCTTTAGACGTCAAGTCTGTTGTAGAGTGAATTTCCAATTATGGAGAGATCAAGGTTTGAATCTTGGCCAGGTACTTAGGAAAAGGAGAGAATTTATTCATATTATTTATTACAGTATTTTTTAATATTATTTGTACATTTCATTTAAAAACCACCACTTTTTATACCAGACCCGATGGATTAATCACCAGCTAACATGTGTGTTAGATTTAAAGACAAACAAAAGTTATGAAATGTGTCTACGATTCACCAATATAAAAAACCTAAAGATCAACCACATTTTTTTCTACCAGAATTAACAAACTAATTAAAAACAAAATCGATTTTGAAGAAAGAGTGGTTTGATCAGCATTTGTGGAAATATTAGAAATACGAAACTTGGAAATTAAGAAAGTTGAATTTTGAGCAAGTGTATTAGCATTTACGTGTAAGAGGATGGAATCTATTTAGAAAAATCCACCCCCTGTACACATTTGAATGGGATTTTAATTAAACAACTATTCTATCACCAAATAGTAAATTAATTGTAACTGGATGTCAGTGTAATAAATAACTGTCAAGACTAACTACAATTTAACTAAGGTAGTCACAATATTTTAACGCAAGTAATATTTGTAATAATTACATTTGAATTTGTATTTATAAAATAACAAACGATTAAGTTCAAATAATCCATGAAATCGGGAAGTAGTAAATATATAAACTAAAATAATATGCAAACTAATATTTAACTATTGATTAGTGATACAAACAAGAATTCTTTAATCCCGTACGAAATAATTTCATTTAATTAAAGGGATTAGTAAACGTGTTTTCATGTAATTAATACTTCAATCTAATAAATAAACCAAAATCATTTTTTTTATTATTATTACAAAAGGCTATGTATAAAATACTATTATTGATGCCAGTCTAATTGAAATGACTAAATACACATATAATTACAATAACTAATCACTCCCAAACACTACACAGCAATGCACAATAATATTAATAAAAGAGACAAAGCTACAAATAGCATTGTGATATTTAGGCCATGATGTCTGTACATGTTTTTAGTAATATTTGATTTTAGACTTTGTGGCTTTACAAAGTAAGCTGTTTCAGTGATGATGAAAAAATTATTTAATTAAACTAAATCATACCATTCTGTTGAATGTGTACTGCTAATTTAAACGAATCATTCTACATGATATAATTAAGTATTTTTTCTACAATAGTGCTATTTATTTCACAAAATTTGGTATACCAGGAAAATAAATCTTAATAAATCATACACCTTTTGAGTTATTACTGTTAATAAATAATTAATATAATTTTTCCTTCTTAAATGCACCACATATTTGAAAGTAAATTTTTTTACGCTGCAGTATTGCTTATGGGAATAACAGTTATGAATCTTCTAAACCACAAAAAGTCCCTTCAATTATTTTTAAAATGTGTGTTGTAAGATACTAAACAATAACTTTATTTGTTTGATAAAATTAATATTTTATGTTTCTAAATAATTTATTTGCTTACAGAACTCTTGACTTAAGATTTTAAAATCGTATAAATAAAGCTAAATCCGTCTTTTTATGATTATTTAAGTTAGATAACCTGCATAACTTTAAAAAATTTTATAGGGACATTCTGATAACTTTTACATCCAATTAGGAGTGAAATATACTTTTAAATTCTTATTCCAAGGTAAAACATTGATGTATGTAACAATGCGTTCAAGTAGGCAGCGTTTACCTCTAAGAAGGAACTCATCTATATTTATAGATGTATGTATAGTGCTTAAAACATCCAAAAAGATTGACCTAAATTTTATTTTTACTAATAAAGAAATATGTAAAAAATACAACAAAGTCAACACAGCCTGTCAAAGAGTTTAATGTGTTTCCGTTCTAAGATGGATTTTCTTAACCTATTTTATTTTAATTTATTTTTGCTAGTTAGTTAAACATTCTTATCCTAAAATAAAATATTGAGAAGATTACATTTTAAAGAACCGTCCAAATATGACTTGAAGGAGAGTGGATAATAAATCACATCGTAGGTGACCTGGTGGTCTAGGGGTAAGGTGTCAGACTTCTATGCTGGCGGCCGGGGTTCAATCCTCGGTCCCGGCAAAGATTTATCTGATTACCAAACCCTTCCTTCACCTCTGACAAGACATCTTGTGAATGTGAGGAATGCCAGGCCTCCACCGTGGTTCGGATTCCACGTTAAACTGTAGGTCCTTCATTTCATCTCACAATCACCCTACCATTACACATTAGCGTAAGTGCGTATAACCCGAACGGGTAGTAAGACGCGGTGCTAATAATAATAATAATAATAATAATAATAATAAATCACATGGAATGGAAGTGACCTTGAACCAATTCCGTGGATGAGTGGTATAAGGCTTCACTCACTTAATAGGATGGACTACTAACTATCCGTGTTTCTCCATATTTTTACTCAAACTATATTCCACGGTAATATTAGTTTGATACGTCTCTTGGCGTGCCATGGAGTGTTGCCGGACTCAGCAAAGCTTGTTAGAACTGTGAATGTGTTCAAAGGGCGTCCTAAGGGTTGGTGAACCGCAGAGCTAACTGGAAAGCCAGCTCTAGGGAGGTGTAAAGCAGAGCTCCAATCTAATCTAACGGAACCTGGACGTGATAGTGGATTTGTTAAGCATAAACATCGTTCACTTTTTTGATAACAACATATGATTTTACATATTGGTATAGTTTTCATTGGTGAGTAAATTAAGTTTTATTTCCGTTTTTAAAATTTTGTTTACATTCTTGATCTTGAATAAAAAATGAAACCCTAATTTTTTTTTTGCAATAATCTCTTAAATCGTTCATTATATCAAAAGGGTATTTGTTATAATAAAATAGAAAATAGGAGAATATTGTCTTAAAACTTTTTCTTATAGTTATATTTACAATCCTAACAGTTCTAGTAAAATCTCTTAGTGAACAGTTTGGAGTATGATTACCATTAATAAAGTTTACTTTGTGATTATTTTCTTACTACGCCCATGTTAAGAAAGGTTTAAAATTGCCAGGTTTGGAAATAATTTTTCTGCTCTCCTACTATCCCCCAATCATTTAGAAAGTACCAAAAAGCAATCCTGACCGGGCACAAAATATAACCTCGGTCCAGCCCTGCATGTGTTGGGTTTTTGCACATTTGCTTACCATCTGACCAATCAAAAATAGGTTCTGCGCTAAAAACAAAAAATGGGAAATATATTTATGTTTCCAACCGAGCAACGAGTGTTTTACTAAATGATGAGAACAGTAATTTTTCATTATTAATCACCATGTATTGATAACTGTTCATGTTATAAATTGATATGAATTAATTTAATGAGGTAAGGATGAGGGAGGAATAATTTTAAAGGAAATCTACTAGCATTTGCGTGGAAGGGGAGTGGGAAACAATCTATCTCAATAGACCTAAATGGTATTAGATCTCCTATCTACCCATCAACAGCAAGCCAGTCTAACAAAAGTGTGAAACCTCAGAATTTTCGGCCACTGAAATATGTGAGAGAAATTCACAGGTACAGTTTAAGATCATTTGACCATCAACATTTTATTACATTATTTTAATAAGTGTATAACTAAGCTATAAATATTGATTCAATGATTTCAATTCATTACAGTTCTCGAGTTATAAGTACTCAAACTTCCTATTTTATCAATTTTTCATACTAATTTTAAGATAAAGTACTTCAATTATGGGGATTAAATTTATTCTAGCTAGACATGCATATGGAGAGTAAACAATGAAGTACTTACAATATTTTAAATAAAATTAGTTTTTAATTTATAAGTTTTTTAATAGTTGTAAAATTACATAATATTTGATCTGTTACAAGTACTTTTAGTTTTCTACCCAAATACTTTGATTTTATATCATTTGGTAGTACTTAATGTCGTTATTTCAAATTTGTTTGGTCTATCAGTCCAACCTACTCTTTTATTTTATTATTCACACCAGGTTTATCAATGAAAACGTAAATTTGCTGTGTCCATTTCCTGAAACTTCTTGTTTTGACTGTACCTACCAATAACACAGACAAGTCGACCAAGTAAGGATCACGTCCGTGAAGTTGGCCCCCACACTTTTAAAAATTCAAGTTTTTATGATCGCAATCGTTTGTTCGGATTGTTCCGCAAAAATTTTCGTTTGTTTCGTTTTGATAGCCCCACAAATGATATGTTTACATTGGGGGGCCAACTTCACGGTAGCCCCCCACTTGTAAAAATTCAAGTTTTTATGATCGCAATCGTTTGTTCTTCGTTTGTTCCGGATTGTTCCACAAAAAGTTTCGTTTGTTCCACATTCGTTCTTGCACAAATGGATTGTGAACTTGTGGCGCTTTGTTTACTCATGAGGGGCTAACTTCACGGTAGCCCCCCACTTTTAAAAATTCAAGTTTTTATGATTGCAATCGTTTGTTCTTCATGGTGTCAAAGTAACTCATCTCTTGGTACATCAAAATACATCTTGATTTTAAACGTATTGTTTATCTGTATATTACAATTAACTTCATGAATGTATAAAATTATATGCGTTGCACTTTTATTACTGGTTGTATATTGAACATTAAAAAGATCTTAAAAGTTTTTAAAATATATCTAATGTCTCATGAGTACTGCATTTCTTTAGGCATTTTCTAAAAAAAAATTATTTTGCGTGTTTATTGACATGGATAATTTCAAACCTATAAAAGCAACGTACATAAAAACCAATAAAACGAAATAAAATGGGGAAATCGAACAAGAATCGATATAAACTTAAAACAATGAAAGATTTGATCTACGTTTTCAGGTACTTACAAGGCCGTAGATGGGGGAGGGAGGGTGTTTGGGGTTTAAAACCCTCCCCAAAATTTTATGAACAAAATATATGTGGCTTTATTTATGGTTAAAAAATATCAAAATTAAGATACAAGTACAAATTAGGGAGCTGTGTAACCATAAAAAGCACTTCAGAGAGCTACTAGAGGTGTTTAATATTTATAATGTTTTCTAGCCTTCAGCATTTAGGGTCTATGTTGCCCAGAAAAAAACACTTCTGATAGCTTCTAGATGTATTTAATATTCAGAATATTTTCTAGTCTTCGGCAACTATGGGGTTATGTCACAAAAAAACACCTTCAAATGGCTTCTAGAGGTGTTTAAGATAGCTTCTAGAGGTGTATAATATTTAGAATTTGTCCTAGCCTCTGGCAGTTAGGGGGTTATGTTGCAAATAAAAAAACACTTCAGATAGCTTCTAGAACTGTTTCTCTTTTTTTTAAATCTAGCTTCCGGCAATTGGGGAATCTATCCACCAAACACCTCCTCCCACCCCACGAAAGTATTGGCTGGCTATGGCCTTGGGTACGTAATAAACTCATAACAAACGTAGGAGATACATATGTGTCGTGTATATCATTTTCTAAAGACATAGTAGCTTTCTACTTGTTGTAGTTCGTAAGGAACTATATCATACATTTAAATTCACCACAAAGAGTTTTGGTTTGAACTACGGCTTCCTTAATTAATTACAAATGAATATAAACACACAAGCTGCAAATCACTTTAACCACGTGAATGTTCGTATGGAGGAGAATACAATTTAATTAATTTAAATTTGTTGAAAAATGACACCTTGACATTAGAATAAAATTGATCCCAGGATCTTAGCGCGTCAATTTTCTAGCACTGAGCTATCCAGGATTCGTTCCATGCTCATGATCTAATATCCACGCAAACTGACGATACAAAAGTTTAGTCAGTATAGTCAGTTCAGACTATAACTTATATAAATATTATAGTATAAGCCTTTATCAAAGTTAGAGCTGTAACTCACATGATTTGAAGTATGAATTAGTGAACCCATTTCTAGTAACTTTTCTAGTTGTCAAATAATGATCTTATTATCAAAATCTGGGTTTAAATCATACATTTATCTTATCCACTAAAAATCTTAGTTTGTAACACAGCTTCCACTCAGAACCCTCTATTGTTTGTTGTTCCGGGGCCTTGTTACCAGTGGTTCATTATATTTTATTGTTTCATGCCTAAGGGTCTGGTTACCAGTGGTTCCTAATATAATATTTTATGTTCCAGGACCTTGTTAGCACTGGTTCACAATATGCTATTATTTATGTCCCACAGCCTGGTTACTAGTGGTTCATTATATTCTATTGTTTTATGTCTTGGGACCTGGTTACTAGTGGTTCATTATATTCTATTGTTTTATGTCTTGGCGCCTGGTTACTAGTGGTTCATTATATTCTATTGTTTTATGTCTTGGCGCCTGGTTACTAGTGGTTCATTAAATTCTATTGTTTTATGTCTTGGCGCCTGGTTACTAGTGGTTCATTATATTCTATTGTTTTATGTCTTGGCGCCTGGTTACTAGTGGTTCATTATATTCTATTGTTTTATGTCTTGGCGCCTGGTTACTAGTGGTTCATTATATTCTATTGTTTTATGTCTTGGCGCCTGGTTACTAGTGGTTCATTATATTCTATTGTTTTATGTCTTGGCGCCTGGTTACTAGTGGTTCATTATATTCTATTGTTTTATGTCTTGGCGCCTGGTTACTAGTGGTTCATTATATTCTATTGTTTTATGTCTTGGCGCCTGGTTACTAGTGGTTCATTATATTCTATTGTTTTATGTCTTGGCGCCTGGTTACTAGTGGTTCATTATATTCTATTGTTTTATGTCTTGGCGCCTGGTTACTAGTGGTTCATTAAATTCTATTGTTTTATGTCTTGGGGCCTGGTTACTAGTGGTTCATTATATTCTATTGTTTTATGTCTTGGCGCCTGGTTACTAGTGGTTCATTATATTCTATTGTTTTATGTCTTGGCGCCTGGTTACTAGTGGTTCATTATATTCTATTGTTTTATGTCTTGGCGCCTGGTTACTAGTGGTTCATTATATTCTATTGTTTTATGTCTTGGCGCCTGGTTACTAGTGGTTCATTATATTCTATTGTTTTATGTCTTGGCGCCTGGTTACTAGTGGTTCATTATATTCTATTGTTTTATGTCTTGGCGCCTGGTTACTAGTGGTTCATTATATTCTATTGTTTTATGTCTTGGGCCTGGTTACTAGTGGTTCATTATATTCTATTGTTTTATGTCTTGGCGCCTGGTTACTAGTGGTTCATTATATTCTATTGTTTTATGTCTTGGCGCCTGGTTACTAGTGGTTCATTATATTCTATTGTTTTATGTCTTGGCGCCTGGTTACTAGTGGTTCATTATATTTTATTAATTTATTTACCGGGCCCTTGTTACTAGTGGTTCATAATAATATTACATTATTTGATGTCCCGGGCTTTGTTACCACTGGTTCATAAATTAATTATTGTTAGATGTCCCTGGACCTGGTTAGGGGCCTACAAGAGTAGGACATGACTTGTACCAACTGGTTGAACTCATGCATATGTGGACAAAATGATCGAAAGCCAACTAATTAACCCAATAAGACCAACTTAGAAAATTGATGCTTTACTAATGATGATTTTAATCCACACAATTAGCATATAAACCGAATGGGTAGTAAGACGCTGTGCTAAAATATCCACTAAATTAATTAAGGCATGAGAATGAGGCATTGTATCACGTGGTCACAAATGAGGGTATTTTATTAGTTATAAATTTTATTAAAATAATAATATTTCATAGACATATTATTTTCCGTTTATGATTTTGTTGTCAAACACGTTGTTTTGCATTAACTTGTCGGTCAATTGGTCAAATGGTCAATCCATCTCGACCTTTTTATATCATAAGATCCTCTCATGTCAAACAGTTGTATATCTTATCAAATGGTCCTAAACAGGTCAATCACTTGACACACTCAAGTTTGAAATATATTTATTTAGTTGGTCAACCAGTTGGCTGTCGATCACTTTGCCTTCTTATGCATAAGCTTGTCGGCCAGTTGGTCCTAGTCTTGTAGGCCACTTGACCTACGTGGCTTTCAAACATTTTTACAGCTTTTCGGCTGGTTTGTAAGATGCCAATCATGAAGTCTGTTAACTATTATAATAATAACTACAAATAAAGAACTCTAAAACCTGCTCTGGTGCTAGCATGATCTCTAAGGCGTCACTCATGTCGTAGACTAGATCGTTAAAGAGAGGGAGATCGGGGTTCGATCTACGTCAGGTGTACAAAGGGTTGTTTTATTATAAATAGTTTCCCGCTCTCTCTCTACGCAAATTATAGTGCACTTCCTCTAAATTCAACTTTCCTAATCCCTAACTACTTAGCGTAATTAATACATGTGAGTATACCGTGAACGGATCATTAGACTCGGTGCTAAAAGCATAATAAAATAACCCTTAAGCTTTCACAACTAAAATTATTTCATTAAATTGCCTAGTAATACATATTTTTTTCTTCCAAGAATACATTTTGTAAATATAGGCCTAATAGTATTCGTTACAGCAAATAATTTGCGACACGTGTAATAAGTTCATTATTTTAAATTATTAATATTCTATGAATATTAGTAGCCAAGATTCAAACTCAAGACCACAACTCCCGGGTGAGCCATGCAGTGACCATTCATGTTGTAAATTACAGTAGAGTTCCCTAGTGGAAAAAAAAAGTGGTAATGCTATGATACCCTGTTGTGAACAAAGAGCTGGCAATCCCAGCTTACTTTCCCATTCCACCTGCCCATCCCTCTTTTCACAATACATCTACCCTTCTACCATGTTTAAAATTCCCTGTCAAAATGTTATAGCCTATTAATTCTAAGAGAAGCTTGTTGGACGAATCACCTTAAAGTATCATTGCTTGCCTTGGAAACACTTCATGACGTCATTAACACCTCTATATTCAGGCACTATAATTTAAGAATCAAATGGCCGAAGCTATTATTATGCTTTTTATTGAGGAATTCTCCATCATGATATCATATTCTGAAAATTTAAAAAATGACACCTGGACACGGAAATCGAACCCAGAACTTTGTCTTAGTACGCCAATGCTCTGACCACTGACCTATCCAGGATTCGTCCCGTGCCCAGGGTCATTCTTCACTCATATTTTAAGGCAGAGTTTATGATGGACGTGCGAAAATCGTCGGCTACTAATGTGTAATTTTCGCACGTCCATCATAAACTTTGACTTAAAAAATGAATGAAGAATGACCCTGGGCACGGGACGATTCCTGGATAGCTCAGTGGTTAGAGCAGTGACGTACTAAGACAAAGGTCCCGGGTTCGATTCCCGTGTCCAGGTTTCATTTTTCAATTTTCAGAATATTATAATTTAAATAAATCTTCAGTAAAGAAAGTACTTGGAGTTAAAATACTATTTCGAGCTAAATAAAAATGTACCTTACATACACTAATTTGATATTAATTGAACCAGGTCAATGGTCGCGTGGTCTGATGCGTCAATCTCGTGCTATACTGGATTGTTGCCCAGCGGGAAGATCAGGGATCGAATCCCACGAGAATATACTGAGGTTCTTATTCATAGATGTTTTCATACGTTCCTTTCATTTAAATGTACGTAAACTTCTTTGGAATTTCTGTCCTTCTTAAACTTATTTAATAAACGTAATGAATGTATGCGTTTAGCCCAAATGAGTGAAGAATGTAATGTATATATATATATATATATATGTAACTTAGCACCTCATCTTGCTGCCTGTTTTGGCTATACAACTATGTGTTAACTGCCCTAATGTAAAAGAGATGAGCAAGATTGAAATTAGAGGAACCGTACCCTCATTTATGTGGAGAGATATATTTAGTAAGAAATACCCTCAGTAAAACCGAATGGGATCAAACCATGATATCCCCGTCATCTGCATTCTGATCTATCGAGAAAGTGATGATGCCTTAAGATAGGAATGTAATAAACTCGAGAAAATGCCAGTCTTTTTTGCAATTTTTTTATGGCAAAACTTTTTTTGGCCAAAATAAATAGAATATATCTCCAATCCAAACATAGATTTTAATTTTCTTCACATTTTAAGCTCTGCATTTCTTATATATCTGTCAAGGGTGTTCTGGAATTTATTGACAACCTTTTCTTTTCATTAAAAAAAAATATTAGATATTGCCACCATACACATGATATATATTAAGAAGTTGTTTATATCAACATGTGTAGAAAATTAAACTCTATTTTTTTTTTCTGGAGCAATATTTTATGTTTTTTAGCCTAAAAAATATTTTGCAATGAAAACTTCAAAAACACTGTCTTTTATCAAGTCTCCTTCCACTATACCTTAAACAGTAGCCTTTGAATCTGGTAACAAGAATAATAATAATGCATTACTCGTGTGATTAGTTATACATTTACTCATAATGCTCTCAGTATACATAAAGGACCATCGTGACACCTCAGAGTGACGTGGTACTTCCATCAATCACTCAAATAAACAAATATTTTAATGTTCCTATCCAAGCGAAGAAGGCTTTTAATGAATAACATACACCAAACTTATCAGGGTTTTTCAAAGGGTGCAACGGAAAACTCTCAAGGTAATGTTATTGGTTAGAAAAAATAATTAAAATAAGTTCAATTTAATATTAATAGTAGGTGACCTGGTGGTCTAGGGGTAAGGTGTCAGACTTCTGTGCTGGCGGCCGGGGTTCAATCCTCGGTCCCCGCACATATTTATCTGATTACCCAAACCCTTCCTTCACCTCTGACAAGACATCTTGTGAATGTGGGGAATGCCAGGTCTCCACCGTGGTTCGGATTTCCACGTTAAACTGTAGGTCCTACATTTCATCTCACAATCACCCTACCATAACACATTAGCGTAAGTGCGTATAACCTGAACGGGTAGTAAGACGCGGTGCTAATAATAATATAATAATAATAATATAATAATAATAATAATAATAATAATAATAATAATAATAATAATAATGTTTTACACAAAATCTAAATTTCTGATCGAAAAGTGGACATACATACGCATTTACTGTTCGACGGAGATAATTCCCTCTGCGCATGCGTATTCTCAAGACTCACATAGTGTTGCCAACGTGCTGTGAGGATTCACAGTACATAAAAGCTAACCATGAACAAAATAAGACCCACTTCTGTGCCAGAATGATCTAACGCGTGACAACACTCAATGATCGAATCTAGATCGGATCTCCTGAAGGTGATTTTTCAAAAATTGTTTTAATCTCTACTACCACTCAAATGCGGGTAAACTATCCTATAAATATAATCTTTTTCCTCACTAAAACCATAATCGTTAATAGTATGTAAGCGTACAACTCGAACATGTAATGAGACAAGGTGCTAAAATAAATTAGACAGACAACCACTTAACAAGATGTTTTAACTTGAAAAATTCTCACATCGATGTTTAAAGGGTCCAAGATAATATCAGTCTCGAAATAAGTTCTGGAGTGCCATAATTTGGGATATTAATCTCGACATGATTTACTAATTTGTATCTCGCAATGTTGTAGTTTTACCACCCTCTCCCTGAGATAGTAATGTCCTATTCATCCCTACATCATGTATTCTCCATTAATCCATTACTTCCCTCCTCATTTAATACCATTGATTCTCTATTAATTCCCAAACTAAGGATTCCCTCTTCATCTCCAACCCATATTTTACTAACCATTCCCACGCTATATATGCCCTCCTCATACCTACCCTACTGATTACCTGTTCATCCCCAAACTATGCTATATATTTCCTCTTCATACCCCCCTTATGGAATCCCTGTTCATACCCACGTTACGTTATGGATTCCTTCTTCACCTTTACTAAGTATATTCCTCTATATTCTCACATCATAGATTCTCCCTTTATCACCACACCATAGATTCTCCCTTTATTACCACAACATGGCGTATCTCTCTATTCCCATATCATAGATTCCCTATTCATACACACACCATAGATTCCCTTTTCCCCTCTAAATCATAGATTAAGCTGTTAAATAAAAGTCAAAGTTATGGACAAAAACATCACAAATAAAAATTAGGGAAGTTGTGTTCTAGTTAAAGTTCAAAATGTCCCGTCAGATCTAAGTTAATTGAGTTGACAGTAAAATAGCTCTTGTTATTAATGTATCTATATTTCACCATGCGTGTTACTATCTGCCCAGGCTAAGTGCATTTTAATTAAACTAAAAAGGTGGGGGGGGGGGAGGAAAAATATAATTTATATTAAACGTATCCAAATTTTCGCAGAGAAAGATAGTTAGAAACCATTTAGGAAAAACCACCCAGGACTTAAACCTCAACCTACCCTTAGCAATAAAACCAGAACAGACCAACCTTATGCTCAATCCACATGATCAGTGATGTGGCTTTTATACATTTCACAATGGAGACTTTTTTTTACCATCGCATCTTACTAACTTTTCAATTTATACGCGTATGAAAAAATTACTCTAATTAGGCTGAGATGAGGAAGGAAGCATTTAAGAGGTGATATACCCTAATTTGCACTTAGGAGAAAACACCCTCAGTAGACTCAAATGGGATTTGAACCTCGATATACTCATCATCAGTTGGCCAGTCCAAGTTGAGAGTGACGCTCTAGAACATTTGAACACTGAATTGAGATATTGCAGATGTTAATTTATGATTATTATGGATCTCTTATCCTATACCTCATCTATAGTAAGTGGCAGCTAGTAGAAATTACTATATCTATTCTCATATATACACTTGCCAAACTCTATGATTTGTAAAATCATGAGTTGCTTTTTTTTTGTCAGTTTTGGCAGTCAAAACTTTAACATTAAACAATTGGTTTTCCATTAAGTTTTTCTTTATACCGTTTTTACATCTTCTTATAGCGCGGTCTGTAACCAACCACCACAACTATGAGAAATGAACTCTACCTTATTCTAAGAAAAAAACACATAAACCAGACTTTAGAGTATTAATCTATTATTCAGCGAAACGGAACGAACTCAATTACAGACAGAATTGGCCCAGCGCCAGATATCTTTACTAGCGCACTTATCCTTGTGATGGTTAGGTCAGGGATTCGGCTAGATTCACAGCTGAGGCTACTGACTAGTTTAATTAAGTTATTTATCCACTGTAGTTTTACTATCTTCTTTCTAAAGCGAGTGTTTGTTTATTTTCTTAAAAACACTCTTTCGTCACTGTGTTATATTAGTTAATGTGCCAGGTACAGTCTAATTTTCAAAGGAAGGACCATTTATAAACTAAAAACATTTTTGGTGTCAACATAAATAAAATTCTATTATTTTATTGGTATGCTTTTATAAAATGTTAATATATACCAATCATGAAAGCTAAAGATCATATTATTCCTTGATTATTGAACTCGTGAAAATAAATCTGCTACCTTTTCCAACAGTCAGATAAGATTCTTTCTATGAAAATAAATCTTTACATGCATACGTTGTTCATAAAGAATAAGGCAAAAAAAAACATAAAATACACAGGATATGTATACCAGTAGACAAATTTGCTACCGACTAAGATAATAGGTAATAAACATAAAAAAATTATTATAATTAAATCATATATATAATTTGGTCGTCTTAAAAAAAATATTATCTAACAATTTAAATACTCAAAAGTGTATTCATACGCCAAAATTGTGTGATTTGTAGTTATTAAGTTTGACATAATGGTATAATTAAAATACGAGTGAAGAATGATCCTGAGTATAGGATGACTCCTCGATAGCTCGGTGGTAAGAGCATTATCGTACTAATTTAAAGACCTTGGTTTGATTTGCGTGTACGGAATGTCATTTTTCACTTTAATAGTTTATAATGGTATGAGTTTGAAATTATTATTATTATTATTATTATTATTATTATTATTATTATTAACACCGCGTCTTACTACCCGTTCGGATTATACGAACTTACGCGAATGTGTAATGGTAGGGTGATTGTGAGATGAAATGAAGGATCTACAGTTTAACGTGGAATCCGAACCACGGTGGCGGCCTGGAATTCCCCACATTCACAAGATAACTTGTCAGAGGTGAAGGAAGGGTTTGGCAATCAGATAAATCTGTGCCGGGACCGAGGATTGAACCCCGGACCCCAGCACAGAAGTCTGACACCTTACCACTAGACCACCAGGTCACCCTATGAGTTTTAAAGAATGTAGGAAAAAGTGTGGTAATCATTTTAAAATCTTGGCTAGTTATTATTTTTTTAAAAAGATTATTTAGTAGATGGTGATCCAAGAGAACAGCTAGCTATACATGTTTCCGTAATAGTATTGTATTAATAAAGGGGACCATTCTGAATTTCATCTCTGCCAAGAGAGTCGGGAAGGCTACTTTAATTTTTTATTTTTCATGATGGAAATTTGGAACGAAGGTAAATAAAACATTCACGTTTCAGGTTAGAGAAAAAAACAGGACTACGAAACGATGAAGCAAAAAAGAGTTTGGAATGAAGGGGAGGAAAAATGGGGTGGGGAATTGATTCCTTCCCAGCATGAGCTGTTTTCAGTTGGCCCTCAGCTGGACATTGATTTCAAACAGACAAACAGAGCTATCACTGCTCCCCTACCAACCATCCCTCCTCCCTCCCCCTTCCTGTCTCTTTCCCTCAGTGTGGGTTGAGGGAAAAAGCGTAGGGAGGAGGCAATTTTACTGTCGCGTTTCACACAGCTGCGAGCTTTATATATATTTTTTTCATTTTATTGTGTTAAAGAGCCATAGCTGAAGGGTTAAAGCAGCACAATAAATGTTCTAGACTATAGAGAGGATTTTAGAGCCACTACACTTAGGGTTTAAATTATTATTTTATATTCGTATACGATTTATTATTGATGGCTTACTAAGAGAATTGGAACACATTACCAAAGTAAATATGACATTTAATTTTACGCACTCTCTCCGTATTCCTTAATCACACTTGTGTCACCCAATAGTAAAATGTTGTTAAATTTAATTATTCCAAATAAGACAATTTCATCAAATTCTATAAATATAATCAAAAGATTGATACCTGCTTCGGTGGCCGCGTGTTCAAACGCGCTAATCTCATGTTAAACTAAACTGCCAATGAAAGGTAGATTGGGGTTGGATCCCTGTCGGTTTTTAAAATGGTTTTCCACATTTTATACACGCAAATGTGGGTGCATATCCTCTAAATTAATCATTAATAATTCTTAAGAGCATTGTGTATGAGTACATATGCGTATAACCTGAACAGGTAGTAAAACGCGGTACTCAAACTATTCTAACTACTCAAACTATATTAAAATTGTTTATTAATTTCTATTATTATATATGAATGGTAGCAACATGACACTGTCCCAGCACAGTCCCAGAACAGTCCCAACACGGTCCTATCAGTGTGAATGGTAGCAACATGATACAGTCCCAGCACAGTCCCAGAACAGTCCCAACACGGTCCTATCAGTGTGAATGGTAGCAACATGATACAGTCCCAGCACAGTCCCAGAACAGTCCCAACACGGTCCTATCAGTGTGATTGGTAGCAACATGATACAGTCCAGAACAGTCCCAACACGGTCCTATCAGTGTGAATGGTAGCAACATGACACAGTCCCAGCACAGTCCCAGAACAGTCCCAACACGGTCCTATCAGTGTGAATGGTAGCAACATGACACTGTCCCAGCACAGTCCCAGAACAGTCCCAACACGGTCCTATCAGTGTGAATGGTAGCAACATGATACAGTCCCAGAACAGTCCCAACACGGTCCTATCAGTGTGAATGGTAGCAACATGACACAGTCCCAGCACAGTCCCAGAACAGTCCCAACACGGTCCTATCAGTGTGAATGGTAGCAACATGACACTGTCCCAGCACAGTCCCAGAACAGTACCAACACGGTCCTATCAGTGTGAATGGTAGCAACATGATACAGTCCCAGAACAGTCCCAACACGGTCCTATCAGTGTGATTGGTAGCAACATGACACAGTCCCAGCACGGTCTGAGCACAGTCCCAACACGGTCCTATCAGTGTGAATGGTAGCAACATGACACAGTCCCAGCACGGTCTGAGCACAGTCCCAACACGGTCCTATCAGTGTGAATGGTAGCGACATGACACAGTCCCAGCACGGTCTGAGCACAGTCCTATTAGTGTGAGTCAAACTTTAGTGTGATAGTTCTTAACTTGAATAGGTGAAATCATCATGTTGACAACGTTGTTAAGAAAGAGTGTTGGTTTTGGTTTTAGGTCAAGATACAAACAAACACACAGACGGCATTTATTAAATAACTTTTTTGATATCAGGGGGTTATTAACATGTTGACATTTATCAAAATCTTGAGTTATATTTTGTAAGACGATCACAATACTTTTATCACCGAGGTGTCGAGAGCAAGTAAAGATACATATACTGCTAAGCCGCTTATTCATAGTGTCTGAACTTCCTACAAGCATATCACAAACGACCAAAAGCGAATCTGGCCAGAAGCCATTGAATATGAAAATGCTCTTCTCCTTTATCAAATATATTTTCGTTGAGTGAAGATATTGAGGAAATGAAACGTGAAATATTAGTTCGATTCAATGGCTTGTATAACATCGTAGTTGAGGAATTATATCTCACAACCATTATACATCTGGAGCTTTATGACTGCAAAGTTGAGAAAACTTAAGAAATGAAAAAAATTAACTTATCATCTTTATTTTACGAATGTGTAAAAAAAAAAATTGGTACGGAACTCCACACAAACTTTCTCGATCTCTTTGTTAGAAATAGAGATATTTATTCAAAATTCGTAATACTATATACACTAGCAAACCCAAGAATAAATTGATCTATACATAATTAAAACTTTTTTGAATCAGGGTTTTAAATTTTATACTTTTATTTATAATGAATTAACGTCTTCATTTGCATATATATAACAATAAAAAATATCGATATTGGATCTCCAAGGGTCAATATTTCGTATTAAAATTTTGACTATCTGTTAAAATTGTCGTTATTTTACTAGGGGATGCTAATCTTTTCTCATTGATATTAAATATCTATTTTAAAAATTTAGACCAATAAAATAGGTAAGTATTAATTATTGAGTCTAAAATGATAGAATCATTACAGCCTATTTTGAGAAAATGGAATTTTTCTCTTTTCATCTTCTAGTAAACTGCTATTAATTTTATGGTTATACAGACACACAGACAGCATTGCAAAAGCCACTTTTTAGGGATAGGGGTGGGGGGGGGGGGTCATGAGACGTCAACATCTATCAAAATCTCGAGTTCAATTTTATTTGAGGATCAAAATACTTGCTCTACCTGTAAGGTAGCGAGAAAGTAAAAATATTGATCTTAGGTCCCCGAGAGTCAACACTTCGTATTGAAATTTTTGAAATTTTATTAGGGGTTGCAAATCTTATGGTTATTTCATTGCTATAAAATTTCTCATTTATATATTTTGACCAATAATATAAGTAAATAATTAGTATCTCTTTATAACTAAAGATCACAAATAGTATTAATATATTTTCCAATATCTCAGAAACTGTTGGTTTTGTAAAAATAGATTGCAGACAAAAGATTATTTTTAATTTTTAATAATACTACAATTTTGCAATGAAAAGTTATTTAGTATCTCAAATAGTTGGGGAGATACGAAAATTTCCACCTATGTAAAGTACCCTAAAATTCATTTTCATGGAACAGACAGACAGACAGAAATTCAAAAACCACTCTTTCGGATTAGGGGGTCATGAAACGTCTAGATTCATCAAAATCCCGAGCTCAATTTTTTTGAAGATCACAATAATTTATATACCTGTAAGATAGCGAGAAAGTAAAAAGGCAATAACTTTGATGTAAGATAAACTGTATCACTGTACATATTAGAAAATAAATTAACTTATCCATTTACTGAATCCCTTTTAGATAATATCAGTTTTGTTGATATAATAAGATTACTTTATATGACACACATTTAAATCATCACATGACTTACAAACTAGCATGAACAAATTTATCATGAAAAAGGTATATCCAAGTCTAGTTTATGAAAATATAATATTTGGATATTAGATTGTACCAAAAACAAGTTATAAATGTATTTTCAAAACGTGTAGGTACAAAACTTAATGTATTTTCTAAATCTAACGTCAGACTTTTATTTACTTTTTCACAGCAATCAGGTATCTTTAAATTACGATGTTTTCTGTTACCTAAGCGATAAATCAAGATATAATTTCCTCTGATAATATGTTTCCATCCTACCCTGAGTGATACGGTGAAATAAAAATATAAGTTTTTATATAATTTTAAAATTTTTCTATAAAAAAAAAAAATTCTGTAAAATTTTACTTTAACCATTCACAACTAGAACTATTTTATTGATTTTAAAAAAAAGCCCAGTTGAATGATATCATAATTGATGTGTGTATGAAGAAGCGAAAGAGGGAAATTATCTAGGAAAGTTAAACAGGCCACCCAAAATAATTAACTACTTATTTACGACATATTTTGATGAGGGAAGGTAAGTCTTAGGTAAAAAAAAGTTTGTGGAGGGTGGATCTAAGACTGTATATCATAAGATAAAGTGCATGCAATATGCACAGTCTAATCCACTATCAACGGAGCATAGTTAAGGAAGTGATAAAATTATCTGGGTTTAGGATACATTTATATCAACATATTAACTAACCTTTATTAAGAATTGTACAAATGTCAGCAATAAGCCAACTACCGAGTCGAATGTGACTGCGTTATCTGATAGCTCGTGATCTTAATAAAATCACACATTTGTAGCCGACGATTTCCGCACGTACATCATAGACTCTATCTTAAAATATGAGTAAAGAAAGTCCCTGGCACGTGACAAATTCTGGATAGCTCAGTGGTAAGAGCATCTGCGTTATTTGCCAAAGGTCCGGGTTCGATTCCCATGTCCAGGTGTTATTTTTCAATTTTCAGTATATAATTTATTAAAACTGTTAAATTACAATAAAGTAATATCTAGAAAATACATTATTCTTATTTCCGGTGCTATGTAAGACATGAGAGTTTCAGGGGTACATACAGGCTGACAAAGGAAGAGGTCCTAAGAAGAGTGGTTAAGAAGATAATGATTTTGGATTTGATTCTTCAGTACAAAGCAAACTGTCTCAGACGACATCCTTTGGAGTAACTGTCTTCTTCACTAAGTCATAGAAGGAAAGGTTGAGGGAAAGAGAAGCTTAGGAAGGAAGAGGGTTCAAATATTGGATGACGTAAGATAAGATAGAACACCTAATAATAATAATAATAATAATAATAATAATAATAATAATAATAATAAAAAAATAATAATTTCCTTTATTATAGTGCTGGCCAACAGTCGTAAGACCTATAATTAACCAGCACTGAATGTACACAAGTACCATACAAATACATATATCTACACGAGAAAATAAGATAAACAAAAATGAATAAATAAGGTTATATAATGATTAATAGTTACACAAAAAGTAATTAATAATGATGATAATAAAAAATATAAATAATAACAAAAAACTAAAGAGTAGTTAAAAGCAGTAACAATATGCAAAAAAATAAATCAGAATATTGTAAAATTTAGATATTATAGGCAGAACCTCTTAGTGATAAATTATTGATAATGGATTTCCTTTAATAACTCCCTTAGTTTAGCTTTTCTTTTATGATAAAAGTTGAATTTGACAAATCTAGAATTAGCGCTATGGATACAACGACCTACCTTATAAGAGCTATTGAGAAAAAATAATTTTGGATTACGAAAAGCCCAAGAAGGGATATGAATGCCTACATGATCAAGGGCAAACTTGCAATAAATTTTACTACTGAATATATTAAATAATATAAGTAGAATAATAATAATAAAAATAATAAGAAAAATAAGAACAATAATAATAAATATAATTTATGTACACAGTAGATAGAAGACTGCATCTAGGATACATCAGGCCGTAAAATATGTCTAGCAAAAATATAAAAACTATATAAAACCTAAAGACAAAATTACAATTTCCATCAGCTTAAATTATTTAGCTTCTGACTAATGGGAATGAGAAGTACGTTAATAGTTTATATCCCTGAGTTGCTAAGAAGGATTTAAGGGGCTTTCTGCTATATTTCAAGAACTTTATCTAATTGATTTGTATAATTTAACGTCTCTTTCATACACTATTTGGTTTCTTAGTCAAACTTAGTAGGTGGCTTTGAAAGGATTTGTAAATTTGAAACAATTATGTATTCAAAGCTGAAGATAGATTTTCGTATTTGACGCTACATTTGTTAATATAGATTTGAATAAAAAATATGCTATCAGTTCGTTCTATTACTATGGAAAATAAATTGATTCACACCATCATTTAAATTGGAAATTACAACTGAAAAAACAATAGACTTTCAGTTGAAGAGTTAAGTAACAAAAAATAATGGCTTCATGACGTGTATTTTTTAGTTACACAGAAATGGATTTGTACCGTTGGCAAAAGTTAAATGAAAATACATCCTAATAAACAAACCAAAAAATTATTACCATTAATATATTTTTTGAAGTGAAATATTTTATCTAGTTTCAAATTTATATTTGGTCATTTACATTATGTTTGCAATCTATTCATTTTAATTTTAAAATTTTCTATAAAATTATTGCATTTAATGTGAAAAGTAAGGTAAATAAAATCAAACACATTAATAAACAACAAAAATTATATTAATACAACCAAGAGTTTGTTTGTTTATTTATTTGTCTGTCTGTTTCGAACATTGCGCGATATACACAGACATATTTCTGTGTCGTATTAAAGTCACATAAATATATATATATATATATATATTTCTGTGACATATAAATATATGTATATATATATAAGTCACAGAAATATATACATACATATATACATATATGTCACAGAAATATATATAAGTCACAGAAAATATAAATATATATATAAGTCACAGAAATATGTCTGAAACTTTTTAAGCACCAAGTTTACTACTCTTTAGGATTATACACTTATGCACTAATTTCGATAATGGTTTTCAGGATTAGTAAGGATATATTAAATGAGGTTTACCCGCATTTGCGGGGAGGGAAAGAATAAAATCATCTTGGAAAAACCACCTTTATTACATCCAACCGGGATTTGAACCTCGCTCTTCCCGTCATCGGCAATCTTATTTACTGAGAGAATAACGTGTTGGGCCATGCGGCCATCAAAGCTGGTAATGCTTTTTTTTTCATTACTAGCCTCTGTGTATGAACAAGTGCACATTGACAGAGAAATTTTAAAATTTTGATTGGATTTTTTTAATTAATTATAAACTGGGCATATGCTACCTCAACTCAGTCAATTTAACGTCAGCTTATTGAGCCGAACATCTCAGTTTATTACTGGCATGACCAAAATCATTTGTCTTAATATAGGATTATCCTTTCGATGAATTAATTGTCGCTCAGGTACTGGCAGCTGTGGATGTTCTAGAATAGTTTGTAGATATAGTGCTAATATAATAACTCAATTAATTTTTAGGACTACATCTTAGTTATAATTAATTTTGTTATATTGCTGGCCAACAATCATGAGACCTATAGATGATAAGAATGACTCACTAAACCGATAATTTTGGTTGTTTGCATGTATAAAATATGCTGTCCCATTTATAAAATATCTTTTATATGGTTTTTAATATTACCATAAAACAGTTACCCATTCTAGAAAACTATATATGGTACCACTGGGAATCGGTCCCAGAATATTACTCAAAAACATAAGATAGGTTTAAGATTTATATTTGCTCCACTTATTTGTAATTACTATTATCAACACGTCATCTCATTGCGGGTATGACGTGTAGACAACCTCCTAGGTGTATCCTGGGTATCGTTCTGTTAGCACAGGTATTCCTAAAGTCTACATGCACGGTGACTGAACTAGATACTGCATCTCTCATGATCAAAATATGCTACACTAAAAAAAAATCTAGAATATATGACAGATATTTCGAGGCATTTTTACGAATTCAGTGACATATTAAGAGGTCAAGCATGCTAACCTCTCGGATTTTACTTCTAAATGATTGTGCTTCTTTCATGTTATAGGTTAGATTCTTGCTTTATATTTTCATACGATTGTAAGCTGCGATTACATTGGTAATTAATAGGAATTTAATAAAATTATAATTTTTTGTGTTTAAAAATAAAAACCCTATTTAACGAGTTATTTTAACAATAAAAAAATAAAAATGTGTCTGAAAGTATTAGGGAAGCATTAAAGTTAACCTTTATTTATATTGTATCCAATTACAATCATTCATTCAAAAAGGTAAATATTAAATAGGTATTATATTTTTAAAACATAAGTACATGAGGGTTTTATTAACATTTCTTAGTATTGATACATTTACTTTATATTATTATAAATTAATAGAAAATAAACAATGTGGCTCATTTCTAATTTCCCGTAACCATTTCAGAGTACTGAGATCGTCAAGACAATCAAGTTCAAGATTGTGTAGTATGACGACATTATTTGACTGCCTAGACCCCAAAAAGGGCTTTTTAGTGACTACATTTGTTTTTCCCTCTGTATCCCGGTCTAAATTTAAAAAAATTACTTACCAGTCTAAAACCTGATATCTAGCGTTTTCATAAGGTCCCTAAGAGAGATTTTTGAAATTTGCAATCTCACCCTAAAATTAAGGATATTTTACTCAAGAACAAAAAAAATATCAAACTTTCCCAAAATTAGATTAAACACAATTTTTAAATTCGAATATAAGCACTGTTTATTATTAAAAACACAATGATGCATATACTTTTCTAATGTAATATCTTCAAGGGTGCTCTACATAGGCAGAAATTAACAATTTTGATCAAATCTTCAATTCTCTTTGTGATACAAAATAACTTAACATTGTATAGTTGCAGTACTTTAGATACAAAAATTTTAGAAAATGTATTTAATAAGATCAAAAATTTCTGAGTGAATATAAATGATAATATATTTTACAACAGTGTATTATTAATTTTCCCATATGTTTAATAGTGAGATTCAATGTTATTATACTCCCATTATTACATATAGTTTAGATACAGTAGCAAGAGTTCCTTGCTGTACACCATACCATTAAAGATTGTAGGCATCTAGTATCATTTCGATTGCAAGATTATATTATCTCAATGTATTTATATTTTATTTAAATAACTCTCTAAGAAAAACGCTCAATAGACTTGTCAAAAATATCTCACCAATCAATCAATATCTTTTAGCTATTTAGTTAAACATATAATTAAACACGTATTACTCTTAACGGTAAACCATTATCGACATTCTGGTGACACTCAACGAGTCTATAATGATCATCATATTCTGCCACGGTTCTGGTAACCTTTAAGAAAACTGGGCGTGCCTTCTTTTGTGGGAAAATAATTAACCCCCTTCCGCTGTCTGCTTTCAGTTAATTTCGTTCAGGCTTCGTCCCCGGGGAAGTATCAATTTTGTGTACACAGTATAGTAACTTTAGAAAGTTGTGTTGCACAGCTGTGTCGAGGATTTACATCACTGCGTAGATTCGAAGCATAATTTGAAATAGTGAACAATTAATGGTAGTTTAAATGTTGCACAATCCTATAGAGTCAAGTCTATATACATATTTATTTGTACCTTATATAAAAATATATAAATATCATATAATAATAAAAAATAATCATAACGATACTAATATAACCATATACAAAATTTAAAATATGCATGTATATTAAAATAAAAATACAGATTTTTTTATACAAAAATAATTATTATTACTATTACAAATATTATTCAAGCTTTTATGAAGTAAAATTATTTTATTCGAAGCCAATTGATTCTACATTCAATATGAAACGTTTGCAATGTCTAATTGAGGTTAAAATTTTATATAAAGGGTTTTGAAATGAAATCATTTTTTTAAAAAAGATCTATTTATTATTGTAGACCAGCGGTTCCCAAACTTTTTGAATCGCGGTGCACTTTTAGGAAGATAAATTTGTCACGGACCACTATAGTTGTTTTGATGCTAAAGGGATGCACATTCAATTTTTTGCTATATTTATCTAATGGAATTTCTTAAAGTTGAAAATCAATATTTTTATCGTTTAGTAAAAGCATGAATTATTTTAGATTTCTAAATAGCTTAAATTTTGATCTAAATTTATTTTCTCCTATTGAAAACCATTGAAAATTGTAACTTCGTTTTCTCAAAACAACAATTTTTCACATAAGTGTCCTTGGTATAAGAGCGACGATATTTGCACATAGACTCTACATATATAGATACTAAACCGAATTACAGCAGTATTCACGATGGAAACGAATGTTTAAGCATTTGGGCATGTTAAAAATCAAGTTTTATTTCATTATAAATGTTATTTTCTCGCTTAATTTCAGAGAAAAAAGAAACTTAACTAGATAAACGCAAAACAACAACCAAAAACATAAATTAACCTAAAGAAACACATTTCATAACGAATTCAAAGCAGGTATTGTAAATCCTCAATGTTACCCACACAGATAGTTCTAAAATCATTTTCATGTCGGCAAAAAATAAAAAAGTCACTTGTCATAAAAAGAGCATGATAAAGTACAGACCGCGAACTTAAATTCCGACAAAAGAGATGTGACAGCTGTGTTTTGATTTGCACAATGTGGCTATATCTGGTTGAATTTGGGACAGTTGCAATTGAATATCTGGCTTTACGTTGAGCTGTAATCTTTTGTTTTAGTAGATACATAGGCTGAGAATCCTGATCCATATAAGTTAGTTATTGCAAACGTAAGAAGGATTATTCTCGCTCTATCTGACAAAACTTCAAATTCATCTCGTAGCTGACATCAAAATTCAGATAATGAATCTTTAGTTGCAAAATTCTCTTATACTGCAGAATCTGATGTCAAATCATTCAAACACTTATACTACTTCGATGTCAGATTGGCTTTTCCGACATTAAAATAAATAACATGGCACTGTTATTTGATTTGTTTTTACTCTCGACTGTACAATGACTGAACTTAAACTTACTGAAGGTGCGAAGAAACACGAGTTTTAAATATGCGATAGAAAATTCCCAGAAAATTCTGGAAAGGTGTCAAAGCTAACAATCGTACCCGAAAGCGTGGATGAAGTTCTCAGAGAGACGGGTTGAACTTGCACCCTCTAGTCTATCTGTCTAGTTTCGCCACGTGCAGTCTATAAACAATCTCTACCTAATACTTACCTATACACAGTTCATGAACGCACAAATTCATATTTTTGATATTGTCACATTTTATTTATTTGTATTTCCAACCTATTCATGGAGCACTTGGAGATGTTTTGTGGAGCACAATTTTGGAACCGCTATTGTAGACATGCAATATGTTTTATAATATTTTCATTGAAATTTTTTGTATTATATTTCAATCTAAGTTGATACATCAAGCTATTATCACTACATATAATTCAATTATTTCAATTTGTTTTATTTAAACATTAAATTGATTTAAATAAATATTACCAAGCTAAATACATTTATGAATATATATATAATTATATATAATAATATATATAAAATATATACGTATTTTGGAGGCTAATATTTTTTTATGGGTGAAGTTTAGTATTTGTTTAGACAACTTTATTTTTCGAGACAATGTTGAAGTTTTTTACTATCCGAAGTTCTGTATAAGAGTTAAAGATGACTATATAATAGGTAAGAAGAGGCGGGGTGGAATAATTTAAAGAAAAAGCATCCTTAAATCAGTTAATGGGGCATGGAAAAATTACATCTTGGAGGTGAAAATATATTCTTTCAGTACAGCCTGTACTGGATTTTAACCCTAATATTCCTTAAAAATCAATCAAATGCAGTGTGAGCTAACAACTTAGACCACTCAGCCATCATTCTATGGGGAAGGAAATCATAATAATAAATAAGGAGAAAGTCATTCATGTGTTTTTTAAAACATTTTTGTAGTAGATAAACTAAAAGTGACCCGCTTCGGGGGCCGCTTGGTCAAATACGCTTCTCTCGTGTTATATTAGAATTCCGAAGACGAAGAATAAGGGTTAAATCCCAGTCAGGTTCGTTGAGGGTTGTTTTCCTAATGTAATTATTACTATTAGCACCGCGTCTTACTACCCGTTCGTGTATACGCACTTAAGCTAATGTGTAATTATAGGTGATTGTAGATGAAATGAAGGACCTACAGTTTAACGTGGAATCCGAACCAGGGTGGAGGCCTGGCATTCCCACATTCACAAGGTTATCTTTATGGTTTTCAACTCTCACTTAGAGAAAATGTGTATCACCTCCTGTAATTACAACATTTCATAAACCGTAACACATTATGTAATTACTACATAGTCGTATAACCTGGAGGTTCAGTAAGACAAGGTACTAAATAAAAAGTGTTTGTAGCTCATACCTATTTTAATTTTTATTTTACTATCTTACTTTTACTTTAAATAGGCGTGGAATCCCAGGTCTCCACCGTTGTTCGGATTCCACGTTAAACTGTAGGTCTTTCATTTCATCTCACAATCACCCTACCATTACACATTAGCGTAAGTGCGTAAAAACCAAACGGGTAGTAAGACTTGGTGCTAATTATAATTTAAATAAGCCTATCTTTGATGGGAAGAAATCAAATTAAAATGTCTATATTGATCAATCGTCGAGTCATATTCTTACGGGGAAAACTGATTACGAACTTTCTAGAACTACAAAATATGTTTCACAAATAATAAAACGCAATTTCTTTCAACAATCATAGGTGTACAATGACGTGAGCACCTTTGTCTGACCCAATACAATACGTGTCAAATACTTAAGAGCTTCGTTGGAAATCAGAATCGTTATGCGCCCTATTTTACAGCTACATTCTTTTCTCACTTTCCGCCCCTATTTCAATCATTCCTCCCTTCAGGAATGTGTGGTGTTTTAGGCTTTCATCAGAACATCAAATATTGTTTGATGGAATAACAGTGAAATGCTTTAATTGTGGTCGAGTATAACAAATATTTGTTTATGAAATATGAACCTCTAGGGAAGGCGCTAACATTTGAACAGGTTTAAATTAAAGTCCATCCCAATTCAATGCCCTATTTGTCCAAGTCATCACTCTCGTGGTAGATTGTCCTGCTGATGACGGGGTATTCGGGGTTTTAATCCCAAAAGGATCTACTGAGAATGGATTTTCCCTAGATGATTTCTCACTCTTTTACTACGCAAATGTGAATCTATTTCCTTTCATATACCAACACAATTGGAGTAGTTATATATTCAGAGTTTAAAAAAAGATTAATGAAGTTAACTTTTTTTAATTGCCAACTTAATATTTTATCAATAGACTACGTAAGTATATGTATATTTTTAGAATGGGTATGCTGTTTTAAGATAATCATGTATCTGCTACCAGAGTTTCTAACTTTTTTGAACAATATAGAGAAAAAAGATAATTCGTTTCAAAGTTTTAATTTTTACTCGTTTTGTTATTTTTTTGTAAGTAAAATAGGTTTGAGGTATGTGAATGACAATTCGTTTCATATCAGTTGAATTAATATTTGTTTCAAAATTCACTTTTTAAAGATTGAAGTGCATAAAATAATTTCATGCAAAAACTATCTATCCGGCTTAAGGGATTTTTGCAGATTTTGATTGTAATTTGAAATATATTTTATAGGTTTCTTTTACATGTCACAATCAACATGAGACCGACAGCTTTATTTATTCTCTGAAGGAAATTAACCTATAAATAAAATAAAATAGTTCAATATACTCCAAAGATATAAATAGTGAGTACATTATATTCGGCCTAAGGTGGTACAGCGATTAATTAATTAATTAACTTTTCAATAATCCCTTTAATATTTTTGTAATCTCTTTAATAATATTCAAGTTTTCAGGGCGTGAATATGTGACTTTAAGGGCAATTAAATTGAGAGATTATCCTACATAAAGAAGCGTTTCTTTAACTTTGTACGCTTGCTTATAACTGGAGAACTATTAAACCAATTTAGATGAGGTTTTAAATATAAATTAAAATATATTTGTTAAGGTTTTAGGTAATTTATCAATGAGCTATGCAATTATGAAGCTGATAAGTGACGTTAAAACCATTGTAAATAATGGTTATTCACATATTATAAACGAGGAATATTATAACTTATTCTAGCCAAGAAAAAATTCCATGAGATACTTTCATTGGAAATTTGACTAGAAATTAGGCCTATGGGTAATATTTGTAAAAAAATTAGTAGGTAAAGATAGTTGTTTAAATAATTCTCACATTTACTTGTAGCTGGAACTCGATGAAAAACTAAAAAAATAATAAAAATGTAAAATTTAATGTTAACGTGTCTGTAAACGCTAAACGTCAAGATCAAGTTACATTACTCTGAGACTTGGAGAAACTTTGATGTGCACTCCTCAAGCGTATTATTTTTATTTGCTTTTTTTTTGTAGTTTAATCTTAATTACTTAGACTGCTTGACCATCGGTCTGGGTAAACCAAAACTAGTTATAAAATTAAGTAAACTAATGAACACTTCTATATCGATTTTGTTTTTGTTTTAAAAGGTTATTTCAAATGTGTACAAGATATACTACTTAAGTAGTTGCAAGATAGTCAGAAAAAAATTCTTTAACAATTTGAATTGGTATTTTTTTATAGATTATTGAAAAAAATATTTAATCTATTCACGTTTCTTTAAATAATATTTTTGTCTCTTATAAATTAAAAAAATGGCTACTTTTATAAATAAATATATCTATAAGATGTACATTTGTGTAAAAAAAATATTTTAAACATATATTATTATAACCTTTCATGTCAAACATCAAAATGTTCTCTTTCATGGATGTTATATAGTTTAGCCTTGGAACTTGTTTAAAAAAAGTTTTAATCTTTTTAGTTAAGTAATTGGTATGTTTTTCACTAGGGTTAAATGTCTTGGTTTGTGCAAAACTTTTGAAAATAGACCTGAATCTTGTTATTAAATATTATCTAACAAAATGGCAATTTAAATTTCTATCAACAAGATTAAATCGAAGTTTGATTAATTGACTGTCATAGGCACTTTTTCGTTGTCAGAATGTTATTTTTATTTACGAAGCTTGAATGATGGCTGTTATTTTGTATAAAGTTTCTGATTTAGTTTATGTTTTATTTTAAATTAAAACACGATGATCTCTTATACAATATTTGTGTACGTTTAATTTAAATATCGTTTTTGTAAAAAAATTTAATAAACATGAGTAAAACAATGAAGTAAAAGTTTAATATTTGGTCTAGACGTGAGACATTTTATTCTAGATAAACTTGCAGGGATGTTTAAAGATTACTTTGTTTTTGGAAAGTTTTGAATTTCAGATCTACGCAATGGATGACCGTGACTAAAATTCTTTGACATAGGAGCTTAAGGTTTGACACTTAAGATCTATTAATCGGTTACCCACTTTGGTGGCCACGTGGGCTAACGCGCTACTCTCGTGTTAGTCTAGACGGCCGAAGATGGGGATATCGGAGATAAATCCCGATCGAGTGCTCTGGAGGTAATTTTTACTAAATTGTGTTCCTCTCTTTCTCCACGCAAATGTGGGTGCATTTCGTCAAGAATAAACATTCCTAATTTTAACTCACCAGATTAATTAGTCTATGGCATTTAACCTGAACGGGTAGTAAGATACGTTGTTATATATATAACAATCTTTTTTAATATCGATAGATTATGAAAAGCCATATATATATTTCTTCTATATTGTTTTATATTGTATGAAGATAAATGTACACTAAAAAGAGGAAAAGTTCCATTAAACACATTTTCCAGGAAATAAACTTAAATATCTCAAACTAGATATCGACTCCAACAAAGATATATTTTGAATTATATTCATTTTGACAGAAACATTTTTTAACTATAATTTAAAATGTATTAGACAGGTTTCATGACTGTCTACAGATGATAGCATTAACTCAATTTGAATAATTAATATTGGAATTCCCCCCTTTACCATTAATGTTATGGTGGATCAAATATCTATAAATATTGTGATAATAGTTTCTATTGTTGGTAGTAATACTTTTGATTGGATTTATGAAATCATTAGAACGAGAAATATACTTACACGTATTACTCTCTAAACAAAAATGCAAGTATTATTTTATATAAAAAATATATCAATGCACTCAATATATTCTATCTAAATGGCTAATATATTGTATAAATCTAAACAAAGGTTCAAAAACTTATTCAGAAATAAAAACCTAAAAGCTGAACATTTATAAATATAAGAATGAAGTTTTAATTGTTATAGTGAAATTCTTAGAAATTATTAATAATCTTAAATACTATTTGTAAGCTAGCGGCAAAGTTTTAAGGATAAAACCCTGTTAGTTTTAGTTACGAAAGTAAACCTTGCAACCAAATAAATTAAAAAAAATTAAAATCTTTCCAATTAGGCTAATTTTTGCAATTTTTTTCATTATTAACTTAAAAGGATATAACAAACACAGTGTTTATATTTGATTTATAAAATAAAAAAGCTATATTCTATCAATATTCTTATATATCCACCTTGATAACTATTTTAAATATTTTCCACTTCATCCAAGTAAAGTGTTTGACTGAAAAGTTATTGAAAAATCCTTCAGCCAATAAAATAATTCTGAAAGTATTTGATTTAATTTATATATTCACCATTTTGAAAATAATTTTTTATTAATAATATATTACAGAACCAGAACACCAATCTTTTTTGTTTGCAAAAAAGGTGATAAAAATGACAGTCCTTTCCTATAACTTCTTTTTCCGATGAATGGCATTCCAATATAAAACTCACGTCCCATCTTAAATGGAATCTCCGTCTCCCCGATCCACACCAACACACACACACCACACACACACACACACACCACCACTCAGACATATACACGCACACACAAGTACATGTACGAGAAAGCACACACTTTCATCCATACATGTCACTTCTCTTATTCCCCATTGTCACGATACATTCCTCTAGTCCACTGACAAGGGCTTCATACCACATCCTCCGAGCTACGACAGGGGCCATTGTGCGTCGAGTGTCACCCCTTCCTTCCCCCGTATCACCCACTACCAACCCTTGCGGCAACCATTATCAGCGACAATATCTTCACCCACACTCCATCCCGCGTCTTGGACCAAGCTGGCGCTACGAGGATGCTCTGTCGGAAGATCGTTACTCTCTTTTATCATTGAAGAGCATTCCCCCCTTCCCCCTCTCCAACATTTCCTCACATATACTAGTCCTCTTTCCACTAGGTTATGTCTCCGGTTCATTTAAGTTCGGTTTCACAAAGTAGGGTTAGGTTAGTAAACATCCTTGGGTCTACACAGTTCTTCAATGTGTTTCCGGATGTGTTGGAATGGAAGGGTTGGTTAATACTGGAAATGGGACTCTTAAATCCTCGATTACATGAATCTCTTGAATCCTATGATATTAGAGAAATTCTATTTTTGTAAAAATATCAAAATTTCGAGTATAGTAGTCATAATACTTTGACTTCAAACACCAATTTTAAGCATTTGGTAAAATAAATTATGTATTTGTGTACTTGATAAAAAATAAAAGCATAAAAAAAGATAAAAGTGTATCAATATAATTAATTTACATAATCCGCACCCTCTTTGTTGCTTATTATTATTAGCACCGCGTCTTACTACCCGTTCGGGTTATACGCACTTACGCTAATGTGTAATGGTAGGGTGATTGTGAGATGAAATGAAGGACCTACAGTTTAACGTGGAATCCGAACCACGGTGGAGGCCTGGCATTCCCCACATTCACAAGATGTCTTGTCAGAGGTGAAGGAAGGGTTTGGGAATCAGATAAATGTGATGCCAGGACCGAGGATTGAACCCCGGCCGCCAGCACAGAAGTCTGACACCTTAACCCTAGACCGCCAGGTCACCCTCTTTGTTGCTTATTACGTAATATAATGACTAACAAAATAGTATATGTTGTTGGCAGTAAACCATAAAACCAAACTTTAAATTCAATTTTAACTATTTTCACTTTTAATTTATTGTTCTAAAGAAAATTTATATTATGGCTTCAAGATTTAAATTCAATAAATATATGAGAATAACTCTAATGGGTTAGAGATGAGAAACGAAAACTTTTGGAGCTTGTATACCTGCATTTTCGTGGAAGGATACTGGTAAACCATTTAGGAAATACCACCCTTTAGTAGACCCAACTGAGATTTAAACCCCTATCAAAATAACTTCAGCTAACCAGTCTAAAACTAGACTGACACTATAGACCATTTGGGAGCAGAAACGGGTAAAGATTTTTATATTATTTATTAAATTAGTTATATTGATTGGTTGCAAAATAAGTTTTCCCTGCTAAATCTCTTTTTAAGGCAAAGCAATTAGCTTTCCTACTATAGCTTTTAAAGCATTTCAATATGAGCTAATCTTCCAAAAATATAGGATATAATGGTTGTTTGATTACATTAATGAAATGAGCATATTAAATTAACAGCAACTTTATTATAAATAGTAAGGAGGTAGAATATTAGGTTTAAATTTGAAATGTATTAATTGTGGCTGGAGGGTTAAGAGTTTTCTCTCATTTTATTTGTTAAATCATGTGTAATACTTTAGAGCTGCCTGAGAACTTTTCGATTTCTTTATTATAATATATTTCCTCCAAAAAAAAAAATTATAAGACTGTATTAATATATTGTAGCAAATAAACTATTTATATGAATTTATATTTATATAAGTGAATTATTATAAAATTAATAAGTTAGTACCCGCCTCTGTGGCGTAGTTGGCTAACGCGCTTGTCGTGTTGAGCCCGACTGTGAGGACGGTGAGATAGAGGTTCGAATCTCGGTCGGGTGAACTGGGGGTGGTTTTTCCTAAATGGTTTTCCACTCTCCTCCACGCAAATGCGGGTTCACTTCCTTTAATTCAACCTTCCCAATTCCTGATCCATTAGCGTAATTAGTTCTTAAAGCGTATAACCTGAACGGGTAGTAAGACGCGGTGCTAAATATTATTATTATTATAATAGTTAGTATCATAGTTTAGGGAACATATCTAGATTTGAAAAAAGAAAAACTATTATCATTTTTATTACTATTATTATCATTAACACTATACTTTTATTACTATAATCACTATTATTATTTGTTCTAGCCTTTGTCAGTGAAGTTTAGACCTCCTATGCACCCTATCCACTGCCTCCTTCTTCAGCTCCCAGAATGTTCTTCTTCCCAAGTGTTTCATTCTCGCAACAATATATGAAATATAATAGAATATTTATTTTACTATACTCTAGCGATTATTTTTTGGTATTTACTAGACATTAGTAAGTGAAAGAATCCATAAGTATTTCTTATTGAATGATATTAGATTTAACTTATTTAGAAACTTATTACTTGACTAAATATATAGGTTTAAATTCATTTAGTCTTTTACTTCTATGTTCGATATTAATAATACTTTAAAAAATTGTTCAAGCAGAAATATATTTTTATCGATATTTTAAAAAGATATTTTCAAATATAAAATATATCTTTACTCTAATGATATTTAGTTTCATGATAGTAACACAAAATAAACTTGATTTTTTTAATATTATAATATTCTCCTATTGACCTTAAAGAGAAGAGAGATATGACAGTTAAACAATATTACTTCTTTCCCTTTGTAAACTGGCATAAAATGTTATATAATTCAAATGTAAAGTCAGAATAGCTAAATTAAATAATAATATATTTAGAAAATGTGACAAATAAAGATATGTTCGCATTCCCTATTTCAACCTTAAACAAAGCATCTAATTAACAATTCTGGTTTATTTAATATATAATGAGATTTTTTGTAAGGAATAACACATTTTAATAATTTAATATTCCTCTAAAGATTTAAACTATATCGAGATCATAGCATTAGTTATTTCTCTTTTTATTAAATTTAGAAAATAAAAATATTAATATAACATTTAAAAAAGTTTAGATTTTAAGTGAATCTAAGTTTAATAAATGGTTAGTAAATATTAATCTAATCCATAACGTTTGTTACACATATTGTATGTATTATTATTTGTCAGAAGTCAAAATTAATTTTATTTGGGAAATTTCAATGTATTTCAATCTCTTTTCTTGTTACTTTCCCTCAACACATCGGAGAGAAAGTATTTTGATTGACAATAAAATAGAACACAAGATTTTTTTTAATGTCGACGTTTCATGACTCCTTGAAACCAAAAATGTTGTTTCACAATGCCACCCATCTGTCTGTACCTCGAGCAAGAGCCGAAAATTATTTTACTGATTTATCTAAAATTTTCACAAGGTACCTTTAAGGTCTTTTGAAACTTAGATGTCCAACCCTAAATTTAAAGGTATTTTATTGAAAGGGCAAAAATATAAAAATTTCTATTTTCTACAAATTTGATTTAAAGATTTTGATTACATTTTATATCTAAGATAGTTTTTCAATATAAACAAAATGTCTATTCTCATTTTCCAGAAAAATGACTTTAGGTTAATTTACGTAGGGAAATTTTTCAATTTTTATCATTACTCCACTTATAATTGAGATACGAAATAGCTTTTCATTGAAAAGTGGTAGTATTATTAGAGTTAAAATTATTTAATTTAAAATGTTTTTATAAAAATAACCATTTCTGCACTATAAGCAAATATAATATATACTTTTGAATTCAGGTATCTGTAAATGAATTTATTCCTATGCAGTTTCTATGGACAAAGATGTTTCTCTTTTTTTCAATCTTTCTGTAACCGTGTTCTTAGTTTCTAATGCCGTAAAGTAACAGTTTAATTATTTCATACATGATCTTTGGTGTGGTGTTTTTCACAAAAATGTGTGGACCTTTTATTTCGTTTCACAATGCCTACGAGTTTTTAGTAAATGTCTATTTAAATATAAAAGTGTGAGAAAGTCTATGTGGTGCACGCTACCATTTATGTTATTAATTTTAAGCATACATTTTTTAGTAAGATTATGCATCCTATCATATCTTTAATTCCTCCGCTTGAACAAATTTTGTACTTGAAGCTATTTCCACGTCTCACTATCTGATCAGGTCATAAGTATATGTGAGAATAACTGTAATGGGTTAGGGATGAGGAAGGAAGCACTTTAGAGGTAAACTTCTTGCATTTGCGCAGAAGGAGTGTGGGAGACGTTTTAGTAAAACCCAGTCTTAGTAGACGCAACTGAGATTTGAGCACCATTCTCCTCATATTCAGAAGTCCAACCTAACACTAGAACAACACCTTATACAATTCTGTCACTTAAACGGGTTTTACTTGAATTAAATACAATAATTAAACAGTAACAGAAGCATTTTAACAAATGATAGCTCTTACTTTGAAACCAATCTACATACAATTGTTTATTCTAGACAAGAGCTCGTAGTTATTTTAGTTCCCACATGCAGTTACGAAAGCACTGTCGTAGATCTCAGTCACTAAAAAAGTTTATGTTTGAGTTCAGATGATCTCCATTTCAAAGACCCTTGTTAAACGTTGACAATGTCACGGAAGTTAACTTGGTCCTTACTTTGTGAACTGCCCTTGAAGCTTTCTAAAGCTCATACAACCACGAACACGTCTTCTTGATCGAGGTCTAGTTGACAGAAACCCTTCAACTTCTTTGTGTTAGCCAGATATACAACCAAATGAAGGAAGTGGCCCTACAGCCCAAATGTCATGAGAGGTGACTTTAAAACAAAACAAACATAATTTTACCGCCAAGAGTGATACAAATTTAGTATATTATTAATATATTTTTTTTTAAATATTAATAATTAAATCAGGTGACCTGGTGGTCTAGGGGTAAGGTGTCAGACCTCTGTGCAGGCGGCCGGGGTTCAATCCCAGGTCCCGGCACAGATTTATCTGATTACCAAAACCTTCCTTCACCTCTGACAAGACATCTTGTGAATGTGGGGAATGCCAGGCCTCCACCGTGGTTCGGATTCCACGTTAAATTGTAGGTCCTTCATTTCATCTCACTCTCACCCTACCATTACACATTAGCGTAAGTGCGTATAACCCGAACGGGTAGTAAGACGCGGTGCTAATAATATAATAATAATAATAATAATAATAATAATAATAATAATAAAATAATAATAATCTATATCAAAAGTAGTGGCTGTAGATCATATGATTTGAATAATTAATGCGGAAAGTAGATTTAATTTTTTTCGTTCTCAGAAAACGAACCTTCCTATGAATATTGAATTGTATAAAATCAGACTTTATTGGATACATGGACATTTATTTTATATAGAAATGTTCCTTTTTCTATGGAAAAAAAAAGTTTGTATGTATTTAAAAGGGAAAAAATTTATGGTATTGAGCCCTTTGTCCATAATTTCTTAGGCGAAATGTTTATACAGCAGTAATATCTCTATCATTTTACATTCAATAGTCAATATTTACCTATTTTACTTGTATAAATTTATGAATGATAAATTTAATAGGAATGCGATAAATATAAGAGGTACAACCTCTAATAATATGTCGAAAAATTTAACTGGAAATCAAAATTTTAATGAAGTGTGTATCCTTATGGACCCAATATCGATCTTTTTATTGTCCAAATATACAAATGAGAACTTTAATTCTTCAAAATCAAACTATAACATTTAAAACCGGGAGTAGAAAAAAAGTTTTACATAAGTATAGAGAAATTTTTTCTTGGCCTTGCTAGTGTATATTATTTCGTTTCACATATATTAAGGTGTGGCAGAAGGGAGTGCGAAAAATTTTACAGTTTTTATAGCAATTCATTCTGTTCTACAAAATAAATCAAATATTTCTCCAGTAGCAACATAGAGTTTAAATCTCTGCACATGCTAATATCAACAGATCTTGAATATATAGCAAATATATTATGGAATTTTGTCAAAACATTTCCTCTTTATTTAAAAAGTTTGGACAAAATTCCAGGACACATTTGATATATATTCAAAATCTATTGATATTATCATGTGCAGAAAACTAAACTCTATGTTGCTACTGGTAGAAATTTTGTATTTATTTTGGCAAAAAGAAATTGTAATTCTATAAAAACTGTAAAAACACTTACGCTCCCTTCTGCCGCACCTTAAGAGCTTTGAGAAAATATCTCAATTTTTAAACAATGGTGTGAGAAAGTCCTTGCGGAGCTCCGTACCATGTATTTTACTTTCTCGCTATCTTGAGCTGCGTACACACTAGAAGTAGAGGCATCGCGAGGACGTGCCTTTCGTGTGGATGGTGAGCAGAGGTATGGTGATCGCTCACATCTTCCTCGGCTCACTGTGCGGGCCTACCTGCCGGGCTGTCGGCACATCAAAGCGAGGAGTTGCTCTGTGCGCGCTAGTATGGACGCCGCTTTTGTCACATCTACCTCGCGTTTTTCTAGTCGTGAGTGCATTTACGTTATAGTGGCTTTAGGTATCAACAATAAAATTGATTGGGAACAGGAAATTAACGTAAAACTAATTGGCTAGTCGGAGAAGAGACAATCTCCATTGGGCAGGAACATCACCGTGAAAGCTAAACGTCCATATGATGAAATTGCAGGTATGAAAGTAGAATTAATTTTTTTTACTTATGCTATATTTAATCCCATACAATTAAATATAAAGTCTTTCTCCATCATCTTTGTGAATTTTTCAAATTTCTCAACTTGATCGAGGGTAATATCCTTTAAAAGACCTGTGCTATTGCCTTTTAATCCTCGCTTATGTAATATATAGTTGTGATGCACATTTTTTCATTTAGATTTTCAACCTGATAGTTTTTATGGTAAAACTCACACAGGCTGCTGTGGTGTTGACGTCCAACATCGTTGTTGCCTACTTTTAAACATCATAGAAAAGTGTAGCACAGACGAAGGCATTCCTCTTGCGTCTTCGTATAGGGTTCATGGTATGTCAGCTTGTGCGCCCTCGTTATGCCGGGTTAGGCCTTGCCGTGCCTCTGCTATAGTTTTTTCGCAGATTTATAGGTAGAGAAAGTATTGTGCTCGTCAAAAAATAGAACTAGAGTTTTATTTTTATAAATTGTCAACGTTTTATGACCACCCCCTTCTAAAATTAAAAAAAGAGTTTTTTTGCAACTCCGTATGTTTATCTGTACCTTGGAGTAAAGCCTAAACTATTTTACCGTCATGCTAAAACTTAGTATATAGAGTTTTCATGGGGTTGCCACAAGAGGTCTATGGATAACCCTAAAATTAGGGGTAACTTCCTTAAGGGCGAAAATAGAGAAAATTGATTTTATTAAAATTGGTTTCAAGGATCATGATTAAAATTCTTATCCAGGCGTTGATTAAGATTACACACAAAATGGCGATTTTCATTTTTCCATAAAAATTACTTTTAAAGTACTTTACTGAAGCAGAAATTTCCAAATCTACGCAACTATTTGAGATACTTATAACATATCATTGCCAAATTGTAGAACTATGAAAAATAAAAAAAAACTTTATTTGAAATATATTATTATAAGACAATTAGTTTCTAAGATATTGACAAACATATTAATACAAATTTGTGAGCTTTAGTTGCACAGATATACTCCTTAAGTTTTAACACAATAATTCTCTAATGCCATAGAGTAAGTTTTTTCACCCCTATGAAAACTACCCTTAATTAGGGTTTGATAGCCACTAACAAAAACCACTCGGGTCAACCCTATGTAAACCCTAGATACCAAACATTTTCCCAATAGGTAAAATATTCTAGGTTCTACTTTGAGGTTCAGACAAAAATGCAAAAATCAATTTTACAGATTCGGGTGGTCATGAAACGTCAAAATTAATCGGAGTCTCTAGTTCAATTCTTTTGACGATCACAATATAATCCTTTCTAGTATTCCCTCAAAATAATTTTACTCGATGGACTGCTGCGAAAACAAAATGGATTTAAACCCCAACCATAGACCATTGGATCACTTAAGTGGGTCGGTAAATTTAGATTTACAACTGTACAGTACATGCCTATGTGGCCACGTGGTCTAACACGCAACTCACATGTTCAACTAGACTGATGAAGACGAGTGGATTGGTGTTCGATCCCAGTCGGGTGTAACGAGAGGTTTTTCCGAAATGTTTTTCCACTCTACTTCCACGCAAATGCAGGTATATTTTCTCTAGATTAAAACTCCTTTATCCCTAACACATTAGTGTAATTAGTATATAGGCATATAACCCAAACGAATAGTAATACGCAATTACAAAAAACTACGGTTTCCCTGTTTCTATAAAATTAAACATTTCTCTTGTGTTTGATAGGTCTGCTGATGACGAGAGTACTGGGTTTTGAATCTTAGTTGGATCTACTAAAGGCATTTTTTCCTAGATGGTTATCCACTATCCTTCCACTTAAATGCTGGTAAAATACCTCTAAAATGTTTCCTTCCTCATCCTTACCCTGTTAGAGTAACTATCATATATACGTTTAAACTCGTACCAAGAAAAACTTATAAATTGAAAAAAAAAGTGTTTCAAACATGTATACGTGTATATTCTAAAAGTCCTTCCTTTCTAAAATTCGATCAGTCACTTAGACCTTTAATCCATTGAAAGAGCCTTGAAACTCCAAGTAGAGGTAGAGAGGTACACACGATTGAACAAAGAGGGAACAACCTTGATTGCTATAAAGTGTGCGAACTTTGCTCCCAACTCACTAACATCTTTTGGGTTCCATTGATACAAGGTTCTATAAACTGTAAACTTGTTTACAGCACCTCTAAAGCATCTATCGATCGAACAACTAAAGGATAAATACACATTTTCACTGGTAAATCTCTTGTAAGAAATTTCTATCCCAGAAACTTTCTATCTCACTTTACCATAGCTAACTTTCGTAGAAGAAACAAAATTAATACACATATATATATATATATTTAAATTGATTAATTTGAAGAAATAAATATTATATTAAGATATAAGGTTCTAATTAATCAACCAGAAATCAAATAATCGTCAATTTGTTTATAGTTACTAGAGTTTTTCTCCTCTTTTCGCAAAAATTTAAAGGAATTATGAAATTGAAAAATAATTATCAAATAATATATTTTGCTCATTATGAACCCTGTAGAGTAGCAAGCTTAAGTCTAAATTAATTAATGTTTGTACATTTCATTAGATAGGATTATTGTCAAATTCATCAATGTAAATGACATGTATATGTTACTTTCCATAAAAGATAAAAAAGATAAATGTACCATAGTTAAATACATCTTACTTACTCTATGGCATTAGAGACTCGAGTGTCCATTGCCACGCCAACAAAAGTACGTAAAAGTATAGTCCACCTCATTACACACTATCTCTTTCAGGTCCATTCTAAGTTATCCTCCCATCTTCGTCTATCTTTTCCGAATGGTCTCTTCCCATTGGGTTTACAAGTAAATATCCTGAACAAGGTTCTAGAATCTCCCCTTTACGCTGCATGTCCTGCCCACTGTACTCTACGAGGCTTGATTAATCTAAAAATGTATTGTGATGAGTACAGGGTACGTATCACAACATCATATAACCTCCTTCAATCCCCAATAGTCTCATTCACTTTTGGAACAAATATTTCTAAGTACCTTGTTTTAAAATAACCTAAATTGTTGTCGTCATGAAAGCTAAGATGTTACGATTTACACCCTTAAAGAACAACTAGTGAACTTCTTTTTTTTAGTTTTAAATTCCTTAAAAGCAGGAGAGATATTATTAATTTACTCATCGAGTAATAGCATGCGTTTACCAACTATATTCATTTCCTAATTTCCAATCTAATTTAGTTATTGCTAGTGAAAATCGTTTCAAAATAGTTAAAATCTTTAGCTCTGTCAAATTATATGTTGTTAATTAATTAAATATATAAATATCCACAAACATAAGCTTTCCTATGTTGATGTCTATTGAACTTATAACAGTGGCTTTATGGCTATGGGCAGGGAATGGAAAACCTAATAATAATAATAATAATAATAATAATAATAATAATATAATTTTTAGTGATTAAACTACCATTAAAATAATTTAGTTAAGAAAAAAGAAGATATATAATTTTTGGTAATGTAAAATAGTACTTCGACACCAATTTTGAACAAAATAATTTGAGCCCTTTTAAAATAGTTGTACAACAATATTTAAAGGGTTATAAATATTACATATATTCGATTAATAATAAAATTGTTAGAGCGTATTTTTCAAATTAAAAAAAAACTGTCACTAGTTAACTATTCTTAAACATTTTTCCTTCCTACCCTCCCCCCCTCCAAATCATGTATACAGTTTTAATTGTCATGCAAAAAACATACTTCACACATATTTTCAACAAAATCCTTGAAGCATTTTTTAAATATTTCAAATTTTTACCCAAAACCCAATTATATAGTTTTATTTAGAAGGTCAACCACTCCTTAGATTTACATTTTAAACAGTTTTTAAAAATTGTACATTAAATTAATTCATTCATCAGTAAACTACCCTTAATTTGAGGGTTAGGATCAGAATTTAAAAAAAAAGAATCCCTTTCTGTAGTCCTATAAAATCTAAATATCAAGTTTGGACCAAATACACAAACATTATTATTCGTGTGAGGGACAGACAGGGAGACAGAGATACATTGGGTCAGACATAACAGTAAAATCAACTTTTTCAGGTTTGGACACACATAAAACCTAAAGATTCATTATAAACTTGAGCTAAAAAATGTTCCTAATTACAATACTCTCTTGATATGAAAGAGTATAAATATGGTTTATTCAAATTCTGTAACGTACGAATAAATTAAATTAATTATGTAACTTATTCAGTTTTTCTTGTTTTAGCAGCTGACCTTCTGAACCATAAAGATGATTAATGGTGATGGAATGGTGATATTTCATCAATTAGATAAAACGACCATCAATGAATTGTTTAATATTACCAAACAAAATTTCTAATTTATCATTTTTGTTACACATTGTATATACTGTACATGTGTGTTATTAACTAGATTTTAAACTGTAGTAAATTTTACCCAACCTAATAAATACAAAACCTTCAATTATTTGTAACAGCATTACAGGTTAGGCTTTGTTAGGTTGGGATAGATTGTTATAAATTATATTTCAATCACTTAGTTAAATTAATTAAATGTGGCTAAGTATGAACAAACTAAATTAATTTAATTTTTAATAAAGAATTTAAAATAATTATCTATAGAGATACTATGATTTATGTGAAAACTGTAGGGTTTTTCGGTATCCTTGTTCTCTCATTTGATCCTTCAACGATTTTAACCCTTATTTCTCACGAGATTTGCACTCTGGAAACAGCCACAAACGATTGACCATGGCTAAGAACTGGCTGGGGAAGATAAATAGGCCTACCAACCTTACCAAAGGTTTGACTTTGTGAATTGTTAGTAGTCAATGAGAACGCTAGTTAAACCAGTAACTGTCTCCATCTCTAAACAAAATATATAGGGCCAAAATGATTTTTGATATTCAAAACACACATTCACTTGAGATGAAATTGTTAAAATGGTTGCGTATATTAGATTTGCATTCAATTTTGTCACTGATATGTGGGTTACATTACATAGAACCTGTTTAGTATTAAACACACACAAACCTACAATCAAACATTAATTTTATTTAAAGAGGTTATATCGTTTGATTTTATGCAGTGTAGGATGACCTGGTGGTCGAGGGGTAAGGTGTCGAACTTCTGTGCTGGGGTACGGTGTTCAATTCTCCATCCTGGCACAGATTTAACTGATTACTAAATCCTTCCTTCACCTCTGAAAATACGTGTATTAATCACATCTTGTGAATGTGAGGAATTCCAGGCCTCCACCATGGTTCAGATTCCACGTTAAACTGTAGGTCCTCCATTTCATCTCACAATCACCCTACCATTACACATTAGCGTAAGTGCGTATAACCCGAACGGGTAGTAAGACGTGGTGCTAATAATAATAATAATAATAATAATAATAATAATAATAATAATAATAATAATAATAAAATTCAGTGTAATTGGTTTGTATGGATACATAAATCCAGGATATGTAAATGTAAGCTCAAATTAAATATGTATATTTAACGTTACCTGTAAGATTTTCATTGATCAAAGAAACACTTTTTTGCTAAATAACACGAATACACATAAAATAATCCATAAACACGAATCACTGTATTATAATCTTCAATTTTTCTTTGGATGTGAGATTGGAATTTATATATTAGGTTATCCTTGCTTTTGAAGTGTAAATAATATGGCAACGAGTTAAATTAATAAATATATAATATTTTTATTTTTTATTAGTTTTTGGGATTGAAAAATATGTTTGCTTCTTGAGTAGTTCCTCTAACATTTCACCAAATCTTTGATTTCTTTCTCATTGATAAGTACTATTAAATTCTCTGAACAGCTATACATAATATATAAAGACACATTAGATGTTATTTATATATAGATTAGTATTTGGATAGCGAATATTCATGAATTATTTGTATCATTACTCTGTATTTGGCACCAAATCGATTAACTTCTAAATAGAATATCCTATCCGGTAAAATACCATTCATTGACGAAAAGTAATTATCATGTTACATCAACCAGGATAATAGTAGATAGGCAACAGGGCTCTAAAATAATACATTTTCAAAAATATCACATATATGAGATAGCATTTACAGTATAGCAGCAGTATTAACGACATGAACTAATTACTAATAGATTGAATGTACGTCATAATACACAGGGAGTTAAATATGTCATGTAAGAGTTTCAATAATTGACCAAACAAGGTGTGTTCTTGTTTTATCTTGAACATTCCCTATGTTTCATTTGTTCTGCGACTACTACCAAATGAATTGACATATTTTAACTTAATTTGGCAATCGCATTGATTATTTAACCCAGGACCAAATCTCATGCATCAAAATATATATGTTACGTTAAAGTAATACATTATTTACTATGCATAATGACCGGTTATTTTCCAAATTAGCCAATATTGGTGGTTAATGTGATTAAATACATGACATTTATTATTTTAACCGGTTATTTGACCTAACAAAAAATTATTTTGGTATAATTGGATAAATTATATAATTATAAAAGTTAGATTAGGCTAGGTTAGGTTAGGTTAGACGAACAGATTCCATGTCAAGATCACGTCCACATACAATAAAAGATGAACTTCAATTGATATGCACAACAGTATGACTCAGACAGGGAATCAGGTTCAAACTTACACAAACGTGAGATGAATCACTTTAACCAGAGGTTGCTGGTTATTATAAGTAATAACATGTTACTGTGAATAATTTGACTAAAACATCAAGAATTTATCATATTCACTAGAACCGTCTGTTATTATACATAATATCCTGTGATTATGTATGTTAACCTTATTTAGGGAATGACACACACACACACACACACACATATATATATATAACATATATATATATATATATATATATATATATATATATATATATATATATATATAGTGAGATTGACGTCCTAAGCCAAGTGAACAATAGTTATTCTATAACTGTGTTAATAGTATAGTATATAGTATTAATTATGTCTAACTTAATCACAGAGTAACGATATCAACCTAAGATCCAAGAATAAATTAACAATAGGAAACTGTAAATCCAAGAAAGAGTGAAATCCTAAGACTTTAGTAACATTAAGAAAATGTAACAATTCTCAACATGATGCACTTAGCCGTTTTGAAGGGAAGTATCGAGGCCAATATTTACAGCTCATTTATTTAGGCTCAGTTAAATATGATGAGAGCTGAAGGAGGTGTCATAGAACAGGGCGCATTGGTGGTTTAAGTTCACTGATAAAAGTAATGAATCTGTCGTAAGACAGAAATATAAAAATAATAATAATAACTATAATAACAATAATAATATACATGCTGGTAGTGCATTCTCTTCTTGAATAGCCATAAAAAAAACTTGCATCGTATGACTTGGAAGATATTAAATCCGTTTTTATATAAAATGTACTTTACATTCTACAACTGTAACGTTCTGGTATTTCGTTAAATATTACATTTATTTCTTATAACACTATCAGAATAAGGATGATAAATAATCGGAAAGTAGTCTCTTTAACGTTTATTAGATAACAACCATGTAACGTCATCCTAATGTTCCTTATATCTCTTAAAACAATTTGTAATTTTATCAGAAGTTTTTAATAATACTATTGTCCCCCAAATATGGTTTTAAGCTTTTCATAGTTCAACTTGTATCGGATATTATAATTATAGTGTTTATTCTAAAAGAAATTCGTATTATGTGGCATAGTTTACTCCTACATATTTTTTGTTTGAATTTTTGAAAATGGTTTTTTAACCACAACATCTCGTAGTGAGATTTGCTTACTATATATTTGCGACTCATTAATAAAATGAGTGACTCTTATTTTAAAACCACTTGTTCCTCTGATGTTTTATAAGAATATTTATTTCATTTTATTAAATATAACTACACATATGTGATGTTTATTTAAAGATCAGTAAATATTTAAATAATCTCTACCAAGATGTAGTAAGATGACCGATTATGGATGTTTAACTCTTATTTAATAAACAATTCTCATGATATTTTTCTTTATACATTTTGTCTTGTACACTAATATTTAAAAAGTAGATCGGTGAATATAACACAACTGGAACTGAAGGGATAAATTAAACGCCCAAAGGCCACAAACATTCATGTTGTGGTCAGTGATAAGAGGGAAAGTGCTTTCTCTTGTTTATATTGCCCAGAGAATAACGTGACAAGATGAGAATACACATGCACTCAGAACAAGATTATTGCCTCAAATAGATGAATGGTTTCCTGACAATGCATTTACATTCTTTATCCACGATAGGGCAACATGTCATTAAGTTAAATGGTTATTAATTGAAAGTAGGATACACTTATTAGGCTGACCAGGCAATTCCCTAAACTTGAACCCTATATTAAACATATAGGAACATTTTAAACAATAAGTTTCCAAGGCGAGGATCATTAATAATATAATAAATAATATACCATTGGAGCCACCACAAATATTTAGCTGAAATGGCTAGTATATATATTGAGCTCAGCCTCAAAGAGCTCAAACGGTGAATAAAGATAAGGTTGGGTGGATAAGTACGTGTGCCCAATATTTATGTAGTTTGTATATTACAAATTTTTGGTCATAATACATACAATATTTATATAGTATAAACACAAGAGTTTAATTTTATTCATATGTTGACCTCAACAATTCTTGAATATATTAAGTGGTGTCCCTGAATTTAATGACATCTTTTTCTCCTAATTTAGAATCTCTCCTCCAATGCTGCTATGCTCATGACAGATATACAACAACTGTTGAAGTCACCATATGAAGATAATTAAAGGCTATGATTCTACTGGAATAATATTTTATTGATTTAAAAAATATAGATATAAAAATAAATCGCGCCCCCTTCCACTCCACTTTATGGAGGGCAATAATACGAGTATTTAAGGTAACATTTCTCTTATAACTAAATATTAGTTATTTGATGACAAAGTTTTGCTTAGAGATGATTATATTATTGTAATAAATTATAAATAATATAAAATATAGATTCTCCCCATTTATTTAGAGGTGAGTTAATAAATTAGTCAGGGTTGTTATAAACTCTCTGTACAAACTTTAATGGGTGATAAAAAAAACCTCTAAAACCAACAATTTTTGTTAATAAATATATGTCCCCAAACGTCCCCCTTAAGTGCTAGAAGGTGCGATTTGTTCATACATTCAAGGCAGAAAGTGGCTTCTTATGCTAGATAAATGTCTGTCATCTTAGAATAAGTTAAAAGCTCAATTTTACACCTACTATGTCCACATTACGAATGACGACAGCAAAAAATAGTCATTTTATTTGCCAATAAACAGCACCCTGTAGTACCCTCGGGTGACGGCTTCAGACATAAATTCATCTAAGAAAACTGTTTGGTTTTAGTGTTCCATATCTCCTATTAAATGTTTATTGAGAATTTCAAATCACCTTGTATGCATGATTATATATAGCTTATTTTGAAATAGAAATGGCGTCACAGTGCATTTGAAAGTAGTTCTAAATTACCTTTATCTATTCAATGGCCAGGAGAGTTAGTTTCCCGGTAAAATCTTCATAATATTTGTATGATTCCATTACTCCCTGCACACAGCAGTTAAATTATATTGTTATTATGTAACCACTGTAAATAATGGTCCTCGGTTGTGGTCAAGAAGACAAACATTGCGATATATTTGATAGATAGTGATGGGGAGGTTTATGTGCGAGTCTAAATTGGGTGTACTGGGGGTTGTTTTCCCCTTGTGGCCTATCTATGTGATTTTGTCATTCACTCTTCATGCTATAACCACTGCAATTGCTTTAAATACCCTACATAGTTCTTTGATAAAATAGTTAAGAAAGCAACACACTATTTCTTAATATAACCTCTGGTTATACGCCCATATATTAAAAGCTAAAATGTTTAAGTGATGAGAAAGGTTAAATTTATAGGAAGTGTACTCGAATTTGTGTTTATGGAATGTGATAAACTATCTTGAAAACCATCCGTATTACTTCCGACCATTATACAGCCACGATCACTGTCACCAGCAGTATAACCTATTGTGAGAATAAGGTCTTAGACAATGCAGCCACCGAAGCAGGTAACCTTATGCATGAAAGGAAAATTCATCGTGTGATATTTATTAAGATAATGGCTGTTTCAAAACCATTAAATAATCATTTATTTAATGAGATTTGATTTTGGTACCATTAAAAATTACATTATTTGTTTGAGGGAGAGTATTTTATATATATATATATCTAAACAATAATTAATATAAACTTCAAAAATAATTTAATTATATATATATATTAATGGTTCCCAGGTTACCAGCTAAATAATGGGAAGTGGTAGCGGATAAAAAAAATTGAATTCAAAACTTATTTTGGAAATTTAGTTTTTTCGTTTCCTTTTCATACAAACAGCCCCCCCCCCCAAAAAAAAAGGTAAGTTTTTTATAAAATATGTTATTTATTTATTTTGTTGAAATTGGTGGTCTCAATTCCAGAGACAAGCATTGCGCCGATCAATGACAAATCGAGTGGCCAACTGACATTGTGTGACTGTTGTTTCTTCGCACGCTTGCGTTATCCTTTTGGTATTCAACACTTCATAATTTATCAATAATAATAATAATAATAAGGTTAAATAAAATTTACATGGAAGAAAAGGCACAGGTCTGCACGACTAATTCATCTTCCAGGAAATTAATATTAAGCCATTGCCAAGGACCTATGCCATAAACATATTTTTATTTAGTTTTTGGCTGTTTTCGCGAAAAGGAAGCTAAAGCGATTGAATCTCCAAAATACATTTTGAATTAGATTTTTGATCCACTACCACTTCTCAAAGTTTAGCCGTTTAACCCGGGAACATTCTGTAAATAACTATCTACTGAATAAAGAAACCATGATAATTTTGCATAATGCTTCGTTGAAAATGTTATACTCAAACTTTCTTAAAAATTTTGAAAAATTAAATAAACCAAAATGTAAAATATGTTAATGGACTGTCTTAGCAGAATGATGGGGAGTATTTCTTGGCACTGTGAGGTCACTTGTCACTTCACGATTACTTATAATGCCGCCCTCTTAATACAGGGTACATTTTACTATCATACGGTAGTGCTCCAACCATACATATATAAATTAATTATAGATAGATCAATAAGAGAGACTATTTTTTTACATTAAACCTTAGAGTTTGAAATTTTTTTATTTTGATTAGTTAAAATCCTTGCCATTTCTAAATATAAACTTTAAAACTTTAAAGGTAAATAATTTACCAAGTATGTGAAAAAACGCATAGAACATCTCAAAAGGCTACATGTGGCTTTAAGTCTTCAGGTTCCCCATCCTTGGCTAAAGACATGTTGATATTGTTTTATTTGGACACGAAGAAATCTTCTTGATAGTGAAAAATCTATTGATAATAATTTTAAATATATCTCTAGATAAGTTCATATCATCTGAAAAAGTTACATTCAATGGATGATTTCAATATATTATGTGAAATGATAATAATAATTCATAAAGTAACTACATATTATACAATGATTGATTTAAAAAATAATATGTTTATATATTATAAAATTTTTTAGCTACCAGAATCCTAATTTAATTTTATAATATATATAAATAATTTGATCAATATTTAAAAATAAAAAAACCATTTATTAAATAATGAGGGATTTCTGAACTTCTGAAAGATGTCTTAGAGCTTTCGTTATACGCTCCTTTAATAACCGTGGTGTTAGACGACCAAATAAAAAAATCATGTTTTTTTAAATATTACTTTGATAATTATTTCCCCATAATAATGTATTATTATTTTTAGATAGAAAATATCAATAGCTAATTAATATTAGTGATGTATTTAATAATTATTTTAAAGTCTGTTTAAAATCACAATTACATTAAAGATTTGATTAACTATAAATGGTTTAATATTTTTTATGTGATATTAATATTATTATTATAATTTGATGTATCTAACTAATTTATTGACCAAATAATTGTCAGTACCCCCGCTATCGTGGCCGCATTGTCTAAGACGCTTATACCGTAATAGTCTAGACTGCTGATGAAGTGGAGCTCGTGGTTCGATCCCGATCGGTCGTACTGACGGTGGTTTATCCTAAAAGTTGCCCAATCTTTCTCCATGCAAATACGGGTATTTTTTAATAAATTAAAGCTACCTGATTCCTTACACATTAACGAAATTATTACATAAGTGTTTCAACCCAAATGTTTAGTAAGACGTGGTGCTTATATATATGCATATATATTTAATTACTATTAAAATATTCAACAATAATAATTCTCAAAAACTTAACAACACATACAATTATAGATTTTATTGAGCAAATGACTATAAGTTCATTTATCTTAGTGATGGCTTCTATCATGTCTCCAATAATATATAAGAAAAAGACAAAATTATATTTCTTCTCGCAAAGGGTAAGGGACTATTTACAATAATATATATATATATTATTAATATCTCTAACCCCAAAGGACCTATAATGATTGCAAAATTATTTATTTACTAACGCACTTAGCCAATAGGGCTTGAACTAAATTTAAATATTTAAATAAATATCATTAATCAGTCAATATATTTTAAGGTGATATCAAAGATTATTTCACATCAGTGATCAGAAATATTAATTTATTAGTCGGAAGGACCTTGAAATTTTTTTCACCAAAAAAATAATTTAGACTTGAAATATTTACGTACCATCCTAATTATTTACTTTTGTACTACTAAAAAACTAAAAACTTGAAATACACTAAACTAATAACTAGTATAATAATATCTTATCTACTTTCAAACTGGGACTCTAAACCATATAGTCAGCAACAATAAATAACCAAAGATTTTATATTATTTAGTTGATTATGCAAGAAAGATAAATCTTCAAAATTATTCGAAATAGCTTCCAAGACAAGATATTATAAATTACTTATTTCAAATAGTAAATCATTTAGTAGATTATACAAGCAAGATAAATATTCCAAAATTATTCAGGATAATTTCCAATACGAAATGTTCCAAATTAATTGGTTCAATTAGTAAAGCAAATAATTGAAAAAGATTAATAAATCAAATTATTCAAGATAAATTCTAAGACAAATTATTGTAAATTTCTTTACATTTCTTATTTCAAATATAAAACCAGTAGTTAAATATACAAAAAGATAAATACTTCGAATTGATCAGGATAATTTACAAGATAAAAGATTGGTTCTAAATTATTCATTTTACTATTCTGAATCTGAAGAACTACGGTTTTAAACAAGCCTATGTGGTTTTCAGACCAAATGGAATAATATAATTATTTTTAAGACAATCATGATTATTATTTGAGTATAAAATAAATTAATTATCAATCTGAAAAAGAATTTAGAGTTTAGGTTGCTGAAGATGTAATTTTAGATTTTTACATTTTAACAAAATGATGAAGCGTCCTCTAACAATACAATGCCAAGAGAAAATCTACCTTCGATATCCTGGTGGTATTTATTTGATATATTTGCTCAGATAGGGTGGAGCTAGTGGTTACATACAAGACAAAAACAAGGAGAAAATGGGGTGTCGTCGGAAAGGGAATATGTGACGAGACGGTCCCGGACGAATCTAGAATAGGCATATAGGTGACATGGGATTTTCAGCGCCGGAAACGCCGTAGGTCATTCATAGCGGCCCTTGTCTCAACTTAGTGTTGGCCCCTTCAATTTACTCTTGCTTAATATCGTGACCACACGTAGGCGAAGTGGTTTGTGGGGCAGGGTCAATAGTTATTTTAAAGTGAACACAGTGAAATGACACATGGTGAGTCTTTATATCATCACATTATGTATTGAAACTTATTATTTGAGTTCAAAATAGTCTTTTACTATTATTAAGATTTTATACAGTAGCCCCATGGCTTCTTTGGTGGTGAGTTTCAGCTCAAAGTTACAGATGATGGCCTAAAAAAGTTACCAGACCAAATTATGTATTTTTACGCCGAACCATATGATCCGCAAAAACATGTGTTTAGCAGCTGTCACTTCTGACAGTCAAAATTTAGGTGTATACCTAAATGTTGACTGTCAGAACTCAGCTATAACCTTTCAGTCAGCACCAAAGAAGCCACGAGGCTACTGTAGTTAGGGATAACGCTACAAAAGTTTTGCCGTATAGTGCCGGAATATCAAAGTTGTCAAGAATGAGTTAACAACAAGTTGCATAGGAGCTAGGCGCATGGCACTGCATATGTAATAATGACAAGAACTTTCTTTGATGTAGGACTGTTAATGATGACCCTCATAACGTGTTCACTTTTCTACATGAACTGGTGTGTTGTTTATTATTAATTATGATAGGTTTTTCTGCCGTGCTCCAATATATCGAAGTGTGTGTGCCACGCGCCTAACTCCTATACAACCTGTTGTACACGTATGCTTGTACAACTTTGCTCTCCCGGCATTGTACGTTGAAACTTTGGACACAATTGAATGGTACTATCATAGCTTTCCGGATGTAAATGTGCAGGTGTTTTGTACTAATTTTGCTTCATACACGCTATAAGTGCATTTTGGGCTATGAGTTTACGAACATCCTGTATATATAATCACACGACTTATAAATTAACTTAAATCAAGAATCGATACAACACCCAGCCCCTGGCCATTTATATATCATTGTGAAAATGGAATATCACATTTCACCAATGCTGGAAATTTAAACCAGGTCCTTTGTCGCAGTAGAATTTTAATATTAAATATACTTTAATATTTATTTCAAAAAAGTCATTATGATTTATATACATTTATTTATCAATATTATGATGACGATATTAATTTATTTGTCAGCAAGTTATGTCCTCAATCTAATACATGTAATGTTCTTTCATTAATGTTTTTTAAAATTTTTAGGTCCATTAGTAAACCTCTTATTCAAATAAATTTTTGCGTCTTAAACACTAATTACACCACATTAAAGCAAAGATTGTAATTTATGCTGACATCCGCTAAATGTAATTATTATAGGTTTAATAATCAAACAAATTAAACTATATCGTGTGTCAGAACACATAGTAAATACTGTACTTTTTTAAAAGTTAAAAGAAACCCAAAATGATAATTATTATTCATCAATATAAGTTACTCATATTTTAATAGATTTTAGAGGTTATATATGTGAATATAGATATTATAATCCATTTGCGTAGATTGTTTCAATATATGTGGAGAGTACTTAAAGGTGATATACCAAATCTAGATTATAGTTAAGATAGGTGAATAAGGTATTGGAGGTAAGTCTTAAAAAGTGGGTATTGGGAATATGAGAATAACAACTCTTAAAGATTAAATATATGAGCAATACAAATGAAGTGTTAGTGTAAATAAAAAAATAAAATATATATTATTTAAATAGTGATTGAAATTGCTATTTGGGTTAACGTGGACCAAATAATGAAATATATTGAATAAAGTTTTATTTATTTTTAATGTACTATTATATATTTAGTGTTTTTAGAAACATTCTTTATATCGAAACAACGATATTTAGCCTCTACAAATAGTATATCAATAGGATCATTGATATTATAGTGATGCGTAACATTCACTTATCTAGATTTAAAACCAGATTAAATAAATACATAATTTCTAAAATTTCTAAATTAGTGAAGTCTACTTTCACCGTCAGCTTTTAAACTGTTGGTACACAGTTGGAACATAGTCGTCATATTTAGCCTGAAAAAAGTTACCAGCACTCAGCTCTTTAAGATTGTACTTATCTACAAACATTCTCGTCTTGAACCTGTATCGGTCTTGGCCATGGTTTTGTCAAGCTTCTTCTCGTTAAAATCCAGTTCTTCTGGTTGCTTGTAGGCTAGAATCGCGTACCGGTGGTAGCCGCTACCTTCTGGTGGAGCCGCACCTACGTATTCTGTGAGAACTCCCCTTTGGAAATGTCACCGAGACCTAAGTCCTTTCCAGGGACGTTGACTACCAACCTGTTGGAACAAAATAAATGTTGCACACTCAAGGGCAGTGATCTCTAATCCAAGGGCGTAAAAAGGGGTATGGTTGGGGGATCCAAATTTGGTATTGTTTATAATTTGATTCTGAATGTCAAGGTTATACAGTCCAGTTACAAATATAAATCTATTATACTTTTATTTACAGCCAATAAATAAATAAAAATGTATTTACTGAAACAGTTTTGAATGAACACTGTAACTTTGTCTCAGTTATAAATAGAATTCCGGACTTTCAAAAAAGACTCAAAGAAATAAAAAGGAATCCTGCCCCTCTCAGTGCTTCGTAGGGATGGATATCAAAAGAAAAATATCGATGTTAAACATTGATGTTACCATCGATACTTTAACATCGATGGGGGAAAACATCGTCTTCAAAACTTCAATGTTTTAGAGAAAAAACATCAATTTTGTTAATCAATCCAACAGGTGTTTTTAATTATTTTTTCAAATAAATTAAGTAACTGTATCTGAAGTATATTTATATTCAATAAAAAAAAACATCAATTCAAATTCAAACAAACAAGTTATGTTTATAAAATAATACATTCATGTCAAATTAAAAATAAAATAGACAATTCTTGATATCTCTGTTCAATAATTATAATAACAAAGTTCCACCGTACATTGTTTTTAAAAACACTCATTTCTAAACCCTATTTCTTTTCAAACAGTTTCTTGTCTTTGTCAATTTTGTCCTACTTGACCCACTAAGAGTTACTGGTAGGAATTAACATAGGTCATCGATGTTCTCAAAACGATATATTTTTTTAAAAAGCCATGTTTTATTTGTTCTATAAATCGTTGATTTATAAGTAATAATTTTTCTCATTGATGTTATCAATTCAATGACTTTCAACAATATATTATTTTAGCAACTTCCAAGGCACACACGTAATCGATCAGCAAATATCGATGGTTGAAAAACATTGCCTAATAAACATTAATATTAATAACATCGAACATCGAACCTTCAACATCGATGTTTTGAAAATATCGATGTTCGATGCTCGTCCCTAGTGTATCGGTAACTTATTGTTTTTGGCAAGTTGGGCGGTATTGAGGGAGACTATTGGATATACCTTCCAGTCAACCATACAGGAGAAAAATAAGATATAGTCACTATTTAAGAATCAGCATTCAATTATAAATGGTTTAATACTAATTAATTATTCAAGGAACACCCAATAAACAATAATAAAAGGATCTAATTCTAAATTAAAAGATATAATTGATATGAAATATAAAGAAAAATTAAATATAGAAAAAAAAAAATTAGCAAAAGACATATTGAGATTATAAGAGTTTGAATAGTTATATATAATAACAAATCTGAATAAATATATATTACATTATATAGAAGAAAAGATACTGAATAGAATAATGGCAAACCAATACCAATACCAATGAACTTAACATTATTAAACAAATTGCCACTGATAATGGCTATCCCCACTCTGTTATCTTTAATATTCTTCTGAAACAAAAAGCCCAAATTAATCCCAAATCCAATCTTACTAATATTTCTGACAACCTTACCCAACCCAAATAGGTTAAAATGAATTTCACAGGCCAAGAAATTACTAAAATCTCCAGGATACTAAAGAAACATCACATTAAGATTGCCTTTGAAACCAACAATAAAGTCGAAAAGCACTTATCCAATTCCAACCTTAATACTCTCACATCTATAATAAAAGTGGGATTTACAAATTAACTTGTGATTCTAACGCCATCTACATTGGGAAAAACTGGCCGGGCACTTTCTAAACGGAGTGACTTCAAATATAACAGGACCAAATCAAAATTGGCAGAACATTTAAAAATTCCATGCCATCAACCCACCCCTATCGATAAATGTATGAAACACCTTTTATCCTCTACCAAAGGTCACAAAATGAATATTGCCGTAAATTCCCAATCTATAATGCAAGTTTTCATCATAACACTATCTCAACGAACAGACAAAGTTTTAAACCAAACCCTAATCAATACAGTCAAATATTTTCAACCATTTATTTAATATTAACCTTCTCCTATACTCTTTCTCTGCTGCCCTCCTATCATCGTAGCAGAGTCCTGACCGGCCCAGGTCCTGAAGATTTGAATCTTTTTTCATTTTTCCTCTCTCTTCTCTACCTTTTTCTGTCTATCCATTTGTGAACCTTCAATCTACTTCTTAAACATTTTATTTTTTCTTTCTCATGTTACTCGTATCTTCTGGATTATTCTTCACAAGCCGTAATTTTATGTAATTATTGTTTATTCAAACTATTGCACTTGTGGTGTAACAGGGACACATCTAACCCTAATTTAGAGGTAAGCTTGACAGTTTAGTATTTATCTACACGTTAATAATAATCTATATTCTCTCCCCTTTTATAAATTCTTAACATGTCTGTTAGGTTAGCTTTATCTTCCTTCTCTAATCAATTTAAGTATTTTCTTTCGTTTTCGTTTTATGTTCTTAATTCTTAATTTCTCGTCTTATATTTTTTCTAATTTTACATTGGTTTTCCTCAGACCTGATGATGACGTTTGCACGTTGAAACATGTAGTCAGTCTACCGGCCCTCTGGCATCCAAGGCTTAAGGAGAGGAATTAAAACCAGTTAAGGAACACTTATATATTCATCAACTTTTCTGTATAAATTTCCATATTCTACATAATTTAGACTATGTTACAAGTTCTCACCTATAATTATCGTCTCTAACCTCTATTAAACAATTCTTTGCTTAATTTCCCTGTTTACTACCATAGGTTAAATTTTAACTTTTCTTTTGACAACTCTGGATTTATCATAATATTACCTTTAACTTAATTCAACTGTTTTACTATATTTAATATATCTTACTTAGTAATGTTTTACTCATTAACATGTAACCTTTGAATATGTGAATTTTTATTTTATTTATTGTCTAATTTTAATATGTTTTTTTGTATTTTAACCTACCGTATTTAACTTGTTCTTATTCTACTTGATTTCACATACCTTAATAAGAATTACAAGTTAAAGGTTTTTCTAAAGGTTTGCCATTTTTCTATTAAGTATCTTTTCCTCTATATAATGTAATATATATTTATTCAGACTTGTTATTATATATAACTATTCAAACTCTTATAATCTCAGTATGTCTTTTGCTAATTAAAAAAAAATTCTATCTTTAATTTTTCCTTATATTTCATATTAATTATATCTTTTCATTTAGAATTAGATCCTTTTGTTATTGTTTATTGAGTGTTCCTTGAATAATTAATTAGTATTATTATAATTCTCCTTAGTAAATCACTATAAATGTAACTAATATTATAAATGGTTTGTTTCAGGGCCCACGAGCGATTTACAAAATTTCAATATTATTCCTAGTTAAATAAGAGAAAATTGCCAAACGTGATTAATTGAAGAGTTGTTATGAGTAGAATACTATAAAATCAAACAAAATGTTTTAATCGAAAGCAAACAGTATCGTATTAAAAAAGAAAATTTAAAACCCGTTATTATTATAAAAATAAATCATATCAGAGGGTCACCTTATAGGTATTAGATTAGTAACTGTTTTAAATACATCTCAATTTAATTTTCAATCAAATTATATGAAATATAAACTCCCTTAGGAGTCCGTTAAAAGAGGTTATACATATTTTAGTACTTATTTGGTCAAAAAATTATTTGGAAAGGTTTTATAAATTTGCTATACACATATTTTCATTTTTATAAAATGACGATGATATATTAAAACGTCTGCAGTTTTAATATTATAACATTTGGCCGTGATAAATTATTTTCTTGGATAACTTTATTCTTATACCCGTTTCGATAGCCACGTGTTCTAACGCACCACTCTAACAGAAAACAGAACTTCTGATGACGGGGAGTTCAAGGTTCAAACCTCAGTTTGGTGTACGTAGTTTATTTCCAAAATGGTTTACCAATATTCCTTCACGCAAATGAGGGTACAGTTCTTATGAATATGACCTACCTTATTCCTAAAACCATTGGAGTATTAGTACATAAAAGTAAAACAAATGGGTAGTAAGACACGGTGGATAAAAAAAATTAATTCATGGTATGTTCTTTAAATTGAGCTGTTTTTTTGGAACTTGTAGATTTTCAATTCTAGATACACTATATTAAAACAGTTGGGTGGTCACAGATTATTATTAATATCAATCACCACGTCTAGCCACCTGTTCAGGTTATATACGTTGCTTAGTATTAATTTATCTCTTTTACTATTTTTTGTCTTTATTTATTTATTAATTTATATACAGTATTTCTAATACTTTATATTTCCCTCCTTTATAAAGTTAAATTGTTTTTGTTAGGGTGGTACAGTTGCTAAATTAAGTCTTTGCACCTCTTTAAAGTGAGGGTGTAGAAAAAACGAGAGGAGATCAGTGTTTCTACAATGTATTTATAACAATACAATTTTTTTCGACAAAATAAAAAATATATATAGCTCCAGTAGACACAGAGAGTATAATCTTAATTGTTGATATCAACAGTTCTTGAATATCGGTCAATAATTTTCCAGAATTTATTGACATGTTTATATCTTCATTTCAATATTATCTAATCTAATGCCGCTATGCTCAATGCTCCTGCCATATCTTCATTGAATTTTAATATCACCAAATCAATAACAATAAACTCTATTTTTTATAATCGAGCAAAGATTTATTTTATCTGAATATATTTTTCTATAAAAACTTTAAAAAATTGCCTTAATTCGCGCCAACTTCCTAAACTTGAGTCATAATTTAGAAAAATTTTGTTTCTGTGAATGGAAGTCGATCATCATCGTGGCTAAAATTCTTTCTCCCCATCGATTGTATCTTATTTCAATATAGCTTTGGTTTAAAACAATACACCAATCAACCTATTAATACAATTGGTTTTGTATAATTAGATGTAAGCTCCAAGTAATTGTTAATTATCTTAATCTCATACAGTAAAAACATGTATTCATCTCTCAGCCCCCAAAACAATCATTACTGGGAGTACTGCATAGTTACTATTAGAATAAATGTTTTAATTTTCAAGATTACACATGATCATATTCCTTCAAATATAAGAAAATTTTTGCAACTTTGGATTACCAAGAGTACATTACCAAATATACAATCAAAAGTTTATATAGTTTGGTTTTAATAGATCTAAAACCTATTACAAAATTATTCTCTTAATCAATGCATTAATTAATAAAATTTAGTTCAAATCACTCACGATGGAAAGATATTTTCTAGTGATTATTTAAATATTTCTATGTGGACACAATTTTTTGTAGGGCAAATAGCTGTTGAATTATATTTGGTTCTATTTGTGTGCTGTTAACCAACATTTAATATTAAGAATTATATTTGTTGTGTATTTAATACTTACTTTGTAATATTGGAAACTCTAAAGTGCATTGTCACACTTAAAACTAAGCCACCTAACCCAATCTTGATCTATTTCTATCCAGTCCAGTTCACTATACTCTATCCTTAACTTGAACTAGTTCTATCAGTCCACCTCATTACACCTAGCCCTACCTTGAGCTAGCTATTTCCATTTCCCCTAATTACTCTCTATTCTTATCTCTAGCTAGTTCTATCAAGTCAATCTCACTACAACCTTCTTCTAGCTTGAGATAGTTTTATACAATCCACCTCATTACACCCTATCTATTTCAGGTCTATTATAATGTTATCCTCCCAAATTTATTCCTTATAGTCTTATATAAATTATGGGTAGAGTAAAGTTTTATAAACAAAATCTTGAAAGCTTAACAAGCCACATAATCAGCCAATATTTCTAGAACAAGTGGTACACCAACTCCAGTGGATATATATATATATATATATATATATATATATATATATATATTGCATTTAACTTACTTGCCACAATATAATTGTTTACTTTGACTTATTTAAAAGAAAGCCTTTTCTCATTTGTTTCTAACAACTGAAAGCCAGGAGATTTGATAACAGTTAACAAAAGGAGTGAGAAAATAAATATTTCCTCCATACAACCCACTAATTCCCTCAGGAGTAATATAAAGTCAAACCAATTTTCCTTATTCAATTTTTAGTATCCACTCGTCTAAAGAAATATTAGAAATATTATGGTTAGTCTAAAACTTCTCCTTAATAGAATATTGAGACAAATCGAAGAAGAATATTTCCAGAAAACAAACATTGAGATAACTGGGCTTATATTTCTAATAAAATATAAATCTCCATCAATCCCAAAAGAAGCTAGAGAAAAATAATAGAACCCTCCACCAGTATAAGAGATCACTTTGTCAAAATAAAATACAACTAGTGTATTGCTGGATTTCTTACTAGTAATCCTCTGTAAGTTCATTTTTACTACTATATTCCTACTACCTATTAGGATTCTGGTAGTAAAAAAGAACCTTCAGAAGACTAGTCTTAACAAAATTGGGCTATAGCTTTAAACTTAGGAGCAATTCAATTATTGGTGTTGGAATAACCATTTTTTTCAATCATAAAAGTTACCAGTTATACTTTAAACTAATCAGACATAAAGTTTTTTGATCTGTAGTTGCCCACTTTGATAGCTAGTGTTTATACATATAAATAACACTAAAATTATTAAAATTGTGTAAACGTTCAGAGCAAAAAAAAAATGTCTTGAGGACTTTTCCTAAGAATAGATTATTATCATTTTGTTGTGATGGAGCAGAGTATATATATGTATGTGTGTATGTATACATAAATACTGTGTTCATAATTTAAACTGTTAGAGAATTGATATCTAAACCTGATTTAAGATTTGTCTATCTTCCCATGTGGTTAAATTAATATTTTAAAAAATAACAAAATTACTTTAGAGATTCTCCTTGTGAATAATGGGTATGCCATCTAGTACTATATATATATATATATATATACATATATATACATATATATAATATATATACATAATATATACATATATATATATGTATATTATATATATATATATATATACACAATTCTTAGCAAGGGGAATTTCTAAAGTAACTTTGTTAGTTTTAGTATATAAATTTAACCACATGAGAAAGTAACCAAATCTTAAATTACCTTTAGATAATAATTCTATATTGGTTTAAGTTTTGTATATAGTCCTTCCTCATTCACCTCAGTAACCTTATCATACTCACCAGTGTATCCACTCCCCGTCAACGGGCTGTTCCCTATCTGGAACATCAGGATCTGTCAGGATGAGAGTGTACGTAGCCTCGGGCTCTGCAGGAAACAGGACGGTAGGCTGGTCTTTCACCTCGGTAGGGGTCAGCATATTGCCAAAGGAAGCGTCTACGCCGCTTGGGAAGGATACGTTGAGCATCGCCTTCGGCCCCACGTCGATAACATCTGGGATCAACTCGAAATCTTTAAACTTGCAGGCTTCGCTGAAAATCGATCTCTGCTGACAAAAAATTTCAGGGAACACATTTTATTCACATAATTTTACCAAGGGAATTATTTGATTAACATCACACATGATTAGGTGAAATTAATATACACATAAATATAAATTCTTCAAAAATAAGTTGTTCAAAATAGGTAGTCAGGCACTCTAATTTAATTGGTAACGCACCTGTATATTGATCTTAGGGTCCCCAGTTTGATTCCCAAAATGCTCTAACAAATTATTGTTGGTAAAGGTGTTTATTATTTTATATGAGATTGTTTAATCAAAGACAGGGGTACTAGTACTTGTGTCTGTTATAGTCGCGTATTTATAAATTATAAGCCTGTTTCCGGTATTAGAAATTTCGAGGAAATGACTGAACAGATTTTGACGAACGAACATTCATTTTAACGGTTAGGAGTCCAGAATATCGCTAAAAATGGTAGTTTTCCACGAAAACCAGATTTTCACAGATAATTTTCAGTTTTTTATTCGTTGTTTATTCATCATGGAAACCGTTATTTGCTGCATGGTTGTAAATCTCTATATAAAACTATTTCTTTGAGTAAAAACATAATAACTCTATCTTCATTAGTTGTTGGTTCGAACACATCACAATTTTCTCTTAGGGTGATTATTTCTCTTTGGATGCGGGTCATAAAAAATCTAAATTGAATTCCTAAATTAGGAATATATACAATATATTTATAATATATATTATATATAATATATGTTTTGGTATGTATTTAAAGCTCAAAACGATAAAATAATCTTGAATAGTGTTAAAAAAATAGCCATCCCAGTATGATATTTGAGGTTAATTTTTCCTAATAATGTTTCTTGATGTCCAGTTTAATCAAACAATGGGTTTTTATGTTCATTTTAGCAAATAATAACACAATACACATACATAAGTTAAGCGAGATTTTCATTTTACAGCCTTAATTTTGAAAGATATAATATTTAAAGGTAATGTTTTGTGTACCGCCTCTATCTTTTCACATTCTTACAAATACAGTAGGTTCAAGTATGTTCCATGGTGATACTTAATTTTGAGGGAATGATATTTCAAGGTGCTGTAAGATTTGTGAACCACATCAATACTTTCACATTTTCTCTCTCTATCAGATTCTCTCACGCTTTCACACATTCTATCCCTCACACACACACACACACACACACACACACACACCAAACCACACACAACACACACACACACACACACACACACACACTCATTTTTTAAAACACTTTCTTTAATTCAATATTTTCTCTCTCTTATGCTCTATCCCTCTCTCTCACACACTGTCTACAATCAAAAACACTCTTTGTCACACAATTTCTCTCACATTATCTTTATTATATCGGTTTTTTAAACTATCTCACAACCACTTTCTCTTTCTCAAACACTTTCTCTCTCTCGAACGTTCTATATCTTTAACGATCTATCAAATATGCTCTCTCTCAAACTCCCTCTATATATAACTCTCTGACTCAAAATCTCTCTATCTCAATCCCAATCTCAAATTCTCTTTTTAAACCCACTTTCTAACTTAAACTTTCTTTCTCCCAAACTCGCTTTCTCAATTTCTGATTCTAGCTCTTTCTCTTAAACACTATCACTCCCTTAAACTCACGCTTTAGCTCTCTATCAATCTAATTTTCTCTTTTGAACGCGCACTTTCACATGCCCTCACATATTCCCTCACTTTCACACAATATTTCTCCCAAAATCTTAAACATTCTTTATCTCTCTCTCTATACACACACACACACACGCACCACACACACGCAACACTCTCTCTCACACACACAATTTATCACGCATTCTCCCTTACATATACTTTTTCTCTCTCTCACACATTCTCTCTCAATTTCTAACATAAACACACTCTCTCTTTCTCCTCAAACACTTTTATCTCTTCTTCTAGTATTTCTCTCTCTACACATAAACATAATATAACTATCACTCGATCACACTCAATCGATATTCTCACTGTTAATATTCAGTCTCTTACGCTCACTTTCTCACACCTCAGATTCACATTTTCATTTTCACGCTTACACTCACACTCACTTTCTCACTCTCACTCTCTCATATTCACATTACCCCATATATTTACATACCAACATTTTATCATTCTCTCTATCATATATATTATTTAATAAACCCATTTCCATGAATATAAATTACGAGGAAATAACTGAACAGATTTTGACAAATTTGCACTCATTTTATAGATAAGGGGATTAGGGTGCCTGTAAAAATAGTAGCCTAAAATTAAAACTCAATTTTCCTAGCGAATTTTCCATCTTTTCCTTCTGTATTGAAGTGTTTCATCTGTACAATCATTCTTTGTTTACATCACCATGGAAACGATGATTTGTGTATAGCTGTATATTGGTGAATAAAATATTTTTCTTTGTTTATAAATAATATCAGCTCAATTGTTACATGCGTAGTTTGGTGCAACAAATAGATAGATATATGGTACATGGGTTATTATAAAAATCATTATTGGGGCTAAAGGGGGAAAATATAAGTTTTGATTAAAATTACTCACCATAAACTAAATATCTAAGTAAGCATGATAGTCTTTTAGGAGTAAACTCTTAACTAAAAGGTGAGTGAGGGCTGTTTATATAGAACCTTTCGAAATAAAAAGTTTAAAATAAATTTTAGTTCAATAATCTGCAGCCATCACTGCAATGACCCACTAGTCTTATATATGATTTGATAAACCCAATTTCAATAATAGAAGCTACGACGAAATGACTGAACAAATTTTGACCAACGACCACTCATTTTAATGTTAGGAACCCAATAAGTCGGGAACAATAGAAGTTTTCCAAGAAAACCCGATTTTCACAGAGAATATTAAGTTTTTCATTTTTAATTTCTCGCTATCTTACAGATAGAGAAAGTATTGTGGTGCTTAAAAAAAATCGAACTCGAGATTTAGATGAATCTCGACGTTTCATGAACGCCCGCCCCCCCCCCCCCCCCCAAATACGAAAAAGTGGTTTTTGAATTCCCGTCTATGGATCTGTACCTCACACAAGAGCCTAAGCTATTATAGTGATCGGGCTAAAACTAAGTATCTAGGGTTTTTTCAAAGCTTTCCCTAAGTGTTTTTTGGAATTTATCTAACCTTAAAATTAAGGGTAGTTTAACTAGAGGGGAAAAAAGAGAAAAGTTGAATTTCTCAAAACAGCTTTAATGATTATGATCAAATTTAATTTATTAACATCTAAAAGATTCCAAACAAAACGCTATTTTCAATATTTTGGAAAATGACTTTAAAGGTCCCGGTCTGATCCATAGATTCTTATTATTTATCATATCTAAGTAACTCTTTGAGATATGAAATTAATTATCATTGAAAATATGTAGGTCTATTTATAATACTAATCTTTTAGTTGAGAAATATTTTTATTAAAACAAAAACTTTCAAGCTATACAAAACTATATATATATATTATAATTTTTTGAACACTTAAGCTAAAGTATTGCGACCGTAAATATATCTAACCCGAAATGATGTTGGATGTCGACATCTCATTACCCCCCTCCCCCTCCCCCAGAACTCTAAAAAGTGTTTTTTGCAATGCCTTCTGTCTGTGTGTCGGTTTAACCCTAAAATTAAGAGTAGATTAATAAAAAGTGAAAAGAGAAAAAAACCGATTTCCTAAAAATTGACTAATGATTTTGATTAAAATCTGTATCTCGCCGTTGATTAAGATTATAAAATAGAATGACTATTTTCATATTCCTATGAAAATTAATTTTAGGGTAATTTACAGAAGCGGAAATTTCTGTATTTCCACAAATATTTGAGAAACTAAAAAACTTATCATTGCAAAATTGTAATACTCTTAAAAATAAAAAGCTTTTTTTTACATATATTTTCATAAAACCCATATTTTTTTAGATATTGGCAAATATATTGATACATTTTTGTGAGTTTAAGTTGTAGAATGATAATACATAGGTTTTAAAACAATAAATCTGTAATGACATAGAGTAATTAAGTCTCTCCAAAAGCTAATTATTTTTCCTTTAACCTCTTAGGAGAAATGTTTCTACAACTATGATATATTATTATCTCCTTCATTTTATACTAAATAGTCAATATTTCATTTTTTTATTGGTCAAAATTTATAAAACGAGGAATTGAATAGCAATGCGACGACCTGAATGTGTAGAACACCTAATAATATGTTAAAATTTTAACCGGAATTCGAAATTTTAGTATGAAGTGTTGACCCTTGTGGACCCAAAATTGACCATTTTTATTGGTCCAACATACAAATGAGGATATTCTTTAAAAATAAACTATAAAATTTAATACTGGGACTCAAAAAATGTTTTACGTAAGTATAGTGCAATTTATGTTTGGGTTTTCTAGTGTATATTATTTCGTTTCACAAGTTATTACGAGTTTTGAGTAAATATCTCCATTATTAAATAATAGAGTGATAAAGTTCGTGTGGAGTTCCGTACCATCTATTTTTATCAATTATCATGGAAATCGTTATTTGCTGCATGGCTTTAAATATCTAGATAAACATATTTATTTGGCTAAAAAAATAACTCAATCTTTATTAATAGTTGGTCCGAGCGCATCAAAATTTTCTCTTTGTTTTAATTTTTTTTCTTTGGATGCGGGTCATAACACATTTAAATAATTAAGATTCTTAAACGGGAGATTAAATATGTTTATAGGAATGTTGTTATTGTTAACTCGCATTTAAGTAAATGATATTGATTATAGTTGGAAAATTAACAGTGTGGGTTGTTAATTCATGAGAATGTCGCTTACGTTTTGTCTTTGGCATGATAAAATAATTTTTAAATATGTTTTGGTATGTCGTTTAAGCTCAAAAGTTGATACCCCGATCTTTAATAATGTTTAAAAAAATGGATATTTTAACTATATAATTATGAGTTTTGGTGTTCATTTTTAAAAATAATGGGTTTTGATGCTCAGTTTAATCAAATAATGGGTTTGGACGTTCATTTTATCACACACACACACACTCACACACACACCACACACATTTATACATCACACAATACAAATACATATGTTAAGCATCGTTTACATTTTACCGCTTAGTTGTGAGGAAATAATATTTAAAGGTAATGCTTTTTGTACCCAATTTCTCTTAACATTCTTACAAATACAGAAAGTTCAATTATATTTCCATGTTGATACTTAATTTTGAGGGAATTATATTCCAAAGTACCATAATATATGCGTACAACATCTATATTTTCACATTCTCTCTCTCTATTAGACTCTCTCACGCTCTCGAACACTTTCTCTCACACTATCTTTCACACACTCTCCCTCACACTCAAACTCATTCCCCTCCCACCCACACACTCTATAAAACACTGTAATATAATCTTTACTCTTTATTTCTCTCATAATTTATCCCTATCACATATTCTATACCCTCACATATAATCTTTATCACATAATTTCTCTCACATCATTATTAAATAATTTTTCTCTTAAGCTCTCTCTTTCTCAAACGCTCTCTCTTTATCCAAATTTCTGTTTTCAACCGTTCTCTAACTCTCAACCGTTCTCTAACTCTCAAACGCTCTTTATCTCTCAAACGCTCTTTATTTCTCAAACGCTCTTTATCTCTCAAACACTCTTTATCTCTCAAACGCTCTATATCTTCAAACGCTCTTATCTCTCAACGCTACCTCTTTTGAACGCTCTCTTTCTTGAACGTTTTTTCTCTTGAACGATTTCTCTCAAAATCTTTGACTCAAACTCTCTCTATCTCAATCTCACTCTCTCAAACTAAAATTCTCTCTCATACTCAAACCTTCTTTAAATCTCAAATTCTCTTTCTATCAAACTCTCTTTCTATAAAACTCACTCTATCAATTTCGGGCTCCAAATGCTTCTCTCCAACATTCACTTTCTCTTGACTCAATCTCTGACGCTCTCCCAATATAATTTTCGCTCTCTAAACTTATCTCTCCTTCTAAATTTATCTTTCAAGTTCTCTCACACATGGCCTCACACTTTCTATATCTTTCACATAATATCTGTCCCAATATTTTAAATGCTTTCTATCTCTTTCTCACACTCTCCCTCAAACATTTGATCAAGCATTATCCCTTAAATATTATGTTTATATCTCTCAAACACACTCTCTTTCACTTTCTCTCACTTCCACTCTCTCTCCTCACACACACCCACACACACACTTTTTCTCTTCTACCAGTATTTCTGTCTCTAACACATACACATACACTCACTATCTCAAGCTCACACTTACTCGATCTCTCTCAATGACTTATTCTCAGTATGTTACGCTCACTTTCTCTCTCTCTCTCTCTCTCTCTCACACACACACACACACACACACACACACACACACACGCACACAATCATTTTCACACTCGCCTATACACATACAATCACACACTCAAACACTTATAATCTCATTTTCACAATCATATTTTATCACACTCTCTAACAAATATCTTATTATTAATTATTGTTTTATTAACTCGTTTCCAGTAATAGAAACTACAAGGAAATAACGAGGAAATGAATTAGCAGATTTTGACAAAAGGAACTATAATCTTATAGATAAGGAAATCAGGATTCCGGTAAAAATAGTGGTCTAAAACTAAAACACAATTATCCTAGTGAATCTTCCATCTTTTTTTTTGTGTGTGAGATCAGTGGTTCATCTGTACAATCATTCCTTGTTTACATCACCATGGATACCTTGATTTGTGTATAGCTGTTTATTGGTAAATAAAACAGAAAGAGCTCATTTTATTTTACATTCATTAAAGAATATATAATAAATGTATTTACGATATAACCATTCATATCAGGATTAAAATACAAATTCCATTATTTTTCTGCATCTTATATAATTTTAGAGGAAATTAAACATAATATAAAGCATATATCCTTATATTATAAATAGCTAGGATTTAATCAAATAATTAAACCCTAATCTAAAAATTTATTTTTAGCTTATGTCAAATATACCTATTTTATTCTTATTTGATCTTGAAAATGATACAATTAGATCAAATATAAACTATAACATTTGAAGAAAATCAACTATATCCTTTATTATCTAAAACATAGCACGCTTTAATAAACAATATTGACTAAACACACTTAGGTATTGTTTTAACTTCAGCATTTAGCATTTAGTTTATCATTTGGTCCAGATGTTTGTTTGAGTGTAACTGTCAAATTTATAGACCAATTTTAAGTAAATTTGGCAGGAACATTTTTTAACCTAAGCCAAAACGACGTATGTATATATTTTTCTAATTTTTACATTAATTGCGAGGATAACTTCTTAATATACATGAATAGCAGCTATTACCTATGACTATAATCCACTATTATATATTATTAATTTTTTTCTTGACTAGCTTGATCACCAAGGGAAAATATAAACTTCAAATCTAGGGAAGGGTAGGAAATATTTCCTCTTGAAATCCATTAAAAAAAATGCTATAATAGTATTAACGATAAGAACATGACATAGCTCTTAAAATAATTATGAACGATTACCTACTATTTTAAAATGGAGATAGTAAGATCAACTGTTCACAGAACATTTATGACTTAGGGATGGTGAGTATATCTTAAAGGAAGATCCACCCCACTTTTGTTAGTAAAGTTGGCAAAAATTAGTTTAAAATACATGACAAAATCCCAAAATAAAACTTCTTTTCGCAAACAGTTGAATATATTGTGATTTAGAACGTGTTTCCATCAGATCAGCTTGATTAAAAAGATAAAAGTGTAGCCTTTTGCTGATACTATATGAAAATATTATTTTGAAATTGAACATCTCTAGCTTCAACGTTTTTAGGGAAATTTTTATTCTTACATTTTGAAAGGTTTTTTTTTTGTGTTAAAACCAAAACCAATAATACAAACTACCTTTATCCGTGGGACGTCGATTATGGGCCAAAACTATAAATATAATTTCAATGTTAACATTTTTTATGCGTTAATTTTGATATACATCATCATTCATCAATACTTGAAAAATAATACTAACTATAGAGTAAGTATTTTATTTATTAGCACCTCGTATTACTACGCGTTCATGTTATACGCATACGTATTCATTATTAACTTTATGTGCTAGGGAGGAGGGATGTTTAATTTAGAGTGAATGTACCGGAATTTTTGTGTTGCGAGAATAGAAAACCAATTAGTTAATATAACCCTCAATACACTCGAAAGGGATTTGTGCCCCGATCTCACATTTATCTCATATTTATTCATGTTTATGCTACATCAGTCGTAGATCCGTTTATGGGAAGATTCGCTGGTATTTATGCACCATTGCCCAGGGGATGCCTGAATGTATTAATATTACATTGTTTCTGTGAAAGTTATTTCTATGATCCGGTGATGTGAGGTGATGGTGATAGTGAATATGAGGGTGCGAACCAATAAAAGCTCTTAACCTTAGGGACCAAGTGTACTAAAGCATATATCACAGCTGCGGTTATAACAAAGTCTGCTTTCTCTGGCAACACCCCACGACATGCAACTGATAATTTAGGCCTTACCTTAGTATTGAAAATGATAATAAAGAATGCGTGGTACACAAGACCACTCTTTAAATCTTACGAGTCAGTAAAACCACTCAAATTTAAAAACAAACCCTATCTGACAGCTAGAAAAATTAATTGATCTACTTTTTACGTATTCATCCATCAAGCTATGTGATCCGAAACTGTCATTTTTGATAGATATTATCAATACGCATAAAATAACACTTATCTAAAATTAATATATTTATGATTTTGGTCATAAAAATATGTTTGTAGTTTACAAAAGGCCCTTAATATTTGAAATGGATTAAAGATAAATATAAATATATTCGCATTAGTACAGTTGTCATTGTACTATTAGCAACATAAGAACCTCCCGAGTTGAAGGTGGCTGCGTTATCTGATAGATCGCTATAATATTGGTAGTTCATATGCAGCTGACGTATCTTGCACGTTCATTAAAGTGTATGCTTTAAATTATGATTGAAGATTGATCCTTGGCACGGGAACACACATGAATAGCTCAGTGCCACGAGCATTGACGTACTAAACCAAATTGTGCCGGGTTCAAATACCTTGTCCAGGTGTCAGTTTCCAATTTAAAGAACTTGAAATACTATGGTTATAACATTAATTAACAGTTAGATTAATTTGGATTAATATTAGATGACTCTGAAGGAAACAAGAAAATTCCGGGAGTTGAAGAAGGAGGCAGAGGACAGGGTACATTGGTTGTCTTAAGTTCACTGACAAAAGGAAATTGACATGTCGTAAGACAGAAACACTAATTTAAAAAAAAAAGTTATATCAATGAAACTTACGAGGGTGATGCAAATCACTATAGCCACTACGTTGCAAGCCTTCATTGTGACAGCACTGGTGTTATAAATTTTTTTGCCTCGGCTATATTCCAAGGGTAAAACTAAACAAAACGCGCGGCACTGTGACGGTCATTTATATGGTAACATAGACGAGTGTGTAGTTCCGCCTGGCCGCATTTCATTGAGGGAATTCCGGGAACTGGTGCAGAATACTATTTTTTTTTTTTTGTGTGTCTCGTGCCAGGTATTTCCTGGTCATGGTACATCTCTCTCGCTGATGATAGTAATGGCTCAAGCCATTATTATACATAGTAATTTTAATTGAAAAACTCAAGTCAAGATAAATTCAAAATAATTGATTAGTGACGTGATCATAGGGTATAAATGTGCTTGTCTTGTTTTTATAAATATTATAAAAAACAAGTTTTTATAAAATACCATTCACATTTTATTTACCATACACTAAATGTAGAAAGTATTATTTTTATTGTCTGCATATAAATTGTATTGTTGTGTGTATTAACTGTTTTTTTTTGTGACCTGGTGGTCTAGGGGTAAGGTGTCAGACTTCTATGCTGGCGGCCGGGTTCAATCCTCGGTCCTGGCAAAGATTTATCTGATTACCAAACCCTTCCTTCACCTCTGACAAGATATCTTGTGAATGTGAGGAATGCCAGGTCTCCACCGTGGTTCGGATTCCACGTTAAACTGTAGGTCCTTCATTTCATCTCACAATCACCCTTCCATTACACATTAGCGTAAGTGCGTATAACCCGAACGGGTAGTAAGACGTGGTGCTAATAATAATAATAATAACTGTTAGATTCCTGCTCCAGTTGCTGAATGGTCTAATGCATCACTTTTGTTTTATATTATAATGTTAATGATGGGTAAATTGGGGTTTGAATCCTAGACAGATCTTCTGAGGGTAGATTTTCACTAGTGGTTTCCCACTCAACTCCCACGCCAATTTGAATTGACTAAACCTACCTCTAAATTGCTTCATTCCTCATCTTTACTCCATTATAGTAATTATCAAACGTGTATATAGCCTAAACATGCGGTTATAATATAAAATATTAAATAGTACGATTTACAAATACATCCCCAAGCGGTTTCTCTCTTCCCCTTACGAGGTTCTTTCTCCCCTTATAGTGATTTAAACTGTTGTAAAAACACGACGCTATGATAAATTACATCTATATGAGAAAAAAAGCAATGTTGATTGATTCAATATGGTTGATGAACCAACCAAGTCCTAGAGAATTGAAATTTCAAATGGACGCTTCTGAGCATACTATATTTATGAAAAAAAAAAATCATAAACTTGAAAAATCTAAGCTGGGAGGCGCAACATAGAAATTGAGTCAGATTTGCGAGAAAATGGGAGAAACATTTCTTGAATGGCACAAATCACGCTATCTTCTTTCATGAAAATTACTAAAATTATGAAACTAAATAAAAACAACAGGGAACAGAAGTCATGTGAGATCCAGAATTGCGTTTATCAGAGAAAGGCCTAACCCCTAGTTGGAAAATAAATGCCGATAATAAGTTACGGCATTTACTCCTGCAACATTAAATGACTAACTTCATTAGTTCTTCCCGAGAATTCCATCAGACTCGTGTAGGCTATATCACGCATGTACATTTTATTTAGGTTGCAGTAGTAAACAACATACCTTATATTTTTATTAGCATTTATTTTTTAATAACTGTCCATCATTTTATATTCACAATCAACACCCTTAATAGGTAAAAAAATATTACCTTTTAGTGTACGATAATTATATAACTGCATAGTTATATTTAAAAAAAAGTTTTTAGTTTTTTATTTTATTATCTTTTAGTTTAAAAACGGAGTAATCCAAAATACGGGTCCGGTATATATCCAGGTTCGCTGATATATTAAGAAATTAATTGACTACATGGTGGACCACTCAATATATCTAAATAAAATTATATTAGATTGCATTGCGTATAACTTCAAAAGGTAGTAAGACATGGTGAAAAAAATATTATAATGCAATTTATTATCTATTAGAAGCTACTGAAGAATCGATCCACAGATTTGATGACAAAGGCAGTGAGAAAATACATAGAATAAAGGATACAAACTGGATTGAACCAAATAAAGAAGAAATTTAGTTGTTTTTTAATACCTTCATCGGTAAGTAGGCATACTTGGACTTAAAGTTTAAATTAATATTTTACACAATTGGATCTTTTTAAATTTATTTTGTGCATTCGTTTTATAAAAAAAATATGTCGTGTTAAGCAAATAAATTATTGAGGGATGGAAGAAGGAAAATCTAAATCTAATTTACTGCTCTAAGTCTGGTCCAGTTTTCCAGGGTCTAGAAGAACAAAGTATAAGATCCTTAAGGGTTGTTTTAAATTCTCTTTCCTAGCAAATGTATGTGTATTTTCTCATTCTTAACACAATTAGCGTAAATACACGGATAACAATGAACGGATAGTAGAACACGTTTCACAAAACAAAATGTTTAGTATTTGACATAATGAACAATTTATTAGAAACTGATCAGAATTGATCGTCATGTGGTTTGTGACAAATAATCTCACTCTCCCCCTCGTAATATTAATAAAACTGGATTGAATGTGACAATATATATTGGTGGATTTAGAAAATAAAATTGTGTTCATAAGAGACAAACTTATTCAAGGCCACGGGCTCCATCAATGTCTGCTGTACTTTATAAAAATAAATGTTACGGAACTCCGAATTAAATGTCTCGATTTATTATTTAGAAATGTAGATATTTGCTTAAAATTCGTAATATAATATACACTAAGCAAACCCGAGAACAAATTTCCCTTGACATATGTAAACATTTTATTACTCATGGTTTTAAATTTCATAATTTTTTTTTAAGAATTAATGTCTTCATTTGTATATTTAGACCTAAATAAAACATCGATATTGGTTCCCCGTGGGCTAACATTTCGTATTAAAATGTTTGTCATTTTGTACCGATCTCACCCTACGCCTAAAAGATAGAGACCAATACTAGCCTAAGAGAGGGTTTTCTGAATCTAAGGAAATGATTGCAACAAGTAGTATAACATTTGCAAGATAAAGAAATATTTGAATTATTTATTCAATGTAAATAACAGAGGAAAAATAACAAATTACATTGCCTTACAAGTCAAACTGAAGTGTGTTGGAAAATAAAAAGAATCATGGCTGAGTCTGCACTTGCGCAGTACGTTTAAGCGTATAGTTCAATCTCTCAAGGTAAATTATTATTTTATCCAAGCAAGTCTGGAAGAGACCAAAAATATTAACAAAATTTAGTATTATAAGAAATAATTTAAAGAACCTTTCTTAAATTATTAACAAAGGATCTGATTCTCCACAGTGAATTCACTCAAAACAAATTTAGGATCAAGATTTAAATTTAAATATCAAATCAGATATTTATTAGAAATTTAAATTACTAAACTTTACGATGATTACAAAAAGCTTAAAAAGTCTCTTTTAAATTATTTACAACGCGTTTGATTCATCCCTGTGAAATACAGACAAAACAAATTTAAATTTTGAGGGTCAAATTTAAATTTAAATTTCAACTCAGATATTTATTATTAGAACAAAAGTTTGACTTCCCGACTAAAACTCAATACTTCACGGAACTAATACCCTCGACACTTTTAAGGAATTCGATATAATTCCTACATTTTAATATTAATATTAAAATAGGAAACAAAGCATTGTTACATTAAAATACTTGTAATTTTTCAATTAATAAATTGGTGAATTTTAAAGTAAAAACCTTATTAACCAACAAAAATAAGTTATTCTAATATTTACTCAGAAGAAAATACGTTTACAAAAATAATCTATTTAAAATCATTATCAATTTAAAGAATTTAAAGACAAGAGCAATAAAAATTAATATTTAGGCTAAAAAATTCAAGTCAAAAAAGAGATAAAAAAAAAGTTGATGTATAAATATTTCAAGAAATTACAACAATACTAGCGCCCAAGCGGCAATGGGATACATTAAATGTTCAATAACAGAATTTACTTTAAAAAATAAAACCTTTAGCAAAAAATTACAGATGTCTACACTGGCTGATTTCAACCTAAGTGTTCAAGATAATCAAACCCATAGTTGAAATATAAAAGTTTATATAATCAATAATATATATATACATATATATACCTACATACATACATATATATACATACATACATTTATACATATATACATATATACACATATATATACATATATACACATACATAAACATATATATACATATTTACATATATACATATATATATAAATATATATACATATATATATAAATATATACATATATATACATATATATATACATATATATTTATACCCATCCTGGCTAGATAATGTTCTAGTCCTGAATAGGACTTCTTGTCGAAGTGTTGGATTTAATAGTCTTTGATGCTAGCTGAATTCTAGCTATATATAGGTCAAGTTGATGTATTGGTAGGTGGGAAATTTCCTTATTAGGAGATTATTATTATTAGTAGTATAACGTCACACGCCAAGCAGCTAGAAGATAGGATACGTCTCTTTTGTTACGTCTGCCAGTCCCTTGGGTTCATGTAGTTCCATTTGACTTGTTCCCAAGAAACGAACCGCAGACACATGGTGATCATCTGCAGGTTCTAGCTACGTTCATTCAGTCATGAAGACCAGGTAAGTTGCAGTGAAACTAGTGAGTGGCCAGCCGGGATAGCCCAGTCGGGTAAATCAGCGCATTTCTGGACTCCTCTATCAAAACATCTTTTGCTGTATTATTTAGAGCTTGTTTGTAACTTCTCTTCATTCTAGCATTTGATGTGAACAGGATGGTTATGGAAGTCACGCTAGTTTAGTAGATACTAGTGAGTAGAGCACCTATATAAGACATAGTAATTATTGTGATATTTAATAATGCTTGATGTATATGAGTACAAGTTTATTATGGTTGGTATATTATAGCTAGTATTGCTAGTATTTATATCGTAGGATGTCTTTATGTATAGGCTTTTTTGGGGCGGGTAGTAATATTAGCAGTACAAGCTAATGTTTACGTATAGCTTAAAAGTTATTGGCTTTATGTATTTTAAATGGATCTATATATATGCAAGTATAAGTAGTTTTGTATCTCAAATATTTCAGAGAAATGTTAAAAAATTATAATTTACGCATCAGACCGGAGACCTTAAATTCATTTTTCCAAAATATTGAGCGTAGCCATTTTATTATTATTATATTTATAAATGTTTTAAATGAAATTTAATCAAAATCGTTGGAGCCGATTTTTAGAAAATTGACTTTTCTTATTTTGCCTTTCAGTAAATATCCTGAATTTTTGGGTTAGATATCGAATTCCAAAAACCCCTAGGGACAACCCTATAAAAACCCTTAATACACAGCTTTAGCCCGATTGGTAAAATAGTTTAGGCTTTAGTCGGAGGTACAGAGAGATGGACAGAAATTCAAAAAACACTTTTTCGGATTAGGGGGGTCATTAAACGTCGAGAGTCATCAAAATCTCGAGTTCAGTTTTTTTATTATCACTATACCTTCTCTACCTGTAAGATAGCGAGAAATTAAAAATATCTATGAGATAAATTTATTTCATTGCTAGAGTATTAAGGTGCACTCTACTAAATATATCCTTGTAGAAATAGGTTTAATTTATCAATAGGGTGGAAATTGAATTCTCATTGGAAAAACGTTTTTAAACCAGTAGTATTTCAGAATTATTGGCGTTGACAATAAATAGGAGAGTGGAAATAAAAATACGAGTAGCACAAAAGGATTAAGTGTAATATTAAGATCTACGACTGTCAGTCGTTCTCTCGGTCTAGATTCCAAGCCAATTTACCTATATAGATAAAAGTTTGATTATTTAAAAAATATATATTTTAGGCATTTATCAATGTATTAATTTAAAATAAATTAATTGTTTATATTAACTACAAGTATTAATATGTTTCATTTGGGGTGTTAAAGTAAAAAATCTAACATATAGTAAATAATTAGTTTACCATGTTGAGTTTTGACTAAAAACATACTGACTTCAAACTTTGTAGTTACCAAATAAATGTAAATTATTACTTTTGTTTTTTTGTAATAGCAGGATCATTTGGCCAATTGATACTAAGTAACACTATACAGTTTATTTTATTACGCCGGTAGCAGTGAAACAGAAAATAACTTTTCAAGCTCTCATTAAATTGAATCCGTTATTTTTTTTATATTAATTTTAGAAAGAGATTGAAAAAATCCTCCATCTTATTTTAGTAGCGCTCTTTAATCGCAGCTTCCTTCGTTGAGTATTATATCCCTACACCTCTGTTGGAAATTGAAATAGAGAAAGTTAGGCCCTAAATCTTTGAGGGAAAGATCGAGGGATATTCTTTTAACAAGCTTAGCGTAAAGAGGTACTGTTTTAATGTGATCATTTTGAATTTAGTCTGTCGTCTTGAACGGATCTTTTTTCGTGATGACAAGCAAATTTTTGACGAGTAAATTTGACATGTACCTACAGTACATCATTTGGACCTTGGCCACAGACAAGGCATATACCTGACACTCAACCTCGTGGAAGTTTGGCTACGTTCCTTGAAACAGGTTGATTCATTGGACAGTTTTAGTTGCAATTCTGATTACAGCACTTCCAAGTGAAACAATTCACTTACTGATTGTTCGTTGTAAATAATATAAACTGGAGAGCAAGTTTCCAAAGATCACGGTCTCGGTACAAACACAATAGCAATCCCCACCCTCCAAAACTCACCCCATAACTTCTTTAAATGAACATACCTTTTCAGACAAGTAAGCCAGTAGACGGTATTTGAAGATTTTTTATTACTATACAATTTGCATACATTTTCTTGAAAAATAAAGGCCATTTTATTCTACGTTTTGTTTGTAACTTTCCGTCTGAGTAGGCTAGTTGAGAAGGTAGGTTATGCGAAGATGTGGGGCTGCTACCTGGACCTACTCTTATGAAAGTGGGTTTATTGACAATAGAATACCATTTTTGTCTGTTACCTAATAAAACCCATCTTTAAAGTTATCTGTTTTAAACAGTTACCGCTTAATAGCGGTGTTTTAGCAGGTCTATCTATTAAGCTAGGGGTCCAGGGTTCAATTCTTGGCATAGCTGAATATTGTTTTACCACTGATGAACTGTGGGTTTCCCCTTTCACAGTGATTAATTAATGGCTAGGTATTGGGCGTTTTGTCTGTTCTATATTTAAGTTAGTTTATAAGTCGTGTGCTGATATAATCAGTTGGTTCAGAAAGTGCACGTTAAGTACCTCAACTAAATAAATAATGATAATTTTTTTTTTCTGTCTAACTTGATCCTCAAGGAGAAATATCAACTTCAAATCCCAGGAGAAATTATAGGAAATATTTCAACTTGAAGGCCAAAAAGTAACAATAATAACATGAAATAGTTCCTAACAATGATGAACTTGGACTTTTGGGAATGGAAGAAGCGAGGTCTACTATTCTTTGAACTAACAGTAAACTATGATCTGAGAGTTAGAGGTTGATTGGTTGACCTTGCTTTGATAGCTCGATGAGAGAAGAGAGCAAGAAAGGAGACGGATGACCTGTGTTTTCAGGGCTAGGGCATCCATCCTTCTCCACTTTCATCAGCAACATCGGAGAAAAGCATTCATCAGCTCAAGGTTCATTGATTAATATATTTGTAATGTTTATCAGATAGATATAATAATTCAAAAATACCTACACTTGAGATTACTTTAAAAAAAAATCAATACGCGTCGTCCTTTTATGATGGAGTATGTTTATAACGGAGTCCCAATTACCCAGGTAAGTGCTGAACTCCTGGGTCAAAACCTCTGACGCTGAACCAAACCTTCCTGTCAGAAATAGAAATGTTAAAAGTTTGAAAATTAGTATCGGAAACATTTACCTAAAGTAGATTGTATGCTTCCGTTTCGGTAAACAGAAAGAACGTTATTTAAAATAGATAATGGGTTCAGTGACCATTTTGTTTTAAATAAAACAACCTAATATACAATTCATTATGTGCATGAAATTAACTTTTATTTACAATGGATATAATTACATAATGTATAGGCCTAATTTTCAAATACGGGAAAATTCAAAATGGTTTTTTATTAAGTGTATTTAAACACATTTAAGGTGTATTGCTTTATTTTAATTTTAAATTTTATTTTATTATCATTAGCACCTCGTCTTACTACCCGTTCGAGTTATACGCACTTACGCTAATGTGTAGTGGTAGGGTGATTGTGAGATGAAATGGAACCTACAGTTTAACGTGGAATCTGAACCACGGTGGAGGCCTGGCATTCCACACATTCACAAGTTTTCTTGTCAGAGGTGAAGGAAGGGTTTGTAATCAGATAAATTTGTGCCGGGACTGAGGATTGAACCCTGGACCCCCAGCACAGAAGTCCGACACCTTACCCCTAGACCACCAGGTCACCAAAAAATTGTACTTTATTCTTTAATTATTTCATTAATAGTATTATAAGTTACTATGCTAACGACATTTTAATTTGATATGCTGAATAACACCTCACTCTCCCTCCTTTATAGAGTGGTTCATATCCCAGTTGAGATAAAAATGGGATTCCATAGGGTGATATATTGGTCCATAAATATGTGTACATGTTTTTTGTGTTCATCCTTTATATTGATTTAGTTTCACACCTTAGCTCAGTTGGTAGCGTGTCGATCTACTGAACTAAGGGTCCTGGTTTCGATTCCTGGCGTGGACAAAAAACGTATCGTTGGTGATTTTTTTCTTTTTCTTTTTACAGTGATGAATTAACGGTTGGGATGTTGTGACTATTCTAAATGTATATATAAATTAGTTTATAAGTCGTTTGCTGATATAGTCAGTCAGCTCAGAATGTGCGAATTAATTACCTAAAATAAATGAAAGTAGAGTAGATATAATTTTTTGTTTGAAAAAATAAACAAATTTTTACAAAATTAAAATATTTATACATAAACAAAATAACAAATTTTCTCAAATTATATTAGATAATTTTATCTAAGTTAAGATTCTGGCTATAGGGTTGATATGATTTTATTATATTTATGTATTCATGAATATCTGTTTAATAACCGAAATGGTGGGTATAAGGACAAAGAGGACAGTCTCATATCATTTAGCATTTGTTGATGGGAATGTTGAGATTCGGGATTAAGACGGCATTAGCCTTGGGCACACTTTCATAATGATTATTGGTTTCCAAACTCTCTCCCCACTAATTTGGGTATATTTACAATAGATTATACCTTTATCATCTCTTACCCTATAAATGTAGTATATAATATATTTTGTTGGCCTATTTGTTGGTATTATTTATGTACATATTGTACCCAAATTATTTTGTTGTTTTTGTATATATATATATATTGTATATATATATAATTATAATATATATATATTATATATATATATTATATATATTATATATATATTGTATATATATATATATATATGTATATATATATATAATTGTATATATAGTATATATATACTATATATAGTATATATAATATATAACTATATATATACAATTATATAGTATAATATATATTTAGTATATAATATATATAGTATATATAAATTGTATATAACAAAAATAGTATAGATTTTGTGAAATAATTTAAATAAATAATTATAATTATATCCATAAAATATTTAGATTTTTTTATCAAGAATTTGATAAAATTATAAGAAAACTTTATTATATTTCAAATAACGTTGTTCACTTTTCTACCTAATAAGTTTTAAAAATCTTCTACAAAATAATACTAATGTTTTAGTCAACTATCTTAATATTTTTTTTATTAGGAATTATTTAACTAGTATTAAAATATTTAAGTTTCATTATTATTTTCTATCACCACATATTACAAGGCGTTCGGTTTATAACCTTATATATTAATTACACTAATCGTTTGAGAGATTAGGAAAGGTACATTTACAGTAAGTGTACTCACATTGGTTTGCATAGAGAGTAAAACCATTTTGCGAAACCACCTACAATACACCCGACTGAAATTCAAACCACAATTTCACCATAGTGAGAAGTTTATCAACTATGCTTGTAGCACTTTATACTATGCAGCGTGTTTTTCGTTCTTAATTTATAAAATAAGCAAGTCAGGCTAGTCCACGAAAATTGTTTTGTACCTTCCCGTAAGATAAATATGCTTAAAAGTTCTATTTTTTCGTTGTTTTTATAACTCACAGATTCATAATATATTCTCTAGATCGAAAAGATCGTCTTTAGGAAATATGCAAACTTTTCCCATTCAGCTTTAAAAAATTCGCTAACATTATTTGAACATTATAAGATTTAACGACCAACTTGGAATTCGTCTAAAACAGCGCCGTGTTCTCTCTGGAATATAAGCAGAGAACCAGAGTTACCCCCCTTTACCCCCTAACCGCCCACCTAGCCACCACCCATAACACCTCTATTGTTGGAATGTTGTTTGTGCACAGTACTGTCCAAATCCTCAATTCTCAGGATTTTTGAATTAAGCTTAATCTATAAACCATGTGGCCATTAATTGGGGTTTCTATTTAAAACTAATACAATTATTGTTAATTACATTATATTTATAATTGGTAATGGGTTGAAATAGACTTTGTCATGGATGCACTGGTTTCAAATTTAAATTAAATTATTCAAAGGAGCTACTACCCCTGATCATGAGTATCGAAACTGTCCCTTTTGGAATAAGTGTGATAGGACAAAGGTATTTTGTTCTATTCAAATAGCAAGGTGTCATTTTTCAACTAATTATATGTATGTAAACTATTACATTTTTTACGATGATCTCCAAGCTTTTATTTTCTCTAAGGTATTATTTACTACTTTACGCTAATATTTTAACGTCAAGAAAAGAATAAGGGAAGGTTGGTGAAATCGTATCACCCAAGGGCTTGATATTTGTTCAAATAATCGGTCCTTCAAAACTAAAAATTATCCACACCACTATACAGAAAACAATTTAATCTTTACCATAATTTGTTTGGACAGTTTTATTTTAAAATATTTTGGGAATAAAACATTGTTTTCCAAACCATTACATTTGGTTATAATCCATAAACTGGTGAGATATCTCGTACATTTAATTCCAAAATGATTGTATTCATATGTATTTTATAATTGTAATTGTGATCCATAAATATTTAAACAATAGATTGAATTATAGTTGCCGTATTAACAATAATAAAACCATAATTAGTAATGTTAGGTTATTATACAGAGTATTCAAAATGCAACGCCCAAACTTCAAATATAGTTTGTTGAACCAAAAGTAATGAAAAATCCTTATACACACCCGGAAAATTATGCTAATACCATTGAATCGTGCTCAAAGTTTCAGCGTAAAGCCTCGGGAGAGTATAACTGTCAAGCACACGCGTACAAAATGTTGCATATGAATTAGGCGCGCGCACTATACATGTAATTATGGAAAGCACTTTTTTTTGATGTAGAATCGTTAATGTTGACACTCAGAACCTATTTCCATTTCTAGATGGACTGGTGTGTTGTTTACTATTAACTGTGGTATGTTTGCTTTCGTGGTACAACTTGCCGAGGTGTGTGGTGCATTACACCTAGCTCCTATGCAACCTGTTGTAAACGTATGCTTGAACAGCTTTGCTCTCCCGGTGCTCTACGCCGAAATTTTGAAGACATTTTAATGGTATTAGCATGGTTCACCGGATGTAAGTAAATAAGAATTTGGTATTACTTTTGATTCAAGTAAACTCTAAGTGCAGTTTGGGCATTGAAAATCCGAACAATTTGTTTATAAAAAAAACTGAGTGTATAGGTTAAATAATTGTCACAATGTAAAACTTTTGCATAATATTAACAATATGATTACCTTTAATATAATGGAATCAAGAGATCAGGAGCCATGGATTTCAAAGCAAAAATATATTCTAAGCTATAAACTGTAAAAGTAATATAAAACGTAGTAGTGGGAAATGTACACCAACAAATGAAGTTTTACACTGCTAAACGTTTTCTGAAGTTTTCCTTTACACTAAGGTCGTCATCCTCTGTGGTGTAAGTTTAAAGTGTTTTCCTCAGTACTTAATGTTCATGGGTTCAAATCTAGCCGAAGTTGACGAATTTTTTTTCTAGCGATAACAATCCGTAACACAACTTCATTTGAAGGGTAGGTAAAGCCGTTGGTCCCATGTCAATTGTGGCATATAAAATAACCCTTAAAGATATGTTAAAATAACTTTCCTGGCCAAATTTGAATACCCATTTGCTCTCGATAATATAAATTCTCTGATTATGGTATAATCAATCACATCAAAAAGTGCACTTTAAATACCTCAAATAAACTATAATAATAAAATCATATTTTGGAATATTTCTCTAACAATAAAGTAGAACAATTTCATCAGCTTACCTAGAATTATACAAAGTGATTTATTTTGCTTCCTAATTATGTTATAATTAAGTGGTAAATTGAGAAAGTCAGGGTTTAAATTTATTTCCTAACTGTACCGCTAGATAAAAGAAATATATATATATTCCTGAATATTAAAAAAAAAGTACGATATAGGCACAAGTATGATTTCAGCAACCTTTTTCTATAACGTATTGTAATTGTAGATAATATACACAAACATCATGTTATTTTGAAGATGAGCATGGGATAAATTTAATTATTGTGTAACTACGCTTTCATCACCATCATCACCATAATACTTATTATCACCTAAATCCTTCAAGAACATTATCATTAGAACTTAAAGGTATTTAACGTAAATTGATTTACAGGTCCTTGGAATAATATTTATAATGGATCTATAATCGAGATTATATAATTTATCTTCACAAAACGTGAATATATTTATATATATAGTTTTTAAGATAATAAGCAGGACTGAAAAAAAAATCATGTTTCGTCAACGCGGGTTTTACCATGATTTTAAAGCATGTTTAAAGATGACGGGTTGTTATATTTTATGAAGCATAACTTAATGATAGTAAAATATAAAATATAGATTCAACAAACTTTTATTTTATAAAATATGTGCAGATACATAACTCTACAAGAGTATGGGTAGTGCTTACCATAAATCGCTAGCGATCAACATCTCACTTATTCCAGCAGTGCTTCTGAACAACTTTATTTGTATTTCCTCCCAATATTTTATATCTCCAGTTATGCCCTTAGGAAAACAAGTTAAAATACTATTGGAATATGTAGAGTGAAAAAAAAGTCATACAAACCTGTTGGTTTCGAATATAGGGGAAAAAAGTAGAAAAAGAAAAAAATCTTTCATCAATTCAAAAGAGAAAGTTTCAATCCAAATGTAATAAGTTTTCCGACCCAAAACGTGGTTAAGAAGGTTATAAAGAGGTAAAAAAAAAAAAGTGAGCATCCACTCGTTGGATGAGTGACGACATGAACGAAGCTTCTCGACTCTTTGGAGGTAAAGTGGTTGGTGTTTGTGAATATTGCAAGCTCAAGTTGAGTGAAAATAAACTGGAAATATTTATGAAAGGTAAGGTAAAGAAAACCTTTAAATGGGTTTATTCTTCCAAGAAGATCAAAATAGCAGATCTTATCCTTTGATATTGGAAAAAATAATTAATCCAACACAATATAACAATCTTTCTCATAATATTATGTATTCAAGTGTGGGACAAAATTTTCAAAAATTACATTTCAGTAAATTTACCTTGAGTAACATTTTTCATAAAAATACACAAATATCATCATATTAATAAACAACAATCTTTATATATACATCTTAAACACAACTAATAACATACTTTTTTAACAAATATCATTTTTTTTATTAATCAAGTCCCTTAATCAATTTTAATATAGTAAATATTCAAATGCATTTTATAGAAATTAAACATTTTTTAAACATTTTTCATAAGTAAGCTCGTTTTAAGTGAAATTTTTTTTTAGAAAAATAGTTTCACAATATTATTTATCATGTAAAATAAGGTCCACTTTAGCCATTTTAAAAACCTTAATTTTTTTTAAACCATTGTCAGTGAGATAACCTTGAACGAAATTTGTTCCCCCAAAACAATTATACAGTGTTATTTCTTAGATAAAACACACAGTAAATATCAATTTAAAACCAAATAGTTGGAGTCATTTTGGAAAAATTTATATTAAAAAATACTTCTTTTAAAACACTATAAATTTAAGGAACGTAGTCAAAATAAAATATAAACGTCTCGAAGTACATAATATTTAAATCAATTTTGAACAAAATCTGAAAACCCTTTATGATCTGCAACCAGTTTCATACAGAAAGACAGGCAGACAGATGGAAAGGCAGACAGAGAGAATTATTACCAAATCAAATTCTGTGGTTTCATGGGGACATAAAATGTAAAGGTTCATCATAATCTTGTGGTAGAAACTTTCTACAATCACAATATTTTTTCTTTGTTTGAGAAACTAAAAACCGAGCCAGTCCAAGATTTAAGACAATATACAACAGCCAACATACAAACTCTGATGGACACATGTTATATGGGCTCAGTATCACCATACATTGTGTTAATTAATATAAGAATAATTAGGCTAGAACCTCAGTTAAATTTAATGAAAATAGTTTTTCATTTGTGATTTTTCACATTTCCCCGTGAAACTTCCTCGCTAGTTTGGGTTTTCTTTTCTTAAATATCTGTTAGCGTAGCATCTTTACTCGTTAAATTAAGCCTTTGATAACAATGGTGATAAACATTCTAGATTACATAACTTTTATTCAAAACTCATTTTGTCTTTTCCTTTCACAGGGAATTTCCTAAAAATTTCGCCTATGACACCTGCAAATGAAATACAGTTTTAGAATAGAAAACTGTGTGATTATCTCTAAAAGGTAGTAAGATGATTTGCACAAATGCACACATTTACAAACACACAAATAATATATGTATATATATATATATATATAACTTTATCAAAATTGAGAAGTACAAAGTGATGGTGATTTAAAAAAATGAAGAGCTGGTGAAAATCAAAATTGGAAACTAGGATTTGTATAGCAAAGAGAAGTACCTGGGAAGTCCAATGACAAAGGATCAGTACAGAACCAAGGAAATTAGTTAAAGGATCGCCATGGTTAAGGAAGAAACTTATGAAATGCTACAATTGGAGCATTGCGCTGTATGGAGCAGATACTTGGACTCTTGGGAGGGTGGCAAAGTAATACTTAGAGGCTTTGAAATGTGGTTCTGGAGAAGATTGAAAAGATCAGGTGGACAGACAAGGTGACGAATGAAGAAGTCCTAAGAATAATGTGTGAGAAGACAACAATTTTGGATATTATTCTTTGGTGCAAATCGAAATGGATTGGACACATCATTAGGAGGGAATTTCTTATGTACGACGGTATTGAAGGAAAGAATGAGGAACAGAGGAGCTTTGGAAGAAGGAAGATTCAAATACTTGATGGCATGAAGGAAAAGAGAACATTCTGGGAGTTGAAGGAGGAAGCAGAGGACAGGTTCACTGACAAAAGGAATAGACTTGCCGTGAGACAAAACACCTTTTAATAAAAATTGCATTGATAAAAAAAGCGAGCTTTCATCATCAACACAAATTTAATATATTTATTTTACAACAGATAAATTTAAATAATCTAAATAATGGGAAATATATAGAATTGCACTAGGGAGATTTTGTCGTCATGTGCTATTATAAATCCATTCCAAGCTTTTAGTATTATTTGAATCTGTTATAGTAGAAATTAGGACAATTATAAATCCGAGGAAGTATATCCTCATTTGCGAGGAGAGAGTGTGAAATCAGATAGGAATAAATACCTTCATTATTACAGGTCTGGTCTGACCAATATGTCACCTCCAAACCAAGCTAGATGAGCTAGAAATAAAAATTATGATCCACTTGTTACAGGTAAAAAAAAATCCTAAGTATTAACATTTTTACTGACAAATGTATAGAATTTACAAAAATATAATGACTACAAATTTTATCAAAAAAATTGTAGGTAGCTTAACATGTTCCAGAGGGAAGTATTTTAAATTTAATATTCTTTAAAAAAAATGGAGTTATAAATGTTGAATATATATATTATAATATATATTTTAGGCATTTATATTATATTTAGTATTAATTGGTGTTGTACATTATACATATATATATGTATAATGTTCAACACCTATTTATACTAAATATAATATTTAGTATAGGTTAGTAATATATATATTAATATGTCAATATATTTTATATATATATTTATATATATATATATATATAATATATATATATATATATATATAAACATATAAATTGAAACTTTCAAACTTATTTGATCATCATAAATTAAAATATTTGAGCAAAAGAAAAATTTCAATGCATTATTTACTATAATCATTTTATTACTTTTTTAGAGTTATTACAAAAACCTTTGGGTTGGGTTTTCCCTTAGGCCTACTTTTAAAGATACTAAGACTTTTTTCCAGGCATATATTGTGTTTTTTTGCCTTTGTACGGAATACTAAAAGCGTGAAACCATATTTATCGATCTTTCGTTGTGCTCCATGTCGGCCAAACGTTGTATGTGTCCGAACAATACGATGTTGATTTATATTCACCGAGTGGAAATGGATAAGTTTCTTCTACAGGCATACTATTTTTTTCTTTGTATGAAAAAAACACGTTTAAATGTGATGTGAGCTATTTTTATATTTCCTATTCTATAAAATAGTGTTCACCAATGGATATTTTCATAGATATGTTTAAAAGTACTCGTTATAGTTAAGATAAAAAATAGTTTAACACTGCTACTAAAATCATTTAACTTTTAAAAAAATATATATTTTCAAATCTACTAAATTATGGTGCACTTAATCATTTAACTGTCGTTAAAAAGATCACATGTATTTCTTTCTAATGCTCAATTTTTTCACACTGCGAACACTTTTATAAATATAAATAACATGTTAGTTAATCTTTTAAATATGGTGCGATCTATTGATAAATTTCGTGCATTTGTTAAATGCTATTAGAGATATTTGAGGGAAAACGGGAACAAATAGAGATATGAGATGGAAAAATTACATGGCCTTTTTCTAAAAACAATCTGAATTATTTAAATTATTAAAATTTTACAAATACATTCTAAAAAGTTCAGCAATTTCCAAATTAGTATTTTATTTATCTTAATGATCCTAAAATATATAATAATATGAATAAAATATTAATAATAATAAAATATATAAAAATATCATAAAATATATAATAATATATAAAATATATAATAACATAAAATATATAAATATATAAATATATATTAATATGCATAAAATATATAATAATATATAAAAAATATATAATAAAAATTAAGTAAGATAAAAGCATTAGTGGTTGTTTTGTCGGTGAGAAACTATCAATAGATCTCGGGCTGCATGTTTTAAAGAGACAATACTACATGTCCTTTCCTGGAACTACTTATTATATTTAAGCTTATACTAACCTTTCACCTTTCACCCTCACCTACAACTACAAATATTTTTCATATTGAGGTTCGAATAATGGTCGGGTGAACTTAACTTTTTCCGTAAACTTGTTTCCACGCTCCTTCCATGCAAATTCAGGTGCATTTACTCTCAATTAAACATTATTATCCTTAAATAATTATTTTAATTACTACATAGGCGTATAAACCAAACGGGTAGTAATATGTGGTGCTAAATAGATTTAAAAAACTAAACCATTAATAACCTGTGTACTAAACGTAACAATTAAAAAGAATTAAAAATGTTCTAGATATTTTATATTCATTTTTATAATAATTAATATTTATATGGTTATTAATTATTTTATATGGTTATAATTATTTATATGGTTTATTAATTTTTACATAATCCTATTTTTTTTAAATATCTCAGAATACAATGTTCTTGAGGTGACCTGGTGCTCTACGGGTAAGGTGTCGGACATCTGTCTAGGGGTCTGGGGTTCAATCCTTGGTCCCAGCACAGTTTTATCTATTACCAAACACTTCCTTCATCTCTGACAAGACGTGTATTAATCATACTTATGAATGTGTGTAGTTCCAGGCTTCCAGTGCGGTTCGGATCCCACGTTAAACTGTAGGTCCTCCATTTCATCTTACATTCACAAACCATTACACATTAGAGTAAGTGCGTACAACCCGAGCGGGTAGTAAGACGCGAGTGCTAATAATAAATGTTCTTGTTAGTAAGGTGTTCGAAAAAAAAGTGAACAGTATTTGTAAAGTGAAATAGGCGTTCAGTGTGAACATTCTATTTCATTGAGAGACAATTTAAAATAATTCAATTTTTTGTCAACTTTGGCCACATTTTTATGGCTCATTATATTTTTAAATAGTTCCAATTTGTTTAACATGCTATCACCTAGAACAAAAGGGTTTTCACTTTTGTTTTCTATCTTCTATACAAGTAAATGGTGGTGCACTTATTTTTATTGATTCTTCCCTATACCACGTATTTAAATAGTTAGTGTAAGTAGCGACCGTAAAAACTATGTAATTGAAAAAAACAAAAAGAAAGGTACATATTTATTCAAATATAGGAAAGAGAATATATTTTTATTTATTTCTATAATAATATATAAACCAAATAAAAATGTTAAATTTATTGAAAATGATAATTTCCTAAGGTAACTCAGAATAAATTTAATTTGACAGGTGTTCGAGCCCTTGTCTTTGGACTTTGGACGACATTCTATAAGACCCCAAGAGGCAGCTCAATACTCAGCACGCGTAGTTGGCTAACGCGCTTGTCGTGTTAAGCTCGACTGCTGAGGACGGGGAGATCGAGGTTCGAATCTCGGTCGGGTGAACTGGTGGTGCTTTTTCCTAAATTGTTTTCCAATTGTTTTCCTCGACGCAAATGCGGGTTCACTTCCTCTAATTAAAACTTCCCAATTCCTAATCCATTAGCGTAATTAGTACTTAAAGCGTATAACCTGAACGGGTAGTAAGACGCGGTGCTAAATATTATTATTATTATACTCAGCACCACTCCTTGGAGAGTGCATCGGTGATTGCTTGTCTTTTGTTGAGTATTAAGCAATAATTATATATTAATGAATCAGATAGCCGAAGCTATCATCTAACACTTTAGTGAGGCTTAACACCACTTAGATATCATATTCTGAAAATTGAAAAATGACACCCGGACACGGGAATCGAAATTGGGACCTTCGGCTTAGTACGCCAATGCTCTTACCACTGAGCTATCCAGGATTCGTCCCGTGCCCAGGGTCATTCTTCACTCATATTTTAAGGCAGAGTCTATGATGGACGTGCAGAAGTCGTCAGCTTATATTATTATTATTATTAGCACCGCGTCTTACTACCCGTTCGGGTTATACGCACTTACTCTAATGTGTAATGGTAGGGTGATTGTGAGATGAAATGAAGGACCTACAGTTTAACGTGGAATCCGAACCACGGTGGAGACCTGGAATTCCTCACATTCACAAGATGTCTTGTCAGAGGTGGCCAGCTTATAAACATGTGATTATATAATATCACAGCCATCAGACAACGCAGCCACCTGCAACTCGGTAGTTGGCATTATGCAGCCAATTGACAAATATATGATAATTGTACGGGATTGCATATATATGTATATATATATATGAATATATATATGTATATATATGTATATATATATGCACATATATATGTATATATATGCAATCCGTACAATTATCATATATATATATTAATATATATATATATTATAATATTAATGAATCAGATAGCTGAAGCTATCATCTAACATTTTAGTGATGCTTAACACCACTTAGATCCTCGTCCTGGCACAGATTTATCTGATTTCCAAACCCTTCCTACACCTCTGACAAGACATCTTGTGAATGTGTGGAATGCCAGGCCGCCACCGTGGTTCGGATTCCACGTTAAACTGTAGGTCCTTCATTTCATCTCACAATCACCCTACCATTACACATTAGCGTAAGTGCGTATAACCCGAACGGGTAGTAAGACGCGGTGCTAATAATAATAATAATAATAATAATAATAACACCACTTAGATATAATATTCTGAAAATTAAAAAATAACACCCGGACACGGGAATCGAACCCGGGCTGCATAATGCCAACTACCGAGTCGCAGGTGACTGCGTTGTCTGATGGCTTGCGATCCCATATAATCACATGTTTATAAGCTGACGAATTCTGCACGTCCATCATATACTCTGCCTTAAAATATGAGTGAAGAATGACCCTGGGCACGGGACGAATCTGGATAGCTCAGTGGTAAGAGCATTGGCGTACTAAACCGAAGGTCCCGGGTTCGATTCCCGTGTCCAGGTGTCCTTTTTAAATTTTCAGAATATGATTAAACAATAAGGTGAATGGAATAGGACTATACCCTAGCTAGTGCAGTAGCGCACCTTTGTTGAGGTGATAAAACATAGTACTAGTAGAGTGTCGATTATCCAAACTAATAGGGACCAAGGGAAGTTTGGGTAATCAAATTGTTCTGTAAATAAAACACAAAACCAAATTTCAGTTTTATATCTTAAATAACGCTAATAACAATCATAAAACATTATAGGAAACAACTATGGCAATAAAAAAACAAAAAACTTTGCAAAACATATTTTTATTATTACATTTTTCAACTTGAAACATAGTAGGCCTATAATATATCATACCATAATTAATTAATGTATTACATTTCAAAATTCTTGACAAAGTTTCTTCCTGAAGTGAACAGTTAAGATGGCTAATTTACAGTATCAAGAAAGTTTGCTAACAAAAGTAAACATTAATTTTTCCTTGCACTATTTTCGAATGTCTCTTTTTGGCTGCTAAATCACGCAACCTTTTTAAAATAAAAGATGGATTGTACAACTTTCTGTCTGTTTTTCATACCATGCCATTGCAGTAGTTAAGGTTAGGTTGATTGACGTTACGGATAATTGACGTTCTGTTAATTGACGCTCTATTATACTTGGAAGAAAGATTTGAAAAACTTCGAGATATCCATCCTAATCTTAATAGATAAATCTCTCATATTTGAAATAGTTTTTTTTTAAGTAATGGCATTTTATATCAAAAGTTATTATTCTTGAAGGTGTGTGTAGTGTTACTTTATTCCCTTTTTACCTTATACTCTTCAATTGAGGTCTAGGACCTTTATACAGTTCTTGGGTGAGCCACTCTCTACAGAACGATTCCCATTTAAGTCAAATACTTCTTTCCTTTTCCAATTACCTCTCCAAATTGTAATTCAGCTCAAGGGCTGGATTCTCATAAGATGGTTTCAAGTAACGCAATAAAAAATGACAGAATAAAAGGGATGGATGGAGTTGGTTTACCTAATGTTTGACCATCTCTCTTGGGCCTTATTTCTATAAAAGCTTCTGCATCAAAATAATTAATTTGTATCATAAAATATGTATAAAGATTATTTTATAGCATCTAATTATCCCCCTAATTAATAAAGGTTATAATAATTATAAATAAGATACTATTTCTAGCTTTTGTAAATATCTTACATCGATAACATTAATAGATTATAGAAATATGGCCTTTCATGGATTGTAAGTAAGAATAAAATAAAAAATAATTATATTATAAAGTATTTAGCAGTCTATAATCATAATATATAAATATATCTATATAAATGAAAAGTGCAATGTACTTTACAGTACGACACACTTATTATGTATTATTTTTTCATACCAAATTTATTGACAGAATGTTATGTATAGATAATAATATATTATTCTAACATATATTAGGATGATTGTACAGTTAATGATGCAATTTTTAAGTTTTATGTAATATAATATATTAGTATTATTGTACAGTGAATTATGTAATTGATATTAAAGTTTTATAAGCGTCTTGTTTCGGAATGGTGTAAACATAGAATTATGGTGCAGAGGAATCACTAGGTAAATGGTAGAAAAGTCGGAAATTCGATAGTAAAATAGAATTTTCGTAGGAAGTTACCATTTTGGCCAACATCCTAATCCTAATACCTTAAATATGAATGTTCATTTGTCAAAATCATTCCCTCTGGTTTCTTGTAATTGATATTAGCAGAAGTAGATTTATCAAATTATACGTATATTTTTATTTAATATTATTTATAAATTTATAGGTCTTATAAAAATATAGATATTATACATACATTTATTATATATTCAAAATTTGTATATAAATCTTTCTTAGTTGAAATTTTTATGTTATATTTATACAAACTAAGTAAAATTCATTAAAAGCCGCAGTTTCATCCAACATTGCAATAGTATAGCTTGAAAATAAAGTAGTAAAGTAAATTGATGATTTCTTTTAAGTCCCAGGATAGAGTAAAAATATAAAATGGGTGGGGAGGAGAAAAAGAATTTAATTTCATCCAACCAGTACTAATCAAATAAAATTTTGCTGTTACGTAGACATCAGGGTTCGAAACCCAGCCGAGTATATTGAGCGTGAAATTGCTTTAAGTTTCTCTAACTCTTTTTCCTCAAATGAAGGCATATTTAATTTAAATTCTACTTTTATTATATAGAATGCATCAATATAATAGGGAGCATTTAATCTGGAAGTTGAGTTACAAACATGTACAAATTATTTAAATGGTTTAGGAAAGTTTGAAACTATGAATAAAGCTACATATATCTGCAAGCATAATATGTTAATATTCCTTTAATTGAAAAATGACACCAGGGCATCGGAACCAAACGCGAGAATATGTGAGCCATTTTTACTTTCTCGATATCTTACAGGTAGAGAAAGTATTGTGATCATCAAAAAAATCGAACTTATGATTTTGATGAATCTCGATGTTTCATGACCCCCCCCCCTCCCCCCGAATACAAAAAAGTTGTCTTTGAATTACCGTCTGTTTGTCTGTCTGTACCTCGGACTAGAGCCTAAACTATTTTATTGACCGATCTAAAACTTGGTATCTAGGGTTTTCATATAGCTGCCCCGAGATATTTTTGGAATTGGATATCTAACCCTAAAACTAATAATAGTTTAATAAAGATTCAAAAGAGAAAAAAGTCGAATTTCTCAAACTTGGCTATACAGATGGTGATTAAATTTAATGGAAAAACATTAATAATTATTACAAACAAAATGGCTACCCTCAGTATTTTGGCAAAATTAATTTAAGGGCTCCGACCAATAACTTTCATGCTTTACGCAAACATATATATAGTTTAACATTTCTAAAACTAAAGGTAAAGTATTGTGACCGTAAAAAAAAATCTAACCTGAAATGTTGATGGATGTCGACGTCTCAAGACATCCCAAAACCTAAAAAGTGGTCTTTGCAATGCCGTATGTCTGTGCTTCTTTTTAAACTTAAAATTAAGAGTAGTTTAATAAAGGGCGAAAAGAGAAAAATCGATTTCTCAAAATCGGCTCTAACAATTTTGATTAAAATTCGTATCTAGGCGTTGATTAAGATTATAAATAAACTGGATATTTTCATTTTTCCATGAAAATTACATTGAATAAGAGATCTTATCTCCACAACCATTTAAGAAACTAAATAATTATTATTGCAAAATTGTAGTACTATAAAAATAAAATAACTTTTATATGAAATATATTTTTATAAAACCAACATTTTCTGAGATATTGGCAAATGTATTAGAACCATTTTGTGAGTTTAGTTGTAAAGAGATACTACTTAAGGTGTGGCAGAAGGTATCGTGAGTAATTTTACAGTTTTGAGAGCATTACATTTAATTGGCTAAAATAAATCAATTATTTTTCCAGTAGGAACATAGAACATAGTTTTTGGCACATGCTAATATCAGCAGATATTGATAATATGTCAAGGGTAATCTGGAAATTTGTCAAAACTTTTCCTCTTTATTTAAAATGTTTTGACAAAATTCCAGGACATCCTTCACAGATATTCAAGATCTGTTGATATTAGCATGTGCAGAAAACTAAACTTTATGTTGCTAATGGAGAAATATTTTATTTAATTTGGACAAAATATGTAATTATCTAAAAACTGTAAAATTACTCGCTTTCGCTTCTGCAGCACTTTAAGTTTTAACGTAATAATTCTCGAATGCCATAGAGTAAAAAACAAGTAAGTCTCTCAAAAAGAATATGCTAACTTTCCTTCAACATTTTATGGGAGAATTGTTTGTACAACAATGATCTATCTCCATTTAAGACTCAATAGGTTTTATTGGTCAACATTTATAAATGAGGAATTTAATATAAATTCTATGACCTAAAGATGTGCAACACCTAATAAAATGTCGAAAATTTTAACCGGAAGTCAAAATTTTGATACGAATTGTAACCCTGGTGGATCCGATATCGATATTTTTTATTGGTCCAAACATACAAAAGAGGACATTAATTTCTTAAAAATAAAATTATAAAATTTAAAACCTGGACGAAAAAAAATTCTTACACAAGTATAGTGGAATTTATGCCTGGGTTTGCTAGTGTAGATTATTTTGTTTTTACGTATATTAAGACATCTGAGTAAATATCTTCATTTGTAAACAACAGAGCGAGAAAGTCCGTGCGGTGTTCCGTACCATTTATTTCAATTTAAATAATATACTTATATGTTACTTCAGCTGTACTTAACAACTATAATAAACTAAAGCTATTTAATCCACAATAATATTTGAAGTTGGTGTAGTGCTTTTCCAATATAAGCGTATATTTTTTTATTATTGTTACAACTGTACATTTTAAACCAGGAATACTCTCGTTCACAAGTAAGAGGAAATAACTTATTTCACAAATCGTCCCTGACTAAAGCGTTGACTCTAAGGAAGTGCGGTTGAAAAGAGTTTCAATAATAACAGAACTTGGTTAAATGAAGTTCCCCATCACAAAGATATCAGAGTTTCTCGAGTGAATGCAGACTCCCTCCTCACAAAATGTTAAGCTTGGTATTGTTTTAAGATACGTATATCCTTAAGTTGTAGATAATGAAAGCAGATAGCCTTGTCTTTACTGTGGGTCTCTTTAGTTCTTAGCACATTACACTCATGATTATAAAATAATAATAATAATAATAATAATAATAATAATAATAATAAAATATTATTTAGCACCGCGTCTTACTACCCGTTCGGGTTATACGCTTTAAGTACTAATTACGCTAATGGATTAGGAATTGGGAAGGTTTAATTAGAGGAAGTGAACCCACATTTGCGTGGAGGGAGAGTGGAAAACCATTTAGGAAATACCACCCCAGTTCACCCGACCGAGATTCAAACCTCGATCTCCCCGTCCTAGCAGTCGAGCTCAACACGACAAGCGCGTTAGCCAACTACGCCACCGAGGCGGGTATGATTATGATAAATAGGATATACTAACATCTACTGTATGTTAACAGTGTACCTTACTTCCTCCATGTTCATATTGTCAATTCCGTATTATCAATAATTCTGTGAACATTGAGAATCACTCCTTCTATGTTGTTATCGTTACAACAGTCTTACTAGTAGTTCTGTGAACAGTAGACCTCGCTCCCTCCATGTTATTGTTATTGCAGTCTCACTTATATTTCTGATAACAGTAGACCTCCATTTCTACTTGTTCTTATCGTTAATATAATCTTATTAATAGTTCTGTTAATAGTGGACCTTGCTCTCTCAAATGTTCTTATCGTAACTACAATATTCACATTTCTCTTTGGATTTCCATTTGAAATATCTAATATAATTTATCATTGCATTCAAAGTTGATATTTTTTCTTAGTGACCAATTTAGACTGAAACAAATGAATGCTATATTCAAAAGCACATTAAATAATAGATTCATAGAAAATATCCGTTTCCCATTAAGTTCAAGACGTCAGACTCGCAAAATATGTCAAATTGTAAAAATAAACACACTAACCAATCGACCGATTAATTAGAAATTTTAATTCAAATGTCTCGAGATGATTCTCTAAATAAAAACCCTTATGGAAACCATATGGAAACCACTAGCAAATTGAAAGAAACATGTATAGTTTATACATTGCTTAGCCTAGGCTTAAAAAATGCTCTTGCCAAGTTTCGTTAAAATTGATCCATGAATTTAACAGCTATCGTGGAACAAACATCCGGACAGATGGACAGATAGACATATGATAATTATAGTTTTAAATATCTTGTTAATAAATCGAGAACGCTTTTCTCTATTGCTTTCATGATCAAATGCTTCCCTTAGTATAATTTCCCTTTGTCTTCGAGTGAATAACGTACAAAATCGCAACATGACGTAGCACCTACTTTAATATAGATTACATGTTTGAGCTAAGCGTTATCTACAAGTGACACGCACTCACCAAGAACTTAATTAGTCACTCACCCAAAATGCAGGCTTCCCGCTAAACCACTAACCTAAACGAACTCTTCCCACTTTCAGCCTCTCAAGTTTAGAATCGCTTGGAAATGAAACTTTGCTTTTAGCATTACGCTTCAAAGTGAGATTATTCTCTGTACATGTACAAACATTAAATTCTAACTCTTAAAGCTTCAATGTAGACATATTCCTAGTTATTAAGGTCTTTGAAAATTCAAACGAAAAGCTGAAAATAATTTTAAAAATAATGTTGAAGATATAAACATAAAACGTAGAACATAGAACATAGAACGTAGAAATTTAATAAAAATGTTGAAAATCGATAACTAAAGATAATACAATATCATTTGTAAATCAAAACCCTCTTAGAATACATTTATTCTGAACAAAATTGTAACGGACACTTAAGAGAAAAATATATATATATATATATACATATTAGCAATCAGTAAAATACGTAGTTTTTAAAAAAAGCTGACACAGGTCCTTTTTACTATGTAAAATACTTCCCATACATCTATCATTAACAAAATTGCTAAAGAAATTCTCAAAATATTTCAAATAAAGAAAAATACTACCTATTTTGTAAATTAACCTTGATTTTGGCGATATAATTAAAACACAGTTTTTACTCAAGACATGACTATATTACTGCATAAAAATAATCAATTTGAACGAAACCCACAAAACCGTGTGTTTTTTTATAGTCTCTGTTGTAAATGAAAATAATTTCAAGATGCATTTTTTTGTTCGGTTTAAATAAAACATCCAAATCTATATTGATCTCGAGGCTAATCCTTATGCGATTGCATTAATTTACGTGAGAAGTAAAATAACCATTTATTTATCATATAGGCCTACAATATAAATAATAGTCATTTATATATATATAAAACACCATGTTTATAAAATATGTCATTTAAGGGGATAGGGTGAGTAAGGACGTGTATAGTAATTGTAACCCCATTCGTATGGCAATGCAATGCGAAAACCATATCGATAAATCTTAATTTGATAACTATCCCCAGTGAATGTGTTTGATATTCAAACCTTGACCTACCTGCCAACATTAATCCAGTATATTGCAAGACTGACGTATAAGGTCAGGTGACAATTGATGTAGAAACATACAAAAATATGTCTACATTGTTTTAGTCAATTTTCTTAAATAATAATTTTCCACGTTCTGGAAACGTTATTAGAGAGCTCCTATGGGTTTGTTAAAACACATTTTCGAATAACATTTCTTTGGTTGGAAGATAACGTGAAATGGTGAAATGATATTAATGTATATAGAATTTTTATAGAAACACATATATTGGACAAAATAAGCAAAATATTGTTTTTGTAAAAATATTTAGTTATATTCATACACATATATTATCAACATATGACACGTGTAGATACACATTTATCTTGATTTAGTATGTTTCTGTTCAAGAGTCATTATTCCATTAACAAATTTTCATGAACTAGAAATGTTGGCAATACTTACTACGTAGAATATTAAACGAAACGTTTCTAATATTGAATGTGGTTTGAATGGATTATTGTTATAAAACTGTAAAAATATTGACCTCAAATTTCTTTCCCTTCCACCTCAAATTAATGCGAATTAAATTATATGGGTGATTGTTCTTGTTAGCGAAGGAAACTACCCATAACCAGGAACTACTTTTCACAAGACAATGGATGCTCAGTCATATTTCTAACGGAAACACACACAGCAGGGGCGGAAACCCAACTCTATCGGATGTAAATGGAACTATAATCGAGCGTGTGTCTATAAATTGCATATCTAAAAGTTTGAAGGTTTGATATTTAGTCAGCTTTTTGTTTTTGGATTCATCATTTCTTGAAAACATGAAAGCTTGTAGAGTTTTGTGTTGGATCGTTTTCATCACCCTGGTAAGAATTATTATATCACGAGAGATAAGTTTGAAACCATTAATTTTTACCCGCGCCGTTAGGAACGAGGTATAAGTTTTTGGTCAATTATTTGAAGTTTATAACAAGCACTTATGCAAGCAACTTATTATATCAGAACACAACTTATAAACTAATTTAAATCTAGAAAACACAGCATCCAGCCCCCTACCATTAATTCATCACTGTGAAAGGAGAAACCCACAGATAACCAGTGATCAATTATTTTGAAATTACAGGAAACAAACCTAAAACCTTTAACGCAGTAGTCAGACATGCTACTCATTAATTTTTTTCTGCCTGTGACCGAAAGGTCATCATTCAAATCCCAGCTTGATGTACAGATAGCGTTTTTTTATAAATTGTTATTCACTCTACCCTCATGTAAATGCATGTATATTTCATACGAGTATTAAATTTTATACAGTAACGGAGATAATAAAAATGCGTTAATCTTAAACGGTTACTAAAAATATTAACTGAAAAATTTAACAATAATTTAAACCACAAATATTCTAATATGCTAATCCTGTATACAAAAATAAAATAATATTCACTATAGTTGATTAATTGCTAAGAGCTAGATCTTATATCAATCTAAAGATAAATTTAAAAAAGTTACTTCGAGTAAGTTTTAATTATTTATAAATTTTGAAATATATCGTCATTCATTGATATATCATTTGTTTTGAAATATATGGAACAATTTCAACTAAATATACTAATGTATACATAAATATTGGTAAAAATAACTACTACCTAATAATCTCTGTTAATTCATACGACGTACATTATTAATATTATTATCCATTTCTCATAATCAATAATGATTTTATTTGTTCTTTCTAGTTTATTCAAGAATGTTTTTATAATGCATATAGCCTACATTTCTGTGTACTTTAGTATTCAATTGAATTAAATATAATTAGATTTCTGTGATTTATAACTCAGATATTTTTATCTTATCTCTCCACTAGATCAAGTGTACAACCTTCTAATTTGCCTCCTCAAATTTAACCGGTAGACTAAACAGTTACTAACATATGTTTCGGTTAAAGCCTGTTGCCTCACTTCCCTTTAAATATAAATAAAATCTTAATCGATATATTTAGATGTGTCATAAAAAATTGTATTTTATTTCTAGTTTATATTCATAATTGTTCCTCAATAATATTTAAAGTCAATTATGAACATGCATAAAAACCAATAATCTTACTATATGGCAAAGCAGATATTTATTATATTATTATTATTATATTATTATTATTATTATTATCATCATTATTATTATTATTATTATTATATTATTATTATTATTATTATTATTATTATTATTATTATTATTATTAGCACCGCGTCTTACTACCCGTTTGGGTTATACGCACTTACGCTAATGTGTAATGGTAGGGTGATTGTGAGATGAAATGGAGGACCTACAGTTTAACGTGGAATCCGAACCACGGTGGAGGCCTGGCACTCCACACATTCACAAGTTGTCTTGTCAGAGATGAAGGAAGGGTTTGGAAATCAGATAAATCTGTGCCGGGACCGAGGATTGAACCCCGGCCGCCAGCACAGAAGTCTGACACCTTACCCCTAGACCACCAGGTCACCTACCAGATAATATTAAAGAGCAGAGAGAATAATATTTAAATATTTTGTAATTTGGGTATCAAATAGCAAATAAATTAAAGATGATTCATTAACAGAATCAGGCATACAATGCTTGCTCTTTTTAAGTTTGGAAGCTCTTTTCATCTGTCTTCCGTCTCAAAATACTGAACTGATACTGTAGAAAACTATAATCTTCCCTATCAATTTTTTTTTTATGTGAGAGGAATGAAAACGTGGGAGAATTGATAAAGTTACACATTTAATAACTTTATAGTTTGTACACATTTCCAAACATATTAAGAATAATCAAGGTTTGCAGGCTGGTGTTGAGTGAAAATCTGACACGGATAGTTGATCACAAGCGTGTATTTCAAATATTACTAAGGAAGTCTTAAGAAACAAAACCCTTTATAAGACAAGACGACGATTGGAAGGTAATATTAAAATATATTTAGAGGATATTGGGTGTTATGTCAGTTACGGGGTGGGATTGTCTCAAGATAGGGGCTAATGGCGAGATTACATTCTGGAGCATATGTATCGTAGAGTTTTTTAAGTTATGAGAGTTAGTTAGTTGATGAAGATATTCTAGTAAATGAGTTAAGTAATTAGTTAAAATAAAATAAATGTTGTGTTATTCTAAACTTATGAATATCTAACAGAGATACTCTCATGAAATCAAAAGAATAATAGGATTATAATAAAAACTATATTTCAATATCTAAGAACAAAATATTTATTTGAATTATTTAACATGCACTTTCTGAACTGACTGATTATATCAGCATCCGATAATTTCTATGAGCGAAAGGAAAAAAGTCCTGCCAATATTGTCAAGAAAGGTAATTTCACATACATTCCTGGGTTATTTAATATACCTCAATTGATATAGGACCGCCAGTTTTACTTCCCCTCAAAAAGGAAGTTGTGTTACGGATTTTTATTGCTTAAGAAAATACGTCAAACCCAATTGGGTTTGAATCCACGAATATTGCGTCCTAACCAAGTACTTCACACAAAGACCACTGATGTCATCTAAAGAAAAAATATATTTCTCTGCATTATACTTTATTTTGGTAATTCTTTTAAACCAAATGAGTTGCTGAAACAAATCATGAGTTTTAATTGGTACTAATAATTAAGTTTTTTAATAATTGCTAAGCAATACAATATAACTGTTTATATTATTAACATAGCTTGTTGCATTACATTAGAGTTTGAGTTACATAAAGCAGTCAATAATCAGTATTTCTTAAGATAATAAGTAGAGTAAAATATTAAATACAATACATTTGTTAACATTTTTGTCAAATATACCTGATAATGAAATAAATAAATCTTTGGAAAAACTTTAATGGTAGCTAAGATATGATCTCTAGTTTCAAAGATTTCACAATTAAATAAAGACAATGAACACAAATCTCTTTATAAATCAAATTAGATAGCACACTAACCATTTGGCCTCTCAAAGAGTAAAAGGATCATATTTTAATATTAACTTAAATTTAACAAAAAAATGTTTTGATTAATTTAAGGATGTATATTTTAATAGTGCAGTTATCTTATTAATCTTAAAACATTTAACTCATCATTGGCCACTTGATGAGGTTACATTCATATTGCATTTTGACAAGCCATAATACTAATATAATTTCTTACATTTCATGTTTCATCAAATTAATAAAAATTGTTCTCTATAACGAAATTCAAAATATTGTCTAAAATTAAGTTATTTGCCAATGTTTATATATTTTCGTTATTAATTGTGTCAGCAGATGGTGGCTTTTGGAGAAGCACTCACATTCAAATACTCCAGGTTAGTCCCAGACGTGATAGATTCAGCTCCAAAGACGATGCTCAAAGTGAGATATCCCAGTGGCATCGGAGCCTCCTTTGGCAACAGGCTAACCCCGACCCAAGTTAAGGACGAGCCTACCGTTATGTTCCCGGCAGATTCAGGAGCTATGTACACAATCATCCTTACAGATCCTGATGTGCCCAGTCGGAAAGACCCTGTGGAAGGAGAGTGGATACATTGGTGAGTAAAGGAATCTTTTAGACAAATACTAAGGCAACCGACTCGGTCAGCGAGGAAATGCTAAAAATCCAATGGTCTATGTAATTTTCTGGAAATGATACAATTTTTTTATTGTCCAAGCATAAGCTCCATTTCTTCCTTTCTTCACCTAAAACCACCCTTTGGAATGTCAACCATAAAAATATATCACTTCAGTGGCTGAATGGTCTAGCTCATTCGTTGGACAGGCTTACTGATGACGGGGAGATCAGAGTTGGAATCCTGGCCTACTGAAGGAAGTTCTTAATAAATAGTTTTACAATCTCTTTCCATGAAAATGTGAGTGGATAGCCTCTAAAATACTTCCTTCCTCATCCCCAATCCTATAGACTAGTGATGTTATATGCGTATAACCCGAACAGGTAGTAAGACATAGTGATAAACAAAGTAAGAAAAAGGGGAAATAAAACACGAACACCTTATCACACGGTAATGAAGATAACTCGCTACTAGTAATTAATTATTTTTATGTTGTGAGCTAATAAAAAATTACTGTATTTGTTTGAGGAAGTCTAAATCTAGAGCCAATTTTCATCAAACCTCGTGTTATAGATCCATAAATACTCTTAGAAGTTAATTAAAAATGAGCTAGTATTACATATTGAAATATTTATTTATAATATTAAAACTCAAACTATAAAGTTGTTAATGATAAAAACGCTTTTTTTAAGCTTTGTTTTTTCATGAACCTTATTTTGAAATAATGTACCGTATAGTGTCTGTAAATGTTGCTTTAAAGCTGAACATCTTCGCGGCATTTCGCGCTTAACTACGAGGTCCCGTTTAGGGAATTATGACTGAGGTGATACTTATTAGTATCTTGTTGTTTGTATCTTGATAATAAGATGATGGAGTGGATTTTAATCACGTTTTAATGTAAATCAATGGCTAGTGTTTTGAGGATATTCAGTTGTTGAGCCCCAATTTTCTTAAGAATAAAAATATGTGACAGAGAAAAAGTTACCACTTCAACTTTTACGAATGTATTAAGTCATGCTCTTCACACCTGTCACTGATGATGATGATGATAATAATAATAATAATAATAATAATAATAATTTCAATTTGCTTTATTATAGTGCTGGCCTACATTCGTAAGACATATAACAGGCCAGCACTGAAAGTACATAAGTACCATATAAATACATATATTTACACGAGAAAATAGAATAAATAATGTTATATAATGATTAATAGTTACAAAAAGTAATTAATAATGATAATAATAAAAAATATTGAAATAAAAACAAAAAAACTAAGGAGTGGTTAAAAGTAGTAACAATATGCATAAAATAAATCAGAATATTTAAAAATTTAGATATTATAGGCAGAACCTCTTAGTAATAATAATGATAATAATAATAATAATAATATAATAATGATAATAATATAATAACTATATTAGTAGTAGATCATTTGAATTTATTTATGAATAACATCCAAGTAGTTTTAGTAACTACTCTGTTGTCTGATAAGCTAGTCTCTTCCTATAAAAATTCGTCCTTTTATTTCATATCAATGGAAACTCTAACTAGTCATGGTTCATAATATTCAGCGTGATGTTATTTTATTACCTAATGAGGTATCCCTGGCATATTATTAAGCATCAGGTTTCGCTTTCTATTTTCTTCAAGCCAAGTGGCATATAAATAAACCATAAATCCATAATTTTGTGTGAACGGTGGTTTATTTTAAGTAGATCTGCCAAGGTTACGGTTTATCTCAATTCTTAGTAAAAAAAGTTATCTTCAATTTATCGGCTATCGACTAAGATTCCTTGAACATTTTCAATATATACATTCATTTATATACCGTGCCATAATGAGGCTGAAGCTCCCGAACAGTGTACTCTTATCTGGATTTAAATATTTAATCTTAAACTAAACAGACATTTTTATTCTCGAATGTTCAATACAATCCAAATTTAATGTTTAGTATAAATTTTATAATTCGTCAGTGCTAAGGGTAAATGGTAAATAAACCAAGAATGAATTAACTATCTATTTGAAAATCTTTCAATTTTTCAAACACAAGAATTTAATTTAAATACAAGAAATTTCATTTTCTAGAATTTGATTGCTAAGAATAAATATGTTAAAAATGGTGGTAGGAAGATCTATTCTTGAGTCTTACAATACCAGTAGTAGTTCAATCAAACTAGAGAGTTTTAGATATTTTATATTTATTGATCTTTACAGTAAAAAAGTCTTGTGCCAAGAATATAATCTTATTTTAGCGAACGATCACATGCTCATTTCATTTCATGATGATATATTTAAACAGGTTGGTGGTCAACATCCCTGGAAGGGATTTAGCTCTCGGAGACATATCCAAAGGGGAGGTTCTCACAGAATACGTAGGTTCGGCCCCACCAGAAGGTAGCGGCTACCACCGATACGCGATTCTAGCCTACAAGCAATCAGGGGAATTGGAGTTCAACGGGAAGAAAATTGACAACACTATGGCAAGGACCGTACCCGGTTCAAGACGAGAATGTTTGTAGATAAGTACAATCTTAAAGAGCTGAGCGCTGGTAACTTCTACCAGGCTAAATATGATGATTACGTTCCAACTGTGTACCAACAGTTTAAAGACTTATAAAATCATGAAAGGTGTATTATAGAAATTTATAAGATGTATAGAATACTGTATTTTACTTATTGTATGTTGTGGAATTTTAATTTACAAGTTGGATTAGATAACGTTAATGATATATTTCTACTTTATCTGTTTACAAATATAGAGTTACAACAAGTCTTAATTAAGGTATCGTACTCAAAATATTTACATATATAAGTGAACGAAATAAAGTATTTATCTGGTATTAACTAAATAATCTTAGCTCTTTTATTTATACTCATACTAAGACAATTTCTAATTGTGGTTAGGAACTAATAAATAACAAAGAGTTTTGAATAAAATAATTTTAATATATATTTTTGTTTAGGAAATTACCAAATATCATGTCACTGGCTTGAATAATTCATATTAAGTTCTAATATAATGTGTCAAGATTTTAATCGACGTTACTAAAATTTTTTCATTAAAATACTCGTGTTTAAAACAGAGTAACATTAAATAATGAGATGTATTTGAAGATAGTAAATTTATTTAAGGTGAAATGTAATAATATTAATATATATACACTATCTAACTCTATATATATTATATATATTTACATGTTTGTTGAAAAACTTTACATTTCTGGAAAGAAAAACACTAAAAGATATATTTTACCCAATGGACATAGACTATTGGGAAGATTTAGATGCAAATCGAAAGATAACATTAGAACTAACTTGAAAGAGTATGAGAGAAATGAGGAGGACTAGATATAACTAGTTCAAGATACAGATATGGTGTAATGAGTTGGACTGGATATATATAAATTATTATTAGCACCGCGTCTTACTACCCATTCGGGTTATACGCACTTACGCTAATGTGTAATGGTAGGGTGATTGTGAGATGAAATGAAGGACCTACAGTTTAACGTGGAATCCGAACCACGGTGGCGGCCTGGCATTCCCCACATTCAAGGATAGATATAGCTCAGGATAGAGGAAGGTGGCGTAATTATATAATTACGGGGATGAACTCTCGAGTTCCAAATGCCATCGAGTAAGTTATTAACTAAAACATATTCTTAGAAATATTGAAATACTACTGTGAAACAAAATCATTTTAGTTTCTGGTGATTTTGGTTGTGAATATGCAGGATCAACCTGTTTTACATAAGTATAGTCCAATTTATGCTTGGGATTGCTAGAGTATATTATTTATTTTCACATATATTATGGGTTTGGATAAATATCTCCATTTTGGAACAATAGAGCGAGAAAGCCCGTGCAGAGCTCCATACCATTTATTTATACACTAGGATTTACGAGTAGACTAGAAGAAATTTTATGAAAATTCAAATCGATATCGAGATCATTTTTTAAACTGAATATTGAAAACCTTTTACTATACTATTGTTTTAAGGATATTGATCATATCTATCAGAAGTGACGCTTACAATTCATACTCTTGACGTGTGAACACACGAATATAGTTATAGTAACATTGAAAGCTCTCAGTTAAGGTAACAGTGGCGCAACATATTAAGCTAACCCCACCTCCTCGCCAGGATTTATTTTAGGTCTCCTTTTCCCAGTTATATTTAACACTTAAAAATCATTATAAGAAATCATGAATTGTCCAAAGCAATTACTAATATTATTAATCAAACCTTATAATGACTGTTTTAGCCTCGGTTTTGTGTTTGGAATTTCATCCATTAGTCAGTAAGCTTGACTGCATAAGATTAAAATAAAATCTGTGCTATTTAAAAAATCGAATGAATAAATTGAAATAATATTATAGCTTAGTTATAAAATATAACACTTTAGATAAACATATTCATTTTTCTAAATTGTAAATAATCAGGACATAAGTTATTTGATTACAATTATTTCCATCAAATTTATCGTAATTTAAATTTTTCTTTCGTGAGCCCCCTTTTACCATCACCCCATTCCCCACCCGGCATTGTGGTCCACGCTGACCTGGTTGTTAATGCATTGTATATCTTATGAAAAGCTGTCATATTTGGTTATGACAAGCTAAAGCTTAGCATTGATGTATAATATTATATATTTATCTACGCTAAGAGCAATGTACACATCCTTTATAATCCATAGCAACGGTACATAGCGAAAGGGTTTACCACCCCGAGCTTATCGATGACATGACTTCTGTTAGTAGAGTTTTGTAAAGTTTGATTAAAAATATAAGCTATTACCCTATTTCATTGTTACACCAGCTGAAAAACATTTTATATTATTATTATTAGCACCGCGTCTTACTACCCGTTCGGGTTATACGCACTTACGCTAATGTGTAATGGTAGGGTGATTGTGAGATGAAATGAAGGACCTACAGTTTAACGTGGAGTCCGAACCACGGTGGAGGCCTGGCATTCCACACATTCACAAGATGTCTTGTCAGAGGTGAAGGAAGGGTTTGGAAATCAGATAAATCTGTGCCGGGACCGAGGATTGAACCCCGGCCGCCAGCATAGAAGTCTGACACCTTACCCCTAGAACACCAGGTCACCAACATTTTATACAACCATGGATCTTCTTTGGTGGCCACATAGTTGAAAGCGTCACTCTCATAGTAGACTGGACTACAAATAGGGGGTTTGAATCATGGTCGGTTGTACTAAGGATTCTCCCCTCCCCCCTGTTTCCCCTAAATTTTTTATTTTTTATCTCATCAAATTGCGGGTAGATTTCCTTTAAATTTAATCATTCTCATCCTTATTAAATTAGCGTGGTTAGTTAATATGCTTATAAAACGAAAGGGTAATGAAACGTGATTACTAAAATAAAAATTAAACAATACTTACATAAGCGTTTCTATCAAAACTTATTAAAGAAAATATTTTTATTAGTTTAAGTTTGGTTAGATTTCAAGTAACCTAATAATTTGATTTTGGTGTCACTGGCACTGTTGTTTAATTTAATTAGTTAACTCAACATAAATGTTGTTAACAAATTTAAAGGAAAAGCATTAGATTAATGTAAAAGGACAATGCAAAATCCAATGCAGAATTAATATATATTAAACAGTGAAAGTATTAATAGATAATAACTTGTCATTTTATAATTAATATAATCATTCCATTAGGATATAATCTTTAAAACGTGTCTGTTTCAGATTATCTAACGGAGTATAACCGAAATACAGAGTATAAAAATGAATATCCTAACATTTGTCTTCATGAAAGGTATATTAATAAAAACGTATCTTCAACCTAAGGGCTGGCTACCCCTAATGTGCCTCCCATCCATTGGTGCTGGGCATGCACATAGCCTTTTTTATTGGTTAGTACTGTCTGCACCATCTGGGAGAAAGCACATGTCTAAGAAATTTCAAAATGTGTGATAGTTTATCTTTGCTTTGACATTGGAGCTTTCAAGTGATCGAGAAACCACCTTAACATTTTGATATAAACTTATTTTCACATACCTTACAGGGTTATTTTACATAACACAAACGAGATGAGAGCAACGGATTTACCTTTCTTCTAAAAGCAGTTGCAATATGGATTTTAATCCCTCAGTAAGAACCTGTTGACCTCAACTGGGTTTTGAACCTTTGAATAACGGGTATTGAGGGAAGCAGTTTATTCCAAGATCACCAAAGCCTACGGAAAGATATAGAAATGAAGTAAATAAAATCATCATTAGTTCTCTGAGGTGTTCTAAACTACTAAAAATGGCTATGAAAACAATCAAAATTCGTGTTTTAGTTTAATTCTTATTTTTCAATATATTTTCAAAAGTTCATATATTTGATGGCATGACAATTATGAGTCTACTAAACAGCGCATCTTAAATCTACCATTGGAAACAAATGTTATCAAATTAAAGTTTGTGGGTGTGAGTAAATTGTAAACGCAGGATGATGCCAGTGTTTCGATTTCAGTATTAAAATAATATTATTTCCATTAGTCAATAAAAGAGAGAAATACAATTTTACGATAAATTAAATTCCCGTTCATAATTTCACTGTAAAAGTGGCAAGGCTCTAATTAATTAGCGTTTCAATTGTCTAAAAAATAAAATAAAACAGTCATATGGTTTTCCATTTACAAATAATATGAAATACACAATATAGAATTGACTAAAAAAAATCCTATAACATTTTGGATTTGCAGCTCTGACTAAAATCTAACCAATGGAAGTTTAATTCCGGCCTGATAAACTAATGATGATTTGGTTTGATCTCGTTGAGCGTATTTTGTATTTACAGACCTATTTATATCTCTAATATCATTTAAAAACTTTATTGATTTCATTTGTATCAGAATAGTATTCGCTGTTTTCTCTTTTTTTTTTGGAAATGATGGTTTAAAATGATAAGTTTAAAATCGGGGCAAATTGTTCTCATAGCTTTCCATTTAAAATAATGTGGAAGTTTGTGAAAAAAACGCTATTCATGGTTAAGCTCATTAGGATATATGTACTATACCTTATTTAGTAGTCTTGAAAGGATCCTTAAAACCTTCTGTTAAATTTCCTCTTTGTAGTTAAAATATAACTTAGAGCGTTAACATTTAAAAAAGATCAGAAAGGTTCTCCTTAGAGAGAGTTTCAGAAACGTATTTCGGCTCTCTCTCCTAAATTGTTTAGCATATGGAACGACCACGAAAATACGTGTGAGTGTAATGGACTCAAGAAAATGCAAGTGCATTTGCAGTTATTATAGAATTTACTTTTTTCTTCAAAATAAGTCAAATATCTCTATAAAAAATCAGAGTTAAATTTTCTTCACATGGTGATATTAACTCTTCTTGAATTTGCATCTCTCTCTCCATGTGAAAAGTTTGTCATCTAATGCCAATATATCCATGAAAAATAATCAATAACGGTTAATATCACCACGCGAAGAAAATTTTACTAAAATATGTTTCTACTGGAGCAATATTTTATTAATCTTTTCTTAAAAATACTTTTGCTATTAAACTATAAAAACAATTATTATTATGGCGTATTCTACAAACCCAATTTAAGGAATTAAAAGTTAATTGTATAGTACAATTTAAAAATCAACATTTTGGTTAAACTTAAAGCAAATGCAAAATAATATAATTTTCATGTAACTAATAAATTGAAGATATTCACTTAACCAAATTAATATTATCTCTGTAATATCGTATTACAAATTGCATTTAAATAAAATTTTGCATATTTTTCGTTTTTGTTAATTTGATTCAAACTTAGTTTTAATTTTGTAGATCATCTTTGTATCGTATTGTGTGAAGATATATATTGATAGATATAAATATTATGACTACGGATTAAGTAGATTAAAAGTACTATAGAATTTAACCATTAAAACAATCATTTAAGCAAGGTAAATAATTGTATTTTTACTTTCCATAAAGTATTTTAAATAATCATCTAGAATTTTGAGAAAAAATATATTTTCATAGCACATTATAATCTAAGATAACTAGTTCGTTTTACCTGATATAATTTTATACTTCAAATATTGTACAGTATCATAATTTTAGAAAATTTTCCAATACAATAGTTATCTACTTATAATATTGGTACATAGTAGTAAAAGTTTTCAATTTGATTGCATGTTTTATTTTATAAACTCTTTCTTTTTGTTGCATGAAACGTTTGCTTCTAATACAAATGAATTTAAAATACGATTTTGATTAATAAATTTGAATTTGAAACATATACACAATAGTTTATTTACAGAATAATATCATTAATACCAATAGTAGGTAAAAAGTTTCAAATTTTATATATAATATACCCTATTTGGTGAACTAAATACCAAACCAATTCTCTTTGGCTTTCTGGTGGCGGAAAAAATATGTGAGCTCTAATCCCAACATAGACTATTTAGAGTTTTTTCATTAGTGTTTTCCCATCATCCCTCTTTTAAAATGCAGTCGAATTTATTTTAATTTCAACCTTTCTCACTCCTAACCCATTACTGTAATAAATGTGTGATTAATGAGGACGTGTGTTAAGATACACACTATATATAAATATATTGACTATCTATTTGTATTATATACAATAATATATAATATTTATAATATATTATAATTATCTATTATATATAATTCTTATATTAATTATATGTACTTTTGGTTATATACTATTTATATAAATATAATATATATTTATTATATATTACCAGTATAATATATATAATATAGTTTAAATTTATTATGTCTATTTTATATATATAGTTGGAATTCTTCGAGTTTTCCACTATAGAGATGTGAGCTTATGATTCTTTTTCTAGTATTCCTGGAATGAATTCTCTAAAAGTTGTGAGACCTTGCATGTGTACTAAATTGAACACGTGGCTTGTAAGATAGGAGAGAAAGGGCGGAAATAGAGAGGGGTGAGGGGACACAAGATAATTAATTAAGGGGGAGAACAAAGCACGTTTAAGAAACTGTCACGGAAAGTTGTACGACGCTATTAATACCTTTATTGTCCTCGCGTCAGTTGTGCGTTATACACTTTCAGTGTAATTAATTACATATAAGTTAGGTGTTAATACAATTATAAGTTTCCCAATATGAGTTATTGTTAGTTTAACAATTAATGTTTAATATAAACACGTCTCGGTGAGATATTTTATGGCTTGTATTTAGGTCAATATTGGTCCAAATACATGCCTATAGACCCAGGTACAAGAACATACCATGTTATTTTTGGGGATGTTTAGTGGGCACTTAAAGGCCTTATACTTTCTCTTGGAGATAAAAGTAATTGATTTGCTTGAAATTCATTCTTTAATGCCGTTCCCTAAGGTATTTAATTTACGCTGCTGATGATGGCAATGGCACAAGACTTTGTTAATTTGACTTTGCTTGAAATTTCTTTAAGCGTTTAACTCAAAGGTAACGTGGATTATAATCCTCTTTTTAACAATTTTTTATTCTTAAAAATGCTTAAATTAAAATGGGTGGAGAAGGAAGATGATTTTTTTTATGTTCTGAAAGTTATTGATTATTTATAATATGCAGGGTGTCCCAAAAGTATGTATTTATAAGAAATGCCTTAATTTTCAATATCAATCCTTTCCAAGTAGATAAATATGACCCTGACTAAGGAAGAACGCATCAAGGCAATTCTACTGGTTAGCTGCTGAAATCAGCGAGAAATAGCTGAGGAGTCTACCCGTTTACTTTACACGCTTACAGCAACCTCAAGGCTGTGTGAGCAACCTTGTGAAAGAGCTCCACGAGACAGGAAGCGTGGATCACAAACCTCAAAATGGTCGGTCGAGGAGTGTTACAAAATAAGAGACCAGTGCTGAAGTTTTAATGTCGTATGTTAAGAGCCCTATGAATTATTATTTATTATTATTATTATTATTATTATTATTATTAGCACCGCGTCTTACTACCCGCTCGGTTTATACGCACTTACGCTAATGTGTAATGATAGGGTGATTGTGAGATGAATGAAGGACCTACAGTTTAACGTGGAATCCGAACCATGCTGGAGGCCTGGCATTCCCCACATTCACAAGATGTCTTGTCAGAGGTGAAGGAAGGGTTTGGTAATCAGATAAATCTGTGCTGGGACCGAGGACCTATGAAGTCGATTCACCAAATGACCACGCAAAGAATTGTGTCCAAGAGTAGAATTCATCGCATCCTGAACTTTCAAAAGTGGCATCCCTACAACTGCAGTTACTAAGGCAGTTCAATGAGGATCACCTTGATAGGTGCATGGAATTATATCAATGGGCACTGCATATGTGTAAGGCAAAGTATACATCCCCATATAAAGTATTTTTTTCCAACGAAGCAATTTGTTATATCTCATTTGAAGTTAATTGTCATAATGCCCGTTACTGGTCCTCTGAAAATCCACACTAGTTTCAGCTAAGCAATTAGCAAGGTGGCAGATAGTTGATGGTCTGGTGTGAAAAATGGAAAAATCGGATTTTTGGTCCAGTATTCTTCTGAAAAAATTTCACAGGTAACAGTTACTTTAAAATGATGGATTCTGAAGCACTTCCCATTATTCTGAGCCAGAATAAGAGTATCCAGTCTGGTTCCAAGAAGACTGCGCTTTAGATCATTATGCTAGTGGTGTGCGAGCATACCTTTCCATTTTCCAGGGCACTGGATAAATTGCCGATAAAGTGTATTTAGTGACCCCAAGAAGAGCAGACCTGACAAAACTAGTATTTTATTTTTGGGAGCACTTTAAAGCCATGGCTTACTCTGTGAATATTTCTGATCTGCAGCACCTTGCAAATAGAATTAGGTAAGCTTTTCATCAGATTTATCCTACCCTCATCAACCAGGTGTTATTGGAAAGCCAGCATTAGCTGTATCTATATGTTCAGAAAAATGGTGATCATTTTTAAAATGTTGTATAACACTCTCTTTGTTGTATAATTCCAGATTTTTTAGACAACTTATTAATTATGTTAGCAGGAAGATAGGAATTAATACTTTAAATCTAGCTACAATAATTGTTAAAAATAAGTTTCCATATCACTTTTACTATATGTAAAAGATTACACATTGAAATAATCTTAGAAAATTAAGGAAATATGTTTGTATAGCTAATAATTAAATATTCTTTAGCCAGGTTTTATTTATGTAACTAATAGGCAGGCCGAAACCTAAAATCAGTTGGTAGCGTGTTTACCTACTGAGATAAGGGTATTGGGTTCAATTTCCGTCATGACCGAAAACATATCATTAGTGAAAATAAGGGCTTAACCATTCACATTGATAAATTAATGGCTGGAGACTGTATGTTGTGCCCGTACTAGTCCTAAGATAGATTATAAGACATGTGAAGCAACTGTAGGCTTAGCAAAGCTGGTAGTGGAAAATATATGGCTTGAATTATAAACTGGCCCAGTCCAGAGGTTGGGAACAGTAATGAATTTAAGTAACACTAATAGGCATACATTATTAGAGTAGTTAACATATTTTCAATAAATAATATCATAAAGGGATACAAGTTATAATTTTATTTTCAAATTAATATTTTACTACATAGAAGTACGTACCCAGTATGAGCATATTTATTTAGTAACGAAAAAGGAGGACAAGATATTTGATCATCTTCATAATATATAGTATTCATATCCTGAGTAGGGTTTATTTTCGAAATATAGAACTGTGATGTAACATCTACATGCAATATGTATAACAAATAAGGCAATGAAAACCTGTTTCTTTGCCTCCACGAAAATGATTGCAATTATAATTTGTTTTAAACTCTAATAAATTACAATGAATATTACCCTTGTGAGCGTAAAATAATTTGGTGAGGGTGCATGAACAATTAGAGAATATAAGCATTTATACTTGCCTAATTATTTCAATGACCCTTAAGTTTATCAATTAAGGTCGACGTTTGTTAAGGAAGTTTCCTGTAAAAGAGTTAAATTATTTTGTTAAAGTCACCAAAAAACAGAATTATACATCTCCACACGTTAACAAAGCATCAAAATTGAATTGTTTGGTATGACGGTAGAAAGAATTTAAAGAATTACTAGGTGTTTTGAGGTATATTTATCTTAAAATATTTTCACTCTTTTCCTCAGCAATAAGTGTATCTATACATTTCTCTTCAATCCCGCCTTTTCAAATCATTAATTAATATTAAATATTCAGATAATCCCAAAAGGACATAAGGTAATGGAGAACAATATAAAAAACAAATAACTTAATTGAGATTAAAATTCAACAAATTTTCCCCCTGAGATGGAATATTTCAAACATTATTGGAAATCACATGTGGAAAAACAATAAAATTATACTATTCTGGGATATAAATGATGACCTTCCTTTCATCGATAAACTAATTGTGAAATGATTATTCTTTTTACTTACATGACGAGAACAAATTTAAGGTATCTGAAAAAGAGATGATGATGAATAAAATTGGTCAAAAATGTGATGAAACAGCTTGGGAGTGGATCATACATAATGATGAGTTATATAACCTGTAGTAATCTAAATTTATTTTATTTTTAGGATACATGCAGCGCGAATGGAGAACTATAGAACCTTGTTAAGGCTATTAACTGGCACACCCAATGGGAATAGACCATTGGAAGACCTAGACGCAGATGGGAGGATAAGGTTAGAATGGACCTGAAAGAGATAGGGTGTATGGTTTGGACTGTATTGAGCTATTTCAAGATAGGCATAGGTAGAGTAATTATTTAAGTACGGATATGAATTTTCAAGATTTCATGACATTGAGTATGTAATGTGAACTTGAGATGAATCAACGTAGTAGCTCAATTGAAGAACATAGTTTACTACTTTCTCATATATAGAGAAAGTTTTGGAAATATTAAATCTTTCCTTTATATGTGCCGCCAAACCCAAAATATGGATTATACAATTCTGTCAGTACCTGACAATACAGGTTTTCGTAAACTTATAGCGCAAACTGCACATCTAGTTTGTTTGAACCAAATGCAATACAAAATCCCTGTATAGTTACACCCGGAAAAATTTTTCTAATATCATTAAATTTTGTTAAAAGTTTCGGTATACAGCGCTGGAATAACGCAGCTATTCAAGCATGCATGTACCACAAGTTGCATAGGAGATGGGCTCGTGGAAATACACAATTAGACATTTCGGACTACGGCAGTATAACATCACAATTAGTAGTAAATCGCACACCAGTTCATCTAGAAATGAGAATACGTTCTAAGCGTCATCATTAACGATCCTACATCACCAAAACGCTTACCATTATCACATGTGTAATGCCACGCGCCTAGCTCCTATGCAATTTGTTGTACACGCATACTTGAAGAGCTTTGCTTTCCCGGCACTACGCCGAAAATGTGAACCCAATTTAAATGTATTTGCCTAGGATTACGATTTAAGTGTAAATGTATTTTGTATACTTATGGTTCAAACAAGCTATGAGTGAGGTTTGGGCTATGAGTTACCGAACACCCTATTTATCTGGAGCGTGTTGATGGATATTGTTTAATTGTGATATTTTATATATCATGACTTTTTTTGTAAATTACTCTAGCCCTTAATTTAGAGGATAGCGTACTTATGAGGGATTTTAAAAATTAAAAATATTTTGAAAATTGCTCTATTTTGTTTAAAATATGTATTTGGGAGTGATTGACATTAAAATAAAACTACGTACTGGTTAATTCTGAAATAAGCTCGTTTAAAGGTAGGTAGTTAATTTACTAAGACAGATTTTTAAAAAAATTATTCATTTATAAAAAGAGCTTTGTTAAATTTCAAAACCTGTTTCTAGTAAGTTCTTAAAAATTTAAATAATGTTTATGATTTCATTTGAAATATTAATTTAGTAATAGTTTTATGATTATTTAATTTAAAAAAATTGTATTTTTTTGATAATTATTTTATGATTTTGATCTAAATTGGTCTGGATATATTATACGTCATATTATATATTTTTTTTTTTAAGTTAACCATTTTAAATTTAGGTTAATTTTGAGAGATTTTAAAAAAATTGAACAATTTAAAAATATCCTTAAAGTTTCAGATAAAACGGGTTTCTTTGAATAAATTTTCATAGTAAATAAGAATTGGTTTAATTCTGTCAAACATATAATTTAAAAAGGTGCAAACAATTTTTTTATAATTTATTTTTGAAGAGTGCTTATTGTGCGTATAAAGATGGTTTGCCCGTTTTTAAGAGACAATTATTCTTAAGATTATTTTGCAAAGAAAAAACTATTTTATGAAAATTTAACTCCAAATTTTAATTTACTATGTGAGAAGGTTTGTACGAGTGTATTCTCTCCCCGGAAAAAGAAAATTAGATAGCTCAAAGAATCAAGGACCCACCTCGGAACAGGACTGTTAAAGCTATGAAAACCCTAGCTCGAATAAGGGTAAAGAGTTTGAAAACTAAGAACATTTATTCTTTGTAACTTGAACATTAAATAATGGAACAAAAGTGGTCATTAAATACTGATAGTACTCGACAGGATTAAAACAGATAAATTCTGCCTTACATAAACATGAAAGAAAGATATTAATAAAATAAGAATGGTGTTGAAATAATATAATACACAAAAAACATAGAAACAAAATAATAAAGAATAACTATATTTCCGATAAAATTATATCCATAAATCTGGCAACAAATTCAAAACCAATAAAAATAACATCTTTGTATGCACCTGAAAATATTAAAACCCTTCAGGATAAACAAAAATTGTTTGGCGATTATTAATAAGTACATGAAACATATACATAACTTTTGTATCAAATATGTGTATATAACATATATATATGTGTATATAACACCTATATATATAAATATCATATAAAGCACACATATTCAGATTAAAATAATAGGCTTAATAAATTATTAATTCCTTCAAAATACTTTCATCTTATAACATATTCAGTTACCTTCAATGATAGCCACATAATCTAACGCGTCATTCTAGTGTTGGACTAGGCTGCTTATGATGGTCAGAACCTGGTTCAAATCCCAGTCGTGTACTTTAGATTTGTTCTCAAAATGGTAATCCTCTATTGCTTCACACAAATATGGGTACATTTCCCCTAAGTTCAAATTTCCTTAGTCCTAGCTCGTTAGCTTGGTTAGTAAATACCTAATTAGATATTAAGACTAGATTCTAAAATAAAATATAGAAGAATTATTGACCTCTGCGCACTCTCTTCAAATATTCACTTAATTGATCATGTCAAATTGAGAGCTTACTCATAAATCACGTCAAGAGTAACATATCAGTAACATGATTTGTCAATAGTATTTATAACAAGAATTACATTGATTGCTGGAAGAGCATGGACCAAGGCGTCAATATCGTCTTGTCTGCTAAACCAGTGACGAGGATGTTTGTGTCTGACCTAATATACTGACATTATTTGTATTATTTGTCTCCTTACTCTCCCTACAGTCTGACTCCTTAGCTCAAACGGTAGCATGTCTGCCTACTGAGCTAAGATCCCTAAGCTCTATTCCCGGCGTGGTCAAAAATTTATCATTGATGAAATGTGGTTTTAACCTTTCACAGTGAGGAATTAACGACAGGGGACTGGGTGTTTGTGCCTGTCCTAGCCTTAAGTTAGATTATAAGGTATATGAAGCTACGACAAGCCTAGCAAGCCAGTAGTGGAAGAATATTAAAAAAAGCTTACTCAGACAACTGGATAGAAAGTGTAATAGATGTAAAAATAGATATATCCCTCCACGCAAATATAGATTAACTTTCTATGAAATTCTATCTTCCTTATATCTACCCAAAGGTGGATAGTCTGTAATGGTTATAGGACGTATTACACAGGTAGTATTTAAAAAAAAATTTTTAATGATCAAATATGGTAATGAAGTTAGTGTGGTTCTGAGCTATATATATAAAGAATTTTCCAAGATTCATAGCTCGAACTGCACGTATAGTTTGTTTGAACCAAAAGTAACACAAAATCCTAATACATTTATATCAAAAAAGCTATGCTAATACAATAAAATTGTGTTCAAGTTTTGGCATAAAAACGCCGGGATTGCATAGTTGTTCAAGCATGCGTGTACAACTGGTTGCATAGGAGCTAGGCACGTAGTACTAAACACCTCGACATCTTGGAGCACGGCAGCAGAACATACCACAATTAATAGTAAATAACACACCAGTCCATATAGAAATACGCATACGTTCTGAGGGTCATTTTTAACGGTCCTTTTCAGGAAAGTGCTTGCCATTATTACATGTGTAGTGCCTCGTGCCTACCTCCTATGCAACTTGTTGTACACGCAAGCTTGACAGCTTTGCTATCCCGGCACTATACACCAAAACTTTGAAACAATTTAATGATATTAGCATAATATTCAGGATGTGAGTGTATAGGAGGGATTTTATAAGACTTTTGTTCAAATAAGCTGTATGTGAAGTTTGGGCTATAAGTTTCTGAACCTCTATATATATATATATATATATATTATATAATATATCTTTTAGTTACATTAAAATTAAAACAGTTGAAAAATACTGTACACGGAATAGAATAAATGATCAGTGTCTTTAAGGCAATTTTCTATCACTGAGCTTTCCAGAATTGTTCTTATTCTCAAGGCCATTCTTCACTCATAGTTTAAGGCATTGTGTTATGGCATGCTAAGTAATCAGACGACATGGTAATAATATTGTTAAAAAAAAATCACACCTGGCACGGGAATAGAAACCGGTTTAGAGCTAATGTTCTAACACGGGGTTTTCAGAAATTGTCCTGGCACCGGTTACTTGTGTAAATATGTTGATATTACATATAATATATATATATAAGAACAAACAGCATTTAAAATTATATCAGTTAAAATTTAAATTTACCGTTCGATATAACAGGAGAAAGGCTAAATATTGAAACAAAGATGAAGTAAAATTGAAGAAAAAAACTAAATGCAGAGCAGTTAATTGAATTTGGCGTCTTTATCGCCGGAAGGACGCCACGGGAAGGTCTGTGTCAGTTTAATTAATTGAACTACTATTAGATCTAAAGCAATCAACAATGTATACAGGACTACTCCCAACGGTGATTATTTACACTTTTGCTGCTAACCATTATATTAATTATAGCTAAAATAATCGATATGGTTATTTCCTCCCTTGATTAATTTAATTCATTAGATTAAATTGTGTACGCAAATAAATTAAGCCCACGGTAGAAAACAAAGTTTGGTAAAAATAAATAAAAAGTAATAAAATTTTAATTGAAATATAATCGGTTAATAAACCACTATAACCAAATAATGGAAAAATGTCTAATGCTGGTATATTCACACTAGTCTAAAAAAAATATAGTTTTTTATTTACTTGACCAAAATCATCTACAAGGTATTATAATTGAGTTATTAGAAAGATGAAACTAAGTTTGTAATTAATTGCCATAGAAATGTACAGTATACCTTTATTGTAGTGTACTTTTAAATAGGAAGCACCACGAATCTCTATGGGCACGTAAACCACCGATAGCATCTGGTGGAAGCTACAGAAAACTTTATTTTGAATAGTAATTTATGTTTTAAATTAATTAAAACTAAATGATTATTTGTTCACATTCATTTTTAAATTTAATTATTTTGTAATAAATAATTGTCAGACTAAAGGTAATATGTAATTTATAAAATAGTTATTAAAAAATTAGAAATACTACTTATATAAATATATACATTAAATATCAAAATTTATATTTGCCATCAACTTTGATAACATTTAACTCAACATCGTCATCATCATTTTAACCAGTGGCAGGATTAGTTTATTTAATTAATAAATTATGACATAATATAATATGTTTCCTTGAAGATATGCCCTACTAAAGTTCTTTCCATAGTTTTCCTCCACTCTCTTTTATTACATTACTCTCCTTTCATACGTACACTTGCTTTTATATGCTACTTCCATCTCTTTCTTGGGACCCTTGCAGTATTTTTCCTGCATACTTACTATCTATCATACTACTTGATATAATTACCTATTCCATCTTCATTATTTGATCTAATAGCGTTCTACTAGATTATCATTACTATTTTATAGCTATCTATAGTATATATTATCAAAAGTTATATCTACATATTACATGACTTGATGTATAAATAAGTGAAATTAAATATAATATCATTTTCTGTCAGTTAAAGCCCTTAATTCTTTTCAGTGGTCGAATGATCTATGGCTTCACTCTCGTAGACTGGCGTCCTGATGATGGGAGCTCACGGTTCTAATTCCGGTTAGGTTTACAAAGGATGGCTTAACTAAACAATTTCTCAATATCCTTCCATGCAAATATGGGTACATTACCTGTGAACATCTTCCTTTCTCATCCATAGATTATCAATATAATTACTATCATATATGACCAGCTTTGTTGGTCACATGATCTAACGTTCTACTCTAACAGTAGACTAGACTGCCTATGACGGGGAGATCAAGGTTCGAATCTCAGTCTGGTCTACTGAGGGTGGTTTATCTGAAATAGTTTTTAACTCTTCCTCCACAGAACTACCGGTATACTTCCTTTAATTATTACCTGCTGAATTCTTAAAACATTAGCGTAGTTAGCACAAAAGCATGTAACCTGAAGGGGTAGTAAGATGCATTGATTTAAAAAAAAAAAAGAAGGTAAGGCCTCTCCTATGTAAGTTGGACTGTAGGCCTACATATACCGATGGATAAGTCATCACCTTGCAATGGTGATCCGTCCTTCTCTGTATTTGAATTGGGTTCTAAAGCAGGAAACTAATTACGGCTTGATAGCTCATTGGCTGCCAAGGTTACTGCCACATTCACTGACTGGCTTGCAAAGGCACTGCCGGGGTGTGATGAAGTGGAAATATTAACCCAGAATAGAAATACTATATACTTTGGAGGACTTTTAGTAGATTGGACGGCTCTTCTACAAAATCTATCTTGCGTGTCTTTATTTTCCTAAATACAAGTGCTGTAAATTTGGTTGTTTTAAATATGAAACCAGTTAAGACATACATTTCTTTTAATAACGTCAATACCAGCACTTTCAGGATTATATTATATATTAAATACGTCCAAAAGATATACTAATTCCAAACAACATCATCAATCAAAAAAGAATATTAATTTTGAATTTTCTTTTAAATCTTGTTTATGACGAAAAAATACCAGGTTAACCAAAAACTAGTTACTGTCAGAACTGAATATGTAATATATCTTACTACAGCAAATATTACTACCCATCTGAGCCATCCATATTTAATCGCATTTTTTATATAGAGGCAAGTAAGTTGGAATAATATGCAAACGTACCAGCATTTGCGTGGCAACTTAGAAAAATACACAATATGCAAAACTAGCCGTAATTCAAACCTCAAAATCCCAACATTGGCAAACCAAATTCAAAGAGCTTGAGTTATAAAATCTATTTCCCAATGTAATTTTTCTTCAATTGATGGTACGTTAATTTATTCAAATTATATAATTGTTTGGGGTTTGAAACGTAATCGTAGTAATTGACTTTCAAAATAAATTAATTTATCTTAAAATGTGATAGTAATGTTTTATTTTAGAATTCAATACAAATACGTTGTATTTATTATGAGATAGGTATAGTATAAATTTACGTATAATGAATAGGTTTCATGAACATTATTAATTAAATTTTAGACACAACCTCTATCTTGATAATGACACAATTAATACAAAAATTGACATAAATTTAACAGGAATATTTACTGGAGGCTTAATCTACACAAAATGCATACAGCACATGAAATCCTCTACAAATGATCTTTTCTTAAATTGTTTTAAAGGCTTTTTTTAACTTTATTATCTAGAGTACAGCATTTTTTTAAAATACTTGTGGTTGATTAAGATTGTGCAAAGTAGTATGTATGTGAAGTGGGTTGAATGCAGAATATATTTTAGAAATATTGAATTTTTTGGGAGTTATGTAACGTTTTGGTTCTAAAACCCAACTAAAATAAATCTATTCATATAAGTTAATTCCTGCTCAAGTAACTTTGTAATAAATTCAATTTTACTAATTCTTATGATGTTAATAACTTCATTTTATATTATTTAATATAAATTATAATTCAATAGATAAAGTAAAGAAGATAAGATTCGATTTGTGTCTATCTTTACCTTTTATACCATACACAAGCAAAGATTTTTAAAAGGTAGTAAAAGTAGATTAAACCAGATTTGGTTAACCTCTTCTTGGCACACGCCTTGTATGTACCCCTTGACAGTATAGTTGGATGCTCAAAGGTTCATTCAGTGCAGAGAACATTGCATGACGACAAGAGAGACTCTGGTTGGTTTGGTCTGGCGGTAGGGGAAATAGGTTTAGCGGCAATTTGCATTCATCGAGGCGTGCAAGTCAACGTTCCCGCCGTGAACGTCTTGGCGTTCAAAATACGACAATCAAGACCTGACAACAAATTTAAACTGAACGTATAGAGAAGAGAAAATATGACAGTCAATATGGAAAGTTATAGATAAGTCGACAAGAAATAAGGAAAGCGTATGATGGAGTTGTTACTTGTGAATATTATTATTATTACTATTAGCACCGCGTCTTACTATCCGTTCGGGTTATACGCACTTACGCTAATGTGTAATGGTAGGGTGATTGTGAGATTAAATGAAGGACCTACAGTTTAACGTGGAATCCGAACCACGGTGGAGGCCTGGCATTCGCCACATTCACAAGATGTCTTGTCAGAGGTGAAGGAAGGGTTTGGTAATCAGATAAATCTTTTCCGGGACCGAGGATTGAACCCCGGCCGCCAGCATAGAAGTCTGACACCTTACCACTAGACCACCAGGTCACCCGTTACTTGTGAAGATATATTCGGATTGAAAATATAGATTTGAATTATATTTGCGCAGTATCTTAATACCCATTCGGATTATAGAAGATATTTAATACACAAATGGTATTGGGAAGAATTAGTTAAGTCTTTCATCAAACGCACCCAAATTTAAGTGGAAAGTACCATTTCAGCATTTAAGAATAACACCCGAGAAAGAATTCAACACCAGAGTATCTACCAGCAGTAATCCACTCTTATGAGTTGTATACCTTTATACCTGCAACCACCAGTACGGATAATTACATGTACGTGTTATTTAAAATGAAAGTTATCCGAGGCAACTATCTGATCTAAGAGAATAGAATGATCATTTTTAATTTTAAAGATGCAAAATTATTCATCTCTGAAAAGTGATAATTGATTAATAGAAACCATCACTAGAATAAGTCATTCTCTAGAATAGTCGAACAAAAATTCATGAAGACCATAAATCAAGTAGGTTTATAACGTCACTGGGTAGAGCTTAAATTAGCAAGCTAATAATAAATAATGTACTATGCTAGATATTTATCATTTAATAATAGTAATAATAATAATAATAAGCATTTGATTATGTATCTTATAACTATGTAGCGTTATAAAGGTTATTTTAGCTAGATATTAAGTGTATTAAATATGTATTTTAATATTATATTGTTAGTAATAGAGGACTAGTAGACTCTATATATGTATATTGGAGTGGTGGCAGAGTACCACAATAATGGTCACTATTTATTCAATATTAAGTATCATTTAAGAATCATAAGTAATAATGTTGATTAAATTCAAACTATAATAAAATGTATCAGTTTTCTCTTAATAATTAATGATATTATTGATCAATTACTGTACATATTATTTCAAATATAACCGGTATAGAAGAAATATTCACTAATTTAATTTCAAATAGATTTAAATGTAACAAGCTGTTTGGTTGTAGAAGTACAAAAAGGAGGGTAGGTAAATACAATTGGAGTTGTTACTACCTTGTTAAATTACCTAATTTGATTCACAAATATTCATTATTTGCTCATATACTAGTCATATCTCATTTCCCAGGCATTTAGGTCTTAATGATCAACCAAAATATGTTAGTTTCTTTTTAAATTCTTAAAGTGGAAAACTTCAACTCTTGGACTATGTTTACAAGTATATAATTTACAGAACCATAGAACATAGTTTTATAATAATACCAGTAAACACAAAACTCCTGTACTTGTAAAGGTTTTTTCGATATTTTTTCACACACTTCGATGGCTGCATGATCTAACGAGCAATTCTCGCAGTAGATTAGACTGCCAATGACGTGGAAATAGAGGTTCAAATCTCGGTCGGGTGTACTGAGGGTTGGTTTTCCAAACTGAAATTCCCCTCTCCCTCCACGCAAATGTGAATACACTTACTCTAAATATAACCTTCATATTCCTTATAACTTTGTGCGTAATTAGTATACCCGAATGGGTAAAATATATATTACCTAAGTGTAGCATCTGATTAATAACATTTTTTTTATCCATGCAAACCCTCAAAAGAGTAAAAAGTGAGATTGTGGAGGAATAAAATTTTGACTTTGGAAAATATTTGGGTTGGAAATATCAATATCCCACGGGGATAAGAACAAAATTAAAAGTATATTCCACTTTAGGCTTATATTTATTTTTCAGATCTAAAAAATTAGTCTAGTTGTTACCTTTCCATTCATTCAAATAAAAAAAAATATGATAAAATTAGAGGCTTGGGGTAATTTGATCCAGAATATGGTCGGGAAACGAAACAAAAGCTCATGATTAGGTTGTAAATTTAAGGGTCTAAACATACATTTAAATTCTGTAATATTGTGGATAATTTTAAAGGGAAACAAATTTACCCAATATTTTATCTTAATTTAATTTAAAATTTGTAAGTTTTAATATAAACATTAAATTGTATTTTTCTAACAAGTGTTGGGTATGTTTTGATGTATAGTAAAGTAAATCAGACTGGATATAATGTAATTATTACTATTGTGTTTTATTATTCCTTAGGCAAGCATTTTGATATAAATATAGATATATTCTAAATATAGATTTAGAGATAGAATAAAAAGGTCTTGGATAAAAAAAATTATGATGTTAATTTTAATAACAGCTTACAGAATAAATAATAAATCTAATCTGAATAAATCACAAGTGAATCAACATTCTGGTCTATAAAAATACTAAAACATTTCTCAACTGAGCCCGAATTCTGATTCGTCTCACGTTTTATTAACAAAACCTCACATTAAGAGCTGTTAGACCTAAAATATATTATTATACTCAACTATTATTATCAAGATACAAAATAAAATGAATCCCATTCAAAATTATAGCAGCAACATCATGTTTTGAAGGTGTATTTCGTTTATGATATATTTAAAAACAACTTTTATCATAATTTCTCGTGAAATATATTTTCCTTCCTTAAATATATTCGGAGATGAATATTACCATCAAGTAACCTAAGATAGTGTATTTGTTTTTAAATGGGGCTCAAATGTGTTGACTAGTCCGGTACTTATAAAATAAAACAGTTGAAATTCTAGGTATAAGTTTGATTAAAGAAATATAAAATAATTTTAACTATAATAAATTCATAATAGTGTTAACGAGAATTAAATACAAAAGTTACATTGATAGATAGTACTTAATTGTAATAATTTAATATTAATTTTTCCCGAAAAATTTCAGGAAATAATTGAGTTTCAGGCAATGCCACCCGCAGAAAATATAGTCAGTGACTGCAGCTACCAAATTGATAGAAGTGGATCGCTGATCCTCACTTTTAATTTTGATTTATAAATGTGAGAGTAGTAAAATTTATGAAAATTCTGTGCCAAATTAAATGTAATATCTTGCCAGTAAAAAAAAAATCACTCTTATTCTCTCCTGCTTTCGACACGCATGAGCTGGAAGCTAGCTGAATTAAATAAATGTAATTCTTATTCTTATGATTAATATTTAAAATAACACAGATTTATCTGATTGCCAAACCCTTCCTTCGCCTCTGAAAGACGTGTAATATTCACATCTTGTGAATGTGTGGAATGCCGGGCCTCCACTGTGGTTCGGATTCCACGTTAAACTGTATGTCCTTCATTTCATCTCACAATCACCCTATCATTGCACATTAGCGTAAGTGCGTATAACCCGAACGGGTAGTAAGACCCGGTAATAATAATAATTATGGTTGGACAGTGATGGAAAAAAACAAATGTTCAAGCAAAGTATGAATATTGAATATATATTTTATATTATGTAGAAATTCAAATAAAAATTAGCTTAAAACTCTAGACTGGTTTTGTGGTTCCCGGTGGAAAACTCCGTGTACTCCCGTTTTTAAGACACTGATTTAGAGTACTTAAATAGACCAAGTCGGGATTTAACTTATATCTCCACCACCACCGAAAAATAAGACACTATCAGACAAAAACCTTAACCATTGTGTCCATCTGTGTGGGCTTAGACATATTGACCATGAATCTATGGGCATATTAACAAACTCTAAAAAGTAGTATGTTATCAATATATTAACATACGACCTTCCATTAAACTGAACCTAAGAAAGTACATTGAATACCATAATCTTGGCTTCACAACTATGAACTGTATTATTTAGTAACACAAGATTTAATCGGAACGTGAACTATATTTAACGTTCTTATAATCTTATTTATCAGTGTTTGTGAGGTTCAAATCATGTTTGGGTTTGTTAAAAATTATTTAACCTAAATGGTTTCTCACACTAGCTCCACGAAAATATGAAAAAGTTTGCTCTAAGTTTTCTCTTAGGCAAGCGTATAACAAGAGCGGGTAGTAAGACGTGGTGCTAAATAAATCTATCTTAGGCCTAATCATTATTTTGCCACAACATAAGTATAATGTGTTTATCTTGGACAAATATTGATATTTTGTGGAGATTATTTTTTTAATGAGAATAAAAACCATTTTCAAATAAAACCATTTATTTGAAACCAGACTATCTTTCTATAGATCCCATTCTATAAACATAGCTTTCCAAATCATTCTGTTTCTTTTAAGAATTAATTTAGATTTATTTTCTTTGCATATTTTTAAAATAGGTAATGTTACATATATTTAACATTTTGTCGAAATGAAGTGTGATACAATTATTTGTATCTGAATCATTTATTAACTAAACATTATACACAACATAGATTAACTAACTAAACTCCAGTTAGGTTACTGTGAAATAATTATATAACTAAAAGAATTAACCTGACGATGTAGTCAAATTCGTCTTTAACTTGCTACACGAGCAATCAAATAGCATCAAGATAAATTAAAAATAGTTTCTTATGTCGTGTCTTACTATCAGTCCAGGCTGTCTCATATCCACCATAATGGGGTAGATCTTAGAGTAAAAATAGTATTTAGAAGAAATGTAGCTCAATATTTTTGTGGAGAGGCTAGGCTATAATTTAGTAAAAATCGTTTTAATCCACTCGAACGAGATTCAAACCCTGACCTTTCCCCATGTGAAGAGTTACATCTCCTAGTCATATTAATAAAAAATATTTTTGAATATCTTTATAAAATAATATACTCGTATATTGAGATTATTTACCTTAGTAATTATAATAAATTAATTCTTAAGTGCATTTTAAAAAGCACTAATAGACCACGGGATAATAATTCTAGTGTCTAGAGGTTTATGGTTATATTTCTGCGGCCTTGAAAATGTATCATTATATAAAATTGGGGTACCGTACTGGATTTTTTATATTTTCTTTAAATGAACTAGTTTGTAAGTCATGTATTAACATAATCAGTTGATTTATAAAGGGAAATTTAAATACTTAATCTATTAAGTTTAGCTTATCCTAAGCCAAGTAAAACACCACCACTAGAGCACTCTATCGGACAGTTTCGTACTAGTGCATCAATCCTACCGCTCACCAGAATTGAGTTCAAAGAAATTGATTCAACGGAAAACTGTTCTTCTGTTAATGGAAACGTAGGGTGGAAGGAATTAAATTAACAGTTTTGTAATACCTCAGAGAATACGTGCAAATAAGGAACTAGTTTACGTGTTGACGACTAAAGTACCTCTTCAAATGGAACCATTACCCTAAAATCCTTCAAACAAATGATGAAAATAAGACATAGCTGTCCTTTGAATTTAACTCATTTAAAAATATAAGCCACGTAGCTATAGGAAAAGGTTTTCATGGTATCTGGAACACCTCCTTCTTTCATTTCCCCTTAAAATGTCAATTAGTACTACATTTAATTATTTTGTTTATAATCCGCTTGTATGGCCAAATAGTTAGGAGTTCACTCTCGCAATTGACTAGACTATTGATGGAGGGAAGAATCCTTAAATCCTGGATGGATGTAATTAGTGTAGATTTATTCAATAATTCTCCAATTTTCCTTCACACATATGAGGTTACTATTATACTACTATAAATCCACATGGCTGACTCACTCACTGTCATTAATGTTTACCCACTTCCAAATAAATTAGAAACTTGAAATTTGGCAAACTAATAGCTTCTTGCCTTTAACCGAAGGGAAAATTACAAAAAGTTAAAACCAATATTTCTAACCCCCCCAAAAAAGTTTCAAAATATCGGAACAGTTTTAAAGTCGGTGCGGACCTTTCTTTGGAGGTCTCTTGTGGCTAAACGGCAAAATCTATCAAAAAAGGCTCTAAAATTGTATAAGTTTACATCCACTTGTAAAGAAAACTCATTGGGGGTTTGGGGGTGGAGCCCCCAACGAGCCAAGCGAGTTTCTATCTAAAACTAAACCTTCCTCAGCAATAACACACTAACTAAATAAATACAGATAAGTACAGCCCCTAACGGGGTAAGAGATGGCGTTTAAAAATATATATTTATTTTAACAAACGATTCATTGCCCATTTTGATCATACGCATATTAATTAATTTAGTTAGTTTTTTAGTGATGAGAGGGGTTTAATTTAGAGAAAGTGTATCCAGTTTTGCTTAGAAGGAGAGCGGTACACCACTCAGAAATAAACTCCCTCAATACACCTGATCGTCCCTCGTCAGTAGAGTAATTAAATTAAAAGAACCTCTTTGACATATTTAACTAAAGATAAATATTTAATGTTATTGAGTCTTAAGTTATCACAGTTATATCCTTTAACTGTTGAAATCAATCATAAATTCAAACGTAATTTTTTTCAGAGTCATATATTTCACCATCATAAGGACATTATATTATTTTATACTAAAATATTTAAAAAAAAAATTTAATAATTAAAATATCAATAACATGAGGTTCTTTTTGTATATTTAAAGTTTAAATCAGAAATTAAATTGCAGAAAAATCGTTTTTGGTTCTTACATTTCATGTCCTCAACAAATACCCTGCTAAGAGTGATTTTTACCTCGATATACTGGCGATATTTATTTATTATATTTCCTCAGAGAGGGGAAAGTAACAAGTTACATACAAGACAGAAACAAGGAGAAAGGGGTGTATTCGTTGGAAGGGTAATATGTGACTAAAGGGTCCTGGGAAGGTCTAGACTTGGTATCTTTCTTCATCCAATAGGACGTAGAATATTCTTTACCGGAATCGCCAAAAGCTATTCATAGCAGCCTAGTCTCAACTTAGTGTAAGCCTAGTCAGGTTACTCGTGCGCTAAGTCAATACCACACCTACACAATCGCGGGTTGCTGGACGTGTGATATAGTCAGTTTGGAACAACACAGTGAAATGGCACATGATGAGTCTAGGATATCATCACAATATGGAGTTAAAGTAATTAATTGACTTTATTATAGACTTTTACTAATATAAAGATGCTGTAGCTAAGCATAACCCTACACAAATAACTAGAGAAATATACAAAAATATCAACTAGTATGTCATTATTAGTTATAAATGCTAAGTTTATTCTGATAGCTTATAGTATTAATTTACTTGTGAAGTTTATTTGATTTTTTCAATACAAGATTGTTTTATGTGGTCGGTTGCAATACTTTTTATTGCAATGCATTTCTGATGACCTATGTTTATGATTCTATACCAAACTTGTCTTATTTTTTACCATTAAAAACATTTTCTAGTTTAATTGTTTTTGCCTTCTTATCTAGTTTTAAAACCACCCTTAACAATTGTTAGGAAATGTGTCAGGATCCTATAAGGGACTAATCCCTTTTGTTAATCCTGAATATAATTAGCTTACATATGATATCTTTGTGGAAAATCGCCATTAATATTTGTTTGTATATGCGTGATTATAGTGATTTAAAAAAATGAAGAACTGCTGAAAATCAAATTGAAAACCAGGAGCTGGGATGCCTAGAGAAGTTCAAGTAGGAAGTCTGCTCACAAAGGATACTTACTGCACTAAAAACTCCTGGTTGAGGATCGCCATGGTCAAGGAAGCTTTAAACAGGAAGAGGTTACTGCTGACCATAAAGTTAATTTTGGAACTGATGAATAAACTAACGAAATGCTACATTGAAAGCATTGCGCTCTATGGAGCAGAAACTTGGACTCTTAGGAAGATGGAAAATAAATACTTAGAGAGCTTTGAAATGTGGTGCTGGAGTAGACTTTAGAAAATCGGGTGGACAGACAGGGTAGTAAATGAAGACGTCCTAAGAAGAGTAGGTGGGAAGATAACCATTTTGTATGTGATTCTTTGGTGCAAAGCAAACTGGATCGGACACATCCTAAGGAGGAACTCTCTTCTGCACTAAGTCATCGAAGGAAATATTAGGGAAAGAGAAGCTTAGGATGAAGAAGTATTCAAATATTAGATGACTTAAAGGAAATAAGAGAATTATTGGATCTAAAGGAGGAAGCAGAGGTCTAGGTTGCACTGACAAAAGGAATGGACTTGTCGTAAGACTGAATACCTAATCAAAATAGGCTTGACTGAGTGAATTTCACCGTTATGATAATACTGTTCTCATGTTGTTTTTTGTGAAATCCTGCCAGTTAATTCCGTTTTCTGTCCCTTTTCTTTTGTCTTGTATGAGTCCATTTATTGTGTATAATAAAGGAAGTCACAGAAGGCAAAACCTAAATTTATTCTAGTTTATTCTAATCCCAACAAGGATGGTTGAGATTCAAATATCATTTGATTCTACTGAAGCTGAATTATTCCTAGATAATATATGTGCCACTCTCTCGTAACATGAATATGGCTAAATTTGCCTTAAATCCCACCTTACCCATTCTAAGCCCAATCAGTGAAAATATTCTGTTGAGCCGTAAGGATAGTAAGACGTGTTGTACAGTAAAAAAATTCTAAAAACTCAAATTAACCTTAATGGAGCAACGCTATAAAATTAACAGGTCGTAAACAAAAGTAAACACAGGATAGAAGAGAAAATCCTCTAACTAACTTCCTTTGTTGCCATAGTTAGCCCCCATTTTATACGACTTTTATTGTCGATTCCACTGCGGGGGTTATTTAATTAGGGGTGGATTTACTCTTAACTCGTTACTGCCCGAGGGAACATTGAGGGGGTGGTGAGGGGGAGGAATCAAGTGGAAACTAAGCTTAAAGTCAATTTACCAATAAAGCGAAATCTAATCACTATTAAACCTTGTAGCACAAGTGAATAATGTTGTTCCTTTAGGTCATCACGTGGGGAACGATAGAATTGTAAGGAAGCAGGGCTGGTTTAAACGGAAAAAGTAGCGTTATATAACTTAATACGTAACAAGAATATTTCAGACTTTGTAGAAAGATGTTATGAAATAAATTATGATCTACACAATATATAAATTACTATAATCCGTTGGCTAACAGGGACATAAAGTCAATCTTGTTTATTTTTCTGGTTTTGGTGGGATAGACTCCTGGCTGGACATTTTAAGTATGTTTAATTTTTATTTTTTTAAACTCCTCCTACACTAAAATATAGGTTAACTTTATCTAAAATTCTAATTTACTATACTACCCATAGAATGTTTCCTTATTCATCCCTAACCCAGTAGAGTAGTCATAATATACTTATGTGTATATTATTATTATTAGCACCGCGTCTTACTACCCGTTCGGGTTATACGCACTTACGCTAATGTGTAATGGTAGGGTGATTGTGAGATGAAATGAAGGACCTACAGCTTAACGTGGAATCCGAACCACGGTGGAGGCCTGGCATTCCCCACATTCACCAGATATCTTGTCAGAGGTGAAGGAAGGGTTTGTAAATCAGATAAATCTGTGCCGGGACCGAGGATTGAACCCCAGCCGCCAGCATAGAAGTCTGACACCTTACCCCTAGACCACCAGGTCACCCATATGCGTATAACCTAAACAAATAATAACATGAGATGATAAAAATAAAGGTATTTGTTTAGATATACCTACGGCTAGTCCTGATGGAGACTAAGACGTTGGTGTACACAAAAGTCCTTTGCAATCGAAAAAAAAACTATATTTTGAATTAAATACGGCTCATAGTGAGCCATTAATTAACAACGTTTCAACTAACAATTTTTTAAGCTTTCAGGCGATATAATAATAAATAACTTTTTTAAACTACACATTCTACTGATAATATTATTTTATTATTATTATTATTATTATTTATTAATTCCTTTAAATCCTGATGTGAAACTTGAGCTGAAAAATAGCTTTATTACTCTAGCTATCCCTGTTTGCAGTTTTATTGATATATTAATTTCAGGTGGTATGTGTTATCATCTCCCCCTCCAATTCTCCATGGGTCTCTACGAACGAGCGAGAAAAAACCTACAAATTGTACCTAAAAGATACTTTCACAAACAACCCAGAGTTATTTTACATATCAAAATCGACATGAAACCAACTGCTTTAACTCCCTTCCGAAGAAAATTGTGCTACTGATTTTTATGATACCATGTATGTATGAATAACACTCGACCGAAAGTTGGTTGGATTTCAAACAGTTCCACTGTCATATGTAAAGCATAGGCAGCACTGAAGTGGCTTACTATGGAAATGAGGAGTTAGGTAAGTTTCCAGTTGCTTTCTTTACTGACCCAGAAGGTACTATTCTACAATCAGTATGCCAAATCCACCAAAATTAATACACCAACTACCCGCCTCGGTGGCGTAGTTGGCTAACGCGCTTGTCGTGTTGAGCTCGACTGCTGAGGACGGGGAGATCGAGGTTCGAATCTCGGTCGGATGAACTGGGGGTGGTTTTTCCTAAATGGTTTTCCACTCTCCCTCCACACAAATGCGGGTTCACTTCCTCTAATTAAACCTTCCAAATTCTTAATCCATTAGCGTAATTAGTACTTGAAGCGTATAACCCGAACGGGTAGTAAGACGCGGTGCTAAATATTATAATTATTATTATTATTAATACACCAACTGTCCCTACATGTGACACACCTTTCTTCCAGTCATCACAGTTACTGGCTGGCTGTATATTGAATGATATTACTTATATCGTTCATACACCAATGACCCTACAAATAATACCTTCCCTTCCGTCATCACAGGTAATATATATATATTAATGTCATTATATATATATATATATATATATATATGTAATTTACTTGTATGGTTCATATCTCTGCCACTCTTATATTTGTCAGAGCCAAAAGTGAGACTGAAAAATATCAATAAAAATAAAAACTATCTATAAACTATACCAGATGATATAGTGTATTGTACACACTATATCAGAGCATATTAACACTGTAAAAAATAATTATTGCTATATTAAATTTTAGCTAAACACTTTTTTCTTTAGCAACAGTATATATCTGTATGCGTCACATAAACCGTAATTTCCTCCGAAGTCCTAATTAATATACATCAAAACCGGCTTAATTTGCGGCTTAATCTTTCTCAATATCCACAGTTCGTCTAGTAGCTGATAATAGATTAAATGTTATTGTGTTCGACCACTATGAAGTTAGGTATCATGACAATGAGTCATTAAATATTAAATGAATATCACATTCATTAACCCTATTGTGGGGATGACCTATTGACTAACGTTATAAATGGTTAAGGAGAAAAATCACCCCAAACATAAAACTGTAGTGTAAGATTATTTATTTTATTATATTAAAAATAAATTATGTAACTTTACACATATAAATTACAATATTAAAGTTATAAAATAAAAATATTCAAAGACATGTTTTTGAAAAGTTTTTTTCAAGGATTCCTCATATTTTAAGACAAAAGTAAAAAAAAAAAATATATTAAAGGAACTATAGTAAAAATATGTGTTAATTTTGTTGAAAATGATTAATCATTACTCAGAAACATAACTTATTCAGTCATTGAAACCTACAATCCTCGCTGATAATAACAAAGCGATACTTGCATATTACCTTATTACAGCTATCACAAGATTTATTACTTTCTCGTTCCTTATTCCTTGGATATAATTCTCACCTTGATTTTTGTTTCTTAGGAGGATCTTCAGGTTCTTCTTCTGTCTTCAAAACTTTCTCATAACAATAACAATTCTTGAAGCAAATTTTTCAACGTTGCTCTGAACTTCAATTTGATCCTGGGCCAAATACATTACCCAAATCTTCAAATTTTCGCCCAACAATAGCTTATTTTTGTATTTTCATGAAATATTATTTGAGCATTGATACCACTAACCAGTCTCGTGATAGAGGGGTTTGATCCCCTGGTTACTGAGTTAGATTTTCGGGGTTTTGTTCCTGGCTGGTAGCGGGGATATTTTCTCGAAATATTAAAAATTTACAGGTCACAAGGGTTTGATTAATCAGCTTAAGTTATATTAATATATTAATTGGATTTACCCCGCCATATTAACTATCACCATAATCTCATTTCATTTGGACATTGAAAGAGCTTCCATGGTAAGGAGTACATTTGAGCATACTCTGGGCAACGGTAAATTAGTACTAGACAATACTTCCGCAAACTAAGCTACATATTGATGTAGCCCAATAACGCCATTGTTTTTATTAATAGCGGCCGGGGTTCAATCCTCGGTCCCGGAAAAGATTTATCTGATTACCAAACCCTTCCTTCACCTCTGACAAGACATCTTGTGAATGTGAGGAATGCCAGGTCTCCACCGTGGTTCGGATTCCACGTTAAACTGTAGGTCCTTAATTTCATCTCACAATCACCCTACCATTACACATTAGCGTAAGAGCGTATAACCCGAACGGGTAGTAAGACGCGGTGCTAAAAATAATAATAATAATAATAATGTTATTATTACCACTAAGGTTAAATAAAAAAAAATTGAAAACATCCACCGATTGCTCTTTCTTGAGAAGGGTAAATAAAATCCACACATGTCATCAATAGTATCCCCCTAGGAAGCCCGTTTTTTCACTGTTTATCGATTCCATTAACACAATTACAACTTTGAGTGAGCGGTATGTGGTATTTCATCATCTGAAATCAATTGTAATTATTCTTATCCTTACACTACAAATCCAAAACACTCCTCGATGGCATAGCTAGCTAACGCAATAGTTTGTGTTGAGCTAGACTGACGAAGACGGGGAGATCGATGTTAGAATCTCGTTCGGGTGAACTGAGGGTGGTTTTTCCTCAATGGTTTTCCACCCTCCCTCAACGCAAATGGGATTCACTTTCTCCATATTCAAACTTGCCAATTTCTAGCCCAATAGTGTAATCAGTATTTAAGAGTATAACACAAACGGATTGTAAGAAGCTGTGCTAAGTATTAAAATCCAATAAATCATTATTTACGAGTTTCTGATATTGTTAATACATTTCCTATAAATCAATATTAAAATTATGATGTTTGTATTTTTTCTGAAAAGCAGGAAAAAAGTCAAATTAAGCATGCCAGGTATATGTTACAAAGTAAAGTAGAAATAGAATAGATAGAGTAAACGATATTGGAGTGAGAGAGCAAAGAAATAATTGAAACACTAAACTATTTTTAAAACGCCTTTTTTATTGTTAATTAAAGGTAATTAACTCAAATAATATCTAAGTAAACATAAGTTTCATCATAAATACCAAGGAACAAAGTAATATTAATTTCAAGGAAAACTATTTTTGCACAGACACATAAATAGATATTAATTTAAATTTGGTTTTCAATTTTTATTATTTATAATAAATAGATTGATGATACTATTTGCTAATCCCCTTAAAATAATAGGCCTACCTCAGTACAAAAGGTTTAACTAGACAAAGCATTAAAAACAAAATAATTGTTGAATACATTATATGAAAATTATCAATATTTTGAGATGCGGATAGAACAAATAGGGTAAACGTAGGCAAATATTTATTCGTTTAAAAGGGCCATTTTGAGAGATATTCTACCAAAATCCTACTATATGGTAGGATTATAGTATGGAAAAATACTTTTCTAATAATGGACTTCCTACAGAAATCATTTTATACTTTCCTTCCTTTTCATAGGTATGTATATACATCCCATATTAGGTGGGAACTTTAACTTTCATTACATATGTACAGTACAATAAATAGTTTTTGGCAAATTTAAACTTTTAATAACACTTGTCAATAAAAATAAAACTCAGAGTTGATGTTACTTTCGCTATTCAATTCAAAACATTATTATCTCTAGATTAAAAAATAAGTAGTTTTTGAAAACCTTGATTAAAAACCAGTACTTATTACTGCACTACAGCTTGTTCCGTAGTACAAGCGTATACAGCCCCAAATAACAGTATTGTCTTGAGAAAAAAAAGTACGTATGGTCACTAGATACATTTATAATATTTGATGTCAAGTGAATCACGATTCACAAATAATATCTTATAGTTAATCACCAAATCGAAAATTATTACATACAATGAATTTTTTGTGTGTATATTATACAAATAAATTTACATTATTTTTCAACGAAACTCAGAGTTAGTACCAACAAATTACACAAATGTGTTAGTTAGGTGATGCGTAAGAATTCTAACCCCAAGCGCGTCACTCGGAAATAAACGGATAAGCACAGCAAAAGCGGGTGAAGGAAGCGTTACTGAAATACAATCTTTATGGATCAGAATAAAAGAACGCGAGGGAAGCTACTACAGCTGAAAAAGATGTACAGCTAAGAGCGTATAGAATACAACACATATAAAAAGCGTTGGGTATTATTTTCACCCATACCAAAAATCGCGGGAAAGATAATTTTGTTTTTTCGTGACACATTGACTGTTAAGAACATGATGAGTAACGATTGCAACTCCACAACTTGTGATGGTAAAAATAAATCAGAGTTGGGTTGACCACTTGACTGCTATAGCTGCTATAGTTTGTAACTTCTAGAAACACAGTCCCCTTCTGTCCAGTAAAAACTACTGTCCTTTGAAAAGGAGCAATAATTTCTCAATGGCAGGCTAACACAATTTGTCTTTATAGACATTTGAAAAACAGTGCCAAAGCTATATTTGTTTCCTGTTTTAATCAGTTTAGAAACAAAGCTCAATACTCTATTTAAAATAATGTATAAAGGGAGGGAGTAATCTATGAATGTAATCTCTTTCAAAATAACTTGGGTTTAATTTGTAAGGATAATTCACAACTAACATTTTCCCCCTCGTCAAGTAATAATTATATATTCTTAGTTTGAGAAAATAAAGGGAGCCGAAATATTTTATAAAAGGAAGGTGAACCGTATTTATTTGAATATTTCAATGATAAATATGTTCTGGTGTTATTTGCCTTTCTACTTTACCTCTACGTTTATGTTTTTATATTTGTAATTTTTTTTTTTTTTTTTTCATGAATAGAAATATGTTTTGAAGTTCGTCCGTGACATAACGCGTATGTTGTCGAGCATGTCAGAAACACTTTATGTCCACTCACAAGAATTCGAAGGGAAGATCATCTAGCACTGATGATGAAGATAATAATAAAATAATAATAATAATATAAATAATAATAATAAATATGGGAGAACACTTACCACTCTACTAAATATATTTATCCTTTAAAGTAGTCTGTTGAGTTCTTCTTGCTCATTTTCGTAGTCTGCCATAGCTACTCAAGTGAAAAGCGATTCTCGCTAGATATTTATTTGGACAGAGTGATTCTACACACAGAGCGGAAACTAGCTGAGAGTTCTTGGGAAGAGAAGATTTATTAATTTCTAAACTAGTGTGAGTTTTAATTTTGACAGGTTCAAGGAAGGATTATTTACTTTGTCGTTAACGTTTTTAGTATTTATTTCTAAATCATTTAAACTTTTATATTGTATTGAATTTTATATTATATTTATTCTTAGTTAATGGCCAACACTTTTTACCTTTACTATTTTGTTTTAATATCCTTCTTGGATTGCTGTAGGTAGTGTAATAATTACTAAACAATAATTAATATATCTTCGTTTGAAAAGAGTACCCGAGCACACCTAGTAGGCTCGAGTTTTAAAGGTCATTGTGCCACCATAATACTGGCCAAGGAAAGGTTATTATATTATTTCTCCTAAGTTTAATCCTTAGGATTGGTGCACACCAAATATAGTTCAAATTTCACACTCATCAATTTTACTATAAATGGTATTTTTTTATATAGGTAGTCTTAAACGTCATCGTCTTTTACAGTTATTTAATTAGAATGTGCTCCGTGTGTCTTAAGGTTCTTTAAAGTGAACAAACGAATTATAAAATAACTAGTTAAGCTAGTGAAATTTTAAAAACCTTTTATTTTTAGTACAACCATAGTTTTAACACCCATATTTACATTAAGTTTAGTTATTTTAAGTTAACTTACATTAGGTCAAGTCTAGATTAATTTGGATTCTCCAGACTAAAATTGTTTCCTCTAATATATTGTAGGTATCAACAACCTATAATTTTAATAAAATACGTTTATCCTTTACCAAAGTTTTCGTTTCGATTAACTATATTTAATTGAACATGAGTAGGGGCCTACTATCTTATATCGATAATATTCAATGATTACATAATTATTAAAAATATACCCTTCTTTTACCTTAGATATTATTTGACTTATCACTTTCGGTCTCACTATAATGTCGCCTATAATTTAGGGCTACAGGGGAACTACTAAAATTAAACGAGAGTATAGTATTAAACATAACTTTCACATACATTTCTCTATTCTATAAATCGCTGATGGTATATTAGTTTCCCTCAAGTAGTCTTCAAGTTTAACAGAAAACTGCTCAAGTTCGGGAAATACTAGCGTAGCTACCACGAGAGGGTGCTTGATATGCACAGAATGCACGGAATAGTTTGTTAGCGAACCATGTTCATGTATCAACGAGGGAAGATTTAACTTTTCGAATAATGATGAGATTAGGTGAAATAACTTTACAAAGTAATCAACTACATTCTCACCACGTCTTCCAAGAGTTGAACTTGGGTAAATATAATAATGAAACTCAACATGTTAGGAATTATCTTAGAAATAGTAAGTTTAAAAAAAGTTTAATCAGCAAAATATTAAATTATTATTATTTACATAGAAAAATAATTTTTATATTTCTATGAAGAATATTCGAAACTGACAACTGGTTGCTATAGAATTAAAACGAGTGTTTTATCTTATGTACTGTACATATAATTTACTTTATATCCATTATTGTTTACAGCCTATTCTTGAGTCAGTTTTTTATTCAATCCATATATTTTCCCCTAGTGGATTGCTAGGCCTGTCATAGCATCATATGCCTTATAATATAGTTTGAGACTAGCACAAGCATAACATCTAGTCCCAGACCGTTAATCTATCACTATGAAAGTCTAAAACCATATTTCACAAATGATACATCTTTCGGTCATGCCGGGAAACGAACCTGGGATCCCTAGCTCAGTTTAACACATATAACTGAAATTGTCTGTACTTATATTTACAATAAAATCAACAAGTACTCAACGGATTAAAATAGGGCTTCTTCCGTTGTACTCCTTATCTTTAAGAATAAATGGAAAGCTGTATACCATCAAGTCATCTCATCAGTGGATTAAGAAGTGTATACAATAAAATGTTAGTTTGGTCACATTTGAGTTTTAAATTTGTAATAATTCAAATATATTAACTGTTAATGTATACATCTGTATTGTAGTTTTCCTTTGCTACGAGGGTTGGAAATATCAACAAATTATGAAAGTATAATGATTCATATTTTTCTGACTTGATCATCAAATAAACTGATTTATATATTTTATATATATATATATATGACTGAACAGACTTTGACAAACGACTACTCATTTTAATGGTTAGGAGTCCAGGATGTCGAGAAAAAAGTAGTTTTCCACGAAAACCCGATTTTCACAGAGAATGTTTACTTTTTAATTCTTTGTTTAATCACCATGGAATCCGTTATTTTCTGCATGGCTGTAAATCTCTAAATGTCTCTTTGGTTAAAAAATAGCAAATCACTCTTCATTAATTGTTGGTCGAACACATCACAGGTTTATCTTGGGATTCTGGTCAACACACATTTAAATTGAGATTCCTAAGCTGGGGAAACATTTAATTTTTGTAATGCAATGTTGTTATTCGCATTTAAATCAATAATATTGAGTATAATTCAAAAATTAAAAGGTTACGTTTTTAAGTCCTTGAAAATATTGTCTACGTTTTGTTTCGCGCATACAATGAGAATAAATATTTTTGTGATGTATTATAAGCTCATAAACGATAACATGATCTTGACTAATGTTTTAAAAATAGCCATTTTAACTATAAAAGTATGAGATTTGGTGTCAATTTTTCTTCAAATAATGGGTTTGATGTTTATTTTAGCAAATAATAACACAATACAAATATATTACCTACATATATATATAATATATATATATATATATATATATATATATATATTTGACACCTCACGAAAAAACCTTAACCTCAAAATTATCAGGCAGTACTAGCTCAAAATTAAAATTAATTACCTGGAAACCATTTTAGAGTATTCTAGTGTTGTTTAGTAGTCGAATCGTTCATCTCTACTACGTCTGCAGTCTCTTATGCGCTTTGCATGGAGTTTATTAGATTGTTACACTCCTCTTTCGTGATCTGACGCCACAGGCTAAGGACATGTACTTTTAATTTCTCCTTGTTCTGGGGATTTTTATTCATTAGTTTGTACCCCATGGCGTTCCAAATATTTTCTATTTGGATCATTTTTGGAATTCTTGCAGGCCATGGCAAAACTTCAATGTCATGTTTTTCCATCCATGTTTTGGATACCCTTGACTTGCGAGCTATAGCGTTATCAAGTTGGAAGATCCAATTCTTTCCAAGCAGGTCGGATAACTGACGGGAACTCAATCTTCTAAAATTTGACAATATCAGTTGATAGTTACCTCAACAATTTGCATACGCAGGGCCTTCTGAGGTGATGCAACCCCATATAATTATCACATCGCCGCCCTGCTGGACAGCAGGGGCCACACATGAATGGAGGAATTTCTCTGTGTGAGTTGGATGAATTCTGAATCTGCGCCGGGGAAAAAGCTGGAGACTACTATCATCAGTGAAGACAACTAGTTGCCAAGCAGACTGGTCCCATTCAAGCCTTTCTGAATACCATTGAGCTCTTCGCTTCCTCTGATCATCGGTTAACAGCGGTTTTCGTAGGGCATAAAGAAATTTATTCCGACATCATTATGTCGACGTGATGCAGTCATGATGCCTATATAAGGACATTTGTAAGCCTTCAATTTACTCAAAATATCACGAAGACTAGCTTTTCTATTGTTATTAGTAATATTTTCAAGTTTTCTGTTCTAACTTGATGAAATTTTCTTGGGTGGCCTGGCTTTAGTCGTCTAGCCACAGTCCCGGTCTTGGATTTTCACTGTCTGCTCCACAAAAGTTTTTGACACCTCAATATCACGGTAGGATCTACCTGCTTTACAAACACAGGGAAGGGCCAAGGGAGAGGGGGGGTAGAAATTTACCCCCTGAGATTCTGTGGTTGTATAATATTAGAAGTTTGAAACTTTTTATAATTTTGTATATTATTTTCAGAGACAAGGGTTGCCTTAAAAAGCATATTTTGAGGCTTCAATTTAATAAATTCCCTACAAACACTGTAAGGAGTATTCCATACTCCCAGACCCCCCAGTTTGCCCCTCCTGGATAAAAAAATTTGCAGCCACCCTTGGTTTTGTGCAAGCCAAATATCTGACACTTTATGTCCTTTGACACAGCTTTTTCCCGATGGTTCATACAATGCCAAGAAACTGTAGAGCAAAATTTTGACCACACATAGCCTCAAATCTCTCAACAAGAAACACTACCTGTTTGCTACATTATTTTGCTCCACAGTGTTACCAGCCCTTCAGTGTGGTAAAAATACCTCAGCCAATTGAATGTCACCTAATTTAAATATTTTTTTAAAAAAATTCAAAATTGGGTTTTTTTCCTTTTACAATGGTTTTACAGAAAAATTGCGAGGCCCACCACGCATGTAATTAGATTTATTTCCACTTATGATTAGTGTGATCCAGAAAAAGTGATTTCAAAATCAATTTTATTACCAAATTACTTTGACATTGGACTCACATATAGATACTATTTTTAAAAATATGGCTTTTAATGTGTTTTCTAAAATACAAAATGTATCATAATATTTTTAAGTTTTAATCTGATGAGCCAAATTTTTGCCCAAAATGTCGCTTTTTTATTATTATTTTTATGCAAAACCATAATTAGAATGTTATATTAAAATTTAACAACACGTTTCGATCATAACTTTTGAATGGTGTATTTATATTTTGGTAAGCACTGTAGATAAGTTAGGTTTTTTTTTAATTTTACCGCTTAGTTTTGAGGTTATAATATTTAATTTTGTATTTTTGTGTACCCATATATCTTTTCACATACTTACAAATAGGGTAAGTTCAATTATGTTTCCATGTTGATCCTTAATTTTGTGGTAATGATATTTCAAAGTACCGTAATATTTGAGTAGCACATCTATATGTGCACATTCTCTCTCTCCGAAATTCTCAAGCTCTCACACACTCTATAAATCTCTTTCCCTCATACACACACACACACACACCACACACACAACTAACTCACTCACTCACCCATAAAAAAACTTTCTTTAATATAATCTCTGATCATTATCCTCTAACAATTTATCCCTCTCTTTAACACACTCTCTAACATCACATACAATCTATATCACACAATTTATCTCACATTATGTTATTATAGTATCTCTCAAGCCCTCTTTTAAACGATCTCTCTCTCTCTCTTGTTATCAGCTCTCTCTCTCAAACCTTATATTTCTTGAACGATCTCTCACACACGCTCTATCACAAACTCTCTCTCTCTCAAACTTTTAACTCAAACTCTCTCTATATTTAAATATCACTCCCCCAAACCATTCTCTCTCTATCAAACCCACTCGCTTTCCTGTTTCTTTCTTTAACTCTTTCTTTCTCTCAATCTCATTTTCTCCCTCTAAACTAATTTCTACCTCTCTAACCTTCTCTCTCAAACTCTCTTTATCACGCCTTTACGTTTTCTCTATTTTATACACAATATCACTTCCAAAATTCTACACCCTGTCTTTCTTTCTCCCACACACATGTACTAACACACACACTTTATCACGCATTATTCCTTAGATATAATCTTTTCCTCTCTCACTTTCTCTCCACACACATTCTCTCTCTCCCTACACATACACTTTTTTCTTTTCCCCGTATTTCTTTCTCTTAACTCATACACATATTCTCACTATCACTCAATACCACTCTACTCGAGCACTCTCACTTGCTCATTGTCTGTCTCTTACATTAACTTTTCATTCTCACACTCTCATATTCACATTCACACACAAATTTACACACTCACATACTCAAACACCTACACTCTTATTTTCCCCATCATATTTTATCACTCTCTCTATCATATATCTTAATATATATTACTTGATATGCCATTTTCATCAATAGAAATTACGAGGAAATGACTGAACATATTTTTAAAAAATGAAAACTCATTTTAAAGATTAGGGAATCAGGATATCTGTAAAATATGACTGAAAACTAGAACTCAATTGTCCTAGCGATTTTTCATCTGTCCTCCTGTGTGTGCAGTGATTCATCTGTACAATAATTCTTTGTTTACATCTCCATGGAAACCACGATTTGTGTATAGCTAGCGGTTTATTGGTAAATAAAATATTTCACTTTGTTTAAAAACAATATCAGATCAATTGTTATTTGAGTTGTTTGTGCAAAGAATAGATAGAGATCTGAGAGAGGGGTCATTTTAAAGTTCCCATCGAGGCGTGAATGGGGAAAATAGACGGTATTATTCAAATTACACACCAAAAACTAAATATCTAAGTAACGTTGATAGCCTTTGACGAGTAAACTTTTAACTAAAATCTGAGTGAGGGCTTATTATATATATATCCTTTTCCCATAAAATGTTTAAAAATATGTTTTATTACAATAATCAGCAGCTATCGGTGCAACGATCCACTTGTCCAAATAGTTATTACATATTACATTCTAATCTTAAATCTAAAGAGAAACTACTGTATGTTTTGCGCATTGGTTAGTTTATATTCACATATACAGGCAAATCATGACTATTTAACAAATAAAACTCACACCTATGGGAACGTTCAAAGTCTTAATGTGATTTTATCTTACATTTACATGGATACATATTCATACAAATAGATTAATAACCATCCCATTAAAATTTAAAAGAAATATAGAAAAGTGGTGGGATTGATATAAATACCTCAACAATTCCTTAATGTTTGAAATTTATTAGTGGAGTTTGTAAACTGAAGGGATTTAGGAATTTCCAAAACATATTCAAAAACGACTCATCACTGAACAAGCTTCGGTAGCCACATGGTCTAAGCCATCACTATCGTAATAAGCTAAGCTGCCGATGACAAAGACATTGGGTTTCCAAAGCCGGTCAGTTGTCCTGATATTTTTCCTAAATGGTTTTACACTCTACATCTATGCAAAAGCAGGTACACTTCATCTAATTTCACCTTCCTCAATCCTATCACAATATCGTAATTAGTACATAAGATGCATATAAACGGTGGTAAGACGGGGTGATAAAATCTTATTATTGTGTTAGATGATTTAAATTTTTCAGCAGTTAAAAGAATCACCCAAAATACTTATAGCAATTTTTTTTTAATATATCGACAAAGGGGGAAAGTGGTCCTAACAAAAAATTTCTTAAGCTAATAGAATAAAACATTTTTCATAGAGTAGACAATTTAAATATTCAAATACATGTGGAGGGACAACCTTGAAACCAAATAAAAGTCTGAACATTTGGCTCTTTGTTGTTGTTTTGTAACGATGCATATAATTTGTTTTTACATAATTTATGATTGTTCTTTAGGAAAATATTGCGTTTTATGGATTGCGTTTGTTGATGAACTTAGATTATGGGCTGTGATTAATATTTAGTTTCAAAGACGCAGCAAAGACCGTGGCATTATAATATAATTTATATAATAAACACATATAATGACTAAAGTAAGTTTTAAATAACTGTTTTAGTGGAACTATAGAGCCCGAACAAAATAAAATAAATTCATAACTTTAGAACGCCAGTAGAACTCGCTGGCACTGAATAAATCCATAGAGTCACTTCCAAATTCCTCTCACAGACATACATAATGACTCATTAAGTTTGTGTTTTTTTTTCTAATGCATTGTCAAAGGATACAAAATTATAATGGAGAAAGATTGTTTTATGTGATCCTGGTTTTTATATTGCGATAGCTACTAATTGATATCTTTTCTAGTCATTACATAGCCCTTCTTTCGTGTCTTAATAATAAATCAAAGAAAAATTAATTTGATTATAATTACCCTACACGCAAGGTAATAACTACATTTTGTGTCACAATTGGTTTCATATATAATAGTTGGAGGAGGATGTAAAAGCTATGTCTTGTTATTATCTAATATGATTTCATTACTTTATTACTAACATCTCTAACATTTTATTCAGTGATGTTTCATTTATTGGTAAGAAAGGTTGGTACTATACTTTATTCATACTTATAGTACTTCATCTGTAGACCCTTTTTTGATACAAATACTCCAAAATAAGTGACTAACGGAACGTTGTATTGCTATATTTTATAATATTAATTCTAATATATAAGCACCATATTACATTTCGTGATTAGGTTATTAAAATTTAGTTTTAGTTAGTAAATTGTGCTTGGATTTGAAATAAACCATAGAAAAATTAAATGGTTTAGTGAGCTGCCAAAAGCTTTAAAAAAATTATAATATTTATCATGAACATCATTTAATAATGACCTAGTATCGATTTCAATCAATTATGTTTAACAGGTACTATATAAACAAAACCGGTTCAAATTTTGTACCATTTAAAAGCAGCTCTGAGTCACCATGTCTGTGGTTCTGAGAGTTTTTAATAAGTGATAATCTCACACTGCCATCAATTGCTTTCTCCTGATAAGTAACATATATATAATATATTTTAAAAATGTATTATTTAAAGACTATAATATCTTGAAGTATGAATTATTTCTTAGCTCTGTGGTAGAGAAATATTTTGCTGTCAGGTCCTTAGTACAATTCAAGTGACCCTGTGTCATTTTTCAACATTTATTTGAATAGTAGAATAAAATAAATATTATGTTAGTCTTTCAATATCTTTATATGAATACTATAAACTAAAAATTAAATATATTTGAAAAAATTTTATACATTGTGCAGAAACATTCCATCAAAGAGCACACATGGATTTAATATAAACTTTTACAGAAACATTGAGAAGAGAGGAATGTTTCTGTCCACCAACCAAAGGGCATAGCAATCAATTTCACTTATCAAATATCTCCTTTATATATATGTGGTGTGTGTTTTTATATGAATCATACAAGATTTGTTTTATAAAAATATATTTTAAATAAAAGATCTTAATTATGAATAATCTCACGACTTTGCAACGAAAAGCAATTTTGTACCTCAAATATTTCTTGAGATATAATCAAAATTTGAAATTTTCTCTTACGTAAGCTACCCTTACAGATATTTTCATGGCAAAATGAAAGTTTATTATTATTAGCACCGCGTCTTACTATCCGTTACGCACTTACGCTAATGTGTAATGGTAGGATGATTGTGATATGAAATGAAGGACCTACAGTTTAACGTGGAATCCGAACCACGGTGGCGGCCTGGCATTCCTCACATTAACAAGATGTCTTGTCAGAGGTGAAGGAAGGGTTTGGAAATCAGATAAATCTGTGCCGTGACGAGGATTGAACCCCGGCCGCCAGCACAGAAGTCTGACACCTTACCCCTAGACCACCAGGTCATCTACTAAATGAAAGCAATCAATTTATTTGTAATCTTAAATAGTATCTAAATACAAAATTTGACCAAAATTTTGACAAATAATTTGAAGAAAAAATATTTTTAATTCTTTTGCCCTTCAGTAAACTACCCTTAATTATTAAAGGTCTGAATATATAGTTCTAAAAAAAACCTGGGGTAACCTTGTGGAAACTCTAGATACCAAATCTTAGTCCGACAGGTAGACAGGTTTCGGCTCTAGGCCGAGACACAGTCACACAGACAGACAGACAGATGGTATTGCGAAAATAACTTTTTTGGTTTAAGGGGTTTTGAAACCTTGACATTCATACAAATCTTGGTTTATATTTTTTGATGATCACAATAATTCTCTCTCCGAGGGGTCGAGAGAGAGCAAACTTCCCGGGATGGCTGAATACTTACACTTTTCGTAGGGATTTGTAAGATATAATTTTAGGTAAATATACCTGCCTTTTATTGGCGTAATAGTTTTAAACCATTTATTATACCCAACCTGATTATAGCACAAAAAAACGCACTTCGGTTGTCACATGGCTTAAAGTGCTACTCTAGTAATAGATTAGACCGCTGAAGATGGGCAGATTCTGGTTCAATTACAGTTTGGTGTATTAAAGGGAATTTTCCTAAATGGTTTATTACTCTCTCTCTCTCTCTATGAAAATGCTTATACACTTTCTTTAAATTTAGTCTTCCTCGTTCCTAACCTACTAGCGTAATAGTGCATAGGCGTATAGCCCGAATGAGTGGTAAAACGTGGTGCTAAAAAACCAACGACAAACTTATTTCTAGCTTACTAAATAGGACAAGTTGGTTCTTTTTAATCCAAGTGCTAAAAACTGAGCTGAAGTTAAGTTAAACTTGGTTAAATCATGGTTTCCGATAAAAACTTAGCCAATGGAAATCAAGATAAATAACCTCATAAAAAGGAAAACCAATTTTATTTTGTTATATTTCAACTAAAGCTGATTCAAATCTTACGGCCAAATTTAATTCTCTGAAATATTAACTAGTGTGACTTTGATAATAAAGCCTCGGCCCATACTGACTAAATGAAAAAATCTAATTAATATTTAATTTGGAATAACTATATGCTTAAAATTATATATAAATATTATTAAAATATTTGCTTTAGTACATAGTAATATAGTTAAGTCAATCATAAATATAAAATTTAAATCATTTTAAGATAATTAAGTTGTACCATTATTTTATTTATAAATATATTATAATTGTATCCATATAATGGTACTTAACATTAGAAAAGTGTTTTGAAAATAAGCCAAACTGCACAAAAACAATCAAATAGATTTTTACAAAACTTGGGATATAAATTGTTTAGTTATTCTTAGCCTTACCTTACATAACATAAACTAATCTAAGCTAGCTAATATATTTTAAGTTATAATTGATTTCAACCTAAAAAACAGTCCCACCTATATTGAAACATTGTATTTCGATTTAAAAGCTCTTGATAATACTCACCAAACAAAATATAATTTAAATAGCTTATGTTTTAAATACATGGTTGAGAGGTTTTTATTCTTACCATTCTTCCAAAAATAGTCTCAAAAATTGCTAGCTATATATTATTTACGTATATACATATATAAATAAAATAGATTTGATATTTAAATTTAATTACCATTTTGATTTTATAATTGCAATAAATGACGCATATATTGTATTTTTTATCTCTATTTCTAGGTCTATCCTCATTATAACTGCATCGGATGGAATGTACTACTAATATTATTTCTTCAAACTACTAGTACAACTGATGCTTTACTATTAAAGGTTCAATCCAAAGAAACATTATCATACTCAAATTTAGTTAAATTGACGAATTTGATCATTGATGAACATTTCAATAATGATTTATATCAAATATATGTTAGTTTCGATTCAAATTATATGTCAGAAATGACTAGTGAAATAATCCAATATATTCACGATAAGGAGAGTACACCAATAATAAACATAAAGAATGTTACTGATTTCGCCAACTATGAAGATTTGGGTCGCATGGACAATTTCGAAAATAGTTTCGGGTTTGTACTCTTCACAGACAGGAAATCTACTCAATGCTTTGCAGAGCCCCAACTGACAGAATCACCCATGTGGAACTCAAGAGCCTTATTCCTGGTTGTGTACACTATTGAACTGTCGAACCAATGGATTTCATCCTCCCCATGTTCCAAGACTGCTGGGAAAGATTTTACTTGCTGAACGTTGTTGTTATTTATCGTAAATTTAAAATTACAGGATATAGCCTTGAGGATTCTATTGCTTATAATAGCGGATGCCAAATTGTCACTTACAATCCATTTAGGAATACCATATCTTACGTAAAAATGTTCGAACCGTATCTCACAATGCAAGGCTCCAGGATATTTGTTGATAAGACGCATGACGTCAACGGATATGCACTTAAGGAATCCATCAGGACAATCCACCCTTTCTCTTGGACAAACTTGAACCTGATGGGAGTATTTCGCTTGGAGGTCCGGATGGACACACCTTTAATGCATTGGTCAGAAGCATGAATGCGACGTTAAAGATAGTGTATCATGTAGAAAGTGGCGATGTAGGATACGGTGATTTTGAAAATGATACCTCTATGGATGTTAACGCTCATGTAGATCTTTTATACGAACGTCGTTTGGGAGGATGACCTATCCAAATATGTTAGCTTGCATTACAGTTATCGTTCCAAAGGCCAAACAATTACCTAAATATATGAACATAATTTTACCGTTCTCAGGAGAAATATGGGCTATTTATTTCTCATTTTATTTCATCGCAGCCATTGTTTGGAAAATATTAGCCCGATACGATATTTTTGATGTGGAAATCTATTCCAAAAGTAATATTGCATTGGAAATCATACGGTTACTTCTTTTAGGAAACACAGAGCGTATTCTAAAGTACTTTGGTCAAAGACTATTCATTATTTTTAATGATGTTGTTCAATATAATAATGGGAAATTCATACCAAGGTTCATTGACAAGCTATCTAACAATTCCTCAATTTGGCGATGATATAAATGGTTTTAGAGAGCTTATCGATAGTGATCTGAAAGTTGCCTCATTTTTGTCCAGCAAAGAGATCCTAAGTATATTTACACAGCACATCTGTCTTGACCTTGATGACTATATTGTGAAAAATATCTTTAAGAAAATTGTTTTCATGAAAAATGACACCGAAGCGCTTGATATGGCTGCTAGATACCGTAATTTGAGTACCTTTACTGAACGCTCATTGGGGACGTATTTGATCAACTCTAAGAGGTATTACAAGAATGGTTATCCTCTATTGCACATCGTGGATGAGTGTTATCTTCGCTACCCTCTTTGTTACACCGCCGCCTCTGCCAATTCCCCATTCTTAAAGAGGTATAATACGATAATTTCAAGATTAGTCGATACGGGATTGACAAGAAAATGGTTGAAAGACATGGTATATGGTGCTGTGGATTTGTCTAGCATGATGAATGGAGCGGAGCCAGTGCCCATTTCTACTGATGATCTTCAATCTCCATTCATCGTCCTCTTGGCTGGATTGACCATCAGCATTCTTACATTTATCTCAGAATTGATTTGGCTCAAACTTTCACATTCCGATAAGGTGGTTAACTTAGCTTCTTTTAATTTTGTAGTGATCGGGTGATTTATCTGCTTTCCTGCAAAGTTATTTAAGTCTTTTTTGCTATTTTAACCGTATAATATTGTCCGTTCACTATACACATTCATTTTTCAAGCACCGTGTATTAATACCTCTTTGGGTCTATATTGTATACATTTATATATTTATTGATTAAGATAATGTGGCTGGTACGGGAAAGATAGTTTTGAAAGTGAATATATTCTTGTTGGCATAGACAAATAGATTAATACAGTTGATGTATACAATTTTTTTCTAAATACAATTTTCGGTAAAAAAAAATCCTTTTACAAGGCATAAAGGACTAAAATCAGAATAAGAAATGTCAATTCTCAATATCCATAAACCTAATTTTTAATTTAAAAATACCTAAGTACATCCATTCCCCAGCCTTTAATTAATATATATTCAAATATAACATGATCCAACATTAACTTTATATAAATCCAACTACATTTTTTTTATATGTTGTAGTATTGATATTTTATTTGACTTAAATATCTATTTTTTTTAAATGACTGTGTTGAATGGTAGATGTTCGTATTTTTAATATACCTTAAATATTGTTTATACTACTTTTTATTATAATTTTAATTCTCATCATTTCTATATTTAAATAATAGATTTTGTCTTGCCAATAATGTTCATATAATTTAATATCCATCTAATACCACTTAAAATATTATGACTGTTCTATACATTGTACACGTATTTCATATTTATTTCCAAATAAATAATATTTTTTTCTATTGCATTTACAACTTGATTATATTTCCTCAAATATTCTTATCATTACTTTCCTTACTAAAAGATTAAAATTTTTTTCAAAAACCTAATGAGATTAACAGTTAAGCCACGTATCTAAAATATTGGGTGTCTTGTTATTAAGTCTAATAGTTTTGTAATTAACTTGTACTTAAACAACGATATTATTTTTCTAATTTAAGTAATACCATTGGTGAACGTAATTTGGAGAAAATACACCCCATATTAGTTTGAAGAGGGGATGAAAAAGCCACATTTATTAAAAATTGTTTAAAAAATCCAAATCCAGTTGATATTATAAACTCGTAATTGTGAATAATGTGCTAGTTCTGAAAATTACACTTTAATTCATGAAGAATTTGATTTATTTTTAAGTAATACAATGGCTATGATTATAAATTATACAAAAGATTCAAATTTGATCAAAATTTTAAGTATATTTATTAATACAGTTATTATTTATTGTGTTTTATAAATGAAGTAGATTAAATATTTTAATGTTTTTATGATAAAGATTAAAATTTAAAAGATTATAGAATGATGAAAATTCCAGACAAGTTGATTATTTTCGAGATAAAGGTAAAGGATCATTAAATAAAAAAAATCATATGTCTGCTGGCCAGACATTTTTATTTTCATTTGAGATATTAATTGAAATTTAATCAAATTTTCTTTTAACTCATGCAGCTAAGGCGAGAAGGTCCATTTATTAAAAGTGCACCCGAATTAACATAGATAGAGTATGATTAAATTTTATTAAGATAACTCAACTTTTCCATTTCAAATACATTTGGTTGAGATCCAGAATTGAACCTATTCACTTATCATCCTTTAGTTAATTACTATATTGGCAAGAAAACACAACAAATCCTCATTTTTGCTGGCATTCAAATTTTTTAATTATATACATTTCATATGAAACCACAAGTAAAATCCCCTTAACCATATCAGTGGTCAGATGGTCTAAGACAGTGGTTCCCAACCTATTGTAGCCCATCTACCCTTTCTGGAGGTTGACTAACACCTATCGCCCCCTTTTCATTTTCATTGTATGCCTAATTTTAATTTGAAGTAAGGTGTGAATCATAAAGCAGTTTTATTATTATAAACAATTTTACTACTGTATATAAAAACAACCAAAGCAGTTTTATCCGGTCACTCTTGAATAAAATAGAAAAAAAATTACGTTTTTTACAGATTTTTTTAAATAACAAAGAAGTGAAATAATTAACTAAGATCATTGACGTATATTTAAAAAAACAGGAGTACATATTTTCATTTTTAAATTTGAATCTGGAAAATTTAAGAAAGTTGACAGTTAAAATTTGAAAAAATAAATGAAAGTTTGAAAATTGGTATTTGTTTTATTTTACCTTTTCAATGGCTGCCTTGTGCTTGGTGGATTTCAGTTAAAGCTTGAATATCCGGCTTTATGTTCGTCAAGTTCAGGCAAGTCTCCTTTGAGGCAAATGTCCAACTTATTTCTTTGTTTTCTGAGGAGCTGGACAACAGAACTAAATCCTTTTTCAACTAAATATGTTGACGGGAACGAGATGAGAAGTGGTTCAGTTTTTCCCCACAGTTGTGGATAAGTGTCCATACTCTTCAACCAGCCTAACTCGTAACCGCTCTGCTTGAAAATGATTTTCGCCTCACAGTCATACTTTAGATCTAGAAACTCTGTTTGCAAAGAGTTATCAAGCTTATCCAGAGCTTCAAACGAGAATGAATCTAGAATCCAATCAGGAATTTGTAACTTGGTCAAATCTTCAAATCTTAATTCCATGTCAGTTTTTAACTGGTCAAGGTGATCAGTAAAAATTAGTATTTTGTCTTCTGGGAGTTCAGGAGTCCCGTTAGCTGACACTGAACACTTTTTAAGGGTCGGAAACTGAATCAGTCTTTACGGCCAATATTTACCTTGTGAATATCAAACTTGGCGATGAATGATGAAATAATTCCTTTGGCCTTGATAAGGTTCATTTTTTTTCCTTGAAGCCTTATATTGACTTCGTTCAGTTTTTCAAAAATATCTGTAAGGTAGGCAAGTTCCAACTTGCATTGCTTCAAATTCTCACTTAAAACAGGATCAGACGTGTCGAGAAACTCAGTAACCGTGTCAAATAATTCGAAGAAACGGCGCAAACAGTTTCCTTTGGAAAGCCACCTCACGGCCGTATGTAGAAGCAAGCGTTCGAATTCCTCATCATTTTCATCGCAAAGTTGTCAGAACAGACGGTCATTGAGGGAATTAGCTTTAATCTTGTTGACACAAGTAATTACCAGTTTTAGGGTTTAATGCAGGACACCACTCAATTTTTTCGCAGCTAAGTGTTGACGAAAAATGACACAGTGAATAGTGTTGAACTCTGGGACTTCTTTCTTAAGGTGGGCTAGAAACCCAGCATGACGACCTGACATGGCAGGAGCACCGTCTGTTGCGCAAGCGCTCACGTTTGTTAGGGGAATCTCTTTTTCCTCAAAATAATCTTGCACCACTTTAAAAATCGACGATCCCTTCGTATCAGTGATCAAAGTTCTATTAAACAGCATTTCCTCGGTAATTTCCTTTTGTTCATTGATAAACCTCACATAAGCTAATAAAATGGATTTGTTATCAATCACAGTTGATTCATCAATCTGCAATGCAAATTTACTTTTTTTCAACAAATTGGTGAGATTGAATTCAACGTCTGTGGCCATTTCGTCAATTCGCCTGGAAACAGTATTGTTGCTCAAAGGAACCAATTGAATTATCTTATTACTAGGGCCCTCGCCTAGCATGATTTCAACAATTTTTTTGGTATCCGGTAAAACAAGATATTCGCCAATTGTGTAGGGTTTACCACATTTAGCGATCAATAAAGACACCTCGTAAGAAGCAAGAAGACCTTTGTCAAGATCGGTTGCTCATTGTTTAAATAATTCACTTACATTAGGCCGTTTAACAGCTTTAGCTTTGAGGTGTTGAAAATAACAAAGTTCCTTACTCACTTTATCACTGTGTACTCTTGATAAATGATCTTTCATTCGCGAAGGCTTCATGGCTTCATTACTAGTAAATGTTTTATCGCACAAAAGACAATGTGGAAACTGCACATTTTGCGGCGACGTGATAAAACCGAATTTTAAATACTCAGCTGAGTATTGACGACACTTCTTCTTTTTTGAATCATTGTGCATGAACCTCTACACTTCAAAACAAACGCACAAAAACAGAAAAGACACGCACAAAAACAGAAAAGACACACACACAAAAACTGATGGTGAGGCACACAAAGGCTAGTGAAGACTGAAGACGAATGTAGGTCAATGGCAAGTGGGTTGTGTTGGCAGGAGGGGGAGGGGGTTGAGTCACCAGTCGGCCGCGCTGAACAACAACAGGTGGGGGACTGTGAAGAGGGGTGAGTGCAGTGAACTCGCCGGTTGAAAATAGCCAGTGACTCGTGCTACCCGGCAACGTCTACTGTACTGTACTATTTTAATTTTTCCCCCTTTGAATATTCATCGCCCCCAAATCACCCTCCACTTATTTATTGCCCCCCTGATAACCCAAATTGCCCACTTGGGGGGGATTGCCCCCAGGTTGGAAACCACTGGTCTAAGACAACCTCACGGTAGTCTGATTTCTGGGTAGTTGGTAGGTCAAATTTTAAACTTGGTTGGATTAACTAAAAAGAGTTGTTTCAAATTGTGATTTATCATTGTGTTTTTATGCATGCTATCCTTAAGCTTTTGGGGGTACATTGCCTTTGACCCTCCTTTCAATCCATTTCATTGAAATCAAACTTTCCGCTTCGTTGGCCACATGGTCTAAGGCTCTATTCTCGCAATAGATTATACTGACGAAGATGGGGAGATCGGAATTCGATCTTATTAGAATGTACTAAGGATTGTTTTTCCTGAATGGTTTTCCACCATCACTCAAAACAAATGCGGATAAACTTCCACTGAACTCAAACCTTCCTAATCCCTAAGGAAGCTTTCAATATAAATAGGTTACTGCTGACCAGCAAGTTTAATTTGGAAATGAGGAAGAAACTAATAAAATGCTACATTTGGAGCATTTCACTGTATGGAACAGAAACGTGGACTCTTAATAACATGAAAAAAAAAAAGTTGGAGAGCTTTGAAATTATGTTTTGGAAAATATTTTAGAAGATCAGGTGGACGAACAGGGTGACAAATGAACAAGTCCTAAGAAAAGTGGGTGAGTAGAGATCCATTTTGGATGTGATTCTTCGGCGCAAAGCAAACCGGATCGAGCAAATTCTTAGGGGAAACTCTTTTCTTCATGACGTCATAAAAGGAAAGGTTGAGGGAAAGAGCAGCTTAAGAAGGAGGATTCAAGTATAAGATGTAGTAGTAGATCTTTATAATTATAATTTACTATAATTTGATATCTTTAATTATTACTCAACTCTAAATCATTAATATACAATTCAGGTCTAATTCTAGTAATGACTAGGCTGGATAGTTGTTATATATTGTTTCATAACCTTAAAATACTTGCTTTCTATTTTTCCACTGTGTTGAGGCAGACGCTCCTTTTATAGCAGAATGTGCGTTAGTCCTAATTAGAAGCGTTACTAGACTATACAATAGAATCAACCATACTTATGTTAGTTTCTAGTAACATGGTTGCTTACTGCTATACTTCCCTATTGGGATGTATACGTCTATGGTAACTGATTTAATTTTTCTTATTTTATAAAGGACTGTTTATGCTAGCTAATGTTTCATTATTTTTACCCGCCGTAAATAAACAATACATATAAACATCCTGCAATATCAAATATTTATAACGCCTTACTATGTCTAAAATATGTGCTTTACTCACTCGTCGTATATTTTGGCTTAGCACGAGTTACATGACCGACTAGTTCGCACCGAATTCTATGATGAATTGAAGACTGACAAAGCTATGAAAGGTGCATCAACGAGTCACTTCAATGAGGTGATCTAGACCTACGCTTTTTGGCTCAGCCGGCCGACAGACGAACCTTACGCGATCTTAATTGCCAACTCACCAGAGTCCCGGTATACGTGTCTAGGTGACGTGTCAAGATGATGACGGTTTTTAACAAGAAAACCATGCTTCTAGCACTTGTTTGCAACGTGGTGTTATACTTTTAATATAAAAATTCCCTCCTCACCCTTATATCCGTCAACTAGACCTAAATAAAGCTAGTGTTCTGCTATCATGGATGACTATTAAATCCGACACAACCACGAGAGGAACTGGTCTGGACTTGTATATAATCGCTCCTGGATGTCAAAATATAAATTATTTATATTATATTAAACATTTAAATGTAATCGGGTGTTGAACACTTAGTTAATTATGCAATTAAAATCGTTCAGTGTTGTTATATTACGAGTCTTGGCGAGCGTTAATAGTCGCATATTAACCCCCACGTTGTGTCGCCATTTGTTACATTACGTTTCTTCAGCCCCTCGTTGGAATGCTATTTGTTACACTTTTCGCGTTCAGCCCCTTAGTTATACGTCATTTGTTACACTTCATAATATTTTTTGATTATAAATCCCCCACGTTGTGTCGTCATTTGTTACACTTCGTAATATTTTTGATTATAAATGCCCCACGTTGTGTCGCTATTTGCTATATTACATAACAGAGTCATTTAAGAGTCACTCCGTAAATCATTATTTCTATTACGCAACTATGTGCTTTACTTATAATGCCTCGTTCCTTATCATTAGACTTTAATAAATGATAATATATCACATAAAGTTTGATATCTGTTTATTCTTTAAATTGAAATCATATTGTTATTAATATTTTCTAATCGAAACACGATCATGTCGAGGGCCTAACAATTATAATCACTGATCGCTTAAAGCACGTCCATTCAAAACCACGACTGATTACACAGTGAAAATACGGAGTTTCAAAAAGTCACATATATCTGAGTTCAATAGAAGCTTCTCGAAGGAATCTTCCTAACGGTAAATTACACACCTACAAACCCAGAAAGAAAAATACCTATTGCGTTTGGAAGCTTCTCGAAGAGGAAATACTTTAAAAGACGTTAACATTTCTTAAGTTTAGCTCCAGTAGATGCTGCCATCTTACCACGAGGCGCGAACTAACTAGTAAATAATTTAGAGGAAGACGTGATTTAAGCGCCACGTAATAGGTTGTAAAATTTAAATAAAGTAAAATATGTTTAATTATATGTAAAATATTTTTGAATATATGAATAATTAGAATGATAAATGGTCAATGCTTTCAAATACTCCTTAGGGTCAATCTATTGCATTACAATGTAGGTGACAGTAATTTCTCACTAGAAGATTTATTTTAAAAAGTAAAATTGTTTTATAGAACACTTAATGTTTCCTTTTGCCACTTATGCCACTTAATGTTTCCTTTTGCTAGACTTATTAGTAGATAGCCACTTTTTGATTAATTTTCTTGCTTGGAATATGTATTTTAAATATAATTTTATTGCACTCGTGGTTACCAATAATGGTCAAAACTTTAAAATCTGATAATGTTTAGTTTATAGATACATTTTTGTAGACGTATTTTGTTTGAAGCATTTATAAAAGTAATTTATTTTTGTTGGCTATGAGTTACATAATTTATCAATTCAGATTTATTTAGTGAGTAATTACCAGTATTGTAATGTAATATAATATTGCTTTGTTTTCTATTATAATGTTAAATATTAACAAATCGGAATCACCTCGATTACTTCAAAGGTGGTGTAAATAATAGTCCCATAGAAGTTTGAGTTATGTCGGGAAGTAAAACTTTTGTGTAATTTATTTCGATCTGTATTAACATTTAAAATTAAATTTTGATCTTAAAATTTAATGATTTATTTGGAATTCACGATGGTGATTCAAGTGCTTTATTAACTGCTTAGAAGAGCTCATTAAGCTCTTTATGGTTATAGTAAGGTTTCAAAGGATTGATGGTTTAACCTATTTGTTTAGTCATAATTTAACCTATTTGATATTGCAATAGTGGAAATACCATATACCTTTATATTTTAAGTTCTTTAATCTCTTTAATAATATAAAAAAGGATTCAAAGGTTTAATGATTTAATTTATTTGCTTAGTTTGAAGTCACAAGGGTGATTCAGCCACTTTGTTAACCAAGTAGAGGAGCTTTTTATGCTCTTTATTATTATATAATCGAATTTTGATTATTATAGGGTTTCTTCCAGACTCATATAAATTAATAATTTATGATATAACGCTTTTGTTTCAAACATAGTCTTCTTCAAAGACAACTATTACTTTGATATTGTGAAATATATCCCCAAATATACAACGCAAGCGCAGTCTCTGCCATATTTATATGTTTTTCAACACTACTCATTTTATCTTGTGAGGCTATGTATTATTAATTGACCTCTGTTATCTTACTTTGAATAAATAACTAAACTTTTTCTTAATCTTGCAAATGTTACTATTTTTTGTTACATTAAATTCCTTACAGATTCCAGCTACCCTCCTACCGGCTATTGTGGCCTCTAGTGGTTAGAGTTGGAGGTGGTGAACGGTACAAATCCAATCTAACTATAAAATCCTACAGCTGCTATGGCATTTTTCACGGTTTTGCCAGATTTTTCATATATTCAAATATTTAGTTAGAAAAAAGTTAAAAATCAGTGCAACAAATTAAATATAAATTTACACGTATAGACAAGGTGATGAAACAAAAATGTATATGTTTAAGTATATAATTGTATGAGAAGACAACTAAAAATTAATATTTAGGTAAAATAAACACATAATAAAATAGAATAGGTAATATATCAACATGAATATCGTCAACAAAATGAAAATCGGTCGGTACAAGGTGGCTTGATTTTAGAGGAACGACGGGTAGATTTTAGTTTCCGGTGAGCTCTTTTGTTGACTAAACCTGCGCTTGGTCTATTTGATGAGCGTTTAAATCTCCCAAAAATAGTTTTATTTTCTTCATAGGTGATGTAGCCATTCTCTGCATCGATATTTCGCAAAATGTTGGTATTCATAGAGTTCACAGTATCTGAAACACATTCCGAACGCTGTATTGACAAATAAAATAGCTGCTATTACTGTGAGAGAATTCCAGGTGTGGACGGAGATAAAGAAGAGAGGAACAGGATCAAATAGTTGGAACACACGTTATCCTGGTTTTGCAGAAAGAAGAGAAAAACAGCTCAAACTATACACAAGTAACACTGAACAAAATAAATCTCAGTTTACACTTTACATTGCTACCACTGGACAGAGAGAAGATCAGTTCACACGTTACATTGCTACCACTGGACAGAGAGAAGCTCAGTTCACACGTTACATTGCTACCACTGGACAGAGAGAAGCTCAGTTCACACCTTACATTGCTACCACTGGACAGAGAGAAGCTCAGTTCACACCTTACATTGCTACCACTGGACAGAGAAAAGCTCAGTTCACACGTTACATTGCAACCACTGGACACGTTTTATTGCTATAAATTTTAAATAGAAATTTCAAGATGCATTATATTATTTAAATCACATATTATCCTGTTAATAGATTATATCAAAAACTTAAGCCTTATCAACGACTGAAATATAGAATACAATGTACAGGTTAAATGCAGTTTAAAACGAGTTTTCATTACTTACAGAAATACATAAGAAGTATGTTTAAACAAAAAATTAGTTGAAAAGTTGAAAACCAGACACATTCCGTGTATAATTTTTTTTAAATAAATAAATATTCACTTACAATATTATGACATTTGACCTTCTGTGAAATTGTTGTCATCCTATATTGCTATCGTTTAGGGTTAAAAGTGGATCGTGGTTATAACAAATTAATTTAGGGATAGTTCCCAGAAGAGTATCCTAAAGGAACGGTATCAGCTTAGAAAGGAGATAGACTAGAAAAATCACACTGATAGTAAAACGAAGAAAACTAGTCTCAGCGGATCCAACCAGGATTCAATAGTATTCAATCTCTCGTTTACCCAGAGTTAAGTCATTTTTTAAGTGAGCCTCAAACCAAGTAATTACTGAAGTGGGCTAAAATAATGATAAGTAATGAGTATATTTATTTAAAAACAAAAAAAAAACTTACCAGCCAAAATAACATGGGTAATTATATAAAATATTAATACAGAAGACAATACAAGAATTGCATTTGTATGCATTATAGTAAAATATTAATAGAATAAAACTATCCAGCAGAGATTATATTTAGAAATAAATATAGTTTGGTGTATTTCACATCTTAAAATGGTTGAATATGACTTTAATAAAAATAACATAGGACATGATTACATGCTTTACTTAACTAATCAATCCTTATCATTAATTTTAATGATCTTTATATAAATCAATTAACATGTTTTATATCTTATTTTACTCTTTCTAAGAAAGCTTCTAAAAACTTTATAGTGTCATCGGTTTCAGATAGTTATTCGCTCCCTTTAATATAACAAGAAAATGTATTTGCTTATTCGTGAAAAGATTGAGACCCATTTTTAAAATAATATATATACTAATACATACGTACATATAAACATACGTAATACATAATACTATTACATTACATCATACAACATACATACATACATACATAATACATACATAATACATAATACATACATTACATTACTATACATACATAACATAATACATACATACATACATACATACATACATACTACTACATACATACATACATATATACATATACATACATACATACTATACATACATAATATATACATACGTACATATACATACATACTACATAATACTACAACATACATATATACTACGTACATACATAACATACTATACATAATACATACATACATACATACATTACATACATACATACATACATACATACATACATACATACATACATACATACATACATACATACATACATACATTCATACATACATACATACATACATACATACATACATCATACTACATATTTCATAATACTACTACATACATACATTATACAATACATCTCAACATTACATACATACATATATAACATACATACATACAACTATATTTCATCATACTTTAATACATACATCATACTAATACATAATACATACATACATACATACATACATACATACATACATACATACATACATACTATAACATACGTACATACATACATACATACGTACTTTATATACATACATAATACATACATACATACATACATACATACATACATACATACATACTACATACATACATACATACATACATACATACATACATACATACATACATACATACATACATACATACATACATACATACATACACCTCAACTAATGGTTTTCTTTATAAACTGCTCTTCTTCAGCAACAATTTATAAATGACACTCTCCAAACTATTTGTTACACTTACATTTCTTATATATATACACACATACATACACACTTTTATATTTATTCAGTCAAAGGGCCTTTTAAATGTTCCGGAACACTGCTTTTTAACATTCACGCTGGCAACGCGGACAAGGTTGTGAGTCTACCCCTGGCCATTTCTCTGGTGAAAAGGAGGCTGGGGATCGAATCCTAGCTGAGTGTAATGAAATGTTTTAATTAAATGTTTTTTCATTATATTCACGTGGTTTAATGTTTATGGATAGTAGGCTGAAAAAAAGTCAACAGTGGTTTCAAACACCACTTTTGAACGTTATTGATTTATAATCTGGATATTCTAAAGTTTCTTGGTGCGATATAGAAGTAAAACTAATAATAATTTGGAGTTCACAATTACGTTGAGCTCCAATAAAAAAAGATTATATTTATTGTCTCTCAGCGAGTCCATTGCCTCGTCAACATTAATGTTCTTTGTCATGTACTAATTTTATTGTACAATCACCGAACTAAAAGTATTTCTTCCTTGAAAGGCTGTGTGCTTCAACTAGTTTTATATAAACAGTACTAGAATTTAATGAGTAATACCACCATCAGTGTACCCGACCATGAATATAGAAACGACCATCTTGTTTCCAGATAGACAAACTAGGGCAAGCCTAACGTCTTAGAGAACCTAGCCACTGGTGAAACTTATGAACTTGTTAAACAAGTTATATTTCAAACATTATTATAGTAATGACCAAAGATCTATTTTTTTGAAAGTTGTCTGAATTTTTTCTGGCATTTCAATAAAGGTACTCTAGTTGTATAAATAATAGGCATTTATGCTTTATAAGATTCTTTCTGTACAAGGTCGTAGCCAATACGATATTTATGAAATGGTAAAGGTTACTAGTTTCCACGTAATTTTATGAATATTAAATTATTATATTATTATATATTATTATTAATTTATAATGATTTATTTAATTTTTGAGCTAGAGAAAGCTTTGATTTTAATAAAAAATAAAAGATAAAAACACGTAACCTACACTAAAAATGGCTTATTAGGAAACATAAATTTTTGAAAAAATGCTACTCTTCATATAGACCAGTGATAGTAATTTTAGTTAGTTGGTAAACCACCATCCTTTTACTGTTAAAACATATTTCTAAAAAATCCTTCTAATAAAATAAAAATCTTACTACTTATTTTATCCTTGGATCCTCCATCTTCTTATACTTAAATAAAATCCACGTTTGATTTAAATTATATTTTAGAGTATGACAAACTCAAGATAGCTTCTTATTGGAACACAAACGAAGGATAAAACATGAAAGAGGTTCTAAGGGAAGCTTGAATATTTTATTAACGTTCGTACAAGGGAATTATTTTGGCATTCTTCATTATTATATAATTAATTAGCGGAAAATTAATTGTTCCCTAGCACGATGAATAGAATTGAACTTTGAATCACTAGAGCAAAACAACAGTGTTCTTAATGAAAGAACATTTTTCCCCTCCCATAAAATCATAACTTTTCTTTGAGCGAATTAGCTCTGGTATTTTCTGCAAAGCTAGAATGAGGCACAACCAACATAGGGTAACATTTATATAACTTTATTTTAAATTAATCTTTTTTTTAAATATTTTAATTAAACAAGATGTCGCTTCACATGTGTTTCATTAGGCATTTTCATGTTCATTATTTAGACTTGAAAATGCAATATGAAATTCTGTTTCAACTTCAACTAGTTTACTTAATATGTGAGAGAGTTTCTACTAAAAACGTCATTTTTTTACCAAATCCTAATACCATAATGTGCAATCAAAGTTTAAATACATCAATGTGGTCACTATTATGATGTTTGGTTACTAAGAAAATGCACCGATATTCGGGTAGCAAAAATATATTCACATATATTTTAACATAATTACTTGAACACACATTTACTCACGTTATACTAATTTTTTTGTAGAGTTGGGTGCTACTTTGAATCATCTTTTTGTTCCATTCTACTGATATATATTTATTTTTGTAGCACCTCATATTACTACACGTTTGCGTTATACGCTTGTGTACTAACTACGTTAATGGTTTTTAGAAAGGGGAGAGCCTATATTTATTTCAAATGTACCTGCATTTGCGTGGAAGGAGGGTGGTAAATCATTTGGAAAAACTACCCTCAGTACACCCGACAGAAATTCATACTTTGATCTCCACGTTATCAGCAGTCCCATATAGTCTACTTCGGTAGTAACGCCTTAGACGATTTGGTCATCGAAGAGGGTCTTATAACGCGCAACACATCAAAAACCACTGTTTTATTCATGATGCCATTGTATGGAATGTGTCACAAATTTTAAATACCTACTAGAGATATTTTCATATACCCATACACCCAGCCAGACATGTGTTATTAAGTTTTAGTTCTCTACAGATTTTTTCGATATTAAAAAATAAATACAGTTACTCTTTTAGCAAAATATACACCTGCTTCGCTGGTCGAATTGTCTAAGGCAAAGCTTTCAAAGTGGGGTCCCTGAGGCTCATCCAGGGGGTCCACGAGTTCGTCCAGGGAGCCCGGAACACACATTTATATTTATTATAAATCTTATAAATTTTTAAATAAAATGTCAAATCGCTGGTATGTACTAAACACAATGGAGATGCCCTCCCATATTAAATTCTGGCGAGAAAGTGAGGGGTTCGCAACACCCTTTGTGACCACATCTTTGGGAGGAGCATTCGGAATATCACTTTTATATTAGTTTTCTCGTCAACCAAGAGAAGGAAAGTTCAGAAAAAGCACTGAAACAAGTTATGCCTTTTCCAACAACTTATTAGTGAGAGCGAGCCTTTTCTGCTCTTTGTGGCATGAACAATTGTAGAATGAAATTGTATTATTGTGGAATGAGACTTTTAAGGAGATGGTCAGTAGAATTGTAACAGATTTAAATGATATTTAAAAGTCCACAAGCAGTTCCATTCCTCACATAAAGTATCATCGATTATAAATGTACAAATATAATACATATTTTGTGAATGTGGGGAATGCCAGGCCTCCACCGTGGTTCGGATTCCACGTTAAACTGTAGTCTTCATTTCATTTCACAATCACCCTACCATTACACATTAGCGTAAGTGCGTATAACCCGATCGGGTATAAGACGCGGTGCTAATAATAATAATAATAATAATAATAATAATAATAATAATAATAATAATAATAATAATACATATTTTATTTTAATCTTTATTGTTATTCTTTTTACATTTATTAAAAAATATTATATCTATAAATGTACAAATATATAAGAGACTAATACCTACTTTTAATGTTAATTTAATTTATATTTTAATAATAGTACATTTTTCACTAATAATATATACAACTAATTCACCCATAAAATATACTATATATTTTTTGTATCATTTATCCCTCATTAAGTTGTCAGCGAATCAGATGTTCCCTGGTTGGAGGGTCCACGTGACTAGGTAGATTTAGAACCACTTGTCTAAGGCTTCATCATATAAAATATTGAATTGCCGACGACAAGGAGATTAGTGCTCAAATCCCGGCTGGTGGATTGGTTTTTTCTAAATAAATTTCAGCTATCGCTGCACTCAAATGTGAATACCATACTTATAAGTTCAAACTTCCTCATCTATAATATATTTGCGTTATTAGTATATCCCGAACGGATTGTAAGATGCTTTTAGAATGTATTTTTAATTAGATCTAAGAAGTTCTTTAAATGGTACTCAGACGATTAGTAAAACTCTTTATCACTTTGAATCTTATGTCTAGTTTTTTGGGAGGTGAGGGTGAGTTTTTTTGGGAGGAGGCTGTTTCGTGAGTTGAATCAAAATTCCCCTGAAATTTCAGCACCACTCGACTGAAGTCATGATGATAGCTATGGGGGTACAAGCAGTCACCTTTTGGTCGTAACAAAGCTCTCTTTTTTTAATGTTATTTTTTACAAGCGGTGGGTGCATCGTACGCCATACCGGTTACGACACCACTTTAAACGAGACGGTCAGAATAATGTTTCACCAAGATGGCCGCTCTCCACTAACTTGTTTATTGCCCCACCCATGGCGGACAAAGGGGATGTTGAGAAATGCATCTGACACAGGGTGAATATAAACGCGGTAGTAACTTGAATATATTCACTGGAAGCTTTATTTATTAATTTTAACTATCAATATTTAAGATAACTATAAATCTTGGAGGAACCTATCATTACCAAACTTAATTTTACAAGATGGGTACAAAGAATGGGTACCAGTGGAGTGGGGATCAGGGTTTATGTCCCAATTTGAAAGAACTGATGTTTTTTCTTTTTCTTATACGTAAATGAAGATACATTTCTTATAAATCCGTACTTCTAAATCGTTACCTTATTATTAAAACTCAATGCAGATAACCGTTATCGGTTATCACATGTAGAAATCATTTCTGCGTTATACTGGATTATATTTGACGAGAAAATTAGAGTTCAAACCTCTTTCGCGTCTAATGAAAGTGTATTTTCCTGGATGAAGAAGAGCTAAGAATATCCGGGTGCATTTTCTCTAAACCATACCTTCCTATTAGTGTAGATACGCGCACAGCCCTAACGAATGTTAATATGTGATGAACTAAAAAAGACACGGATAAAAGAGACGGTTAATATGACATGGCACAAAAGCAGAAAACAAAATAACAACAAACTAAGTACTTAGGTCAACAATTCATCAAAGGTACATTTTCAAGCTGTGCTTTTAACCTTTTTACTACTAGACACCCCCCCCCCCAATATATGGGTTCAATAAGCCCTATATCGCCTTTGTCACACTGTCTGAATCATAATCATATTCATAATCGGCTTCACATGTCCTATATTGTACCAGTATAACTTCAAAAGATGTCATTATTTTGGTTTTACTTTAAATATGTATAGCCAGGGACAAGTAGCTATTATATTTATTTACGGAAAATAAACAAGCTAGCTACAACTAGTAAAATTCTTGCTTTTTGGTTTTTTTATTAAATATGGTATAAGCCAGGGACAAGCTAGCTAGTTTAATTTATTACGGAGAAATAAAAGTAGCTACAACTAGTAAATCTTTGCTTTTTGTTTTAACTTTACATATGTATAGTCCAGGACAAGCTAGCTTTTATATTTATTTACGGAAAATAAACAAGCTAGCTACAACTAGTAAAATTCTTGCTTTTTGGTTTTACTTTACATATGTATAGACAGGGACAAGCTAGCTATTATATTTATTTACGGAAAATAAACAAGCTAGCTACAACTAGTAAAATTCTTGCTTTTTGGTTTTACTTTACATATGTATAGCCAGGGACAAGCTAGCTATTATATTTATTTACGGAAAATAAACAAGCTAGCTACAACTAGTAAAATTCTTGCTTTTTGGTTTTGTTAATTCAAATCATGGAGTATTAAATTAGTTCAGATATTGAGTACTATTATTTGGTATGGATCCCCTCAGTTTAAAACCTTTGATCTACTCAGAACATAAAATAGACGTGCCGACTGTAATGCGGTATTGGAACTAAAACTAATAAATATTTATGTGAACGAATTTACAATATATTTATTGTTCTTTCCAAGATCGTAAAGCAAGTTATAGGCCCATAAAGTTCTTTAACTGAATTTCTCCGAATCACTCGTATCTTAACTACTTTCGTACCGCGTTAAGATTATGAAACTTCGAAGCGCTTAGTGACGTCACGTGTCTTCGCGTTTCTTGTCCCCTGAAAGAAACCTCTTATTAGAAATACAATAGAACACACTGGTAAAATTTAGTTCTAGTACATTTTAGATAGAAACATTAATATTAAACTATAATAGTCTTGTAATGCTTTCTCACAACTTGTGAATGTGGGGAATGCCAGGCCTTTCACCGTGGTTCGGATTTCACGTTAAACTTGGTCCTCCATTTAATCTCACAATCACCCTATCATTACACATTAATGTGAGTGCGTATAACCCGAATGGGTAGTAAGACGCAGTGCTGATAATAATAATAATAATAATAATAATAATAATAATGATAATATAATATGATGATAATAATGATAATAATAATAATAATAATAATAATAATAATAATAATAATAATAATAATAATGTAATGTTTTCTACTTAAATGAGATCATATTTAATTTATTTTTGAAACGCCCAGCACTATTGGGTAATTTGAAAGGTGTTCCTGTTCAGCTAGTTTATATATGAAAAGAGTTTTATCTGCTATTTTACTAGACTAATATTTTTAAATATTTTAGTAGTTTACAAACATATAACAATAGGTAAATAATAGTATTTTTATAGATTATACGTAAAAGTATTCCTCGTCACAGCTAGAGCTTTAAACCCAAACATAATTTTATAATATTAAACAATAAATGAATTTTTGAAAAAATAAATAAACAATTTTGGCAAAATAAATAAAGATATTATTTCAGCAGATACAGTTGGTTAAACTTTCAACACCTAGTTTAGTTAACAGTTTTTGGAAATATGTTATGATAATTGTGTTAATTGCTAAGTATTCTTTCTCTTTATTTAGAATGATTATACTTTAAATTCTACTATTCTCATGACAAACTATAAAGATCTGTTGCTGTTACTAGGTGTAGTAAACTAAACTAAACTAAACGTGTCTAGTTAAGCAATATTTGATTTAACTTAGCTTAAAGAACTTGTTTTAAATATATAAACTGTAAACTGGTGATCCCTTCAATCCATACTTTAAGATGCATCAACATCAAAATAAATTTCCTATAACGGAAAAGTCAAGGTTCAAGTACATGCTGGTGCAATTAAAGGTGGTTTTTCAAATGTTATTTATCGTTATGGTTTTCACATCTCCTATTCACTTTATACAAACTTACTTCCACATTCTTACTTATTAAATTAATCCATTAGTAGCCACACTTCTAGATGTAATTATTAAAAAAAAATCATCAAAGTAATCATTGGCATTATAAAACCAAATAAAACCCTGGACAAATGAAAGAAAACTAAGATAAATTGTGCGGTGCACCACATTGACTTTCTCGCTCTTTAACTTAAAAATTGATGTATTTGCTTTTAACTTCTAACATATATGAAAGAGATAATAAGCGTTAATACAAAAACATTAATGTAAAAGAGATCATCACATTTAATTAAGGATCATAAATGAAATAATAGAAATATTAAAATAATTATATTGAAAAAAAGAGGAATATCATGCCCTACCACCTAAACTAAATCAAAAGATGTTTATTATAATTGTTCTGTCGCCACTATCAAGGGTTAGCTCTCCTGTGAATTTTTAATTATAAAATCTCTACTCTAATTCATACTCTTTTCCATAGAATTTGATTTAGATTTTATTTTTTCATTTTTATGGTTGTTGAGTATCTTATACAAAATTGTGATTTTCTATCTCACCAAGAAATAGATCTTTTCTTTCATCTTTTAGTTTCGTACATTTTTGAAATATTCCACCAAACCATGATCCTCCATTTTGAAGCTTGTAATTTAAAGACTTCCATGACTACGCATTTTAGGATAGGCAGACTATAAACCGTGACTTATTTATTTATTGATAGACTAAATTTAAATATCTTGTTAACCTACTTTATTCTAGGTATGTATATAAAGTAAAAAGTTTACGCATTTTCTATTAACATCTACATTATGCGGTAAACTTTATATTTAATTTAAGAAAATGTTTTTGGTGTTAATATTACAATGTGCAAATATAAAAAAATTCAAGAGTTAGTAAATAACAGGTGTCTTTTATTTAATTAAATTGAAAGACTTATTGCATTTTATTAATTTTGCCAGTCTTATATTAATCAGAGGCTATATTATTTATCTAAAAATAACAATTTGGATCATAGTTCACGCACACAAACTTTAAAGAAATTAAACCACATATAGAACTGTTTCTACTTTTAAATGTCTAATATTGTGTTATTCTATGAAAATAAAAGTGTAAATTGGAACAGATAACACTAGATAAAAAAAACAAGTATAATGTATAATATTGTGTTTCTATGGATTCGCATCAATCCAGACAAATAATTAATTGATTTACATGCTATCACTCGCTATACAAGAAATGTATTCGTTTGGGCCATGATGAAAAGACCATAAAATTCTAAGAAATATAAAAAATTAGTTTAAATAATACTTTACAGAGTTTTTGTGTATAGCTTACTAAACAAAATATATGCATTACTTACACATTTTAAATCTATCATTTCAATAATAAAATCAACATACATTTTAGCCATACAACCGAAATTACATATTTGAAATAACTTACAAATTAAAGGGAGACAAAATTAATTAACATTTAGGTACAAATTGCTAACACCCAAAATATTACGTATTTATATGGTTATTCTCTAGGTGCAGTTGGTTATGAGGAAATATTGAAAAGAAGGGATGATGGAAATGGTTTTATAAAATGTTAATTTCAAAAATTTCGTATGTTTTCCATTAGGACAAAGAAGAACCAATTTTTTTTAATCCCAGTAAAATATCTTAATTAAATGCATTTTCCATAACAACTTAAGATTTATATTGGACCTGTATGGATATTGGTCTACCTATTAAGTAATGTGTAACAATTAATTAAATAAATGTTACACTTGTAACTAAATACTTTGGAAATAATTTGAATTTTAATGAAATTAATACATGAATGATTTAGAAAGTAAAACTCCACAATGCATGCCACAATTTTTATTATCATTATTATAATCATCAATATACGTATCATCATCCCTAACATCATCGCTTGAGTGGTCTTAAGTCGTGGATACTAAAAAGAGGCTTACTAAATGTAAAAATGTTTGCATTTTCACTTAACTTATTTAGCTCATTAATCATTTACTTTTCTCTACACTTACACAACCGTACTTGTCAGCCGCAAGTTTCTCTAATTGGTCTTGGCGCCTTTGTCTGCGTGTTCGAGATTAAAGTATATTAATATTTTATTTTACATAGTGTAATTTATCGAGAGTATTAACATTAATAATCATGTTAAGTAGATACATTAAAAAAACTATATAAGGGGAAGTGCTAATTGGTACATACTTAACCATTTATATTTAATGTATCATTAAAAGTGTAGTTCTGGATAGACATGTGTACAATAGGCATACATGTAAAAAATTCAAAATAATAAAAATAGATTGTTGTTTTGTTTCATTTTAAGTGTATTTTTTTCTAAAAATACAATAAAAAATATATAATTGAATATTATTGTCATTTCATAAAATAAACGATACTAGCACCATTTTACTAAGTGTGAGGACTAACAACTACTGACGATCTATAAATTAATTCTTCACTCATAGGTGGTACCACTGGTTATGTTGGAACGAGTTCTTAGTTTGTTGCGACACAGCCAGGTGGTATTTGATGTTTGAGCGTATTTTAGCGCTGCCAAACGGCAAATAACGAAAACAAAGAAAAACCTTTTTTTTTTTGTCTGAAACAAACTATTTAGGTATACGTAATAATAAAATAGGAAAATTTACTTTCTTCAAACAAACTATGTAGAGGTACCTATTAAAGATGGAAAAGAATGTAGAATTATATTGCCATCTTTAACAAAAAAGTTTTTGAAAATAGTTTTTTAAAACAGAGCTTCTGAAATGTAATCATTTACTAACCATTTTAATTGCTCAAAACATAGAATACCGTTTTTCAAAGAATCTTTGGCTCATCAACACGTTTTTTTTTTTTGCTAATCTTGTCTCAAGTCAAAAATTCCTTTCATCATACTTGATCAGGATTCAAATCACTGTCAAACCAGCAAATATGTTGCTTACGTTTATCCCAAGTGCCCAAAGATAGGCTTTCTTTTATTTTTTTCAAATCTATGATTTTAAATATTCTAATTTTACAATATAGTATTACTTTTTTACTTTTAATTATCAACCAGTTGATAAAAAAGAGAAGTTTTTTTAATTTGAGAGTCCTAGATCATTAATAGGACATTTTTTTTCCTTTAAAAGAATTAATACTGGAGATATGTTTAGAATTACATTTAAATAAATAAATCTGTATTAATATAAAACAAACAAAGAAAGGATAAAAATCCATTACCTATATATTAATATATATTCAAGCATGTACATATATACATATATATACAATAATAATATATATACATATAAATATATAAACATATAAATATATATACATATAAAATATATATAACATATAATAAATATATATATAATTTATATGCATATACATATAAAACTTAATATATTTATATATTTATGTATACATACATATGTTATGTATATATATATATATCAACATATTACATAACCAGAGAGTTCTAATCTAGAAATCATTTAAAATTTAAAATCTAAACTTACTATAAACAATAAGACTATTTGTCACCATTATAATAGTAACAACCACAACACAACTAACGAACTTACACGTATTTAAAATAACTAATGTACATAATTGTAAATATTTATCATGCTGATGTTGATTAACAAGCTTCATCTGTTCATGATACCATTCACATTCACATGTACCGTACAAAATAGCCATTGATACGATGCACCATGACTTGATCCCACTGACTGTCGCCAAGATCGTTTCTGAGGGCATTGATTGATGGCGTTGGTTATTACCAGCAGCAACTTTTCTCGTGTGTCAGGACTTACGTCTGCTGTATTTCAGTAATGGATTCGAATAAACCCTATGTGTGTATTCATTTTTTAGATTCAAATAGTGTTTAGAACATGCTTGCAATTTTTTTTTTTTAGCACCGTGTCTTACTACCCGTTCTGATTATACGCTGATGTATTATAAATGGTGAAGGTGGAATCGAGCATTGACATCAACATCTACTCTATTTGTAGAGTGATGCCTTGAAGCAGGGGCTAGCAACCCCTTTTGATTGACACGTAAATACATACATACACAGCTAGTCAAAAACTTCTCTTATGTAGTAGGTAAAAAACTTCATATAGCACTAAAAAAGCTCCGTAATTAATCTATATTAACTAACCTACTCCACACTTCCCTATCCTTGAATACTCCCTTCGGTTCAACAACATCCATATATCGTGTTATATATACATGTTCTTTTAGCTATGCAATTCTTCTTCTCTTCTTATTATTATTATTATTATTAGCACCGCGTCTTACTACCCATTCGGGTTATACGCCCTTACGCTAATGTGTAATGGTAGGGTGATTGTGAGATGAAATGAAGGACCTACAGTTTAACGTAGAATCCGAACCACGGTGGAGGCCTGGCATTCCATACATTCACAAGTTGTGATTAATACACGTCTTGTCAGAGGTGAAGGAAGGGTTTGGCAATCAGATAAATCTGTGCCGGGACCGAGGATTGAACCCTGGACCGTAGCACAGAAGTCCGACATCTTACCCCTTGACCACCAGGTCACCCAAATTTGTATATGGACATAACTGTTATTTTGTGACGAGTGTAATTAATAAAAATTAGTAAGAAGAAAAACCAATAATGCAAACTAAATGATATCTTTCTTATCTATGATCATTGGTTTTTGAGATTATAAACCTATATACTTTAGCATTATTTTCTATATGTGCTACATCGTAACACTTAAGTAAGAGTTGAATTATTATTTTTAGTTAAAAATAAATATTTTATCTACAGATAAACAATTATGTAAGAAGGTGATCCAAGCAATGAGTGAATACCAAAATCGGTTGTTTTAATTACGGGTATCACAAATGGGCTTTCAAATTGGAGCAGAAAAAAATGTTTAAAAATAAAATATCCAAAACTATTACAAATGTTTTACAATGGATTTAGCCGCATATAAATATCATAATTTGAAAATTGAAAAATGACACCTGGACACGGGTTATATCTTAAATATGCGATCCATTACAGTTATAATAATTGTACAAGTGTCAGCAATAAGCCAACTACCGAGTCATGCGATATCTGATAGTTCGTGATTTTAATAAATCACACATTTATAGCTGACGATTTCCTCACGTTCATCATAGACTCTGCCTTAAAATATGAGTGAAGAATTGGATGATTCCTGTATAGCTCAGTGGTAAGATCATTGGCGTACTAAGCCAAAGGTTCCGGCTTAGATTCCCGTGTCCAGGTGTCATTTTTCAATTTTCAGAGAAATATGTAAATGAAAAGTGTAGGAGGAAGGTAAAGAAAAATGCAAACAAAATTACATATATTTTTAACCCACTAGAATTGTTTGGTTTGATATGCATATATATTTTCCGTAATGTATATATTTGTTGCAGCATATTACTAAAGTAATAGTTTTGTTGATATTATTAATTGTAACGAGAGTCAAATATTTTATTTAAAGATGTACAATCATACACAAATTAAAGATCCCATGGTGATGTAAGCAAAGATTTTAAAGCTGAAAATTTGGATTTTCATTGCAAAACACTATTTTTCTGAAATTTTTGACATAAACCTTTAAAATTAGTGCCCGTTTTCAATACATTTTTAAAATACCTTATAATTCCAATTACCAGAATCTTGATTACCAAATGTTATATAGAATAGCTGGTGTACACTTAATTATTTTATACAAAAAGAAGTCTTGGTAAAAATTTAAAACCCTCAAATCTTGAAACTATCTTGGTAAGAATCCTTTTTTGAACTAACACTATTTTTGTTTCTGTTTTAAGAACCATGCACCCTAAATACCATTCGAACTGTTCTCATATTACTCAAACAAAGTAGGGAGTAGGAAGCTTACATTTAAAATAAATGTACTTGCATTTGCATCTAGAGAAAGTCCATGAGACTGCCAAATGAATGTCTTCCAACAACACAAAATCAACGATAGAATTATATTAAATATTTATTTTCTAATTTAAATTATTACGTAAACACTCACATCAGGGTCATATAATATAAGGCTATTATATATACTCTATTAAATTACCACTCATAAAGAGAGGTCATTTTTTTAGCAACACGTCTCAGCCTTTAAGATAATACGCCTATTTACTAACCAAGCTAATGTATGATGGATGGTGAGGGCTGAATTTAGATGAAATTTAGCCACATTAGCGTATAAGGAGAGTGGAACATCATTTTGGAAAAAACCTATCTCCAGTACACCCGACTGGGATTTGAACTCCTATCTCCCCGTCATAGGAAGTATAGTTTATTGAGAAAGCGGCGTTTTGGATGTAGTTTTTAATAGGGCCTAGATAAAGTACGAATGATATTTTTCTAAATGTTTTCCCAATATGCCTACACTTTAAAGCATTTTATTAATATTATTAATTTTATCTTAATGATCTTTTTACCCGTAAATGAGAATATGAAGATTTACCCGTTCGGGTTCTAAGATTTTTATGCACAGAATAACACAATATCTTAACATAGATACAAATTTTCTATGATAAATATAGGATAAAAATAAATTCAAAGTTTTTATTAGGAATAGATATGGGCTTTCATTTAAAGTGATTATTTTTTTTGTTCCTGTGGTCTAGTGATCATAGTTCTTAAATACAGATCCATAGGTTCAGGGTTTGATACTCTATATTTCCAGATATTTTTTCCCTTGAATCATCTGGTCTGGAACGGAATCAAACTCAGCCTCGTGAGGAAAAAGAGGAGTTACTTGAATAAATCTGGTTTAAAGAATTGAGATAAATGGCATGAGGGTTCATTGTACTGACCACATGATACCCTCTAACCGGAAATTTTGGTGGCTTCTACGTCGATATATGTCACTTGTGGGTTCACACCATAGAGTTTTTGATTTGGTCACATAATATGTTTCTTTCTTTAATGTACTCTTTGACTTTTAATAAATAAATATATTTTAAATATTTTATACAATGTTTTAATAAAATTGCGCTTATTTCTCCTTTACTAAAGGTAGAGTTGACCTCGCTGGTCTTGAGGTAAGGCGCTCGCCTTAGGACCAGATGATCATCGGTTCAAACCCAGCTGGAGAGGGTAAATTTTTCTAGATAATTAAAAATACGTAGCACAAATACTTTCGTTAATTCAATGTCGATTGTGGTATGTTAATTAACCCTGGAAGGTATGTAAACCTTTCCCGGCATAAGACAGTCGGTTCAAAAAGTTCACGTTAAATACCTAAAAGTAAATAAATATTAAAAGTACCCTCAAAATTTGTCCATATAAAACTAATATAATATCCAACGAAAGAGAAGAATAGCTGCAAACTAAGATTCACAAAAATGTATTTTATAGTAAAAACAAAAGAATATAACACCATAAATAGCTCCCAGTCATAAACGTTGAAGCAAACCACTCTATATCGCCATTTGTTTAGAAGTATACTCTAATTCCGTACCCGGGAAGGATCAGAAAAAATATAATGGTCTTTCTCTCCAGCTGTGGAAGTTGTTAAAAGGGCCTCGACCCCCCGATCCCCCCCACAATCCAAATGGGCCCAGTGTACTGTAATGGGTCAACTGGGAAAGACCAGAGAAGTAGATTCCATTTCCCTGCTGTGACGATAGAACACACACTTTTTTTTTTCATTCTACCACACTTTCATTCTTTTTATTCGATTTGTGTGTGTGTGCCACAAGATTACTCTCATTTTCTCTCTTTTTTTGTTTTCCTCCTCTCTCTGAACTCATATCTCGAACCAACTGCTATCGTAAAATATTATTTCATTTGAAATAATAAAGGTCAAAGCTCATGGCAAAGTAAAAAAAAAAGATACCATTGATTCCCATGAAAAGTTGGAAAATTGTTAGTGGTTCGGTTTGGTGATATGTTCACTTGGCATACATTCAGAATGGTCACAGTTTCCAATTTAATAGGATAACACGAAATGAAATATTCCTAACTCATTTTTGATTGGTGAAATTTAACTAAATAATTGATTAAATATGAGAATAGGAAATATATTGTTTTCATATTATTATTATAAAAATATATATTTAACCTTATTTACAACAATGTATTTGTAAAATACCGCATGCGGTGTAATGTTGTGTGTTGGAGTGTTGGACATTGATAAAACATGTAAAACATAATATGTAAAACGACATTATCTGGTATGTATTGGATATCTCTTATTGCTTTACTATAGAGGCTGTAATGTTAAAACAGTTTGGAAAATAGCATAATTCGGTTAACATTGACATTTAGATTGTATTTTAATTCATTAAACCCTCATCAATTTTTCCTACACATTTATACAAAATTGTATACCCTCACAAAAACTATAAAATATAATTTATATAAAATCACTTTCAATATTATTTGAAGGAGTATCCATATGTAGTTATAAATAGTTATAGCTTTATTGGGGAAATTCTTTCTGAAATGTCTTATTCCCTACCAGAACTATACTATATATTAGGATTTTTATAAGGTGGTAGGAAAATTTAAATTTAAGAACAGAATTAATTTAAAAGATCAGCAACGAATAAGGTAAAATTTGGAGGAGATATACACACATCTGTGTTGATTAATATTGAAAATTAATTGTAACCTTCTGTATATCATCTGAGTTTAAAGCCATTGTAACCTAGATATTTGCGAAAGTAATATTTTATAATGTGACCAGTAATGTTGATTATAAGGATTTAAAGTTAAGTTAGACTGATTACTTATTTAACACATATTTTGTAATAATATATAGTTGGTTATAATCACTTTAGAATCTGATGACATTTTAAAAGCTACTAAAAAGACTAAGGTGTGCGAAGCACCGAAACTTTGACTTGGCTTCGAAAACAACATCAGATTCGACTTCGCTTCAAAACAAATTCTGGCTTCAAGGCTTCACCAATAAAAGCATTGACAGCTAAAATACACAAAACTTATATTCAATTACAGCCATTATGAGCTGTTTTATACACTACAAATTAATATTCAAACGGAAAAATCTGAAGTAATTTATTTTTAATTTGTGATAATAATCTGATTAGATTAACACGAACTATTACAAACAATAATGCAATAGAGCATTTTACAAGTAGTCTTATTGAAATGAGTTATATAAATAACCACAATTTAATATTTTTCAAACATAAAACAACTAAAATAAAATGTTTGATCTTAGATTTGGCTTTGAGAATAATTCATGTATTCGATTCGCTTCGAATTGAAAAAGTATACTTAGCACACCCCTAAAAAATACTTTTTTGTATTTAACCTGTTCATGAGTATGTGATCTCACGTCCAGCAAGGTCTCCTTACATCACTTTAAAAACTTGAATTAAACATTTTTACCAAAATAAATAGAAGACATTTCATATTATATTTTATATATTTTAGAAGGTTAAATAGTGTTTTATAAACGAATTATCGAAAGACTCACATGTTCTTGCTTAATAATGTACCGGTGTAATCATATGAAAGATTTTCATTTTGCAAATTGGGTGTGTCATAATTAGATGAATACTCTTCATGTATCCGGAGTGATACGTTTTTAAACGTAAAGCAAATCCTGGCAGCCTAACTTAATTATTATTTTGTTGTTCATATATTTCACAAAAAACGTCATACTATGTGTCTAGGCCTTTAATATCTGTGTTCTTCAAATTTTATATTAATATGTTTAAGAAATTAATGTGTATGTACAGTACATAACAAATTTTGAAATTATTGAAAAAAAATCTTTGTTACATTTAATAAAGCTTGAATATTATAGATGAGTCTAGTTTATTGTACTTAGCTTGCTTATAAATACTTATCATAAAAATAGTATTTAAAATAGTTCATGTCAAAGTAGATTTCAAATTTCAACACTGTTTTAAATATTGTTAAAAACTAATTTTTACAAAACGGTACTATAGCTCTTCTTCACGTAGATTTTATAATAATATTTGACTACTAATATTTTGGTAGAATTAAGGAATATAAACTATTTTTATAATCATATTCAGACTTGTTTAATTTAATTTTATCATATTGGGTAACCATTTATAAGGAAATGTAATTTTCTTTCCCTTATGTGTACTAAAATAATCGATAGATTAAGTAAATTGAATTAGAGATGAAACTAGAATTAGTTTCTTCAACACAGCGAATTATGAAAGCCAGTGGCTCTTCGAATTACAATACACTTCTAGACAATCGTGACCAGCATGCCAAATTTGATTAAAACTTCCTATATAAAGGAACATTTCAAGTATCATAGGACTATTCATACAATAATTTTACTCATTTGATCAGCACGTACAGAATATAATACTGTCTGTTTTATTATACATAAAAACAAACGTTACGGAACTCCGCATGAAATTTCTCGCTATATTGTTTAAAAATGGAGATATATACTCATTATTCTTAATATAAAATACACTAATGAACCCGAGATCAAATTGCATTATACATACGTAAAATATATTTTTGACTCATTGTTTTATAATTTATAATTTTATTTTTAAAGAATTAACGTCTTCATTCGTATATTTGGAACAATAAAAATGATCGTTATTGAGTATCCAAGGGTCAACAATTCATATTAAAATTTTGAATTCCTTTTAAAATTTTCGGCATATTATTAGGGTATGCACATCTTAGGATTATTGTTATTAAATTTTTCTTTAATAAATTTTTAACAATAAAATAGATAATTTTTGACTATTGAGTCTAAATTAAGAGATAGACCATTTCTGTACCAGGGGTGGATCCAGGACAAGGGAGTGGGGGGCACGTGCCCCCTTCGATAAATTACACCAATTAAATCAATGTTAAAATCACTATTAGTTTTATGGTCACGTAATACTATCCCACTACCAGATTTCATTTTTTATACTGTCATTGATATTATTATTATTATTATTATATACGGTAATAATTATATATACTTAAAACACTCACATTAAGTATTAAAATGATGAAAATTGTCAATAATGAACTACCCAAATTTAAGTTGCGCGCCTCTCACCTTTTTATAAAAACATTGTCTAAGGTTAAATTTATACTATAATTTTAAATATCACTATTTCAATGATTAATAAATAATAAATAAAGAACTTTAAAACAATGTACTTTTAAACTACGTGCTTTAAACAAAATCGTTGAACTTTACCACTCACAAAACGTGTTAGTATGGCTTAGTGGGAAAATTTCGATTTAGAATTAGGAATAACTAGCTATAATACAAAGTGGAGTTAAGGTTCGATTGTATGAAATCTGAATAATTGCATCTATTTTGTCTAATTTATTGAATAGCTAAAAATAGCTATTTATATAATAATCGTTGTAATGTCTAAACTTTTATCCCTCTTAATAATCAATAATTTTTGATGTTTTTATTATTTTATTTTATTAAATCTCAATACTAATCGCAAAATTCGTGTAAATCCCCTCATTAGAGGATTATTCTCAAGTTTAACGCTACATTGAAAAAATACTTAAAGATTTACTGTCAAATTTTGAAGTATTTTTATGACATTTATTGAAGTGCTCCTCTTCCCCGATCCTGTTTGGGAGCACCCACGTCCCCCCCCCCACCCCCCCTTCAAAGAATATCTTGTATTCATCCCTGTGCTGTTCAAATATTTACCTCAACAGATTAAAGGAAAAACAACATTCCCTTCTTGAAATACTTACTTATTTACTTATTTTATGGCATTAGATAATTATTGCGTTTAAAATTATATATTGTCACTTCACAACTAAACTTCTAAAAATTGTATTAATTTATTTGCCAATATTTCAGAAACTATTGGTTTTATAACAATATATTTCAAATTAATTTTATCTTTATTTTTAATAATACTAAAATTTTACAATACTAAGTTATTTGTATCTCAAATTGTTGCAGAGATAAATAAATTTTTACTTCTGTAAGGAAGCCTAAGAGTCATATTCATTGGAATATGAAAAAATCCATTTCTTTTATAATCTTAACCAACGCCTAGATATGAGTCTTAAGAAAAATCGTTAAAAACAATTTTAAGAAAATAAAATTCTTCTCATTTGACCCTTTTGTGAACTGTTATTAAATTTAGGGTTAGACAGACACACAGGCACACAGAAAATTGGTGTTGCAGAAACAACTTTTTTGTGGTTTGGGGGGTCATGAAACGTTGACATCCATCAATATCTCGGTTTAGATTTTTTTTACTTTAAAGTGTTGGAAAAGTTAATGTATATATTGAATTTGAATTTCCGTCTGTCCATTTGTCTGTCAGTCTGTACCTCGGCTAGAGCCTTAACTATTTTACCGATTATGCTAAAACTTGGTATATGAGGTCTAGGCATTTTTGGAATTAAATATCCAACCTTAAAATTAAAGGTGGTATACTTAAGGGTAGAAAGAAAAAAATCTATATTATCAAAATCGGCTATTATATTTTGATTAAATTTCATTTCTAAGCGTTTATCAATATTACAACCAAATGGCTACTCTCAATTTTTCATTAAAATTACTTTAAAGGTTTTGGTCTGATGTGTAAATTCTAATTTTTAATTTTATCTCCATAAGTCTTTAAGATATAAAACTCCTTATCAATTCATGGCTGTAGATCTATTTATAGTAAATACCTTTGACTTGAAATATATTTTTATAAAACCAACAGTTTTCAAGCTATAAGTATATATATATACGTATATATAAGATATTAAATTCCTTATCAATTCATAGCTGTAGATTATTATTATTATTATTATTATTATTATTATTAGCACCGCGTCATACTACCCATTCGTGTTATACGCACTTACGCTAATGTGTAATGGTAGGGTTACTGTGAGATGAAATGGAGGACCTACAGTTTAACGTGGAATCCGAACCACGGTTGAGGCCTGTAATTCCACACATTCACAAGATGTCTTGTCAGAGGTGTAGGAAGGGTTTGGCAATATGATAAATCTGTGCCGGGACCAAGGATTGAACCCCAGCCGCCAGCACAGAAGTCTGACACTTTACCCCTAGACCCCCAGGTCACCAGTCATAGCTGTAGATCTATTTATAATAAATATCTTTGACTTGAAATATATGTTTATAAAAGCAACAGTTTTCAAGCTATACGTATATATACGTACAGCTTGAAAACTGTTGGTTTTTCCTCCATATGCGTAGTCTAAGTGACAAGTTGTCTGGTGGGTGGGGAGGCCATGTTCAGATTCCGTCCGGGCTTACTGAGAATACTTATTTATAAATTATTTCACATTTTTACACTTCTCTCAAACCGGGGTACATTTAGACTAAAGTTAACCTTCCTCATCCCTCTCCTATTAATATTAATAAATGATCATATTCTTGAAAGGTAGCTAGATATAGTTCAAATTATATATATATAAGAATATCAACGAAATGTTAAAACATTTTTAATTTTGCCTTCAAGCAACATTTTTTTTACATGCTTCGGTGGCCGCATGGTCTAAGGGATCACTCTTGTAATAGGCTGAACTACCTATGATGGGTAGCTTGAGTTTAAATATCGGTTGGGTGTACTGGAGGTGTTTCCTTAATGTTTTTCACTCCCCTTTATGCAAATTAGGGTACACTTCCTCTAAATGCAACTTTTATCATCCTTAACACATTATAGTAACTATGATAGCGCGTATATTCCGAGTGAGATGTAAGATACGGTGCTAAAGAAACATGTCTGTATTTTCCAAAAGTCCTTTTGCATGAAAATTGAACTGTAGAACCTTGGTAGTATTGATATAAGGTTGATGTATATAACTATTTCCTAAGCTCTCTCAAAGATGGCTGTACCTTAAAGAAACTATGAATTTTGTTTCGAGACGTGTCGATAAAATTTCTTTCAACGTTTTAAATGTCTTTAAAATCACCATAATCTGTGATTATTCTGTTTGGTCTAATTTTATAAAATTGATAAGGTAATTAAATTAAAAGTAAAATTGTGTGTTGTCTATATATAGGCCTATATATTTATATAGATCGCGTTATATGTCTTACCAGCAGGAAAGAACGCCCTTCTTATGTATATTAAAAGGATAGGGAAGATAAGCAATGTTTTGGTAGATGATTACTACAAAAATTTAGAAGATGGAAGAGTGGAAAACAAATATATAAATAAACATCTAAACTGGTCACACCTCTATGGATCGGCATGTGTACAAAAATGTATTAACCCTCTGTGGTCTGGTATGGAATAAAAAAAAAAAACCTTTTACTTTCATTGATCTGTCTCTCTCACTCGTGGTTCTGACAAATATAAAAGTGGCAGAGGTTATAAAATCTTAGAAAAAGCCAGTCCCTCTGATGAATGGATTGAAGGTGTCTCTTGTACGGTTATTTGGTGAACTTGCCAAACTGGTGTGCAATAGTATTTTCTGGATCAGTGAGGAAAGCAGGGGGAAGCTACCTCACTCCTCATTTCCCTAGTACGCTTCTTTAGTGCTGCTTAGGCCTTACAGTTGATGGTGTGGAACTGTTGAGGATACAACCAACCTTGGGGTTGAGTACTATTCATACATACTTATTATCTGGTTTGTGGGTTATGATAAGATCTGGGTTTGAATACCAACTGGGTGAATTAAAATAAAACCGTCAGGGTTTGAACCCCACTTCTTAGAATTATTATTATTATCACCGCGTCTTACTACCCGTTCGGGTTATACGCACTCACTTCTTAGAAGAACCAAACCATACCCAAACCGTTTATGGTTCAGGTTACTATTTGGTAGATGTTAACATTTAAATTGCCTTCTAAAGTTATTATAAATGTACACACCATTTAAAACAAAGTCATAAAATAGATTAATTACAAGTTGAGGGTAAAAAAATAGTTAATTAAAATTCCTAAGAAAATACAAAATCTTTAAAATAAACTAATTATCTCATTAATTTCTTCTTGCATTCTTTGATTTATTGGTTATCGAGTAATTTATTTTTCTAAAAAGTAAATGCATTTTTAGTTTTTATTTCTAAGTTTCAGATCATTTGAATTTCAAAGAACTATCGTGTGATTGGCAAGAGAGAAACAATGATTGCTATGTGAATAAGAGCTTTATTAAAAAAAACTAAGGAATTAAATAAGTACGTATATAAATAAGTAACTATTTTATTTAGTCAGGTAATAAGTAAATACGTAACTAAATAAATATGAAAGAAGATAAGTATTGTATAAATAAGTAAGTTTGTGAGTATGTAGTTGAGTTTAAAAAATAAATCAGTATATAAGTGAATAAGTAAATAAATACGTAAGTTAATATGTAAATAAGTAATTCATTACATAAGTGGTTGGGTAGTTCATAGTATATTACCTTAGCTAAATTGGTAACAATGTCTGTTTACCCATATAAAGGTCATGAGTTTGATTCATGAGATGGCTGTAAAATATATAACTAGTGAAATGTGGGACTCTCCTTTTCCAGTGATGAATTAATAGCCAGGAACTGGATTTTCTGTCTGTTCTAGTTTTGAGTTAGTGTTTAAGGCGTATCCTGATATAATCAGCTGATTTAAAAAAGGTGCACATTATGAACTAAAACAATTAGTTAACTCCTCGGCTAACTCATATTCCATGAAAAAAGTAACTATATATGTATATACTAATCTGTCCAAGCACTCAAGTAGGTTAACATGATAACGTTTCCCATGCTAGGTTTAGGTGCGTTACATTAATTATTCTGTATGGTGTTAATATTTAATGAATTTCATTTGCTTACATGGAAAAATATTGTTCTAGGCATTGATTCTAGTATCGTGGTGTTATTATTTTAAACGTGACTAAAATATACTAATAACCTGGACAGGCACCCTTTGACATTTAGTGTGCCAAAGTAAAATGACTTAAGAGGGTGATAAAAGGTGTTTACGAATTCATCAACACTGCTACAAATTATTAATAACTACCTTCTAACAGCAAGGGCCATATTTAACATGCTGGTAATCTTCTTCTACTTTAGTGTCGCAACCTTTCTAAATAATTAATCACAAGTATTTTGGCACTTTCTGGAGTGTCCAAGCGCATGCAAAAATGACTTCAAAGACAAGGGGGCGTTCAACAAGAAGAGGTTGCCTCTGATTTTTGGAACTGAGAAATAAACTGATCAAATATTATATTTGGAAAATTATGCTGTATGGAGCATTATTATTATTATTATTATTATTATTATTATTATTATTTTTATTATTATTAGCACCGCGTCTTACTACCTGTTCGGGTTATACGCACTGTATGGAGCAGAAACTAAGACTATCAGTAATATGTGAAATATATATTTGGAGATCTTTTAAATGATGTGATGTAGAAGAATTGTAAGATCAATTTGGACATAAAAAGATACAAATTAATAATACCTAGGAAGAAATGGTGAGAATATATCAATTTTGTATGTGATTCTTTGTAACAAAGCAAATTGGATTGGGCACATCTTTAGGAGGAAATGTCTTCTGCACGACATCATAGAAGGATAGGATGAAGGAAAGAGTCGCTTAGGAAGAGGAATGATTAAAATATTGGATGACTTGAAGGAAATAAGAAAACTATACTAGCTCAAGGAGGAGGGAAAGGATAGGATTCATTGGTGGTATAAGTTCACTGACAACCGGAATAGACCCGTCTTAGGACAAAACAGCTCATAAAATTAATAAGGGCATCGAGTGGTTCTAGATATATTTATGTTTGTGTATTTAAATGAATATGTTACTAACCTACCAATGAAACGGAATATATAGAAGTTTGAAAAAATGCAAACCGCACCGGTGTGTACATAAACTTAAAGTCCTTTTCATCTTGTATATTTTGATGACGACAGGAAATATCAGTGCAAGAATTATTTCAGAATGAACTTTTTTTTTTTTTTGCGAAATGAACTATCACTACTCAACCATACAAATGAAGATAGGTCTATATGTATTATAAATTCTATATCACCCATCCTTACACCGTCAATGTAATTAAATAATTATAGCTCAGATGCGTAGTACGATGTGGTGCAAAATAAATATAAAAAATATATATAGAAGACTTTTAGAAATGGATTAACAAATGCACGGGTGACCTGGCAGTCTAGGGGTAAGGTGTCAGACTTCTGTGCTGGCGGCCGGGGTTCAATCCTCGGTCCCGGCACAGATTTATCTGATTACCAAACCCTTCCTTCACCTCTGACAATACATCTTGTGAATGTGGGGAATGCCAGTTCTCCACCGTGGTTCGGATTCCACGTTAAACTGTAGGTCCTTCATTTCATCTCACAATCACCCTACCATTACACATTAGCGTAAGTGCGTATAGCCCGAACGGGTAGTAAGACGCGGTGCTAAAATAATAATAATAATAATAATAATAATAATAATAATAATAATAATAATAATAATAATAATAATAATAATAATAATAATAACAAATGCACAAGTCACCAAATAAGGACCGCAATATACATTTATATTCAGCATTATTAGTTCTAGGCCCAAAGTTATGTATATATAAAATATACTATTTATTAAGGATTAAATATCCTAATAGTGTTTGAAAAATAGTTCATGTGAATTTCTTTTTTCCACGTATATTTTTGAACATATAATATTTATGTGTCGTAATAACAAATGAATCGATAGCAAGAGGTAAAAAAAAAAATATGTTACTGTTGTTGATCAATCTAGCCCATTTAATAACACGTATTACTATTTATTTAAAAAGTCTTTATAGTTTGATTCTCGGAAAAGGTGAATAATCGTATTTCCCCTTCATATTGATGAGCTAATGTAAGTTTAAAAGTCATTTTTTAATATAATGAGTTTGTACGAAAATTACCTGTAAAATTACATTAAAAAATAAATATATAGTTATTAAAAACTCTTATAGACTATTATTATATTTATATATTGAACACTAGTGTAAATAAATATTTAAGACAATAATTATTGTATTGGTAAAATATTATTCCTAGTTAGTTCGGAGTTTAAATTGGGGATCGGCCACCCTTTAAGCATTTAGAGCAATTGTTATATTCTGGTGACGGCAAAAAATAAAATCAATTTTTATATTTGAATTTTCACCTTTTATTTATATATTAATTACTGACAAGTTTAAAATATACATACTTTAAATGTAATAAACAAAACACAAACTCTAATATTATCACTCTTCAGATTTCAATATTTGAGCCTCAAATTTTGAGACCTGTTACAAAGTAGGCTTCTTGTTAAAAATGTATATATGAAGATATTAATGGAAAATTAAATATAGGCCTAATAAGGACTATATAACAAATAGGTTTAGTTTCAAATAATACTTGACATCCATCCTGTTATTTATCAAACAAAACTATTTGATAAAAGAATGTACAAAACTTACAAAATATAAGGCAAGTGCGTAAAATCTGTGAAGAGGGCACCAAGTCACCCGTGGGAACCACTTTGCTTACCCATGCTATAGATTATATTGATGAGTATTCTCTTAAATAAGTAGAGTAGTTTGAAATTAAATCATTAAATATGTAGTAAAGGATAAGTGTAATAATGATATGATAACAACCCACAGTGATAGTCAAGCGGAAGAAGATGTCACTATCATCTTGTGTGATCTGAAGGTAAAGAGGATGTTGGTGTTTGAATCCCTGCCAGGTGTACTGAGATTTTTATGATTTTAAAAATGTGAATATATCAAACCCTTTAAATTCTACCTCTCACCTCCTTATTACATTAGAAAAAATGTGCGTGTAGGCTGGACGGGTAAAAAGACGCCAACTGCGAGATGGACAAACCATCTTAATGGTACAGATTGATAATCTAATTCTCACACTTATAGTAAATGTGCGAATGGGTAGTAAGACGAAATGCTAATAATAATAATAATAATATTATTAATAATAATAATAATAATATAGTAAATGTAGTCTGTTATTTGATGGTTTTAATCAAATGTGTTAGCTTTAATATATATAATGTAATTAATTATATATTATATAAAACAAAACAGTTTCATATTTTCTTTATTTAAAAGGAAAATATTGAATCCATCATTAATATACTTTTTGTATAAAAAAGGCTCAATGCCACCAGCTCACAAGTGAGCTATATAAACCAAGCGACCACTGAATGTGGTTAAAGATAGTGCCAACATATGAGCATAGATGTTAAAATGTGGTCAGCTTGCTATCTAGATGTGTGCCACTTATTAATATTTCACGATATTCCTCATTTGTCGTTACAAAGCTGAGTTGATCTTGTTACACTCTTTTTTTTTATCACACTATAATACAATATTATACATAAGCATATTACTATAGAGGATCCACCTTTTAAAAAGAGCTTTTTTCACTGTTCATGAACTTACCATAGCAGGATTCTTTTAGGAATAAACTTTTAGACAATACAGATACATTCCTTAGCTGCCAATATTCAGATAATTTTACTTTATTATTAGTTCTATTTCATAGGTAATTATACTATCTATCAAAGGTTACATCCGCGTACCATAATATGTATTGACGTAAAATGAAAGTAGTTAATTTTCATAAAAGACAACATTATTTCTTCCTCCTTATATCACTGTAGATCTTATGTTCTGTATTTATGTTCCATGTGAGAATCTATTAAACTCACACTTTTGAGAGATGGTGTCAATTTTATCAACTAAAATAATTATATTGTGACATTTAATAATATCGAATAAATCACAATATAGTTTAAAATCATAAAAACTATTTACATTTACCGATATGTTATATATATATATATATATATATATATATATATATATATATATATATATATTATATATTGCATTATAAGTAGAGAATAAGTTTTAAGGTCTATAAAAATATGAAATGATAGTACATGTTAATAATTTATTATTTTTCTACATCTTATCGCACTCATACAAGTATGACGATGTTAATTTATGTAAAGTCACACAATACCTGGTCACATTTGTGTTGGCGGACCAGTTTTACAGCCAAATGCACATCCTGAATCTAGCTCTCAGATCATGCCCAGTGAAACATATTAAATTTTACTAGCAAGCGTGAAAGTGCCTAACAATTTTATTAGAGTGGTACTTTATAAAACATTCTATGGATCTATTACTTGCCACAATCAACATGGGCGTATCGGATATATGAAAAAGTTGTGATACGGTTCTTTGTCACTCAAAAATATCCGTTGGACTTGGCTGGGTTTGAACTCAGGAATATTGGGTCAATGATGCAATTACTTTAACACAGGAAAACCAAGGTATAAGATGTTTATAATTGAACAATAATTTAAAATAACACTTAATAATACCAAGAAGCTCACCAAAAAAGAGCTTTTTTATTGTTCTATAAGATCATCTAACAGGATAAAATTATCAAGACTCTAAAAAAATAGTATCTTTAATTAAGGAGCTACACTTGATTTAAATTTTCTTTCTCACTCTGAAGCTTTGAATTGAGCATTTTAAATCCATAGTTTTGAACATATCAATTGAAATAAAACTATAAAAGCTAAAAAACCTTCTCAACAGTTTTTTCCCCTCTCGAGTATTACTTTTAGTGCAGAAATGGGTCTAGCCATACCCATCCAAAAATGTAAAAACTTTTAAGTGTGTCCACTTCCTCTCTAAAACTATAGATAAACTCTCACTTGATGGAATTTTGGTCAACGTTTGGACTTGCTTGCTAAGAAACAGTTAATTTGAGTTGACAAGTAGAGTGATGTTCGAGAAGTATGGCAAGGGGAGGGAAAGGAAGGGGTAAGATAAAAGAATGGATGAAGGGGTGTTAGAAAAGAAGGGAGATGGAGGGTGTTAGAACGGACACAAAAAGAATTACAAAAATAAAAGGATGGTGAAGCTTAGAGACAAAGTATCTCTCTTTTACAAAAAAATAATAATAGATTTAGAGTAAGAGAGAGAAAAATAAAATGATCAAAGCTCCCGAAGGAAAATGCGAACTTTTCCATCAAGCGCTATGTTCTGGTCACCATTGATTATAGAATGTGATAATTAGGTTTCTCAGTGAGAAAAGGAGAGAAGCAAGTACACACAGACAGTGCACAACCTCTAGAGTCCAACTTTCATAGGACCAGACTTAACCGACAAATAGAAAAGCTACTGAACCTACTTTCAATAAGTCAGGTCATGGGATTGTCAGCTTACAGGTTTGATAGATTTATTGAAAAGCAATAAAAGAACACTAATAACATTATTAAAACTTTTCAATTTTGCTTGCAAGTAGCATAACATTGTCTACTTCGGTAGACATATGGTCTAGGGTACTACTCTTGCAATATGATGGGCAGCTTAACTTAAATATCAATTGGGGGCACTGAAGGTTTTTTATTAGTGGTTTTACACTCCTCCTCCATGCAAATGTGGATATACTTCCTCTAAATTCATTCTTTCTCACCCTTAACCCCATAGAGTATTTAGAACAGGCGTATATCCCGAATGAGTTGTAACATACTGTTCTAAAATAAGCGTATTTGTATTTTCTAAAATGTTCTTTTGCATGAAAATTGAACTGTAGAACTTTGGTACTATTGATATAAGGCTGATATATATGGAACTATCTCTTAAATTTTCTCAGTTGATGGTTGAACATTCAAGAAACTATTACTATTAGAGTTTCAAGCCATGTCAATAAAATTTATTTCGAGATTTCAAATGAATTTTAAATTATAATAATCTGGGATGATTCTGTTTAGTCAAATTTAATCAAATTGGTCTAGTAATTAATATTAAAATTGTGCGTTGTCACTACAATGGCAATCGGACTTACGTCAAAATTAACCTAGTTTTTATATGTATTCCATATTACATTTTTTACACTATTCCATGGTTTGGGCTGGAGACTCGTTTTTAAAGTCCTTATTTCGTACAAAAGTCCTATTGTATATAGTATTTTGGTACGAAGAAAGGTATTCCAGAACAGACTTCCTCTAACTATATTGGAAGGCATTGTATCTTACCTAAATCATTCTATACAGTAGGTCTTCGGTATGAAATAAGGCCTTTTAAATGGTCTTAGTACCAAAATCAGGGTATAAAATTATTGAAGTGTTTGAAAGCTATTTCAGAGCCCAAGCTTAACCACAGTAATAATAGTACTGATTGATAGATATTTCTAGTTAAGAAATTAACTTTAAACATACATATAGACCTAATCACGCCATTCCCTTACGAGATAAGCAAGAAATTGTATATATAGCTCAAAAAACAACAAATCCCTACTCAATTCATTCTTATTAATCTTCTCCACACTTTCCTATCCTTGCATGCTCCCTTCTCTTCAACAAAATCCATATACCATTCATATATGTTCTTTAATTCCTTCAATTCGACTTTTACACACATTCATCTATCACATTTAGCCATGAATTACATAAACTTCCCCTTCCTTTTGATTCAGATACTCTACCTTCGTATAAATGCTTCGTAACTCAAACCACACTCATCCTATCAACATGTTCAAAACCAAAGTAAAATAATTATTTCATATTGACATATTGGGTTCCCTTTCAGCACCTATTCATTACTGATTGTCTATTAGAGTTTTTCCACATACATTTCTTAGATATCTCATTCTAATCGCATTCACCTTGCTCTTGTGTTTCTTTTGAGAATACATGCTTCACATCCATAAAACAATGTTGGTTCCAACGTAATGCCATATTCAAAACGTATTAAATATTTCCAAGAAAATTCTTTTTTCTTAACTATGAATAAGACTAGAACAGGGTTATGGTACCAACACTGTATGTATGTATGTATGTATATATATATATAATTGGATAATATATATATTATTGGATTATATATATATATAATTGGATAATATATATATATATTATTGGATTATATATATATATTCTTGGATAAAATATATATATCTTTGGATTATATGTATATGTCATTAGATAATATATATAATATATATATTGTTGGGTAATATATATTGGATAATATACAATTTAGAATATTCTTTGCTATAATATTATGTTTGTATGTATGTATATATAAATTGTGCGAAAAAATATACCGTTTTGAAGGTTCTTAGTAAGAAAATTTATCCTTTGAACTACATTTACTTATTTTTATACATCAAATCTTAAGAACTGCAGTTATAACTTTATATTGATATAAACAACACTTACTAAATAACTTCAATAGAGTAGTAAAATGTGATCAAGTGTGGTAACATAAAATCTCTATCAAAGAAAATGGACTGTAGATTGTTCTGCCTCGTTTGGTTCCAAATAATCCACAGCGTATAACAAACGTTTTGTTATCAGATTAGTGATTACCTTCCGCTTCAGGAGACATAATAACATTTTGATCGCGAGACTACGAGCATAGGGAACCCAATCATTTGTCGAGGAAGTTCTAGATCAGCCACCGAGGAATTTTGATTAAAGGTATTACACAACCTAATACGACTATTAATCCTTAACCACAGCACAATTAGCGTACGTTTGATTTAATAATTGACAAATAACTGAGATGGGTTCTCAAATACCTCCCTAAACATGTATTCCACACTCTCACCCACTCGATAACCGTACAGTTCTAAACAAAATGTTCAATTATTAAAATAATATTGTCTTTTTTAAATAAGGAGAAAAAGGTGCCTTAATTTGGAAATGGTTTAAATAAAATTAAATAAAAAGTCATTGTTAATGGAATTTGGTGGATAGCATCGTTTTAACTTAAGGGGGCTGTCTCAGGAAACGAGAAATGACCACGTAGAAGTTCAGCTCTATGATGTGTTATTTAAAAATATGGTTCAAGCCAAACTGAAGTTCGAGTCATTCAAAAGAGGCTATTTTAACTTAACAGCCATATCATTTGACTTTTATTATTAGAAAAAAATAAAAGTGTGACAATGGCACTTGCTCATTTAACTCCTTTTTTTTAAGCATATGTGTAGATCAATGACACTAGGTTTAATTTAAAAAAACTATTTATTTAGCCTTACTACAGCAAAATGGTCATTTTCAATAGGCTCACAACAGAAAATTTTAAGATATTTAGTAACTACAAACGATCGTTCTTCTTTACCTCAAGATAAGAAGCTTCGTAGTTCCTTCTTACTGAAATAACAAATGGTGGTTGTAGATGCAGGGCTCAAGGAAGTAAAAGCTTAGACATAATAGAGAAGTGGTTCCACCAAGGTGCCATGTGACCTGTAATTGAGTGATACATCTTTCTCACTGGCCAGGGTGGCCGCCTTAAAATGCTACCTTAGTATGTTCAGATCTGACATCATTTGTATCAGGGTATCAGCAGACTACCATCTGTAAACCTTTAAAAATGTATGTATATTAAACATTTGGCCTCACTTTTCAGATTTCCATTACACAACCAACATATTCTGGGTGCCACTCAAAACAGTTTGATAACAATATACCAGTGGGAGCATATTTAGGTGAATGAGAAAATGCTGATCAAATTGGTTGGTTTTGTGTTTTATTGGTTCTCCCAAGAAGATTTTATGTAGGAGCGCAAAAAATAATCTGAAATTGTTTCTGCTAGTGTAGAGCGACCTAAGAAGATAGCGCTGAATTATTATATTCACGTGATCAGGTTTCTTTTCTGGTCTTGTTTTTCAATGAACGTGTGAATCTACCGTATAGTTTTTTCTCTAAATTTCAAAATGACATCTGGACACGGGAATTGAACCCAGGACCCTTGACTATGTATGCCAATGCTTTAACCACTGAGATACTCAGGAGTACTGGAAACTGAGCGACTCCTGGATAGCTCAATGGTTAGAATATTATTGATTTACTTAGATAAAGGTCTCGGTTTCGATTTCCATATCCAGGTGTCATTTTTAAACTTAAAGGTTAGAATAATATTGATTTACTTAGCTAAAGGTCTCGGTTTCGATTTCCGTGTCCAGGTGTCATTTTTAAATTTAAAGAAGATTTTATTTTTATGCAGCTATAGCCATAATTAACAAATATAATATATTTACTATTTAATTAGTTACAATATAGAAGATTGGTAGACTCCTAAATACCGTATATAACAATTTAGATGGTAGAATATTTTTAAAAAATCACCCAATCTTAATACTCGTTCGGGTTATACGCTTATGTACTACACTAGCTACGCTAATGGCTTTAGGAATTATAAAGGTTATAATATGAGAAAGTGTAGAGGCTTTTGCTTTGAAGGAGAGTGGAAAACCATTTTGGAAAGTCTACATTCAGTACACCCTCCAGGACTCGAACCTCAATTTTCTCCGTCATTGGGAGCCTAGTCTACTACGAGAGTAGCGCCTTATATCATGCGGTCATTGAAGCGGATTTAAGAAATATTCACTGCCTGTTGTGACATGACTAAAATTAACGTGTCACTCATAATTTTTAATTTTTCATAAATGAAAACTATATAAAAATTAATTTATATTTTACCTCGAGTTTATGAAGAATTGATGAATATTCGAATTTGCATATGCTTCCAAACTAAAAAAAATATTGGTTTTACAATTACGTCTGTCTCCATGAATTAGTCTATCTGTCTGTTCAATTAATTTAATTCCATCTCTCCTCTGTCTGGATGTATATCCATATGTATGTTCGAATATTGGTTGTCTGTTCATCTGTCCATATGTATGTTTATCCATCAACACTTTGTCTGTCTGTCTGTCTGTCCGTGTGGCTAGAGCCAAATAGCTTAATGTATTTTTTAATAGCTTGTTATTGATCATGTAGCTTTAAACGCTTATTTAAAGAAAAATGATTCTTATACTCAAATTAATGATAGCTTAAGCTTATTCATGAATGATTTACAAAAAAATATTTTTTTATTATTTTAAAATTGATCAAACTATTTTATTTAAAAGACTTACCATGCGAGTGATTGACATGACATACGTTGTTTTTTTCTTTGTGATTTCTTGGGGCAGACTTGTTACTTATAGATTATTTTTTTAATATTATAAATTTTCTAAAATATTTGTAGTGATTTTGTTTAAAGTATATACCTGGAAAGTATTTGACAGGACCAATAATTACAGTATGTATTTTACTCCGAAAGCCCGCAAGCAAAGTATACCGACTGAGTGGCCACTGCATGATAGTTGACGAAAACAGTGCCAACATTTGAGGATAGAGATGTGTCATGTGGTCAGCACAACGAAACATTCTGATGTTAATCTTAATTTTCTGGACTGGAGACAATACCTCTTTAGTCAAATAGTTCTTCTTTATAATCACGAGGTTAAGTTTTACCCCGTTTATGACCCACTACTTCACAGCAAAATCTGGATGTTCCAGGGATTGAACCTGGTACCACTGGATTTGTGGCCAGAAACTCTCATCACAATACCATAGAGATGGTTTTCAAAAATTATATACGATCATAATATCACTATCACTTTCAGATATTTATACCTTACTTTGTTGCTACTGATGAGTGCTTACGAGTATATTAGAGTCTTAATTTCCTGTCCAGAATATCAGACATGGCCCTTGAAACGATGATCTAGGTTGAGACAGTGACATATCACCAATAGAGATGGGGGTAAAAGGGATTTATGGGTGCTTAACATATATCTGGTTATCACTCACAAGGGATTGGAGGTACCGATTACTGTCAAGATGTGTCTCGTGGATACGTGACACATAGATCTAGACATGGATGACTTTATAAAATCACAATTATATCAAAATATACTACCCTGATATATCGAACCTTGAAATAGGGATTAAACTCCAACTTAAGGTTGGGAGGAATCTGCCATGAGCAAAGGCCAGTGTTTTTTCAGTTTTTCATACAAAAACAAATTTTTGATCAAAATAGATCAATTAATTCCCCAGTAGAAACATGGAATGTAGTTTTCTTCAGATAATGATCTAAACATTACTTGAAGATTTGACAGGATTATCCTGGAATTAAATGGTAATTTTGTTCTTAATATAAAAAGTTGATCATCTAATCCCATTATGCTAATGATAGATATTATCAAACTGTTGATATCACTATGTTAAGAAAATATAACTCCATGTTACTACTGGAGAAATATTTGATTTATCTTGGCCAAATAAAATGTATTTTATAAAAACTGAAAAAAACACTGAGATTCATTTATAGCTTGATTGTAATCGATTTGAGAGAGTTGGGCTCGAATCCCCGATGTTTGCACTCGGAGATTTAGATCACTGGGCTAGGCAAAGTGGCAGGTGTATTTAAGAAGAAGTGTACTCACATTTACTTAGAGAAAGGACTGGAAATAATTTATTATAAATGTCTCAGTATATCTATCTGAGATTAGAACTTTGATCTCCCATTCAATGCAAAAACAAACACGATGAGACAGGCGTCTTTAACCATGAACCCACTGGTGCGAGTAAATGTCCCTTTTGTTAAAACAATATATATATATATATATATATATATATATATATATATGATTTAAATCATAAGATGAATATAAACCTATTAGGGTGTTTGTTAATACAAACTATTAAAATGACATGAATAATATATTAATTTCTGTATCAAAGATTATGCAGTAATATTATTTTTGTTATAAAATATGGTTTTAATAAAAAAATATCTTTATGTTTAAGACTTATAGTTTTGTATAAATTGTTACCCAAAATATTTTGTCCAAGCCACAATTATTGTGGGCACACGAACTAAATGTGAAGAATCATATAGACTGATTTTCCGGTGACCAGGTCAACGTTTGAATCCTAGGAAGGTGTAATGATAGAGTGGTTTCCCAAGTGGCTTAACCACCTTTCCTAGGTGAAAGTGTGGATACATTTAATATAAATAAAGCCTCTCTCACCCCTTACCTATTGCCTTAATTTTAATGTTTACAATACCTTGGATAATTGGTATATATTTTTTTAAATTATTATGTTCAACACATCATGGTATTTTAATGTTTAGGAATTAGGGACAGGGATTTGAAGCTAGATTTAAAGTAGTGCAACCACATTAGGTTAGAGAGCGATATGTAAACATAATTCCGAGTGCACTCCGTATTCGGCTCCCGACCTCAACGTCAATAGAAACAATTGTGCAATATTAATATTACTTTATATACTACTTGACCATCGGTATAGGTGTCAGTTTATTTAATATTTATTATATTAAACTTCTTGAATCTAAAAATGCTTTATACATTTCGTAGGAGATTCCTTAACCACTGAGTTATATTTAAATGCGTATTACAAAGAAACTTTGAGGTTTGGATAAGGGAGGAAAATAGGACCGGGTTGAGGGGAAGAGTTTGCGTGGCTTACCGCGTTTACTCAAACTAAGTGCTTTTCCATTTCCAGTGCTCGTTGTTTTGGCATTATTTTCAGCGACTTGGATCAAGATGTTTACCGACCATATCCATGCACCATACTTTAAAAAAATAAAAGGAGCAACTTCTTTGCCGTCACTTTGTGTTTCCTTTATCTTTTTAAAATTCTTGTGACGTGTCCCTGAATCACCTTACTTACTTCCGCCGTACCCCCCCCAAAAAAAATTTCTCTTTTCTCACCCCCATATTTTATATCCCCTAACCTACATCCCCTCACCCCTCTATCCTCCAAGTTTTTTTACTCTTCTTTGAAACGCTTTCACCAACTCTTCTTTCATTCTGCTCTACAATGTTATATGTTTGCTTTCAATTTCCCCCCTCCCCCTCTCTTACACATACATACCAATTTGATATTCGTTTGTAAGATATATGTCTTCCTTGCTACTTTTATTAAACTTATACCACCCATTTCAATGGTACATGGTCTAAGGCATCCCTACTTTCACAATAGTCTAGATGTCGATCGGGTACACTGAGGGTAGTTTTTCCTAAGTAGTTTTCCACTCTCCTAAACGCAAAGTTGGGTGCATTTCCTCTGGATTAGAAATTACTAATCACTAACACATCAAAGTAATTAGTAAATATAGGTACAATCAGAACGGGTATTATGATGCGGTGCTTAAAATAATAATTGTAACAATGGAATTAGGTGAGCAGATTCACGGCTACCGTATTTGTTTCATATCAGGTTCGCTTGAGAAATATTTTTAAAATAATTGTTCGAATCGTCTCGGTAGATTTAGGTTATTTAGTATTTCATAATTTCAGAAAAATCTTTTGGCGTGTTGTATTGTAGTTTTAATGATTTGTTTAGTAACTATTATAGTCTAAGAGGACTTAAATTAATACTTACCTGCATCACTATAGGAATAGGTGGACAAGTAGTATATTTGTCAAAGCCCGTTTAATCTTGTTTTATGGTGAATGTGAGGCTATGGTTTGAATCTTGGCAAAGTGTACTGAGATTTGTTTTTCACAGGATGGCTTCCAACTATTTCTATCAATTATTTAAATGGTCGACCTTGGAAATCTTATGGTAAAGTGCTCACCTCATGTACCCAATGCTCGTGGGTTCAAACCCAACTGGGGTACGAAAATTTATTGAACCATACAAATATGTAGCACAACTTCCTTTGGTTGGGAAGTAGAGCCATTGGTCTCATGTGTATTGTGGAATGTTAAAAAAACCTGGAAGCTATATGAAGATAAATTTCCCCGCAACATTGGTAGGCCTGTTTGCTCACGCTCATAGACATTATGCTGTGCTTATAAAATCAAACGGTTCAGAAGGTGCACGTAAAAAAAAATCCTCAAATAAATAATTTAAAAATCTATGTTATTGTGTGCCCATTTTATCTAAGTTCTATCTTCCTCGTTTCTACCTATTTACCGTAGTTAAGGTGACCGTAGGCCAAACGAATAGTAAGATGTGCAAGGGAGTATATATTTATAGAAATGTAAATCTGGGGATTTTTAAAAATCTTTAGAGCTACCAACTTAACTACCAGTATATTTACATTAATGAAAAGGAAATTACGGAAGAGGAAATGCATGGCAAATATATCAAATATATAAGTATTTGTGTGAAAGGCTAGGGATGAAACCTTTTAGGAAAACCATACTACCCAAATATATTTTATATCGCAATTTGTAATACACAATTCTTTAGGTCTTCTTCATTTGAAAAATTTGTATTGTTGACCCTTTACAAATAGCTGCTAGGTGGTGTTGATTTAGGAAATATTATTTTTATAGTGAAAATAAATATTTATATCAGCTTTGACTATTTATTTTTATGAAAAATAAGTTAGCTGAACCTTGGATAGCTCATGGTAGTTTTATCTATATGTGAGACTTTCTCACATATAGCCTATACATAGACCCAGCGTAGTAATGTAAAGAGACAATTCTACGTTCCACGAATGCTTGAAAATATGGTTTATAGATATAATGGCGTATTAAGCTTGCAAATTTATTAATGCTTGACACGCAAACGCTTCATAATTAAGGGATAATTTTAGAATACATATTTGTATATTTTTGGCATATTAGATAAAGAGGGAAATTAGCTCTAGTTAATGTTAAATAATTAAAATATTTTTGAATACCCAATATATTTTATATATTTATTAAATACAAGAATTATAAATATAGCCTCACATTATAGTAAATGTATGACACATAATGTATTCTATTTGCCTTAAAGAATTTAAATACGGAACCAAAATCTAATCTTTTTATATACATGATGACACATTCAAAATGTTATTTGAATTTACGTAATTTTTTAAACTCTTAATATATTATTGTATATTTACCAATTAATATATAAAGATATTTCTTATCCATATTTTGCAGTAACTTTTTGTAAAAGATAAAACCATGTGTAAATACATTAATTTGGTAACAATAAAATAGGCACCAAATATATTTCTGAAATAGATTTATACTTATATTATTTTAAAGATAAGAAATAATTATGTTCCCAATTGTATACTTTGATTTTATATGTAGACAAAATAGTATCTAAAGATGGAACTGGGGTTCTTTTAGCACAGCGTCAAACTACCTGTACAAGATACATAAATACATACATACATATATATCCAATCACGCCGTTTCCTTATGGGGTAGGCAATAAACTGCACATATAGCTCAAAAAACCACAACTCTTTACTTAATCCATCCTCACTAACTTTCACCACACTTCCCTATCATTCCATACTCATTTCGCTTTAACAACATCCATACACTAAGTCATATATGCTCTTTTATTCTTAAAAATCCAATTGTATTTCATTTTAACACATTCATTTATAAAATTCAGCCACATCTTACGTATCCTACCGCTTACTTTTGATCCACACACTCTACCTTCATATATTTCTTCGTAACTCAATACACACTCTTCTCCTCAACATACCCAAGCCAACGTTATAGGCATTTATATTATCTATACTAATTTAATAGGGATTAGTAATTTAGAGGAAGTGTATCTGCATCTGCGTAGAGGGAGAGTGGAAAACATTTGACATAAAACCCACCCTTAGTACATTCGACCACGACTCGAACCTAAATATTCCCATCATTCATACTATAGTCTGTTGTGAAAGTAATACCTTAGAACATGTGGCCACTGAAATGGGTTGAAATGAATTTATATAATAAATCAATTTATACATTTCTAAGCTTAGTGAAACTAATAATTTTGGTATTATAAAATTGTCTAAACCTTAGTAAATCTTGTACGTCATCATTTTTATACTAAATTTACCACTAGCTTTAATTATATAATATATTTTGTTAGTTCCATTTTAATACAAATGCATATATCGTGTAACAAATTTAATAAATATTGGGACTGATAGAATTAAGGAATTACTGTTTTACATCTAGTGCATATTCATTATATAACATCCTAATTTTGTGACCGTGTGGTCTAACGTGCTACACTTGCAGTAGACTAGATTGGTGACTATAAGGAGATCCAGCTTCGAATCTTTGCCTTGTGTACTGAGGTTGTTTTTCCTAATTTTTTCCATTCCATACACGCAAATGTGGATACATTGTTTATAAGTAGAACCTTTATTATCCCTGAAACAATTATTGTAATTAGTACATAAGCATATAGCCCAAACTTGTAGTTAGACGTTTTGCTTTTGTTTACATATTAATTATAGATATACCAGCGTATAACCCGAACAAATAGTAAAACGTGGTGATAAATATTCATAGCAGTACAAAATCTTAATTTAAATTACTCATATATCTTTCGTTTCACTGTCCGTAGGAGTTTATTTATTATCTCCAATAGAAAACCCCACAAAAACCCACAGTAGACTAAGTCTTCTAGCAATTCATTAATTCCGAAAATCAAATATGACGTACAGTATAGTTTTTATAAGGAAGAATCAACCGAGTAAAAATACAACAGGTGGGATACAAACTTATGGATGTTCTTGGCTACGTGGATGATTTTTTATACATATAAATACGAGAACACATATTGTACATCTTTCCTTTATGATATATTTTCATTTTCAAGGGATTTTCCTTTTTTTTTTTTTTTTCTTTTTTTTTTTTTTTTTTTTGGCCCGTGCCAGGCTAGAGTGTCTCTAATTTTCCTTATTCTCTTGCTTTCTTAACTTCTTTCTGTGTGCGAGATGTAAGAAGGTGGATGAAACTTGAATTGTTTTTTACAACCATCAATCTCTGTCAAGCTTGGAACTACATGGTGAAAGTTTTAGATTTGTCCAAGACATAGGATGCAGACAGACGAAAGCTATTCTGACAGTGATGTAGTTCATCAAATATATTATGATGTCTCTTTTCACTTCCAAATATTGAGTTCGGTGTAGCATTTAAATTTGAAAGGAAAATAAAGAAAAATACTTCTTCTTTTCCATTAGATTGTAAGGAGAGTGGTCAATAACTTCAGTTTGATTGGAAATTGACGGAACGGAAGAAAGAACGGTGTTTTATAGATCAATAGGAATATTAAAGGAATATTTATCAAAACATGTTTCACATTTTTAATTTATATTTGTTATAGCATTGCTGTTTTTTAGAATAAGAATAAAATAATTCTAATTTCATTTATGATAATTAAATGAATATTTACTTTAAATATAGTAATATTTTCAAAGTTATAAATTGTGAGATCTCTCTATTGGCCTCTGCAAGTTATAAAATTTAATAGAGTGATTTTATTTTAGATCACGTTAATTGGAAATATATACTAATTACGTCATTGTATTAAGGGCGATAAAGGTTAAAATATAGAGGAAGTGTACTCATATTTGTCCAGAAGTTTAGTGGAAAACCATAAAGTTAAAACCACCATCATTACACCCAACCGATAGTAAACCTCAATCCTCCTGCAATCAGAAGCAGTCAGAAGTGACGCCTAAGACCATTTTGGGACTGAAGAAAGTTTAAAGATATATTAATATGAATGTAAGATATAGTTCAGATATTAAAGCTCTTGACGTATATGCACTGAATAATTTAATGACATGACATTAATAAAACCAAATATATAGATTTTAACTATGGCTTGAAAATAGTTTCAAATATTTTCTTATATCAAACCTATGAGTATTATCTAGTTTACTAAGTATTTAAACAAAACCTGCTACTAAATAATGTATTTTAAGAAAGTTCTTTATTCAAGAAGGTGGATGGTAAATCGAGTTATAAGAAAAGACTCTTTTAAGTTAGTCGCACACTGGAACCGTCATGTCTGATCGGAAATGAATGAATAAGATTGCCATAAAAGTAATATTTTGACTTTTTTACAAAGTTATCTGCATACTTCCTAAAATCTTGAGTTTTCATCGTCCCCTACACTCAGGTTATACATCTGATGATTTTCATTTCCTTTTCCTAGTTTTTTTTGTTTATTTTCTAAAATTTTCTTTTGATATAGAAATAATTAATTTAATTTCAACAGTACCCTCTCATGTCATTGGTAACAAACATTTTTATGATTGTGTTATTAAGTAAAATACACGGTGGAAATCTTGGAACTTTTAAAAGTAAACAAGGCACGTAGCAGCAATCATTGCTTCCTCTGCACTGCTACTATATCTCTTTATCACTAAAAGTCAATGTACTTTGTTTGGTTGCTGTTTTCCGACATACATTAATTTCAAATTCTATTGTGTGGAAACACCTCGTTTCCTTTGGTAGCGTTCCGTTTCCGACAGTTCCGATCCGTTCCGATCTGTTCCGATCCAATTCAGTCTACGACAAGCTTTGCGCCCAGTAAGGCAATGGTTCCCGAACTTTTTGAATGGCGTACCCCCTCAACAATTTTATTAATTTAGAACACCAATAAGATAATGCTGAATAATTACTTGTTATTTACATTTTTAATGGTGCTCAGGGTTATAATAACACAGACTGCGTAGCTGCATCAGTTTTCTTAGCTTGAATTGATGTTACCACCCTTCCGATAACTTTTTAAAGCGGTTTTACGTTTGTATATACTTGGCCTGAATATATTTATAACTTATAAGATTTGATGAGGTTTTTTTATTTTTCAGACTTGAATTTGTTCTATTTGTTGGGCTTCTCACGACCTACCACTAGGAATAGTTTTACTCGTACTACAGTTTGGGAACCGCTGCAGAAGGGGATCTTCCGGTCAAGAACAAAACCATCATCATAATCTGGCGTTTTGTTAAAGTTTTTTTTTATTAAGTTCGCAGATTATGACAGATATAGATGGAAAAGGAAACCTGGGATGCTTAGCTTACTGTACCAATGCCCTACCACTGAGTTGCACAAGTTCACTCTACGTTAAGGTTCATTCCTAAGCCAAATTATTTATAAAATATACCAAATTATATTTATTATTAATAATAATATAACGTATAAAACGATTTATAATTTTTAATGTAGATATTTATGATCTCGGTTTATCAATGTTTGCGATTTCAATAATAATATTATAAAACATGTAAAGTAGATATGGGAACTAAATATCACACTAATTTTGGGTCTGGTTGGGCAATAATGAGAATATTGGGGATAAAATCCCAGATTGGTGTATTGTGGGTGGTTTTATTTGAGGTTTTTCCAAGCCTTCCCTCGACATGAAAAATCATGTAGATTTCCTTTAAATAATTCTACTTTCCTTATACCATATAATTACTATTATTGAAATACATGTTGTAGGACAAAAGAATGAGGGGTGGCTAACTAAAAAAACACTTATTATTATTAACGTAAAAACCACTTAGTAATTAAAACAAAAATCATTGCTATATTTGAAACTTTATGATAGGCCTTCTACCATTTCTCACGACTGCACTAGGTGATTGTTAGAGCATAGTATTGATAATTATATGAAATATTGGTAAAGTTAAGCAGAAGTTTTATTTAATTATTCATTTATTTGAGGTATTTAACGTTCACTTTCCGAACTGACTGATTATTTTAACACACCACACGATTATTTTTATGAGTGACAATTAAAGAGAATATTAATCTAGACGGTAAAGGTATTTGCACATACCTTCCAGGGTTATCTTACATTTCACATTCGATATGAGACCAATGGCTTTACTTCCTCTCCAAAGGAAGCTATTCTACGGATTTTTTATTATCTCAAGAAAAATTCATTTATCTTGGCTGGGTTTGAACCCTAGAACAAGGGGTCGTGAAGTGAGCACTTTACCTTAAGACCACCGAAGTCGACATCTTTTATTATTTTATTATTATTATTATTATTATTATTATTATTATTATTATTATTATTATTATTAGCACCGCGTCTCACTACCCATTCGTGTTATACGCTTAAGTACTAGTTACGTTAATGGGTTAGGTATTAGGATGGTTGAATATAGAGTAAATGAACCATAATTTGTTTGGATCAAGAGGGGAAAACTATCTAGGAAAAAATACCCATAATTCACCCGAGAGAGATTCGAACTTAAATCTCCCCGTCCTCAGTAGACTATCTCAGAAATAAATTAGCGCGTTAGCTAACAGTGTCACTGAGGTGGATCTCATAGTTTAAAGTATAAAAGTACCGGGTTTGATTTCAGTGTACAAGTTCTTATTTAATTTGATTCCAATATCAGGATTTACTCTGTGTACAACCATCAATAATTAGTTTGTGATACATATAAATTATTGATTATATAATGGTCACATAATGGCAGCCATCTCTAAATATAGATATATTAATTCACTTTGTTGGGGTACGGATATTAAGAGATTATTAATCCAAAGAAACAAAATTAAAACAGCTAAAATATTATGTAGTAATAATATTAATATAGCCTATGTGGTATATCTGCATTATTTTAACAATATTGATATTTTAATACTGATCCCCTGTGATTTTCAGATATTTTTTGAAGCAGAGGACCTGGTACGGGTCAATTCAGCCTCGTGAGTAAAATTGAGGAGCTACTTGAATGAAATCGTAGCAGCTCCAGTCAAGAGAACTCATATTAACAACCGGAGGATTAGTTGTGCTGACAAAATGAAACCACCCATCAACATAGGTCTGCACCATATTCTCCAAAAGACGATGACCACTCGGTCGGTGTGGAATGATAGTGGGCTATCACTATGGAGCTATATTTGTTTATTTTATTTAATATTGGTATGTGTTGTTACATTATTTTATAATCGGTTTTCATCCAACGAAATTTTTATTCTTCTAGTAATTATGTAGATTAAGGCGGGAAGAACATACAGCTCAAATGAAAGAATTTAAACCCGTGACCAGGGTATTTACTAGCAGACCCAATGGGGAAGAGACGATTGATAAGACCTATACGCACATGAGAGGATGACATTAGGATGGACCTGAAATAGGTAGGGTGTAATGAGGTGGACTGGATAGAACTAGCTCAAAATATATATATGGTATAATGAGGGGGCTGGATATAACTATCTCAAGATAGCGGTAGGGTGGAATGAGGGGGACTGGATATAACTATCTCAAGATAGCGGTAGGGTGGAATGAGGGGGACTGGATATAACTATCTCAAGATAGCGGTAGGGTGGAATGAGGGGGACTGGATATAACTATCTCAAGATAGCGGTAGGGTGGAATGAGGGAGACTGGATAGATCTAGCTCAAAATATATATATGGTATAATGAGGGGGACTGGATATAACTATCTCAAGATAGCGGTAGGGTGGAATGAGGGGACTGGATATAACTATCTCAAGATAGCGGTAGGGTGGAATGAGGGGGACTGGATATAACTATCTCAAGATAGCGGTAGGTGGAATGAGGGGGACTGGATATAACTATCTCAAGATAGCGGTAGGGTGGAATGAGGGAGACTGGATAGAACTAGCTCAAAATATATAGGTATAATGAGGGGACGGGATATAACTATCTCAAGATAGCGGTAGGGTGAAATGAGGGAGACTGGATAGAACTAGCTCAAAATAAAGATAGGGTGTAATGAGATGGACGGGATGGAACTATCTCGAGATATGGATAGGTTGTAGTGATGTGAAATGGATAGAACTGGCTCAAGAGAGGGATTTGAGGGCATGCTTTTGTATATGTGGCAATGCTATATGACGTTTCTAATGGCATAGATTCACTATATAGTAATTTAATACCAGTTATATTTCTGTCAAGCTATAATCATATTCTCTATTAATGTCACATCACATTAATATAATTAACAAAGATACATCGGTTGCTAGACGGAAAAGGTGAGAAGATTGATTAGTATGGTTTTCAAATGATGAAGAGGTCAGGGGTTAAGTCCCAGATGAGGAAGGGTTTTCTATAAATGAATTCACACTATTTCTTAAATGAGAGTATATATATATTTTTTTCAATTATAACTTAATACTATCTAGTACATTAGGGAACATTGTCCACCAGGCAACGCTATTCTTTGTTTCAACCAGAAAGAAAAAATCTCTTCTTTCATTTTATCCGTTCCAGTATTTAATGAATTTAAGAAAATCTAAATAAAAAACCTAGAATTATCTTTGAGGTGCAGAAATATGTAAACAAGGGCTACTACATGACCTTTTTCAGAACTTTGCGTTTTAGATATTGCACAATAATCATGACAGAGAAACAAACTAATTCTTTATTTTATTAATATATAGAAGATTAAGTTATTTATGCATTATAAGCAATAATGTATATGTTTTTGAAAACTTTGTTAACGTAGAGAAAACATCCACAATATTGTGTATTTTAAAGTGTTAGCTTAACAGCTTTTCTAAGTGAAATGGATGAGAGAAAAGTTTCCACCTCAAGAAGATAAGCTATATTTTGTCATACACTAATGAAGCTATGCTTAATTAGAGCTACAATTATAACTTGAGTTATTTAATACAATTTAAATAATATCTACACAAATAAAATGTAGGTTTACTTAATTGCGTGGTTTTTTTTCATAATAATCAGCATATACTGTTTTTATTAGATACAAAAAAAAAACTAATCAGTATTATTTTCTTCTTAACAAGAGTTAAATCTAATATAACTTAAGGTGGGGATTTAGGAAACGCTAGTTAATTTGTGATAAAAGGGGAAACGAGGAAAGACCAGTATTTTTCAGTTTTAATGGCAAAGTTTTTTTTAGCTTAGATAAATAAGATATTACTCAAGTAAATACATAGAGTTTAGTTGTCTTTACATGGTGGTGTCTACAGTTCCTGAATATATAAGTAATGAATATAGCAGAACTGGATGAGGAACTTTTTAAGTGAAAATAAAATGTTGTCATTACATTCCAGGACACCCTGAGAGATTTTCAAGAAATTTTCTGGTAACCGTGTGAAGAAAGTTAAATTTTATAACTGTACTGGAGCAATATTTTATTTATTTTGGGCCAAAAAATATATTGGCATAAAAACTTAAATAAAACTGGCCTTTTCTAGCGTGCCCTTACATCCCAACTTAAGGGTAGTATTTTGGCAGATTTTTTAGAAAAACATTTATATTAATGCCAAAATAGACGAAATATTAATTTAGTAGATAAATTAGACTTAATTTTTTTGAATGGTGATATCAACAGTTTCTGAATATTTGTCATGAGCATAGGAGCATTATTTGAAAAAAAATTTAAATGAATAGAAAAAGCTGCCATTAAATGTTTTATTTATTTTGAGCCAAACATTTTCTTGCTTTATAACCTTAAGAGATAATGTCATTAACTTGCATCCCAACATAGCCATCTGAATACACAGCTCCAAGTATTCCATATCAAACCCATACTTTCTAACTAAAAAAATTACTTATTAATTCACTAAGAACTAGAATATTCATGGCCGCCAAAACGTAATCTCGCTTAAGACACTTCCACCCAATTTCTAACCGGACACTCAACTACTTATAATCAATTTTAACATTATCATATCATTAACAACTCGGTTCGCTTAGGGGTCTTATATGCTCCAGTTTTCTATCTTAAGTTTTGTGCATACACCTGTCATGATCCATACTTGTTGTATGGTCACCTGACCTGAGATGTATACAAATCATTGAGTTCTTAATTATGAAGTTTCTTTATCGCTCTCTTCAGTGGTTGAACCGTATATGGCGTCACTCTTGTATTAGACTGGACTGCTGATCATGGGGAAGTAAGAGTCCTAATCCTTATTCGGTCTACCGAAGGTGGATTTTCCTAAATATTTCCTCACTTTCCTTCCTCTAAAATTCGAGTATATTACTCTAAGATTCTTCCTCCCTCATCCCTGGTATGGTAAATGTGTAAAGCCTGTACAAATAATAAGATGAGGTGATTAAAAAAACCTTTCATTATTTTACTGCTTGTTCATCGTTACTATCTCCACCTATTTTTTTCATTACTTTGTCCTCAAAAACTCATAGCTTATTATCTTGTAACAGAGTGAAAGAACACGCCTCACATACATAAAGAAACACTAATAGCATTAAAAGTTTAGTATACTGTCAGTTTAATACTTTGAGACAGTATACAACACAACAGCTTAGAAACAGAATGAAATCAGTATCTCCTCCATTAATTTTATTTAGGACCTTCTCTTGAAATTTATTCATATCTGTTAGCACAGTTTCTAAGCATTTGAATTTGCTAATCATAATCACGTATTAATGAAATATTTTTATAACAGTTCATAAAATGGTTTTGAACTATCTTACGTGTGCAATTTATAATCGAAACAAATTAAATAATTATTAAGAATACCAATGATAAAATTAAGATCATAAATCACTGCATTGCTATACAAACTAGTAGATAGATATGGTGCAAAATTATATATACCAAATTACTAGTAAAAATATGATCTTAATCAATATTATAAATATATATTATTATATCTATATTATGATTTTACTATAGGCCTACATATTATTATTAAATAAGATGTGTATATTAAGATTCTGATATAAATATTATTAGAGAATACAATATATTATTTTGGGGTCAGCAACGAAAATTTAATGATTCTATTTTTATTACTATATTAGTATTTAAGAACCAAATAGACAAAGCTATTAATTATGCTTTTTAGGGAGGAATTCTCAATAAATATATATTCTGAAAATTGAAAAATGACACCTGGACACAGGAATCTAACTTGGGACCTTTGGCCTATTACGCCAATGCTCTGCCACTGAGCTATCCAGGTATTGTCTCGCTCCCACGGCATACTTCACTCATATTTTTAGGCAGGGTCTGTGATGGACGTGTGGCAATCGTCGGCTACAAATGCGTGATTTTATTAAGATCATGAGCTATAAGATAATGCAACCACCTTCGACCCTGGGTACGGGACGAGTCCTGGATAGCTCAGTGATTATATCATTGGCGTATTAAGCCAAAGGTCACGAGTACGATTCCTTTGTCGAGGTGTAATTTTTCAATTTTCAGTGTATTAATATTAATAAATATGTATTAAAAAATTAAGGTTATTTGTTTGTCTCTCGCTCATGAATATTGTGCGATATCTACCCCACGCAGAGGACTGTGTACAAATATGTGTCATGAAGCTGGAATTTTAAGTTTTCTTATTAGATATTTTTTATTTAAAACTGGGACGGAAGAGATAAAATGGTTTTGTATGTATGTTTGAATCATAGCAAAGCATTTCCTTAGATAACGTCGGATATTTATGCTAGTTGATTATATATTTTTTAAATGACAGGTACATATCATATAGCTTGAAGTATGAATATTTTAAGATAGATCTAGTTGTTTTTCTTGCAATCAGATAAGGTTCTTCTTATGAAAATTGGACTGTACATGAAATGTGTTCAGAGCATTTCTTAAGGAAATATCATGATAGTGAAAGTATTTATAGTAATCAATCATTATGTGGTATTCAATTCTGTGATTGATTAGTAGATTTTCCTACAAATTGGTTATTTGTGACAGTCATAGAATTTCTAGGCACCAATAATTAATACCGAACCGGCCAGAGCACATTATTGAGGTTATTCAATAACGCACATAGCAATGCGTTCAATTGCCCGAATCGGTTACTATTACTAGCATACTTCTCGTTACCAACATATTAATTCAATCACGCATAGATTCTGTGAAACTGATTCAGTCAAACGCCACAGAGGCTAAGTGTTGGTTGCAATCGAGTGTGTTAGCACCCACTGTACGTTCAAATAATTCTTACTGTCCTAAGTAAGGTAAATATTTGTATTTACAAAGCTTGTATATGGTATTTTATTTCAAAAACATCCAACTATTCTTTAATTTTTCCTCCAGCAGAAATCAGGTCAATGACTGACCTAAACTAACCTAACCAAACATCACCTAACCTAATCTAGCCTACCAAAATGCCTTCATACTAGTATTTCTGAAATAGATATTTCAGGTCAATTACTAAAATAACTTAACCTAGCATAACTAATCCTAACCTAGACTAACCTAATATAGCCTACCAACATTCCTTTTTACTAGTAGTTCTGAAACAGTACTTATCAAAAAATAAATGACGTATACGTCCTCTTAATTACTTCCAGTTGCTAGTATCAAGGCTTTGACCCGCTGACTGGCGCGAACCCTTACGGTTTATTTTAGGTGGACGCAAATGCCCACGTTTCTATAAAGGACGCTACCAACACGGGCACAAACAACATGCTGTCACCACAGAACTACCTTGTTTGACTTTATACCCGCCCTTATGTCAGAAGTATCTTTCAGAGTTTGTAGGTAGGTTGCCGGTTGATTCCTAAACGTTCCGATCTGTAGACACAAAGTATTACTACTTAGTGTGGTTTGTAAGAGACAAATCTTGAGAAGAAGTGTAATTTGTAGTAACTATGTGTGATGTGTTGTGACTATAATTCAGTCTTTTAACATGGTAATGGAAACACACGTGCCGCTGTAAACAAAGTGTGATTTTGGATTTGTGTGCGTGTGTGTGTGTGTGTGCGCGCGCAAGTCTTCTGAAATAAATAAAAAAGGATTAGCTGTTCGCCATTGATAAGATGTGAATATGATGAAAATAGTTTAAAGAAATATGAAGATCACAAAGCAAAAATCTTACTAATATTATAAATGCGAAAGTTTGTGTGTTTGGATGTTTGTTGCTCAACACGCCAAAACTGCTGAACGGATTCAAATGAAACTTTGTACGTTGGTAGAATATGTCATGGAATAAAATATAGGACTATTCCCAACCTTTGATTTTAAATAATAATAAATATATGACTATAATGTGATTGAAATGATGTTATTTAAGAATTTGTGATTTAATATTTTGTAATTAAAGTAAATAGTAATTAGTGTGACGTAGTTTCATACTAATAAATAATAAATATGTGATTTTTTTAGCTATATATTTCGAAAAAAAAATTATTTCATTTATTTATTTATATTACTAATTATGAAGGTAAAATAAAAAATAAAACATTTATAATTGATAACTTAAATAATATATATTTCTTTTATTATGAATTATTTAAAAGTGAAAATTATAATACGGCAAAATTATTTACAGCTAGAACTGAGAAAAACGCATAGATATTTGAAAAAAATAAAGTTTGTCTTATGACCAAAACAGTTTTGTTAAAAATTAAAAGATTTTATCAATTATTGCGGGCGAAGCCGCGACGGGTAAAAGCTAGTAAATTATAAAGGGCAAAGAAAAGGATTGGTTGTGCTTTGATAATTAAAATTTTTATTTTATGCCAATCTGGAATTTTTGAGTTGACTCTTTTCTTTAGAGTCGTACTAACCGAGATTCTTCATATGTAGTTTACCTCCTGATCTTGGTTTCTTCTGTTGTATAATCTATTTCTCTCCTTGAATATATCTTTAGGCTACGGCCAGGCTTGCGACCTGGTCGCTGCGACCAGGTCGCGGGGAGTGCTTTTTGTTAAGAAATAAAGGCGAGCGTATTTGTCGCTGCGACCTGAAAACGCTCACAAAAGCGTTTTAAAATCTGTCTCTGTCGCAGGTTCGCAAGTGTGGCCACCCGCATAAGAATCAATGCAATACACTACTGCGACCTGGTCGCGGCGACCAGGTCGCAAGCCTGGCCGGGGTCTTAGTGTCCTGTTTACTAGTGAATCTGTGGATGTATGGTTGTTGCTGCTTGTCCGTGCATTGACTTCAAGTTTACATCCAAGCACCCTGTTTTGCACTACCAGCAGTGGGTTCAGATCAGTTTTGGATACATTTTCCCACACCTTAAATTTATAAGGAAGCTTCGGTTGGATGATTCTACTGTGAAGTAGTATCTTAGATATTTTTTTTAAATCGATTCATGAATATCTCGAATATTTGAAAAAAGTCCAAAGCTTATTTTGTTACTTTCACATGTCAAGAGAAAGTGTTGTGATCGTGAAGAAAATTGATCGCAAAATTATGACGAATGTTTACGTTTTATGTGAACACGAAGATAAAATAGTCAAATTTGATATGTAGATATTATATGGCAAGACCAAATAATTATTTTTTTATCATAGCCTTTCAATTAAGATAGTTTATTGATGAGTAATTTTTTTGAAATCCATAAATTTCAATAATGGCTTTAATTAGGTTTAAAATGTATATATATGATTTCTTTGTAATGACAAAAAGTACTATATAATTGGTTATTGGACAAAAATTCTTTAAGGATGGTTACTGAAGTCTGATTTTTTTTAAACTTGAAATATTTTACAAATGGCTTACACGATTTGGTTCCAAAGGGGTATTTTGGGAGTATTTAACATGACAAAAACCCTGTTTACTCTGTTTTGGGTAAAAAGGTCGTTTACTGAAGCGTGATTTATGAAAATTCAAATTATTTAAAAAATGGCTATAGCAATTTTGCTTATAATGTATATCTCACGAGTGTTTGATAATAATATCAAGAATAAAGCTATCTAGATACTTGTTTTGAGGGAAAAAACTAATTTATGGGTAATTTAATAATGATTGTTTTTACAATTTAAATATTTAAAAAATTGGTTTGATTTTGCTCAAATTAGTACGTAGTTTGTATTATTAGATATTTGTGTGAATTTTAAATAAAATCATTTATTGGCTCTTAACTAATAGCTGATTTTTGTAAAAAAAATTAAAAAAAACAGCTCTAATGATCTAGATAATATTGGTATCGGAAAACTATTTTACATATAACTAATAATGTATCTTTATTTATCTAAAATAAATTAATATAAGGGTATTTTACTTACAATAAATTATAGATGTTTTTTTGTAGAAATCTACCTTCAAGATTGAATTCAAAATGGGTATCTGTATATAGTGTTCAAAATATATAGGAATACGTTTTAATTTTTAAACTAACAAATAATTCTAAGATAGATTATAAATAATTTATTTAAAAAATTAATTATGATTAAAAAAATTTGATCAATTTTGTAAAAAAAAGTATATATAAAGAGTGATTATTGTGATTAACAAGATTATGTGTCTGTTTTATGAAGAAGACATATTTATGGGTAGTTTACTCAAAGCCATTTATTTAATTTCTTCTAAGACATAATATACAATATGAGAAATTTTGTGCGATTGTTCGTAATATTTTTTTGGGGAGATTTACCTGCGCTCTCCATGATAATCTGCATTCCAGCATTATTGCTTAAATATTGTTACCGTTTTTTACGAAATTTTTCACCTTCCAAACTTGGATTTTCCATAATTTAAACTCTTATCCTTGAAATTGTGAATGTGGTAGATATATCAGAGCTCACTATTCTCAGCCATCTTGCCAATCACTCTTCAAACAAAGCTTGATAAGATTTCATTATGTATGTAATGATATTGTCTGCAAAGATCCGGATTTGTATTCATTATTTGGGAACGTTGATTATGTGGATTCTATATAAAAATGGCTCTCAAGCATAACTTTTGAGTAATCCCGCTTTTATGCTGCGTGGTGTAAATCTCGCCCCATCTACTCTAACTTGAAAATGTATTCTTTCAAAAATGTTCTTATAAGATTGTTGTATGTTCTGAGAATATTAAATTTTATATGCTTATCCAGGATAACAAAGTCCCATTGTTTATCAAAATAATTTTCTCCGTCGATCAGATAGGCTATTGTTATTTTGTTTACAGTTGAAACCTTCTACCACATATTCCACCAGTCTTCTGATAGGATGAGTCTTGGAGTTTGGTTCAAAATGAACCTAAACTGGGTTTCAGGAACTATCTCGATGAAATACTTCAATCTTATGAGGACGAATTTTTGAATAACTTACTTATACTACTAGGTAGGGTTATGGTTTTGAGGGAACTGAGCATACACCTCGAGCTTTTTTCCGCTTTTGAGGGGAAAATAGCCTTTCACGATTTTCTTCTAATTAGTTTACGTAGAAAAATAATAACTTTATTTGGTTGAGTTTGTTAAAATGTCATTTGAGACTTGATTGGTTCCTGGTTATGTTCATTGTCCAAGCATCTTGATCGCATTGTCGATTTCATTTTTATTTACTTGGGGTGAGATTTTAAGGTAGTCTCTGTCAATAATTGAATCATTGCCACCCCTACATCCCTGAATATGTCTTAATCTTTAGGGTCAATATTTGGCGTAAGCTGGTCTTCCTGTGATTCTACTACTTCCTCCGATTTAGCTTACGAGATCTACTTTAACTCGTTTTTATCGTGAATTAATGGATCTTTGCTTTTAATTTTCTTTTCCTTAATTTGTTTAACAGTATTTCAGATATTATTACTCCTATTTATTTCTGCCCCTGTATATATATTTCAACTATCTAATATCATCTCCTTTAATCTCCTACATACCAATGACCCTATTCAGTTGTATTCCCACCTGCGTACTGGATTTTGAGATGCTTCCCTTTTACGTCCTACTTCCTTCTTATAGAATTTATACTGTTGAGAAATCTAGATTTATTTGATCTCTTCACAGCCCAGCTTGAAATAATTCAAAAGTCACTGCATCTGGTTATGCTTTTAGCAACGTTATCATCAATGCTGGTGGATCAGTACATTACCATTCTTATTCCCGTATATAATACTTAATTATTTCCTAGTGATTCTTCTCTCTCTATTTGCCATCACAGAATAACTTTATGAAAGATTCTTGGAGAAACATGTCTCTTTAAGTTTGATCCGAGGCGTTTTTAATACGTTCCATGTATATTCTGGTTTACTTGAATAGTCCAAAAACGTTTATTTCTCCGAGGACATATAATCATCCAAAACCCAAAGTCTGGTAAGGTTTTTTTTTTTTTTTTCTTGCGTTTGTTTTTATTTTACCAGTTTCTTAAATATCTCGGAAAAAAAAGTTTGCGTTTGACAAACGTGTGGATTGGATTTTTGTGATATTTTAAAGTGAATTGGTTAATTTGGAAAATATGCTTGTCCATTTATTAGGGCCTTTATCTCGGCTGGTTTGCAATAAGTTTACCTATACTTGCCCAGCATTTGATTTTGATTCTCAATTTCTTTGAGATATTCTAGATACTTTCGATAGATCACTGCGTGCTGCCCTTTGAAGTTAATTCAATGGACTGCTCTTTTTTAGGCATGAAACGTCTAGATGAGCCAAAAGACATTTCATGGCCCGGAGGATCTTGGGACAATCCATTATTTAGTAGAGTAATTGTATAAGGTCATGGAAAAATTATCAAATATTTTTTTTTTGTGCAAAATTGCTAAAATATTAATTCATCGGTGACCTGGTGGTCTAGGGTAAGGTGTCAGACTTCTATGCTGGCGGCCGGGGTTCAATCCCCGGTCCCGGCAAAGATTTATCTGATTACCAAACCCTTCCTTCACCTCTGGCAAGACATCTTGTGAATGTGGGGAATGCCAGGCCTCCACCGTGGTTCGGATTCCACGTTAAACTGTCCTCCATTTCATTTCGCATTCACCCTACCATTACACATTAGCGTAAGTGCGTATAACCCGAACGGGTAGTAAGACGCGGTGCTAATAATAAATAATAATAATAATAATAATAATTAATTCATTCTAAGTGATATTTAATATTAATTATAATACTATTTATTTAAAATGACAGATATAAATCACATGATGTAATATTGCTCTAGTATCATTTATATTTATAAATGAAATACTATTTAAATCAAATAGCACAAACACACATATACACATACACAAACACACACGCGCACTCTGAGTTACATGAAGGAGGGTTGGGACATTTCCAAATGTTTACCGGTGTTGGTGCCAATATTATTTCAGTTTATGATCCAAATTTACAATTTAATCATACAAACAAATCTAAAACCAATTTGTATTATCTAGTTTTGTCTTCCTTTAAATATGATTTGTTGCAAAACCTGTCTTTGTAGAAATATAATGTAGAAAAAATGTGAATATTTAAAATTATAAACGACTTTAGTATAAGCTTTACGTACATATTAATTTACTAAGTTTAATGAATTGTTTGTTTGTGTATAATAATCGAGGAAGAGAGATTCAACATTCTTAAAAACTAAATAGGATTCGATTTTAAGTGACAAATTAGCCCACCAATACGTGTATGACTTTTAATTACATCGATTTACATAATTTAGTAGACGTATCAACTTCATTCAATACGGTTAGTAAGTGTAACAAATTCAATATTATTTACTTATGTACAATACTTATGTGTTTCTTTTAAGAACTTAAAAGATTTTGAATGGTCTCTCGAAAAACCGGTGTAAGACACATAGTGTAAGAGAAGCAGATGCTGTCTCGAGGGAAACCTTAAGCCCTGAATTAGCTGGGAAAGACCATGATCCCTTCCGACAGGCAAAGCCAAAGGAGGGTAGGTGTATTTCCATCCCTTATACATGCTACAAATCCCCCACCCCCTTTTTATTCGCTTTATTACAACCTTAAGGACAGGAAGGGAAGAGGATTTAAAGGGGGTTACTTGAATAAATTGCAACCATATTCTGAAAAAGCTCATTCATTGGGAGGATAGGTTTATGAGCTTATTATACTGACCAGGCTCGAATTAATTAGACTTAGCTTCTTTATATTATAAGGTTATTTTAGTAACATTATAAAGATGATCAATTTTGGCAAATTCCGATCAAGTATAGATTCTTATTACATCAGTTTTAATTTCATTGGGTAAATCTTCGGTTAATATTTAATTATGGGTGCATATTACTAGTTATTATACCTTTGACTAAGTTCATATAAAATAAAATAATAATAACATATTATAGTTTTAATTTAGTTTTGAATATTTATAAAAGTTGTTATTGAAAAATTATTTATCTGAAGAATAAGAGCTAATTTTATACTTGAGACTATGATTGAAAGAACAAATATTTATTACATCTTTATACATAAAAATGTTTTCAATTCATTTTAATGAGAACACGTGTGTTTAAATGAATGAACACACAATACAAACAAACATCGTTTATTCGGCTATTTACGATTCTAATTCCCATGTTTCTCTCATTTCACTAAAAAACTGAATGAACACTATTCCTAGAGGATACCATTCCACACAACATAGTGCATAAGTATTAAGGTACTGTACACTGCCATATGTAGACAAGCTAAGCTTGTTTGGAGTAATTATTCCACTTATAATTTATCTCTATCCATAACTATCCCCATTTTATATAACTTCAACTTCTTTCGATCAATTTTGTTCTGGATAAACATATTTTAGTTTTTTTTAAATAGAATGCTTCAAGAAATACACATTTAATTTAAGGTTTATATATAAATTATTTATTGATTCTTGTCAAACGGTGCTAATTAATGTCAAATTACAAGTAAATATACAACATTAATATAATAAATATTTGATATTAAAAAACATGTAATGTCTTTAAGTATGTTTTATTTGTTAGAGTATCGTAGCTTTATTTAAGGTCATTTAAGCTGTGATACCATTGTCAGGGAAAACAATATATTTAAATTTGTCTAATTTTTATTACTATAATTTAAAAAATGTATTCTAGGAATTATACCAAAGCGCGGGGATAGTAAGGCTATTTATGACTATCTAAATTCACATTAAAATAAAGAGAGATTATGAAAGCACAATGGATACTCACAATTTATAAAAAGAATATAATGGTCTTGGGTGTGACTAATTTTTTGAAACTTGAACTTCTGTCAACAATGATATTTATAATGCGAATCTAACCTCATAGATGGCTCAACCCACGATGAGAGTAGATTTGTATTAGTAGGTAAAAATATTTCGTTTTATAGTAAGTATTAAAAATCTTTTTAGAAAAAAATTTATTCGTGAAAATTGGTCAGATACATTGTTTAGATAGACATTTATAAATAGCTATTCCGTGTAAATGCCTTAAAAATATATTTATTTTTAAATAGCATTTTATAATAAAATATATGCGAGTATTTTAAATGAGTCTTCAATAAATAAATCATTTCCACGAAAGTGTACTTTTAATTAAAGGGTTGTAGCTTTATCCGTTATAAGGAATTATACACACATGTGATGTTGAAGTTTTCACCGTTATTTATAATTATTTTGAACCTAATAACCTAGACCCATTCATCCTTCTTTTAGATGACGGGTGAAAAAGAAAATGTTATTTAACTGAGCGCAACAACCGTAAAAATCAACAGTGTTTATTTTCAATAAGATAAATTAAGATTTACTTTGTTCTTGACTATTATTAGGAATATTATTTATCGCTGTAGACTAACAAATTGAGAGTAAGAACTGGTTGTGTACCATAACGATGTCGCAAAAGTAATAAACTATTTTTTTTATAAAGTTTAAAACTTCAATCATAATGAAAAGTAACAGTGAATTTACATTTTAATTAGGTAGTCCAATATTTCTACTATCTCATGACCCACAGAGATCAACTAAAAAATTGAAATATAGATTTTAATGGATGTGATTATTTCATGACCCAACCCCCAACTTGAAATAGAAAAAGTGGCTTAGACAATGCTGTCTGTCTCAATGCCTGTCTGACAACTGTTCATAGGCCTAGAACAGAAAAAATTTACCAATTTGTTGATACCCTAGTATCCAGAGTTTTATTGAGTATTTCCTTGTTTATTTAAATATCAATATACTTCTTAAAAGAAAAGGGAGTTTACTCACGGGTAGAAAAAAAAATATTTTTTCAAAACTTTATTTCATGATTTGTATTAAAATTAGTGTTCATGCACAGTTTTGCAATAATAGAAAAATAGCTTATCTCATTTATATGGGAAAGCCACCTAGATTGTACTTTAGCGTATAACCCGAACGGGTAGTAAGACGTGGTGCTAAATATTATTATTAGATTGTACTTTACTTAAGTGGATATCTCCAATTTAATGATGTCTCTGCAAGTTTTTGTTTAATGAGATATGAAAACTCATATTTTTACAAAGCTGTAAAACTCTATAAATTTAAACTTCACCTTTCAGAAAAGTCTTAAAATTATAGTCTACCTATTGAGGATCCAAAAATTAGGGGCGGGCTTTCAAAACATAAAAAAACTTATAATAAAAACCATAAACCTAGCTATAGGTGACATAACAATTAAAATAGCAAATATATATGTATGTGTGTGTAGAAATAAGCATGTTGGTATGGGTTAACCTAATTTGTTGGTCCTGTTATTAGAATATGTGTATTTAAAGAGTGAAAATTAATTAAATATCTTGAAAACTATAGGAAACATAGTAATTATTCTTATTTATATAATATATGAGCTAAATTGGTTGCGTATCTAGCTAACATGCTGGCTTCATGTTGAGTTAGACTGCTGAGGACGGGGAGATCAAGGTTCGAATCATGGTTTGGTGAACTGGTTTTTTTTTCCTAAATGGTTTTACACTCTCCCTCCACGCAAATTCGGGTTCACTTCCTCTAAATTCAACCTTCAAAATTCTTACCAATTAGCGTAATTAATACCTAAATCATATAACTCGAACGGGTAGTAAGGTGTGGTGCTAAATTAAATTATATTAAATTAAATTAATTAATTATATAGCCAGAATTTTCAATAGAATTGATTATTAATCTTATTACTAATACTATTTGCATTAATAATAGTTCCAGTCCAAGAGTAGGATCACGCCAGTCAATACACCCACCTCGCTATTTATAATTTTACAAAAATGAGGAGCTTAGGACTCAAATTCTTGCAGGATACACTGAAACTGTTTATTTTAAACTATTTTACATGCTACCTTCAATAAAAGTGAGGATATGGTTTCTCTAAAATTGTATATACCCCATACCTGCCATGGATTGGCTGTAAGACCTGATACGTACAAAATACACACACACACAAACACACACAAACACACAATGTCTTAAAAGCAAAAATGTTGAACATATTAGCTGTGTACTATCAACTTGTGTGAGTGGAAATGTTTATGTACTGTATGTTAAAACAACTCCTAAATTACAACCTTCCCTTTATTTATGAACTTTATCTTACAATAATACATTTGTTAAATTTACTTTGGAGCTAAGGCTTAAAATAACAATGATAAATATAAACCAATGCGTACGACATTTTCTGTAATGCCTTATTAGTCTAGTAAGAAAACTGTGTACGACAGAAAACATATATATATATATATATAGTATTTAAAGTAGGGGCTTTAAGTAAGCACATACAGACGTAAACATCATAAGTATTCTTCCATATTATTAAGTAGGCCTTATACTTGCAAATTATTTATTTATTTTCATATATATGAATGCATATAAATATACATAGATAAATAAATAAATATAAGGAAATGTACAGGACATCTTATATTTATAAATAATTGCAAATTTGCATATTTATGTAAATATGCATAAATACATATATATTTTATAAGTAAATAAATATAAAGTTTATATAAATGTATTTATAGATATACAAATATATATTTACAAGAATTTTATATATAAATGTACATTAAAAAAATATTATATATATATATATTATATGGACAGTAAAATCACCGTATCCTAAGATACTGTTCCAGGTCAGGTGAACTGATAGTCAAAATGATAGAATAATATTACTAATCTTGTAGTTGTTTAGAACCCAAATAAATTGTTATTCACTGTTTACTTTCTCATAGAGAGTAAAAAATATGATCATTAATAAATATTAGATTTTGAAGTATGATGACGTTTCATGACCCATATAACCCGTAGAAATGTTTTCCACGAGGTCATTTGTCTGTGTGTTTGTGTGTACCTGCATTATTTATTCAAATAGAATAGCGAGAGAGAATGTATTATTTTATTGTTAGAAACCATTTAAGAGATAAAGTAGTCTCAGTACACCAAACCGGAATCAAAACCTTTATACCCTTGTCATCGGCAGTTCAAACTATTGTGAAAGAGACATATATCGTTTGACATATGAGACGGTTTAGTTGACTATTAATGCTTTCTCGAGACTTCAGTAAATATTGTGGTAATATCTACTCTTAAATATTCTTTTTTTTTTAGCACCGCGTTTTACTAACCTTTCAGGTTATACTCTAACTTTTATTTTATCGTAGACCTCTACATTCAACTATAACACACAATGTTTTATTTTAACTGATATGGCTTTATTCGAGTTTAAAACTTGCTAAGTAATAAAATTATTTATAATAAAAATTGTTCGGGGAAAGTTAATTTCAAGATCATAAACTAGCTTATTTTCGAACAGATGATGACCTACTAGCTAGTGAATGCACACTTAAATTTGTTGTTGAGTTGAGTATTTAAAATGTATTGCAAATTAGAGAGTTATTTCTCAGTACAAACTACTATAAATAAAAATATGTTAATGACACACATAGATGTATACATAGAACAAATACTTTATACTTTATAATACAGTAAAAGTTTGGCTAGTTGCGTGATAGCAGGATTTTTTTGTATTAATTAGATGAATAAATTATCATAAGCGTGAACATTTGTTACTTTCCTATAGCAATATAAAAATTTGAAATATTAAAATTATTGATTTAGATATTATGATGAATCTTTACGTTGTACATGTGTACGAACCCCAAGAGTGGGTTTTAATATTCTGTCTGTCTGTTTTTGACCACAAATCTTAAGCGGTTTGATATGTTTTGTTGAAATTTATATTTAGATTTTATAGGGCACTAATTCCAAATTTTTATTTTTTTTTTAACCCTAGCCCTCAAATTAATGGTAGTTAATTGATGAGTGATTGATTAATTTCAATATTAAAAAAAATGTTTAAAACTATTTTCTTAAAATGAATTGGGTGTCTTCTACTTTTCAAATAATGGTTTTTGGCTTAAGATTTATTAGAATGTAATTTACTGATGAGTGATTTACAAAAATTCAAAATAACTTTAAAATGATGCCAACAATTTAGTTAAATATATATCTTGGGAGTGCAAAAAAAAATGTATTTTTTTTCGGGGGGCCTGGGGGGATAGATGAAAGGGGTCGATTTGTCTAAGATAAGTTTACTGATGACTTTTAAAAACATATTTTAATATTTTTTTTAAATGCTTATAACGGTTTGTATCAAAATGGGTTTTTGTTAAGTTTATTATAACATAAATTTATATGTATATTTATTTGTTTATTAAAAAAATCATTTTATAGATATTTAGAAACAAACGATATTTGTGAAATTTGACTTTTTTTAATAAAGCTCAAATGATTTTGTTCATACTAGTGTCGGCTAACTATTTTAAATAATCAATAATAATGTAATTTTCTAAAATAAATTGATTCAATATTAGTTAACCTACAAAAAATTACAGACAATTTGAAATTCTTTGAAACGAGACACAAAGCTGTGTTAAAAATGTTTAGGTCTATATCGGAATAGTTTTCATAATAAATAAAAAATCTTTTATGATGTTAAAAATTAAATTTTTAATGTGGTTTAAAAGGAAATTATATATAAAAAAAATTAAATTTGTTAAAAATATTCAAACAATTTTATTGAAAATATTTATGTATAAATGTTTATTGTGATTAACCTTATTATATAATTGTTTTTAAGAAGAATACTTACTTACGAATAGTTACTGGAAACTTATTTTGAAAATTTTCTTCCAAGCTATAATACACAATATGAGAGAGTTTGTGCGTTTATAACGTACCATTTATTTTTACTTGTAGATTATAGATGGGTCTTGACATTCTATACAACACTGAACATAAATGTGGATCCTATAATTTTGTCAGTCCTATGGCCGACTATCTATCTATCCGTCTTTCCCTATGTAGGTATAATTATATTTATCAGAGGATACAACAACAGAGTTTGACGATTTTCGTTCAAACTTGATGTATAAGAGATGTGTGTTATGGCCTTAGCTAAATGAAAATGTGATTTTTGTTTTATACTTGAAATAGTAATAATAGTAATTATAATAATAATAATAATAATAATAATAATAATAATAATAATATAATATATAATAATAATGGCATGTCTGGGCTACATCCTTCCCAGCCCAGTTGTACCACCATTGCCTAGGGGATGCCCGAATGTACTATTTGTATATTCTCTCCGTGGAGGCTCTTTCAATGTCCCGATGAGATGTGGGGGTGTAGATAATGAATACGGCAGGGTGGGGCAAGTGAAGTTATGAATCTAACCTAAGCCCAGTTAACCAAACCTTTAAGATCATGGGAGTTATGCCCTTTTCGAGAAAGATACCATTATACCAGATGGGATTCGATCTAGGGACTCCTAGGTAAGTAGGCAGGGAATCTAACCACTATTCCAAGAAGCCAATATAGAATTTAAACTAAGGTTGGTATACAAATAACTAATTTTTTAAAATTCAAAATTTTTTTGAATCTTTAATTTAATGCTTTTGTTACAAATTGGTATATTGGGAGTGTTTAATATTTAAATAGCACTGTATGATTTTTTATTATATAAACTTATTTGGGGGTAATCCTAAGAAGTAGTGAGACAGAATGTCAATAAAATAAATAAACCAAAATTGTTGGTTTCTAGGTAGTTGTTGTGTCAACGTTATACCAGTTTCCTCGTCCTCATGACGTCAGACTCGTAGGCTTGGATGACGTCACCGTGCCTCGCAGCCCCTGGCATCGATTGACTGCTTGGTCCATATCTTGCCTTGAGCCAGACACTCGTTTTCACACCTCGGCATTGTCCCCGTGGGGTGGTCGACTACAAGCCTATCCTCCGTGGTGCGATCACAAAGTTGGAACTGACGTCAAGAATCAGATAGCTACTCTGACCTGAATTGAAATTAAAGTCGCTTAATCAGCGTCTTATCAAAGTCCATTGGAAGGTCCTTTTAAAAAATACTAATTTATTTTGTTTCGTTGCTCAAATTTATATTTTTATTATTATTTTTACTTTCTCTCGACACCTCTGAGCGAAAGTATTGTGATCGTCAAAAAATTACAATTTGAGATTTTGATAAATATCGACGTTTCATGATCCCCCTGAAACCAGAAAACTTGGTTTCCAAAATGCCATCTGTCTGTCTGGCTGTCCATCAGTCTGTCTGGACCTGGGGATAAAGCCGAAACTGGTTTACCGATTGGGCTGAAACTAGGTATTTAGGGTTTTCATTAGGTCTCCCTGAAGGATTTTTGGAATAACTAGATATCTAAACCTAAATTAAGAGAGAACAAATATATTTTCTCGAAATTTGCTACAATGATTTTTATTAAATGTTATACGTAGACATTGTTTATCACTATAAACAAGATGGCTTTATAGTTTTATCATGAACATGACTTTGAGTGTGCTTTACACAAGTTATTTCGTAGCTCAATTATTTGCGGAGAAATGATGAAAATTGGAAAATTTACCTTATTAATGTAAAGTTGTAGTACTACTAGAGCTAAAAAATCTTTAAAAATGAACTTTATTTTTATAAAACAAACACTTTCTTAGATTTAAACATATATATAAATTCAAATATTTGAAAATCAATTGTTTTATTCTTATGCTCTTTGGTGGACAAAGGTGTTTCTATTTTCTCAATTTTTTTTTGTAAAAGTGTTGCTATTTCCTAGTGCCATGGCGTAAGTAACTGTTTATTGTTTAATTTATGATATTTGGTGAAGTGTTTATACAACAATATATAGACCTATTATGTCGTTTCATATATCTTACGAGTTTTTGTAAATGTTTATTATCAGATAAAAGCGGGATAAATGCTGTGCGGTGTGCCGCACATGTATTTTAGTTATTTTATAGGCATTATAAAATCTATCAAAAGCAACAGTTTTAACTTCAAATGAATTGACGTATAAATGCAAGGGAGTAGATCTAGTGGATTCCTGTCAGATGAGGCCCTTACAATAAAACGGACTTTACGATTCTGGACTGCCCAAAGTTTTGCACCACTAAGTTTTTTGATGAAATAAATGGTACGGAACTCCGCACCGATTTTCTCGTTCCATTGTTTGAAAATTGAGATATTTACTCAAAACTCCTTATATATATGAAACGAAATAATATACACTAGCATAGCCAAGGATAAATTGCACTATACTTATGTAAAACTTTTTCTTTAAGTCCCAGTTTAAAATTTTATAATTTTATTTTTAAAGAATTAATGTTAGGACCGATAAAAAGGATTATTTTTGGGTTCACAAGGGTAAACACTTCGTATTAAAGTTTCAACTTTCGGTTAGTATTGTCTACATTTTATTATGTGTTGCAAATCTTCATGCCAAGGCATTGCTATTAAATTCCTTATTTAAAAATATTGACCAATAAAAAATGTAAGTATGGACTATTGAGTCAAAAATGAAGGAAACATTTCTCCTCAGAGGTTTAAGGAAAGACAACATAAAATTTTTGAGAGACTTACTTATATTTAATTGCCGTAGCATTGGGGATTTATTGCGTTAAAATTTAAGTAGTATCTCTTTACAACTAAATCTCACAAAGTTGTATGAATATATTTGCCAATATCTCGGAAACTATTGGTTATATAAAAATTAATTTCAAAAAACGTTATTTTATTTTAACAGTACTACAATTTTTCAATAGTTGTGGAGATACGGAAGTTTCTGCTTCTTTAAAGTACCCTAAAGGTTATTTTCATGGGAAAATGAAAATATTCAGTTTATTTATAATATTTGTAAACACCTAGATACGAATTTTAATCAAAACTGTAAGAGCCAATTTTGAGAAAATCGATTTTATTCTCTCTTCTCCCTTTACCAAATTGCTCTTCATTTTAATTTTAAGAAGACACACAGTCAGACGGCATTGCAAAGACCACTTTTTAGGGTTCGGGGGTGTCTTGTGACGTCGATATCAATCACATCTCTGGTTAGTTATATATATATATATATATATATAATTGTTTATATCTTAAAAGTTATTGTTTTTATAAAAATATGTTTCAAATAAAAGTTGTATTATAAATAGACCTACATATTTGAATGTTAAGTAATTTCTTATCTCAAATAGTTTAAGAATTTACGCATCAGTTCAGAACCCTTAAAATCATTTTGCCGAAATACTTAGAGTATCCATTTTGTTTGGAATTTCATAAATGAAATTTAATCAAACTTGTTAGAGCCGATTTTGAGAAAATCGAATTTTTCTCTTTTTGCCCTTCAGTAAACTACCCTCAATATTTGGGTTGGATATCAAATTCCCAAATATCATTTGTACAACCCTATGGAAACCCCAGATACCATGTTTTTGCCTGATCGTTAAAATAGTTTAGGCTCTAGTCGGAGCTACAGATAGACCGACAGACGGAAATTCAAAAAAACACTTTTACGTATTTGGGGCGTCATGAAACGTCAAGATTCATCGAAATCTTGAGCTCGATTCTTTTGACGATCACAATACTTTCTCTATCTGTAAGATAGCGAGAAAGTAAAAAGGTAGAACTCGTATTAAGTGTGCCCCAATTGTTTATAGAAATACAGTGGAGAACCATTTAGGAATAATTAATAGTATGCGTATAACCCGAACGGTAGTAAGACGCGGTGCTAATAATAATAATAATTAATAGTATACCAAATAATCTGACTTGGCTTCAATCTTACATGCCCACGTTAGAAGAATACTAGTCAAAACGAGTCTGACATCCTCATCCATGCGACCACCATTGCGTGTGAAAGCTAAATAAATAACATATATACAAGAATACCTTTTAAATTTGTTATTGGTTCTTATGTTTGCGCCCCAAAGGAAATGTACCATCACTTGAGTGTTTTTATAACTTGCGAATCATTCATTTAGTAACAATTACCCTCAAAACATCAGGTTAATGGGTTCAGAAAACTGACCATAACCATTAAACCGGACAAGATGAGCTTAACTTTTGGTCATCATGCCCATCGATGCGTGTATCTTTTAGACTTAAGACTCTAAATAGGCTATACATATCTAGTAATGAAATAATCATCTTAATCTAACTTTAAATTACTGGAACGAATTATTTGAAAAACTAATCTGGCTGTACGAGTTATATAATTTGCCATTTATGGGTAATATTTGGCCTTTAAAAAAAAGAGCGTGAATTAACGTAATTAGTTCTACTGTTTTATTAATTTATCTACTGAAGAAATATTATATTTGAAGAGTGCAATGAAAAAGAGGAAAAAGTTCTACTTTAATTTAAATGGAGTAAGTTTTACCATCTATTAGACAATCATGACACTTTTCTAATTCACTTTAGATTATGTTTAAAAATACATCTCTTCAATATTTAAATTAATTAAAATGTAATGTCTAAATTATTTACGGTTTGTGAAATAAAGTTGTCCTGGAAAGTGTGTTATGTATAAATGTCCAACTTTTTCCTCTGTACCGTTAATTTATTAAAAAAAAAAAAAATTGTTATAAAAAGTGTGAAAATACAATCCTTATTTTGAGTTGCCTTCTATCTAACCATAAAAGCCAAAATGAATGTCACTTGGTTGGCTCTGAGCCTACATACATTTTTAATATGAATTGCATATAAAAATTACACTACAGATATACTCATAAAACGATTTAGAAATTAATACGCATTCTGTCGTTCTCTCAATTTCTCTTCTCTCTGTGTCATCGCCTTATACCTATTTCAACTTATTTACTATGTGACACTAGGAAATCGAGATCTCATTGCCACAAATACAAAAGTTTTAAGAATTTACAAATTATACATCCCAGCACACCCTATCCCTATCTTGATTTATCTACATTCCGTCGACCTCAATGCATCCTATACCTATCTTGATATAGCTATATCCAATTCACATTTATTACACCATATCCCTATCTTGAGATAGTTCTAACCAGTCCGCCTCATTAAATCCTATCTCTGTAAGGTTAATTCTAATGTTATCTTCTTATCTGCGTCTTGGTTTTCTCCATTGTCTCTTCCCATTGATCTACCAGTCAATACCCTGAACACAGTTCTAGATTCTTACATTCGCTCTTTATGTCTGCTCCCAGTAAATTGTGATATGTGACTGTCCTAACAATGTATTGTGACAAGTACAGGGTACGAAGCTCACTATTATGTAACCGCCTCCCCTTCCCAGTATTTTAATAACGTTTGGTATCAAATAACTTCCTAAGCACCTTTTTTTTACAACACCGTAACTTATTTTTCGTCCCGTAAGTTAAGATACAACGTTTCACACCGAGATAGCAACCAATAAAATATTGCTCTGTATATTCGGAGACTTATATTCCTTGACACAGGAAAGATGTTAACAACTTAATGCCTGTTTCAACTACTTAACTATAACTAATAAATAATGAATATTTCAAATTCTGATCCAAATTGATTCACTTTGATTCATTCCCAACCTCTAACCTCAATAAGGGTGATATATTAGACCAGTCTTCTCTAAACCTTTTTGAACGAGGAACCAATTTAAGACTTCAAGCCAAATCTAGGAGGAATGTAAATATCGTGGACTAAGTAAGTATATGCAGTTTTTTACATCAAAAACATAAAAAAAATTTAGTAAATATATTTAATTTTAATTTTATATATGTGTTATACATTAAGTAATAAAAACCTCTAATTTTACAAACTTGTTTCATTTATGTTAAGCAATTTTAATCTCCATTAAGTTTTATGTTTATGACTTATCAACTGGCCTCTCTTAGAATCCAGTATAGTTTTGTGAGAGATATTTACTGTAGTTCGGGTAATAGGAAAATGGCTTTTTTATTAACTCCTTTAACTCCTCATATGGAGTAAAGGGCCACAACATAGACTCATTATTCCAGCAGTTCCTCGTTTTAGTTTACATGAGAGGTTGATTTTAGCTAGAATGAGTTATCCGCCCACCCACTCCATTGATTTCTACGAGTGATTGAGAAGGAGCCTAAAAATGTTGACAGAAACAAAATTTCAAGAAAATTAGAGGTATATTTTACCTTCCCACAATCGAAATAGAACATCTGACCACGCTTCTGAAAGAACTTTTGCTGAGGAATTTTATCTATTTATTATTAGCACCGCGTCTTACTACCCATTCGGGTTATACGCACTTACGCTAATGTGTAATGGTAGGGTGATTGTGAGATGAAATGAAGGACCTACAGTTTAACGTGGAATCCGAACCACGGTGGAGGCCTGGCATTCCTCACATTCACAAGATGTCTTGTCAGAGGTGAAGGAAGGGTTTGGTAATCAGATAAATCAGTGCCGGGACAGAGGATTGAACCCCGGCCGCCAGCACAAAAATCTGACACCTTACCCCTAGACTACCAGGTCACAGGAATTTTATCACCTGATAAAAAAAAACATTCACCTAGGCTGGTATTGAAATCATTAACATCGTGTATTGAGGTGAACAATTCACCCCAAACCACTTAGGTAAACAAGGGAAAGGATGAGTTGAGAAATAGTTATTATGAAAACTTGGAAAATATATAAACAGTGAAAGTGTACATTTTTCATGAAGTAAAAAAACGAAATCGAATAAGGTATAAATGGTTTGATAGTTATTTGATTGTCTCAGTGTTACAGTATAATGGTCTGGGTTGAGATTTTTCATGGAACACAGGTTGTATGCCACTATATTTGGTCATTTTAAATGATCTTCACTGTATTTCTTTTTAAAATAAAAACATCAAACAAATTTCAGGGATACATATAACATCGACCATCATCGACACACACCAGGAAGTCGTCGCTACATATTACTGTATACCAATTTTGGTTGAGATTGATTTACGTTCAGAAAACAGAACTGCTAAACTGAAACGTTGGGCCAGAATTTGAGTGAAAAGGTCTGTACGAATCATTGGGGATGGACGATAAACAGTCCATCTCACATTGTTTTCAAACTGAGATATTGCAATATTTTATTTGAATTTCTGATGTTTATTTGCAAGTAAGAAAAACTTTTTTACACTCACATGTATAGATGATCAATATATAGGCATATTTTATATCAGTAACATCAACATCAGTATGAACGTGGAATAAACGTAAGTTTGTTTAGTTTAAGATTGCCTGTGATTGGAAGGTCAAGGTTTGAATCGAGATTGAGTTTAGTGAAGGAGGTTTTTACTAAACTGGTACTCCTCTCTTTATCTAAGCAAACGTAGGGACAGTTCCTATAAATTCTACATTTTTAATCCCTAGCCTATAAGACTAATTAATTAATCGCATATATCTCATGTGGGTATTATGAAGTAATGCATACAAACAATAGCAATGATTACATTTAAGAAAGTAATGGGGTAATCTCCCCCTCCATCACCACCACTATACTAATTTTGATAAATGTTTAAAGCATGTGAATGGTAGAATTTTAAAATAGAGCAGTGAAGGATTGTCAAATGTTTATTTTACATACCAAGCTAAGACTTTATATTAATATAGTGTACCAAAAATCATTAAAATTCCATAATATTTTCAATTTAGTTAAAAGTAATGAAATTATAGCTTTGATAAATTACCAACCGCACCACTCTCTTAAAAGTAATTTTTAGATGAACTATTAAGGTAATCTCAGAACTATGGTCTTACATAAAATCAAACAAAGGTGCGAATATCTAGTTGTGAATAACAAAATAAGATAACGGGAGTTGATCGGTTTTTCCAAACACCTTTCAATTGGGAAACTGAGAGAACGAGTGTTTGTTTCGACAGCTCCTTCTGATGTACAAACAAAATGCGCAGTGTATTGACTTTATCGGGATTTTCTTTCGTCTCTCTCTATATGTATAGATAGAAAGAGCTCTAGCTGTTTTCTGTTCGTTTTGGTAAAGCAGTTCACACCAACGCTCTGCATTTCCTAACTTTCTCGTTCTGACTTGTCGGTTGGTCATTTTATTTGAATTGGTTTTGGGAGCTAACGTACACATATATAAACTTGATAGCATCACCGGATGGTTCTAAAATATATCTTAGACAAACTTTAATGACAAATGAGTTGACTTAATTACGAAATATAAATAAATACCCCAATATATCCAAGGTATTGTAAATAGCAAAGAGCTTTTAGGCGTTTATCTGTCTAAGTTGAAATAATCTTGGTCATTTCCATTTTGATTAAGACTTTTGTGCTAAAGTTAGTAAGTGAAACCTTATTCAAAGTTCTCCATCAATATGATTCAAGTTTCTAAAAATGCCAATCAAATAACTCAACTGTGTAGAAATTTTATATAATTACATTAAATGTATTTGGGCACTACTTCTAACAAATCCCTGATACATCAAATTAAGTACCAACCTTCTAACAATTGAGCAATATTAAAATCAATTAGTCCTTATCTTGGGAACCTATTTCAATCCAGAAACGACTTGCGTTTTTATATTTAATTACATTACCCAACAACTTTTTTATTTCACGTTTAAATAAATAACAGTACAACAAAATTACCCCTTTACACACATAATAAATTTCACCAATTAAGTTTGATTGTTATTATGTTCCTGATAAAAACATATAAGTTATGAATGTTACTTCACTGAATCAATTATAGTGGTGTCTTCATAGTATTCAATGTGAAAGTGTTCACACTCAATCCATAGCGAGAACTTTCAATTATTTCACAACGTCAACATATTTTTAATGCCATCAATTAAGCTGGTTGACATGGCACAAATATAATTGGATGGAGTAGACTTGAATACCAGCTTCAGTTACCACATAGTCTAGGGAGCTACTCTTGCAGTGGACTAAACTGCCGATGACGGGGAGATTGAGGTTTGAATCTTGGTCGAGTGTACTAAATGTTTTTCTGCACTTCTTCTACAAAAATGCCAATGGCCTCTGTTGAATGTAGGTCAAACAATGATTAGGGGACTTCACAATCACAATAAGGATCGCGACATAAAATAGGGGAACTATTAGACAATACCAAGAGGACAAAGTGAGAGGGTGAGTTCTGTTAGTAGAGCTCACGAAGGAGATTTGAGGAAGATCCAAATTCCTCAGACCTGATGAATATCCAATTCTGGGTCAAAAATTCCTTCTTATTTTTTCTAAATTTATATTTGTGGATTTAAAACTCTTGTATGCAGATATCCATGAACGCTCCGAAACCACGAAAACCAACCCCGAATTCTGTGTAATATATACTTGACTACTCAACTTACTAGCCAAGGAAACTAAATTTACTAAGTGCACTTGTACAAGAACACTTTGTCTAAGCTTGATCCAAATACATATTCATGGTGACAATCCAGCTTTGGAGATTGAATAGATCTTCACTTAAGATAGAATGGAATAAAAGCGTGTTTATTAAAAAAAAAGTAAACCAAGACAAAATATATAGCGTCAGTAAAAATATTAAGTTTTTATTTTCTAGTCACAATATTCTCGACATATCTTGAATATTTGTTATGGGCATAGAGACTTTTGAACATGAACTTTGTAAATGAGGGGGAAAAGTTAGCTGTAAGACTAGATGACCCACCTCGGTGGCGTAGTTAGTTAACGCGCTAGTCGTGTTGACTTCGACTGTCGAGGACGGGGAGATAGAGGTTCAAATCTCGGTCGGATGAACTGGGGTGGTTTTTACTAAATGGTTTTCCACTCTACCTCCACGAAAATGTGGGTTCACTTCCTCTAAATTCAACCTTCCCAATCCCTAATCCATTAACGTAATTAGTACTTAAGCGTAATAACCCGAACGGGTAGTAAGTCGTGGTACTAAATACAAAAATTAAAAAACTCTAAGCTCACCCTGAAAGGTAGTAGTCTTCTCTTAATGGAATATGCTATGACTATATCTTATAAAATATACCATAGTGGGATAATGAAAGGTAAGCTTTCTACCTGACACGGTTAATGAAGGGTATTTTACGAATACTCAACAGTTTTTAATGATAATATACATAGTAAATTAGGCTCAACGATTCCACAAAATAAATATTTATTTTTTCCCCCCAAAAAAATATAAGAACTGAAAGATATACAGATTAATTTATGCTTTCTTCCATCCCATCCTAAAGGTGGAAATAACTTTTATCGTATTATAATTCTCATCTAAAGTCCCATCTGCTTGTGTGAGATGGTGTGAGATTATAAGAAGTGCTGGATTAGTTTTCTGTTTAAAAATAAATTTTGTACGAATGCCGGGAAACTCAACTTTAGCCAGTGTAAATTAAGAAGTAGTCTAACAACACAATTTCTGATTGGCTGAACTAGAACCAACGTATCTACATAGAAGCTAGATATGGACGTTAGCTTTGAATGCAGATCCATTTGCATCCGCTTATGTATACGGATAATAATTTATAAGCGTGGTGGCAATATCTTGTAAAAGAGCCTTAAAGTGACTTCAAATAAGGAGTGAATTTTACAAGTCTTACACACATATCGTAAAAATAACGACTTCATTCAAATTAAATATTTAAACTGGGTAATAAAATGGAATAATAATAATATAATGTTAACTAGGAAATAAAACTTAACTTTTGGTTTTATGTGTTGTATATGCGTTAATTGGCAAAGTTTCCTCATTGCAAAGAAATAATTGGGTTATGGTTAGTTTAATAAGAGCTAATGCTCTCACTTAAGTGACACAACAGACCAAACTCTGTGGTAATGAAATGTCATTCTAGTCCATAGTCAAGCCACTGTACTCCTTGAGCCAGGTTGAGTCCATCAACACTGGGGTTCGCTAGTGTCAATGCTCAGTGAAATAATAGTTATGGAACTGCGCACGAACTTTCTCATTCTATTGTTTAGAAATGGAGGAATTTACTCCAAGTTCGTAATATAATATAATCTAGCAAACCCGAGATAAATTTTCATTAGACATACGTAAAACCTTTTTTATTCACGGTTTTAAATTTCATAATTTTATTTTTAAAGTATTTAACGTCTTCATTTGTATATTTGGACTAATAAAAATATTGATAATGGGTCTCCAACGGCCAACACTTCGTATTAAAAATTTTAATTCCGGTTAAATTTTTAGTCATTTAACTAGAAGATGGTTATCGCATTGCTTTTAAATTTCTCATCTATGTATTATGATCAAATAAATAGGTAATTATCGATTATTAAGTCTAAAATGAGAAAGATAGAATCGTTATACCCGATCCTCTAATAAACTGCTATTCATTTTAGTGTAAGACGGACACACACACAGACGGCGTTAAGAAAACATTTTTTTTAAAGTTCGGAGGGTCATGAAACGTCGACAACCATCAACAACTTGGGCTAAATTTTTTGACGGTCATAATACTTTAACTTAAGGTGTTGGAAAAGTTAAAAGTAATATAAATTTCTGTATAGCTTGAAAACTTTTGGATTTATTAAAATATATTTCAGGTAAAGATGTTTATTATAAATAGATCACATGTGTGGAAAGATAAGTAATTTCCTTTATCAAAGACTTACGGAGATAAAATTAAAAATTAGAATTTATGAATCAGACCGGAACACTTAAAGTCATTTTGACGAAAAGTTGAGGGCTGCCATTTATTTGTAATATTGATCAAAGCTTATATATGAAATCTAATCAAAATCGTAAAAGCCGATTTTGATAAAATGATTTTTTTCTATTTCTACCTTTAAGGGAACTACCATTTAATTTTAGGTTTGTATATCCAATTCCAAAAATTCTTCGGAGTAAACCTATGAAAGTCCTATACACCTTGCCCAATTGGTAAAATAGTTTAGGCTTTAGCGTGAGGTACAGACTGACAGACAGATGGACAGACAGACGGCATTGTGAAAACCACCATTTAGGGTTCGGGGGGTCATGAGGCGTCAACCTCCATCAAAATCTCGAATTCAATTTTTTGACGATCACAATACTTGCTCTACCTGTAAGGTAGCGAGAAAGAAAACATCTATATTGAGTCCCCAAGGGTTAACACTTCGTATTGAAATGTCGACTTCCAGTATAAAATGTTCGACATTTTTTTAGGGTTTGCACAGCTTATGGTTATTGCATTACTATTAAATTCCTCATTTATAAATTTTGACCAATAAAAGAGGTAAATATTGACTATTGAATCTAAAATGATAATGATAGATCATTGTTGTACAAACATTTAACCTAAGGTGTTGAAAGAACCCCGAATGGGAACCACTGTATTAAGGGTAAGTATGACCGAAAACACTTTTTTGGAACATCAGTATTTATGTATATCTATATTAATCGAGTAAGATGACAAAGGATTGTTTAATAAAGAAGTTTAACTGCATTTGCGTGGAGAAAAAATGATAAGCCACTATAGTAAGCAATCACAAATAGACTCTACACCTGGACGGGATTTGAACTCAAGCGATCCTGTTATCAGTAAACTATACAAATCGAAATATACAATTATTTGAAGTGTTCACTGATATGAATATTTATATATTCTTTATCAACACTGCAAACTAATATTTTTATATATTTTCGATATTTTGCGCAATAACTTCCTCAACATGCACATGTATTGCATCCATATTAAGTCAACGATAGTCTAGATATTAGAATATAGGAACAAAGAGCAAAATAAAAAAATATATTTTGAACAAATTTAAGTCCATCAATATTAGTTACAAATTTTTATCAGAAAATATGTATATGATTTTGATTTTATTTTTTCCAGATATATAAAAAATGTAAGAGAAACAACCTCTACAGTCCAATTTTTATAAAATGGCTACTAGATACAATTGCAAGTATTCATACGTCAGGCTATGTGAGCTGCAGCTGTCACTTATAAACACCTATGAAAAATACCTAAAAATTTTGAGGCAAAATTATTGTCTTTTATTTAAGAGGCCTTTCCTATGAAATTGGACGTAGGTGTTTTTTTTACCTCTTATCCTTGCGAAGATGACTTGATAAGAACAGTACGTGTTTGTGTATCGGGGGCCTTGTCTTATTCAGCGAAGTGTACCAAGTAGATATTCGCCCACTTCACGCAAGAAAAAATAAGGTGTCTTGTAGAAGGAGGAAGAAAAAGGATTCCAATAAAATAGGGGATAAGAAAGAGGGAGAGAAACTTAAAAGAGATCTCATGTTGAGTTTATCGGACGTTTTGAAAGAATTTTACTATAACACTGGTTGACATCTTAAAACAAGAGCTATGTTAGAATAAATCATTTATAGCAATCCCTTGCCTGGCTATAGTATTATATTAGATTAAAATTTAATTTTTTAAATAAAAAATAAGTTATGTTTACACCATTTTTATAATTTCTTTATTAATAATCATTAATATTTTTAAATAATTAGAATACTCTTTACAACAGATTATTCCTTATTTACCGAAATAAATACAAATTCTTCTATTTTATTTTATTTTATTTTCTACAAAAACAATCTCAATAAAACTTGAAATTTTTTTCATATGCATAATAAAATTTGAACAGAATTTTTTTAATTAAAAGAAAATGCACTTTATTAATTTAATGACGCCTATGACAAGTATAAAAGAAGCAGGTGGATTAATACTAAGATGTGTAGAAATATAACCAAAAGTATCAACTTTTTTAATATTTCTTTTATATTGACCAAAATATGTATTTATAAAAACTGTAAAACATATTAATCAACACATTTGTGTTTAATTTTTGTTTATGAGTAGTACTAACATTTTATATTAATTTTTAATACCTAAATATTACTATAAAATAAACACTTGTGTATTAAGCATTGTGAAAACAAAGTACGGTTAAATTAAAAAGTACATGATTTAACCCCAATTTAATCAAAGATATAGTCTAGTCATATCAGGAATCAAACCCAACATTATCAATCCATTTGAAAAAGGATATCAACAAAGCCAAGAAGCCGAAATTAGTTTAGAATCGTGTAAATGTGTCTTTAAAAATAAACACCGCGCCTGCTTTATCTTACGAACTGTATTATTGATCGGTTTTAATCCCCGACCAGATGATTTGGATCTTCTTCGGAACTAATGAATCACTTCAGTCTCGTCTTTTGTGGCCAATTCTCTTCACAAGCCTTCAGGGTTCTCCAGTTTATTGACTTCTTTTATTAGTGAACTTTATAGAGGCAACCTCGCGTTCACTTCAAACTGTTTACACACCGAGCTCAAAGTGTAAGCAAAGAAATTGATTTTTAGAAATTAAACGGAAAATTATTATGGGATTAAGATGTATTTGTTTATTTTTAAATAGTGTTTAAATTTGTTTTAAATAATGTTACACATATTATGATGCTTTTTAGTTTAATGTACGTTGTGAAAAAAAAAGGTAAGGGAAAAATAACTTAACTTATTTAATTATATTTATATATAATTCTCTTAAGGTTGTATATAAAAAAAAGTTTATTTTATTTAGCTCATTTGCACGAGAAACCTAATCTCGGACCTCTGGGTTTAGATAGGCACTTATACTTAAGTTTATATATATTTTAATGAAACAATTAAAAGGTTATCATGAATACTAACAAAAATGTTTATGTTATGTATTGGTTAATCATGTATTCTGAATCTTTAACCTGCCTGCGGAGCTCCATTAAATCACAAATCTAGGTTAACACAAATTTTCAAGAAGAAGAAGAAAAAAAAAACTTTAAACAAATTTAGATTTTTGTGTTCTTAAAAATTCTATATTAATATCTTTATATAACATTTGTTTTGGTGTCAAAGCGATAATTATTATATCACAATCTTAATTCAATTTTAAATCATTCGATAACAAAAAAAACAACCTTTTCTTTACATTTTCAAGGCAAAATAAAACCAACATATTTACCTAAGTTCTACCACGTCCAAAATTATGGCACAGAAAGTTTATTATTTACCCTCAACCCAATTAGACTTCTTTGAGTCAAACAAAATAGCCACACGGCTCACAGCCACCTATTTATTAACTTTTTTAAAGCATCCTCAGTCCCGCAATAGTATAAGAAAATTGAAACTTCTCACCCTAGACCATCTGTAGTCGAGAACGACTCGATCATATGTACATATCTCTTTATGTTTACTGAAAGATATGCATGTCCTCACAATCTCTTCAAGTAGTAATCAAGATCCTGGTGTACATCTTTTATAATCTCAAACTGGTAATAAGTTGTAGAACAAGTCTTTTTTCTTCTTTTCTCATGATTGTAAAAATTTTACATCCCGGCATTAATACCACTTATTTTCAACACCACGACAATAACAAAACAACAGAACCTTTTAAATACACACCAAAGAGGTGATACTATTTAGAAGTAGGAATAATGTTAGAATAGTGACGTATGGATGATTGTAAATAGGATTATAATTAAAGGGGATGGTTTTCTTTGTCACAACGTTAATAAAATTGATTGTTAGAGGTGGTATATTTTATTAATGTCCATGAAATGAATAGTATAATATATAAAGTACATTAATTTGATATTACCTTTCACACAATTTTAAGTAAAATTAGTAGAGTTAATCTGACCAATGTTTAAATTTGATATACGCATTGTTGAGAGTAATTAATTTTATTGTTACAACCCAAATATTATGTGGGTTTTAAAAAATCTTTTACTTGTTTTATTGTAGCTTCGCGTATTTCCTTTTTCTACATTTGAATTGTTTTATTAATGTGTTTTCTCTTTTCTCTACTAGATACATTTTATGGTTTATGAAATTAACAATAAAGTTAAAATAGTGTGTCTTTTTTGTCAAAGTTTTATCTACTCAGCGTCTAGTTACCCGTTCGTATATTAAAATATATTAATTAACTTAAGTGGGTAGGGAAGAGGAAGGTAAAATTTAAAGGAAGTTTACCAGCTTTTAAATCTAGTGAGAGGGGATTGATATTTAGAGCAAGTTTCTACTGTTCTTTGACGCATAAAGTTATGCTACACAAATTTTAAATTTGAAAATTCTGTTAGTTATAATTAATTGTTAGATATTTTAAAATATACTTTCACAAATAATCAAGTGCCAATAGTGTTAAAATTGTTATCACGTAAATTAGTAAGACATAAACGTTTGTTTTAATGGCACTATAGTGAATCCTTAATCCTCTACGATAAAAACGTTGGTAAAATCTATGATTAATTAATAGAAAAAAGGGTGTGAAAAATACTCCAAGCCTCGCTTCATCATTGTCACAATAGCATTAATGTTTCATATCCGTACGCGTGACAAACTGTTCCGATAGTAAAAAAAAAAAAAGCGTCAACAAAGCCACTTTCAAAATAAATGGATTGTATAATAAAGACATTAGAGTATGAGGTGAAATAAAAAGAACATTTCTAATATTCAAATTGACATAGAAAAATTACCTTAAAATCCAGTAACCAACAATGTTAGTGTGTGACAACTAGACATATTTATTGTATTTCAAGGGAAATCATAAAAAGTTTTCCATTATAAAAATATATTTAATTTGATAGGCGAAATAAACCAAGACATTAAAATATCAAATATTTCAAGCACGGAAATAATTAAATTTTAATCGATAGCAACACAGCTGTATGGGTTAGTAAACAAAGTAGATAAGTTTTTGCATTCATGTACTCACCCGACTTATTTACTTTAAATATGGCATTAAATAATATTTATTTTACAATATATGTTAAATATTATATATAAGTAAGTTTAAATTTGATGGCTAGAAGAACTAATTAATTCATTCAAATAACATACCTCTTTCCTTCTTGCTGATAATATCTAATTTTGATTTAATATTTAAAAATTCTTAAAACCGCTATTGAAATAGCAATGCAATATTTATATTAATTAAATGAGTATAAATCTCGAGTGTGGTTTGATATATTGATATGTCATGATGCATTCAAATGTATCAATAATTTAGTATATTATTTCCGTATAAAGCCTCTATTGTTCAACATATAAAATATAATGCTAATTTTTGTGTTCACAATAAGTGAGATAAACTAATTCATAGATAAATTATTTCAAGGGGGTTTGTTAGTAAAACGTATGGTATGAAATTTCATATTCGTAAATAAGTATTAAAACATTGTTTAAAATAATGAATATTTTTTTTCCACCTATTGCTGATGAATAAATACTAATATATACCCTACTAAATCTTTGGCTAACATCAACATATTAATAATTTAATATTGTTCAGGTTTCGAATTTATGACCTTCCCATAATAAAGATAAACATACCTTTTCTACTCAAATTGAATAGTAAAGCATTGCTAATACATAAGCTTTTGTTATACTACTAATATTGAATCCTATTATGTTAATATTTATATAACCACATGTACAGTATGAGAATTAATACACATGCAATACATTTTTCCAAATAGTTTAATAATAAATTTCATTTGATAGTTAAAAGGAAAGAAAATAATCAAGTGTAAACATACAACAATATATATCAAACATTTTAAATTAAATTAATTATTATTTGAAAATGATTATAATATAATTAATTATCTTTATAATGGCTTACATCTGGAAGGCCAATAATTTTCACATGGGTAGATCAATGTTGCCTGCTCCAGGATATCAATCGGACCAAATATTTGATTTGTACACATGTCAGGAGGAGAGATGGTCAATCAATATTTTGAGCAAACACGTACTAATATTCCATTAAAAGAATAAATGAAAACTTGGATTCTAAAATCGAACCAAGTACTTTTAACTTTATATGACAATGTTCTACCACTCATCCATCATGGTTCAACTAGTATACAGAGACACGTATTAAAATGTCAAACTACAAATAAGCCACTTGGCTTTTAAAATTTCTGCAATTTTAGATCCCAAAAAATTGAAAAACAACGTCATTGCTTCATAGAAACAGTTTAGTAATTGACGTTTATACATTTTGGTTTAACTTATATTGTTGTTTAAGTTCTGTTCTCATGCTTAACAGTATTTTATCCAACAGTTGTTTGTCCACCTTCTTTATAAGCAATCACATCAACCATTTCTAAAATATTGAATAGTAATATTTACTTTTAAAATTTGATATATAATTTTTAATACATCCCATGCAAAGACTGGGCTATTTTTCTATTAAAAAGTATATATCACTCTCAACACAATCAACATAACCTCCCTAAAACCTAGAATATATTTCCTGAAACAATTAATTCTACTATCATGACTGTAATTAGCTAATTTAAGCTATTTTTAATTAACATATCCCTATTTAATATAAAGCTACATACATAAAATTAAAATATTAATTCCCATAGAGTAAAATGTATCATGTCTTAGACCCAAAACCATGATTTATATCATTAAATACCGTACATTACATATTGTTTGATTTTCCTTTTGAATTTAACATGACTCACATAAATATATAGCTTATATGGACTTGATGTAGTTGACATTTTTCGTAAATAACACCACGCATTTATGTACAGTACACGTGTTTTAGTAGAAGAGGTGAGTTTCATGTCATATGTCACGGTGCCACTAACACACATTTAAGTATCTTTTAAAAATTTAAAGGCATCGTTAAAGGTTTTAATCATTTGAAATACGTATGAACAATAAAGACCCCCTACCACAGTACATCTATATTAACAAAGCTCATTTTATTTTTTACAACACAAAAGGTTACACATGTCAAAGTTACATGTACTTTCAAAATGTCAACCTTTACAAAATAGAGGTATCCATAAAATAAAATCAGACTATTTTCTCTTTGTTGTTTTATTCTTTGTCAGAACGATATTCTAACAGTTAATGTCCTCGTCTGAATTTGAGTTACAATGTAATAAAATGTACTAAAGTTTCTCTCTCAATTTGCCCATTGTTTTACTACATATACTATACTACATATACTAATTTTATACAAAATAATATATATGTTTTATAATGCTATGATAATTTATGAAATGGAATACATATATAAATATCTGTATTTCAAAGATGCAAGTCCCCTATAAACTTAAGAGATTTTATACACGATGATTTATATAAACACACAAATAAATTTAACTTAATTATATCATTAGAAATTGTAAAGTTAGTATTAACGTATATTTTAAAACATAATTTCAAAGAAAGGTTTTATTGATAAGCCTTTAATTAACTTTTCACGCTATCCAGAATTATGAATAACCTATCTTTAATAGATTTAATGAGAAGAGATGGATTAAAATAATAAAATTATGAAAGCCAACCCTTAAACAAGTAATGACTTTAATTTTATGTTTTCCGTGGATTTCTATGTGCTAATGGAAATTTAGTTGTGAATTAAAGGTTTTAAATTAAATGCTATACATTAAATATATATAATGTTCTAATCGTAGGATTCTTTATCCTACCATTATGACATAAAAAAATTTATTGAGGTTTAGTATATATATTAAAAATAAAAATAGTACATTCTTTAAATTATTTTACTTTAACTATTTTTCAACAAAGTGTCTATTTAAATAGCTCTTAGGTTTAATTCAAGGAATTAATTTTTGTTTTCTGGAATAGCTATTATACAAATGGGATATAATTGAGGTAATTATAATGAAGATGAGATATAGCCTCTTTACGTTGAGGGATAGATTAAACTACTAGGAAAACTACATTGAGTAAACATTGCCGGAATAGAAAAATAAGTTGGGAGTCTAAGGAATAAGAGAGAATAGAGTGTTTTTGCAGTTTAAATAAAAAAAACTGTCAAAATAAAAAAAATATTCATCCGGTAGAAACATATAATTTAATTTTCCTCACCTGGGGATAGCAACAGTTCTTGGAAGGGTCTTCTAGAATTTAAAGACAAAACTTTTTCTTCATTTAAAAGGTTTATCATAAAATACTAACATGCTCATGATACTTATTCAAGAACTGTTTATTTTAACATGTGAAGATAGTTAAATTCTATATTTCTACTGAAGGAATTTTTTTTGCACCCCCCCCCCCCCCAAAAAAAAGTGTTTCCGTAAAAACTGCAAAAACACGACTGTTTCTTCGTCCCATCACAAGTAGATCAGACATGGCGATTTTAACGTTTAATCATTGATGTGGGTGAGAATTAAAGGGGTATAAATTAAGTATAGTAAGAAAATCATCACCGACCTTTTTTTTATAAAAATAATATGCCAGAAATTTAGGATTGCTAAAACTAAACACCAACATGTTTAGGTCAGATTTACAATGAATCCAACTCTGACGATATTTTAATTTCTTTTATTATGAACTCTCCTTGTCATCATAATTAGCTACCAACCATATTAGATACATTATTATGATGTGTAAGTAAATTATTTAGTCAGAATCTAATTCCAATGTGTTCTGATAAAACATATAAGAAAACCGGTAAGGGACAATGCCTTCAAAATAACTATGTATAATCTAACTAGATAGCTGTTGCCCGCGGCTTTGCTCGCGTGGAAGTTGATTATATACAAATACGAAAATATACATATGTATTTACAGATTAATTTAAAATATTACGTTACGTTGATGACCATAACTTGACCTCAGATCAAAAATAATGCAAGTCCGATACAAACTTTCACCCCCTTTTTCATCCCTTATTAAATAAAATTTCCAAATTCCTGAAACACGTATTTATTTGTTTTACGTCAATAACCGAAATACAAAATTTTATTTATGTAACTTTCAAAATGACGGACTTTCATATATATTATCATACATATTATCATCCCCTATTTTGACCCCTTTGGGGTGGAATTTTCTAGAATCCTTTCTTAGTGGGTGCCTACATAACAAAATGAATATACAGTCCGAATTTCATGCTTGTAGCCTTGATAGTTTGCGCTCGGTGATGATGAATCAGTCAGTCAGTAAGTCAGGACATGTTATTTTATAAGTATAGATCTAATATGGAGTAAACTTATTGAAGTGTTTGGGTTTGAACTATATTTGGTGGGAACCACTCTTTGGAGAAGTAAAAACTAAAGTTTTCATCAGCTAACCCTGAGTGTGGCAAAATGACCCCTAAAACTCGAGACCACTAGGTGTGCTCAAAAATGCTTTTGGAAGATACTATAATACTATTTTAATAATGACATTACCTACAAAAATGGTAAATAAAAGTCCATTCAAGAAGTGGAGAAATACATATAATACAACATTGAACAATCTAAATAAAATGAATCAATGAATGAATTAATTCTACTGGCCGGAACTACAATTAAAAAAATATAGTTATTACAACGTTCTTGTGGGTTATTATTATGTCAATATTTCCACATTCCAATTCTACTAATGGGCGTCCGGGTGGATACATTACTAGTATTAAAACTGAGATAATAATAATAGTATACAAATATAAATACAAGAATCAAAGAGCCAAAGCTATTATTTATGCTTTAAAGTGAGAACTACTCCATATAGATATCATATTTTGAAAAAAATACATATAATGTATTTTTGAACTAAATTTCATAAGTATAATACAGGAAAGTTAAATTCAAAGTTACAATTTATTATTTGTTATGCCATATGTGTAAAAATAATAATAAAAAATTGTTTGACTGATGTAAAATAATTTACACTTTTTATCAGGTGAGTTAATCACTTTAAGTAAAATACGGATTGCCTGAAGAGTTGAAAATATATAATAGGCTTAGTAGATTTTTCTGCTAAATTTTTTAAAGGTTCTCATGGGTTTTGGAGATTGGTTTTTACAATGAAAAAATATATTATAGCCATGATTATTCCTTCTAAGATATTTGTTGAACATTTTTTCTTCGTTCCAGTCAACATTTTAAATTTCACTCAATTTAACATGTGGAGTAGGCCCTAAAGCTTCTAGATTAATTTAGATATATTTAAATTCTATTTGATATAAAAAGTACATAGTTCTTAATATTTTTGATGTGAATGAGCAAATATATCATCCTGAAAGTATTCAAACGCCAATAAGAAAATTCTAATTTTATTCAAACATTATTTCGAATATCTTCTCCTAGGACTAAATTTAAAAAACGTTCTTTTCTCCAAGTCCAAGTAAAATAATATTACATCATAACAAAGGTAAAAGGCTTGACCATGAGCTAAGGATATATATAAAATAAAATTTAATGTAATAATATAAAAGTTAAAAATATATAGAAATGAATATGAAATATATTAAAGAGTTAGTTGAAATCTTCACTTCCATTTATCAAAATTGAAAATCACACTAGCTTTGAAAATTGCGCTAGCTTAGAAGTAAATAAATCTTATTTTCCCAAGAGCCTCTGCGCAGACTTCCGCTTTATGTGGGGATCAACTCTGTCCAAATGAATATTCTATGTGTGGAGTCACTTTGTCCAAATAAATATTTCACATATTTTATTTTAATTCCGAACGAGACTCGCTCTTCACTTGTTATCATCTGATTATACCTTGAGTACCTATGACCGTTCATGAAAATGAACAAGAAGAACTCAACAGACGTCTTCAAAGGATAAATATATTTAATAAAAAGGTTTAGTGTTCTCCCGTATTTGAAAATTCATTATTATTTTAATTTAAACATTATTGAGAATCTTCCTTCCGTATATTGTGAATGAACATTAAATGTGTCTGACCTGAACCACAACTTATCTTGTTGTGTCAGGACGAACTTCGAAGTATATTTTAACTCACAAAAATAATAAATTAATGTAAAACACTTTTAAAAATTAGAAAAAACAAATGGAAAGTTATAGTTTGTGTGGCAAATTACATCAGAATATGATAATAAGGGCTTGAATTTTGATGCCATGTTATAATTTTTTTTTATTTCACAGACAATGCTCCCATGTACTCGTAATACATCCATTATATTCATGATCACCGGATATAAAAACAATTTTTTTTAATATGTTTTAATATTTTGTTTATTTTTTGTCATTTTTGATTTGAAGTAATAATATTTTCCTGATTTGCGTATTTTGTGTATCATTTATTAGCATTTTTATTCAGTTTTTAAGTATTTTTGAATAATTTATAGGCATTCTTGAATAGGTTTCGGGCATTTACGTCGAATAAGTACGATTTTTAAATGCATTTATACTAAAACTTTGTTTAAAAAGGTATTTGCCGGAATGGGAAGACAATGTAGGCCATGAATTTTGTATCCACTATTCTTGAATGGCTGAAAATTACACCTTCCTAGGGAGAGACTGTAATATTAAGCTAGAAAGTGTTACGTTGGGAGGTGAAGCATATATTTACATATAAATGTTATATTCAGAAGAATAAAGAGTTTAGTTCCTAAAGGCTTTTTTTTGTATGGATATTCTTTAGTTTCCATTGGTATGAAGTGAGTGTTTGGGTTTGGTCGTGTGCATTCATTAAGAGATTCTCTTTAAATACTTAGATTTTTTTTTTTTTAGATTTGGAGTCATATTTTAAAATTTCTAGATCATTTTTGGTTCTTCTTAAGTCAAAAAAGTACGGACCCCGAACTGATAACGTAGCTTTTGACTTTATAGTCTGAGTTATATAAAAAAAGAAAGATCTTTTTAATGAAAGCATTAAAAAGTAATGAAATTATCTGAATATTTTTGTGAGTAAGAGAGGGAAAAAAGAAACACTATAGAGATATTATATTGGCCCCTTGTATGCTACAATAGGGTACGTTAATTGAGAAATACCTTGCTTTATAGCCTGATGTCAACTCCATCATTCAGCGTAGAGGAGATAAGAGAGGCCCGTGTGGTGGCTGTGGGGCCGGGATTACGTGCTCCATCGGAGCAATTAAAAATATACGTTAAATCTGCCGTAGCTTTGATCATGGATTAACGGGCCGTAGTTTTAGGGAAAGAGGAGAGGAGGGGTGAGTTGTACGGGCAAAGTAGACCAAGTACAACGGTGAGGTATAGCCCGTTTAATTTAAAGGGAGTTGCTAGACACAGAGAGTCCATTAAACAATATTTAAGCTACACTTAGTTTACCCTGAAATGTAGAAAGCTTACCTTTACAGACTACATATTTTTGCGGGTTATATGATATTGTGATTAGTCAAGGTGAGTTTGATACTATTCTAGAATTTGTAGTACACATTCCATTCATCCCAAAGGGTGTTTTATTTATCACCTCGTCTTAGTACCTGTTCATGTTATACGCATATGTGATAGTTACTCTAATGTTCTACAGATTTATTAATTTTTGATTCCTGGGTTACATCATTCGTAGACCTGTTTGAGCGGAAATTTATCCTATAATAACTTGCATACAGTTGCTCAAGGGACGCCCGAATGTACTAATCGTACGCTCTTACCTTGGAGTCTCTTTTCATGTACTGATGATATGAGGTGATATTAAATATGAGGGTGTGGAGCTGGTAGGAACGATTAACCTTACTTAATACTAAATAACTTAAACTTGGAGAGCATTAGTAAAGTTCCCATTTCTTGTAAATATAAATATGATACAAGCTGGAATCAAATTAAGGACCATTTTAGATTCTTAGCTAGTTGTGCTGACCCTATATCACGGGGCAGGCTATTAATTAGAGATGAGAATGTAATAATTTTAATCTACCCGCATTTGAGTGGATGGAGAGCGGAAAACCATTTAGGAATAACCATCCTCAGTCCATCCGACCAGGATTTGAACCCCAAACTTCTTGCCACCAGTATATCAGTCTATCTAAAGAATGACGCCCTAGACCTTTCGATCACTGAATCCCCTAAAGGTGGCCTTCTTAAATTTACAGACTATATTATGACACTATCTTATAGCTATATTATAGTGGAATAATGCAAGGTAAGCTCTTTACATTACAGGATATACGAAGGGAACCTTTATTCAGAGGGACAATGCAGAGGAAAAAGAAATGTTCATGAAAGTCTCAGTAAACGTCTACCTTTCCACGCCTCTCAACCCTTGAGAGCTTCAACGCCTTTCGCTTTGTGGAATACCGCCAGTAAAGATAGAGCAAACTGAAGTTCACTACACTGTATATCACTGCTAAGGAAACTGCAAGTCTCAGGATTAAGCTCTTTATCTTCGCTCTCATTCAGCTAAATTTTAACAATTCTTCTCATTTCCAGTTATGTTAGAAGGAGGTTTGCTGAGGTGAGGTACTGGCAGTATTGACGGTCAAACATTAAACAATTCGATGGGGTTTTTTTAAAGGAAGGCTGACCACACGAAAACGTGAGAATGGCAATGCTGTTTCCCAATAGTAGACATACAGTTTCCTCAGCGATGATATTCACTGTAGGTACTGGAGGATTTTGGGATTTCATTTTTTATCATTTCATTTCTTTCGCCGGCAAAACGGCTAGGATGAGACTGGCACCTCTTTTTTATTTGCATCCGAAATTTAATCTTCGTCCGGACTGTTCGTATTTAAAACATTAATGTTTAAATGACATGTAGAAGAAAAGTACACAAATTTGCATAGAGCGATAGTATAAAACCATTAAGAAAACAAATTTGATGCCTTTACACGAGTGTTTTTGATGACAATATTGGCCATCAGTACTTACCAAAGTTTAACGAGATGATAAATTTAAAATTCAATAACTTCATAATCATTCGTCTAAATAAGGAGGGGTCACCATTTCAATTAAATTAGTTGAAAAATTACACCTAGAAACGGGAATTGAACCTTGGACATTTGGCTTATTGCACCAATAGCCTACCACTGAGCTGATCAGGATCCATTGCTTGCTCAAGATTAATTTTCCTCATAGTTTAAGGCTGCGTCTATGGAGATTATTGGTGCAATAATTCAAGCGTCCTGGGTTCAATTCCCCTAACCAGGTGTCATTTTTCAACTTATTTGAATTAATTTAAATATATGATCCCTTCCATATGGACAGTGGTGTGGTTACGATTATTTACTACATCTGCGTTGATATGTTTTGTTACTATAGTAATTTGTGTAAATCTATTAGGATTATATTTTAGGGTGAGTTTTTCTAAAATATCAATAAAACTATAACATGATTTCAAAAATAAGGGGTTGTACCCTTGCCTCAATCCTTTACCCTACCCCTAGTTAATGTTGCAAAAAATACAAAATTATTCCAATACATTATCTCTATATCTTCATAAGCTTTTAGTGGAAGGTTCATTGTGCTGACGATATAACACCATCTATCGCAAATGTTAGCACAACCATCGCTGACGGTGGCAACTGCTTGGTCAGTTTAGATCGATCACTTACTCAAGTCATGGATTTATTATTTATTTGATCCTTAAGCACCGCGTCTTACTACACGTTAGGGTTATACGCTTGTGTACTAATTACGCTGAGGTTTAAGCATTACTACTGTTAATTTAGAGGAAATGCACCACATTTAAGTAGAGGGAGAGAGGAAAACGATTTTTTCAGTACACCTGAATGAGATTCAAACCTAAATCTCCCCGTCATCGGCAGTCTAGTATACTTCGAGATTATCGCTTTAGAGTATGCGATCACCAAGAGGGTAATTATTTTTTTCAAGTATTAAAAAATAACATTTTGTTGGAATACACTTCTAGGCCATTGCATCATAGATGAAAGCCTAGGTTTCCCTTATGTATGAGCCGGCCCTTGTTGCATCATTTTGTATTTACTGTTGCAAAGCTATAGTTTAGAAATCATCCATTTGCGACGTGTGGTAAACTTCTCATGGTGGTGTTATCGAAATTCCCCGCAATTGAATGTTCACTCAGGGATTTGAGGTGTGCGTCAGCTCAATAATGTATGGACTTACGGGCCCAGCTTTCCCTTTGTTATTGATTATTCGTCTCGCGTCTAAAAGTCTATGCCGTGGATTACGTAATGGATGTATGTGAAGCACTATGATGGAAAATATAAATAATAGGTGTTTGATTAATATTATCACATCATTTATAAGGATAAAATAAACTTATATATATTAATCCCAGCTCTGGAATTACTCACGCGTACGTCAGAAAGGATTTGTCGTCAATCATTCGAAAAATAACTTTATAACAAATTTACTTTAGCTTTTTTCACTCCCATAATACACAGAATTAAATATTATAGTCATGACAAATTTATATTTTAATTTAAATTATTGTTATTTTGACTACAACTACATCACACTCATGTTGAAATGAACTTTCAGAAAATATAAACAATCTTTTTTTTGGTGGTAAAATTAAACTATTATTATTATTATTATTTATTATTATTATATTATCGCCGTGTCTTACTAACCGTTCGGGTTGTACACACTTACGCTGTGTAATGGTAGGGTGATTGTGAGATGAAGTGGAGGACTAAGCTTAACGTGGAATCCGAACCACGGTGGAGGCCTGCCATTCCCCATATTCACAAGTTGTGATTAATATACGTCTTGTCAGAGGTGAAGGAAGGGTTTGTTAATAAGATAAATCTGTGCCGGGACCGAGGATTGAACTCCGGACCCCAGCACAGATGTCCAACACCTTATCCCTAGACCTAGTTAACAATAAAGAAAGCTTTACTACTAGTATTATTTGATACGTGTTGATAGAATATATAAAAAAGTGTTAGTTACAGATCACATGACTTTAATTACCTACATACTCCATAGATTGTAAACTCTAAAGTTCATTTCCACACTACAAAAGTACGTCATATATTCCTATATTGAGCTAGTTCCATCAGTCTAACTCATTACACCTATCTCTGTTTTGAGCTAGTTCTATCCAATCCAGCTCATTTTACCCTATGCCTGCATTGAGCTAGTTCTATCCAGCTACCATAACTTACCGTTGAGCTATCTATCAAGTCCAACTCTAACGTATCCATTGTACGTCCATTATAATGTTATCCTCCCATTTGCATCACATGCTTTAAATATAAATTTACAAAAATAGTTTTGGTAACTTTTATAACTGTCCAAAAATTTCCTTCTATATAATAATATTGAGGTTATATAGAGTGAATGATAATATTATCGTGAACAATATGTTAATAGATTATTGTTTGTAAGTCACATAATCTGTACTTTGTGAAAAAATAATATGATTTATTTAAAATAATTTAGTGAGAATTGATATTTTTAAAATACCTACTAAATTGTAAAAAATAGCAGAATCTAAACATATATTCCACATAAGGATGAAAAATAAAATCAAAGTAAGACAAAAACAGTTCTAGCAATATGAATCCTAATATAAAAGGCCTTAAAGTTTAATTAACATTTTTGCTGAAATCCTTTCCATTTAATTTGTAACCGTTGGCTTTTCAAGTAAACCACCCAATACAATACACAACCTTTAATCTTTTGGCATATAATATATTCTATTAATATTATTTTGGCGTAAATAAATCATATTTATAGTTGTACTTCACTTACTTACTTTACCTAGAAATCAGTGGTATATAAAATTAAAATTAAGTTATTTGAGTAGGCTATTATATTTTAGACTTTTAATACATATTAAATTATATACTCTATAGTGTCAGGCCACAAAGGAGCTATACAGGGCAAGAGGCTATAGCATGTTGGTGAAAATAATGCCAAATTAGTGTAAAAAGAATGTGATATTGTAATTACCATGAAATCTTCAACTTTTAGTCATCATTTTGTAGACCGTAGCAGCTAATTCTTTATTCAAGTAGCTCCTAAATTGTCCTAACGTGGCTGAGTTCCCTCCTTTACACAACCCCTATTCGAAATATAATTCCGAAATCACCAGGTATCAGGTATATGGATTTTTAGTCAGGAACTCTGACTACCAGACTACAATATCTGTTGGTTTAAAAGATAGGATGGATTTACTAATAATAAAATAATGAGTGAGGTCTAAATTTGGATGGAGGTATTTATGATTTGGTTGTGGCCAATTTATTAATTATTTTACCATAAATATGTTGGCAACATTTCAGTTTGGTAGCTTGGGGTCAGAGTATTGTGTGTTAACCAATTATTATTATACTCCAATTAATAAAATGTATTTTGACAATAAGATAAAATAAATATTTATAAATATAATTTAGAATAATTTTATTTTTTAAATTAATGTACTCTTTTTATAGAAATGTATCACCGTAGGGGATAGTTACGATACAACATGCCTTAGTCCAATCTTGGAAACCCTGGCTCAAAGCCTAATATTCAGTTTTTTTAAACGGGTTATTTTCTAGAGTAATTTAAATACTTTTTTAAGGCAATAATTCTAAATGTTCCAAATGTACCAAACTAACCTAGGGTAAGTGAGTTTTAAAAGAAAAAGCCCCCTCAAATATAAAAAAAATCCAGACATGATTTTAATAAACTAACTTATTCTTGGTTGGCATTCAAAGTAAAGATATTCTCTTTAGCCATATAAAGAATAGTCTTGTTGATTTGTTTCAATTAATCACTCTTAAATAATCCTAGGACACAGACCTCTCCTTGTCTGTGACCTAGTCTTTGGTAGGGCTGATAGCCCTCTCCACCTGAAATTAACTTATCACACAAAATTGAAACAAGTAATAGCTGTAGATTGATGGATAAATAAATTTAACTAAGATAAAAATAAAGGGAACTAATAATTTTAATAAATTTTAAAAATACCAAAACAACAAATATATTATTAAATTACCTTCAGTAAAAAGTTACTTCAAAGGAGAAAGAAATGAAAGCTCAATTGTTATAATATATAAATATATTTGTCAGTGGATCATTTAAATTTATTCATAATTATGTAATTAATTTTGCAATTAGTTTTTTGAAGCTCTCAACTTTTATCTCTCCTGGAACAAATTATGTATATCCTTTTACCTTATTCTGGCAACATCATCCGCTATCTGATTCATGTACGGCTCCCTCTTGAATTTATACCTTCCACATCTCCTTCTATAATTATCTTCTTCAAACTGTCTCAGTATATGGCCTACCATGTTATCTTTTCTTTGCTCTGTACCTTTCCAAAGTTTGCTTTCTTATCTTTTCTTTTTATTTGATTTAAAAGCATCTCCAGCCATGATATTTTCAACATTCTTATCAACACCAAGTTTCAAATACTTCTAATAGTTTTATTTCAATTGGACCAATGGTCCAAGTCTCGCATCCATTAAGTGCAACGCCCCAGATATATTTAATATCATTCTAATAATATCGTTTTGATATTCCGTTGGCGTTTCTTGTCTAAAGGTTAGTTTTGTAAGCAATGAACGTATCTTGGTAGTTTCAGCGTTGTTCTGAAAAACTGGTTAATGGTGGACCTTTCTCTCTTCCAGCTAATCTAAAACTTTAAAATACGCTTTTCTTACCTTCCTCGAAGGTGGCAACCCATGTCTGTCTTTCTAGGGGCTCACAGGAAATTAAAACGATGTCATTCAACTGATTCTCTTTTGGTCTGGTAGATCTCTTAAAAGAGGAAGTTTACTCCAACTTCAAAGAACCTCATAGTCAGATGATTCAGAAACCTGTTAGTAAAGAAAGTAGCTTTTTATTATTCGTATTATTATTAAGTTCAAACGAATTAATAAAAATAAGTGATAAGGATTAATAGTGTAGTATAATTTATGACACCTTAACTCAATCATTGGCATTTCTCTCTACTGAAATAAGGGTCCCGGGTTCGATTCCTATATTGCCAAAATATTTATCAAAGGTAAAATTTGGGTGTCCTCTGTCACATGATAAATAAACGGCTGGAGTCTGGGTGTTGTGTCTGTTCTAAATTTAAGTTAGTGTATAGTTCGTGTGCTGATATAATGAGTTGGTTCAGAAAGTTCACGTTAAATGTCTCTAATAATTAAAAAAAATTGCAGTTTAAAGGAATTTCACCAAAACTAGCATGGATAGATATGCGTGAAATCACAAATTTATATCACAAATACACTGCACACAGCAGCGATTTGAACCTAGACTTCTTTATCATCAGACTTATGGCGAGACTGATCTTGATTTATGTTAATAGTACAAGATAAATAGATCATAAATTTCTAGCAGTCAAACTAATGTATTTGTGGGGTAACGGAACTGCTCAAACATGGCGGATTAATATAAATTATAGCAATAAACTTAACTATTTCTCTTAATATTATTTTACAATCCCTCTTATAATATTTCTATCCCTTGATTAAAAAATATCAATAATATTAAAACAAAAAGTTTATTCAACCAATAGGCCTATATGCTAGAATTTAATATTTAAATATCATAACTGAGATTTATTTATTTTGAAATATTATACTGTTGATTATTATTGATTTAAGGATTGGAACATCGATAATTCAATTAATTGATATTTTCATAAAGTAAATTGATTGGTAATATTGTACGTATTATATTGATACTATAATTTCTGTAATATGGTGATATTAAATTATTTACATATGTGTTGAGAGCACTTTACTACTCAAGATGAACAAAACAATTCAAAACTGCACTTGATAGTAAAAAATTCTAAATTACACAATTTAATAGTTTGAGCTGGCAAGTTGTGACGTAAGACTTAAATTCTAAGAAACCATATGAGATGTTATCAATATTAATTAAATTCACAGGAGAGATTATGTACAACCTTCCTCAATCCCCTTGGTGGTTAATAAATTAATTTCTCTTCAATTAATAAATTACTTTCCATAATTATGGTCAAAACTGGTTAAAGGCTACTTCAACTATACCAATATTAGTTTAATAGTAAATGGTAAATTGATATCTCACTTTCTTTTTATTAAAATAGATATATTTACCAAAAACAAGTAAGATTTGTGAAGTAAAATAATATAATTGTTACAAAATTACTTCAACAAGAGCATTCATAAAATAAGAATTTATACTGTTATAAAAACACTGAGAAAAGAGGAATATACTCACCAAGAATCATCATAATCAATTTCACATTTTCAAAGACGTGCACGAAAAAAAAAATATACTATTTATTTGACTATAGCTCAAAAACCAATGGTTTAGTAAAAACAAAGTTTAAAAAAGTGTTTATTTATTAGTACCTCAACCAATTACAATGATACTTTATGTATTTTAAATAACGTATTTGCTGAAATTTTATCAAAATTAGCTATTTTCATATGTTACACGTGATACCAACCGTGGCTAGGAGTTTTAAATATTATAATATATTAATTTATTTGTGAATGAGATGAATGGACATAATTTTTAATATTTCAACGTCACAACTGTACAATAGTACTGTGTTTTTCAAGACCAGTCAGTGTGTAAATCGAGTCACACAATTTAAAACTTCAAAACACCACAGCACTCAAATGGGAGGTGAATGAAAAAAGAATAAATATTTCTAGCCTTAATGGTAATCTGTATATTCTTTATATCAATTTTCCAAGTTTCCTGAGCTAAAATGGCCCATCGAACAACATAAAATCAACGAGTGCAGGCAGTTCAGCTTCATTATAAAAACACTAACAATGGAATAGCAACCCCTCGTTTGTTAGCAAAATAATTTGGTATACGACAAGTGTAGACTCGTAAAATAACAAACCTTATGAGAAAATTTGAAACAGGAAATGTATTTAGCGCCTAAGCTGGAATACCACATTCAACAATAGGTGAATAAAAGTCTGGCGAATTGCACGAATCGTTGGTGCACAGTCCACAGCAATCTAATAAACTTTTCTCTCAAGAGCTCAGTATCAGTGATAGAAGTGTTCTTAGGTTTATTAATCAGATGCATATGAAACCGTACATACATCGTATATTAGAGTCCTTGCATGATGTAAACTCATATAGGAGGGTAGAGTTAAGTGAAATTTGTTTGTATCTCTCTAATGAATATGTAGCATGTAAAACCTGCTGTTTAACATGTACAATGAAAGTGACATAAATATAATTAACACAATGAATACAAGATCAAATATGTTCTAATAATATGTGGCAGATATTAGCTCACGGTGGATTTATGTTCCTGTGAAACGCCTAAGCTCCAGGAAATCTTCCGCAGCTGACAATGCTGGGACCATCAGCTAAACGACATCTTACTCACAGGCCTTGCTTCGAAGAAATGGCAAATATGTTTTTCTCTGGGTACCACACCATCAACGAGTGCTAGTGGTCATTCAGCTCAATTCCTCAACTAACCTTCTTCCTTCCCTAAGATGTCCAAATGCTAACCTTCCCTGAGTTCGTCAGTTCTGTTACTATATAACAGTCATTCCTAGCTTCACATTTTGTATTCTATTTTATCATTTCAAGAGAGGAAGAACTAGGACGTGACTCTACATCGCCGAAGAAACTATTGGTGATTACGATGTGTCAGGCATCGGTCTTTCCACCTCGTCGAAGATGAAGCCTCATCTGGGACTTGAAGCATTTCAAATATAGAATCTGGTTTAGATTCGTAGCACGTCTATAACTTTGTCCATCAAATATAGTTTTTTTGTCAGAATATCTGACTTTATTTACTTTGTCCATTAGACATATTTTTTTGGTGTCTTAATGTCTTACTTAATTTTCTATGCCCATAAGGCTTAGTTTTGAACGGCTTAGTTTTGAACGTTAGTCTTATCGCTCTTTTCCTATGTCCATAAGACATAGTTGTTTGTCAAAGTTACGACATGTTTTCCTATGCCCATATAGCATAGCTTAGAATGAAGATCCTTATGCTCTATTTGTCTAGGTCCATACAAATTTATTTACTATGTCATAGTGCCTGACTATCTTTTATAATTACGTAAAACATAGTCTTAGATATTAGGGAATAATAATGACTCCCAAAAGGTTTGACCATGTTTAGGATATTTTTATGGTGAAAATTAAGTTATCTTGCGTTCTATTCAATGGCATACTTAGGTCAGTGACAGATAGCTGTCATTATTATTTCTTTTTTTGTGTATCTGTTTATGGTGCGCAGCCTGTGGGAGCAGTACTTATTTGTATTAGTGGCTCACGGGTATAGTTCTTTGTCTCTGGCCCTTTAATGTGCCTTTTTTATTAAATAAACAATGATTGTTTGTACCATTTATTGTGTGCCCAAGTTAGAGTGGAAATATAAATCTACTATTAAATGTCCAGGCAGTACTTATTAGGAATTGACCGGCCATAGTAATTTACCTCATAGATGATTTTTAGCTCACTATTTAATATTGAAATATGATAGCTCCTCTTCTAGAGTTTTTTTTGTATCTCTCACTGATCACAGGCGGTCGCGGAGACAGGAAGGCGAAGAGTACCGGGCAGAGTTACCCGGCGACCAACTAGTAAACTAGGGGTAGTAAGATATGGACAATTAGTTAAGTGTATGTATCCATTTTCTTTAAATATAATGTAAACAAGACAAGTAACAGTAGAAGGAAAAATTGTATTGTATAAAGAGAATAAAGCTCCATTTTTAATAATAGGTGATGGGGCATGTAAATAAGGATAAAAAAATCTCTCACGGGAGTTAGCTCAAGCTAGCTAGCTTATATAACTTCCTTCATTGTAACTCTATAAAATTAGGATTCAATATCCCCTGTATTCATGCACTATAGATTCACTATTATTCTTGGATAGTCCTTTAAGGTCTTAGTCTGGTATTATCTAAGATAGATTGTCTTTATACATTGTGGCTTAACCTTAATTTAATATTTGTTGCTTATTTTTAACTGGCACTATGTATAGACAGATGCTCCTTCGTTTTAGAATGAGCATTTATCCTTATTTATTGAGTTACTAAACTAAATTATGTGTTCAATCCTACTTCCATTTGTTCCTAGTCAGCAAGGATCTTATTTATATTCCTGCCTATCAGGACGTATATGAATATGATAACTGAATAAAGTTATCTTTAATAACAACGGACTGTTTGATCTTATATCTATTTAAAACATAGGTAGTTCTGTAATTCTAGTTTCTTGTCTACATTTAAATACACTGATTTGTTATACTTGTATATTTCTATTATGTCTAATCCCTCCTAAACCTTCATGTTATAATTTCGTGATTGTAATCGTCACTAATTCTAACTGATAGGAGAAGCGATGATTCAAAGAATTATTGGTCAAATGAAGCTACGTTTAAATAGAACGGACAAATCAATCTCTACATATGTGTATACTTATATGTATATAGCTATCTAAGAAAAAGATATGAACTTACTTTGAGTAACAGTTTGAGGAGGAATTTCTTTCATGGGTTTAATTGGGTAAATATTCTTTGATAGTCTTGTTAATCAGAACAGTTACTTGAATGTCCTACATACAGGATTCTGGCCTGGGATTGAAAATGAAGTTTATGTGTACTTTCAGCAGGTTGGCACACTACCACATCATGGGTTGCACTTTGGATAGGAATTTCGGTAGGAGGTGGATAGTCAGACGGGAACCTCTAGAGTGGCCAGCATGGACTTATGGTTGGACGGGAGGGGCTGTGAAATGGCCAGTTCTTTTGCAGTTTTAATGCCAACACATTTATGGCTAAGGTAAAATATTACTCCAGTACAAACCAATAGTTTAATATTCTTCACATGGCAATAACAAACTTTGTTAAGTATTTGACTTGCGGAAGATGGCATTTGATGAGAAACTTTTTAAATAGAAAGAAAAAGTTGTCATTAAATTCCAGGACACCCTTGAAAGCTATTTAACAAATTTGAGGTCACCATTTGAAGAAAATTATACTCTATGTTTCTACTGGAGAAATATCTGGTCTATTTTCGTCAAAAAAGTTTTGCCTTAAAAACAGAAAAAAAAATTTTTTTTCTCGCATCCTGTTCAATCCCACTTTAACGTCACCAAACTTCTTATTGTTAGGTGTCCTTAAGGATCCTATGTATAAGGGCAAACCTCAAACTATTCCTGAATTGAAAGAAACAATTCACCGATATTATTGTGGACTTATGCCGTAAAATTACTTAAAGGTGGTTAGTAAGCTTAATACATCTATTGCATACGATGGACAGCATTTCGAGAATTATTCATAAATTATGGGTAAAGGGTGTTACGAAAACAACATATTCGTACAATATGGTTTACTCTATGTGTTTCAAGAAGTATATATATGATACTTTTTAACCTCGTATAAAAGATTTCCATTTAAAACTTATAAGGCATTGTTCTTAACTACTACGACAAACACCATAAAATTATTAGATCTTCCACAGAATTGGAATGAGACTTAAGAATGATATATTTGGAAACTCGTGAAACTGAGACACAACGTTAGTTTCCATATTTTGTAAAAAGATTAGTGTTTTAAAAGTTTTGGGCACTAGTAATAATTCATATTAATTTTACTAAATGCGTCAGTGAATGTTGTATAATATAAAATGTTAATTTCTTATAATTACGCTGTCCATTTTTAAGATAAATATATCAACTCCATTGGGTGGAAAGGAGAAACGCCATCGGTGAAACCGTTGGGTTGGAAAGAGATTATAAAGTTCAATAAGAGATTGTACTGAAATTTAAAGAGTTGAAATACTTGTAAAATGTTTTTTCACTTTACTTTTTAATTCAATTTTCCTCCTCATTACCCCACCAGTGTAAAAATGCGGACAGTATAGACGAATATTGTGCGCACATACACACATACACAATTTAGAGGCTATTTTAATATATATATATATATATATTATCATAAATAAATATATATATATAATCAGTATAAATATATATATTATCAGTAATAAATATATATATTTATCAGTAATAAATATATATATTTATCAGTAAAAAATATATATATTTATCAGTAATATATATATATTTATCAGTAAATAATATTATATATATTATTATTTATAAATTTAATATAATATATATATATTTATCAGTAATAAATAAAGGCTAGTTTTACCAATCGTGTTTTTAATATTAATCAATTTAAAACGCCATAAAAACATATTAATACATTATATTTTGAAGATATGCCTTTTTGTAAATAAGATGGAACTTACTTTTTTAAGGTACACTGGACATTTCTTATTTGTATAGGACGAGTTTTTTTAATAATAAAGTTGATAGCACACAATCGGAATTTCTTGTAAATTTATGTTTATCTCTTCAAAGGTAATGAATATTCAAGAACCAATTACAAAACACCGGGTGGCAATTGCGTTCTGCATTCTCTACTTTCAAGTGCTAACTTTACTTTAAAATACAAGCAAAATTTACGCTAGAAATATTAAATTTGCTTAATTACATTTAGTTAGTGTTTTGGGATAAATAATCTATATGTTTAGTTTTTTAAATACTTAATTATTAGCTCAAATAAATGGTAATCATAAATAAATAATAAAAATGGAAAAAAAATTATCCTCAATAATTTTTAAACAATTCAAAAAAGTTTGTCCAAATCAAGTATTAAAATAAAATAAAAGCAATTTACTCCCTTTAAAATCCTGTATAAAATCTGTCTTTTTTGCCTAAGTAGTAGTCATAATACTGCGTTCGCAAGAGTATTTTACGACATGTAACAGTTTCATGTAAATTTGTGTGGATACCTATCTGGTGGATGTTTTTTACTATTCGTCTAAGCTGTCCACATATTTAATTTAGTTTGATAGAGAAGAAGAAAATAAAATCTATAAAAAGTATAGAAATATGTTCGTGAAAGAAAGGGTAGAAAACGAGAAGTAAAAAAAATCACGATATACCAAAAACCCCAACCTCTCCACCAACATCAAACAGAAAATAAGAGACTGCCGTCATTGTCCTCATGACCATAACCATGGCTGCTACCATAATTAACGGTTAAACAAACATAGTGTAGAGGAGTTTGGGAATTTCATCCTCCTACCTCTGTTTTATCCAGCTAGCCACCAGAACAAAGACAACAGCTCCCAAATGTCGAAGCGTCAGCAAGTAGCCTCCATAAGTGCTGTGTCATCACTTACCTTCTACCACCCCCCCCCCCCCTATGTTTCCTAAATCCCCAGTTGACCACTTTCTTACTCATGTTATCAGGTCAACCTCCCCTTGAAGATGCTATGAATATTCAAGTAGCAATCACCCGTTATTTGCCAAATAAATCATGCTTTAGGTAACTCTACGTTAGGTATTTGCTTCACCACCAGACATGAAATCAGGACCAAATATACTACAGCAAGCCAATACATTAATTTTAAGGAAATTTAAAGTTGTTTTTGTTTCACGTGTATGCTATCAATTTGAATTAAATAGCGACCACTCACATGGCTTGTAATTAAAATTTTAACTCCATTTGATTGATGTATTAACTTGTAAAGGAAATGTTTGTGAATAAAACTACTTTTTTACTAAAAATTATTGTAAAATTAATTTTATCTTACAAATAGTCAATTAGTCAATAAATGATAACCCAATATAAAATTTATTGTATCTGAGTGAAAATGTACGATATTTTAACAACTATTATAATCATTAATATTCTGTTTGCTTATGAGAAATCTTATAATTCATTCGAGTTATTTAAGATAAATTAAGGTAGGCTAGTTAACTACATAATAGTGTGTATAATAGTCTGGCTTTTATGAAATTCAAAATATTAAGGGTTTAAAAAGGGGGTTGAATGGTTTCAAAATTCACTGATTGTTCTTTTGAAACCGTAGACTCAGAGCATTAAAATTTAAAATGAAGGTTTCTATCTAGAAATGAGTGAGGAATTTCTTGGGGTTATTTCAAATTTCATCCATCCTGTAAGGGGTGGAGTGGAGGATAGGATAGGGGTGGGAAATCTAATGTCATCTGATATTGATGAAATAGGTTATATGGAGTATTACGGGTTGCAAATAACGAATACTATATTAATTTTTATATGACACCCGAACGATGGGTCCCAAGAGGAGATGTGTTAAAAGAAGTTGGGGGTTGTTCGAAAATTTCAAAATTAATATAAATATCTATTTATAAATGTAGTGGGAATTTAAATTGAGCAAGTAACAAAAAGACATATTACAATATTTAAAAACTTTCTAATTTTTGAGTGGGAGCTTGGAAATAGGGATGGAGGGATATGTAAAAAAAAATTTTAAGGTGTGTTGTAGAAGGCTTACACTTGGCAAGCAGTTAAAATAGACCCCTAAAAATAATGAAATAAATCTTAAAATTTGAACCCTTTAAATGTCAGTGGAATTTGATTTCAGTGGGAAAGAGAAAGGATGGTCAGCATTTTCAAAAGTAATACATTCAACTAATTCTCTGTTTGGCAGAGAACTGAAATTCGTTATCAGGTATAGTAAGTAAACTACAATAACTAATGATCCATGAAAATACTAATTTAGATGGATTTCAATATATAATAAAAAATACTGTAGATCATTATTATATATATTTAATAATATATATTAATAGATAATAATATAAAATTTTCGTAAAATAAATTTAATGTATTTACAGAATAAAGTATATAAAAAGTATCAGTAATAATAAAATAATTCTCTGTTTATATAAAAAATTTCCCGGCATTATAAGACACTTTAAATTTATCAGTAATAAATATATATTTATCAGTAATATATATATATATTTATCAGTAATACAAATAACTAATAAATTCTGAAAATATAAGTTTAGGATGGGATTCAAATACATAATAAGAAAAGGGTATTGTAGATTCATTTTATTGGTGGTTTTATAATTTATTTTGGAAGGTAGATAGAGGTATAACTAAAACTTACCAAAAATTCTTAAAATATCAAATTTCTAATTGGTAGTTAGAGAAATGGAAGATGTATAGGTAAAAAATGTCACAACTAATAGATAAACACTAATTCTCGGTTTAATATAAAACTGGAATTTGCCCAGGCATTATAAGGACCACTTTAAACAAGCGACTGAGCATTTTAAATATCAAAATTGAATTTCCAAAGGTATGAAGAAAGTGAGGTGGGGAAGTGCTTTGAAGCGGGTTTAAGTGTTAATAAAAAAAGTTGGCAATTAGAAAATTTAAATTTTTCAGAAATGTATATGGATCACTTTATATAATATCAAACATTTTAAATATTTGCTATTTCTAAGGATGCTGGTGAAATGGTGTGTTTACATATGTTAAAATCTAAAACAATAAACTACTTCTCAAAGTGTTAACTGATTGACATTTTACATGTGGCTATAAAAACCACCTAAAACATTATAAAGGACCGAACTTTTAATTTCAAAATAATACATGAGCAGAAAATATGAGAGGGCAAGTCCTTTCAAAATTCCCTTTGCTTATATTTGAACACTTTTTGGGAAGGTAAAAAATTAAAATTCATTATGTACCTTTACGGGTAGCTGAATGACATCTCAACATATGGGATTCCAAAATTGAATTTCAGTAAATGGAAGCGCGAAAGTGTATACAGCTAATGTATAACATATTTTCTATGTGGTTAACTATAAATTATGAAGTTGAAACTAAACAGGCACGTAAATTAACTTTTAATATAACCAAATAATTCTAGAAATTTAAAATGGTGATTTTCTAAACTCTAGAGAAGGAAAGGAGATGATAAATGACATATTTTCAAAATAATTACTAATTTTTTTTATTTCTACAGAAGAAAATTATATTCGCCAAATTGTTATCAGGATCACACTAAATATACATAAAAGTATCTAAGTCTGGAATATAAAAATCAGGAGCTAGTAACTAGGGTTGGCAGGTCCTAAAAAGGCTCTAAGCTGAAAGTAAAGATTTTATTGATTATTGAAAAAATTATCTTTATAAGTATATACGCAACATCTAAAAATAAATGAATACTAAAGCTAAAGGTTATTTTAAAGGTGATACGTAAATAAAATCGAATGATAAATAAATTGCCTTATAAGAATAGTTATAAGTATTTAAATAAAAAAACTATAGCAACATAGCTCGCGGAACATGATTCTCTTTTATAGATCATTATGATAAATATATTTCTGTTACATAATCTTTTATTTAATTTATGCTTTTCGGTGACATATGGCGCTCCTTTTTCCAAAATGTTTCTTTAACATTGTACTGTACATTAATTTGTTTCACTTATATTATGATCGTGCTTGGATAAATATTGCACTATTATTGGTTTAAATTCCTTTGTGTACTCAGTTTTTGGACTAGGTACTATTTTATACAGTATTTTTTTAAATTATTAATGACCATAATTGGCTTGTGGTTGCCATTACTCTCTCATGATAGTAAAAGTAGGAACTATAAAAAAGGTGGTTGCTGGATGTTGAATTTCCTAATTTGATGTAGATTTATGCGGCTTAACCCAAACGAAGAAAGGGTCAAATCACTAGCTAGATATTATTTGAAAAAACTGTTAAATCAAAAGGAACCACCTATACTAGTTATTATCTCTATTGATATTGTGATTAATAGTATTATTAATAATATTTATATTTAACATAGTTTTTGTTCTTAGTTATCAGTTTAAGATTATATATAAGGATTTTTACATCGTAATTTTTTTTATTCTAGCACAGCGTTCTTTTTAGGTTATATGCATATGTACTATTATTATTATTATTATTATTATATATTATTATTATTATTATTATTAGCACCGCATCTTACTACCCATTCGGGTTATACGCACTGCATATATACTAATTACGCTAATGAGTTAGGATAGGATTGTCGAATTTATAACAAATATACCAGAATCTTCGTGGAGGGAGAGTGGAAAACCATTTTGGGGGAAAAAACCTTAGTCAAACCTCCCCGGAATTTAAACGCTTATTTATCTATCATCAGCAGTCTAGTCTAGTGTGATTTTGACGCCCTAGACCATGCGGTCACTAAAGCAGGTAAAAATATCATAATTAATTAATAGTAATGCAACCTACTAGTGTATATTATCATTATTTTAAAAATGTAACTTGAATAATTTTTTAATAAGAATAAGTGTAAATATATAGTAATGGTACATATGTTTAAATCACCCTTTGAGTTTAACATCAGCATAACAATACCAGACAGTAACTGGTACACCTACTTCAGTCGTAGTTACCTTTGTGTTTTTTTTATCACTTTTAGAAGTAGTTCAGACCTTTGAAACAGTAAAGCAGCACTTTACTTCAGAGTTCTAGAGCATACACATTTCTTTAATCAAATCTAAAGTTTGGGCCAAGATAAGTCTAAGCGCCTCTAAAGGTGCATTTTTAGTCACAGCAGTATACTGATGCTAAAAGGATAATCTCTTATCACACATAACATATTAAATTTTCTCTATGGATATTTATTTAACTTTCTATAGTGAGCTGTTTGGCTTAACTTAGTATAAATGTTGTATTGGTGATGGAAAAAGTATATATTATAAATATATTATTGCTTGAATTATTTATTAATTAAAAATGTTTTTATCAAAAGTGAAAAAGTAAGTACAAATATTTGAAGAAGTAATCTTTATTATACATATAAAAAGGCAGAGTAAATATGATTTATATGTTTCTATTAAATATAAAAATCACTTACACAATTAAATATTTTCGATGGTAAATATTGAATAGGTTCAATAAATACAAATACGATATTATTTATTCATTATATATATATATAATATTTATTCATATATATATATATATATATATATAATAATATATATATATATATTTATTTATTTATTATTTTACCAAAATTAGCACATACCAAGTTTCTTAACTAAAAAGATATAAAATATTTAACTAGATAAAAATAAAAATTGAAAAACCATAGATGAATAAAAATTAATTATTTACTCGATTTGTTCAGAGTTATGCCACAATTATTAAGCTTAGGTCTTAAAATAGTTACAATAATACTTGACCGATTTAATACTATAACAACATTTTTAATCAAATTGCACATTTTAATATTAATTTATCCCTACATGCTGGTTTAGTAGATAAACAGCTAATTAATTTTCTTTGATGTTATTTTGGTGGGTATTTCTATATAAATAAACTTATCTCATGCAGATACTTCATAAAAATATAATCAAGAAACTTAAAATATAGGTGTATTTTAATCCACACCATTGAATACAAAAGGGCCATCTATATCCATTATAATCATAATTATGTTGTTATATTACTATTTTTTTTTAAGTTTACGTTGGCAAATAGTGCTTTTAAATCTTTGGAAAATATGTGACCAATATCAGCTTTGCGGCATAAAAAATGTATTTATATTTTGATGTATTAATAATTATAATACTCATCTTCTTGTTAGAGTACAATTAATACTGCTTATAAATAAACAATCTGACTTCTTTGTTTATGTGTTATTGGGAATTAGCTAATTTGTATGAATATACACGTATGTATTGGACATACTTTTATAAGGCCTTAGTTAAATCTATTGTTGATACGATAGTCATTATTTAAATATTATTTTTAGTTTAAAAATTTAAATATTATTAATATATATGAATACATTGGTATCTTTTATTTATAAATACTACGAATTGGTGTGCGAATCTTTCTAGCTAGCCTTTGTATCCAGCCCGATCATATTAACTTAATGTTTTTTCATTTGAGAAAAAAATTCTTTGTGCATGGTATTTTATATTATTTAATTAAACCACTATTTCATTTAAAACAAGAGTCATCTCCATTTTCTCTCTGTTTTTTAATTACTTCGGCATTTATTTATACATTTAGTAGAATATTACAGTTTTTTTTTACCTAGCTGCTAAATTTATTAGAACAATTGTAAAAATAATACTTTTGATGAATTGCCATGACATAACATTTGGTAAAGCCTTTTGTGTGTGTTAATTTTTAATTTTAATAAGAAAATATTTTATATTTTAATCCTATTAACTTGTATTCTATACGTAATAAATGGTGGGAAGGACAGAAAGGTCTTTTTTCCTACCAAAACCCTAATATATAGTAGGATAATGGCAGTGAAATAGGCATTTCGGACCACCACTCCTATCATAAACTCGGTTTATTCTAGCAAATGTATATTGTCAAATAAAGCTAAATTTACAAACCTAAAAACTTTTTTGAAAACAAGAATTTCTCTTAATTTGTATTAAATGAATAATTCTTTGTTGTCAATTGCCAAGTTATGTTGAGTGTGTATCTTGAATTTAATTTGATTAGTTAATAACTAATAACTAAATTTGTCGGTGCTAGGACTGGGTATGTAAACTTATTCGTTCTGAACTAGGTTCAAGTTGTTTATATGATTTGTATTTATATGCTGTGAATGTTTGAAAATTTCACCTCAAATAAATCACTAAAATAAATCGTAAAATCTTTTGTCTTACCATTCATACAAATATCACTTGAGCCAAAAGTCAAAGAATTTACAAAAATACCCAATTGGTTTGATTTATAATATTTACAAATGAATACAAATAAAATGTTTATAAAGGAAATATTTTTTGATGTTATTTTTACTCTTATGGCATGTTCCATGTTCTATTTACTAATGGTTTCAACCCTTTTTATTATTTCCAAAATATATTAAGCCATTTAACACTCAAACTAAACAAATAAAAATCCTTTACTTAAATAGTTTGAAAGTAGTTACTTTCTGTTCTTCCTAAGATTGTTTTTATATCATTCTAACTTGATTAAATCTAAAAGCTAAGAGTTTATTATAAAAATATTGATGTTAAAACTGAGTATTTTTTTATGGTATAGAACAGCTTTTTTTCTTAATCTAATAGTAGTTTATATTGTAGTCTCTCTCCTGAATTATTTTCACAGTATAGAGGGGTAAAAACATCCAGCAAATAACCAACCATACTTTCCTTTGATATTAATATAGAAAAAAAGAAAAAGAGAAACAAAGTCAAATAAAGTGGTTCCCATAAGACGGCCTCAATATGAAGTTTTTTTTATGTTGGAAGGGTGACCTTGTTGCGGTAGCCAACAGATGGTGGGGTGTTCCACATTAGAGTTGTGTATTTCGGGGAAGGGGTTGAGCGCCGGGGGGGGGGGGGGGAGTTGAGAGTTGTGGCATAATATGAAGAAACAAGGACTTCAAGGGGAGATAAAGACCAAAGTAGTCAAAGCGAGATGAGTAAAAATGCATTAAATTCGGTTGAGAAAAATATGAGTTTTATGTGTTTAGATGATGCTATAAGTAGGTTCTTAATATTCTACATCTTTGATCTTCGCTTTATAATTTGCTGTATTAGCATTCTTCGAAACACTTTTTATTTATCCACTAAACAAGTCACACATGGATAGTATATTATAAAATACACACATGTCAAGTAGTTTCGGAAGAGAGGAAAACATTAATAAGATCAGTATGTTAAGTATCATTCTGTAACCAACCAAATACATTTTTAGTTTATTTATTTATACCTAATTAATTATTTATCTTAAAAAGTGTGAAGCTTACCTATGATGTATTTAAGAAATATAAGATATATATATATATATATATATAAAAAACTAGGCTTACCGTACGTCCTGGTTTTACTGGCACTGTACCGATTTGAAGGTCTAATCACGGGGTACTGGATGGTTTGTTATTTTGTCCCGGTCATAAGAAAAATGTTAAGAGTATGAAAAATTAACAAAACAATATAGACTATAGAGAAAGCCAAAGCAAGTGCAACTGATAATGTTATCAAACTTAAGAAATTGAAAACAAATCTTGAGGAAAGGCGGGATGCTACCAAAAGGAGAAAAAAAATTTTCAAGGACTTAGAGGAGGCTGGAAACATTATTTTTGATATAGTTATGAAATAATTTACAAATTTTTATGATCGATTTTTGTCTTACATTGAAAATATATGGCCATAAATTAAAAAATCAACACAAAAAATAAATGAAACCTATGGAAATGGTGTAATAAACTTGAGGAAATGGTAGTTGCCAAAGCATTTTGCTATTCAAACTGTGACACTTTCAAAGCTAAGAATTTAATTGTAAAGAAAAGTGTGTTCAACTATTCATTCTCTTCAATGACTAGAACATTTCTGTATCTTACCTCAGCTGAGTTGGTAAGAACATTTTCTGCTCCTGTTGAAAGGGTGTTCTCACTAATGAACAATGTGTGGTCTCAGAAAAGATGAATAATAATGGTATAATCAACAGTGAAATGATTAATGTTCTGCAAATAAATATTTAAATAAGTTTCAATGAGTTTTATGAAAAGTTAAAGAATGAAAAGGCATTTCTAAAAAAGGTTCACACAAGTAGCAAATACAATTGGTCTCAACCAGATAATAATCAGTGTTGTTAGTTGTAGACCTTAATTTTGTTAAATCTCATATTTTTATTCATATTTTTCTCTGTAATACATTCAAGTATAGTTCTATTAGTAAGTATGGCTTCTGTTTTCATCTAAATAAATGATAAAAAATAGCTTTTAAATGGAATTAATTTTCAAAATCTTATAGCCCCATGATATCATAAACATCTTTTGAATTGGTAAGAGATAGGGTGGGGGGGAAACTTCTAACAACATATTTGGGCTAATTTCCACCTTTAGGACAATGTGGCTCTGCATCATAATCATGATTGTATGTATATATAATATATATATATATATATAATATACATATATATATATACATATATGTATATATATATATATATATATATATACACACACACACACACAAGTCCAGGTGCTTTTCTTCTCAATTATACTTTCCTTGTCCCTTCATATATATATATAATATATATATATATATATATATATGTATATATACATATATGTATATATTACATATATATGTATGTATATATGTATGTATGTAAACATATCCATATATATGTATATATATGGATATATATTTGTATTTGTATATGTATATATGTATATATATGTATATGTATATATATGTATACATATATATATGTATACATATATATATATATATATATAGAAAGAAAGGGAGAGAGATTAAGAGGAAATATTTATAGAAAAAACATCCTTAGCGCATCCACATGAGATAATAATCCCAATCTCCCAGTACATTACAAGATAAGACCAAAATTACGAATTAGTATCTATGACCACTGTTGCGCGTAGCACCTAACTATCCAACTCGGTAGCATGGTTGGCTAACGTGCTGGATTCATTTTGAAGTAGACTGCCAAGGATTGGGAGACCAAGGTCAGATTCTCAGTCGGGTGACCTGGGGGTGGTTTTTCCTAATTGGTTTTCCACACTTTCTACACGCAAATCCGGGCTCTCCTCCTCTAAATTCAACCTTCCCAATTCCTAACCCATCAGCGTAATTAGTACCTAAACGTATAATAACCAGAACAGGTAGTAAGACGAAGTGCTAAATAAAAAAGGGGCGTAATTATTATATTCAATTCTGTGCTCTAACAATTTCAATATTTCTTTCATTTTTAATGCTGCGTATTTACCTAAATGTCATGATCAAGATCATATTTCCAAACTTGTGTTTTATAAATTTGTTGGCGTGACTAGATATACTCAGTAAGATCTATTTTTGGATTATAATTTGATTCTGAGAAAGTAAATTTCCAGAAACAGGTGTTTCATCCGACAGAAACGAGACATTATTATTACTTTTATCCATCCTCCCTTGAATTTCTAAGAAAACACGAGAATAAAATGAATGCATTTTTCTAAGCAATCTTTCGTATATTAAATGTTTTTAGCACCACGTCTTACGGCCAGTTAGGATTTATAGGCTTATGTACTAATAACACTAATGTTTTTAGAGATTATAACGGTTATATTTATATGAAAAGTATCCACATTTGCGTGGAGAAAGAGTGGAAAACCATTTAGTAAAAACCAACCTTAATGGCTCTGTCATCGGCGGTATATGAGAATAGCACCCTAGACCATGCAACAAAGCAGTTTTATTAATTATTGGTGTTTTATTAAAAATATGATCTAATTTTTTATTATTTGCATATTATATAGAAGAATGTTAGCAAAGTTACTAATAACAATGTTATAAAACTTATTTGAAAAATCATCTTTAATGTTTTACAAACCAATCAATCAATCATTTAGTTTTATAGAGACAATTGGAAATCTTAAACATCAGTTCCAGTTTATTTGTGCTATCATAAGAATTCATGTTCCTTATTTAATACCTAAACTGATAAATTTAGTTAGACCTTACTGATGTAGAGAACGATGCAACTTCTTTATTTCCTTTTTACTTTCTCATATCAAGAGAAATTATTGTTATTGTGAAAAAAAATTGCTATCGATCTTTACATCTTATGTGTACACGAACTCGAAAAGTGTATTTTACAAGTAAGCCTGACCCTGGCCAAATATTCAAGATGGTTGGATAGATTTTGTTCAAATTTGATATTTAGATGTTATAGTTGTTATACCTCAAGACAATTTTTATTTTTATATTGACCCTTGTCCTCAATTTTAGGGTAGTTTACTGATGCAGGATTTTTTTTAAATTCAATACTTTTTGAAAATGGCTCTAGCAATTTTGATTAAAATGCATATCATTATTTTAAGATTTGTATAACATGACCAATAAAACTCTATTATTAGTTGTTTTTTTTTGCAAAAATGTGTTAAATGGTGGTTTACTGGCAAGAAATTTTAGAAATTGAAACTATTTTGAAAATGTATATCTATGGATTGTGTGGTGTAAAACATAGCACATTATACTTGCGGTAAAAACTCATTTATGTGTAGTTTACAAAAGACAGGTTTTCCAAAAATTTAAGATATTTTACAAATAATTATAACGATCTATTTTCAAATGGGTATCTTTGTGGTGCTTGACAAGAAAAATAACACTGTATACCTGTTTTTAGTTTAAGCACTCATTTATGTGTAGATTACTAACCACGGTTTTATAACTGAAAATATATATAAAATTACTCCAACAATTTGATGTCAAATGGATATATCTGCGGTGTTTTACACTACAAATAACTCTTTATCATTGGTTTTGGTTAAAAGTTCATTAAAGGGCTGTTTACTTATGAGTGATTTTTGAAAATGCTAATAATTTAAAAAATAACTTTAGTGATTTTGCTTAAAATTATATATCTGGTAAGTGTTTGAAAAGAACATAAAAAATAAAAACTATACTTGTTTTGGGGGGACGCTAGAGAAATTCAGTTATGGGTAGCTTACTGATAAATTTGATTAATTCAGAAATATTAAAATGTTTTTCTAGCAATTTGGTTAAAAATGAGTGTTTGTTATTTTTTTTTTTGTGGTTTAAATAGTGAGTATTTTAGATTGGATTTTATAAATAAATCATGCAATAGTAGTTAACAAATGACATTTTTTTTGTATTTTTTAAAAATAGCTTTAACTATATGGCTCAAAATTAATTTAGGCGCACTAGTTTATTCAAAATAATTTAATTTAAGGGTAATTTAGTTATGATAAAAATAAATGAAATTTTATTTTTAAAATTTTACCTTGAAGATGGTATTAGTTTTTCTTGAAATATGAAATTAATTTTACTTTTGCTAATAGGTAGTTTTAGGGTAGAATAAAATAATTCATTTTTAAATTTAAGTTTTGGTAAATGAATTTGAACAATTTGTTTAAATATGTGTATATAAAGAGTGTTTTTTATAATAAACAATATCATATATTTCTTTTTAATCGTTAATCAATTATTACTTTTTGAATCAGCTGGTAAAATAGTGCAACTTCTAATTACCTGAAAGATGTGTTTGTAACATAAATATTAAAACACTACATTCAGTATTAAGCAATGCATTATTTTACAAACTCATGTTTACTTATTTCTATATCTCCAAATATATATATATAGTAATTTAATTGTTGCTTATAATACAATATATGACAAAAGTTCTTTTATAGGAGATAGGTAAGATGAATGTAGTTTCACGGAAATTCACCCCCATGCGTATTAAGAAAAAAACACTTTCTAGTGTTTCTAACCAGTTTTATTGTATGTAGTGACGTGCATTTGTAAATAGCTCCAAATATGAGTGGTTTTACAGTGTTTTCGACCTATATAAAGTTATTTAAAAGTTAAAGAAAATTAGTCATAGATGTTCGAAGAAATTTCGTCAGTTGTATTAGAAGTTATATTTACACTATGTTACCACAAATTCATATATAAAATAAAATAAATAGAATATAAAGTCTGAATCACTATATTTAAAAAAAATATAGTTTGGTAACATTTCTAATGACTAAATTGTAGTTAGGTTAACATTCTCAGATGAAAATGAATAAAACTTCTTTTAGTTTTTTCAAATGGGTTTATCTAGAATTTTAAATCTAAAACACCAATTATTAAGTTAAGTATGTAGGAGACGTAATAAAATATATGTGTTATTGCCTTATTTATAGCAAGTTTTTTGACCAAAATAAGTCAAATAGTTATCCAGCACAAACATAATTTTTTTTTACATGTTGATATAAACACTGTTAAAATATCTATAAAGGATGTCCTGAAATATTATGACATATTTTTCTCTTCATTTAAAATGTTTCTCATATTATAATAATATGCTCTTGACAGATATTCAATAACTGTAGAAATAACCAATATTTTATTTATTTGCGGAAAAAATATCTTGTGATAAAAACTGTTAAAACACTTGACCGATCTAGCTTTCACTACATCTTCATTTTAATTATTCTAGACTAACATAATAAACTCAGTGCTTTTATGATAAGATTTTATATGGAAGACTGGTGTTCACATTGCATCTAGGTAGAATTGTAGTACGTTTTAAAAATGTAATATTTAAATATATTTATTTAATTTATTTCTTCATGTGAGCTCATTATTAATTTATCTCCTCATACCTAGGCCATTAAATAAAGCCATCAATAATCATCTGTTTAAAACATCACTATATTAATTAAGTGTATGTTTAAAGTAATCTATTAATGGATCAGATTGCATACGACCGTAACATTTATTTGTTAGTCAATAATTTATCTTTCTATTTTGAGTGAATAATATACTAAGAGTTAATTAATTTTAATCAGATATAAAATATGGAATGGCTAAAATTTGTAATAAAATATATGAAAACTTACTTTAAATATAACTTTACTCATTTCTATAACCATTAATGTAATTAGTACATAAACATATAATTCAAAGGTTTAATAAGACGTGGTGCTAATAAAAAGCTTTGGGAGGTTTATCAATTAAGTATTAAAAGCACTTTCAATTTAAGGATATAAACTTAAAAAAATAACTATATGGCCAATGGCACTGGATCTATAAAGGGAGGCTCCACATATATTATTTTGATGGATAATGTTTGAACCCATGCTGGGTGAGGTGCTTGGGGGAGTTTTAAAAAACATATTATGTTTTACTGTAGCTTTTTCATCATCCCTCCTATTTAACCTTTGTCCATTCACCCTATATTAGCTTCCTTATCTCTACTTCCTCAAATAAAATTTTTAGTAAATTTGTGTTAGAGTAAAAATAATTAAAAATATGTATTTAAAAATAGGCAAATATTTAAATTAACATGAAAACATTTGTATAGAATTAAATGTTAATAAAAAGTTTCAGGAACTTATTAATATAAACATTAATAATAAAAGAATTAAGTTAAAAATAAACACAAAGAAGAAACAAATAAAATTATAAAGACGAGAAAAGGAAATAATAAAATGTAATATATAAGAAGGGAACGAATGAAGTAAACCATGAGAAGAACAAAACTAAGCGGAAAATGTCTTAAGAAAATAAAATAGAATTTCAAAGAGAATGAAGAAAATAAAGATAAATCTGGGCACTGAAAACTTTTAGTCTGAAAAAAAAAAAACACAGACAAATTACCTAACAAAGACAAAAAGCAAGAGTAAAGTAGCTAAGGTTGTTTGAAATGGTTGGTCGCAGAAGTTGAAAGAGCTGTCTAAGATTCGTTACTATGGGTCTACTTTTCGGAAGTTGCAAATGACCGTAGGAAGTAAGAAGTGTTTCCTATGTCCTGGGTGGTGGTTTATCACATCATGTGCTTGACGGGGTGTGAGCCCCACTAGTTCATTTTCAGTACCAATAAAGTAACTCGGTCACTTCACATTAGAGAGAAAATAGCTGGACTGCCCTCTGTTGGAAAACGAAACTGTTTGCAAGAAATAAAATTTTTAATATATTGGTGAGAAACCATAATCATTTGGAAGAAATAAAATAGATTGTAGAAAAATTATCAAATTGTGGGAGGTTTGGCAAAAACATAATAATCCTCATTCTATGAAATAATGTGTTAGTAGCAATTTATGGAAGTTTATATCTTGAGCTATAAACTGTATTTATAGTCAGTCAAGACTTTGGGTGTAACTATTATCTATGCATTTTCTATTTATTTTTAACGCCAAATCTCGAGATTTTATAGACTTTTAAATAGTGAGTACCCATCTAAATATCTTTGCTCCAACCCCTTCAATTATACTTAGATTACACAATTAAATATACTACTATCAATATATTATTGTAGTTTAAACATTTCAACCTAACATAAAGTTATTTAAATTCTTTACCTAAGGGGTAGGTATTAAACGAATAGGTATAGAAAATGAATTTTTAATCATGTGAAACAAAGATGTAAAATTATAAGTGGCAATGCATGTATAGTGATATAGTGGAACGAGGTCCTGTTTAACGAATCCATTCATCATTAAACCTATATGTATTTTAGTTTGTCCCGCAACTACTGCTAAAAGCTTATATCAAACATATATTTGGCGATGAGATTTTTTGAATTAAGGTTGAAAGAAATATGTACAAGTTTTTTCTTCCGCGTTTAATAAGAGACTAACGTGTTAAGTGACGTGGACAATGGTTATTTTCTATAAATAGCCTATACTTTACTATTGAATAAACCAATTATGTATTATCCATCCAACACGGTCATTAAAAAAAATTGCTACTTTATATATTCAAGGCTAAATTATTATGAGCGATATTTCAACTTTAAATAAAAAATATTCTTAAGAATTTAGTAAAGTTAAGAACATGAACAAAATTCTTTAAATTATTTAATTGGCATTTTTTTAATTGAGAGAGTGAGGACTATTGATAACATATTTACCAGTAGGCCTATAATAATAATTTTTTTAAACTCCATAGAGTGAGCCTTGAAGCGAGCTATACCAACCAAGGGGCATTAGCGATGATAGTGCCAACATTTACTATTATTATTATTATTATTATTAGCACCGCGTCTTACTACCCGTTCGGGTTATACGCACTTACGCTAATGTGTAATGGTAGGGTGATTGTGAGATGAAATGGAGGACCTACAGTTTAACGTGGAATCCGAACAACGGTGGAGGCCTGGCATGCCAACATTTACTGACAAAGGGTGTTATTTAGTCAGCGCAGAAAACCCTCTGCCACAGGTTTCAGCTTTCTATACCAGAGCTGCTACTTATTTATTGTAGTAGCTCCTCAATTGTCCTCACGAGGCTGAATTAGACCCCGTTCCAGAACTATTGCGTCACAAAAATATTTATTAAGCACTGGGAATCAAACCCTGGATCTATGTATCTGTAAACGGGATTTCTGACAATTAGACCATAGAGGTTATTGACTAGTATAATAGCTTTATTTTACAAGACATGTGTTATTTGATTCGTTTTAAGATAAAAAAAGATACAATTTTACTCTTCAGATTTGACAAAAATAAATAGTGCAAAGCACCGCATAAACTTTATCTACTTCTTAAAATATGTTTAGTAAAAACTCGTAAGAATTGTTAAAAAAAAATACATTGTTGCAGAAATACTCCACCAAATATAATAAATGATTTAAAACAGAATATTACAGAAACATTGAGAAAATATGAACATATATCTCCATCAAAGAACATATAAATCAATTTCACATTTTTAAAGCCCTGAGATTTTAGCTTAAAAAATTGTTGTTTTTATAAAAACTCCTTAATATTTAATATTGGGATTGATCTTCAATACTGAGATTTTTCTCCAAATTAACAATTCACATCATTAATACAAAATCATAATTTTATAAATGACTTTGTGGTAATATTTTTAATAGTTTTTTTACGATTAGACTAATTTTTAAATTATTTTTCATAAATCTATAAACATTAACAGTACCAAATATATTACAATAGTTCATAAATCGCTTACGCCATCCCGCAAAACACGCATGCAGTTTGTGTTGTTTATAGACTACGCTGTTCTTACTCAGTGTTAGATATTCTAAATCATTTACTCTACATTAGATTGTCCAATAATGTGGATGTTTTGTAAATGTAACGGTTATCATTAAAATCTAGTGTGCATTTGCTATTTCTAGAGGAGAAAGACTTTGTGAATGAAATTATTTTGATAATTTTTATTAAATGTGTTTAAGATCATATAAAATGAATGTAGTAGCTATGGAAAATATTTCTATCTATATCCTTTAAAACTTATTTATTGTTTGACTGTATGAATACTAAATAGCCATTTTATATTTTAAGGAATGGTTTTATATTTATTATAGTCTGAAGATACGATGAATTAAACATGGTAAAAAAGCACAAATCTGATGGGCACTTTTAATAGTTAAATTTATACAATTAATTTCTTTATAAATATATTCCTTCTAAATGTAATGAAATAAAATAATTATTAATAATGTAGTTATCCACATATTTGTGAAAAATTAAAGGTTTCTATGGCATAAAAAGTCTTTCACAATCCTCTGAGGTCTATGAGTTCAACTTTAAAGAAGTTGAATAGAGAAGTTTCCTGTTGCCGACGTTTCAAATCTCTTTCTAATCAAAATGTTCCATTCGCCATAACAAGGAAGTGTAAATTGCCTGGACTAAAATGTGAATTAATACAAAACTACCTTCTCAATATTATTAAGTTTTTATACATTTTCGATTTCTAGATTAGAGACTTAAAACAATTTTATTCCATAAATTACCTAATCTGATGGCTCCATATTGACGTAATAACCTAAAGGAGGCTTAACGATATTATTATATAAAGATAGTACTAAAAACACAAAGATAAATCAGACGTTTCCTTTAGTACACAACCAAGATTAAAACTTCCACTTTTCCATCACTGTAAATCAGGCAGATTACAAGATTGATGACTTAGATCGTGTGATTGCTTGAGTGCACTAAATACAATAAAAATTTACAGTTAATCAAAATATTTAGATAGTTTAAAAGGAAGAACAATGTAAAAGTTTCAAGTTTTCTCAGTGTTAAAAGGTGGTCAAACAGTTTCTTATATCACTTATTGAAGAAAACAACTATAAAAACGATTTATTCAAATTTGATTATAAGTTCATAATAATTTAAAGTTTGTTCAAACTTGAAACAAATGTGAAAAACATTATTTTAAATAGTTTTATAAACACCTATTATTTAAAGTAAAAATTACTTCAGAAAGAATAGTAATGTTAAATAGTAAACTTTAAGAATATATTATTAATATTATTATGATTTGAACAAAATTAAATGTAACCATATTTTTTCTAAATTGATAACTACTATAGCTAACGTAAAAATATTACTAAACAATATTAAAAAAAAAAGAATTGTGTGATGAGTTGTAAGAAATATTAATCACAGAGTTAAACAACCAAGCTACAGGGTGGCCCACGGAAAAGTAGCCCACTTCCTCTATCCAGCAGGTGCCTCACTCTGAATTGGAGGAGGTCAATCCCCTTCTACCCCGTCTGCCGATCATCCGTCTGGCGACGTCGTGTCATTCTTCATGTCAACATCTGGGTGGAAGGGGATTGACCTCCTCCAATTCAGAGTGGGGCACCTGCTGGATAGAGGAAGTTGGCTACTTTTCCGTGGGCCACCCTGTATTATAGCTGTGAGATACAGTTAGCCGCATATACTAATCATATAATAAATTAAGAACTGACACTTGGACATTCTATAAAATAAATTATCATCATAAACGTAAATAAAATTTATTTTGGTTAATATGAATTATTCACTTATTATTTTTTTTTAATGGGAATACTCTCCAATACAAAAATAACCAAATCCGTTTTTGTGTACTCTAATAACAGTCCAAACAATTTAACTATTTATTACTACGGTGATAGGAGTTGTGTATAATTTACATTAAATATGTTTGAGTTTGAATCGAGCAAGAGTTTAAAACAAACACCACTATCAGTACATCCAGTTGGTATTTAAACTATGATATCCTCGACACTAGTAAACCAAAATAATCGTCTAGGCTTGCATGTCAATCAATGGATGCGGGCTAATTTCATTTAAAAATCAAATTGACATAGTTTTTAAAAGTTAAATAACTAATAGATACAACATATACTTTTAATTTAAGTCCTAGATTAAGCTTAAATAGATTTTAAGAATTTCTAACCGAGTTCAGCTGCCGCATGGTCTAATAATACAAATATTACATTAGAATTTAATAGACTAAACTGCCGATAATTGAGAGATTAGTTTTCTAATCTTGGCTGGTGTGCTGAAGGGGGTTTTCTCGTTTTTCCTTCCTCATAAACGAAAACGTGATTACATTTCCTCTAAATTAAACCTTCCTCATCCCTAACTCATTAGTATAATTATTACATATGCGTATAACCTGAAATTGTATTTAAACGTGGTGCTAAGAAAATATATTAAAAAACTAATTTATACTAGAAAAATCTTTTAAATACTAAATGTATAGCCCTAAATATATTAACCATATTTTCTTCTAAATATGGCAGCTAGCCCTTGACTGTATCGACAAACACGTGGGATTAAATATCAGAATCATATAATTAGGTTTTTCACTGATGGGGAGGAAGGTAATGCTTTGATTTCTCCGGGTTAAATTAGTTTTATATCCTCTAATTATTTTTCTTCTACACTAATGCTGTAAATTTTCTATAATACCACATCTTCTTTATTCCTGCCCCCATAGAGTAAATAGAATGCAAGGTGACTGGAATGGTGGTTATACTTTTTTTTAAATAATAATAATAATGAGAAAGCCTCTGAAGAGGGGGAGGGTGGGGTGCTGATTTTTATATCTAACTACAACCATGTTATGCCACAAAATAACTAATTTAATATTACTAACAAACTTAAGTGGTGCCCTTAAATATATAAAAAAATATTGTGTCTTACGTGAAAATAAAAGCCACTGATATAGGACAATAAAAAGTAACTATAATTATTTAAATCTAACATTATACAAACAACTTCTATAGGATAGGTGAAAAGGAACAAAAACGTCCCTATAGTGATAATACACCACCATATTACCACCTGAATTAAGGGTGTGATGCATTGCTTTTAACCATATTATCCGACAAGGGGGAACATCTCTGTTCTAAGACATAAAAGGGAATAACGCACAGCCACTGCATTAAACGTGATTAGCGTCTAATTCTCCCGGTTAACTCGCCTTGATTGAAGCGGAGGGCGCCGGGGGGGGGGGGGGGTTGTAAAGAAAGGGTGGGTGGATGGATGGGGTTTGTGTATGGAGAGGGGTGATCTCGGAAACAACAGGTAGAGAAGCAACCAACCGTAAGAAATGGAAGTAGTATAGCTGATATCTTCATAGGCCATGATACATTCGTTTTTAATTCACTCTTTAGCTTACAGCATGAGAAAAGATTAGTAAATGAACAATTCATATATAGCAGACAATTTAATTATATCTATCCAAACGTTTTTATTTTGGATACGGCTGCCTTTTAATGGAGCCTGTGGTAAATATGAGCTATGGTTTGTTTTAGGACCCTTGCAAGAACAATAATATGTATATATATGTATATAAAAATATATATATATGCGATTTTTTTAATAAGATATTTCGTTGTGCCAAGATAAACACAGGGTGGATTTTTTATTTTTTTATCTTGGCACAACAAAATATGTTTCATACAAAGTTGCTTAGTTTTGAGACGCTGACCAAATGACATAATCTCTTTTTTTTTATTTAGTGAACGTCTTCAAGGTCAATTATTGTCATCCATTTAAATAATCCTTTGGTTCAGAAAGTGCACGTTAAATGCCTCAAATATTATTAATAATAAAGTGTATTAGATAAAATTATATGGTATCTATTTTTGGCAGCATTGTTTGCAGTTGTACCAAGGGTGTATTAAGGGTATGTGCATATGTAGGGGGATATGTGGAGTGAAGGAAAAGAGAGGGGGAAATCCCCCAAGAGAGCTTCTGCTATTATTCTTGTAACAGGGCCAAGGGGGCAATACAAACACGCGTGGGTCTGGTACGGCCTTCATAAGAGATCAGTTGAAGTCTCCACGGGATATTCCGCTTGTTGAACTAAATAATTAACAACCAGACCTTCACAGAATACTAAAGTGGGTTTCGGAAGGGCTGAGGGACACGTCACAGGGACCTCTCATGGGGGGGAAGGGGGAGATTGGAGGACAATGTGTCCTTAGTAGAAGTTGCCTTTGACCTCAATGAAAAGCATAATAAATAATGGTGTTCGTTAATGACATTTACTTTGGACACAGATTTAAGGTAGATGGAATGTTTTGAGGGCCCGTGAAATTAAAATTGGTACTGAATAGGTAAGTTTGGTCAGTTCGTCTTATTACTCGTCTGGTACATTCACATTAAGCCTCATCAATTGGGTAGGAGTAGGATAGGTAGAATTTTGATGTTCCCACATTTACATTAATTGTGAGTAAAAAACTATTTAGGAAAGAGTTAGATCTAATTACAAATACTGGGATAAAGCTCCGACCTCCACATCAATGATAAACCAAAATAGATAGTAATACAATATATTTTAAATCTGTATGAATAAAAATCATTGACTTTTCTTACAATTTACCACCATTAATAATGTGTATATATATATATATTTATGTAGTTTTAATATTATAATTAATTGCTGATTTAGAATATGTCCAATAAAACATTTATACTAATAAAAAACACAAGTATTAAATAACTATGTAATACACACTTATTGACATATTAAAAGATAGATTAATTAATACATCAAAGCCCAATAAAGAAGAGATAAAACATAAAAACTCACAATCATACAAATATCCATATTATATATGCATATATAATTTATATTATTACTAGCAGTTTTAACCGTTCTTCACACGGGTAAGCCACATAAACTATATGAGATAAGTATGTTCAACCTCTGACTGTAATAATTTTGATATTTAACCCGTGTATTTACCTGAAATAGTCATGGAAATCTCAAACCAATTATGGCACTCAACAAAATTAGTAAAAAAAATTAAGTCTTTGAAACAATATCTTACCAATCCTCCATTCTTAGTGAATAAATTAATTTAATCCAATGACAGCACAATATTCTCGCAATCATGATCATTAGATTAGTGAAACTAATTAATATACATTGTTCTAGGAACATGCTAAGGGTGAAGAGGAAAGTATAGAAGTTATTTTAGTTTTGAGAATTTTGAGAAGAAATAGGCCTACTTCCAAATTTCTGGTTTATTAAAGAATGTTCAGACCTTTACTGTAGTTTGTAGTTGTTCTTACATCTCCCTGACATGTTTCAATCTTCTACCATACTGATATATAGTTTATTATTTTAGTTTTGGAAAGTAAGAAACCCCACCCCCCCTTGCCAGCATTTCATAATTTCCAACTTATAAAAAATTATATATCTAACAATAACTTTGTTATTTGAAGTGATTACACAACATTATTTGCAGGTTTAATTTCATACCACCTCTATAATGTTTTTTTCTACTTATATGACTCCCCTCATCCCTATCTGCCAGAGATTTATTTTAAATTTTCAGACGTTTAAAATTTATTTGAAATATTCACTAAATCCCCTTGCCAAATTGCGTTTATACCACACAGAGAGGTAGTTGTTTGAGTTAGTATTGACAATATTTCCCCTTCCCCTTTGGCTTTTCTCCAATTCCCTCTAAGAAATTTCTTGTATTTAGATATCTGGAGAGTAACTTCCACCTAATTGACCAGTTTACTACTACATATAAAAATGTTTGTTTTATATATACCCTTCCCTCTTTCTCTTATTTCCTGGGTTCCATTTAAAGTTTTTAGAGTTCTATTATTATTTTAATGGGTCACTTTATATTCCTTCCTAATTTCTGATTTATACTCCATGAGGACGTTTGTGTTTAGAGGAAGAGTATCTTTGAAAATCATGCATAAAAAAACACCCCCAATACACCTGACCAAGTTTTCGAAGACCCATCTCATATAACGGGTTTCCCCTGTTGCCTATACTTCCCCACCTGCCAATAGAGCCAACGACAGGTAGAGGAAGCTTTGGCTGATTTGTTATGCTAGTTACAGGTCTACCCATCTCATCTTCACCGTCACTCTAGTATAATGCAAGAAGTGACGCCTTAGACACTCCGACCATCCAACTACCGAATATGGATGTGAAAAAAGTATCGATACTTTACTAAGATCGATATTTTCCCTTAAATACTAATATTTTTTACTCGATAATTTTTTTTTTCGATACTTTTACTGATATTAGTACTCACACTCTGGTATTAGATATGTATCAAAATAAACAATTTTTTTGTTAGCTTCACTCCATGCTGGTACTAAAATAATGTTTGCCAAGGTGGACTGTGAAGGAAGAATAAATAACAACATTTTTCAATTCTCACTTATTTTCTACAACTTTAGCATTATATCTCGTTTAGCTAATCATAATTGATATCTGTTCTTTCATCTTTGTTTATCAATACAGCCGCCTGTCTAACGGGGTGAGTGACGCCCGGCCTACCTAACCTTCCTTTATCAATTGTCATCAAAAAGTAAACAAAGTACATTCAGACGAAGAAGAAAATTTATGTTCATTTTTTAAATAAATGAAGAAGGACAAGGCGTTAATTATTATATTGTTTGTCAATAGTTAGTATTATATCATGTTAGAGTATATCAACAATGAATGTTGTTAAAAAAATGGCACCTCCCATAAGTGAGTTTTTTTTTTGTTGAGAAGTTGGATAGAGAAAAAGAATCATAAAAAAAAAAATCTATAACGATAGTTACTGTAATCGATACTTTTCTTTCAATACCACATCCCTACCACCGATTCATTAAATTTTCTCAGAGGTTAAAAAGTTATTTCTCTACGATGAAGCGAGTGTACTTCCTATATTTATCTTCCTCAAACCCATACATCTTAAGAGCAAATAAGCCCTGTATTAAACGTAGAATCTTATTTAAAACCATTACCAAACCTCGTAAATTAAACTTTTTGATGAACAAAATAATTATTTCAACAGACAAAGCAACATATTACAATATAATCACAATTTATTTTATATGATTAAATACAATCTAAATTAGTTGATGCAACGGTTAAAATAATTGACACTATCAAAAAAGAGTTTTCTCTCTCTCTGTGTTAAAATGCATTTTATACCATACGTTTTATAAATTCTATTTATATAATGTGTAATAAAAAAAGAAACTGTTCAAACAACAGGGACTCTCATTATATTTTCTATCTCTCTCTCTTTCCTCTCGCTATGTTCAGGTTCTCCTCATTTACCCCATTCACCCAGATTCCCGTACGTTTAAATATCGCACTTCAAAATGCGCATGGTTTTAATATCGAGCGACCCTACACAAGAGTGAACACCATTTTGTATCATTAACTGAAGGCTCCGTTAATAATATCACATGAACTTTGCGAGATGTGTCAATATTTTAGTTCCAAATAAATGTAATTAAAATCAATAGTACTCTACATTCTTATATCCTATTTGAATTAATTGGTCAACACTTAATTATAAATTATTTTATAAAATATCTGGTAAGGGGAGAATTACTCTATATAAAAAAAAGGACGAATAGAAAAATTTAATGAAAAGGAAGGAAAAAAGATAATAGTTGATAATGAGGTTAAATATACGTTTTATTCCCCTCACCTTATATATATATATATATATATAGTTTTTCTTCTATGATGAGGGCATCTTTCGGTGAATTTTACACCATCTTCAAGTCTTATTTGTATTAAAGATGATTGATTTTACTTCACACAATTGGAAAGTTGTGAAAAATTTACCTAGGGAGATTAGATTGTTGATCATCATACTAGGTAACAATTTTCCCTAATTTCCAATTGTGTGAAGTAAAGTCACTCATCTTTAATATAAACGAGACTTGAATATGAGGTAAAATTCACCGAAACATGTCTTCATCACAGAAGAAAAACTATATATATATATATATGTCTTCATCACAGAAGAAAAACTACATATATATATATATATATAAAATAAGGAGAAGGGAATTAAACAACATCTACCCTCACTACCAATTATTATTACTACTCCATACCAAATAAACATGAACATTATTTAAAAAATATAATAGAAATTCTTAATAAACTAACTTCCAAAAATATATTGATTTTTTTTTTTTAATATTTGTATTGTGTCTTTGATATTATTCAATTATTAATTGAAAAACACAAAAACACGATAAAGGTTTACTCTCAAATTCAACATGATAGCTATTTATTAAATTTCTGTGCACAGTGTTTCAAAATAAATACCTCTGGACAATCTTAAAATAAATCAAATTTAAATTAAATATATAAATTAGTGTTTCCCAACACGCGGACCAACATTAGTTCATTGAGAGTATTAATAAACTAACTGAAGTACCCGGCGTCGTCGCCCGGTTTAATGACTGTACGTGAAAGTAAATATAAAGATGTTGACTTTGAGTCCTACGTTGCCAAGGGCTTTATTATTGTAATAATAATAATAATAATAATAATATATATAGATTATATATAAAAGCTTCATATACTATCCCTTAAGGGCCGCTGGATAAACAATGTTAGCTGTCCTTCCAGTTAGAGCTAATATGTAGAGACTTTCACTATTTACAACTCTGGAACAACCAAGTTACAGACAGCTAGCTGTCCTTGGGGGGGAAACACGCAGCCAATAGATAGAGACAGGCAACCTTAATAGATTGACCTTGTGCCTTGTTGATGCTCATGGCAAAACAAAATAAGAGGGAACTGAAAGCGTTTACATTGAAATGGGACATCAGATTGGATGATTGGGATTCTTTGGATGGAGACGTCTTCACCTGCGGCATGTACAATCATGATTGTGGCTATACTCACATTCATAACAGTTTCTTGGCATTGAGTCGTGTTCCCTTGTAGAGTGAAGGGGTATTTAGTTTCTTAAAAAGTAGAATAGTCATAACAATTTTCAGCTTCAGATATCTCCAATGAGTTTAAACACTTAGGTGGTAAGATGACCACCTAATAACTGTACCAGGGAATGTGTCGATTTCACCTATATATTTGAAGGCTGCAGAGCAGTTCTGTTAAAATTTATTTATTGATATTATTAATAGTATTGCTTTGATTGTATTAATATCTTTTTGACACAGCCACGCATGATCGTCAAGGGGCTGTGCCATATTTGGGAACACTGCATATTTCAGCTCTTGGTGAGTTTTTAAAATACTTCCGAAGTCTTCCATCGATACTAATCAATTTCGATAATCAAAAGCCAGAGCTGCTATTTCTGTTTGCAGTAGATTATACGCAAACTATTGGGCAGAAGATTACCGGTCTCATTAACTTGCATGTTTGAAGTTAACTTAGTCTTTAAATGCCATTATAAATGTTGGAAGGTTTTTTTTTTTTTTGCAGACCCTTATCCCACGTAGAAAAGACAAGAAGCGTCTGTCTAAATTCGCTATCCAACACCAGAGTGACGCCTCCCATTCTTTCATTATTACATCTGAGGTCCTTCTGGGTTATATAAAATGCTTTGAATGTGGTTTCATGTAGCAACGAAGCCCCATTCCATACAATGAGTTTACAATCCTGCAGAAACTTTACCTCCCCTATCCCCTCTTGTAATGTTTCAAGCTGGCATCTCTGTGATTGTGAGATTAAAGGGTAACTTCAAGGTTTCATGAGCTGTCCTTCTTACTCCTGTCAAGTGTGTAACAGCAATGCCGGGAGATACAACAGCCAGGGCAATCTTTTCTCTCTCTCCCTCTCTCTCTCTCTCTCTCTCTCTCTCTCTCTCTCTCTCATAGTTTGGTCAAAATGAGATTGACCATTACATTATTTCCGATACTACTTGCGTGTAGTAAATATAGCGCAATGCTAATGACAGACATACAAATTATTCATTTGATTAACCTTTAGGCCCTGGCGCAAAAATAATAATACGTGGACTAGTGCCGTTGCATTTTTGCAAACAGGCTATAACGTTATAAATAATAATCAAAAATCCCATACTTTAATATATAATATTATTATTGAAGCAATATTATTAAATAGGTATTTGAATAATATAATATTTTTGTAAATTTTATTTAAAAAAAGAAAACTACTATAATGTTAAATGGTTACAAAAACGTAGCTTATTATTAGAAAAAGAATATTATAAGGCATTATTTTAATTTTACTGTAGTACAAAATTACCTTTTACTTACTTCTATATTTTTACTGTATTATTTTATTTTCAACACATGATGGCAATGAGCCAGACGTATTACATCACGACTGGCACCGTTGCGTATTCACATCATTACTGCGTGGTGCCAGTTAAAACTCCCATACACCTGCAAATAAAAATGTGGTTGAATGTTTTATGGCGACATATTACGCAGAAGAAACGAATTGAGAAATACTTGGAGGTGATCCAACCTAATTACCATTAATTAAAAAAAAAGTATTACAGCTGTTGTGAAAATGAAACAACGTCAGTCAAAGAAGGTTAATATAGGATTAAGAATGATTGGAACCTTTGATAATAAGAAGTTATTAAACATTTAGTTGTTTATGGTATATTTTGGGAATCATACCTATTAAGGATATATGTAATAAATGTATTATTAATCTTCGGAAAACACACACACACACATATATATATATATATATATATATATATACGTACTCGTATATACATATGTATATGTACGATTTAACTATTTAATTTTTAAAACTTTTAAATATTTCTTATTTCTTAAATAATTTTGTTAGATATGTCAAACGATTGAATGTGATTAACTTTAAGGAGATAGCCACTTCTTAGTTTTAATTATTATCTTCTATAATAATAATAGATATTATGATTTAAAATAACACCTGATTTAAATAATTCTTAAAAATGTCTTCTTTTTTTTGTCAACGCGTCTTACAACCCGTCTGTGCAGTTCACATTCAATTACACTTATAGAACAGGTAGGAGAAACGTAGAATTGAAGTGACGTTTCTTGCTATGACATGATTTGCATAAAATATTCACTCAATTTAAACATTAAAAATAAGTTTTTATTTGTATTTTATCGAATATCTTAGAACAAACGTGTTTCAAGTTATGTTTTACTATGTTTGAGTTTAATGTTAAAACGATAGTATCATTATCTTGTCAATTAAATAAGTTTTTAGAGAAGCTTAGATATTTAGCTTATACATCATCCTATTAATAGTTTTATAAACGCAAAATAATGTCTTAAATAACTTTTAAGTTTAAGTTCTTACTATCCTCTAAGAAAATCACTAAAATTTGAACCAAAGTATAATTTATTAGCAAATCAACAAAGTTTGGCTCTCTCAGGCGAGCTTAAACTTTTCGAAAGGTCTTAGTGAAACTCTTGTCTCCGAATGTTTAAGTACGCTACAGCTAATAGCAAACAGTCATGCACTGTACTTCCTTATTAATTTACTTTCCCATTTGAATGTGCAAACAATCTGGATTAGCATTTCCTCCCCTTTGTGGGAGAACTATGAATTATATACACACACACTATTGTTCTGTCCCGCAGCTCAAAGCTTCTTGATCTCAGTGGAAAAACTGCAAACTCGCGTTATCATCTGAGAAAGAAGTTGTTTCAAAACTATTCATTTTTGAGAGAGAAAAAAAAGTTTGGTTACAAATAAAGATTAGTTTTAAAACCATAATAAGAAATTTAAGATTAATATAAAGTTGTTTTAACATTTATATTTTTGGAGATAACTGCATATATAGGTCTGTAAATTAAAAGTTAATATTGACTATAATGATATACTGGTCACCTGCAGGTTCAAATTTCAGCTGGTTTTGCTCAAAATGAATTTTCTTAAAGGTTTTATCACTTTCCTTCCATGCAAATTAAGGTAAATTTCCTCAAATTTTTAACATCCCAATTTCTTTTCTATTCGTGTTTAGATTATTATTGCTAAATGGATCAAACAGGTATTATATATATACATATATATATATGCATATATATGTATACATACATATATATGTATATATGTATGTATACATACATATATATGTATATATGTATGTATACATGCGTATATATTCATATATAATATATATATATATATTATATATATATATAGTATATATATATATATATATATATATGTTATATGTATATATTATGTAATATGTATTAACATGCGTATATATACATATATATGTATATATATATGTGTATGTATATATATGTATGTATATATGTATATATATATATATATATATATATATAGCACTCTATCTTACTACCTGTTCAGGCTATACACACATGAACTAATTATGCTACTTAGTTAGGTATAAGGCAGATTAAATTTAGAGGAAGTGTAACCGCATTTTCTTGTGGGGAAATTATAAAAACTTCTTGGAAAAATCACCCTTTGTACACACCAACAGTATTAAAACCCTGATTTCCCCATCATCGGTAGTTTGGTTCAGCAGGGTAGTGGCGCCTTAAACCATGCTGCCACCGATGCAGGTAGATGGATAGTAGGACGACATAAAAGAAATAAAATACCAGGTGGTCAAACATTTCAGGCGCTTAACTCGCATTGTACTTGATTAACGATGAATTTAGTTGCCCTCTTGATCAAATGGTCAACATTCTTGAATACTAATCTGAAGTTTCCAGGTTCAATTGCCTGTGGTTCCACGGGTATATTTCCTTATAGGAAGTCCTTCCTATGGTTGCAATGGTCTGGTTAATTAGGTTTTAAGCTATGTTTAAGACTTATACTGAAAATACATTAATATCATAATTATTATCTTATCGGGACGATGTAACCTCACCTACATGGTGTCCCAAAATAAAAAGACCGTTACATATCCACCACCACCTGTATAGGAACAGGAATATTTAGTGGACAACCTATGGTGATATAAGCATATATATAGTTCACTGGCTCAAATCCTGGCTTGATACACTATTATAATATCACAAATATGCTCTTTTATGCTTTAATTTCCCTTTCCAACTAATTTGGGTGATTTTTCAATAAAAGCCTTATCAATTATATATCTTGGATTAAAACCATTAATAATACTGCTTATGAACGTGATAACTTGTATTTAGACATAATCCATGATTTGTTGGAGGCATTTTAGTGAACCATAATCCAATATCAATCAATCTCGGATTTTGGACAGATATCGAATATGGATTAGAACGGTAATCATAAGCCAGTTAGAATATGAACCAATAATCCATGTGTCAACACAAATTTAGTCGACATGTATATATTGTTGCTTTTAAGCCATATATATGTGGATTTAAGATGAATATCTAGGGAAAATCTTTACTAAAAAATTTAAAGATATATATTTTATATCATATATTTATTTTTGTATTTATTTTACAGAAACCTGATACTAAGGTAATTAAAAGCGTTTGTTGTTTAAAATAGGAGACTTTTGGGGGGGGGGGGGGTTTAGAAGTCTGACTTTAATTTACATCCATTAATATGACCAGTCGGCGACCTGAGTCAGTTGTTTATTCAAGTCATATATTTTCCACAACCAGCTTGATAGGCCTGTCGTGACTTCATATGTCTTATAATCTAAATTAAGACTAGGATTGGCACAACATCTAGTCCCTGGCCGTTAATTTATCATTGTGAAAGTATACATCCACATTTAACCAATGATAAATGTTTTAGGCCATGTCGGCAATTGAACCTAGGACCCCGATCTCAGTAGATAATAATAATAATACTTAGCACCGCGTCTTAGTACCCATTCGGGTTATACGCTTTAAGTACTAATTACTCTAATGGTTTAGGAATTGGGAAGGTTGAATTAGAGGAAGTGAACCCGCATTTGCGTGGAGGGAGAGTGGAAAACCATTTAGATCTCAGTACACATAAACGTTATTGACATAGCTAATGTGAGAAATGTAGCAAAGTAATATATACTAGGGCCATTCCCACACACAGATTATTTTGGTAGAATATGAGAAGATATTTATATGTTTTTAAACATTATATCAATCTTGAACTAATGTAAAATTATTTTATGAAACATATTAAAATTAATGAGAACCTTACAGGCCACCAATAAATTCCAAGAATAAAGTAGAGTGGTGGGGGTGCGATAAAAGGCCATTGTTCCAACAATTTCTGCGGTAAATATTGTTGATCAATTTGTTTTGCTCAAAATATATCAATTATTGCTTCAGTAGAAACATAGAGTTTACCATAATTCATAATATGGTGACCTTCACAGTTCTTCAATATCGGTTAAGGAAGGGTGTCCTGAAATTTAATGACAACTGTATTTCTTCGTTTTTTAAAGATTCTCATCCAATGTTGCTATTCTCATGACTTTTTATGTTGAAGATTTGTTGAGGTCAACATGTGAAAAAAAATTAAACTATATTTGTACTAAAGCCATATTATGTTTATTTTGGGCAAAAACATTTTGCTATAAAAACTTGAAAAAGATTAGCTATTATTATGGCCCCTTAAACTATGCCTTATTCATTGATGAATAATACAAACATAATTAATAAGTTTATTTTGTAAGGAAGGGAAGGCATCGCAAGTTGAATGATAAATAAAACGATTTTTGGCCTCAATTTTATGAAAATGTTATATATGAGAGTTTTAAATACTATACATCAAAAGTAATATTTTACTAACACAAATAATGTTAGTTTTAATACTTAGTTAAATGAACCACACATTAGTTTCTTCCAGTTAAATATTAATTGTAATAAATACTATATGACCGAGTAAAATAGAGTATTTATATATCCATCAATGTTTCCAGCCTGTGACCTGGGTCAGTATTTTTATTCAAGCCGTAGGTTTTCCACTACCGGCTTGCCTGTTGTAGCTTCATATGCTTTATAATATAACTAAATACTAGGAAAAGCACAACATCCAGTCCCCAGCCGTTAATACATAATGGAAAAGGGGTAAACCCGCATTTAACCAAGGATATTTTTTTTGTCATGCTGGTATTTGAACCCGGGGCCCTTAGCTCGATAGACAAACACACTACAAACTAATACAAGGTGTCGAAAATATATATATATATATATATATATATATATATATATATATATATTGTGTGTGTGTGTGTGTATGTGTGTGTGGAAAAAAAGTATAATCTCTTATCTTGTTGGTCTTAATAATTGGGATAAAAATGGAGCTAACAGTCACAAAAATATATTTATCTAATCCTAAACTTAGTCTTCCTTGACAGATGTATGATTTATAGTTTTATTGGTTACTTGAAGACCAACCAGAATAAAAATTTAAAACCATATTGGAACCACTAAAGTTAATCTCTTTCGGCTCTCGGAGTAATTGGAGTATCATGATATTTATCCTGAAGGGTAGCAAGCTTACCCCAAATTGTTCCAAGATGGTATAGGTCAAGGGTGGTAATAATTCTTCAAAAACTGCGCCACTTAAGAACTAGCTTAATTTTTAGATAGTCTAGTGTGCCAATTCTTTATTTATCAGTATTTTAAAATGAGAAAATGTTTAATATTATAATATGTAGTTGATGACATTTTCTTTTAAATGCCTTCATTTTAATTATAGACAATCTATAAGATTGTCAAAGTGAGTGTCATAGACAGTATTAATTTCTACCAGTAAACCCTTGCGAAACCATCACACATTCAATCATCCCTTCCCACTCCAATCCCCCAAAAAATGATTTAGTCTTTTGTTGGGTTGTTGAAATAAATTACTCAGCTACATGTATACAGAAAATAGCAAAGAGAGTTTATTAATCTGAAAGTATTTACAATACTTCTTTGTATACAATATTTGATGTTAGAATGCAAACATCTTGAATTTAGATTTTTCTTTTAACTTGAATTTTAAACAAACAAAGCGTTTTAACGTAAACTGAGTATGCTATGTAAGAAGTCGGTAAGAAATCCTATCCACTGATACCTTATTCATCACTGTGGGCTTTGTATTAGTTGATAAATAGGGGTGTTGACAACATAAATAATATCTAGGTTAAGTAAAAACTTAGAAAATAACAACTCTTATGAATAAAAATTCAATAAATCGACATATATGTTTGACTCAAATATTGCATTAGAGCATATTTTGTTCATAATAATTTATAAGATGTCATCATATTTTTCTAGCCTAGACTATTTAGGTTCGTTTCATAACTTGTTTTCTTCAACAGCAAACAAGATGTACGTACCTTAGTAAGAGCCAAGATGATTTATAGACATTGACTTCACAAAGTTCATTGTAACTTGACATTTAATAACATATCTGTCGAAATATTATTGACTTCTAGTGACATGTGTGCCATATATTTGTTAATCACGGTGTAGTCTATAACTATGGTTATAGGCCTACTGTTAATTGTAAAAGTATGCCTGCTACCATTCAGCGTATATGCAGTGTATATATTATCTTCATACGAATCATTCATTTTTTTTAAATGCTTCTAAATATGTCTCTGAAATTTTTGTTGTTGGCTCCCAAGGTGGACTTTTTTGTCAAGAACGATGAAATATTGGAATATTGGAGCTGGGTGAGGCAATTGACGGGTTGAGGCCAGCACCCCACCGTAGGGCGCAGATTTAATATAGAGAATATATCATAAACGGAATCAATATGAGGGTGATTTATTTCATTAAAATCTGACAGGAAAGGGTGTGGAACAGGAGGGATGGAATTTTTTATTTTATTTTTAAGGTATTTTTTTTATCACCTCTCCAAGATGGAAATTCAAAGTTTTACGTTCTCGTTAATTTAAAAATGTGATCATTTAAAATAAAATGAAATTATGTATAAATTTTTTGTCTATTCTTTATTTTAAAACTATTCAAAGAGTACTAATTTTTAAAATAAATTTTTGTTTAAGCCTCATAATTTGGCTAAAAAAAATTTAAATAATAGATCAAATAAAATTTAGAACTATTTTGTATATTTTTAAAAATGTAAGCCTTTATTTTTATTGTTATATTTAATTTGAAGATTATGGTGCATACTACACACAACAATAATGATATAATGGCTTTTATTTATCTTGTTACATCCCCTCTGAGTCCTTTTATATATTGACCATTAAATAATATAAAAGGGAGTTGGTGAAATCTAAGGAACAAGTGACAAGGGAAATTATTAGCAATATTTAAAAGCAACAATATGAACGGTTTATTCAAAACAATAACAATAGCACAGAAAAATATACATGGTCTCATTATATCAAAATGATTTATATTGGAAATCAAACTTATATACAATAAGTCTATAACTTTAGAGTGGCGCAGGTATTTATAAGAAGTTTATAAACATGTAATCAATTCACTATTTTGATGATTCAGACTTTAAGAGACAGAGCATTACGGGTTGAAATTAATACAAAGATTAATTATAATATCATCCATCAGTATGATACACAACTTCTATATAAGAGCCTAATGGGCACCTAGAAACTGATACTAAAGTGTCTTTAAATATAAAGGACAACGTGACTAAATTACTTTAATTCATCCAGAATAACTTATACAATAAAATATATATAATGCGAGAGTTTGGCTAACAGACTTTAGTCAAACTCCGCCGGGACTATCTGATCCTCACTCAGGATTCGGAAACTAAACACCATAATCTTTTAATAAACAAAAATATAAATATCCTATTAGTACAAACTTTAAAATGATTATTAAATATGCAAAAGTTAATTAAAATCAAAATTAGTACCAAGTAATAATGAAAGTTACTTTACTTTACGATATTTCAATATGCAAATAAATTTAAGATATGTCACCTTGATGTTTACAAAATATAAATACTATTATCGACAATTTCAAACATTTAAGTTAACTCATAAAATTAAAATAATTTAATAATGGTGGCTATCTAAGTGATTGAATTCTCCACAAGACTCTAGCGCCCAAGTGGCGACATACAAAATATAGAGTTTCATCTTATATAGAATAATCAGATAAAGAAATAGTTAAATTAATAAAAGGAATATTAATTTATATACTACACGAAGCCTACACGTTGAAAGTAAATCAGTCCAAAACATGGCTCGCCATAGTTACGATTCAGATACAATACTAAATGTTTATCCTGCCATTGTCCAGGTCCATGACAATGATCATTCGTCGATCGTAGTTATAATGATAGTCATTTTAGCAGACTTGCACAGCCTATTATATAGTGAGGTTTTGTCGCAGTAGGAAGAAGGTGGGAGAACTGAACACACGCTTGGTGACGTCAATGGTGGCTTCAAAAGGTCACGTACACATCTGTTGATACTGCTCCATTAGATTTTCAGCCTATTTCTTCAATCATCCGATGTTTTGAAAGTAGTTCCTCTTTCTACCATCAGGGGGCAGGTGAATAGTTATTCTCTAGTCGTCTTCCATGACGGACGGCCCATTACACGATAGTAGAATCGGAGTGTGAGGACTACGTCTTGTAGTAACATCGTAGCTCTCAGACCCACTCGTCAGTTTTGAATGCGAGGTGTAGGCCAGCCTTGGTGGTTACTAGTGTAAGCAGATTCAATTGGTAAGTACATGAACAAATTAATTATATTGAATTGGATTATGTAGTTAGATATATTGTTCAGCAATGTTTTATTATGTCTTACTAACCTACGTTAACTACAATAGAGAAGATTACCATTTAAGGGGTCCTATTAGCGTTGGTATAATTGGAGCGGGTAGTATGATTTATTTAGAGTTATGCGTTAATGGCAGCATGGGGCGGGTCCTTTTGTAACATAATGCACAATAATGTTACATTCTGGTGAAATTAAAACGATCTTTCAAGTCAGACAGAAAACAAATGAACACTAATTAAATAGAATACTATATTAATAGATAACCTTGTTTGCTTGGATTAAAAATATGTATCACAATATAATATTTAAAATGAACATACTTATTTCAAATTAAGTTCAAATAGCATCCATGCTATGTTTTATTAAAATTAATACAAGCATATGGCATTAATGGTGGAACAAAACCTGGATATAAAAAAACATGAAATTCCAAATGTTCAAATAAAACATAGATATTCTCCCTTCAGTCAAATATGATAAATTAATTATATATATATAATTATAAATTGGATAGAAATTAATAGCGATAATAAGCCCGTAGGCTAACTCAAATTGTGGATCGATTGCAGTAACTATTTAATTATGAATTTGGATAGTCTGCATTCTGCCTCATAGATCATACCCTTTTTTTGTATCGTGCGTCTTACTAACTATTCAGGTTATACGCTTATATAATTACTACTCTCTAACAGGGTGATGATGAGGAAGGAAGTATTTTAAATCTAATCCATCTATCCTTATTGGCGTGGAAGGAGAGTGGGAAACCATTTAGCAAAATACACTCTCAGTAGACACTAACCGGGATTAGAACCCCAATTTACCCATCAGCAGGCCAGTCTATAATGAGAGTGACACCTTATGATCGTTCGGACACTGAAGAGGGTCAGACAAATTTAATGAGAATAAAGTATAATGAATATGAGATACATTATTCAAAAATGATATATCCATTACTACAAGAACACAAATCTCACCAGAAAATAGACTTGCAAATATTTATTCTCTCTCATTACCTTATTATTGCCTAAAATGGTGGAAGGATATTAAAAGAAACAAAATTAAATATTTATCCGGTATCTATAGATGTAAACACTTTTGAAATTTCCTGCGTGTCGGTTAAATGTTCCCTATCTTCCCTGGGTCTGGGGCAGGATTCAAGGTTGCATGAGTAAGCTTACATTTCATTCGTGTCCACACCAATTCTCTATTCAATCGTGGGAACCCTTCCACACTTTCAGGCAATAATAAGGGGGTGGAAGAGATTTCAATATCTCCAAGTTTATTTTCAGGTGATATCTGTATGCTTGTAGTATATGAGAAATTTTACCCACTGAGTTTGTCTTATTCATACAGTAGAGCGCTGACTATCCAAATTTAAAATTAACTAGTCAAAGCAACCAATCCAATCTTTGAGCGGCCTACGTGCTTGTTATTATTATCAAATCCTAGCCAATTCGTAATTACATTTATTCATTTCCATCCAACCAAAAATATTTAGTTTTTATAATTACTATAATAACAAATTTTATTATCCTTAATATTATTTTAGGTAATTTTTGTTTGGAAAACTATATAACAATAAACTAACGCTAACACTAAAATATTTCTGGTTTATTTAATAATTGTGAAAAGTACATTTTCATTCAAATTAAATTAAATGTAATTATTTATGCTATATTTACTGTTTCAAATTGTTTTACAAATATTTAATAAATAAATTTATTTTTTCATATTTGCATAAGGTACTATATTTCATAGCTTTTAATTAAAATAACTAATCCATCAGCAAGATGGTGATATATTTAAACTATAATTATTAGATTATAATAATATTAATATTATGATCACACGGATTAAATATTAATTTTAATTTTACATAATTTATTAGAACCATTTAAATTTCTTAGGATATTCACAACGGTGTACACTAATTGTGAAACAACTCATCCGAGCTCGGAACTATCCTTACACGAACTTCGGAGTAAAAATTAAATTCATAATGATTTTGTTCAAAATGGAACATGGAGGTTAGGTTAGGTTAGGCTAGGTTAGGTTATGTTAGGTTAATTAAGGTTAAACTAGGTTAGGAAAAGGATGGGCATAAATAATAGCTCCGGCTATTTGATTCTTAGTATGGGCTAGGTTAGGTTACGTTAGGTTAGATTAAGTTAGTGGTTAGGAATTTAATGGGATTACAGATTGTTCCGTAATCACGTGGAACGGCTAACAGGCATAACTCATTCCGCAATTCTAGTGATCCCGTTCACAATGCAGGTGAAGTTATTTACAAAGTACATTAGCATGCTTGCTTTTACCTTGGAGGCCGATGTTAGACCATCATATTTATGAGTTGAGGTTCATTTTTAGGATCTGTTAATTTTCCTATTATCTCTCTCTTTGGAGATAAATGATTGTGTATTATCTCACAATTCACCTAATTAACACTACTTACATATAAGGGCTCAAGGTAAATGATAGCCAGTTCTAGTACTAAAGTAGATAAATATAATGTCGATACCTACTACTGTGTTAAATTGTCTAACGCATTACTTACACCAGTACACATGATAGTGTTCGAGTACCATTTTGGTGTACTAAAGGTGGCTTTACCTAAATGGTTTTCATCCTCCTCACACGTAAATTCAGGTACACTTCCTCTCAAATCAACCTTCCTCGTACCATATACGCTAGCATAGTTAGTACACATTAATACAGCTCAAACTTGAAATAAGATTATAATAATAACAATAATACTTAGCACCGTGACTTACTACCCGTTCGGGTTATACGCTTAAGGTGTGGCAGAAGGTAGCGCAAGTATTTTACAGTTTTTTAGCATTAAATTCTTTTGGTTAAATAAATAAATATTTTCTCCTAGCAATATAGAGTTTAGTTTTCTGCACATGCTAATATCAACAGATCTTGAATATCTGTCAAGTATGTCCTGGAATTTTGTCAAAACCTTTTCACTTTATTTAAAATGTTTTGACAAAATTCCAGGACACTCTTGACATACATTCAATATCTGTTGATATTAGCATGTGCAGAAAACTAAACTATATGTTGTTACTGGAGAAATATAAGATTTATTTTGGCCAAAAAATTTCAATTCTATAAAAACTGTAAAGATACTTTGCAATCCCTTCTGCCACATCTTAAGTACTAATTACGCTAATGGGTTATGGATTGAGAAGGTTGAATTTAGATTAAATGATCACGCATTTACGTTAAGGGAAAGTGGAAAACCATGTAATAAAAACCTCCCATAGTTCAACTGAGTGAGATTCGAACCTCAATCACCCCGTCTTCGGCAGTTTAACTCAACACGAAACTAGCACGTTAGTTAACTACTCTCATCGAGGCGGCTGTGAAATAAGATGTTGCGCAGAAAAAAAAGTAATTATTTGTTTACATCCAGTGTTTTACTACTAGGATGGTAGGAGATAAGATTAGGAAATATTACTACATTTTCATGGATGGAAGAAATCCACGGAGATTAAACATTTTCTTCATACAACGAGCCTGGAATCAAACCCACACTTCCCAATAAATAGGAAACAGGACTTAAGGAGTTTGACGTTTAGTCCATATGCCTGTTAAATGCGGCAGAGGGCGATGGTAATAATATTTGGACCATTCTTGCTGAAATAATTTTTTTTTTTTTGTATAAGATAACGTTTCAAAGACCACTTAAAACTATCCTTTCAACCGAAGTAGAAAACGGGGTAGAAAAAAGTAAAAAAAAAAAAAAAAACTATACGCGATGTCCATGCGGGTGTGACAGAAGCGTCACTGCGTTTCAAATTTAACAGAACGCTGACTTCTCTATGACCCGCTGTCAGAATGACCTTTGACCCGTGCCATCAATCTCTCGCTTTACCCTCCCACTCTCTATCCTTGTCCGTCCACGTCCGGTTGAATTGCGTCCCGTCGGAAACAATAGTTGTGCATTTCTCATACGCGTCATGCACGTACGGACTATGAAGGATGTCTTCATCGCTGAAGGTCAATCAAGAACCATTCGAAATAATATATCTAGAGAGAATATTGTTTAAGGTGGAGTGCTAGTGAGCGCGAGTTTAGAGCGGTATTTTTGCAGTTTTTATAGCACAAACATTTTTTGGCCTAAATAAATCAAATATTTCTTCTATAGAATCATAGAGTTTAGTTTTCCGCACATGCTAATCTCAACAGTTGTTTAATATCGGTCATGAACATGACAGCATTTGGTGACAAACTTTTCTCTTTATTTAAAAAGTTGGTATCCCACTTCGGTGGACGCATGGTCTAAGACGTTACTCTCACAATCGACGACGGAGAGCCCAGGGTTGAATCCTGGTCGTATGTGTGGAGATGTGTTTTCCTTAGTAGTTTCCCATTCTCCCCCCAAGAAAATCTGGGTATACTTCCTCTAGATTTAAACTTTTTCGTTCTTAATAGATTTGTATAACTAATACGTGCGCGTATAGCTCAAATGGGAAAAAAGACGCTTTGCTAAAAAAAAAGAAGTTGCTTATATCGGTAGTCGCATGATCTAATGCATCACTCTCGAGATATATTGGATTGTTGGTTACGGAGCAAATCCGGGAATCAAATCCCGTTCATGTGTATAAAGAGTAGGTTTTATAAAATAGTTTCTTACTCATTTACAACACATTAGTGTTGTTAGTAACCTAAACAGGCAGTATGACGCAGTTATAAAAAAAAACTTATTTTAAAACCAGACTGACTTTTCAAGTGTATTTGATCCGAAAGAGCTTAAGTAATCCTATAATTTAAATCGTCTTGCCGCAGATATTTTAATAAAATAGAAACTTGCTTCAATCTATTCATCTCCCCAATGAGTAGTAATTCATCCCTAAGGGTAGGTTCTCCCCCGGTCCAGGCGAGCTAAGTGGAACAGGGGCGCTAGCCGTACCAGTATCATCCCTTTCTCCAACCCACTGTGGATATAGCCACGGGTTAATCAATAGCAGGCGCCTCGATCTATCCTCAATAGACGCGATCGCTAGTCCAGCCACCCACCCCTCGTCCCGCATTTCCATACTCCTCTCTTCCTTATTATTAAAAAAAAAATCATTCCGAGCTCACGGTTCTGGTGTAACCCCTGTTATTTATGTTTCTTTGTAAAAGAAATATTAAATTAGTGGAAAAGGTATTATAAAAAGACACTCTCAGTACACCAAAATAAAATATGAGCCCCAATATTTTCGTCATTGGCGGTTCTGTATATTATAATAGTTAAATCATCTTGACATTAGTTCACCAACGTTGGTATGGATAGATAAATTTTAAATATTATATCCTTGTTTAAGATATGGACTGAATTTGTATACAAACACATCATTAAGTATAATATCTAATAAAAATAATATCATATAATATTGAAACAAATATTTTTTTTTTCAAAAATTTTATATAAGTTTGCTTCAAATATCGTTTTATTGATAATTAATTTTCAATATGATTTTTTGTAAATTGATAATATTTCTCTTTCAGGAATAGAATAAATAATTACAAAAATTCATACAAGAATAGTTAGAATAGACCAGAATACAGAAGCAATACTTGGATAGGATCAATATGGAATCAGAAAGAACAGAAGAACAAGAGAAGTCATAATGTCATTGAGGATGTTATTAAAATAACAAATAAGTAAGGGCAAGAATACATATATTTCATTTGTGGATATCAAAAAGCATTTGATTATGTGGAATGGAGATAAACGTTTGAAATGTTGTGATAATTTGGACTCAAGTACAATGAACGAAAAATAATTTACAGCTTATACAAAATTTTGTCAGCAATAATTAGAGTTAACGATTTTGAAAAAGAAGATAAAATAATAAAATGTGTTGAACGAGGATGAAACCTATCTCCGATGATATTAACCGCTTATGTTAAAGAAGAGCTAAACATGGGTAAAATGAGAAATATAATTTTAAATTAGAATAGGAGAACTTAAAAACACTTCATTTTGCAAATTATATTACTGTTGTGCTGAGAGTTAAGAGGAACTTCAAGAATTACCGAACATTGTGAATGAAATACAGATAATTGGATACAAGTTGAGGATCAACAACGACAAAAAAAATCATAATATCCAGTAAAGAAGAAGTCAAACAAATGATAACAGAACTAGAAGAATTAAATCTTCAGCAAATAATAGAGCTCTACTATTTGGAAATCAAGTCACCGATGATATCAGAAGTAGGACAGATATTTATAAGTAGAATAGCGCAATGCAATAAAGCCTTTCACAACAAGAATTCATTACTTAACTCGACAGAATACATTTTGAAACCAGGAAAGTTTTCCTTAAGGCAAATGTTGTGAGCGTTGCGCTTGCGGTAAACATGGGCCATTGCTGCGACTGTAAGGAAATAATTAGAAGCATTTGAAGTGTGGTGCTACATAAAAATGTTGAAAATCCAATGGATGGACTTGGTATCAAATACATAAGTGCTTAGAAAGACAAATTATGAAAGGAAATTTTGTAAATATATAGGGCAAAGTAGGGTTTCCAAGATAGGCTATATACTGAAACATGATTGTTCGAAGATATTACTAATAATATCAGGAGATATGTAAGGGGGAAACTCAAGATGGAGACAAGATTGAAGTACATGAATCAGGTGGCGAACGATGTTGGTAGAAGAAGTTACAAATATGTAAAAAAAAAAGCCCAGGTTAAACAAAAGTGTAGAGCTGAATCCAAACAAAAACAAGATTAATGAAATGGTAATGAGAATAGAATTATTTTTAATAAATACCATGCTATTTGTTATTTATTAGAAAAGGCATAAATCGGAAGATAATATAATAAATAATCGGCCAGTACTATCGTGGGGAAGTAAGGGTGATAAATAGCTTTAGAAAACAAGTCCCAAAATATTCGGTTGAGTTTCAAACCCAACTGACCTTCCCATCACTAAATGTACGCACATTGTGTTGCTAGTCGGACTTCTTTGACAATGTGAAAGAGTATTTTTATGAGTCAAAATGTAAGGTTGCTTGTATGACCGAACATAGCCAAGGTTTTATTTTTTAAAGAGTTTGTACATATCTATTAATCTTAATTATTAATTCAGCCCCCTTAACCTCTCATACTAACTTTTTAGACGATATCCATAACCCAGAAAAACATTCACAGTTGAAAAAAAATTAACTTAGTATTGAGATCATAAACGGGGATAATAATTATATTCTATTATATTACATTTAGAAGAAAGTATTGATAAACAAAGCAGGATAAACTAGAACAATAACAATGACATTCCTGTGAGAAGAACAAACACTAAGGCTTAAAACCTTTAAACTTTACAGCGTGACTATTAGAAAAAAAAAGTAATCTAACCCACGCCAATGGTCGCATGGTCAAACGCGTAACTATTCTGTTTGATTAGATTTCTGACTAGGGTGAATCCCACAGTGTTTACTAAAGGTGATTTTTCTATAATGGTTTCTAGCTCTCCTTCCACGAAATTAGTATACATTTCCTATAAAATTATATATTCCGCTCTACACCCTAACTTTTAAACTAGAGGGCACCATTTGTAAGGGCGTACAGAAAATACATTTGTAATTGTGTGGGACGCCTCAAAAGGGATCAGTTATGTCAATAGTCACGATCACTAGAGACCACAGGTGTCATAGGACCCATAAAGTGGAAGGCTACACAAGTATACATATTACCAATGACTATCAAATTAAATACATAATTATACCTTCCATGAAATTCGATATTATAGTATATTGTGGCAGTGTAATTAACTCATTGAACTTAAACTATTAAATAGTTGCAATAGACGACAATAAAATGGAACATAACATAATATAAAAAATACAGTGAACAAAACTATGAGATGTACTCTTTTATAAACTAAACAATAGTTCAAATACTTATTTGATGTGTCATCTCCATGACGACAGATAGTAAATAGTTTTCATAGAAATAAAATAAATACAAATTTGTTATTTAAATAATATTTAGATTAATTTCAAGGTAATAATCAATAATATTAATTAATAAATTAATGTAAAAGTTATTAATGAAATATATAAAATTATATCTTTTGAAAATATGTTAAGTAATATTCAAACAAATTCATTTGCAATCTTATAGATGGATCCAGAAGGGATGCTCATGAAAATCAATATGGATTACCTTTTGTTATTTATAGAAAGCATTTTTAAATAAAGAATAGTTAGCACCTTTGATATAATATACGTCTTTCAGTAATGGATAAATGTTCACAAAGAATAGTTATTTTATTACAACTGGATGTGAAGTAACACTCCCTTCACAAAAGTTGATTAATATTTAAAATAATAAATCGTCGTTTGGATTCTGCTGTAATGGTTAAAGATAAGTATAATAAAAATACTTGCCAAAACTGTTGATTATGTTGAAAATACCTTTGTAGGTTCACAACAAAAAATGCACTAAATGAATTTTTAAATATGTCCTCCTTCAATATTAGTGTTTCTTGTCTTAGGCTTGAGGATATAACCGAGATTTATATGAATTTTCACTCCCCGAGTCACTTAAATCCCCACATTTTTAAACAAATGTAGTAGAAGTCCTCAATTGCACTGTGGGATTGTCTTACCCAATTAATAGCAGTCATAGACATATTATTCACTATCAAACCTATTAATTTAGATTTATAATCACCAAAAATTCTTTAAAATATCTTATACATAACAAATCATATTAATATTGATATATTCATCGAAATAAAGAGGTCGGCAATAAACTAAATTAAATGTCAACGGAACTGACCAAACTCAATGTTCATTTATATTGATACTACTCTATGAACGCCTTGGAAATTACAAGACCATCGTGATCTCATACAAAGCTTCTAGATAAAAAGCTTGGACCAGGTGGTAAAAAAGAATTACTTAAGTATGAATATTAAACCTTAAAACACAAAATATTTAAAACTGGTAATCAAAATTATTATTATGTTCTTATTTTAAGCGTGAAAGCCATATTTTAGCTATTCTCTTATTTCTTTCCTAATAATCTTTCCAATACCTTAATCTATATAAAGTTTTGATTTTCAAAATTGAAATAATTCTTTTATTTATTATTTGCAAAATTATCTGAATTAGTAATAATGAATTTTTAAGAAAGGTGTAAGTATGATGCTGACCTTTTAACTAACCGCTTCAGTGGCCGAATGGTATAACGCGTCACTCTAGTTTTAGACTGGCCTTTGGTGACGGGGAAATTTGGGTTCAAATACCGGCCGAGTTTATCCTAAATGGTTTCCCACTCTATTTTCATGCAAATGCAGGTAAATTACCTCTAAAATGCTTTCTTCCTCGTCCTTAACCCACTAGATTAGTTATCAGGAAAATGCGTACAACCCGAAAAGATAGTAATATGCGGTGATAAAAAAAAAGCCAACAACCCCTAGTTCATTCGTTCCCAATAGTATCTCTTTCATCAATAGATTCTATCACGATTTGTCCTTTATATTTAAAAACTTAGCTTTAAGGATTGTGTTACAGAGTTTAATAGCTATACATAAAAGAAAATATTTCTTGGGCGATACTATTTCCTTTCTAAGAAATGTACAAATGCTTGGTTTATAATTTTAATGATTTAGTAATAATACAGCTGTTGATTTATAATCGTACTACTATATACAATTTAACACAATGATAGTATCTTTCTTGTAAATAAGGATAGTATAATTTATTCATGGACTATGAATATGTAGAATAATAGTAGGATAGTTGTCAATAATTTTAAGCTCTTAAATTTTACCAGAAGTAAACGAAAAAAATATCTACAAAAGATATTTTATTAAAGTCTTAAGCACAGGTTAGTAAATGCCCATGCATGGAGAGTATTAGTTTTAATTTGGCCATCTGAAATCTTATCTGTCCATCTGAATTTTTGTTTGACGTTTACTGCCAAATGCATAGAACAATTTTAATGAAATTTGGTAGGGATAGACTTAAACCTTTAATAAACGATGTTTCTACATATTTTTTCAATGTGATTATTGATTTTAATATGGTAGCCAATCAAAAATTATTTTGGTTTATTAATTAATAATAAGTGAATTGAATTTAAAAATTTCAAGAAATAATTTGAATACCTTGTGTGTATTTGTTATTAATTGTTGGATCTATTGTGAAACTTATATCTTAAACAGTGTTAGGAATGGGTAGTCTACGTTAATATAATGTAAATTGAATATACTATCAAAACCTGATATAGTTCTTAACATGATCGATCTAATTAGCCTCCTTTTTTAATAAATTGAGTGAAGTTTACTGTTAACAGAACTACTAATCAATAACTTTTAGATTGCAAGCTCCGTTGTCATTGTATTTTCCTTAAAAAAACTTCCACACACTATCCCCGCAAAATTGGATACATCAAGTATAAGATTCTTCATTTCTCACTCACATTTTATTAGAATTATACACTTAAATATTTGCTATATATATATATATATATATATATATATATATATATATATATATAGCAAATATTTAAGTGTATAATTCTAATAAAGTGTGAGTGAGAAATGAAGAATCTTATACTTGATGTATCCAATTTTGCGGGGATAGTGTGTGGAAGTTTTTTTAAGGAAAATACAATGACAAAATTGGATACATCAAGTATAAGTTCTTCATTTCTACTCACACTTTATTAGAATTATACATTAAATTTTTGCTATATAATATAATATATATATAGCAATATTTAAGTGTATAATTCTAATAAAGTGTGATAGTGAGAAATGAAGAATCTTATACTTGATGTATCCAATTTTGCGGGGATAGTATATATATATATATATATATATATATTAAATACATTAGTTTGAGTATATTTGCAGTAAGTTGTAAGTCTAAAATCGATAGTAAAATTTTATAAATGTTTAAACACACCTGTTTATTAATTTTTAACAGTACAAACTGTTTAAATATATACATATATTTAGTTAAACTGTTATGACCACTCAGATAAATATAATAACTTGCTATTCAAATGAATAATATTATTTTTTAATTGATCTATCTAAATGAAACAATTCGAACCATTTGAATACTGTGCTATTTTAGTACAAACATTGAACATACTTCATTTTATACATTTTTATAGAATTATTATCTTAAAGTGTACAACGAGAGTATAGATAGTGCTCCTGAGTTTCACAATATTTGGAGAATGTTTCCGTTATTATAAAATGATAACGAGTCACTGGCGACAATATGACGCTTTCAAGGACAGGTTTTTCAACTCAATTGTCATACAAAGTGAGCCATAAACTTTTTTTTTTGTGAGATGATGTGTTGTTGAAGGACCAGTAAAATGTTTTCTAAAAAAAAAAAAAGTTCGTGAATGTTTCATCTCTCATTTCACGATATGACGAAAGGATATGTCGAATGTTACATTGTAGGGATAAGCCATCAATGTCCTCTTGTTTTTGTTTAGTTTGTATATAGGACAATTGGGAATATCAGTATCCTGTGAAGGATAAATATAAAATTGGTATATTTCTGTTTTCAAAATAAAAAATAAACGCAATTTTACTCTCTGTTTTGCAATATTGTTATTATTATTATTATTAGCACCGCGTCTTACTACCCGTTCGGGTTATACGCACTTGGCTAATGTGTAATGGTAGGGTGATAGTGAGATGAAATGAAGGACCTACAGTTTAACGTGGAATCCGAACCACGGTGGAGGTCTGGCATTCCCCACATGTCTTGTCAGAGGTGAAGGAAGGATTTGTAACCAAATAAATCTTTGCCGGGACCTAGGATTGAACCCCGGTCGCCAGCATAGAAGTCTGACACCTTACCCCTAGACCACCAGGTCACCCTGCAATATTTTTGAACGATGCGAAGTTCTTTATATTTTGTTATTCTTTATCCTATTTTTTATGTGTCTTATAAGCATTCACAACTACAATGGTTTTACTAACCCATGTCACCTACTGATAGGACATGCAGTAATTATATGAAACGTACTGAGCTAATTAACTTTACCTAACAGCCAGCCTCTTGGTCTAGTGATCAGACTTCCTGGCTACTAATACATAGATCCAGGGCTCGATTCCCGTAGGTAACATAGACATTTTTCCCAAAGAGGGGTCGCTCCTATGGTTTCGATGGTTTATTTAATTAGGTATAAGCTATGTTTAAGACTTCTACTGGCACAAAATAATCATAACTATCATTAAATCATCTCACCAAGATACAATATCCACGTGCTTAAAATGATGCAAGATGAAATAGATAGTTAGAGATATATTGTGTAGATCTCCCATAAAATTATTCTTCAATGGAAAAATAAGTAAAATAAATATTTCCTTTTGATACCTAAAATATATAGACTTTAACATAAAATAAATTGTATACATCTCACTTAACCTTCTGTGACAGGCGTTGTTGAATTTTCATAACAACTGTAATTTTTTTGAAAATTAAATGCAGATTAAGTATGATATCATCAAACATTCAATAAAAGTTTATTTTCTGAGATACAGGAGTTTTAACTGGCTCCATAAAGGAATTTGTGAATACCCAATGGTACCAGACGTGATGTCATACGACTGGCTCATTACCACCGTATTCTTAAAATAATAGTATTCAGTAATAATTTTTAAGTAATCAGTAATTTTGAATACAATAAAATAATAAATAATGCCTAACAATATTTTGTTATATTATTTCTAATAATAAGTTATGTTTTTGTAACCGTTTATCATTATTGTGATTTTTTTTTTTTTATTTACAAAATTTTAAAATTATCAAAACCTTTATTTAATAATATTGATTCAAAAATAATATTATGAATTAAAGTTTTTGTTTTTGATTTTTATTTAAAACATTATGGGTCGTTGAAAAAGTGCAACGGTGCATAATCTCGTGCTTAAATTTTAGCACCAATTCCCAAGGTTAATAATTAAAGCCTTCTTTTAAAATCATTTTAAAATTTTATATTTATATTTTACCATAAATTTTTGTATTTGAAACTAAAATAGTTTAGGATTTCTACTTATCAATTTTTAAGAAACAAAATCAAATCTAATTTGTTTTAAGTGTTATGTAATTATACTTTCTAGATCAACAAAAAAAAATATAAATTTTAAACAAAGATTAGCAAAATTAAATGACAGGTTTCCTAACAAACAAGAATATTAACCACAATATGTAAAAGAAGTTTTGAAAATAATGAAATAGAAAGCTTCCAATATTAAAAAAAGTAGTTAGTTGAATAAAAATACTAAGATCAGATATGTCTTATTAAAGTTGCCACAAAGTTAACAGCTGTTAGCTCACTAGTATGCTTCATCAATAAAGTTGGCGTTGTTGCTGCTATTTTTGAAACTGTTGATAATTATAATAAATTGTATCATGTTGCGTTAACTCCGATTGTGACCGCTCAAAAAAATAAAAATTTATCAACTTGAAATTGACAGCGAATACGTATCAAAAATGGTATATTATTCAAGAATGAAAGAAAGGTTTACCAGGAATAACGTCACACTAATTTATAAATTGAATTCTAAACATGATAGGAAAAAAATTAAATATTAATAACCGCAAACTTTCAATATATCAATATAAAAATAAGCATTTCCTTAGCCACATGGTCTAGGGGTCACTCTCATGTTAGACTAGACTACCAATGACAGGGAGACCTGGGTTTGAGCTCCGGTCGAGTGAAATGAGGGTGGTTTTCCAAAGTATTTTTCCACATTCTAATCACGCAAATGTGGTTAAACTTCTTCTAAATTCAATCTTAACTATCCACAACTTATTATAGTAGTTAGCACATGTGCGTATAACCTTAATATGTAGCTAAACGAAGTGATGAATAAAAAACTCTAAAATACATGTTATTATTCTGTATGATCACGGACAAATCATTTTGTTTTCCAAATGGAATGACCAAGATTTATTGGTTCAGGTCAATCAGAGCGAAACAAATTGATGTGCCTCATTGCATAACCAAACAAATAAGACTAGCCTTGATCGATCAGTGTTTACTTTTTATGGAATTGAATCGCATCCCTCCAGGAGAAATCCTTAACCATTTTTATTTATATATATACAATAATAATAGCAATATTGTTAAAAACAAATTTTAATTTCGTATTTCTGGACAATTTTGTAGTTCTAATTATTATTTAATAATGTGACATGATGTAGACAAAAATTCAATTTTTAATAAATTTTTTAAAGTTTAAACAAAAAGTTACTCTTTAAACAATTCTCTCTTGATATTGCTTAGAACGTTAAATCACATAAATATTTCAATTATATATATATATATTTATATATATATATATATATATACTGTATTTAAAAAACTATAATTATGCGTTTACATGTAACTAGTCATATTGAGAGAATATTTTATTTGATTTTACAAACAAATCATTGGAAATTAATATGTGTAGGCCTACTCTCTTGGTTTTCGTCTAGGTATGTATCAAAGTAAATTAGTTTAAAAATGATATACTTTTTAAAGTTTTCGTATGGATTTTATTACCTATTTTGAATTTTTGGGAAAATCATCAATTTTAATCCAAATAAACTTGTTCGAAATTGAAGCCTGATAATATTTCTCGATTTCAAATGTCTTGAAAACAGTACGAGTATACCTTATTTGTTATGTTAAAAAACCTAAATATTTCCTAAACATTTGAAATAATAAATAAAGCCTCCTTCCCCTTAGCATATAGAGCTTGATTTTCAAACTATCAAGTGCTAATCTATTGTTAAAATGCCTAATTCTTGATACTTATAAAATATAATTTGCAATGTAAATTGTGTGCCTTGCGTTATTTAAATAATATTTAAAGAATTCTAAAAAATAATATGAAAAGTCTAATTTGTAAAAAGGTCACACTTTTTTTTAATATTGTTACAATTTGAAAAAATGTTATTTAGAATAGTTTAAAAATATTTGAACGAAGTTTAATACTTTTAAAACCTCCCTTAAAATTAATTTTGGATTCACGAAGGAATTTTTAAATAAAATATTGTATTTTACTTTTGATGCTACGCGTAGCTGAATTATTTTTATATACACTATTATTAAATTATAAATATTAACTGTTTTGGCTAGTCTTTTTATCAAAGTTACATTCAAAAGTATTGAAATTTATTTTACTGGCCTACTAATATTATTAAATTTTAAAGGAACATGTAATTAATAATAAAATAACCATATAAAGAGCAAGTGATACAAATATTATTCTCATATAATTAGTACCAACCGTAAGATAAGACTCCTGTCTCATCACTAATTAATATAATCTATATGTATTATTAATATAAATTAGTATATGATTAACTTCTGTCATCTCACCATTCTGTGACCATACGTGGAATGGTTACTAATAACTTAAACAAAAGTAGCCTATGAGTCAAAGATAGATAATATAATCCTATTCCAGAACAGCAAGATTGGATTTTGATCAACCAAAGGCCATGAATGACAAAAACACCACATTAAGTCTCACGATATGTATAGTAATATATATATAAGGCTCTGAATTCTCTTTCGATCCTTAGTGGGGATTAAAATAATTCATAAGTAAGCTTTAAAAAGCATTTCACGGACAAAGAATCATTTGCATTAAATTTTCTTTAAACCAAAAAAGGCATCTTCCATCAGATTCAATTATTTTAAGTTAAATATTGATTTTATTTTTTTGGGGTTGAAAGCACTCATTGAGTCATTTATGCATAAAAGGATTAATATTATCAAAACTCCCCCTTTTTGGTACCAAGTTTCCTATTTTATGGTCTAACTTAGCTAGAAATATGTATGGAACACAAGAGATTCGAAAAACTCCTGCCTTGAAAATGTAACCAAATTTATTAAACAATAAACACCGCCTGTCGTTTGATTATATTTATACTTTTACTATGTAAATCAAACTTAATTTCTTTGTTTTATGCTATTAAAAATGTGGCAGTATTCACCACAGTGATTTTTTTTCCCTACGTAGAAAATTAAACATTAGCCTTATATTAAAAACCTCTTCTATTGATTTTTAAAATATAAGCTATGACTATATTTTGTTTACCGTTCATTTCAAGATTAAATTTGGTAATTTGTATTTATTTTGTCTCTTTTTTTATATCTGAGCAACGCTTTCAATTTATATATAGGCCTACTATTTTACTAAACGATTAAAATATAGTTTATTAAAGTATCTAAAGGATAGGGAATACTATCTTTCCTACTCCCTATTACAGTTTCTTAGATATTAATGAATGAATAATACCAAATATATATATATATATATATATATATATATATATATATATGCTACATTTGTCTACCATCATTTTCACTCTTCGAACATGATGTTGATATAGGAATGGCGATTTGTCCTACTTGTCAGTTTGCTCAATTAATCACTGTTTACAAGGATAAGAGGAGGTAGGGGAATGGTTGGGGTTGAACTGACTACGACAAACAAGCTATCTCGGTCACATAAATTACATGTTCATTAGTACCATATGCCGACGGCAAGAATCGAATGACTCCTGCTCTTTTACAGCTTATAACTATACCATAGTACGTCCTTTATGTCTAGTTCAAATATTTTTATGCTGTTTGTAGTGAGTATAAATATTGTATGTATATATGCCACCACCGATGGAACATTGCATTAGTCAAATGGGACTTATTTTTTCAAGTTAACTTGATAAAACACGATGATATTTAACATAATCAACATTTTGACTTCTGTGCTGGCGGCCGGGGTTCAATCCTCGGTCCCGGCACAGATTTATCTGATTACCAAACCCTTACTTCACCTCTGACAAGACATCTTGTGAATGTGGGGAATGCCAGGCCTCCACCATGGTTCGGATTCCACGTTAAACTGTAGGTTCTTCATTTCATCTCACAATCACCCTACCATTACATATTAGCGTAAGTGCGTATAACCCGAGCGGGTAGTAAGACGCGGTGCTAATAATAATATTAATAATAACATTTTGACACGGTTTCAAATAGAAATCTGTAATCTAATGCATTTTTCTCATTATATGCTTCTCCAATTAGCCTTGTTTGACGTTTCATTTAAAATGGAAGAATCAATTTGTTCATACAAGAGTGTGTGTGATTTTATTTGTTGTGATAAGTTAAATTAGTTTGTAGTTCATTGTACTATATCTATAAATTAGATTTTAAATAAAGATTACAACGAAAAATAAATTTAACATCACAATATGTTGAAGATAATGCCAAACAAGGTGTTGATTACCTCGATTGTGTATTAAAATATTATAATTTATCTTATCTTATAGCTAGAAGTGAGTTTGTAAAGGTTATGGAATATACGGAATCTATTTATAAGAATATTACTTTGTTTAAGTTTATTCAATAAATAAATAAATTTATTTCCTATACTAATGTGAATATTTTAATTCACATATTTGGAATAATTATATTTGAATGCATAAGATCATCTAGTTATAAGTGTAAAATTAATGTTTATCTATATTTTATATTATTGAATGAAGAGATTAGTACAATGTTTTAAGTCCAATTTAATATAATTTTTTTCCTATCATGTCATAAAATAATGTATGTAGGCTATATGACTAACCAAGTGTTTCAAAGATAACTTAATATTTTTCTGTTCTATCAGACCTGATGGATTATAAAATATTATGTAAATATCCATGTGTTTGTGTATGTTGTGTTGTGTGTGTGTGTGTGTGTGTGTGAGAGAGAGAGAGAGAGAGAGAAAAGTTGTTTCTACCTGACCTTTTACTATACTACTTTAAAATATGAATCAATATATCATCTTTATACTTCGTTTATTTATTAAGGTTGACCTCAGTGTTCTTGGGCTAAAGAACTCACCCCAGGAACCGAAAATTGTAGGTTCAGACGTAGTTATTTATTCAGTGATAAAATTCCGTAGCACAACTTCCTTCGGAGAGAAAGTATAGCCGTCGTTCCTATGTTGATTGTAGCATATAAGGGAAACGTGAATATAATTTAAAAACACCCTGCCAAATTAGTAGGAATTTTCTCTTTCAGTCATTTACAATTCTTTTGTGCCGATATAATCAGTCGGTTCTGAACATGAACATTAAATATCTTATATAAATTAGATTTTAAAAAATTGTAAGTACTTAGATGGAAAAAAAAATATCTAAAGAGCATTCATAACACTTTTCTTTGAACAAACTTATCTAATTAATACGCATTAAAATATATCCTATATTTTAATCGATCCTACATCTCGTAGTTGGGTTAATGAGTCATTCCCTCTAGCAACGCTTCAAAATATAAAAGAATAAGAAAAAAAAAAGTTTGGAATTTATGGAAAAGCCGTGTCAAAGAATAGTTTTTTTTTTGTATCCTAATAAATTTGAAAGTTGAACTGATAAAAAAAAGTGTAAAAATAAAGAAGACGAAAGTTCAATCCCGATTTGAAAGTTGGATCAGCCATTGTTGCGCCTCGCTTCTCCAGAGTCAGATTGTGGTTAGGAATGGAAGGAATCTTCTGTTGTGTATGGAGGGTGGAGGGTAGAAATAGTCAGGGAGTGGAAAGCAGTGGTGAAGGAAGGAGGTGGGGCGGGGGTAGGGATGGAAGTCCATAACACAATTACCCAGCCTGAAGGAGAGAGAACTACGGTGCCCCAAAACTCTCCAGAGGATTCGAATTCAGAAGTTGTAAGGGTGGTGCGCGATGAGGTTTAGACAAGAAGATATTGACAAGTAAGTCTTGATAGAACATGGGGAAAGGGGAGGGAGAGGGTAAGAGGTGACCATCGGATTACCGCCGACACCTGTAACTCAATTACCAGACATGGGACGATGTCGTCAGTTTCCTTATTCACCCCACCTTACATGCTCGCCTTTGCCTGGTTGGAAATTTAGACACACGTCGCCAAAATATATTTGGAAAAATAATCTTGAGTAAAGAAAGACAGAACTATTAATTTTATAACATGCATCAGAGGCGTAGTTAGCTTATGCGCTAGTTTTGTGTTGAGCTACACTGCCGATTATGGTGAGAATGAGGTTTAAATCTCACTCGAATGAACTGGGGGTGGTTTTCCCTAAATGGTTTTCCATTCTCCCTGCACGCAAATGTGGGTTTACGTCCTTTGTATTCAACCTTCCCAATTTCTAGCAACTTAGTTTAATTAGTACTTGGGCGTATAGCCCAAACAGGTGGTAAACTACGTTGATAAAAATTATTATTTTTAATTTTCTATAAATAAAACATTTTGTAATTAAACTAAAACACTAATCCACGCCTACAAATATAATTGTCAGATCATGCTAGTGCAATAAATTACAAATTTGACAACATAAAATAAATAATCAAATGTAAAATCAACTTTTGATTAGTTAAATGAGTGTACTCTTATGTTTAATTTCAAAATAAAGTTTAAATGAAATGTATTCACAAATAAACTGAGAATTTAATATGATAAATTTAATTATAATATTTTTACAAATAAACTGTAGAAAGGATCAAATAATTTTAGCAAATTTAATGGGAATGTTACTAATAGTTGTTTGTATTTACAATGAAACCGTAAATAATATAAAAAATAATTATTGAATTCAATGAGAAATTTAGAAGTATATGTTTATATTTACAAGGAAAAAGTAAATTATATAAAATAACTTTAATGGATTCAATAAGAAAGTTACTAAAGAGGGTCTGTAGTTAAAATAAAATCTTGAATTGGATAAGAAAGCTACCAATGTGTGTAATATATATATATACAAGGAAATAGAAAGTTATTTCCCAAATAATGTTATTGAATATCTTACGGAACAATTAATTATGAATAAAAGCTGTAAAAACATTGTAGACTAATCAGTAAATGAGATAGGTAAGGAAGCCAACCTAAAATATAGCTGAAAGAAACAAACTAGTTTTTATTTTGATTTCTACTCTTTAAAAAAAAATAGCATTTACATAAATTAATGGATTAAATAGCCAAGCTATCATTTTTGTTATTTACGCATAAAGCTGCATCTAAATATAATACTTTTTAAATTTACTACTGCAGCGTACAAAGCCTAAGGTCCCGGGTCATATTCCTGTGTCCAGATATCATTTTTCAATTTAAAGACTATTTTACAGACATTTTATATAAACACATATATTAACTGTTTTATCTTTTGGACAAAATAAAATAATTGAAAATAACTAATAGCTAACTAACTAATAACTAATAATAAATATGAGCTGACCTGGTGGTTTAGGGGTAAGGTGTAAGACTTCTGTACCGGGGGTCCGGAGTTTAATCCTTGGTCCCGGTACAGATTTATCCTATTGCCAAACCCTTCTTTCACCTCTGACAAGACGTGTATTAAACACAACTTGTGAATGTAGGGAATGCCAGGCCTCCACCGTGGTTCTGATCCCATTTTAAATTGTAGGTCCTCCATTTCATCTCATAATCACCCTACCATTACACATTAGCATAAGTTCGTATAACCCGAATGGGTAGTAAGACGTGGTGCTAATAATAATAATAATAATAATAATAATAATAATAATAATAATATAATTATAATTATAATTATAATATAATAATAATAATAATAATAGTAATGAATATGTATTTTTAATATTAACAACAATGATGTATACATATCATTCTGACACCTTAGCTTAGTCAGTAGCAGGTGTCTACTTCTGAGCTAAGGGTCCCGGGTTTAATTCCCTGCATGGCTGAAAACTTATCATTGATGAAAATATGAGTTTACCCATTCACATCGATAAATTAACGGCCGGGGACTGGATGTTGTACCTGTCCTAATAGATTATAAGTCATTTGTAGCTACAACAGACCTAGCCAGCCGGTAGTGGAAAATGTATGGATTGAAAAAAACTGGCCCAGGTTACAGGCTGTAAACAGTAATAGATGTACAAGAAAAATTTATACAAATATAATCATTACAGATACATCAACCCCTTAACGATTTGTTTTCAATTTCAGTCCTTTTGACGAGCCGGTGGTTGATGAACCCTCTCTTCTCAAACAATCATCCCTAGTTACAAATAATAGGATTATTCTAAATGTAGTTGTGAGACTGGCATTTAAGTCAATGAACCATGAAGCAGAGTTAGGTTGTATTGGAGAACTAGTAGAATTCACATTTCACTTTGAAACAAGAAAGGCGCATGGCATAGACTGAAACATTAGGGCTGTTGTTCTCCCTCTGATTACCACACAATTCAATTACATGAACAGGAAACTTCACTAATACTCACTTTCCTGAAATACAATAAGCTCCCGGTTAGTTCCAATGAAGAACCGAATGTATCAATATGCGTCGGATTATTTTGGTTGTCTTTTAATGAGTAAATTTACCCTTATTTTTATCTTCCCATCTAGGCCTCTTGTAGGCCTTTAAATAGTAAGTATTATTTGACTAAACTTGGTATACATACCTAAAGTTGTTTATGCATTATTATTATTTAGCATCGCGTCTTACTACCCGTTCGGGCTATACGCTTTAAGTACTAATTACGCTAATGGATTAAGAATTGGGAAGATTGAATTAGAGGAAGTGAACCCACATTTGTGTGGACGGAGAATGGAAAACCATTTAGGAAAAACCACCCCCAGTTGACCCGACCGAGATTCGAGCCTCGATCTCCCGTCCTCAGCAGTCGAGCCCAACATGACTAGTGCGTTAGACAACTACGCCACCGAGGCGGGTTTGTTCATACAGTCTAAGGCATTCTGTAAGAGTAAATTGTCATTATCATAATAAACTATATTGCAGGTGACTTGGAGGTCAAGAGTAGAGTTATAATTTGCTCTTTTTTTATGGTTATACGTTTATTCTAATTTTCATAATCCTATCCCATGTAAACCTCGGTGCTCTTGCTGTAAGGTGCTTGCCTCAGTACCGATGTTCATAGGCTCAAACCCAGCAGAGGTCAACGGATATTTATTGGGTGGTAAACATCCGTAGCACAACTTCCTTCGGAGAAGATGTACAGCCGTCACTCTCATGTCGATTGTGGCATGTAAAATAAACTTGGAAAGTATGTGAAAGTAACTTTCTCGGCAAAATTGGTAGGGCCTTTCGTTCTCGCTCATAGAAATTCACTGTGGAAGCCATTGGGGAACCCACACTTTTTGATCATCCCTAGAACATTAAATATCTACCAGATGGTGGAGACAGCTCTAACCAGCCAAAGAGCTGAATGCCTGTCCACCGATGGATGAACAAAAATCACATAAAACCAAAATTTGGTTGTTGACCTTCAAAAAAGATTGATATCAAATTATTTCATAAATATTTGAATAGTTTTGATTATAATTAGGACAGGGGTGTATAAAAACATATGTCTTCACTGGCACAAAAAAAGTAACTATCATAACATAAAGAATATATAAATTATGACTCCATAAAGTTACAAAATAAAACGAATTATTTCAATATATTTTCTTAAGTTTTATAATAAAAAAATAAGAATGTATCCAGCCAAATTAAAGTTTTGTATTTGAAAATTTACCTATATTATATTTTAAAGTTATTTTAATATAAATTAAATACACTGTGCATTAACATAGACCTTCTTGCTCCATTACTGGAACAATTTAGTTATAACTTTTCTTTTAGTCAAAATACTTTCTATTTTAGTAGTCGTCAGATAGTAACAAACTAGTTTACAAAAATTTAATGTGCTTCCAATAATATTAAAGGACAAATTTAATTTTAAATAATTATTTATTATTTAATATTAAAAGTCATATTTAATTTTAAATAAAAACTTATTAAAACATGTTCTCATTTTTTTCCTGGATCAAATATCCTTTGATCATAAACACATTTTTTGCATAGGTGACACATGATTTTAAAACAAACCAAATACCGACTAAATTATTTGAATAATGTTTCAATTAACTTATAATACTTATCATAGTTTATAAATATTTATTCATAATTTATTTTTTAATTTACTGCCCGTTATTTCTAAACTATTATTCTTCGAATAGTATATATCTTTATTTGGTCACCTATCTCCTTGTGGGTCTTAAACTGTCAGTATGTGTATGCGGCCAAGGGGGGGGGGGGGGACTGCAACGGGATATATATGTGTGGGCTTGTAATTTATTGATTGATTTGGTTTTTAGGGTTTATCGTACTACTTTACACTACTACAGAATGTGATGTTGTTAAGAAGTTAAACAAAAAGACTTTACTTAGGAGCTCGTGACAGAATTAATTTAAGCAAGGTAAGCTTAAATAATTGCCTGACTTACACTATAGAGTCTAGGTGATCCTACACGGATAAGAACCCGGTACACCTGGCATGACGGTAGTCCTCCAGAACACATATTCGACGATCCGGCATCCTAACCAGTGCAGTCCCAGAAATGGGCTGAGTGCGCCCTTAGAATCGTTGTTAAATTGTCAGCCCTGTTATAGTGCTACGTATGTATACTGCATTGCCAAGAGGAATGATGATGAGCTGTTTTGGATTGTCAGCACTTGTGTTCTGTTGTTTACTAACTCATAAAAACACGTTGCTACACCAGTTCTGTCACTCGCAATTCACAAAATTACCATGTTAAAATAAACAAACACCACAATTTATTTCATGGATAATTACAATTTTATATTTGTATATTACCAAATTTATAAAATTGAAATAATCTCATTAATGATATAAAATTAACATTATTAATTGCACATAAAATATTTAATTATGTAGGTAGAATATGTCATAGTATCATTCTGCAATCAAGCCATATCAACTAAGCGACCACCATATGTTCGCGAAGATAGTGCCAACCTCTGCGGATTGAGGGTGTCATGTGGTCAGCACAAGAATGGTTCATTTAACATTAATCTCAGTTTTCTATACAGGAGCTGCTACTTATTTATTCATGTAGCTCCTCATTAAATTGTCCTAACGAGGCTGAGTTGTTCACCTTCTAGACCCATTGCTTCACAGAAAATCTTAAACCACCGGGGCTTACACCCAAAACTTCTTAAACCCTTTTTTAGCCCAATTTAATTTAGGTATAGTCTAAAAAAATTAAAAATTAATTTTAAAATGTGTGTATAACTTACAAAAAAAATCAATTTTTATAAATATATTATAAAAATTCATTTTTAATATGTCAGCATTTGGCTATATAAGGAATGGGTATTTTGTAATATAATAAAATAATATAAAAAACTGAATATAAAAAACAACTTAGACATATGTATACACAAGGATGAATCTATAACCAGAACTCAGCCAAATGGGTTGAAATAAAATTAATAAGTTGGTTCCAAGATACACAAATAATTTAAGTCTTACTATTAACTCATTAATTATTTTTAAGGTAATCGAATCACCTTTAATATCAAATATTTATTTTAAAGATTTGCCAAAGTATGTGTTTACATTGTGTGTAAATTAGTTTTTGACGTTCGGTTTGTGCAAGTTTATAAACATAGGACATTTAATTAAACACTAAAACAATACAAATATATATGTAAAACTTACAAAATCAAAAACATTTAAATTTAAATAGTGTCCAAGTCAGGTTAATATATCGTTTAAAGAAAATTATTTTAAAACACAATTTTAAACTTACCTGGAGATAAAAATATCCTGAAAACTTTTCCAAAACTACATTTACGGTGACACAAAATAATAATTTTAAAAATATAAATGAAAAACAGTAAGAGTTAAGAAAAAGTTTGTTTAAAATGGTTTGTAGTTTAAGGAGGTAATTTCTAGTGTATTAATATAGAAAATGTATTTAATTTAAAACATCTACGAATGATAAAGTATCTCTCTGATGATGATAACTTAAATAGACGCTTTTCCATAATATTATATTAATTAATTAAAATGAACAAAACATATCATATTTCATATACACATATGTAATATGAAATTTCAATAGTAATAGTTTGTAGTTCGTATTGTATGGTATTGAATTGGATTGGGTTAATTAATTAGTAATGATAATAAACTCCCTTTCTCTTTCTCTCTCAACATATCAGCTATTTAACTACTTTATTAACCATTTATCCAAACCACAGTATAGTATTATGCAGTAGTAGTAAATATAAGCTCAACTTCATTAAGTTTTCAAAAGCAATGGCTTAAGACATATATTTCGAGTCTCCAGAGTGTAAAGATCTGCTTCATAATTACCAACTTTCTAATTATCTGTACAGTAAAGCACTTTGCCACATTCCTCCAACACTTTACGTGTCTTTCACTTAGCTTCCTTAGTGACGTATTCAAGTTTCTTCACTCCCCATGGTCAAACACAATTAGGTAGATAATCACGTTTTTTGTAGACTAGATACCCGCCTCGGTGGCGTAGTTGGCTAACGCGCTTGTCGTGTTAAGCTCGACTGCTGAGGACGGGGAGATTGAGGTTCGAATCTCGGTCAGGTGAACTGGGGTGGATTTTCCTAAATGGTTTTACACTCTCCCTCCACGAAATTGTGGATTCACTTCCTCAAATTCAACCTTCCCAATTCCTAATCCATTAGCGTAATTAGTACTTTGAGCGTATAACCCGACCGGGTAGTAAGACGTGGTGCTAAATATTATATTATTATGTAGACTAGATAACAAATATTTACTAACTTCATGACTATGACGTTAGCGATGTAATCGCGAAACAAAACATTTATTTTAAAGCCTTAAGATATGACCATTAAATCTCACGGTTTTAAGGGGCTTCATGTACTAGTAATAGAGTTTTAAATTTATTAAGTAATTTATAAATAAATGTTTCATAACCAGCTGTTAAATTATAGCTACCATAATTTACTATTAAGAGAAGTTTCTTAAATTTATGTCTAATTTTAAATTTATATTATATACATGTTCTGCTCAATATTTGGAAATATATTATATCTAAAAATATTGTTTCAAGTTAATATTACAAAGCTAGATCTCTAATTTTATTATACTATTAATACCTATTCTATAGGTTTGGTGACCTGGTGGTCTAAGGGTAAGGTGTCAGACTTCTGTGCTGGCGGCCGGGGTTCAATCCTCGGTCCCGGCACGGATTTATCTGATTTCCAAACCCTTCCTTCACCTCTGACAAGACATCTTGTGAATGTGGGGAATGCCAGGCCGCCGCTGTGGTTCGGATTCCACGTTAAACTGTAGGTCCTTCATTTCATCTCACAATCACCCTACCATTACACATTAGCGTAAGTGCGTATAACCCGAACGGGTAGTACGACCGGTGATAATAATAATAATAATGTTTAGGTTTAATTATTTACGACCATACTTTTCGCAACTGTGCTTTATTTATAACTTTTATAATTCTTTAAATTCATATTCAAATTCTTTCTTTCGGGTGCACTAGAATTGTGGAGTAAATTATACCTGTCGTACGGTACACATGAATTGTGAAACAGTCTGTAGACCCATTCAACTCCTAACAACTAACCTAAGCTAACCTAGCTTAGCCTAACCTAACCTAGCCTAACATTATCCTATCCTAACTTAACCTAGCCTCCATATTCAATTTTGAACAAATTATTAGGAATTTAATTTTTACCCCCCATTTCGGATGAGTCGTTCTGCGATTCTCGTGTACCGTTTCTTTTAAATAATAAATTTTATGGCCATCTCTGGGTTTAAGTAGATTGCCACAAACTATTTAAAGCATGATTTATAAAATAGTTTTATATTATAGATAACATAAATGATCACTTTCCCTTAAAAGGTGTTAAACCATTAGAACAAATTAAGAATTAAAAATCAGTTAGAAAATAAATATTTTCTTTCCTTTTCCTTGATCCTTGATAACAGACACATAATTGACAATTAAAATTAATTACGATAGTAGTTTTAAAATAGGAGGTTACTAATGTTTTCACTAAAAAAAATCATAAAAAGTGGTCGGCCTTCGTTGTTTTGGAGTAAAGTACTTGCCTCAGGACTCGATGTTAATTGGTTCAAACCCAGCCAGTGTTGACGTACTTTTCTTAACTGATTAAAATCCGTAGTGCAACTTCCTTAGGAGGGGAAGTAAAGGCATCAGTCTAATGTCAATTGTGGCGTGTAAAGAGGCCTGGAAGATATTTGAAAATATCCTTACTGCCAAAATTGGTAGGCCCTTTCTTTTTTGCTCATATACATTTTTGTTTGTTGATATAATAAACCGGTTCAGATAACTACATCTACTGAATAAATAATTAAATGTGTTTAAATAAAAATAAATAAATCTTTCCAAAAAAAATTGAGGTAAGCGTTATACAGAATGGGGCCTAAACAATTAATAAACTGATAACTAACACTTTAATTGAAAATTAAGTATTAAATAGCTAAATAGAAACTAACTACATACTAAACATTTTCACTTTTTGAAGATAATGTTAATCAGGATAGCTCCACCTGACGTCAGACAAACATCAACACTTTGTCAATTACTTTCCTCGGCATAGATAGTCTAATTTTTTATGTACCACCCTATATTTGAGCAAATTAAATATAAGGGTAAATCTCTAAAATAAATCTTTAAATTTTTGTTTCAACTTTTATAATCAAAATAAAATTCTGGAAATATAGAGTTATTGCTGAGTAAAAAAAGATATAAATAAAAAGCATGAGTAAAATAATTGTTGTAAAATTAAAATAATTCCAAAATTTTGATTGAGACGTGTTGTTTTTTTTTAGTTGCAAGCTATTGAGCAATATGTATATTTAAAAAGGTAACAAATGAGCTGATGAATAATTTTTTTAATCAAACTAATAACACTGTTTAGCCCTTTTTCTAAAGAAATTGAGTGAGCTATAGTAGAATTTTGTATATTGAAGTTACTATAAAATTAAAATAATTTGGTTGTACTGACAGTGATATTTTTTTTATCATTTATATTATTTTAAGGGTATGGTATTTAAAATATATATCAAATGTGACAAAAGAGGATCATATGCCTTGAGGCTTGAATACGCAAAAGTACATCAAGTAGCTTGTATAAATCGCTATAATATAACAGAAAACCCTTTGCTAAACAGTTTTATCTTTGTTTAACTTTTGTATTTGTCTTATTACGTCTGAGTAAGTTTTAATTTCATACTTAATTGGTCGAGTAAATAAATAGCCAATATAGGACAGCTATAACTTAATATTTTTTAATTATTATCTTTTTAGTTATTAATGTTATTTTTTTCACCTGTCTTTACCATGATTATAAAACCAATTTAACACTTATATTTTTGAAAACGACATATATGATTGCAATACGATATATTCATTATCAATATATATTTTTGACCTAAGAAAAAATGTAATTATAACTAGAAGATTTGATATATATTAAAGACTATTCAAAGATGGAATTCATAGTTTGTGACTCAAATGGTTTAAACAGTATTTTTTTTTATAAATACTTTGATGTATTAATATATTTTAATTTTATGAATACTCGAACGTAATTTGATTTTCTGCGATAATAATATATTTGAATAGCCATTGAATAACTACAGAGAATGTTGTTTTAAATCAACCACATAAAAGTAGTAAAAGAAATAAATTAAAATAAAGCTTGTTAATAAGTGTTTATATAATAGCTAGCAAGAAGCCATAATATATAATTTATATAATATTATTAATTTTATCTTTTTATTTCCTGAAGTTTTCTTAGATTAAATTAATTATCGATTCATTGAAATACATCCACATATAGAATAGTAAATAAGTTATTTCATAATAATTATTTTATAACATAAAAAGGCTACAAAAAGCTGTATGAGTTATATAATAGGCAGATATATTTTTAACAACTATAGCCTACAAATTTAATTTAGGAATGTTAAAAATTAAAATAGTTTTAAAGTTTTAAAGATTACACAAATTTGATTGCCTTGATATAAAATTAATAATATTTACTTGATATCAAAATATTTGTTCATATGTATTGATCTACGTTCGTTATTTCAAACATGTGTTTAACGGTATAGCTTCGAGAGAGAAATATACTTTTGAGTTTCTTGAAATAAGTTATAGATTGAAGAGATCTTGATTGATAGTTGTAGTTGAGTAAAAGCTATTGATAACAAGACTTTTAACAAGAGTTTTATGAAATAAATTATTGGGTATTTATTTTATATATAATGTATTTATAATTATGATAAATTTATATATTTGCAACTCTCCATATACATATAGTTATTTTTATCATCGCGTCTTTCTACCTGTCCGTTTTATACATATATGTATGTATATTTTTATGTCTGATAATTTACACTAATGGTGAAGGAATGAGGAAATAAGAGGTTTAGAGGTAACCCACTCACATTTGCATGGAAAGAGAGTGTATAACCATTTAGAAAAAAAAACTGAGAATATGCGACAATGATTCTAGCCCTGATCTCTACGAGTATGATGCCTTAGATCATTCGGCCACTGAAGTGGGTTGAATATAGTTGTAGAATAGTGTAAATATACTTAAAAAAAGAAAAAAGTAAAATTGAAACTTTTGAATTCAAGACTAAGCTGAAGTAGTAATAATATATAATTATTTTTTAAGATTTACGTATGTTTGTCTTGGGTTCCAGATTTATCTCGTTTTAATTGTAGATTACATTTTGTGCTTGCCTTGGTTGCCTTGGGCACGCAGATATATACTGAAAGCTATCAAGCCTACCTTGACGGGTTACATTATGGATCTGATTATAAGATAGGATCATACGGTAGTCGGTAAAGTTAAGACAGCGATAATTAACACATGGTTATGAAAAAAAAGTAATAATTTAGTAAACTGAACAGTGATTTACTTGTATTTCTAACAATAGTAAGATGAAATAGTATTGGTTTAAAATACAATTTTAAAATAATTAGTATTAAAATATATATCACATATTTTCAAAATACATTCGTTAGAGCACCGATTATCTTAAATACTATTTAGTAAAAGTTGCATAAACTAAATTTCAAATCCATTGTTCTTTTTACATTAAAAAGACAATAGCTTTTCAATTTGTTGAATTAAAAATATTGTAGAATAATTACTATACTCTAAAAACCCTTATTTCATACCTATTTAGCACTCTCATTTAATTTGTATTTAATCGGAATTTGTTTCAAAACTCTTCCCACTCCCTACTACCCCCTCAACTTTTTCTACAATATCTGAGATTTTGGTATATTAACAATTCAGTCCCATATGGGTGGTATAATCTTCACTCTATTGTATAAATGTATAACATTATTAATGTATTCACACACAAACTATTTCTTAGATAAGTTTTAACCGTGAGTAACAATAACTGATTAACTGTTGCAAAAAAAATATATATACATTATCATGTGAATGGTCAACGTATGTTTTGTAGTAATTAATACTTTAGTCATTCCGTGTTAGCTGTAATAAATATTTAGAACAAGTTTAGCTTCTAAACTTATGCACTAAAACATCAGCCGTGTGTGAAGGGCATTCATTAACTTCAATAGGACATGGAAGTTACCACTTAGTGTCAACACTTATGGCAGAGTTTCTCCCCTCGAATTTTAGATTGACAACTATTTACCTGTCCCCTTTACGTCATATAGAAGAGGGAGTTCCTCATTTACAGACTAATTGGTGGGTGTCACCGTAACATAATATCATTGACTGCGTTCAATAACTTGAGGAAATTACTGTCTGATTACATTCCAAATGTAATAAGTGACGTCATTCATATGTTCACCATCTTACCTTAAAATTGAAATTAGAATAATATGACTGAAAGTTGAAATATTATAAAGATATTTTTTTTGCAGTCAGATTTATTTATTTACTTTATAATCCTTTAAAAATCATTAAATTATATTTTTAATAATTCATAAATATATATATATATATATATATATATATATAATAGTCTTCGCCGAAAGGAATTTTATTCAGAATCATATAAATAGACTTATTTAAATAGTAATCTTCTAATGTCAGTGAAATTTACAACAAAGAATGTGAAAGTCTCTAATTTCCTGACATATTAGATAAATATAGATTATAAAATTATTTCAGAATAGATAAAATTTAGGCATCTTATTAAATTTAAGATAAATGAACTTATGCTTTTAAATTAATTTAATTCACTATTATATTTTAAACTTTGGCTGAGAAACATTATACTTAAATAATATTATACTATTTTTACATTCATTGGGCCTTACAACTCGTTCAGGAATTTCGCTTTTATATAATAACGTGATAGAGATGAGGGTGGTCCATTATATAGTAAGTGTGCCAACATTGGCATGAAACTAAGAGTGAGAAATCCCTTAATAAACGCACCTAAGTAAACCAGGCCAAGAGTCAAACCTCAACCTTCCCGTAACTGGCAAAACAAACCAGATAAATTTGAATCCTGTTGATCAGAAGACGACTTTAATTTGTTATTTTCGCTTTATTAAGACAAAATTAGTAAATAAGGAGAATATACTATTATTGACTTAAAGTTTCTTACGTTTGATAACACAATCACATATCACTGATGATACATGGGTTTTAATGAAATTCTATCAACTTAAAAAATAACACCACCCAGAATATTATTCAACCGAAATCAATGGTTTATTATCTCTTCTGGCCGTCTATCGTTACAGATAGATCCTCATGTTAAATATTTTAACAATAGATGGTTGCATAACTCTATCTAAGAAAATCGTGTATTTACCAAGAACGAATAAATCAGAAAAGTACGTTGCGCAACAGACATCCAAATATCAAAAATCATGGAAAATATACCTACATAATATGTTAACATCTATCATTTTGTAGATATTATAAACAGTTATACTATAGTAAAGTAAGATTTAAATTTGATGAGGTAGGAAGAATCAAACACTTCAGACAAAATATTAATCTGGTCTAAATATTTAAATGCGTGAGATTAAGTGGGTGTTATAAATAAATATTGAAAGAGAATTATGAATTTATATTTACAATTAATAATTTTAACAAAGGTAGTCAAATTATTGTTAACATAATTTTATAACCAAATAAACTTCCTCAATTAATCAAGAGGGATTATTATACAATACTTTGGTATAATAATAATGTAAATGGTCGATTTTATAGCAACCTTTAATTTTATGCCTATCATTTAAGTAAATTAATTATTTTTATATAAGTAGTGGAAATGAAATTAATTCTCAAATAAAATAATATATTTTTAAAACAAAACGAGCAGATTTCCTTTCAGAAAACAAAAATCTTCCACTTTATCTATTAATTGGGTATAGCCATATACAAAGTCTTTCAATATTATGATTACCAAAAGTTATTACAAAATTATAAATTATTTAATAATTATTTGCTGTATTTTGAACTATTATTTAAATAAAATATAATTTTTGTTAATTTGATTTCTATTATATTATAAACCTAAAATATCTTTTTTAATTTGATTAAATTAATTTAAATCGTAGTTTGAAAAAGCTTTCTGGAAACTAACAGTTAAAATAATTAATATTATTCACAATTAGCTAGTAAAATATTGTACACATATCATGTTAAATATCGCATATAGAAAAAATAATTAAATTTGAAAACAGAATAAAATAGGCAATGAATTAAATGCTGTACATATAAATAATTTAGTGATGATAGTGAGGATTACTTAAAACTAGTCACTTAATATAATAGTATTAGTATTTTTAATTTTCACACATAATTATTATTACAAAATAAGAGAGATATTAATTTTTTCCCCCGTTTTGTGTTAGGGTTCTTACAACAATATGATGTTGAACTTAAATACCGATTAAATTTATTGTTGCATAAAATAATTATATTATTTTAACTGTGGCCTTCAAACCATTCGGGTTGTCCTTATATCTACACTATGGCGTAAGCATAATAAAGGTAGATTTAGAATGATGCGCGGATATTTTCACTGAGCAAGAGTTATTACGTAAGCGATTCAGGTAAACTAAAAACTCGGTACTTCCGGCCAAGACTTGAACCTAGACCTTCCCTCCCCATATCTATATAACCACACGAGACGATAATGACACCATAAAGCCAGTGCGGGTATAGAAGAGGCATTGAGGGCGTTTGCTTATTTTTATCACAACACAGGTTAGTGGTATAGAGTGAGGATAAATAAATTAGTCGTCGAGATAATAAACATAGCTGGAGAAAGGCAGGGAAGATTTAGAATAAATAATTATTTTAAAATAGCCACACATCACATTAAATCTAGCTGTGCAGTCGTTGAGAGGGAATTCGATCGTAGGTTGGCAATCATGGGGTCCCTTCCGTGATCATGTGACACTTGGTTGTATTTAAAGGAGAGCTTCCTATACATTATAGTAGGATTCTTGGTAGAAAATACATTTTAAAAATAAACACATTTATTTTTCTTGGTCAACATTGATAAAATGTTGTAATATTAATAGTATTATTTTATAGGTATTGGCATTATAAAATAAAATTAATGACTAAATATCCTTAGACTTGAAGTATTTATATATTAAAACTATTTGTAAATTATATTACCGTTAATATTTTGTCTTTATATCGATATAATATTACATATATCTTTACTTATCAAACCTTTGTATAAGTTAATAGATTTTAATAGTATCCATTTTTAAACATTACATCCATTACTATTTCCAGCCAAATGGCCTGGGTCAGTTTTTTTATTAAACCTAGGCCTGTCGTAGCTTCATATTCCTTATAATCTAACTAAGGTAGGCACAACATTCAGTCCCTGGCCGTTAATTTACCAATGTGAGAGGGTAAACCCATTTTTCATCAATGATAAAGCTTTCAACCATGCCGGGAATCGAATCCAGGACCCTTAGCTCAGTAGGCAGACACGCTACCAACTGAGATAAGGTGTTGGATTACAAAATTTTTAAACTAAATTTTAATAAATGACACCTGGTCATGTGAATCTCAAGGCTCGTATACACAGAACGCTAAGTTAAGATTTGCTCTGCTAATTCTTTAGAAAAAATAGCTAACCATTTATTTAAATATGCTTGTTCGCCGAAAGCTAAGCTATGCCTTGATACGCTGCGCTTTGTTTTTCCGATTGCTGGCCGGGAAACTTTTCAATTTACCACCTTGTGCCATCTTACATTTCGCATGCACATAACGCAGCTTGGGCTTCGTGTTGAATAGACGCAGTGTCGGTTTGGTGAAAATAACCAAAGAAGTGTTAAAGTTTTGTGTTTCAGTTTGTTTTACTAGTATTTAAGTATTATTCGATATAGGTTTTATCTTTAATAAATGTGTTTATATTAAAATGGAATCGTTAATTGAAAAATTCAAACCTACACTTCCTAAATTTTCTTCATATTCCAAAACAACAATTACAAGCAGCATCTTCTCTTCCTCAGTACTATAACTGGAACTCAAACAAGACATTTTGGAAAACGCCACCATAACTAAACTTCAGTATAGCAGATCAGAAAGAAACCACATTGAATTCGGGAGGGAAAAGAGGAACCACTGCTTAGCTTAGCTCAGCAATGAGTGTGAAACCAAACTGGCAACGTCTTAGTACAGTAGCCCCATGGCTTCTTTGGTGCTGATTGACAGCTCACAGCTGACAGTTGACAGAATCAAAAAGTTACCAGATCAAATTACGTATCCTTACGCCGAACCAGATGATCTGCAAAAATATGTGTTTAGCAGCTGTCACTTTTGACAGTAAAAATTTAGGTATATACCTAAATGTTGACTGTCAGAAGTCAGCTGTGAGCTGTCAGTCAGCACCAAAGAAGCCGTGGGCTTACTGTACATGACAACATAGCTTAGCTTAGCGTTCGGTTTGTATGAGCCTTAACCTCGAACCGTTGGCTAAATCCGCCATTACGCTAACCATTGAGCTATTTAGTTGCCCTGCGTCCAAGGTCATTCTTAACCAACATTTTAAGGGATTCTGAATTGTCATATACATATGACTGATCGATAAAATCATGAGCTGTCACATAATGGAGTCATTTTTAATGAATGTGCATATAATGATAGATTAAATAGACAAGCTCTGAATTTTATTAGAATTACTTTATTATTAATCTATTTAAAAGTTAAAGACCATAACTATGTTTAAGTATAATTGTAGGCATAGCCTTGGGAACCACAAGGGTCAACATTCTCTTCAATAACATTTTTAATATTTACAAGATAAATAAATTGGTACAAACTGGTCTGCCATTTATAGATTAGTGCAATGTAACGGAATTAATTTCTTACTAAACAAACACATTTATGGTCAAAATAAACACAATGCTACTTAAGTATATACTCGTACGTTAGTTTAAATATCTACACATTATAATATTAACAATTTATTACTATTGGTTCAAACGCTACAGCACTCATGATAAATATTTAAAAATGATTTAGATTACTATAAGTAGACAATTAAACTAAAAATACTTAATGATGTAACAATTAATTTATTTTAGATTAAAATTTTTATGTTATAAAGACAACACTAAATATTTTAACTCGCATAACCTTCTACTTCACACTAAAGTTTCCTACTCAAAGATATAATTGTATATTTTTTTAGAGAAAATTCATTTAACCTACTATTGTTCTACAAAAAGAATAAAAAGTGATGTCAAAGAAAGAAAACAACGGAAGTTGGTGGAAGATGCTACAAACTTACATTAGATGAAAGTCCTGGCAAATAAAAAAAAGTATTGGATATCACAGACGTGGAAGTTGAGAAAAATGTGTTAACAGCATGCCGTATTATAGTTGTAATATCTATCCAGACCTACCCGTTAATAGAAATACTTGTATTAGTGTCCAAGTAACCAGAAATGCTCAATGTCATTTAAAAATATAATATAATATATTTATACGACTATGGTTTGCCTAATTATTTTATAAGTGATTAACAGTCAGGAGACCAAATCTATAAGAAGCTCGGAATTTAACATTTCTCTTTAAATTTTGAAAAATGAGGTGGTTAAATTACGCGTTGTATAACTTACATCAGATAGAATCAAACCAATTTAGCCTGATATGCATGTAATGGGATGATCTTTACTAAGTTATTTTTCTACTCTAATTTTATAATGTACATTTAGTCTTAATTTTACCTAGTTTATCTCTAGAACTTTAAGATAGCTATTATTATTATTATTATTATTATTTATCTTATTTATTTGAGATATTAAACATGCACTTTCTGAACCGATTGATTATATCTTCACATTATAATTTCTATGAGCGATCACGAGAGGGCCTACCAATTTTGCTAGGAAATGTATTTTCACATACCTTCCATGTTAATTTTACATGCTACAGTCGATATGGGACCAACGGCCATACTTCCCCTTCGAAGGAATTAATGCTAAGAATTTTTATCACTACAGAAAATCTCGTCAACCCCAGCTAGGGTTGAACCGACGGACATTGGGTCCTAAGGGAAGCATTTGATTCCAATACCATCGAGTTCAACCTAGCTATTATTAAGGATATAGTTTATTAGTATATTAATAAGTGCGTATTACTATGATTAGTGACAAGATGTGGACGGAAATACCAGTTCTGGGTCAGTATTTGAACCAGAGACAGTTCAATTTTTATAGGAATAATTTAACTTATGTCTACAGATCCTACCTCTAACCTAATAATTTAGTGATTTTTTTCAATATTGACTGCAAAAATTATAATTATTTATTATATGGTATAAAGGTGTGTTACTACATAAATCTTAATAAAGTTTATAAATGTCTTAAATTAATTGTAGTCTAGTTAATTCAACCATTTAAAGAATAACATATTTAGAGTATATCTAACAGACAATTAGTTATCAAATTACACTATATTTCAATATAAATAATACTAGTAATAGCTTAAATAATTCAATATATCTGTACTTTGTGCCATATACAGTAAAAAAACATATTTTTATTAATTCTGTAATCATATATAGCTCTTCACTTTACAACAAAGCACTTAGAAAATTAATGGTATCAACTAGAATAGATATATGTATATGTTATCGTCCAAACCCGATTTCAGGACAAACTAGATTTAGCTAGGCCGAATATATACATCCTAAGAGTCTCCGGATATATTAGTTTAGACTAGTATAAATTCGTTAATCTTTAAATTTTGGCGTAGCTCATAGGACAAATTAGTATAACCTACAACTTTATTAGGCCAGACCAGGTTTAGGATATAGGTTAGGTTAGATTAGCCAACAACCTTTGCTTGCAAACTGTGATTGATCAAACCTGTCCAAGATTGATTCATCGAATGGGTTAAGAATAATGAAAACTATTACATACTGCCTAAAAACATCAGGCTATATTGGTGTATCATACAAGAGTCCGAGTCCAAACTAGTTTCCCCCTGGAATCGGATTTGGACTGTAACATTAAATATAACACAAACTTATTTTTATGTAGGGGAATCAAGAGTGTTAAACACTCCAACCCCAAAAGCAAATTTTTATTTATACTGTAACCATTCATATCTATTCTTGTTACAACAAACATTTTATAAAATTAAAGGTATCAGCTAGATTATATAGCTATATATATATATATAATCTAGCTGATACCCTTAATTTTTTATAATATAGCTATATATATATATATATATAAATAATCTAGCTGATACCTTTAATTTTATATATATATTATATATATATATATATAGCTATATATATATATATATATAAATAATCTAGCTGATACCTTTAATTTTATATATATATATATATATATATATATATATATATATATATAACCCAAATTCCTTCTGAGGGAGGGAATATTGAAGGTGTTCAACACTCCATAAACTCCAAAAGCATTTTATTAATAATGTAACTATTTTATATTTATCATCAATCTATATGTTTGTAGCCTATCGGAGTGTAATGAAATTCCTAACAGCTACAATTCAATCGTATTTTTAAACACGTTTAATCAGTTTGAGAACGGTTCAATTCTAATTTTAAAAATATATATTTCTTTTAGAAGACTTCTCCTCAAGCCTCTTGATGGAGATTCCTTCCCGGCTCTTAAAATAACCCTATTTATTTGGATCTATTTATCTTTGAGACATGCACCGTACGTAATTATACACCTTCTCTTATTACCCATCTGGGATATCTAAATACTAACCCTAACAGCCTGTGGATGAGGAAATGTTTCATTGGATGGAGATTGGGAAACCATTTAAATAAATAAAAACCTCGGTAGGCCTATAACCAGCTGGGACTAGACGCCTAACCTCTGCAATAAACACGAACCATGCAATATAAGATTGAAGCCTTTGTCTTTGTACCAACCGCGCAACATCCTTTTATACGTTACGAAAAAATTCAAATAAAGGACTCGCCACAATGGAACTCGCTAAAATTTAAACTTTTTCTTAAAATTGGGATTTCACTCGGCACGTCAAAGTACTGAAAATCCAATTTACGGGGCAATTTTCTGTCCTTTAGGCTAGAGGGTTATGTTGTTGTTTTTTTAAATAGAAAAAACGCTATCTGAGGACCAACAGGTAGCGAGCGTCTGTCGAGTGAGTGAGGTCCTTCGTTCCCATCCCGGTACCAGAGGTCGATATTAGCTAGCCGGGCAGCTGTGGGAAGAGGGCCAGAGGGGGGAGGGCTCTCTGACGTCACGATGCAGCGCACTGCAAGGGGTGGAGTTGGATTTTGGTGGCCCGGGGACTGGCGTTGCCCTCAATCAGGAGGACACATATTATATATACCGTCATCTTCTCGGTAAACTCAACCAGTATACGCAACACTTATTACCCGTACACAGTTTACTAGACTAGTAGAGCATGACGTTTTGTCCACGTGATCACCAATGTGGCTTTCTGGTAGTCTAGTTTAACTTATTTTAATATGTAATATAATATTATTATTTAACTACCTTATTTTATAAATAGCAGTCTTGTCAAAATAACTTAATTCATTTTTTTTCTCTATCTAACTTTGCTTATATATACATTTGTATAGTCAATCTAGTCTAATTTATATATTAATTAAATTAGTTATACAATATATATAATTATTATTATATATCCGACTATTTTCATTTATAGTATATATTAGTCAGATCCACTGGCTCTCAAGGGATGTGCCACTAAATTATTTTCATTATGTTATATTTGATGATAAAAATCAATCAAAAGTATTTTCATTAATTAAATTGATTTTTAAAAAGAAATTAGGGATAAATGTTTGTAATATTTAATTAGTTTATCTGGTGGTCTATGGGTAGGGTGTCAGACTTCTGTGCTGTGGTCCAGGGTTCAATCCTCGGTCCTAGCACAGATTTATCTGTGTGTCAAACCCTTCCTTCACCTTTGAAAAGAAGTGTATTAATCAAACACTAGTGAATGTGTGGAATGCCAGGTCTCCACCGTGGTTCAGATCCTACGTTAGGCTGTAAATCCTCCATTTCATCTCACAATCACCCTACCATTACACATTAGCGTAAGTGCGTATAACCCGAACGGCTATTAAGACGCGGTGCTAATAATAATAATAATAATAATAATAATAATATATCTAATTATGTGTTCACAGAGGATGTAACAGCTTACAATCATAGAGTTGAGTTATTAATTCAACAAAAGTTCAACTATTCCTTATTAAATAGAGGAAAGAAACAAGCTCATTTCCTGTTTAACCGAGATAAATCGCTCTGCGCATGTCCGAATCTCTGTAGTGTCGTCAACTTGCTCATCCCGTGTGCCGCAAGGACTCATGACAGGAATTAGTGTGTCGTGAGCAAAAAAAAATAAAAATTATATCCACTTACCAATTTTATATACATATACTTCTCTTTCTTCATTTATGTGTATATTTATATATTATATGTAGGCATAAATATATATTGATGTGTATATTTATCTAACTCCTTTGTTTATATAGGCCTAAATATATAATATAGTAACATAAATAAATGTTGACATATTTATTTATTATAGTATATATAATTGATAATATATATATAGATAAATACATTACATAAAATATGTATATATTTATATATATATATAGATACATTACATAAAAATATGTATGTATTAATGTGTAGACTATATCTATAAACGGCTATGAGGTATTAAACTAAATTTAGTTAATTTCCAACTATTTTATTTTATGTATATTTATGTAAATATATATTATATACATTTATGATATATATATATATACTTAGATATAAAAATATAAGTATTTATAAATATAAAAGAAGAGTTCAAAGAAAAAGGGGAGATAGTCACAATACACACTCTTTCCAGGAAAGCAGCTTTTATACCTCAAACCTCATAAGTACCTCAGAAATTATTATTTTTAATTAATCCAAATATGACAGAGACCTTTTTTTCAAAGCATAATCTAAACCCATTTCGGTATACCGCGTGGTCTGAGGTGATACTCCGCCAATCGTCTATAATACCGAACACGTGGAGATCACGTTCCGAAAGTGGTCAGGTATAATAAGAGTGGATTTCCCTAGATGGTTTTCCACTTTCCCTCCAAGCAAAGAAATGTATATATCCTCAATATCCAACCTTAATAACCCCTAACATATTAGTTTAATTAGTATAAAGGTGAACCAGAACAGGTAGTAAGACGTGGTGCTCGAAAAAATTCTTCAAAATTCATTATAAAGTTTTAACAGATGGCAGCATTAGCTCAATTTGATCTAGAATTGAACTTTCCCCCTTTTTTCCATGTACCATTAAAATATATTGAAATAGATGTGGGTATAGATTTATATATAAATAATTATTCAAATCAAAACACATATCATTTATATATAAATATACTTTATATTTATAAACATGAATATACTTCAATAATAAATTCAAAATTATTTTAATAGTATACACCCTCATCGACATATGGACAAAACGTCAAGTTATAGTACTCTGGTGTTTTTTAAACAAATAGAATGGGGCTTGAATCCTGAAGTAACATGTTTGCTGTGGGTGGTTTTACCAAAAGGTGCCACCATTACTCTAGGATAATATGGGTACTATTCTATCAAATTCAAACATTTTTATTCCCTACCACATCAGTGTAACCAAACAATGATAGTGATATTTTTAATTACGAGACTGTTATTGGTTTAACCGAACGTTATTATTTATTAAGGTACTGAAAATTTTCTCACCTTGTGTTAGACAAGATTTATTTAAACTTCCCATCATAAGATTACAGAAGATTGAAGGTGAGTTTTAAGGAATGTTACCAGCCTAAAACATAATGGGAGATTACCGGAAGTAGTGCTTGCTAGTTTCTTGATAATTTAAACTTGAAAAGTCTAATACCATTTTCAGTGAATTACAATTTACAAAAAATGTCATCTTTTATCTCAGAATTTTTAAAATGAATTATTATTACTTTCTCTCAATTCTTCAGAGAAAACGTAACTTATTGTGATCGTAAGACAAAAAATATCAAACTCAAGATTTTGATAAATGTAGAGGTTTTGTGACCACATCTATCCTCCCCACTCACCCCCCCTCCCCCCCATTCCCACCCCCTGCCCGAAGTACAAAACTTTGTGTCGATCTTTCTGCGTTTATTTCTTCTGTCTTTAACTTTACCTAGACTAAAGACATTTTACCCATTCATCTAAAACTTGGTATTTTTGGTTTGTATAAGTTTCTCCCTAAAAGGTTTTTGAATTAAATATCTAATCCTAAAATTACGGGTAGTTTTCTAAAAGGTAAAGTTGAAAAAAATACTGTTTCTCTACGAATCTGTTCTAACGAAATTGCTCAAAGTCTGTTTTATAATTTTTTGAATTCAGGCCCTGATCAACATTACAAACCAAATGGTAGGTCTCTTTTTCCCATGATAATGACTTTAGGGCTACTTTACATAAACGTACATTTATATTTTTTTCAAACCTCCTTAATTATTTGAGATACGAAATAATTTATTATTGTAAAGTAAGTAGCACTATTTAATTAAAATAATATAAACGGAATATATGTTTATAAAACCGATAGTAAGTTGCACACCTCGCCCTATTTGTATTTTTATTTTAGCAAGAAATCACGGTATTAATACCAAAATAAAATATAATATGAACGTATCTATGGCAAATAAATTAATGCTAGATAAATCAACCCTTGTTCAATAACTTCAACAGTAATATTTTCTTACTATTTTAGACTGCCTTCTATTAAAAGTGATATTCTTGACCTATTATTAGTCCATTCCACTTCAAACCGTCTTTTGTAGCATTCTCAGATCCATTTTACTAAACGTCCTAGCTTTTCAAGCAGGTTTTGTTTGCTTACAATAAGTTTTTCATTATTACTATGTTTTTGCAATAAACTTTTGTCGGCTTTTTTGTTTAATAGATATCCATTGAACGTGTTGAATACATTCTCCTTATTAAATGGTTATTTGTTTCTTACTTCCATACATTCTCTAATCTACTCTGTATTATATTTATTTGAAACCTTACCTTGTTATCACTGACCAACCCCAATTTATGAAAGGTTTTGACAAATCAATTTATAGTCAAGTTCTTAATAAAACAATCATGCATGGGTTCATTCACCTCACTGAACTTTATGATAAATTTTGATGTTAAAATTTTAATAATTACAAATACAATTTAACTTATCTCACAACTCTAGATAAAGTTTGATATTTATGTTAAGGTCATCTTTATATTAAACATAGATGCCTTCTCAAGAGTTTTGATGTTGAGCTCAAGGTCATATTACATTACAAACAACTGCAAAATAACTCATTTACCTTCTTCAGACAAGTTTTTATGCTCAGCTTAAGGTTATATTTAAGTTAAACACAACTGCAAATTAACTAATTAACTTTATTCAGACAAGTTTTGATGTTCAGCTTAAAGTCATATTTACATTACACAAAACTGAAAGTTAACTTATTTACCTTCTTCAGACAAGTTTTAATTCTCTGCTCAGGGCCATATAATTTAAATTACCTTTTCTATTATGACAAGCTTTGATTTTAGCCTGGAGAAATATCTATACTAAAAACAATAACTATAAAACTACAACCTTTTTGAAAGTAGAGGATTAATTTTGACACATATATGAGGACATCTCCACTTTAAAACACAACTGCAACTTAATCCCACTACTCTTCGTTGTGTTTGAAAGTGGTTGGTATCCTTCTGCCTCACCAAGCTTGTATTATACAACAATTAACAGTAAAATTTAATTTTACTTAACACATTGTTTCCGTGGTTCTAACCCGATCAATCATATATTATATTTTGTACCAGATTTACATATCTACTTCAAATGGGATGTGAAGATGGGAGAAAGGGTGATACTCTAGTACACATTTGTATTTAAATTATTATTTATTTTAAACAAAGTCTTACAATCAATTTTTATATTATTTATTCTTTGATGAAAATTTAAAGTATTAAATAATTTAAAAATATTAGCATGCTTAATCTTGCTGAATCAATATAAAAATGAAAAACTGTTCATTATTAGAGTTATTAGTTACTATTAAGTTTTCAATTTTTTCTGCACTCAACAGTTGTATTTATCAATTGTATAGATTAAAAAACCTGTTTACCAATTCACTAAGTGCTGCCACTCTTAACTGAAAACAGTGCTACCACTAATGAAATGAAAATAACTCCTTGTCATTGTAAGGAAGGATGAGGGGGGAAAAATTTCGGTCAGATATACTTAAATATAGCTATATACAACACGATAATAGATTCAATGTGTAAATAAATGTCTAGTGGACACCTATATGGAAGTAAAATTTATTCAAATCAAAATTAAGGAATTAATGTTATAATAATTTGAATTGGGCTCTTGAATAATCCTTACTTTTGTCAAGTCTTATGAGATGAATTTATTATAATCGCTATCAATTTTTTCACCATTAGTAAGCATTAAAAAGGCAGCTTGGGTGTAGGCTTGAGGTGGGTAAAGAATATAAGTCGTCGTCCCCTTTACCTTTACAGGACATTTAAGAAAATTAGATGGCAAAGGGCTATTTTGTTATTGTAAGTTTAAAAAACTCCCAAATTGATAAAACTAATATAAATTCTTCTTGCACAGAAAATAAATTAGTTCCTCTTTAATGTTTCCTATCTAAACTCTCTACGCATTTTAACATATTAAACTTGTTATAGTTATAATCACACTTTAGAAAATTTAGCCACTCTACTTCTGCCTCAAGGGTTGTTCGTCAAACCAGTTGCTAAAGTGAATTTGTACCTAGATGTGGGATGAACATAACGTTTAATCGGGGTTACTGGTATGCAATGCGTATAGATAAATACTGTAATTTCTTAATCAATATTGTAAGATACATTGATTTGATATATTAATTTATTGAAGGTACGTGCACTATTTTGTTAGTAATTTTTTTTAAATTATATGCTTGTAAAAATTTCGGTTTTGTTGATTTTGGTTTAAATTAGTTCAGTTTAGTTTTTCGAATCATAATGTTCTGTTCTTATTAATCATAAGGATATAAATCTATATTATTATTATTATATTATTATTATTATTATTATTATTTTATTTTACTCTTATCTAATCTGTATGCTGGTATTGGGGAGGTTGGGGTTCATTTCTCATCCTGGAATCTTGCGTGAGATTTTTATTAAATGGTTTAAAGCCCTCCATCCCTTCTTCATTCCGGTCTAGGACAACTGGGCGACAGTGTAAAAACTTAATGATGGTTTTTTTTTAAGTAACTAATGTTTTTTGAAGTTGTTTTAAAAAACATCATAAGAGGATCCTTAATTTGTTTGTATTTGTAAAGTTGGACTACTTGATATTTTTAAATTATAAACAATCAAACGAATAAAAAACATTAAAAATACTTAACCTAACTTTACCTAATCTAATATTTTTACAATTAAAACACACATTTAAGGCCACGCCCGGTTTTTGCAGTACCCAGTTGGCCGCACCCAGCTTTGGCGGCGCTCAGTTGGTAGTGCCCAGATGTCAGGATTCATCTTCTTTCTTCATATGTGTATATATGTAAAACGTTAGTAACTATAAAACGTCAGTCCCTACTCTGAACATGGTTCTAGATGTTCCCATTCACACTGCATGTCCTGCCTATTTATGTAACCTCTTCTACTCCCCAGTATTGTTATAACCTTTTTACTAAACATCTTACTGGGCACCTTCTCTTTGAATACCTTAGTTTGGTTTTCGTCAAGAGAGGTAAGAGGCCACGTTTCACTTCCATAGAGAACAACCGGGAAAGGTGTTGTTTGGTTCTCAACTATAATAGACCTGGTGTAAAGGTGTGTATGATTGTGTCATATCATTTATCTACCGAATGAATTACTAAGCTAGTTCTTCTTTATGTAACTGTATAAATTGTGCATGCATTCTTTGAATCTAAGTTATTTCTTACAATCAAACTTAATTCAGGAGAAATAACATCAAATCCCTTGGGGGTCATCCATAAACCACGTAACACTTTTTTCTTACCTTTTTAGCCCCCTTCTCCCCTGATATAACACCATGTAGACATTTAGCATAGCCCCCCGCTCCCCCAATCAGTGTTAAGTAACTTTCCTCACCAAGAATTAAAGTCATTTATTTATAGAGAAATTTTGTGATATTAAAGTAGGGATTCAAATTTATACGTCTTAAAATCCATTTTAAAACCTGATTATAAATTATTTAAGAGAGTATTATTATTTATACAGATATAAAGACGCAATCTCTAATTCCTCAGGTTTATGAGGAGAAACCTCTGTTATATTTATGTTATGGATGTCAGGTTTGCGATCTGAGTAAGTTCTATGTGCTGAGTAGGATGGCCCTTTTCTGTAGTAGCGCTACATGATGATGTAAATTGCCCACATTAGATGCTTGACGCTGAGGGTAGACATCTTTATTAATATTGTGCGATTTTTGTTATAGTCATATTATCATCATATAGAGAGCTATCCAAACAATTCTAGGCATACAACATTTCTAAATTATATTTTGGATTAATCTACAATTTTACTTTAGTTAACTCATCAATACCTAAACTAATGTTTCGTTCCAACATTGATCTGGATCTTGGCTTCACTCTCTGAAAAGACTATATGGCTAGTGAAGTTGAGATCAGGGTTTGAATACCTCTCGGATGTACTCAGAGTGGCTTTTAATAAATTGTCTTATATTATTTCTCCACTTTAATTAGGGTAGATTACTTCTAAAATTTTCCTTCCTCATTTCTACTTCATTAGATAAATATAATAAAAAATAACTAGAATAACTACAATTTGACTAACCACCCTACAAAATGTATACTAAAAAGGTAGCATTTAAAAAAAATTACCACATTTGCATGGAGGGAGAGCGGGAAACCATTTAGGATAAGTAACCCTCAATAGATATGACTGTTAATCGAATCCCATCTCCCAAACATCGGCTTTCTAGTCTACTGAGAGAATGACAATTTAGACAACGCGTCCACCATAGCGGGTGTATAATAGTTGAATTTATATACATACACACTAGATTAATCAGAAGAGAAAATATATAGGCTTAAATACACCTACCTTTTGTGAATAATTAATTATATTTGAAGCTTAACTTTTCATAACATGCTGCTGATACAAGAAATAACACTATTGATAGACTCCTCAAACTTACCTTGAGATAGATTCTATACTTTTACTTCTTTCCATCTCACTACATCTTTTTGAAAATCATTCAAGGTTGGGTTTTTTTCTTCTGGATATCGCTTTCTATACGCAAGAAATGAACAAATCTCATCTTTTTAAAGAAATTAGTTTTGATTTTGTACAAATACAAGCGATTATTCACGGCCTATCTTTAAAAAAATGTTTAGTAGGAATCTAAATTATACTCAAACTCAACTATACTTATAAATTAAGACTGCTTCGACTGACTGCGTTTATCCAACTAAAATCACGTGAGGGGTCAGTAGATTGGATAAATTTAAACAAGTGTGGTGAATATAAACATGTCACTGTCATGCGCATGAAAATATGTGTTTTAGAATGTGTTTGGCGTTCATAGTCTTGGACAGGCAATAAAACCTAAGCATATTCGAATATAGTCTAATAAACAAAAAGTAAGTGCTAAGCTTGCATTTTCAATGAAACAGATATTCGGAATTATCTATAAGTATGTTTAACAAAGGTGAAAACATGAACAATAATATTATTGTTGAATATTAGAAATTGAGTATAAGATCTGTGTTACGTAGCACTTTGATGTACTCCACCCTCCCCTATGTAACTGCATGAATACATTAAAGATCACCCCTCACCCCCCTCTTAAAACATTACTTGATTTATGAACTACCCTTTGGCCATCAACTCATCACTGTAAAAGAGGAAGTTATTATGTTGCCAATGATATATTTTATGTAATTCCATTATTCAAAACTATAAGCAATTGTATCGTAAACTTTTGGTTGTTGTTGACGACACACTATTCCTTGTCGTGAGTTTTGGCGGCACCTTAAAAGTGTAATTTGGCTTCATTCCGGCAGACTCTGACTTGAGCATGCGCACAGAGAGACTTTTTTCGATTGAACGGCAAATGTGCGTTTGTTTGTCTTCTATTCAACCACGAACTGAAGTTTCTTGTAAGAAACGACGAACTCAAGTTTCTCATTAATTAATTACTCTTTGATTAAAGACTATTAAATTCTATAGAAAATAATTATATTAAACTTTTGGTGTTTTTATATTTAAAAAAATTGAATGCAAGAAATTTATTTTTATAAAAAATAGAGTAACATAAATAATAATTTTGAGACACACATATTTAAAGCTCGTGTCCTGATCTTTAACTCAGAAGTTAGACAAGCTACTGACTTAATTCACTAAACAAAAGAGTTATAAGTAAAATTTGGTAGTAATCCATTATAATATTTTTTTTTTAATCGTAGCATAGCAACCGTTCGGGTTTTATGCATACATTAATTACGCTAGTTGAATATAGTGCGAGGCAGGTAGAATTTTTGAGTAAATTTACCTGGGGGAGCCACTCAAGGATTAAAAACACTCAGTACAACCACCCGTGTCTCGAAACTTGATATCTACATTACTGCAATCCAGTCTAACACGCAAGTGACTCGTTATACTGTGTGAACAATGAGGCAAATAATTATTTATTTAAAAACTAATAATAGGAAATTCCCTTGTACAAAAGAATAATACAACTCGTTATCTTTATGCTTTTGTTTATGAAATAAATGTGTCTAGATATAAAACAAGAAGATACTCTATTTTTAAAAACAAACAATTTCTCAAAATTGTGTAGTTCTTTCCATTATAAACGTATACCTTCTCCGAAATCACTGGAGAATAAAATGAATGTAAAAGCATTTCTTAGATTAATTCGTGTGATACGCCATTTAAAAAGAAGGCAAAATTCCCTAACATCTTACGCCGTCTTTTGGTGGTGAAACCACACACGTGCCTGCTACCTCGTGACGCGTTAAGGCGGGAGATTAATGGCTCCGGACCAATGGCATGCTAGATACAACCTTCTATCCCCCCCTCCCCCCTTGCCCTCCACAACCACCAAGACAAAGGAGTAAGCTGACATTCCAGACTCACCGGGATCTCCCCTTTTGCTGCTCTCTTCAGGAATGAAGTGAAGGTTCTCTTTAGTCGGTTGAGAAGGATGAGGATCATTCGCCGCAACCTCTTCCCTTTTCACATTCCGTCAAAGAAAGAGGTTGTAAATGGTGTTTAAAGGTCCAGAATATTAATTACAAATTTATAAATTTAATAATTTTATTTTTGGGTAATTTATTATCAAATTATTGATTCGGTTACTAAATTTATTTCAAATTTAAATTTTGTAATAAATTCTAGATCACACTTATCAATTGATTACAGTAAATATAAAATAAAATATTACATTCTATTCTCAAAGGCCTGTTTCAGTAAGAATCGAGTATCGAATAATTTAGGTAAAAATTAAAGAATTAAAATAGAGAATCGGAATCGAAAACTGGTATCATCCCATCTTTAATGAAATTATATGTGAACATTAGGCCTTTTGTACTGTATGTGAGTGCATGAGCACAGACTTAAATTCTGGAACAACGCCCACTGATGTCTCTGTTAGGATGGGAGTAAGACCTTTTAAGTGCCTAAGGGTACGGCCAGACTGAGCGCGCGAGCGAGCGAGCGAGCGCGCGAGCGACTAAAATATAAAATAGAACACATTGGTTGTAATGGGGGTGGCCACACTGAAGCGAGCGAGCGAGCGCGCGAGCGACTGAGCGCGCGCGCTTGAAAGATAGAACTGGTTCTATTTTTCAAGCGCGCGCGCTCGACCCGGTACAGTCTAGTTTACAGGCGCTAGGCAATATTATTGTATGTTGGTTCATTGAGTGCTGGGGAAACTTCTCATTTTGACATGAATTTGACTTTTTTCTATCAGTGATAGGTTTAAACACATTGCTATTAATGGCCCGGTGACCTGGCGGTCTAGGGTAAGGTGTCAGACTTCTGTGCTGGAGGTCTGGGGCTCAATCCTCGGTCCCGGCACAGATTTATCTGATTACCAAACCCTTCCTTCACCTCTGGCAAGACATCTTGTGAATGTAGGGAATGCCAGCCACCACCGTGGTTCGGATTCCACGTTAAACTGTAGGTCCTTCATTTCATCTCACAATCACCCTACCATTACACATTAGCGTAAGTGCATATAACCCAAACGGAAGTAAGATGCGGTGCTAATAATAATAATAATAATAATAATAATAATAATAATAATAATAATGGCCTAATTTAATTGGTAAGACCATAAAAATATATAAATGTATATATGTAAACCCGATATGTTAAAATACTTCAATATTATAATCAAAGTAGGCCTTTACAAATAAGAATCACCATTAGTTTGGAGAGAGTATGAAAAAACCACAACAATTAATAAGTTTTAAAAATCACCTTCAGTTCACTGAGCCAAGATTCGAACCTTTGCCTCCTAGTCAAAAGTTATCGAGTGCAACGCACCATTCTGCCACTGGTGCGGCAAATCTGATTTTAAAACACTTCAGTACAGTACCATACGCATTTCTCAATTTATTAATTGGATGCACTTCTACTTTTTTCTTTTTTATAAATACACAATATTTTCTGTAAGAATTTTCGAGGAGCAGAGATGTACTAAGTGTGTTTGACAGAGACATCTTCTCTAACTAGGGGGGAGGGGGGGGGGCGGTGACCTAGTGGTCTAGGGGTAAGGTGTCAGACTTCTGTGCTGGCAGCCGGGGTTCAATCCTCGGTCCCGGCACAGATTTATCTTATTTCCAAACCCTTCCTTCACCTCTGACAAGACATCTTGTGAATGTAGGGAATGCCAGGCCACCACCGTGGTTCGGATTCCAGGTTAAACTGTAGGTCCTTCATTTCATCTCACAATAACCCTACCATTAAACATTAGCGTAAGTGCGTATAACCCGAACGGGTAGTAAGACGCGGTGCTAATAATAATCTAACTAGGGTCCGCTAATTACGCGCTCGCTCGCTCGCGCGCTCGCCAGTTTGGCCACCCAGTCGCTTGCGCGCTCGCTCGCACGCTTGGCAGTCTGGCCGAACCCTTACACAAAACTACTTATACCTTTTCATAAACTTTTACCAGAGGCGAAAGGCGGGACATATAAATGCGAATTGCTGTTTCTAATCTAAAATACAACACCTCAAAATTTACCTGTACTAAAGTCGTCGTAAATGACACCCATCAGCACCGACACGTAATCATCTCCAGGACCTGATTCAAGCAACTTACATCATATCCGAGCAATTTATGTAAGCGCTTTATACACATCATCATTCACGGCTTGAAAGGCCATAAAACTAAACGAAATGTCGTTAAAAAAGATTTAATGGACTGTATTTTGGAAATTTATTCCTAATTGAAGGGAAATTTTATAGATAATACATTTGCTTTTCAAAATAAATTTGATTATTCTTCCAGAAAAATTCACAGTATAAAAACCATATAGTTAACAGAACCGATTTTATTATTCAAAAAGCTTCGTGTACATGATATCTTTTAGAGACGCTTCCTTAATTACACAACAGAGAGGTTGGTGATGACTCCTTGAACTGACGCGTCACATTTGTGTAAAGCAAGGTTATATTTGATACATTTTCAACAGATTATAAGTAATTAAATATGGCATTGAAATATATTATTTTTGGGTCTTTTAAAAGATAAGTTTACAGTAAAACGCCGAAAACGTAAGGCTCATGGCTGTATGCACGTAAGAAATGCTTGTTTTTGATCAAGTATACAATATTATTTTAAAAATATTTGTGAAATATAAATTATATTTATATCCGTTTTTTAAGAGTCAAATTTACATTTATACTAAGATCAGTTGAAGTAACAATACTATTTACTGGCCCGCTTCAGTGACCACATGCTCTGACGCACTAATTGCGTGTTGTACTAGACTGTCGAAGACGAGGAGATCTGGGTTCAATCCCAGTCAGGTGAATTGAAGTTTTTGCCTAAATGGTTATACATTGTTCCTCCACGCAAATGAGGGTGCATCTCATCTGAACTAAGCCTTCCTAATCTCTAACCCATTAGTGTAATTATTAGTACACAGGCGTATAACCTGAATAGGTGGTAAGACGTGGTGATACAAAAATAATAGTGTATATTAACAGAATTAAAAGAAAATAACATTACAGTGAGAACATATTTGATGGACAAAATTACGTCTTACTCCTCTCTTAAGAAGATTAGCCCTTTTCATTTGGCGTGTAAATGCAGAGCCATGGGAACAATCGGTTATCTTCAAGAATTTTTATGGTTTTGTAATTTTCTATACATAGATACATTATCTTAGAAGGGATAATGAAAATATTAACATAAAAATATTCACTCGTTCTCGAGAAAACTGATATTTCCAAACGTAGGATTTTTCCGGTATCTAGCGCCATCTACAGTTTCCGTGATCCATCTGTTCTTGTTGGCGCGGAAGGATACTTTGGTCTGTTGTGAAGCAACACCATGCATTTCACCCTCCCATCCACCATCCCACAAAATAGGTTTCAAACTTCCACTCGACAGGGCCAAGGGCCTTTACTTTAAATACAACTTTATAAGACAATTATTATATTATTAGTTATGCTAGTTAGTGATGTGTACTGATGTTTATATGATAGCAATGATCTATCATCTGATGATGAATAAACAACAAAGCGTCTCTTGCTGATGTGGGGTATATGAGGATTTAGGTTTCTATTATATAATACAACATAGTGAATTTCATTATTGCATTTGTTTTAAATATATATATTTTCTATATCATTATTGGCTTTCACGTTAGTGTACGAATAAATTGTACAACACAATGGTAGGTGACCTGGCGGTCTAGGGGTAAGGTGTCAGACTTCTGTGCTGGCGGCCGGGATTCAATCCTCGGTCCCGGCACAGATTTATCTGATTTCCAAACCCTTCCTTCACCTCTGACAAGACATCTTGTTAATGTGGGGAATGCCAGGCCTCCACCGTGGTTCGGATTCCACGTTAAACTGTAGGTCCTTCATTTCATCTCACAATCACCCTACCATTACACATTAGCGTAAGTGCGTATAACCCGAACGGGTAGTAAGACGCGGTGCTAATAATAATATACAACACAATGGCACAAATTATTTCATGTTGTGTGTTATGGCTTTGTAGATAATTTTCAAAAATAGGGTTTTGAGTAAACCAACCTTAAGTATGTTTTCCTCATAAATACAAACACACATCTTGTAAATCACATTAATCCGTCTTTAATTAGATATACATTTTAGACCAAGTTGTTCAACTAAATTTAACCAAATTTAAATATACAAAAATTGATTATTTGTAAACTATCCTAAAATTATTTATTATTAGTAAAAATTAAAACGTATTCTTATTTATCATGAAAATCTATTCCTATATTCCTATTTTGAAGTCAATTTTTAATGTCATTTTTAAAACAAATCATATTGTCTATTTGTCTTAAGTAAACTACCCTTAAAACATTTATTTTAAATAAATAAATATACGTTATTCATTATAATGTAAAATGTCTCCAGATATCAATTTAGAACCCACTCGCTAGAGCCATATATTAAAATATGCATATTAAATAAAAACGGTTTTCAATAAATAACCCAAAACTAAATTCAATCCAAAAAAAACATGAGTACAGCTTTATTTGTCATGTTCATATAAAACACTCACCAAATATACATTTTAAGAAAAATCTTTAAAACCATTTTCAAAACAATTTGAATTTTCAAAATTAAAAAAATCACACATCAGCAAACCACTGTTTATTGTATTTACCTGAAACTAAGTAAAGAGTGTCATTTTTAATGCCTAAAATTTTCAATGTACCAATTTGGTGTCAAATCATTATGAAAATTTAAAATACTTAAGTCCAAAATTTTTTGAAATATAGTCACCATTAGACTACACATTAATGAATAATTTCCTCAAAAACCAGTATACAGTCTTAATTGTAATTTCAAAAATTCCTAATTCCTTGTAAAATTAATCATTAAAGCCATTTATAGAATATTTTAAGTTTTAGAAAAATCTATCAACAGTAAGCAAGCCATACATTTTGAACAAAGTAGCAAGACCCATTTTTGAAATCTATATAATTTAAAAAAGTTTCCAATCCGTATAAACTACCCGTCGACGAATTCATGCCCCAAAACAATTATTATACATTTCTATTTATCATGCCAATCTAAGCCTAGCTATTCATTTTAAACAAAGTAAATAAATGAATTTTTGAAATTATGAAAGTCAAAAAACTTACCCATCAGTAAACCTCCCTTAATGCTAAACTAGGGTAGAAATTAAAAGTTTTGTGATATAGCCTTATAATATCTAATTATGAAGCTCTAACAAAAACCTTCAAACCGTTTCGGTTCTCTGGTCAGGTACATATTGACAGACATAAAACAGACAGGCAGACATGGGGTCAGATAGAATGCTAAAATCAGTTTTTTTTGTTCGTGTTCACATTAAAAGTAAATATTTGTCATAATCTTGAGATCGATTTTTTTTCATGCATATGAGAATCTGAGAAAGTAAAAGTATTTAATTAATAACTAAGAATTATTATTTAGTTCTGTTCTCCTGCCTGTTAAGGTTAAACGCATATTTACTAATTATGCTAATGAGCTAAGAATGAAGAAGGTTGAAATTATAGGAAGTGTACCCGCACTTGCTTGGAAGGATATTAGGAAATCATTTTGTAAAACCATCCTCAACACAATTGACCAATCTCCATGTCATCGGCAATCTAGTCTAACACGAGCGTGATGCCTTAGACCATTGGGCCACCAAAACAGGTGAGAATTAAATAATAGATATATACCAGGTGAGGCATTTAAGTTGACATAAGAATATCTTGAAAATGGAGCAATTCAAATAAAACTGTTTCGTAGAATTTTTTTTATGGGGGCAAAAGAAAACAGCACTAGCTACATTTGATTTGTTAGAAGTTTTAAAAGTTATTTCAAGGTCGAATTCTTTCTTTTAAATGAAAACCTGTAATGCTTTTAGCGTTACTTTATTCCGAAAAAAAAAACTTGTACCTAAAACTTTTTATTTGCTTTCAACATCTCGCAGAAAAAAATATTGTGTTCGTCAAAAAATCGAACTCGAGATTTTGATAAATGTCGACGTTTCATGATACCCTGAAACAAAACAAAAAGTAGTTTTCGTAAATCCGTCTCTCATTACCTCAGGTTACTTCGGGCTAAAGCCAATTAGGTTAAAGGTTGGTCTCTGTAATTTTCATAATATCTCCTCAAGTGATTTTTGAAACTAGATATTTAACTCTAAATTTAAGGGTAGTTTACTGGAGAGCAAAAAAAGAGAGAATCGACTTTCTCGAAAATTTCTGTAATGATTTTAATTAGTTTTTAAATAAATACATTTTTTATTACTATAAAAATGATGACAAATTTCATCTTCCCATGGAAATGACTTTGAGGATAAGTTTTCTGAGGGACATTTTCCAATTTCGATCATTTCTCCGCAACTATTTGAGATATGAAAAAACTTTTCATTATAAAGTTGTAGTACTATTGAAGATAAAATTCTTTTAAATGAAATATATTTTTATAAAACCAATAATTTTTGAACTAGATTAAAATATGTACACTTTTTAATTCATGTCTTCAAAAATGAATTTGATTCTTATGATCTTTTGTGGACAAAGATGTTTATCTTTTCTGAATTTTCTGTAACATTATTCTTAGTTCCTAATGCCATAGAATAAGTAACAGTGTGTATTATTTAATTTATATTCTTTGGTGTAATATTTTTATAATAATGTATAGATCTATTATTTCGTTTCAAAAATCTTACGAATTTTTAGTAAATATCTATTTTAAGATAAAAGAGGGAGAAATTCTGTGCGGTGCACAGTACCATTTATTTATTTTATTTAATATAAAATATTGAAGATATATTATATCGTAAATTTTTATAACAATTTTATTCAAGAATGGTTATTACATTATATTATACTCTATTAGGTTGAATGCAAAACTTATATAAATTACTTTAATAAACATTCAAAATAATCCATTAACATCAAGACACTTTTATGTGATAAAACGTTATTGAATAAAAATTCTTATTTAAATAAAAAGTTAAAGTTATTAAAAAAAAGTTTCCGGCAACGTTTGTTTGTTTTTTTAATTTAAAATATATTTTGTTAAAAAAATACCGATTTTAATTTAAAAAACCAATTTGAAATTGACATAAACTTGAAGATATCTACCAAATCCAAAGTAGCGTGGGCTGTTCTCTTCCACCCTTAAAACGAAAATATTTGGTACAAAAGTATTTTTTATTTAATTCTGATGTATCAATTTAAATACTCACCCTGACCTAGTGTATGTAATTTCACACTTTCTTTGAACCTCCAACATATATTCAATAAATAAATGTTTCCTTTTCAAAGCTTACATTCATTCGTATTATATTTTAAACACAGTCTCCAATATTTACCCCCTACTATCATATAATAATTGAAGCATGCGCATCAAATCATTCATAAATGCGTGCGGGGATGCAAACATAAGGGGCGATGGGCTGTGATTAATTATTGGGGCCCAATAAGGCCTGTGGACAGTGTTTGGACGCTGGCAACGAGCGTCAACAGAATGGTTTGTACCGTAACAACAAACGAACATTGGTAAACATTAGATACTTTGGTGGAAAAACGGGATAGATGCGTCTGCCATTCTTGTTCAAACTTACATATAATTAATTATTCTAGTTTTAATATTCATTAATGCAGTCACTTAACACCATGGATACTAAATAAATTAGTTGTACGGATGAGAAGAGCATATTTAGAACAAGTTTAACAGAATATTTCGATAATAAGACAACAAAGAAAATAGTTTTTTTTAAATCTCATGTGAGTAGAATTACTTTCAATACAACCAGGTGGGATTCTGAACTCGACCACGAAATATCTCACTACTTTAAACCCTAACTATTTCAAGTTTGGGAGGGAATAAAAATCTGTAATATAAATTATATAGGCCTATAGACTATAGTGATGATTAATGTTTACTCCGGATGGTATGTCAGTACAAAGCTCATAGACGCAAGACAGTAAGTACATTGTAGGTGTACAATCTGAATACGCATACCAGTGGTGGGGTTGTTTCCACGGTAAGCAGACTTTGTTTAAGTTCTAATTACCTTATTCAATGGTGGAGTAGTCTCTTTCAATAGATGAAGACCTATTGGATGGGGGGAGGGTACTGTGAAAAGGGGGGTTGGGTAGGTTGGCCCATATTGAGAGTTTAAGCTGCCCTGAACCAGTCAGGACAAGATGGGGAACTGGTGGAGGAGAAAATATCACATGTACTGTTTTAAGTGGCTCTAATTACTCTGGCAACTATCCATGACATTCAAACGATAAATACCTATATAATTTAAAGGTATATTTTAATGGATAAAAGTGTATTAGACAACATTATATTATTGGAAATGAACCTTAAATAGCGTCAAAAGGGAAACCATGGTAGTTAATGAGATGGGGAAAACCACTCCCAGTGATTGTGACCAAGATTCTAAACTCGATCTCAATGTCAAAGGAAACCAGTATATTTCTTGCTTGATGCCTCAAGGTAACATGATCCCTGGACCGGCTAATAATAAGTTGTTTATTTTTAGTATGCTTCTCTGCGTTTACTCATTGCTAAAAACTTATACTATATCATATACTAGCCCCCTTTCCCGTAAAAAAGATATTGTAAAGAATCCTGTAAAACAAAGCTTCAAATCATCCATCCTGTCAATATAAAAACAAAACTTTTTTTTACTATTTTTTTTAAAATACAGTCCTACCATAACTGTATAGCCCCCTCCCACTTTTTATCCTCCCTTCTATTTTCATCTAATTCCTCTTTCCTCACCCCTACCTCCCACCCCCTTCACCAACCTACTTTCCCTTCAACAACTTTTTTTTCCAACAACTATATAATATACTATCGACATTTTTATGAGGAATAAATTAAATTTTCAAAATAAAATATAGCGTATGGTATTCTCTGATAATGTAGCTTTATATTGATGAAAGAATTTTTAAAATAGGTCCAGTAGGTTTTGAGTTTAACCATTACAAACAAAAAAACAAGAAATCAAATCTTTCCTCTTTATAATATTAGTATATATAGAAATTGAATCAGTTAGGTTAATTTTTGGAGCCTACAATCAGTACCATCCCGTGGAGAGAATATAAAACCATAATAAATATATAAACCTACAGAGTTCAGTATTAAATCCCATATTCTTTGACAAGTGTAAATTATATTACCTCTCTTAGATAGATCTTTTGATATTATTAGAAATAATATATATTGCATGTTATCTACGTCATACTTCCATCTGAATGTAACGACACAAATTGGGTGGTACATGCTTCGCTGGTCGAATGGTTCAAGGCGTCCCTCTCGTGTTGATAAGTTATTTGCTCCACATCTTAATACCCATCCAATATATCCAAATCTAACCACAAAAATTGGGTAGTACCTGCCTCAGTGGCTGTATGGTATACGAGTAATGCTTTCCTGTCGTGGTAAAATACTACTAATGACAGATACCAGTGGGTGTTCTGAAGATGGTCTCTCCAAAATGCCTTTTATTCTCCATACACGCAAATTAGGGTACACTTTTTCTAAATTCAAACGTCCTTATCCCTGACTTACAAGCATATATAGTATATATGATAGATATACCCTATTTTGCATTGAAAGAGTGAGAAATAGTGAAAAGATTTCGAAAAAAACCTCTTTTGAAACACAGATGATATTCACACCTTGATTTCTTAGTCACTAGCAAACCAGGATATATATAAACTTAACATTTAGTCCATCCGGCCATTATTATCAAGAGGTTGGCAAGGTTGTTTCAATGGCAACGGGTTTGCCTGGAGAACTTGACTTTGTCCTTGGATATGTGGCTTCGTAGCAAAATCCTGCTGGTTGAACTGATGTAATATTTCACATTGTCTTTTTTTAATCTAATTTTCTTCGTATATATATCATGAATATCCTTTAAAACCACAATTCCCCCCCCCCCCAAAAATATAGCATGTCGTTAATAGACCCAACAACTGGCAAGACACGATACACCAGTACAGATCAAAGAATAGTTACCATCTTTGTAAATTCATATTATATCAGCAAGCGGTTCCTGAAATATTCTTAAGCGTTTCACTGCATAGAGTATATAGAAAATTAATAATATAAAATCCAATCCACTCTGCCATTGTGATCACATTATTTCAGACGTCCTAGATGAGGATTAGGATTATAAACCACTATAATGACCCCGTCGATATTGGTAGATCATTCAAGCCTACACAGTAGCTGTGCTTCATTATCTACCTCTCACATTTCGTGATTTCAAGACTACCTCCATCCAAGATACCATTCGCTGTTTAGTTCATCTCTGAACCTAGCGCTTTCTCAATATTTCACATATCTCAGCCATTTATATATATATATATATAATTCATAGATATATACAGGATGATTAAAAAGTTTCCATGCATTGGTAGAACTAATGAAATAATGGCAGTTACAAAATGTGCTCAACGTGTCTGCCACACCAGACGATGAACATGTCATTTCGGTTTGCCCATTCCCTTTGATCCTTTTTACTCACATTCAATGTTATTTGAAAGTAAGAAACAAAACATATTAACCGTTATTCCCTATGTATGGACACTTTTGAATTATATCGAATATATCTCAGGCATTCATATATTTATATATTTTTAATTTCACATATCTATAAATACATAAATTTTAATATTGGCAGGCCTAATAGAGGAAGGATATGTATTTGAACAATTATTCAACTGTCTTGCTGTCAGACTGACCGCTACTAACAGTTTCTAACACATTTTCCTCTTATTCTATAAATGAACACTGTACCCCAAGTAGCTAGTTGTACGTGCTGCATAATCAACGCTGATACAGTACCATTTTTATCTTCACTATAATCAGATCACTGTTACAAAGACACCACGCCTATGTCCTGTACATTTTATACCGACAATAACGTTTTAATTACTTAAGCTATGTATAACCTGGAGAGTGGCAGGCACGTATAATTTACTACACAATATTATTGCAAAGTTATTTTATTGGTGACATAAACCGTTATCTAAATGCGTTATTCGTCGGTGTACGTTAAAAAATAGTTATGCTCTTTGACGGAAAATAAAAATCTTTATACTGGTCCAGATGATTTTAACCAGTCACACAACTTCAGTTCAATTCAGATAGAAATGAGTCATTTTATAGTTATTAAATCAACTAAAAGTGTGTTCATGTATTTCAACCTCTATTCGTGTGAGAAGCGGCTGTAGCCTTTGTTTTATAATATCACTATTTACGAATAATTACTAGTAATTTAGTAAAACGTTATTAATGTATGTATTTTCCTGAAGATTCTTTATATCACCACGTAAACCCGTTTGGGTTATAAGAATATATTAATCACGCTAATCGAATAGGAATGAAAACTTATAATTGTATAGCGTGAAAGGGTTATGTTAAACCGTTTAGGGCAAAATAATTAACCTACCTTACTGGGATTCAAACCCATATCTTCCCGTCACATAAAATCTTATTTAACATGAGAGTGACGCCTTTGATCATGCGAATTCCGTTACGTTTCAAACACACTAAATTGTCGTTAAAGTTCGTGTGCCAGTAAATTGAATTTGAATTTTTTTTTTGTCATCTTATTCTTATAACCCATTGTTATGGGTACGTTTCCTTTAAAATAAACTAGATGTATCTACTAGAAGACCTGTTGTAGTGTTAGATATAATACTATTATTATTTACTAGATACATTCATATCTTGACAAATATAAACTTCAGTTGTCCCTCTTACTTTCATTAAAGTTTTGCAAGCCTTGGGTTTTTTCAGTTTCTTATTATTTGATCTTTAAACTTATATACGTTTCCACCTTGGGCAGTTTGGTTATAATTAACTTGACATGCAAGTATTGACCTTCAAACAAGCTTATGTAAAGATATAACCTTGAGAATTGGCCTGTTAAGTGTTGAAGTTGCCAGTCCCTTCTATAATATGTCTTGGATCAAAAAATTAAATCGTGAAAAGTCATGGCGGAAGAAGAGAGGGTCACGAGGGTGGGTAGGAGATGGAGAATAGACTCATTATTAAATTATTATTATTATATTATTATTAGCACCGCGTCTTACTACCGTTCGGGTATACCACTACGCTAATGTGTAATGGTAGGGTGATTGTGAGATGAATGAAGGACCTACAGTTTAACGTGGAATCCGAACAGGGTGGAGCTGGCATTCTCACATTCACAGATTCTTGTCAGAGGTGAAGGAAGGGTTGGTAATCAGATAAATCTTGCCGGACGGATCGAACCGCCGCAGCATGAAGTCTGACACTTACCTAGACACCAGATCACCTCATTATTAATAAATATTAAATAGTAAGTAAGTAAATATTTCATATATAGGTATTTTAGGAGTTGTGTGATTAATTCAAATTAATTGGGATGATTTATTAAACGATACTTATTTGAGCGGTCACCAATGAAATATAATTAGACTTGACGACATATGAGTACGCCACTCAACCTAGCATCAAAGTCTCACTCTTCAATTTTATTAAAATTGGTCAAGTCTTTTGGCAATAATAGCGGAACAAATAAACAGACTATATGAAATGTCAAACAGTCGAGTAAAAACAGGACCTCACTTAAACTTGGTCAATGAGGTATTAGAATCACATAATGTCTTATATTTACAATACTTACAATCCTAATCCCAAGAAAAAAAAAACACTTATTTTCTAATCTATATTTCAAGTAATGAGGAGGTTGAGTTTCAAATATTGGCCAGCTGTACTGGAGAATGTATTTTCTAAATCGTATCATACTCTCACTTTACGAAAATAAGGATACATTTCTTTTAAATTCTACCTTCATAATCACTGCTCACTTAATGTAATTACTAAGATCGACTTGGCAAGGAGTAAGACTAAATCGATAGACCACAAGGCACTGTGTTTGTGCGTGGGAAAGTAGCTCTATTATCTACTTGGTATTACATGGCGGGGGGGGGGGGGGGAGTAAATTACAGTGTTACGTAACACAGGTATTATTTTAACTAGTAATAATTACAGTAGAAAGGAAGTTAGTAAAATAATACAGTCGGGAAATGCATGCTATTACTCTGTTAGTAAGTTGTTGACATCTTGCCTGGTTTCAAGGAATATAAAATTCAGAATATACAAAACAATAATTTTACCGGTGGTTCTATATGGGTCTGAAACATGGTATATTACCTTACGTGACGTAAAAAGATTAGTATATTCGAAAACAATATTCTTAGGTAGACATTTGTTTCAAAAAGTTATGAGGCTATTGGGGAATAGAGGAGTTTACATAATAATGAGTTACATACACTGTACTCATCATAATACAGTTTTAGGATAATAAAGTCTCACACATTAGGGTGGGTAGGACATGTAAAGCAAATGGGAGACTCTAGAACAATGTTTAAGGATTTAACTGGCAAACCAATGGGAAGAGAGCATTGGGAAGACCTAGACGAAGATGGGATGGTAACATTAGAATATACCTTAAGAAGATAGTTATATTCACACCACCTCATTACACTTTAGCTGAAGAAAGCTATAGGATTTAATGAGGGGGTCGGGGGTTGAATAGAATATATAGAGATAGAGATATACTCCATTCATGGTAGGAATTACTTTGTGAAAGGTCTTTTTACCTACCAATATCCTACTATATAATAGATTTCTGGTAGGGAAAAAGGCCTTTCAGAAAATCATTCCTACGGTGAATGGACTTTAGGTGGCGTACTTTAGTAAGTGCTTCGATAAGCCTTTGAGGGCTTGATGCTATAAAATAAATAATTAAAGGCATATTTACATGTGTGTGATTTTAAAATTATTCTTAGAATAAAAAAAAACAAAACACTTTTACAGTTACAAGTTAATAAATCATGCAAATCCTCACACTATATAAAAGTGTATATTCCCATAGTTATATTATTAAATATATTGAGTCCATTAAATTTGTAATTGTTAAATTAATTTCATCAATTGGTTTATAAATGTAACATTGTTTTAGTTTCTTAAACATTTATTAAATCTCTAGTTCTATTGCGAAGAGAGAGCATTAGATTCTAACATTACATAAAGTATGTTCCAGAATTATATTAAATAGAGGGTGGAAAGTCACACATTTAAAAACATACATTCTCAGTAGAGTGGGTTTGGAAAGAATATAGGCCTCCACCTCGATGGACTAGCCGTTCGTCTAACACCACTGGTAACATATAGTGTTATTTTTTGAAAACAAAGACAGATGTACTGCCACACTCTCTCCAGGCAGCTGTTCGTATATTTTCTCTCAATTCTACCATACTCTTCCGTAGTATAATAGGGTATGCATGTGGATAAAATCGATGGGTATTTAAGATATGGGAAACAGATAGAAATTAAGATAAATACCTTAATCACACAGCACAATGCATTCATGGTTTCAAATTTAAATATTTAAATAATATAAAGCAAGAAAGTTTTTGTAAAAGTTAAGACTTAGATATTATCTTAATAATTATTTATTAATAATAGTACGGGTTTAAATTGGTTGATAATTATAGTTTATTGTGTATAATTGATATTATGATTAATCTTTACAGGATGTTAGCATACTTGGTATTACATATTTACATACAACGTGTACTGTAATACGAGTCAAATAGGATGAGCTAATAACATAATATACTAAACTATTGATTGGCAATTATTTAAAAATGGAAATACAAGTCAAACAATTATAATAGTAACAACTAGTCTACTAAAGTAATAAATTTTTCTAATACTTTAACGGCTCGTTTTGTCTAAGTCATGTTTCATGCCCATGAGAAATATTCTCAACACCTTTTGCTTTAAATGTGTGTTTTGGTATTACTTCTCTAAGTCTAAATGAAACAGTGTTTCTTACGACAAAGAATATTTACAGTCAAGCTATAAATTACTCGGAGTATACTTCAGCCCAAGTGCAAAACCATTTACACGTTGCAAGTGGGCTCTCTAAGATTTTATGGGGGCACGAATTGATCTCACACATTAATATTTGTTTCTTTTATTTTAACAGAGACATGCTACCCGTCCAGGATATCCGTATAAAATCAATCTAAAGATTGGGGATAAGCAGAATGGATTTAAAAAGAAATGTACACTCATTTGAGTGGTAAGAATGTGGAAAACACTGTAAGGAACAAAACATCTTCAGTACACGCAATCATATTTGAGGTGTCTTTTCAAGGTAAGCAGAGCTTGTTAAAACTGTGTATCATATTAAAATATATTTTTGTTGATACCTGACCTATCATTGTTCTACTGAATTATAGAAACGATTCACAGACACAGTTTCAAACAATTCTTATGGCTTCACCATGCCATTGGTACTCAGGCATGCTAAGTGACTGAAAAATGTTTTATTGGGTTTTTTTAAGCACCATGTCTTACTATCTGTTCATGTTATATTAAGTAATAATTATAATAGTAAGTAAGGAATGAGGAAGGTTTAATTTATATTAGTTTTACCCACATTTACATTGGGGGAAAGTAAAAAAACATGGAGTATATCTAACCTCAGAGCACTGAACTGGTATTTCAAACCCAAATTTCTATGCCATTTTTAGTCTAGTCAATTTCATTCACTAACGCAGGCTATTTCTGTTGTTATTTATAAGACAAATAGTTAAGAAGGTTTAAAATTGTCAGGTAAAAACCCTCGCTTTGTACGTACATGCCATTTTCTTGGTTTCATTGGAAAAAAACGTTTGGGCACTGAAAATACTATCACAATGCGCTGTGACTGTAGCAAAAACCCCAGAACGATAAGCAAACAAATATTTCACGTCATGGATATTCTAAAGCAGTCGGATTGTGTTGCTGTCGTTGACTAATTACCACAAAGCAAAATAAACAAGAATACTTATTTTGCTTCGTGACTGTGATCATTCCCATCTGCGTTAGTTGCACTCTTGCAATCTATCCGGAAGCCACTGCAACGGTGACGCTTCACTCTAGATCCATGGGTCTCTTTCGTAAAGCTACAAGACTACAAATTACAATATAACTTCCTTGTAATTTATTTGAAATTAAAAAATTATGGTTCACAAAACTACAAGTAAAATATTTTAGCAATAAGATAATGTTTACAATTTACAGTTTAAAAAAAAGTTTATATATTTGTTGTTTAAATAATATTCATAATTTCTTTTGATAATAAGGAGAAATTTAATATTAATTAATTCATAAAGAAAACTTTAAATATTAAAATAAGAAAATAGTTTATAAATTGATATTAATAACAAATAATAATTTTGTTGATGATAATCAATTCAACTAAAAAAAATTAAGTTTACAATATATAAAGGTATTAAGACAATACAATTAAAATGTATTAATTGAAAATGATTAGTAAAAGAAAATAACAACTAACATTTTATTAAATATAAAATATAAAGCTATAAATTCATGAAAAATCTCAGGTTGATAAATAGGTTTGAAAATCAAAAGTTATTAATAGATAACAAGTGTAATATTTAGAAAAGTATTAAGATAATTATGATATATCATACTTGTAATTACATTTAAAATGAAATGTTATAAGTTTGAATAAAGTAGTCAGTCGTACAACATTGAACTAATAATATAGGATAATTCTATGTATCCTATACCAGTAGTAGGTGTTTGAAGATGACTTAGATTATTAAGTGTTTATGTATCAAAACGAAAAGATTAAAGTTTATATCACGTAAAAAGAATTAATACAATATGAAGAGATAGCATTATTATTTGAAATTAATAATTAATGGAGCTGTTTCCACAAAACATCAAGCTATTATTATTTAAATATTTAAAGTTATCTTGTTTAATTAATTAACTCTTGTTTGTTTTGTCACCTTGATTTACCTTTTAGGTCTATACGCTTTAACTTGCTTTGAAGAAGAGTGGGAAACCATTTAGGAAAAAAATATTCCCCAGTTGAGCCAACCAGGATTTTAACTCTGATCGCCCCATCATTATCAGCAGGTCAGACGTGAGTTATGTTTCAGACCTTTTGGTCACCGAAACAAATAAGTATTTTTATAGATTGGTTTAATAAATCAACTCGTAACTTACAAGTAATACATTTTAAATTAAAGATTATTTTCTACAAGTCTAAGAACATAATTAACATAATTTACAAGTACGTTATTAATGGGTAATGTCTACACGGCCCCTCAAGTATACAACCGAACCTAATAAATCACCTGTATAATCACTTTATAAAACATACTTTTAATATTTATATAATTATGGAAGGTGTTGACAAGGTGATTAATTTCAGGCAACGCACTTTACAATCCTTTCAGGCTTTACGCTTATGTAATAACTACGCTAATCGTTTTAGGGGCTATTAAGGTTATATTTAGGGGAAGTCTGGCCACATTTGATTGGATAGAGAGTGGAAGACCATTTTGGGAAAACCACCTTAGTACACCCGATTGAGATTCAAAATTCTATCTCCGAATCAAATGCAGTCTAGTCTACTGCGATACTACCCCGGTAGACCGATACAGGTAAGGTGATTATTGATGCCCGGAGACGGCTTGTGTGAATAGTTTAAAATGAAGCCATTGAAATGTGAGAAACAAATACATAATATCGGTAAGCTCCAAAAGATGTATTTATGATTTTTAACTATTTTAATAACGCCAGCATAAAGCCACTCCTAAGTCGTCCTTGGTATTGGTTTCAGTGATAGCTCACTCAATATGTAGTAGATTATTTCCACACGTCCATCATGGACTCTGCCTAAAACTATGAATGAAGAATGACCCTACATACGGGATTAATACTCGGTTTGATTTTAATTGACATGTTTTATTAAAAAAGAACTAGGAAGATGATATATTATGTGGCTTTATACATACTAAAATTAATTTCGATATCTGGAGCTTCGATAGTCTGTACAATTAATTGTACAAGAGTATGCCTTCTAAACGTATTTATATTCTAACTTGATTTATTTAACTTTTACCAGAAAGTGTTTCTACGAATTTGTCTCAAAAATACGTCCCTAATGTCAAATAAAACTAGGAATGTGGGCCGTAACTCTTGAGTTAAAAAGTTATCCTAAGAGTAAAACACAGCTGTTCTAGAGATAAAATGCGATTTTTTTATGTGACGTTGAGCTGCAAGATATTTACAGTATCTTAGTGTTTGTCGTTAAGGTACAAAGGTTCGCAAACACTTCTGTGGAGTAATTTACATACCGTGGATCAGTGTTTCCCAAAATGTGGTATGAGTAGTATCAGAGGTACGTGAAAGATTTCAGGGAATACGCGTTTGTCCATATTTAATTAGTTTTCAGCAGCTCTCCACTTTTGTCTACACTAAATCAAATTTGTTACATCTTTGTGCTTTCTTCTGCCAAAATCGTCCATTATCCAAATAATGCACCTCTTGGATTTCTCCCTTCTACATCTCTTATAGTAGTTATCTTCGTCAAACTATCATAGCCTACCATATTAACTTTTCTTTGCTGTGCACTTTATTAAAGTTTCCTTTTTTAATTGATTTTCTGATCACTTTCGTATTTTATTAAACATTCATCAATAATGTTTTAAACTTTCTTTAGTAAAAACACGTTTCAAATGATTCTAATCTTTTCCTTTCGGATGCGACAATGGTCTAAGTTTTACATCCGTAAATACGTGCAACGCTTCATACATATGTCTTTAGACATTTTTTCCTGACTTCAAATTTATGCTACTCTTGGTTTGTATTATTTTATGAAAACCTTTCTTCACGTGCACTATTTTACTTATAGTATTATCCTCACTTCTTCATGAACAGATTTTTCATTTTATTAATAAAGCAGCCTTAGTGAGCAGATTTCTCAAAGTTATGTGGTCCCTTCGTAGATATTTCTTACATAATTGTCGTCCATTTTTGTGACAGTATTTATTGTACAAAGTTTGTTGAAAATATGAGGTGATCTAATATATATTTTATAAAGGGCTGTGTAAATACTCTTAATATCCTTCTTTAATAAGATATATATGATAGTGTGATATCTTATAAACCCATATTTCACATTGTAATTGTTTAGCTTAATTTACCACTAAATATTCATAAAAATTAGAAAAGTTTTTTATAATGTACGTGCTAGTAGATAGATGTTTTATCTTAGTTTTTAAGAGTTGTAAAAGGTACTATGGTTAGTCCATGACTCAGAGAGTGGTACGTGACTGGAGAATTATTGGATAACTCTATTAAATCAATGAGGAGTGAGCCTTGAAGGGTTTGAGGCCTTAGGAGAGAGGGTTGGTAAACCTGTGGCATGCAAAGCTGTGTTCTTAATACGAGATCATTGCTGTAACCAGATTGATATTTTTTCGTAACCCTTGAATAGAAGATTTTAATGGCTGTTTAAATGTCATGAGCCTTTAATCTGAAAAAAATTTTTTTTGCAAATACTTATTTATGCCCATTTGTCTGTGATGCAACTGCAGTTCAAAATATTATACCGATAGGGCTAAAACTCGGTATCTAGTGCTTCCATATATTTCCCATGTTTTTTTTAATAATCTGTCTAACTTTAAAATTAAGGGTAGTTTACCTTAAAGGATTCCTTTCTCAACCCTATACACTCAGTATATTATAATTCGAACAGTCCATAAGTCAATTTAAGAAAAAAATAGTGTATAATTTAATTGATTTATAGCGATACATGGAAACTTTTTGAAACTTATTAAAAATATCCCTAATTAAACCAAACGTAAATTTATATAATATAGCCTCTATTATATATTTTTGTAAGCTCCGGCCCTTTGGTGGTCCACACTATTTAGAATGGAGGAAAATATTCCACAGTAACGCCAAGCGTTTCGAAGTACAAATTAATATGCACCAAAAAAAATGAAATTCCTGAAATGGCAAAATTTAAAACACAAATAAATAGATACAGGTTATTTATTCATTTATTCATAATCTCTCATGATCACTGAGAGTAGATCTCACCCTAATAATAAATAATTCAGAAACAAATTTATCGCGTTATGGTTATTCTAAACAAGACAGGACGTGCTTTACCGCTTTCAAAGATACATGGCGCAAAATATTTGTTTTGTTTTTGGTTGTTTTACTATAAGCCCTACCAAACGTGCAGTATAGTCCATTTTTCGTATCATTGAGCATTTTCTGGAATTTAGTCGGGCGTCTACTTTTATGTAGCGATTTTAAACATAGAAGTTGATCATGCAAAAAGAGTCATAAAAGGCTTTATTTTCTATTTAAATGGATTCCATATATGGTATACAATGGCTAGTTACAGTTTAATGTGCAAACATATCTGGTGTAACTGTGTGGGTGCATGACCTGATGGGTTTTACGTGAATACGTTGCGCCACTTCCAATTTATCTCGCTCCCGATACATCTTAATCGTTCTGAACCAGACATTGGGCATTAATTGGATAGCTGATGAGCTGCTCTTTCTGGCCTTATGCGTTAGGTATAATTATGGCAGGTTTTACGGCAAGTATAGGTGGACATTATGAAATTTCTAAAATTTCTTTACTTCAATCCACATCTTCTTCACCAAAAATGTAATTAAATTTATTTATAATTAGTCGTTAAATCCTTTTATATATATATATATAATATATAGACGACACAGTGCGAAGTTATACTTGTACATTTAGGGGTAGCCCCTCCCGTTGATGCCGATATTTACCAGTATGTCTATAAGTGGTTTCAATTTCATTCTATCAAACGTCTATTGATAGTAAATGACCCCAATATAGACTTTCTTTCTTGATTTATAGCATTCGATCTGAAATTCTATCAGTATCCCAATGGCAACTCTGTTCCTTTTCCTTTTCTTAATCTAAGTTTTTCTTCTTCCATTATATTCTTAAAATTGAAAAATTATATCTGGACACGGGAAACTAACCCGGGATCTCTTTGGCTCTCCGTGTGCCGGTGTAATTTTTAAATTTGCAGAATATGAAATATAAATGGAGTAAACCTCACTGAAATCATAAATAATAGCATTGACTGTTTGATTCTTCTTCTATTATACTTTATATTTTCTTTAATAGCTACCCATTGAGTATTCTTGCCAATATCTTCTTCAAATGAGAGATGAGGCTGATGGTCTTCTGGTCCATTTAATTTCTGGGTTTGCTTATTTTTCTTTAGAGCCATCATGGTTAGGTCTAGAATGTCCTTGGGACATTCTCTTGTTTCATTGATTCTATTAAAAATATTTATTTTATAAATTTTGTCAAAGCCATTCATTCTTTGTTCTCCAGTTCCTTCAGAAGGTAATCAGGTATGTCATCACCTCCAGTAGCTTTCCTTCTTAGTATGTTCTTTATTGATCTTTCTACTTCACTCTTAAAAATGATGGGTCCCTGTTTTCCCGTGAATGTGTTGTAGATTAGCGTTGGGAAAGTACTCTGGCTGTAAGACAGGTCACCCGCCTCTTTGGCTTAGTTGGCTAACGCGCTAGTCGTGTTGAGCCTGACTGCTGAGGACAGGAAGATCGAGGTTCGAATCTCGGTCGGGTGAACTGGGGGTGGTTTTTCCTAAATGGTTTTCCACTCTCTCTCCACGCAAACGCGGGTTCACTTCCTTTAATTCAACCTTCCCAATTCCTAATCCATTAGCGTAATTAGTACTTAAGCGTATAACCCGAACGGGTAGTAAGACGCGGTGCTAAATAATAATAATAATAATAATAATAATAATGTAAGACAGGTCCACTAAAACAATTATGGCAAGTTTTTCTAAACCCAATATTTCCGTAAGCAGCAGACAAACCTTTTGCAAGAAACACACCTCAGACCATTCAATCACATAAGTGGGTCATATGAAAGTTATATTAAAATTTATAATTGACATATAATATTATTATTCATGCAGAATTTTTGCTTTAGCCATATTTTGATTATTTATATTGTTAAATATGTACTTACAAGGAAGGGATTAGTATAGTGGGGTGAATACGATTTTGTTGTGCTATGCCTCAGTAGAACGGAATTCGACCGATTTCCTGATGAGCTGGAGATGCTTGGTGGACAACGAACACTCACACTCTTCTAAAAGTAATCTATGGTTTTTTGATTAAAATGTTCCAACAACCGTGAGAACACCAACAATGACATCGGCCACGTCTTGTTTTCTGATAACAGGGAGATTGGGCTTCGAATACCGACCGTAAAACTGGATTATTTTTTTTAAATTTCTACTCTATCCCTTAAATATATCTTTCTCCGATCAATACATATAGTTTGAATATGTTAAAGTAGTAGATGGGTTGTGAGAAAGGTAGCACTTACTAACCCTGCCCCACCCTTCACTCTAACAAAACTATCTTCAAAATCAGTCGGTTAGAATTGAAAAATGGCCTCCAGAGTCATGCTCACTTTCATTTAATTTAGCACTGCCAGATGTGTGTACTATTAATTGTTTATACATAAATAAATAAATCAGGGTAGTCACAGTTTTTAAAAGCCACTAATTTAGTTTAAGACTTTAAAGAGACACAATATAAAAATATTTTTAAGAACGTGTAGGCTGACTTATGATACATTCAATAGGAGCTAGTAACATTTTAAATGTGGTATAAAATTCTTCCTAAGTCAGTTCCACTGTGGCGGTGACAACCCAAACTAGATAAAAGTAAATCAATTCTATAGCATTCCAAATATGATTTTGCTATTTTATAGCAAGACGATTCCTATACAATACTGAACTGATTCTCTAGGTTGAAATAGATATAAGGATGTTAAATGAGGTCAGTATGAACAGAAATAAAAAGTATAAAGGGGAAAAGATTAAAGCTTTGATAAAAGTAGGGGAAGAGAGGAGGATTTCTCATGAAGAAAGTAACATCCCGTGGTCTAGACGCTTTGGTTGTGTTGGGTAGGGTGTTGGGAACGTGAAAGGGGGTTAGAGAGGCGTTTCAAAGGCGCATGCTTGACGCGTCCGCCGTAGGGCAGCGCCAGCGTCGAACACGACTCTTCGTGGGATCCCTCGAAAACATTTGGCGCTCAGTCGTTTGTCGCTCTTGCTGGCAGTCACACGGACTGAAAGCTCGATCCGCGCAGCCAACAACCTACATACTTGTAAACACACATACATAGATACGCGACCAATCACAGATCTCCAGGCGACATCATCATAATATATCAAACCGATCACGAGAGCCCGTGACCTTGGTCCATCAAGCAGTGTTTTATTTTTATTTTTTTACTGGAGCGGTGTTTTCACAACCAATCTAAGTCGTTTCGAGTGATTGTGCCCAGGAACAGTTTTTCCACCCACCCCCCTCCCTCATTTAATTCCCTAAGTACGATAGCTTGAAGGGGAGGTGGAGAATTTCACTGTCACATCACCAGTTTGATTATATTTATTTAATCTGTACTTTAGCAAAACTGAGAAATTGTTGATATTCAAAGAATATAAATGGATTCGTTTTGTAACTACTTGAAGTGATACTTAAAAAAGAGAAAACATTTATAAGAAGGAATTATTTGAATAAATTAAGTCGAGTATCAAGACATTTAAGAAAAACATGTTTTCAAGATGTTTACTTCAATAAAAGATAATATACTAGTTCATTTGTACTTTACTATTTTAAAGTATCATATTTTTAATAGAACTTTCGAAAACTTAAAAGCTCATTGACACCTTTGCTAAAATGTAGGCCTAAAATTGTGTTAGAAACATACACTTATTGAAAGTAAATGGAGTTTTAAAAATAATATAAATAATTTAAATTAAGTATTACAACTAAACTTGATCAAGTGTGTTGAGAGTATCCAAATATATTTATCTTTGTGAGAATACATTGAATATAGACCAGTATGCCATTAACAAGTGTCTGAAATATCGTCCTTGGAAAGTTTGTTAAAAACAACCATCAGGTGAATTTTTTATTTTTAATCTGAAAGCTTCATATTGTAGTTGTATACGGTAGTATCAAAGTTGTGAGTGTCCCTGAAGGCATTGGGCTGGTGGCCGAAGGGGTTTAAGGAAGAGGAAAGTGTAATTTTTGGTTGGCAGAGGTGGGGTTTTGACGCCATGGCCCACGGACGTTGGAAAGAGACTCGGAGGAAATGTAGAGTAGATTCACCATCACCCTTAGCGGGCCCGGAACGTGGCAAGTAAGACCTACGAAAACACATTTAAAAGTCCATGTGACTAACGTGCCACATATATCTATGTATTTACTATAATATAACCAATTAAAGAGCATAAACCCACTATTAATCTATACAAGAAAAAAATAGCCGCTATATTAAAGCTTATTCTTGATTTTTTAATTAAATACATTTTATCTGCTATAGTTTTTTTGTACATTTATTGGAAATTATAAATTTGAGAGATAAACTAACATAAAAAAAGGAAAGCAACCTTAAAAAAGATTAATATTAAAAGTACCAATATTTACTTTCTGGTTGCTGTTGCTTTGTATAAAACACCAAATTATTCAATATTAATTTGATAACGCAAGTCAAATATATTTAAATTATCCCTAAAATTATTTGTATATTTTTTAATCTCAAAATATAAATTCATACTGTAAATTTAAAATAGTCACGTAATATATATATTTTTTTAGATCCCTCAAGAATGTAAACTCTTGTATTTTTCTGATTATTAGTAAGAACATTTATTTTTAAATTTCTTCTAAATAGACAATGGCTACATAATTATTTAAATATTTTTTATCTGTAAATAGAGACACGTGTAAAATATTAAATATAATATTGTAAATAAGATTATCTACTTGTTTTCATAGAAGAGTAAGATTAGAAGCACGAGTATACAAATTTAAAACGTTCAATAGTTTATGTTTAATGTTTTATACTTACAAGTTTGTGGGTCATTAATAAAATAATATTTATAAGTAGTGTGAATTGTATAACTTTAATTATTATAATCAACTATTTTAATGTCAATGTCCGTTGAGTGTCCAAATGAATGATTGCTTATTTTCACAAGGAAAATATGGTGTTTTTTGATATACATTAGCAATGTTTCAAATGTTAGTAACACACAAAAAATGGTTGTATATATAACGAAATTGTTTACAATACCATAAAAAACACATGATTAATATTAATTTTATTTTTGAAAATTCTCGTAGTCTCTGATGAAATATCGAGGTTCTCTCGGGCAAAACGGGTATCAGATAATTAGTGGTTCAGGAATTCAAGGATGCTGCATGGATCCAAAGTCCACTTAAATGTACTCCTTTTAAAGTATTCTTCAATTAAATTGACGTAAAATTTTCCATTCCGCTGTCTCCCTCATGTATTCACTGTACTGATATATTTCATACGTGTAACGCTTTAATTCAATAATTATAAGTAAGTTAACTTTCTAAAATCAAATATATTTTCATATTTTCCTTTAAAGTACTTTCCTACTTTACATTTACAAACCCCGTGATATAAAAATAGTTCATATATTTCTGCAAAATATATTATCTAGATTATTAATCATCTATAGTTTAGTTGGATTAGTTGAACGTGTGTACTAAATGAATAATTAAATTTCACCTATAGATATATTACACACCCTATTGTAAATTTAATCATTAAAATACACCTTAATATATTTTTTTAAAAGCACATAATCTGTTTGACTTTTGCAAAAACAGATAAACGAATATTTTTTGTCCTCATAGTATTTTTAACAAAATTATATTTTTACATTTCTATGATGTATCAAATTTCTCTTTAAATGGATTCACATATTATAATTTTACAATCTTTTTAAAATTTTAGTATTTTTTCTGTTGTTCTAAAATTATTAACATAAAAATAAAAGGATTAACAATCGCCATTGTGAGTAAAACTTGTGTTGTCAGGTTAGTTTTTAATTTTTTATGTTAAATACATATTATTGTACTTATATTTTAGCTAAATGCTTTAATTTTAATAATAATTATTACAAATTTTAATGACCAAACCAAATTTATATCATGTTTATATATGCCATTATTAAATAATATGATATAAATAATAAATTATAATATTTTTGCATTCAAACGAAAAAACAATACTAGTATAGTTTTATTTAATTAAATATAATATTTTAAGTTTCTTACTGCTCTTATTCGTAGTAGTCAAAATAAAACCATAAAAATCTAGCTATAGATTAAATTTTAATTTGGACACTGAACAAATTTCCATCAAAAATTTTTCTGAATCGTTATTAGATTATAAAATAATTTCATATTTACAACAACTTCAATAAAATCAAAATAAATCAAATTAAAATCATGTTTTGATAATAAACCTTTCAATATAACTAAACATAAAACATTAACGAAAATGTTAAATATTGTAAATTTCAAGTTTCGAATACACCAAAATGTAATAGCTTTTTAATGATAATATAATAATTAGAAATATTATTGAAAATTAAAAATGTATGTGTCTATAATTACGGGTACTTTGAAAATAACAGTTTATGATGAAGATTTTCAGGAAAAAAATTTCTGGTTTTTTAAAAAGACCAACATTACAACAATGAAAAATAAAATCAAGAACATAACGTTTGTACTGAACGCAAAGATATGACTATATAAAAGAAAAATTAGAATTAATTGAAGTTTAATCAACCAAGTGTTTCCAGAAAATCTCTTAGGGACCAAAAAATAATTTATCTAAAATACTATTATGCTATGGTGTGAAACAAACTTTGTGAGTGATCATAGTTAATATTATTATTACAACCATCATTCTAATACTTATCTTCCACACAATCTGTGCCTCTATTCTTGCTATTCTGAGAATAGCTGCGATAGTGTTTTGAAATCTGTTAATAATCTTACGTTTCTTGTTTCGAAATGTTGTGCTAATTTCTGAAGGTTGAACAGACCTAATTTTCCTTTTCAAAGAGTGAAATCTTAAGCGAAAGTAAGGGAAAGTTCTAAGTAAACGTAGTCTTACAATAGTTAATTCTTTTAAACAACTATGAAAACGTTTGACTTTTTGTATTTTATACTTTTGGATCAATATTATTAAGTAACCTTAAAATTCGGGTTATAAATATTTAAAATAAAAAGTCAAATTCAAAGATATTTTAAATAAGAATAAACATGGAGATTTATCCGATAGAGGGTGATGATATCAACGGTACATCAAGTTTGCTGTATGGGTTTGACGGTATTTACCTTTTTCTGGGAGCTAGTGCTGAAAACTATTCGCTCATTAACGAAACAAACGTCACCATAGATCTTAACAGTACCTACTTCATCGTGAGAGACTCCTTCTATCCATACCCGAGTGGCTACTCCTTGGTGGAGATTATCTTCGCCTCTATCGTGATGACGTTCATGATGATCGTGGTGGTGGTCGGGAACATGTTGGTAATCATCGCAATAGCCACCGAGAAAGCTTTGAAGAACATACAGAACTGGTTCATCGCTTCTTTGGCGGTGGCGGATTTCTTCCTCGGTTTGGTGATCATGCCGTTCTCCTTGGCGAATGAGATCATGGGCTATTGGATATTTGGTCATTGGTGGTGTGACATCCACAGCGCTATGGACGTGTTATTGAGCACGGCCTCTATCATGAACCTGTGCCTCATCTCGCTGGACAGGTATTGGTCTATCACTCAGGCTGTCGACTACCTTAAGAAACGCACCCCTCTACGGGCCGCTGTGATGATCACCTTGGTATGGATCCTCAGTGGGCTCATCTGCATACCTCCTCTTCTGGGATGGAAGGTCGCAAGAGTCATCGAGGAGTACCCCAAGTGCCAGGTAGGGAAACAATCAAATGACAGATTTTAACATAATCTTAAAAATTTATTACTTACGTACCTAACTTCTAAATAGGCGGGAATATTTTAACAATAGAAACTATAGTAAAAATTATTTTTATTTATTTTTTTCTAATAAAAGCAGAATTTGTCGGCCTGAGTTTCCCGGCTTTCTACTGGCGTTGGCTGATATGTAACCGACTTTTGATTTTGGGGCATGGCTAAGTGCAGTCACATTACCCCAACGAGATGATGAATATGATTATATGGTGCCGGTTGATGTTTTAAGCCTAGCTTAAGCCTAATTAACCTAGAGCACGGTGGAATATGAAAACTACACTTTCTGAAACTATCTCTGGTATTGCCAGGAATTGAACCCTAAATCTATAGATTAGTATCCTGAAATACTGAATACTAAGACAAGAAGGTAGTCTGTATTAAAATATTGCTGCCATTGTTTTGACCGATATTGGAGGTAATATATATTTTTACTGTGTAATCCCGATTATCCATGTGCTGTTTATCCGTTTTTAAGCTTATCTGGGCGACCATTTGGGAGCTTTGGTCTAATTTTAATTTCAATTTTTAATAGTGAGCTAAGCTGTCAAACAAATCCTAGAGTAATTATAGGTCACAATTTAATTTGTAGTTGAACAAATAGCATGCATTATTTTCCCAACTAAATATTTTTTTTAAAGGAAGCGATCATTTGTTAGTTGATATTAAATTGGAATATATATTTGTTTAAGAATATCTATGCAGCACCTTCCTTTCATTTAAAGTGATCTAAAACGGGAAAGTTGGGAAATAAGAAGGGAATAAGGATTTGAATATTGTGTGATAACTGCTATGTTAGCACATACATGTTTTTGTTTGTGGGGTTTTATTTGGTAAACCATCATTTTTTAATGTGACGTATTTTATTACCAGTATGAGCTGTTAGCGTAGAGCTACTTGAAATATGTAAATATGGATAGGATAAGTAATATGAAATCTAGTATAGGTGTATTAGCATTTTAAATAAGGAAGTTGGGGAAACCCTTTATAAAAATCCTCTCCATAGATCTACCCAACATTTAAGCCCACAACCTCCACGTCACTGGCCATAACGACAAGATGATACCCCCTCGTTTACTACTTAACCACTTATACAGGCGTATTAAGATAATGGTAGTTATTGCTACGAATTATTCTAATAACGGTTACGGCATTGATTGGCGTCCTTGACACTTTTTGCGTATTTATTCTAAGGCTGTATAATAACTTCAAGAAGTGCATCTGTACATAAACTGTTGAGCTAGGATATACTTTTTATTGTTTTGAAGTAAATATGCCACAGAATAAAATCAAAGTATATTATCATTATATCTATTAGTATTTCTATTACATGAGAACCATTTCATGTTAAAGTGTTTAAAACATACAAAAGATGCTTAGAATATTTGTATTATATTTTTAACACTTGTGAAATTAAGTAAACTGTAACCACGTTCAAATGTGCCAAAGTCTGAAGTTAGATTATAATTGTATACATTTGGAATAATTTATTAACAAATTTTTACATCCATTACGGTTTCCAACACATGGACTGGATCAGTTGTTTTTTTCATTTTCATCATATATTTTCCACTACTATAATATAACTTAATACTAGAACAGACACAACATCCATTCTGCGGCCGTTAATTCATCACTGTGATAGGGTAAACCAGCATTTCACCAATGATAGATTTTTTGGCCATGCCGAGAATTGAACTCGGGACCCTTAGATTAGTAGACAAACACGCTACCGATTGTATTAACAAATGTTCTTGTATTTTAAAAAGGAAGAGATTTTGATCATTTTAGTAATGATTTCTAGACGCATGCAATAGTTTAAAATGTTTGCCAAATTATTTAACCAAGTTCTATAAAAGGATGACATAGTTTCGTTCAGTATTGTTAATGGGATGATTTAAAACGAATACAATTTTTACATAACTACATATTTACATAACATACAAACTGGTTTGATCTTTAGGGAAAAGATATTTGATAATATTCTCTTAATTTAATGAAATTTTGTAAAATTAAATTTTAAACGTATTTATTAAGGTTTATTTCGGTTTATATGAAATCCCAAATCTTAATAAAATTAATTCTTTAACTCGTTTTGTTGATCATTTTTTTTTCTTTCTTCTATGTTAATTTTTATCAACAAACCACTCATTATAAAGTGATACAAATATTAAATATAAAAGAGCTTGTTCCGTACCGAAGTGGATTGAAAGGGATGTTACAGATTTTATTTGTGTCTTTATAAGCTAATGCCCAAAATAAATAATATTATGTTAATTTTTAAGTTAATTCTACTTCCAGGTATTAAATTTCGTTCACAATTAATAGTTGTCATTGGTTAAATTAGCTTATAAGTTTTTTCTGGAAGTAATTTTCTATAGTATTTTAAAGAATTTTCAGTAAAATCCTCTAAAAATAAAAATAAATCATATAGTTAAAATGTTAAAAATTATAAGTTTGTTAATCTTCTAAAATCATAAAGGGTTATTTAAACAAATAATTTCCTATCAATTAAGCTAAAACAACAATTACTACAGGATAATAAAGGATTTACCTTTTTCTAAGAAAGGGCTTTTAAAAAATACAAACCTTTTGTGCAGACAAAATCGTTTACATTTTACTCTTTATTTAGTGCTATTTTAATGGTATTAAAAATATCAATATATAATAAATATTATGGTGCACCACACATATATTATCTCGCTTTTATCTTAAAATATACATTTATTAAAGACTTATTATATTTGTGAAATATAATAAGATCACTAAAGATCACAACTAAAATAAATATCTTGTTACTCTATCTCATTAAGAGCTAAAAACTCTGTTGCAGAAAAATTGATAAAAGAGAAACATCTTTGTCCACCGAAGAGCATAAGAATCAAATTAATTTTCGAAGACCAGAATTAAAAATTTTATGTATATATTTGCTTATATCTCAGAAATGATTGATTTTATAAAACTATATTTAAAGTGAATTTTTTTTCTCTTAGTATAGTTCTACAACCTTATATCTTATCTTAAATAGTTGCGGAGGAAATTAGAAAATTGGAAAATTTCCTTTAAGTAAAGTACCCTCAACTTCATTTTCCATAGAAAATTAGAACTTCCATTTTGTTTATAATGATAAACAGTTTCTAGATATAACTTTTAGTCATATTACTAAAAAAAATTATTTTATTTTATTTTTGCCCTTCAATAAACTACCATTAATTTTAGGGTTGGATATATAGTTCCAAAAACTCTCGGGGGGGAAATTATGAAAACCACAAATACCAAATTTTAGCCCAATCGGTAAAAGAGTTTCAGTTCTAGCCCGAAGTACAGACAGACGGCATTACGAAAGCAACTTTTTTTTCTACATTTATTATAATTTTGAATTTATTTTTTACGATCACAATACTTTCGCTCCGTGGTGTCAATAGGAGGTAAAAATTAACGATATATATCACCTCAACAATATACGTGAAAGTAGATCCAGTAACATTTTTAGATGCTAGATACAAAAAAACTAACTATTATAATTGAATTGTATAGGCTACTCTGTAAAAACTACGCCTATCTTTATAATGGTAGGATACGTTTATAATCGTATTAAGAAATGAAATTATATTTTGTAGACTTATTTCATAATAAATTATAAGAATATTTTAACGCACTGAATATATCCTCAAAGTGGCTATGAAAACAATTTGGGCACAGATTATAAATAAATTTGAAGTGTAGTCCAAGGCACTGATGACCCTACTTTTAAGTAATTGACTGCAAAGGCAACATTAACAACTTAACAGTATCAAAAAGCCTATCAAACAAATCAAATAATTAGGTGACCATTTATGATGAGTTATTTAACATTATCAGCTCATGTTATATCCATTGCCTTTGTCGTGTACTGCGAATCAGTGACGAAATTTTTAAATTTGTGAAAGTCACAGGCTATCACGTACAGCAAATTCCCTTTATCATGAACGTTATCATTCCAACCTTGACGGATTACTTATAAGCTATTTTATATTTTAATAATGCAAGGTAAGCCTGTTCTCTATCATGGTAAATAAAGAATATCTACAAATTTATAATATCTCAAGTACCACTTTATTCTTCCTGCTCCTTGAAGCCCTTCATATTTCAACAACTACGAAGAAATACTTATCTGGTCACAAACTCGAGTACGTACATGAGAAACAAATGTGCTTTTAAAGTACTTCTAGCTTCTAAACTTTCAGATTGTGTTCGCTAACCTCCATTATATTCTCCCTACTAAACGCTTCAACTCGGCCGTTTAGATATGATCATGAACTGTATTACAAAACGTATAGAACATAAGATGGTATATGCATTAAAAAATACAATAAATATATATTTTTTAAATTTTTTTATTTGTTTTGAATTTTTTATTTTGTTCAAATACATTTCATGTTGCTCATTTGGTACCAGTCACGGTAGAACAAATGCAAAAATTCATATGAGGGAAATGTTAATTTTGTATTAGACGTGACTGAAAAGATAAATAATCAAGCTACCAATTTTAGAGTCAAGAAGGTATTTGGCATGAATTACGTCTCAAAACAATTCTAAAAAAGTAGTTTAATGCAACCTAACTATTGAGCTTTTTTTAAAAGATAATATTTGATATTGGTTCACATTATGTATATAAAACACATTGATATTACTATACTAACTTCCATACATATACCAAAAATACATATGGATCTAGTTTTGAAAATATGGTATTTTAAAATTCGTATAGATATTTGCATTTAACTCTTTGTAACTAACGAGAAGAAGAGAAGAATTAATATTGAATGGTGCGTATAACCCGAATGGGTAGTAAGACGCGGTGCTAAATAATAATAATAATAATAATAATAATAATAATAATAATAATAAAATATTGAATGCCAATTTAAGAAGCACATTCCCTTATTTTATTTTAACTGCATATCACACCCATTTGGGATGTATCTAAATTTCATAACACTAAGGTAGTAAGGCTATAGAAGGTATAATTATATATAATGTACACTTATAATAATATTGAGAACAATTCGGGGTGAGAAGCCAAAAGGGAAAAACATCCTAATTAAACAAGGATTTGATTCCAAGCCTTCTTATCACTGTACAAACTGGACTATTTGATCCCCTACCTTCAAGTCCAGCTTACACTGAAAGCAAAACTAAGCTAGACTAAGATTTTCTCTGCTAACCTTAGAAAAATAGCAGACCATATAAATTATTTAAATGTGTTGGTTCACACAGAAGAAAGCAAAGCTAAGTTGAGCTAAGCTATGTTATGCCTTGCTATTTCACGATATGTCCCATGCCAGACAAACTGGTGCTTGCACCTACAGGTGCTTGGGTTGGCCCTGCGGATTGGTATGCCTCCGTCAGACTACGTTCGTTATAAGTAGTACACAGGTTTGGGCTCCCAAGCCCACGTCAAGAGCTTGTCTCGTGGCGGAAACCCAGCAATGGGTTGAACTCTGTGGGGTAGTGTATTTAACCAACGACGAGCGATGACGTTAGCAGCGTGGTGGGGTTCGCCTGCGGGTCCGGGCTCCTGAGGTTCTGGGCCAACGGGACCGGGCTCTTGGGCCTCGCTATTCTTGCGGTGAGCCGTTTTAGAACTCCGGTGCTAACCTAAACATTTAGTAGTACATAGACTGGAACATTGGTGCCTCCACTTGTGCGAATGAGGAGTGGGAGATTACTTTCCCACGCGCAATGGGTGTAATCCCATTCCCCTACACACACGGTAAATAGTGAAGATCGGAAGGTCACTTCTGTAAGCGGAAGTAAATAGTTCCGGTTACCACCCTGGATAGATGGGAGGTACGAGTCCCCGGTGTCGGTCCCCTCAGTGAGTGACTGGAAAGGGGGGGGGGGTAGTTAGTTCTCACCTCACTGTGGGTATCCAGCCTGAACCGGATCATCCACCCTTTGTGGGTGTGAGGGTTGGAGTTAAATTGTCAGGTACCGACCTAGCAACTACTCTGGGCCACGATGTTCAGGGGTGCGTGAGATCCATAATGGCTTTGAATTCCATAAGCACAAGCATTATATATATACATATATACATTGCACACTGTGCTTTATTAGATCACCATCCAGGTTCCCAAGGTGTTCTACAGACGCAGGGCTGGTTTGGTGAGAATAACCAAAGAAGTAGTGTTGAAGTTTTGTTTTAAGTTTTTTCATGTGTATTTAAGTAATATTCTATTTAGGTTTTATTATTTAGTAAGTGTTTTTATATTGAAATGAAACCGTTAATTAATCAAATCAATTCTCCGCATCTTACATTTCCTTTATTTTCCAAAACAGTTGCTAATAGCAGCGGATCCTCTTTCTAAGTACTAGTATCTGTGTCAAAATAGACATTTTGAAGAATGCCATAATTTAACTTCACTGGAACAGACCAGAAACTAAACCAAAGAGATTCAGGAGTGAAAAAAGGAACCATTGCTTAGTTTATATTGGCAATGGGTGTGAAACCGAACAGAAAAAACATTAGCACAGTTCAGCACAGCATAGCATATCTGAACTTAGCATAGCCTAGATTAGCCATTTGTGTGAACAAGCCTTTAGTCCCCTTTCCCACGATGCGGGAAAAATATATTATTTAACTCTTAAAGATTTGTTTTCTTAGTATAACCTTGTTTATTTATTATGTTGTGTGAAACAATGTTAAACAGGCAAAGGATGTAACGTTGAAAATAATGAGCATGCAACCGGTCAACTTAATTGATGTATGGTGTAATTATCGTACGATGATACATTTAGCGTAATATTCTACCATGGACATTTACCTTAAATTAAATTTGTATATTTTTGTTACTGAAACTACCTGTAAAAAGTGACAACTGCAGATATTATGACTTGACGTATGATAATACGAGTGGTTCCAGTAACTGGTGTGACCGTCGCATTCATTTAATAGAATTATGATTCGAGAAACAATTTATAAAAAAAAAGTTTTCTCTTTATTACGCTTAATATTGATGACATTTTAATAATTGTATTGTTTTATAGGCTGAGACACTATGTTTCCAAAGTAACAGCTGCGTATCATATTATCTAAAGTATGACTGTATGAAATTGCATTAAATTAACTCATGCAAATGTAAGACACTTGTTAGTTTTACCATACTCCAAATGTGTACGGCGCAAATTATATTTTACATTATAGAGCTATGCAGAATTTATGTCATATATTTCTTTCTCATATCAAGCGAAACTATTGTAAACGTAAAAAAACTTTAAAATATTCATCTTATTTCAGTCTCTTTAAAACATGTTAGTAAAGACCAGTGGCGTGTAGTGGGGTGTTAACCAGGGCAATCAGGATTTGTTAAAACGGTACCTATGAGTATTTACCAACCGCTCAGTCCTTATTTGTCCATTCATACATAAATACTGCTCTACATACCTCAAAAGGAATTATATATTTATTATTAGATGGTTAATGAGTGTTTTAATTATTTTTTTTGCACCGCGGATTAATACCTGTTCGAATTATACGCTTAAGTAGTAAATACGCTAATGACTTTAGGAATTTGGATGTTATGTTCAGAGGTAATTTACCCCATTTTTTGTAGAAGGAGAGAGGGAAAGAATTTTAGAAAAACTATCCTCAATACACCCGACCGATATTAGAATCCCAATACCCCATTATCAGCAGTCTAGTCCAACACCAGATTAGCGCATTATATCAAGTGGCCACTGAAGTAGAAGTTTGTGTTGTTATATTAGTAATGATAAGAATGTACAGGTGCATCTTAAACAATTTATTCTTACCCTAGCAACAATCCACAAAACACCACTGGTACATATTTTGTATTAAATTTAGACAATATCAACGGTTAACAAGCTAGTAATGTGCCACGGATGAAAGGGATTTGGTTTCCGTCTCAAATAAATGTACTGTACATCACTGTAAAAATAAATCCATGTTTTTCACTATCTATTTTTTTCTACCATGCTCTTTGTGATTTCCCGATTTTCCAGACGGAAGTCCCATTTTCCAGGCAGCTTACATCGAAGAAAAGTATATCTAATTTCATTAATCATCAAATTTACTAAGTGTTAGGTCAAGTAACTTATGTTTAAGATAGGACTATTTTAGTTTGGTGTATTAATACGTCATCTGTCGCTTCAAGTGGTAGTAAGATATGTTTGGATCGGCGTTCACATTTCTTCAGATTACTATTTTGTCCAAACAAAGGCTCAAATTAACAAATAGGCCATTATTTTTACTCAGTTTTGCTAAATTGTCTTCTCCTGCTTTCCGTGTTTTTTTTAGACACAAACAATTCACTTAGTGTTCCTGGTTTTTCCGGTAGTTTCAACTTTAACCACACCACTGATACATAACTTAGTTTAGATCTAAACAGTAGCACGAAGTAGCAAGCTATGTGATCCACCTCTGTGAGCACATGGTTTAGCGCGCTACTCTCGCAGTATATTAGACTGCCAATGACGGGGAGAGAGAGGTTAAAATCTCGGTCGGGTGTACAGAGGGCGTTTATTTCCAAAATAGTTTTCCACGCAAATGCGGGTACACTTCCTATACAATATAGGTTTCCTCATCCCTAAAACCATGAGCGTTATAATACATAAGCGTAGATCCAATAGGATAGTAAAACGCGGTGCGAAGAACACACACACAAAAAAAAAAAAAACAGCCATGTAACTGTGCCACGCATGAAATGGAAGCTTATTTCTTCCTCAAATAAAATTAAAAAATCTGTTTGTGAGGCTAGCCTCTTCTATTACCTAGTATATTTACGTGGCACAGTATATATATACTATACCTAATATATATATATATATATATATATATATATATATAATATATATATATAGTGTAAGTAACGGGGCTATAGGGGGGTTTAGAAGTAATAACACGACAAGGCCTGACAAAATGAGCCAGACAATGGCTGGTGTACAGCTCAGTGTAGGTTGAACAGGGGTTATGTAACGGGAGCGTAGTGTTGTCGGGTAGGGTTGCGTCCAGTAGGGGCAAGTGCTAACCCGTGTCCCAGTGCTCGATGGAGTGGCTATTAGCCCCAGGGAGGCCTTTGTATCAAGTGTTTGTCTGAAGGGGGATGAAGAATAGGGGAGAGTGGGAGAAAGAGATAGGGGAGGAACGCAAGAAGCCAGAGAGTTCGGTTTGTGTGAGTTGGAATACTCCTAACTATAAAGCAGGAAGCTCACAAAGAGAGTCGTGTGTAAAACTGCGGCTGGCCTCGCATTCCATTTATTTTTTCAAATGGGGTAAACCATGTCTTTTTTCTTCCCCTGAAGTCATAAACAATTCTGTTAGTATGATACACACGTTGATTATTTTATATAATGTCAAATTAAAGTAATGAATATTCACCACAAAACGAAACTGATAAAAACACACACACAAAAAATATTATGAAATCCATTTTTATAAATCTAAAAGTTAAATAATATTCTCTGTGGCTGTAATTTGGATTTCATGTTAGCCTAACTGCATTTCTATGACACAATGTCCATCCATATTTATATCCTCAAGAATTAATTAATTTATTTATTTATTAACTCTATCTCCAAAGCGTTTAATTTATGGATTTGTTTGGAAAGGTAAACAAATAAGCCTATCATCGAGATAAATCAAATACTACTTTTAATATTTAGGCTTAATTTCATGATTAGAATTAAATTATAGAATCTGATAGATTAATAGAAAATATTAAATATTTAAATTTATTTCTATGAGCTACTTGAACGCAATAAATAACGCCTGATTTAATTTAAATTTTAACTGAACATATTTTGTCTGCCAAAGTCTCACGTGAAACATCTCACTGGTATTCTATTTAATAACCAGCTGTTTACACTCAAAATGAATAAGTGCCATCTTACTGAAGGATTGATTCAATTGTTCTGCAAGACCTTAAATAAGGCACAACCCGTGCTGGTGGTGGATAGGCCCAAGTGTCAGTATAATGTTTTTCTAGTGTACCAATGACGGAGATGTCAAAGTTAAAATACTTGTCAGGAGTATTGAAGGGAACATTACTTAAATAGTTTCAAGCCCTCTATCTACGTAAATGTGGTTACACTACATTTACATTCTTTGTTCCTCATCTCTACCATATTAAAGTAATTCTAGGGCTAACAACATTTTCTTACTACCAAATTTCCCTTAATTTCCATGCTTTCCAGATGGAATTAGAATTTTTCAAGCAGGTTAGATTGAAAACAAGATTAATAAATTTTTATTTTCCATCAAACTGGAGTGTGAAGTCATATAAATTATGTTTAAAACACGATTATTTAATATTAAAGGTGAAATTAATTTTCTATAACTTCGCAAAACTTGTTTAGAGGGTAACGAAGATATGTTTGAATCAGCCTGCTTAAATATTCATTTTACTTTTTCATCCATCCAAAAACCTACAATCTTAAGCTTTCAATTTAATTAACCAAACTAATAAATATTCTGGAATTTACAATATTTTGCCAAATTCTCCTTGTTTTTCCAATTTCTCCCAGACGCAAAAATGATCTCGTGATTCATCTATTACCCACTTTACCAGTTGCGTTGCAACTATGAATTAATTCAAATGAATAATCTCTAAAAGTGTAGGTAAACTCGGTGAAAATATCAGTCACAAACAAACTCAGACTTAATAATTAATTATCATTACAACCTTTGAAGGATTACAAGAAATTAGTGTTGGTAGCTATCAGCCTAGGCATGTTATTGCTATAAATATATTCAACTAACAGATGTAGTTTATGTAGCGCCAGGTAGCAGCTCAATTGGTGACCCTTGGAAAAGCTTTCCTTTAATTCAAATAAACAGAAAATAGAAACGATTTTTATTATTCAGAGAAAGTTTTTAATCAATTATAAAAATCAAATAAAAATTTTAAAATTAATAAGGTGGGTATGTTTGTGCACAAAGACTACTAATTTCAAAATTTCTGTTCTCTGTTTGGGGTATATATCGTGCAATGCTCGTAACAGGAACACAGGTACATAAACTATCCATTTTAATAATATAGATTCAAATATAAATTAAAAGGAACAGTTACTAATTGACTAAAATATCAGTTTAATCAAATATTTTCTCATTTAACAATTTATATCTGTCAGTAGCGCGTTTTATTTTTGAAATAACAGTTTCTGTTTCCACTCTCGGTATACTTAAACAGTTATCTTCATTTAAATTATGGCTTTCCTTTCTAAAGTTATGGATAAATTCTGTTCTAGAATTAAATTTAATTGTGAATCATATGATGATATAATCAGTTGTTTCAGAGACTGTAATCAAAATATCCATTGTTAATAAATAAATAGTCGGTGACCTGGTGTCTAAGGTAAGGTGTCAGACTTCTGTGCTGGCGGCCGGGTTCAATCCCGTCCGGCAAAGATTTATCTGATTACCAAACCCTTCTTCACCTCTGGCAAGACATCTTGTGAATGTGAGGAATGCCAGGTCTCCACCGTGGTTCGGATTCCACGTTAAACTGTAGTCCTCCATTCATCTCACAATCACCTACCATTACACATTAGCGTAAGTGCGTATAACCCGAACGGGTAGTAAGACGCGGTGATAATAATAATATATAAATAAATAAATTTACTATTTAAATATTTATCTTGTTATACACAAAATAAAATTAGAATCTCATAATATTGGTTACTTTATTAATAGATTGATGGACCATACATTTTAAAAATTTATAAATTCATTATTTGACAGCGTTGATGAGTTTATATATTTATTTAGGTGACCTGGTGGTCTAGAAGTAAGGTTTCGGACTTCTGTGCTGGGTCCGGGGCTCAATCCTCGGTCCCAGCACAAATTTATCTGATTACCAAACCCTTCCTTCACCTCTAATAAGACATCTTGTGAATGTGGGGAATGCCAGGCCTCCACCTTGGTTCGGATTCCACGTTAAACTGTAGGTCCTCCATTTCATTTCACAATCACCCTACCATTACACATTAGCGTAAGTGCGTATAACCCGAACAGGTTGTAAAATGCGGTGCTAATAATAATAATAATAATAATAATTTATATATTTAGGAACAATTTTAAAAATAATAAAGATAATAGATCGAAAATTAGGAAAATAATACATTAGGGAAATGCATACTAGTAATCATTCAACCATAAGTTGTTATATTATTATTATTATTATTAATTATATGAATTAAAAATAATAATAATATTATTATTAATTACATCTTGACTGTTTCAAGGAATGTAAATCTCTATTATGTTATCTCACCCTACACAATGAAAACCAATTCAGATTGTCTTAAAACATAGAGCACGGGGAGATATTTGTTCTAATAAGTTATGAGACTACTGGGGAGGGGAGAAGGTTACATAATTATGAGTTTCATACCATATACTCATCACAGGACATTGTTAGGATAATCAAGTCTTGTAGATTACGGTGGGCAGGAAATGTAGTGAAAATGGGATAATCTATAACTATGCTCAGAGTACTAACTGTTAGTCCCAATAAGGAAAGTCCATTGGGAAGACCTATACACAGATGATAGGATAAAATTACAATGGACCTGAAAGAGATAGGGTGTAGTTAGTTGGACTGGATAGAACTAGCTCAAGATATGGTTAGGGAGTAATGAGTTTGACTGGATAATGGTAGTGTTTTATTCATTATTTTATGCTATTGATATATTTTAGCTCTACAAGTAATTATTAACAACATAAAAATTGAAAGCAAAACACCTGTAACAGATAAGTTATAATACCTACATTAACAAAATAGTGTCTGAATAGTTTTCCTTTAAAGTTTATCAAAGTTATATTATTTAATACAGTTTTAGTAATAATTCTAAATTATACTCGACATACATTTTCTTAAATTGCTATTTTTTGTGATATTGATTTAATTTATTTTGATATAATTTATCCATACCGAAGTCTCACAAAGAACTCGCAACTTTTATAAAAGTAATCCATTTGATTTCATCGAGATCTGTTTTTCTTTGCGCTTGGCTTGATTCAATATCCGTTTTCAAAGTCGGGTGGAACTAAACCCTTTCGTGAGAACCCATTCAATTCCTTCATCGTAAATTTAATTTAAATAAATTTGACTACTTAAATGTATAAAACAGCTGTTAAAATTTAATGATATAATCTAAGAACAGATAAATTTATTTTAACTTTACATTTCTGTGTTCTATATGGACGCTATTTATATTTAACACTCACAAACAATATTATAAACATTTGTTCATAATAAATAAACAATTAGTAATAATAGTATTCATGCGTATGACCTGAACAGATAGTAAAACACGGTGTTAAATGATTATTTAATAAAATTCACAAATTTAATTAAGAATAATTTTTCTATATTTTATCATAATATCGTATAAAAATATTTTGAATACCTCCTCGAGAATCACTAAATAGTAGGTATGCAATCAAGTGAAAAATGTAACCAGGACACGGAATTCGAGCTCAGAAACTTTGAATTTGCGATCCAATGAGCTTTATCTGAGCAATCCTGAATCATCTAAATACAATTAAACAACTATAGAAATACAATACAACCCACAATGGCTAAGCTGCGGTGAAATCGAACGCACAGCCAATGATTATACTCCGTGTTATTTGGTTTAATTTTGTGTCTAATTAAATTTGATTCCGCTATCAGGATTACATCTGTGAACAATCATAAATTATAAAATTTGAAATATCTATTTTGGTGTTAAGAGCAACAATTCCTCCACGTAATTGAGCAAATCGTTAAAGTCCTTGCATTTGAATCTTAAATGTGTGTATTTTTTCAGTCATGCATGATTTCGCTTGTGATTTACGTTCATTTAATTCTTTCCTTGATAATAAGCAAACAGCACAATTTTATTTTGGTGTGATAGGGCACTTACTTTAGAGTTATTTTTAATTTACTTCATCTATTTTGTTTTATATAATACATTAAAACGTATAGTAAAACTCTAATGTTTGTATGCGTATCCAAATTTTTGTAGAGAATTTCTATTTTCTGGTTAATTTAAAAGCTAAAAATACTAATTCATTTTTAGAATGGTTGTCTTTCTGTATGTTTATTCTTAGCCAGTACAATCAAAGTGTAATAATCAGATCGAAACTGGACTGTTTATATTTGGTTGCTTTTTTTTAAGGATACTCGTTATAGTACATACTATCACGCTATCTCACCAACAAGAGAGGAAGTGTCGTAAAAACCAGTTTTAAGCAGTGAAAATACGTCGCAGCTGGTGTTGAGTGTACATAAGATGGCACGTGATATGAGCTGTGGTGTGTTGAGGAGAGGGGCTGGATGAGTTAGTGATTCTTCGTGAATTGCTGTAATTACATAAAAACACTAGATAGCTGTTGCCCGCGATTTGCTCGCGTGGAAGTTGATTATATACAAATACGAAAATATACATATGTATTTACAGATTAATTTAAAATATTACATTACGTTGATGATCATAACTTGACCTCAGATCAAAAATAATGCAAGTCCGATACAAACTTTCATCCCCTTTTTCATCCCTTATTAAATAATATTTCGAAAATTCCTGAAAAACGTATTTATTTGTTTTACGTCAATAACCGAAATACAAAATTTTGTTTATGTAACTTTCAAAATGACGGACTTTCATACATATTATCATACATATTATCATCCCCTATTTTGACCCCTTTGGGGTGGAATTTTCTAAAATCCTTTCCTAGTGGGTGCCTACATAACAAAATGAATATACAGTCCGAATTTCATGCTTGTAGCCTTGATAGTTTGCGCTCGGCGATGATGAATCAGTCAGTCAGTCAGTCAGGACGTTATTTTATAAGTATAGATTTCTCTCGATTTTTTTTGTCAATCATTTGAAGTTGTTGCAAGTGTTGATTTATGTTTAATGTGAGTGAAGCTTCGGACAAATGGCAGTGATTAAATAATTCTATAATCTTTCAATCTAGGAAGATAGAAAATAAATATTTGTAATGTTTTGCAATATAGTTCTGGAAAATACTTGCGAGTATCAGGTGGAAGAAGTATAAAAATAGGTGAAAAGAGAACCATTTTGGATGTGATTTTTCGGTGCAAAGAAACTGGATGGACGCATCCTTTGTAGGAACTGTCTTCTTTACGACGACATAAAAGGAAAGATTTAGGGAAAGAGGAGCTTGGGAATAAGGAGGATTCAAATATTGGATGAATTGAAGTAAAGAAGAAAATTTTGGCACCTGAATAATAAATAAGAAGGCAGGGCGCTTTGGTGGTAGGAGTTCACTGACAAAAGTAATGGACATGTCATAGTATCAGAACATCTAATAGTAATGAAAATATTTTATTTATGGTTAGTTTAAGATTTCGGTATTCAAATTTAGAATAACATTAAGCAATATTTTATATTCTTGAATATTTATTGAAGAACATTACTTAACTCATGTTTGACAATGTATATGATTTATGGTAAATAAAATTAATAGGTTTCTGGAATAAAAAGCATTTGGTATTTACTATTGCAACACAACAACGAAGAAAGTCGTCAATCATACTTAGAGGGAAATTATATTAACAGCTTGTACGACACCCGTATTTCAGGTAAATAAACATCCTGTCTTGGGTTGATCGGCCACGGAATTTTTTTTTATCTTTGCTTGGATTGTTAAAATGATTAAATATATTTTGTTGCATGGATAAATGATATTTTTAGTTGTTGCAAATATGTTGCCGATATTAAACTGAATGAGAGTAGGCTATATTCAAGGTAGCACAAAATACACTTATTGATTAAACATCAACAATAAAACGAGTTAGAGTCAACCTTATTCGTATAATAGATAGTTACAAAATTGTGTGCCAAGCTGAGTTTAAATATTCTTGAGTATTATATCCGTGTCAATCCATATTTTGTAAAATAGATTGTCCTTTTATTAAGTGTGCTTAAATAAACGTGGTGAATTAAAGAACATTGAATTCCAGCAAAGGACATAAATACATTAAACATTGATGATCATGATCTACCAAAGAAGAAAATATTTTCCAAGTTATGTCACATGCATTTGTTTGTTTAAAATGTTATACTGCTTTTAAATAGGCAATAATGTTACCTGCATTTTTTAGCTATCTATCCACTTTAAAATATATTTAGTTTTTTTTATCATTTTTGTACATGTTTTATCTGCCTTTATAATGTTAAATTTTCAAACCTTAATTGGGAATTACTTTTTAACAGATTAAGAAATTTTTAGACCACCCCTCTTTATTCCAAAAATGATTTAAAAATTACAAATTTTCCAACATTTATGGTTATTTAGTTTGTAAGTTTACCAACTTGGCGAATTTAAATTGTATTTCATACTGAAAATCATATTTCCTAGTTTTTATGGAAATATGTAAAGCTACTTCCCCCTTCCTGATTCAGTTCGCACTTTCACTATTTAAATTTTAAGAGCTGTTTGGTTACCTTACATTTTTCACGTGTCCACCAAATTGCAACTTGATTGAATAGAAAGTAATATTTTATACTGGTGGGGCTAGTGCTATAGATCTTGTTTATTTGACCTTTTATTACCTCTGCTCTCCTGGCATATGTAGAAATTAATTTCTAAGTTGGGGACAAGGACACTATTAAGGCTAATTTCATCATCCCCAGATAGTATGATGATACATGAGAATGATGATGATGGAAAGCAGAGGGGAACTATAGTTTAATGTAGGTTCCAAACCACGGTAGGGGCCTGGAATCTCTCACATTCTTAAAGCGCTAAAGCACACACTTCACCAGAGATGAAGGAAGGGATTGGTAATCAGATAAATCTGTTCCCGGATCAGGGTTCAAATGTCTGATACCATTAATCATAGACCACCAGATCTCCTTGGTGCTATATACTAGTTGTGTAAATTTTAAGCTCTTCCATTTATCCAGTTTAAATTTTGAATTTTTATAATATGTTCATACATGATTTTGATACCAGGAAAATTTAACTAAATTACATGCGAGATTTTAAATCTTTATCACCTCAAAAAGTGTTTCTTATTTTATATTGGAATTTTTTTTGTGGACCCATTCTGCCTATTTTCCTCTCATTAATTTTAAAATGTAAGAATTAATACCTTTATACTGTTTAAGTTAGGCCTTATACACTTTAAATAAAATGTATATCACATATCTGTGAAATAAATACACTTTTATTTTTAAAACTCTTAACGTTTTACTTTTACGCACATTACTCTACAACCTTAAGCCACTTCTTACATGGCCTAACTCTTCCTTTTGATTAACACACTCAACTTTCTGAAAATTGAAAAATGAGACCTGGACACTGGAATCGAACTCGGGACCTTTGTCTTAGTACGCCAATGCTCTAACTACTGAGCTATCCAGGAAATGGGAACATCAGGCACAGAAGTTGCAAAAACAATGTGTTTCAAATTACCCTAAGGATAAAAATCCATCTGGTTAAAATCTGATGATCGGGCAGGCCATTCAATGGATCCCCCACAGCCAATTCAACTTTGAGGAGAACCTTTAATACATCTGAAACAGAACATTTCTAAACCATTAACCTTAAACCTTTCTTAATGTTTGATCAATAGTAATACACACTTAAAATATTTGATACCAATTAAAATACACATTATATAAATTATAAAAATGTGTATAAATAATATACGTGTATATATTTATATATATATATATATATATATTTTGCTATATTTATATACATATATATAGCGAAATTTACGCTTTAGACTGAATTACCACTTGCATGGGTGACTACAAATCCAATTGATCGAGAAAACTAAATATTTGCATACGTACTATGTGGGAAATGAGAGTTCATATACAAGAATATATTTTACTTTTTTCTACACTAGAAGTATCGTAAATTTATTACCTGATTTGTATACTATTGAAATTCTTCTCCAAAGGAAAAATATCAATTTTTAATCCAAAGGGAATGATAAAAGACTAATAATTTTACATGGGGAACACTGGGTTTTTCATCTAGATATAAAAATATAGATTTATATAAATATGTTACTATATAAATAAGTATCGTATATATTTACAGTACTATCTTACATAGTTTAAATAGGAACCATAATAATTTTCCTATTAGGTTTATGGAACGATCTTTATCTATATGGGCTTTATATATATATATTTACAACCATTGCATATATATATGTATCTAAATTAATAATTGCAAATATATATATATATATATATATATATATATATATATATATATATATATATATATATATATATATATATATATATATATATATCTTATATATAAAATTCTCGTGTAACAATGTTCGTTCCCGTACTCCTCCGAAACGGCTTGACCGATTCTCATGAAATTTTGTGAGCATATTGAGTAGGTCTGAGAATCGGCCAACATCTATTTTTCATACCCCTTAGTGATAAGGGTTGTCCACCCTTAACATTTTTCTTTAATTTTTAGACATTTTTTTAATTTCTTTATTTTTTTTATTATGTCGCATTAAAAAATACATACAACCCTAATTTTTTACCCTTTTATCACCAACCCCTATTTTTTAATAGCCATTTTAGAGTTTTTGAACTCACTGGATTACTTAAAAATTATTTATATGGCAAAACAACGTTTGCCGGGTCAGCTAGTATATATATATATATATATATTTGCAATTGTTAGTTTAAAACCTAGAGCTTAGCATGGTAACCATACCAAAGACTAGCTTGAGCGCCAATACTCTACTAACCCAATATAGAAGTTCATTCAATTCCCAGAATAATATACAAAAGATAAATATTAAACTATACATTTTCATGGTACAAGATCTGCATCAAATTTAAAATTAAATTAGTATTCCTAGAGCTAAATATTGTAATAAACACTTTCTGAAACTCATAGTAGTATTCTTTTCTATAATTATACAAATATTCGATTAAGAGTTTAAAATGTATTAAATAATATTAACATTGTCATATTGTAATATTGGTAAATCCTATTTATTGGAAACATAATCTCATTTTATTAAACTTACATTGTTTTATTTTTTTTAAATCACATATTCAGAATCTCTCTCTAAATTCAAACCAATAAAACTATTATACTGTTTATGAGTATATTAATACAATATAGTTATGTAATTATAATTGAAATTTCCTTCCTCATGAATAAGCCCACATCCTTACACACATATTAGTATTAATCAATGGACAGTTTATGAAAAAAAAGTAGTTATTTATTTGAACGTTGTGTATATGTTTGTATCGAGTGAAATCTCAAACATAACTAGTTTATAAATGAACAAAAGGTGTTCACGAAATCTAGTTTTTGGCTTTTAATAAGAATTAAATAATTTTTTTATAGTTTAAATGCTACACATAAATATTATATCAACAGAAAATTATTAGAAATTGTGTTCATAGATACTTTTATTCATGAAATATTATTACTTTTCTTTTTTAATAATGATTTTCTTATAACTCTTGAATCATGATACAAATTATACTTGTAGATATTTAACTCATATTTAGAATATATTTTCTATGAATTTACCAATATATGGTATAATAATGGTACACAGAGTGAGGTGGGGTGTCCATGTGGAACGTATGGATGGGTGATAATGGGCTTGTATACTAAATTTTTATAGGAAAACCTGAATATACAAGATCCTTATCCTCATGGAAGGACAATATGTAAATGTATTTTAAGGAGGATATTTGCCAGGATAGGTCTCTGATGAAAATATCACAGAATATGGTTAAATGGGGTGATTTACATACCTTTATGTCCCTGGCCATTAATACAAATTGTTGGCTAGATATTTTTATAAATTTAAATTTTTCAAAAATACTTTCAACGATTCTCTTTAGTAAATATATATATATATATAAATATATAGGATTTATTGACATGACACATAGTAATGTATTAGTTTTTGGTCAAAATTTCGTTGAAGGGTGGTTTACTTTAGAAATATTTGTGAAAACTCGAAATATTTTTCATGAAATTCTTGTATCCTGAAATACCTTTCACTAAAATACAGTATTTTTATTTTTACTAGCTATAAACGCATTGTTTAAAATGTATATCTGCTATGTGGTAGACAAATAACACTGCTTATTTGTTTTGGGTGTGAAATCTCGTTTATGAGTAGTTAAATGAAAATTATTTTTTCGAAAATTTTAAATATTTTTAATAGCTCCAATGGTTTGGTTCAAAACGTATATCTTGGGAGTGTTTTACAATATACAATACACCGTATAAATGTTTTAAGTGTAAAATTAATTCAACCACAGTTTATTGTAAACTTATTTTTAATTTGAATAATTTAAAGGTGTGCTATAACAATTTGTATCGAAATGAGTATTTGTTAATTATTCTGCATTATAAATAATTATATAATATATAACTATTTCTTAAAATTTAGATAATTTATTGTAGTCCTTATGACATATTTGCGATTTTAATAACTTTAACAATTAGGTTCAAAAATTTTTAACAGTTGACTATATAATAATAGTGTTTTTGCTTTATTTTTTTAAATAAATTAATTTAAGTTAAGTAGTTTGTTACCGCCAGTCATAAAAAGTTTAAAAAAATTGAATTTGGTCTTATAAATTGAGTTTAAAATGAGTAGCTGAAAAAATATTTAAATAATAAATATTTTTTAGTTTTAAAAGTTACAACAAATATATATATATTATATGATAACTTACAAATAATTTATTTTTTGAAATCTGAAATTTGTTATATATATTTTAACATTTTTGTTTAAAATGGGATATAAAATAGGTTTTTTGTTAATAACTAGTTGATGTAGCTTTTATAAGGAAAACTTAGTTAAGGGTAATATACTAAAAGCCAATTTTTTAAATTTTCTTCTAAACTATAATACAGAATATTGTGACAAAGAAAACCCTCCCCTTTAATTATAATTAATTAGAGTAACAAAATATCTATTATTTACTCTTATTCTGTTGATTTACGTATAGTTGTGCCAACATTGTATTTATTTATTTTCACTTCCCAAATAAAATAACTTTGAGCTTTCTTTAACATGGTAAAAACTCAACAAGATAATTAGAATTTTAAAATATACATATAGTTTGGTCTTACGATTCATTAAAGTATTTCTCTTTGCCATTTCCTTTTACTAAAGCTTCTCATCCATACGTCACTATTCTAGCAATATTCCTAGCTCTAAATTGTATCACCTCTTTGGTGTGTATTTGGAAATTTGTTTTGTTTTTTTGTTTGTTTATTGGTTTTTGAAGAATTGAAGTGGACGATAAGTTTTTTAGTTTTGGTCTTCTTTTGGCATCTGTTTTAAAATGATAATAAAGCTGGAATGTTTAAGTTCCCAATCAAGAGACAAAAATGGACACTGTGCTGCAAGTTATTAAAACTTTGAACTATAAACGTTTTACCCAAAAGTGTTAAATTTAACTTGGAGAGGAAGGGAGAAGATTATACATATCTTTAATTAAATATAAATATATGTAGCTTTCAACTACAGAATGGCTATGGTGAGAAGTTTCCATTTTTTGGTTTCTTTTGTTTCTACCATTTTAATCAGTCACTTAGCGACTATATCTTAAGATAAATTACCAAAAAGAAATGGAACTATGAGCAGTAAGGCTACTTATTAATTTTAATTGAAATTATGGTATTGTAATCAATACCTGGTTAACAAAACAAAGTTTATACATATTAATATATAATTTACAAACACAAAATTTTAACTTTGTTTCAAGAAAATTATGTTACCTAAGTAATGTAAATTAACGGAGCTCCTAGGCAGGATTTGATATGACTAATATTCAGAATACATAAATAACCAAACAAATAACTTAATTTTTTTTTTAATTTCATAACCTTGTAATTTGTTTCCATAAACTTTAAGTATAAGTGCCTACCTAAATCCAGAGGTCCCGAGATTAGGTTTCTCGTGCAACTGAGCTAAATAAAATAAACTATTTTTTTATATACAACCTTAGGAGAATTATATATATATATATATATTTAATAAAATAAAGTTATTTTTCCCTTTCCCCCTTTTTTTTTCACAATGTGAGAAAATGTGTACGATTGTGTCGTAAAATTTGTTTATTTCCTGTGGCAATATCTGCGGACCGCACCTCTGCAGACCACAGATTGAAGACCATTTCTCTAGTGGTTACATACTTACTTACTTACTTACTCACTCACTATATCTCTAAGGTTTATCCAAACGTTATCTTCCCATCTGCGTCTGAGTGTAGTTGTTTCATACGAGGCTAAATTTATTCATCTATTTGTCTTTTAAAGACTGTTTAAAATTATATTCTACTTAACTACACTTATTAATTAATAAGTTAATACTTGTAAATTTATGCCAGGCTTCCAACGTGGTTCGGATTCCAAGTTAAACTCTAAGTCCTTCATTTCATCTCACAATAACCCTACCATTACACATTAGCGTAAGTGCGTATAACCCGAACGGGTAGTAAGACGCGGTGCTAATAATAATAATAACTTGTAAATTTAATAAACAAAGTTAGCCAATTTTCATATTATTTAGAGTTATTATGTACAACACATCAAATAAAATACATACAAAAATTATATTTAATTTAACACAAAACACATTAACAAACTTTAACCAGAAATTATTTTAGAGATAAATTCTTCTTAATAAATATTATATTTTCTGTAACTTAACTTAAAAATAAAATTCAGAAAGATAACGTCTTCTATGTGATATAGTTCATAATAATATATCTAATTCCATTTACATTTAAAACGATAGCTATTACGGATAGTAGCCTGTAAATCCACTGTGTTAGAGTCCACGGTGTGGTTCTTGAGATATTGTCTTACCATCTCAAATGCTGGACGATGAGAAAGAAACACTTTGTTAACTAAAACATAAATGTAAATCATGAATAACCTTAGTTATTCTTGAATTACACCCTCGTGTTTTACATTACTTCCGAAGATTGCCTAGGCTGAGAGGGTGGAGGGGGAAAAAAATTCTAGTGATTCTTGGACAGACAACCCTTAAAGCAGGAGGGCAATGCGGTCGGTATATTTCCCCTAAAAAAGGGTAAGGTTAGCATGCCAAGTTAAATGAGTATCCTTCCAATAAAATTCATTTAATATTAGCTGCTAAAATATGGCCATCTGTCATTCACGTCTTATCTTACATTTTACAACATAATATTTTTATTAACTAATTTAGTGGCGCATGGTATAAAGTACTACTCTCACAGTAGAATATACTACCAATGACAGGGATAAGAGATTCAAATTTTGGTAGGTGTTCTGAAGAGGGGTTTCTTAAAAAAAGGTCTACTTTCCCTCCACGCAATAAGGGTGCACTTCCTTTGAATATAACCCTCTTAATCAATAAGACTATTTTTTATTTTTTTTAATTAGCACCGCGTCTTACTAACCGTTTAGGTTATACGCTTAAGTACTAATTACGTTAATGGATTAGGAATTGGGAAGGTTGACTTAGAGGAAGTGAACCCGCATTTGCGTGGACAGGGAGTGGAAGACCATTTAGGAAAAACACCCCCAGTTCACCCGACCAAGATTGGAGCCTTGATCTCCACTCCCTCAACATGACTAGCGCGTTAGCTAATTACACCACGAAGGCGGGTGATATGACTATTAGCTTAAGTAGTTCACAAGCGTATCACCCGAACGGTAGTTTAGTCCGGGTACTAGATAAAACATAATTATTATCGCTTAGGTTTTGTTTTATGATGTTATGTTTTATAAAACTGCAGTATCGTTTTTGAAGTTAATTGGTTGAAAATACATTTTATGAACATGTGTTTAAGAAAGGATAGTTTCTAAAATATTCAATAACATTTTCCTAAAGAAGGATTTGAAAAGCTCCAGTGATAAGGCACATGTAGAAAACAATCCCTAATGTATTCGAACATTGACAAAGAATTAATATAATTTAATCCTACTTGACCTTAAACAGCCAATAACTGGGACATAAACGGAATGTTATTTGCGAAAACATCTCCACTGGCATGTTCAAAATTTGATTATTTAAAAAAAAAATCTGTCTGGCCTCCTTTCTACTTAACCATGGGAACTACGTTCAAGTGTTAAGTCCTCCGTGAATCTTGGAATAGTTGATAAGTGAATAAAAATTTAACATTTCTTCATAAGAAACTCAATTTAAAAATTTACTTTGTGTTTGTGTCATACAAGTAAACGAATCTAAAAACATCTAAAAAGTTTAATTCAAAGAATATATACTATATCATTTTTAATTCAAATCATATCAAATACTCTTAAAACCAAATTAAGTTTGAAAATGAAACGCCATTAACCATAGGTCCCATGGTTGTAAAAGCGTGATAAGATCTTAGTTTATTAATTTTTTTTAAATGATCGAGTAAGTATTTTTCAGATAACATTTTATTATTAATATGAGTAATATAAAACTAGTTTTATGTCTTGATCATTAATTTGTTTGCTAAATAGCTGCTTGGGAAAGATTCCGAAATGAATATTAGGATGTTATATCATAACGAATATCAAAAGCGTTAATTTATCACCACATCTTATTACCCGTTTGTGTCATACGTATATGTACTCATTACACTAATGAATTAGAATTAGGAAGATATATTTATATTATATAACTTGATCATCCCGTTTCTGATAATAGAAATTATGAGGAAATGACTGAACATATTTTGGCACACGAACACTCATTTTAACGGGTAGGAGTTCAGGACATTGGGAAAAATAGAAGTTTTCCACAGAAACTCGATTTAAATAGAAAATTTTCAGTTTTTCATTCTTTGTTTAGTCAACATGGAAACCGTTATTTGCTGAATGGCTGTAAATCTCTTGATAAAATTTATCTCTTTAGCTAAAATAATAATTCAATCTTTATTTGTTTGTCCGAACACATCTCAATTTTTTATTTGGATTAATATTTGTCTTTGGATGATGGTCATACATAACTCATCTAAATATTGAAATTCCTATACTGGAGAAACATTTATTTTTTATTTAAATATTATCGTTAATTCACATTTAAATATATATTATTGAGCGTAATTCGAAAATTAAAAATTTAGTTTGTTAAGTTCATGAAAATATGGTCTACGTTTTGTTTCACGTATGATAAGATATTGATTAAAAATATTTAGGTATGTATGAGTATTATAAGCTCAAAAACGATAAAATAATCTTGAATCATATCTTTTTTAAATAGCCATTTTATCTAACTAATTATAAGTCTGGTGTTCATTTTTTTCAAATAATGGGTTTTGATGTTCAATTCATTCCAATATTATGTCTTGTCCATTCTATCAAATAGTAACACAATACAAATACAAAAGTTAATAAACGTTTTCATTTTACTGCTTGAATTTGAGAATATGATATTTACAAGTAATTTTTTTGGTACCTCTCTATCTTTCTTACAAATACAGTAAGTTCAGTTATGTTTCCATGATGATAGCTAGTTTTGAGGGAATAATATTTCAAATGTTTGAGTGCCACATCTATATTTTCACATTTTCTCTTTCTCTATCAGAATCTATCACGCTCTCACACATTCTCTCACACTCTCTACCCTCAAACAATACACTCACTTTATAAACCTCTCGCTCTAATATAATATTTTATTATTCTCTCTCACACACTTCATACATCTTTCTCACACACTCTCTACAATCACACACCCTCTTTATCAAACAATTTATCTCACATTATCTTTATTATACTCTCTCTTCTTATCTCTCTGTGAAACACTCTCTCCTTCTCAAATGTAATATCTCTCGAATGCTCTCTCATAAACTCTCTCTCTTTCTCTCTAACTCATTTCCTCAATATCACTCTCTCACTCTCACTCTTTCATTCTCTAACTCACGCTCTTACTCTTTCTATCTCAAACTCACTCTCTATCTCAAACCTACTTTATCTCTCAAATTCACTCTCTTTCTCTTTCAAACTAGCTATCTTAATTTATCTCTTTAACTCGTTTTCTAACTCTCTCTCAATCTAATGTTCTCTCTCTAAACTAATATCTCCCTCACTAACGTTCTTTCTCAAACTTTCTCTCACACGCCCTCAAATTTTCTCTTTCTTTCACACAATATATCTCATACGCTTTCTCTCACTTTATCCAACAAACACACTCTCTCGTCCTCTACACACTCTTTTTCTCTTATCCCTGTATTACTCTCTCTCTCTTTCTTTGCACATACACATACTCTCACTATCACTAACTCACACTCCTTGATCGCTCTCACATGCTTATCCTCAATTTATCACACTCACATTTTCATTTTCACATTCACACACACACACACACACTTAAACAATCCCACAATTAAACACTTACACTATCATTTTCACCATCACGTTTTATCACTATATCTATATATATCTTAATATTTATTATTCGTTAGGCCCGTTTCAATAAATAGAAAATAGTAGAAAATGACTGAACAGATTTTGACAAATGAACACTTATTTTAAAATTAGGTAATCTGGTAAAAATATTGTCCTAAAACTAAAACCCAATTATTCTTTAGAATTTCCCATCTTTTTTTTCTGTATGGACGGAAACCAAGATTTGTGTATAGCTGTATATTGGTAAATATACATTCAAGCAACGCGTCTCCCAATATTCCTGTACGAGCGGTGGTACATTACTGACAAAGATTACTGTTTTTTTTCCAGACGAAATTCCTTCCAGGAATACCTTTTATGCTATAACAAAATTGTTTCCCTCCATTAAATGTTTTAAAATGTTTTCAGAATAATATTATAATAATATATCGTTAAGGGGGAAAATATAAGTTTTTATTCAAACTACACATCAAGAGCTAAATAAATAAGTAGAAGTGATAGACTTAACGAGTAAACTTTTAACTAAAATGTTAGTGAGTGTAATAATATGCATCCATCACTGCAACGACCCACTGGTGATTTTAAAAACAGTGTATCCTTATTTGTATGGTATGAGAATGGAAAATTATTTAGGTAAACCACCTTTAATATTCTCAACCAGGATTTTAACACCGATCTCTCCATCATAGGCAGTCCAGTATAATGCGAGAGTGACGCTTTAGACCATTAAACCACCAAAACTAGTTCATATAATAAACTAAATAAATGTAAAATGTCAGATTACATTTTTTTCATTAATATTACTAAGTCACAGCTAACATATTCAAGGATTTAAATTTGGTATATTCTCTCTAATTTGTTGATACAACATCTTAAAAATGATAGTGGGTAAACACATTTTACCTACTGTAGTAAAATAAATATGAGGAAGGTAAAATTTAGAGGGAATGTAATATATTATGAGTAGAGGTGAAGAAGGTAAACATTAAAAAACAACAAATCTGCTCCATGCACCCAACTGGGATTCAATGCCCAGCCCTCTAGTCATTGGAAAACAAAACCACATATTGCTAACATCTGGTACCCATTTTCACTTATGTGGGCCGTTTTAATATTAAAGTCTTCATAATGAATTATTTTTTGTTTTTATTGTAAAAATTATTTAACTTTTTTTTATTTCTTTTTTCTGGTTAGTATGCATATTATGTTTTTCTGCTTTGCAGGCAAATTAACTTTTACAACTTTTCTAAAACTAGAGTTGCCATTCTATAATGTATACACATTTCTTATTTATCACGTATAACATTTTATTGACAGTATTATTTCATAATATATTACCATCTTAATTGACCGGCAACGGTAGACGTCAGTCTGGTCTTGTTTACCAGTGACGATAAAGTCGGGTCTCAAATCTCGATCGATTGTAATGAGATATTTTTTCACATATGTGTTCCTAGCTCTTGCACAATATAAGTTGATTATACTTCTTGTAGATCCTAATTTTTTTTAACGCTACCTTGTTATTGGATAGATGCCCAAGGAGTAAGACTCGGAGTGTAAAACACCTTTTTTTTAAGATTGAATACAATCTTTTAAAGAAATTATTTAAAAACGTGACAGCATATATATTATTCGCAAAGTTACAAACAAATGTTTTCTAAGTAAGCTTGAGAAACATAAACCTAAATATTTATAGCTTGTATTATGTTTGACTTTAGTGTATAACCCAACGGTTAGTAAGACGTGCTAATAAGAAAAAGTTTTACTTTAATGTTATTAATTATATTACTTATCAAATAAACTTTTACAGGACACATTATATATTTTGTTTCTACCATTTAGAGGAGCCGAGTAGTTTTAGTTTTCCAAACCATTATAAACTTTTATATAAACTTATAAATAACGGTCATAACACTTTTTTGAAACTACAGTGCTAGAAAAATAATGTATTAATAATTCAAAATTGATTTGAAATTAGTTTTTAGCATAAACATATTTAAAAAAGTGAGTTTTTTAAATATTCTATAAAAATTGGCTAATATGTTTTTTTAGAACTCTACGTAAGCACTGGTACTATTTCATATACTCTGCTGAAAGATTAAATATATAAACCTTAATACTACTAAGCATTATTAAAATAATATTATAAATCAAATTTATTAACATATTTAATATTAAATTTTTGACTAATTAATTTTAAAGGATTGATTCTGGTTATCCTTATACTAGATTAACTGTAATTCGAACAGAATGAAAACGTAATATTAAGTTTACAAATAATTGGCAGGTTTTATTTATTTTTAATGTAGAGAATATGAGCTGATAGCTTTAAGGAATATTTATTTCAAGTGGTCATGAGTAGAAGTCATAAATAGTTAAACATGTGAGACAAACTAGCATTATTTTGGTTAATTTAGTTGTCTCAGGGACTAGCAACCCTAAATATTAAATAGGTGTAAAAAGAAGTTTATATTCTTGTTTTCTAACTATTGTTGTTTAGTATTTATATCTTTAAATTTTATTATTTCAATATACATTTCAATATTGTTTACTTAATTAAATATTTCTTATATCAATTCATTATTATTTTATATAGTTACTAGATAGCTGTTTCCCGCGGCTTTGCTCGCGTGGAAGTTGATTATATACAAATACGAAAATATACATTATGTATTTACAGATTAATTTAAAATATTACGTTACGTTGATGACCATAACTTGACCTCAGATCAAAAATAATGCAAGTCCGATACAAACTTTCACCCTCTTTTTCATCCCTTATTAAATAAAATTTCCAAAATTCATGAAACACGTAATTATTTGTTTTACGTCAATAACCGAAATACAAAATTTTGTTTATGTAACTTTCAAAATGACGGACTTTCATACATATTATCATACATATTATCATCCCCTATTTTGACCCCTTTGGGGTGGAATTTTCTAAAATTCTTTCTTAGTGGGTGCCTACATAACAAATTGAATATACAGTCCGAATTTCATGCTTGTAGCCTTGATAGTTTGCGCTCGGCGATGATGATATCAGTCTCAGTCCAGGACATGTTATTTTATAAGTATAGATCATATTTTTCTGTCTACCTTCTTTTTGTATTTATTTATTTTTGTAAGGGTGGTACATATTGCTCTCCTGTGTTTTACGCACGTTTTTTCTTTAGTCCGAAAAGGGTTTTTCTCAAAGGTTAACGTGCGTCACCACCGTGGCTCATCTTCTCGGTCTCTTTTAGTGTTTTGCACTCTTTTTCGTTAAATAATATACCTCAGTTCTCATCCTAACTTCTGTAACTGTACGTCTGATAATAGTCCACCAAGATTATTCCATCATAACCCCAAGTAAATCTAGTTGGGTTATTACTTCACCGGATCTTCAGCAGTTGGTAGAATCTCACCAAATATGTCTTCTTATGCAAACATTTAAATAATTATCTCAAAATCAAATCAAAATCAATTGTCATTAAAAATATTATTAATTCAAATTTAAAGATTTAGTGAACTAAGTAGCTTAAATATTTACAAATAGTTCCAGTTCGTTCGAATTCAAAACATAAACATATTCAAATCTCCTTGAAACTAGATTACAAGAACAGCATACATCAAAATACAAACACAAATAATTATAACAATTTATATAAATAATTTGAAAATTTGGAATAAAAATGTTACATAATCAAGTTTATATAATATTTTTCATATTTTGTTTCATTGATCCAATTTCTTATTTTATCAATTTTTTAGATAAAAGTATAATATAGATGCTCTCATTTATAGGTTTGATTAAATAACTATTCAAAGTATTCACTTACTATATTACCTTAGGTACTTGAAATATCCATTGACACACTTACAAAAGTAGGCCACCTATTCCTATATTGAGCTAGTTCCATCCAGACTATCTCATTATATACTATCCCTATTTGAGCTAGCTCTATTCAGTCCACCTCATTACACAATATTATTATCTTGAGTTGGTTATATCCTGCCCACCTCATTACATCCTAGATAGTTTATCCTGTCTAACTCATTACATCATAGTCCTATTCTTGAACTAGTTCTATCCAGTCCACCTCATTACACCCTATCCCTATCTTAAGCTAGTTTTATCCAGTCCACCTCATAGCACACTATCCCTTTAAGGCCAATTCCAATGCTATCCTCACATCTGCTCTAGGTCTTCTCAATTATTAATCGCTTCCCAGTGGGTTTGCCAGTCAATACCCTCAACAAGGTTCTAGATTTTCTCCTTCACGCTGCATGTCCTATTCACAGTGATCTACGAGACCTGATTATTTTAACCATGTCAAGCGATGAGTACAAGGTATATAACTATTAAGTATGTAACCCTACCCACATTCTATTAGTTTCATTCTCTTAAATATTCATGTCATATACGGAAAGAGACCCATTTTCATAAACATAATCAATAAACGGTGAAACGCTATTCTACAATTACAACTACTACTCACACCAATGGGTACTTGGTAAAGGTCCCAAATTTATCTAATTTGTCTTTAGGGGATGGGTAAGTTGTGTTTAGTCCCAATTAGGTGTACTGGGACTGTTTTTTTTTTCAATTGTTTCCCACAACACGAGAACGCATACATTTACTTCTAAACTGGACTTTACTAAATTACCGGATTCTTTTTAATGTATATGTGAATAACCAGAACCAAAAAGACGCAGTGGAAAAAAACTTATTTTTTTAGCACCACGTATAATTTATCCCTTCATATCATTAGCGAATCTAGTGGAGGTGGGGGGGGGTAGGGCACGGGGGCACATGCCCCTCCAAGTTGACCATAATATACACTACCTAAAATTAGATTTTCAAACAAATAGCTTAATAGTTTTTTTTATACTATAAATAGAATGGGAATGTTACACAGACAAATATATTGAGGTTATCTTTCAACAATCTGACATGTGTGACTCCCCAATTCCCCAAATGTATACACTGAGCCCACTTTGATAATAGAGATTCAGCCTCCACCAAACTTCGTTAGTAGTAGTGCGTGTGTGGTGATGTGTAAATGAAATAGTGGCTTCCAATTAATGAACATGCCTTTAATAAGATGAATGAAGCAAGACGGGTTGAAAGGCATGAAGCTATTTTGACTTTTTTGAATACTCATCCTTGCCTCCCTATATTTTTGAAAACTATCTTTCATTCACCTGAAGGAACAGGAAGTAAAATCATTTTTATTCCTTCACTCTATACTGTCATCAGATTTCTTCATCTGACTGACTGATGTTTTGGAGCTAACTGACCATAGCTTGGAAGCTACAGGAAAAGATCATGGATGTACTCAAAGTGATGCATTTTGCCGGAGCGACATTGGCAGGCCTTAAAGAGAAACGTAACAAAACCAATGATTCTTTCAAACACTTTTCAACAAAGTCCCAAAGTTTGGCACGGGAAATGAAGATATAAATCAATGTACATAAAAAAAGGTCCTGAAAAAAAATAGATCCAACCTCCAATCACAGATAAGTAGGTCACTTGAATAATACTATCGTATTGAAGTGTACATTCCTTTTACTGGACTACATTATAAGTGAATTTTCCTTCAAATTTAAAATTACTGCTGCAAAATTTGAAGAACTTCAAAAGCTGTTGTCGCCAGAATTCAGTGATGGTATTGATGACGAAGTTCTGCCAGGTGCTGAACTGTACAGGAATAATTTGCCTTGTTTCTCAGCTCTGAAATAATAGCTACAAACCTGGAAGCGGATGTTGAAATCAAACTTCTCAGAAGAGTTTCCTAACTTTCCTTCAGTAGGCTATACAATAGCTTCTACCATAACGAATTCTGTTTCAACTCTTGCGTACATTTCCTGTCACAACGAGGACAGAGGAAAGTTTATTTATGACCATGCGTCGTCGTAAGACCTAATTACGCTGTACATTAACAGAATATCCCATAAATTGATTGGTTTTGCCACACATCCTCCAGAACATCGTATTCACAATGGAGTCTGAAAAATGGGTTTTAACATCTTTTCTAGAAAGCCCAAAAGGAAACATTCTGCAACCTTCCTTTTAAATACAAAACTAATCTTGTTTTATTTTTAAAATGTGCCAATTTTGTTTATATATTATGCGAGGATTAACATTGTTGTGTTGTTGTTGTTGTTGTTGTTGTTGTTTCGTCTCTACATAAAACACACCTAACTTATCCATTTTTGATGCATTATTTGCAATATCACAGACAGTATAATCTAATAAAATAATTCTGAGTAAAGGAATCTTTTAAAATATGTCAAATTTGTTTGAATAATGGAAAAACAGCAATGAATTCAAAAAAATATTAAGGATGTTTGTTATTTTATTATTTTATTTTATATCATGACACAACTTATAAGGCTTGGATTTAAAAACATTTATATGGGTTAGGGGGTGGGCTGACCTCCATCCCACCCCACTGGGAAGTAATTCAACCAACCCTTGATTCCCCCTCCCTCCCAGAAATAATTCTAAATCTGCCCCTGGTTCAGATTATAAGCTTATGAACTAATTATACTAATTGCTTTAAGGCTAGTGAAGGGTGTATTTAAAATAGTGTAACCACCTTTGCGTGAAGGGAGAATGAAAAACTGCTCTGGAATAACCTCTCTCAGTACATCTGTATGAGACTTAAACCTTGATACTCCCGTCATAAGACGTCTAGTTACTGAGTGAGTAGTTCCTTCAACCATGCAGCCACCGAAGTGGGTATCTTTAGTATTAATTTATGTTTGCATTGACTACTGTCAGGTTTCATATTACGAAAATTGAAAAATGACACCTAGCCACGGGAATCGAACCCAGGTCTTTGGCTTAGTACCCAAATGCTCTAACATTGAGCTATCCGGGAATCGTCCCGTGACTAGGGTAATTCTTCACTCATATTTTAAGGCAGAGTCTATGATGGACGTGCGAAAATTGCAGGCTACAAATGTGTGATTTTATTAATATCACGTGCTATCAGATAACGCAGCCACCTTCGTCTCGGTATTGGCTTATTGCTGCCACTTGTACATTATTATAATTGTAAGGGAAAGTATAAATAATAGTTTTGCCTATTTGATTCTTACCGCCAGATTATTAATATTTAACTCTACGATTAATACATCAACTAGAACTTATGTTATCAAATTATTTTCCATTTATAGAGATACAAATTAATCTTATATACATAAGTATCCACACGTGTATTTCTAAATTGCTATTGACAAATTCTCTCGAATGAAGATAGGTGTTATGATTATGGATAATGGATATGTTATATAAATTATACAGTTATATTTTAAAAACAATATGATTTTTATAATATTTGTGAAATTTATTAATAAATATTTATCATACCCATTTAATCCAAACATGTATTTTCTTTCAAATTCCTATTTATTTGTTAGTGACACTCAAGGTGCATAAAACATGTGAACAATATTTAAAAAAATTAATTATTAATTTATGGTTATTAGCTAGCGTTCCATTAGTGAAACAGTGAGGTTATAAGGGTTTAATAATAACACAAATTTAATTTGATCGAATCCAATAGTTATTTTTTAAATTATATTTCATGTTTAATTTAATCTAAAATCACAAATAAAATGGGCATTTAATGATCAACTTATGATATTGAGATAAAATTATTATTTTATGTTAATGAACTATAATTCCAAAATTTAAGTCACAATTTTTTAATACCAAATAATCAATTAATAGACACGAGTAAAATATTACTTTAAGAGAAAGTGAGCAAAACAGTTGGCATCTAGAGGTATATTATATTGGAACATTTCTTGGTAGTATTTTTTTTTGCACTGTCTGCATCCTTCTTGTTTACCTAAAGGTAAAATTAAGTGTTTTATACCCTGATTTTGGTTGAAAGAACAGTTGAGAAAATTCAAACATATTTCTTTGCGCCAATATTGATAAGAAATGTTACTACTTTATTTCTATTATCTTATAGGTAATGATAATATCCAATCAAGAGGAAAACATGCATATCACATGAATTGATGTCTGAATATATTAAAAATGTTTTAGTATATTTAATAACTAATTTCTACTGTTCTTAATACCAAAGTCATATTCTAATTGGTCATATATAAGATGACCAAAACCCTCTAGTCAGTTAATGTTGGGTTACGATTGGACGTCCTATTTCAGTCTAAATGAATGCTTTTGAAAATACAATTAGTAACTTGTCTAGTGAACCCAATAAATTAAATGGTTTCTTCTTGTAGCGTGGCATTTGTCTATATGTCAGCCAGGTGTTGTTATTCAACACATTTATCGGAAAAGCAAAGAGCTGATAGTACCACTTATTCATCTGGGAATGTATCCTTAACTTACATTTTTATACAATCTATCAACTCCCCTCATGAAAGAGTTATAGTTGATAATAGACAATGGTGCAACCACCTTTATATAGCCATTGTCACTTCGGCTATAGCACTTTGACTTCGCCACAATATGTTCTCCATTATTGTGGATTAATCTGGTTTCTTATAATAGTTATTATTCAACTTGTGATAAATTTTACTATTCAAAATAAATAGGCTGTATAGGATAAAGGAATATTAACCTCTTCAGTTGCCGTTTTTCCTTTAACAAACTTTGTTACTCTGGCCTCTGAGACAGCTTTTAGTTGATTCCCAATGAGGAGGTCATAATTTGCCTCTTCCTCTTCTTCAGAATATTCGTATGATAACAATTGTTTATCTGGAGGGTTTATATGAATTTCGCTACGATTAATCCCACTTGTTCTTCTAAAATTGCAGCAATTTCCTCAGCATTGAAAATGATTCAAGGAAAAGTGAATAAAATGTTCATATTTCCATGTGTTCCCACTGTTACATCCATATTTAACACACATTTCTTAAGATTATGAAAAGTAAAAACTGGTGTAATTTCAATTGAGACACAATTTTACATTATTCTTATATATTGTATTGGGATCTGAAAGAAAACTAGATGATTAAATTTAAAATGATCTACTCACTCTTTATTGGAAGCCATATTAGTAATATAACTGGATTTTATAAAACATATGCCAGTTTTGTATTCAAACCAAGCATGAAACAGTTAACTAGCTGATGTATGTGTTACCTTCTGGCAGTAATCAGTGTAACCAAAGTTGAGAATTAAAATGTCTCATCATAAAAAAGTCCCTGATGTTCCAATAATGGGAATGTGGGGTTAAATGTGTTAAGATACAGGAGTTTGGCTAATGTTAAAATATAATAAAGGAGAGAACCAAGTTATGATGACCAACATATTATAATAATGTTATATTATTTATAGAAAATACAAAAAAGTCTATAACATAAAATAAATTTTATTGAAATTTTACTTTTTGTTGTTTACCCTAGAAGTAAGCTGATGGTTCATCACAATATATACAATCAAATTATAAGAAAATAATACGTTTTAAAAAAACCTTTAACACAATTGGGGAAATAAGGAAGAAGATAAATATTATAGCCATCATTTAAAACGAGATATAAAACCACCTTTAAGAATTCCATTCCATTTAATAGCACGTTTTAAATAACTTTCATCGAAGATTTACCACTATAAATAATATATAAAATTATAGATTTGACCCAAAACATTATTTTATAATAAAAATATGTACACATGCAAGGAGTATTTTATCTATTTATAAATAAATGGCGGAAATAAAAATATACTAATCATCAACATTTTTAAAATGGAATTTATAATGTTATATTTTTAATACCCTTATATTGCTGGTGATAGTTTTCTCCTTAAAGCTGTTTATAAACAAAATTTAAATTAAATTTCAATTGTTTGTATAAGCCATATTTTAAGGAATGATATACTTCGTTTAGAGAAGGACTAAATAGGTTATTTTGTAAATTATGAAAGCACCTATGTATTTGAAAAATAAAGTATGGTAAAATTATTAATTTATATCACCAAAGGCTATTTTTGATGATACAAAATAAATGGTAAGAAAAAACCATACAGACTTTATCATGTGTACTCTATTAGAGTTTAGAACAAACAGTAAAAAAGGCTTTTTTAGTAGCAATCCTGAAATAAACTAAAATCCTTTTTGTAATCATAAGAAAGTATCTTCATATAAACATTCTACAGAATAATCCAAAAGTCACGTAGCTCTGTGTTTCCAAGGATATTTCTCGCAGAAGGACATGGTAAATGAACATGTTGTTTATATGTATGGAAACACTATAATGTTACATCCTGATTTCAAAGTTTAATATTTAACGTTTACAATTTGCCTACGCTCTTACGTGAGAAAATATAAACAAATCTAACCAATTTTGTTTTATACGAGCTGTGTTATTGATACTGTTTTATAGTTTTTTTATTCCCTACCACGTATTTCAGTGGCCGAATTGTTCAAGGCATCAATCTTGAGTTAACCTGACCTGCTGAAGACGGGTAAATCGGGGTTCGGATCCCTGTCGGATCTACTTCAAATGTTTTATTTCCTAAATAGCTTCCTGATCTCCTTCCACGCCAATAGGGTTAGACTATCTTTAAAACTTCCTGCTTCATTCCTACCCCATTGGATTAATTATCATACAGGCATAATATAACCTGAACAGGTAAAATGCGGAGATTTAAAATAAAATCTCTCTTCGTCCACTTCTCCGGGCAAACTGCATGCATTTTATTACAACTATGGGAGGTGGGTGTATTATTATTATTATTATTTAGCACCGCGTCTTACTACCCGTTCGGGTTATACGCTTTAAGTACTAATTACGCTAATGGATTAGGAATTGTGAAGGTTTGAATTAAGGGAAGTGAACCCCATTTGTGTGAAGGGAGAGTGGAAAACCATTAAGGAAAAACCACCCTCAGTTCACCCGACCGAGATTCGAACCTCGATCTCCCCATCCTCATCAGTTGGGCTCAACACGACAAGCGCGTTAGCCAACTACGCCACCGAGGCGGGTAGATGGGTGTAGAAAATACTATTTAGGTATAATGTACCCACATTTCCGTAAAAGAGGAGTGAGAAATTATTCAGTAAAAACAGCCTCAATGCAACTAACCGTGACTCGATTTCGAACTTCTCAGGTACTGGTAACTGTTTCAGTAGCTACAATTTCTAACTACGTCTTCACTATTGCAATATATAAGACTGCTGATTACGGGAGATTCAGGATTCGAGTTCTGGTTGGGTATATTGAGGGTGGTTTATCCTAATGATTTATCCACGCTTCCTTTGTAAAATGTTGGTACACTTCTATATTCAACCTTCCTTTTCACTAAAACAATAGAGTAAATAATATATACACGTATAACCTGAATAGGTAGTAAGACGCGGTGCTAATAATATATATATATATATATATATATATATATATATATATATATATATATATATATATATTACCAGTGTACCAGACAAGACTAGTTGCAGGTAAATCTATTTTATTTTTACAAAAATAGAGATCAAGGAAATTAAACTTTTCAAAAAGTATTTTAAAAAAAACTTCTGGTGCATGTTGTTGAATATTCAACATTAAGGCAGATTATTATGAATGGGAGTAAGGGATACAAGAATAATTAACATTATAATGAGTTTGGTGACTTAGGCTGTGCTCTGTAAATTACCTTTCCTAAAAAAATAAATGCAAACGTATGCAAATAGCAACTTGGTTGGGCTCAAAGTCATTTCTTGCCGCACGCTCGCAACGAATAAGAAAGAATCCACCGAACACGAGACATGGTACATAAAAGGAAGTATGGGCGTATTTTGAAGTGGAAAAAAAGTTGTTGAATGGATGTTTTTATATTTTAAAAAGTGGGAGCTAGAGTGTATGAGGAGGTGGAAAAGGTAGACTCAAGTAATGTATAAATAAACATATATATGTACACACACACACACACACACATATATAAATAAACACACATATATATATAGAGCTTTAAGTAATTTATGTTTATGGTTTTCCTTAGTTACGACGTTCAGTGTTCTAACAATTTTCAAAGTTTATGTGAAATTAAATTTAAATTGCAAGAAAAAATTAATAAAATTGATATTTTAAAAATTTCAATAATAATATTTATTGCTCTAAATAAAGGATTTTAACTTAGTATTACCATTAATGTATATTTTGGTGCCATAGCTACAAGATGGTTAGATATTATTAACTGGTTATCCATTCTCTCTCCGCATTAATGGATACATGTATATATCCTCTAAATTAACTTCTTCATTCCTATTACTTAAACTAATACGTTTAGAATATTAGCAATAAACAAATTAGTTTTAAAAAAATATGAGTGAATTGATAGAAGGGATCAAGTAGTTTAAGTGATAATCATAGAGAAAATATTTTAAAAAAACTTTTTTTTCATTCAAAATCATTTAATAGTTCAAAAACATTCACAGTAATATTATAATAGTAAAATAGTTTTTTCTCTGCTAATTATTTATATTTTCAATTAATTCAAGTGAATCTAAATAGTGATTAACAATTTTTTTAAATTTAGTCCGAACAAATTCACTGTTGACTTAAGTAGGGGGTTCTTATTAATCTCCTCACGACCAGACTTAACCATTATTTCACTGAAAGTGACTTTCCACTAACAATAACCCATGATACTTTCCTTTTCTCTAATTCCATATTATAAGTACAGTACAAGTTTCAAAAACCAGATGTACAAGTAATTCCATTGTCATAAGAGCCAGCCCGGGCATGGCATATAAATATCATGTAAACTACATAAAAAACACCTTTTGAAGCTAGGTGGCAAAATTACATCATTATACATGATAAGGCAATTAGGTTGAGATATCTGAATATACCTAAAGCAAAGGATTTTTTTAAATAGTGTTCCAAACAAATGTTTTTTTTTTTTTTAGGGATAAAGAGAATAGCACAAGTAATTTTTAATTTTGTTGAAATTTATTTTAAGGTCAATTTTTTAAAAACGAAAATGTTATCGAATTGAAATGTATTTTGAGGTTAACGGTAATAATTTTGAACATTTATTAAAGTGATATTATAAAGCATATTATATTTATCATTTTGAAGAATATCATAACGTAATAAAAGGTTCTTGAATAAAAAATGTTATAAGAAATAAATGTTAAAATATTTTTAAGAATTGATCTCAAATTTTAAAAAATGTTCATGCAAAGGATTTTTTGTGTGTGTATAGTCAAATTCCTTTAAAAACAATTGGCGAGTTTCATTTAAGAAATCAATGTTGGCCTCGAAATAATCTTGAAGACTTTCGCCAAATAAAAATTAACTATTGCGATTGGGTTTTCCACCTCAAAAAAAAATCTTTTTTCTATATCGCTTAGTTTTCAGGATATTCTGATGTATAAACTTAAATGCCACACTGTGTAATTTAGTTTGATTAAATTTATCTGATTTCCAGTCTCCACTTCCACACAAACTCGGATATAGCTCCTCTAAATTGTACCTTTCTGGTCTCAACCTTGGTAGTATTACTGTGCGGATAAGCTGGATGGATGCGTTGCACAATAATACAAGACATATAACAAGTAATTTAATGACAATGTAGTCACCGTTTAATTTAGTCTTGTCACACTCACTTCACGGATGTATAATCAAGGTCGTAACGTTTATTCTTTTAATACCAACATAAAAGTGTTTTATTGCCAAAGCACCCGGCAATGCTTCCACACCACATGCTGAAGCAACAAACTTACAAGAGTCAACCCATGTATACACATACTTGTCATTTGAAAGTTTTCTTCTTGGATATGTGTGAGCTAAGGCATGGATATAAATTACCTTCTTTTTATTTTATCACCGTTACTGCCCGTTCGGTCAATAAGCTTATGCACTAATGACGCTAAATTTTTTTATGAATAAAGAAAGTTATATGTATAGGAAGTGTACCTGCATTTGCGTTTATAGATAGTGGAAGATCGTTTTGTAAAAACACCTTCAGTCTAAACGACCGAGATTTGAACCTTGATCACCTCATCATCGGCAGTCAAGTCATATGCAAGAGTAGCGCCTTTGACTATGCGACCACCGAAGTGGGTTGTATTTGAATTACATTTTATAATGTTTACATTATATCTATTCGTATATGACTATAGAATCTAATATTTCTAAAACATATTAACAAAATTTATATATCATTAGATGTTGGATAATTTAATAGCTTATATAATGTTCTTAAGTCTATATTTATTGTAAGGTCATAATAATTACTTATCTTTTGTTACTGTGCCAATATATATATCTTTTTATTTTTTATTTTTTATAACTTTACAGTTTGTAATGGACGTGCGGACTCTGCCTTAAAATGTGATTGAATAATGACCCTGGCCATGGGACGATTCCTAGATTGCAAAACGGTTAGAGTATTGACGTAATAAGCCGAGGGTCCTGGTTTCTATTCCCATGTCTAGTTGTCATTATTCAATTTAACGAATATTATATCACTGTCATCGTTAAACTATCAAAATATTCATAGAAACTAACCTATAAGATATAAAATGAAGTTAAAATTAGACTAAACCATTTAAAACTTTATATTTATATATAAAAACACTGAATATATCTCATCATAAGTAACCTTTTAGGCAATGTTTTGAGGTAATAACACATTTTAGATTAGATGATAAGGATTGAAATAACTAAACATGAAGTAATATGCATGGCTTTGATTTAGCTGAAATTTAGACCCGCCACCGTTCCAAATATAAACGTATCCATTTTTGAGATGGGAAATTAAAATAAATTTCAGAAGTATATATTTCTTTAGATTCATTTAAATAATGTATGCAACAGATTGCTAAGAAAGATACCTAGTTATTTTTTATATCAAAATAAAGGTTTTAATAATTATATCATGTTGTGCTGATCACATGACACCCTCTATCCACAAATGTTGGGACAATCATCGATAACAGTGGTGGCAGCTTGGGCTGGTATATCTCGCTTGTGGTCTCACACCATTTATTTGATTAATTAATTAATTACAATTTTTGTATGTATTGTCCCCTCATATGTGTAATATCTATTAATGATCGGGGTACACGGATTAAATTATAATTTAAATGCAGCAAGATTTTACCTTAATTACTCCCTTACTCTAAATTCAACCTTGCCAATTCCTAATCCATTAGCATAGCTAGTACTTAAACGTATAACCCTAACGGGTAGTAAAACGCAGTGCTAAATTAAAAAAAAAGTAAGTAAAAAGGTAATTTGTTCCTTTTTCATATATTTTCTAGTATTAATCTTATACTTTACTTATTTCTAGCACATTTTCAAAAAGGTTTCTCTATTTATTATAATACGAGATTTAAGATTAACACGATCTCTGAAATATAATGACCGTGAAAAAGTGAGTTTCGCGTTTCAGTACATGAAAGTAGATTTTTGATATGTTTTCAACTTTTAGATAATGTAGTGTTCTCATGACAATTCAAAAGTAAATAATTATGCCCCTATTTTATTGATTAATTTTAACATGCTATTAAAATAACTTATCTTATTTTATTCTAATATAGCTTCTTCTTAGCTAACATTTTTATAATAATGAAGTAATTAAAGTCGAACCACTACATGATGAATCATAATAAATGAAGATTTATAAATGTTTAGATAAATTCTAATTTCCTTTATGTTTATGATTAAATTTTTAATCCGAATAGTAATAATGATAATCTAAGTTGTTGTGATAATGTATATGGTGTTTATCAATGGCCTAGCTCACACACAATAAATATTGTTATCTTGAATGTAGCAAGTTTTTGGGGAAACGTATATGTTGAATAACACACATGGAAAAAAGGTGAGATATAATGTTGAATTAAACAGGGATTAATTACTACAACATAATAATATAATTATATTTAAGGTCTTGTAATAAGATTATATATTTATAATTTTTTAATAAGCTATATTTATATAATCTAATCTTTTGTAATCAATGTTATTTATGTTTAATGTTTTTTAATAAGATTTATATGTACACTGTTTTTTAATAAAATATAAAGACTATTTTTAGATAAAATAATTTTCATCTAAAAATCTAAAATAACAAACTGAACCTTTTAAATCATGAAGTGTATATATTAATTAATACTATATATATTTAACTGGTATAGCTATTTATCCTATATCTACTTTAATGAAATATTAACTGATAGCTAGGTAGTATATGTATGTATGTTAATACATAATATATATTATGTATGTTAATACATAATATATATATATATAATTATTTATTGTTTACGGCCATTTTAATTAAAGAAATTGTTTGAGAAAATTAATTATTAAGATTATGGGTGCGTACGATACTTTTAAAGGAGTATCCAAAATTAACTTTATTGTTAATTTCACTAAAAGCATGGTTTTATGTCATAACTCTTAGATTGTTAATTGTTTCATCTTTAAAAATTTACTGTATCAACTCCTGATCAATAAGATATTACATACAGAAGAGAAAAAAAAAATTGAAAGTGCCGTGGAGCGAGACAAGTGAAACGAAACATCCGAAAAAAGAAGATAATAAAAGAGCGAGTAAAAAGAAGTAACAAAAGAGTTGAAGATCGATACGAGGAGTTAGTGATAAGTGAGTCTCATTAATTCTTCAACCATGTGGCCAGGAATTATCACTTCCCTAGCGATCAAAAAGCATGAGTAAGAAATGGGGGGAAGCAATTATTTAAAAGAAAATACAAAATTGTTAGAGAGGGAATATGAGGTTAGAATAGGCGAGCTAAAAAAGAACCAAAGAAAAACAGCGTGTATCCGACATTGGTAAAAGTACGTCATTTGTCTTTGGAGCTTGGGGACGGAACGATTACGTCACCACAGGTGGGAAATGACGAGGAGTGTTGAAGGGGGAGGAGTAAGGGGTCTAAACGAAATAAGAAGTACGACAGTGATACATTGTAACGTGTGTGTCCATACATCTTATTTCTTTTTTTTCTAATGCTACTTGTCATACTTTATTATGGCAGTTAATTCTTTACATTTTGGTCATCAGAATGGAAAAAGATCCCACTGTGAGACTACATATCTATAAATTGATGAAACTATGATTTTGGTTCGTTGATTATTGAGAGACAATATCAACTAAAGTATTTAATTGTAGATATTAATTTTAACTGATAGAAAATAGTAAGCTTATTTATTTTCTCTACTACAGGTCAAATTACATAATAACTTTATAGTGTAATATTTAACACGTAATGTTTAATACATTGCTTGCCTTAAAATATTTAAATCTGTTATATAATAATATAATTAACTTATTTAAATAACAATTATAGTAATTATTAACATCATAATATTAATTTTAAATTAATAGTGCATTCCATGAATCTATTATATTAGGAAACTAGCTATTTATTCTTCAAATATAAGTTTGAACTATTTTAAAATAATGCTAAATCCAATCAACTACTGTTGTTTTATTGTATTTTAGAAATTAGCCCAACAAAATAATATGACGTATAGATAGCTAGGATTATTTGGAGTTGACTCTTTTTTCAGTTTTTTTCTAATTCTTCTTTGCTTGGTGTAGGGAACCAATTTAATATCAGAGTTGACTTTGATTGGCACTAAATTCAAACATCGTTGTCGTCCATTACAGGGACGCCGTAAAAGGAATGTCAAAAAGTTGCAAACTTGTGATAAAATATTTCTCATCAATGTGGACAGTGAGAACTTCATATAGCTTAACAGTGACCAATATTCAACATGAACTGTAATGACATGGATAATATTTTAAAATGGCTTTAGGAGAAGAAAAATGTCAAGCTTATTCATTTGTGTTTAATAGAGTGAGAAAAAAGTGTAAAATGTAAATAATAATTACTTATGTTATAAGAATTTATCATTACTTTTGACGTTTGTCTTTAAATATGAAAGAATATCAATATTTGAGGACGGGGAGATCGAGGTTCGAATCTCGGTCGGGTGAACTGGGGGTGGTTTTCCTAAATGGTTTTCCACTCTCCCTTCACGCAAATACGGGTTCACTTCCTCTAATTCAACCTTCCAAATTCCTAATCCATTAACGTAATTAGTACTTAAAGCGTATAACCCGAACGGGTAGTAAGATGCGGTGCTAATATTATTATTATTATTATTATTATTATTATTATTATTATTAATATCAATATTTAAAATTGTACTCTTCAAACATTTAGGTTATGCAATAATATGATACGCATTTAATACTTATTTGTCAACTCTTGAATGTGGGTACAGTACATAAAATTAGCTAATTCTTAAATGACCTTGCACTATCAAACATTGTACGGAATAATCGAAAATCCACTATGCCACAAACAAAAATGTAGATTCTAGACCATTATGCATATAATTACATTCTAAGCCCTTAGTCACTTAATCCTGGTAAACCACGCTTCATTACAGTATGTAAATATGTGTGACATAAAGTATAACGGGTGTAATATTCAACCGGATTTAACCAACAATTTAAAGCACAGTTTAATTTATGACCTTGACTGGTGACGTCATTTGAGTAATAGGCCCTGTGGTGGCACCAATCAAAACAACGATGGTCTTTCCTATTAGAGGGTCCTCGATTGAGTTGTATGTTTCAGTAGCCTAAAGTTTTGGAATGTTTCATGTGCTAGTGTGATCCTTATATATATATATATATATATATATATATATATATATATATATATATATAAATAGATATTACACATTTTAATAATTGTACAGGCTATAGGTGTCCTTTCCAAATTTTACATGTAAAAAATTCATATTATTAATTTAACTTTGTGCAAATAGATAGCTAGCAATGAACTATTGAATACTGAATATTGATAATAATTCTGAGAAATCAAAATTTAATCTTCCTGAAATTTTAGAAATTATTTCTTGAAACATTTAAAATAGTTTCTAGTAAACATCTATGCTGGTATTTGAAATACTTAAATTAAAGTATTCGTCAGTGGAGGTAAGTGATGAAATAGTTTGTCTTACAATATGTTGAAAGTTTGTTATATTAATACAACTTGTTAAAAGTTTGAGGTAGTTTTACTACTTTCTATTGTTAAAAATAGTTTGTATACAGAAATCTAGTCACGATTAAAAAAAATTGAAATATTTAATTTTCATGGAGATTTTAGTTTCACAGCCATAAATTCTTTGAAATCAAATTCACAAGTAACTGAAAGTAACCAATACAAAACCATTTTGATTTACTTTTACTTGAATGGATTTGGAATATTTTACCATATCTTTTATTCCTAATTAGTTCTGGTGCATTTCACGGTACAAACTATGTATCTTCACCCCTATCTAATAATTTATATTATCATTAAAGGTTCTATTAAAATATGAATACACAAATATTGAGTGTCAAATGTTGTCGCTCAACTGAAGATCGAAACCAGATGGGTGCTAAAATTTGAAACAAGTATATTTCCTGAAAATAATAATGAAATTAAAATGAAATAATTTTCTGGAAGTGGTACATGCCTAAAGCTAAAAATAATTATACTAATTTTTTTTTTACTTCTTAAGTATAAATTTTGTTTCCAGTTAGATTGGTTAAATGTTAAAAATGTGTCGATATCTGCCTAAATTATTGCACTATTCTGCTGCTATTTTTGAGATGTGATTTAAATTCAGACAGCTGGAAGGAAAAATAATTATACACAGATTTTTATTACAGAATGTACATTTGAAGCTCTTTATGTAAATTATCAAATGAAAACATACATATTTTTGCGGTCAATATTAATAACATATTACTATTGTTATGATATAGGCACTTACGATGTATATCAAAAGTGATAGCTGAAACTCAAATAACCTGATGTATGAATAAGTGAAAATATATTTAATAAATTGATTTATTTAGATCTCAGAAATACATACTCGTAATAACATTGATATTTATTAACATTATGATAATCTAATTCGCTAGTAGAGAATTTTATACGATTTAAAAAAGTATTCCTTGGAAATACGACTATTGTTTAAATATTGGCTTATATGAATATTTATTTAAAAATTTATGAATGTATTATTGATTTCCAAATAATTAATTTTCAAAAAACACTCCTCATTTAGGATTTATTTTACAAAATCCGTGTATATAATACCGTCTCTCTATATATTAATATTTTTTTTAATCTATTATGCAAAACAAATTATTACTTCTTCAGAAATTACACGTGAATATTAAAGTTTTTGTTTGAATGATTTTAGAGAAATTTATTAAAAATATGACAAAAATAAAATTGCTGCTAATATATAATATTAGAATTATTATAAAATCAAATCTTTTAAAAAAGTATCAAATACCAATTAATATATCATCATTGAATAGACGAGATTACATCAAATTTATTTAGGCCCCATATCTTTTTTGTTGTAGAGGTTAGCTAAACTATTTTACTATATCATTACTAAATTTAACTATTTTCTTAGACACTGCAAATATTTTTGTTCAGAAAATAAACAAATCTTTGTATATAAAGCAAAGGTACGTTGACATAGAATATCTAAAACTGTCGATAGAATAATTATGTTCCATGAATAATACAGTTTACCTGGGGGGCATACTTTTAGACATTGATAAAGGTGAAAAGGTTAGAGAAGGGGTTGGAAGTTATTATTTAAAATCAACAAGTGCTAAACCCATTTAAGTGATTCATTCTTCACCCGGTTGGAAACTGCTAAAATATGGGCTTCAACTTCTATCTTCCACCAATAATTCATCCTTGTTGGCACATTATTGATGAGAGGATGAGCAGAAGTGATGGGTGGAAAGATTACTACTAGCAGTAGTTTGAATTTAATAAATAATTAGAGCAACACGAAACTATCAAACTATCAAACTATTATTATTATTATTATTATTATTATTATTATTAGCACCGCATCTTACTACCCGTTCGGGTTATACGCACTTACGCTAATGTGTAATGGTAGGGTGATTGTGAGATGAAAATGAAGGACCTACAGTTTAACGTGGATTCCGAACCACAGTGGTGGCCTGGCATTCCCCACATTCACAAGATGTCTTGCCATAGGTGAAGGAAGGGTTTGGCAATCAGATAACTCTTTGCCGGGACCGAGGATTGAACCCCGGCCGCCAGCATAGAAGTCTGACACCTTACCCCTAGACCGCCAGGTCACCCAACTATCAAACTAAAGACGAACTAAACCACAAATCCTTATATTTGTTCTAAATGGAAAAAGCTTTTCCTGTGGCCGAATGATATAAGGCTTAAGTCTCATGTTAAACTAGCCTACTGAAACAGGGAGATCGGAAACCTAATCTCGTCCAAGTCTACAAATGGTTACTTTTCCTAAAATGGTTTCCCATTTTCCTTCTAGGCAAATTAGAATATATTATTTCTATAATATTTTCGTCCTCAACCCTACCCCATTAAAGTAATTATCATATCTAGTTCCAACCTGATGCCACGAAAAACAAATATTAGAAAAGCGTTTTTCAAGACAGTAGAGGAGACTGGCAGTCTAACAAAAGAAATAAAAATTTATGTGCGCTTTGATTTGGAGTAAAGTTTGGAGGTGAAGGGGTTCACGGAGTAAATAGTGAGTGTGGTGCGGGAACCAATACTCCCACACCCCAATATTCTATTTTGTACTTTTGGAGAAGTTCCCTCTATTATATTATTTAATTTTTTAAATTTGTTTAAATGATTTAGTTGCAAGATTTAATTTATCTTATGCATACAATGTGTGCACTTATCAAACAGATTAACTCTGCTAAATTATGGGAATATTTGTAATCCAATCACAAGTTTATACCGCAAGACAAAAATATGTTTTAAGTAACTTTAAAAATATTCTTGAAATAAATGTATCTCAAATATGATTAATCACGTGGTTGGGTCACACACATAAATATACAGACCATTCATACAAGCTTAATAATTCTAATCATGTTCCTATAAATGGAATATACTGTCGTTAAGTTGGTGATATTCAACACACTTTCACTAAATTTCAATAAAATTAACAAATCCAATAAGGCCTTAAATTGTATTTGTAAGATGTTTACTAAACATAGGCTTATGTTATTGAGAAGTATGTATTTGTCGGCCCTTATATTTTAAAGGTTAAATCCCTTTATTTGAAATTCTTATCGAAAATAAATGTGTTTTATTCTTCATGAAAACACTTATACAATATAACGATTACAAGTTTTTATTAAATTTATTTTAGGTATTAAACGTGCGATTTCTGAACTGACTGACTACATGAGCAAATGACTTATAAAATAACTTAAAATTTATAAGAGATACAAAACCTAGCCCCCAAGCTTTAATTCATTAATATGAAAGGGTTAACCTTAATTTCACCTATCTTCAGCCTGGTCATGAATTGAACTCAGGTCCCTTATCTCAGTAGTACACCACGCTACTGACAGAACTAATGTGTTTAACAACCCATCCTATAAATAATTTCCTTTTACAATCCAAGCACTTATTCAAATCTTTTTTCAAGTATTTTAAGGCCGAACCATGTATTTTGCAAATGTCAATCTTGAAAGATGATAGTTGATAGATGAAAAATAAAGCTACATCTTTTTTATGTTGATCCCAATATCTTGTATATAATTTGATAATCCCGTTTCCGGTAATAGGAATTACGAGGAAACTACTTAACAGATATTGACAAACGATCACTCATTTTAACTGTTAGAAGTCCAGGATGTCGGGTAAATTAGTATTTTTCCACGAAACCTCGATTTTCACAAGGAACTATAAGTTTTTCATTCTTTGTTTACACACAATGGTAACCGTTATTTGCTGCATTGCTGTGAATCTCTAAATAAAATAAATCTCTTTATGTAAAAATAATAACTCAATCTTTATTTGTTGGATCGAATATATCACACATTTTTCTTTGGATGAATATTTATCTTTTGATGCTGGTCATAACACATCTAAATTGAGATTTATTTACTGCAGAAACATTATATTATTTTTTTATTGGAATGTTGTTATCGTTAATTCGCATTTAAATTAATAATATTTAGCATAATTTAAAGAACAAGCTCGAGTTGTTAAGTTCGTGAAAACATTGTCTAATTTTGGTTCGTGCATAGTAAAATTATGTTTAAATATGCTTTGTTATGTATTATAAGCTCAAAACAGTTAAAACGTTCTTGTCTATTGTTTAAAAAATAGCCATTTTAACTATCTAAGAATGAGTTTTGGTCTTCATTTTTTCATATAGTGGGTTTTGATGTTTATCTTTTTCAAATAATGGGTTTTATGTTCATGAAGCAAATAGTAAGCAAATACAAATACATAAATAAAACTTCGTTTTCTTTTTGACATTTACTTTTGAGGATATATTTTTAAAAGTGGAGTTTTTTGTACCCCATTTATCTTTTCACATTCTTACAAATACAGTAAGTTCATTTATGTTTCATTGTGGATATTTAATTTTGAGGGAATGCTATTTCAAAGTACCATCATGTTTGAATACCACATCTATATTTTCATATTTTCTCTCTATCAGACTATCACGCTCTCACACTCTCCTCCCTCTTTCTCTTTCTCTCACACACACACTCACTCACTCACTCACTCACTCACTCACTTTATAAAACTCTCTCTATTATAATATTTTTTCATTCTCTCTCTCTGAATTTATCCCTTTCTCACACACACTCTCTACCCTTACATACACTCTTTATCACATAATTTCTCTCACATTATCTTTATTATACTCTCTCTCTCTTAATCTCTCCCTCAAACGCTTTCTCTCTCGAAAATTATATTCCTTGAACGCTATCTCACAAACGCTCTTTCTCTCTCTCTCTCAATCTCCCTTTATCTAAAACTCTCTATCTCAAACTCACTCTCTCCCAAACTCACTCCCCTTTAAGTTCTCTTTTGTCTCAAACTCACTCTCTTAATTTATATCTCTAATTTTTTCTCTAACGCTCTCTCTATCAAACGCCCTCAAATTTCTTCTCTCTTCCACACAATATCTTTCCCAAAATTTTACACTCTCTTTCTCACACACACACACACACACACACTTTATCACGCATTCTCACTTACATAGTCTCTTTCTCTCTCACACACTATCTTTCACTTTTTCTCACACATTATTTATCTTTCAAACACACACAATCTTTTTCTCTTCTCACTCTATTTAGATCTCTAACACATACACATACTTTCACTATCACTCGCTTAAACTCACTCTCTTAATTTATATCTCTAACTCCTTCTCTAACTCTTTCTCAATCTAATTCTCTCTGACTCTCTAACCATTCATCTCTAACTCTCTCTCTCTCACACACGACCTCAAATTTCTTCTTTCTTCCTCACAATATCTTTCCCAAAATTTTACACTCTCTTTCTCTCTCACACACACACAATCTGTTTCTCTGCTCACTCTATTTCGCTCTCTAACACATACACATACTTTCACTATCACTCACTTAAACTCACTCGATCTCTTTTAATTGCTCATTTTCATTCTCTTACACTCACAATTACCCACTCAAACACTTACACATTTTATCACTCTATCATATATCTTAATATATATTATTTTATAATACCGTTCCCAGTAATAGAAATGACTGAACAGATTTTGACAAAAGAACATTCATTTTAAAGATTATAGAATCAGGATGTTGGTAAAAATGGTGGCGTAAAACTCAAATCCAGCTTTTCTAGAAAATTTCCCATATTTTCTTTGTGTGGGTAGTGGTTCTATCTGTAATATCATACTTTGTTTACATCACCATGGAAATCATTATTTGTGTATATCTTTAAGTTGGTAAATAAAATATTTGTCTTTGTTTAGAAAAAATATATTAGCTCAATTGTTACTTGAGTGGTTTGAGCAATGAAAAGATATAAATCTGGGAGAGGGTCATTTTCAAGTTCTCATCGGGGCGTGAAGAGGGAAAATATACGTTTTAATTCAAACTACACACCTAAAACTAAATATCCAAGTAAAGCTTATAGCCTTTAACAAGTAAACTTTTAACTGAAAAGTGAGTGAGGGCTTATTATATAGATCCTTTCTCCAAAAAATATAAGATAACTTTTAGTCCAATAATCTTCAAACATCACTGCAACGACCTGTTAGTTTGTTTAGAAAGCCTATTATAAAAACGATACGAATAAAAGTAAAATATTTTTATTGATTAAATGCAACAGTGGAAAATTTAAATATTCAACGAATAATTAAGCTTAACTATATCCACATTTTAAATGTGAATTTGTTTATGTTGGCATAATTTTAAACGCTGACAATGTTTGAATAAAAGAACGAAAAAGAAACTACTAAAACATATTAATTTATTGTGCGACAGTCCAGAATATTTGACTATATTTTTATTACATATCAAACTCTTGTTAATTCTACATCTTTCTTCATATCTATCGCTCTCTCTCTATCTAGAGTGTAAAACATTATTAGATAATTTAATGATTGACTATTGAAACCAAATTTTAAAAAGTATTGAAGACAGCTTAGCTTCAAACGTAAAGAAAAATTACATAGAGAAGAGTGCGGTCAGAGATGAGAAGAGAAAGAGAGAAATCGTCATAAAAGTTTACAGCTCTTTCTGGCAGTGCCCCTTCTCAAGTGGTGTTTTCGGTTAAATAAAACATGTAATAAAGCGTGTTTATTTTTCGTTCCTATCTCTCTCTCTCTCTCTTTTCTGTCTCAAGGATGTTGTTCAAGTGTTCAAGCACAAGATGTTTTAGTGCCACATGTAGGTGGTGGGGACTTCATGGTAACGTGGTGAGGTCCCACTTGAAAGCAATGAGACTCTAAACACTACAAAGCCTGTTGCAAAATATTTCAAATATACTCAAGAGAAACCAACAGGATTTCATGAAACCACGATTATGTAGAGAAACATATCTGCTCTAGATTTTTTTTTTTTTTGCGCATGGAATATTTGAATATGAGCTATGTAGTATATAGTTCGGTCATCGTGTAACTAGATTTTAGCCACTCTGTAGGAACAGAACGTTGACCAGGATGTATCTTGGAGCTTGTCCATACGACTTGCCTACAATGAGATTATGTGATGATAGTTTTTTTAATCTAATAATTGCACAGAACGTTAACTAGGGTACACAATATTAGTTTTAAACTAGGTTTAAGTGCTTCCACTTTTCCATTTATTCGTCAACTAGCTTAATTATTTAAAAACAAAAACAGGTTATTCAATAGATTGGGAAATTAACTTAAGCTGAAACAGTGTGATCAACTTTCAGCAATCTGGCTATTGTAAAACATGTGTAGAATGTTATCATAAAATATTATATATAAAGCTTTATTCAAGATAAGGGATTATAAAGTTGAAACTGAATATCTTCCTTAAATAATAATAAAACACAGTTAATTTATTAGTCCAATGCAAATAGTTTTAATATTTTAAATAGAGTATCACTATTATTTTAGTTTGGGGTAGTAGTTTACTACATATTTAATATTTAGTATATATATATATGTTATATAGTATATATATATTATATATAGTTATATATAACATATAACTAATGGATAGTAAGTCTTTCCATGACAACAGAGAATATTTTAAAATTTACTCTGACTAAAGGTTTATTTTTAGTTGAGAGAATTTAGCAACCCATGTCATCAGTTCCAACGGCTTTTAAAAAGGATTTACCTATTTGTGCACCAAGTGATCGTCTCTCCGATTGGTTGGTTCGATCGTACCGGCTTAGTAGAAGAAGAAAAAAAGAACAGTGGCTTTGTGTGACCGAATTCGGAAACGGTCCTCACGTTTATATCTGTCCAGAGACCAGCCCGATGAGACATTTCGTGAAGAAGTAATCGTATTTTCATTTGCTATGTCCAAATGAAATTCGTCCCATAGCTTTAAATCCGTTACTGACAACAGTGAGTTTGAGGATTACATTTTGTAACAAATATAATTTATAAATTTATCCCCGCTTTACGTATCTTACTATCCTTAAAAGATATCCTTATATTTACATTTATAGAGAAAAGATATGCAAGGGAGTATTTTGAGGAAATGAGGAAATCGTGTAAAGGAATAATTGGAAAATATTAATGACAATAAATAAAAACAATAAAATACAGGCACCATAATTTTAACTGTGATCTTTACTTCCCTGGAAATCAAAGAATACAGTACAGATGCCTTCATCCGATCGCCTTCTTATGAAAACTATATATTATAACATAATAACATGCATCAAATATTTAATATATATAGTTTTAATTTATTTTTGTACAAGCTAGCACTCACCGGTTCGATCACATACAAATTCTTCAATATTGTTCAGTCTTGTTATCCAATGACGGAATTGTCTGGTTTCGATCCCCTTAAAGGAGAATTTAAGGTGGTATTTAATTAATAGTTTCCCAATCTACTTGAACAAAAAAGTTTAATCTTTCAAATCTGTTTAGAACTTAATAATCATATACTAAAATACTACTTATCAAAACTTTAAGACAAAATTGTATTTTTAATAATGTACATCCATCCTCCTGTATTTTAATTTGTGCTTAAAGTAATAATATAATATATAAAATATATAATATAATATAATAAATAAATATTACCAATAATCAAAATTTATTTCAATATTTTTCAAAAATTAAAAATATTATAAATCCCTACAGAACAAGCATGTTCGATCTATTGCTAGAAAATGGTTGGAATTAAACTTTGGACAGTAAAAAAAAAAAAGGAAATAGAATCTCATTAGTGTCAAAGGTTTATTTTAGATTTTAAATTCACATAGCGAAGAATAATCAACTACAACAAATTTATGTTTGATCGTGTACATCTATATCTAAAAATGTTAGTGGAAAATGTTATCTGAAATATTACGTTAATTTGCAAGGATAATATCAAGTTTAATAGTTTCTCAAACTTTGATATTTAATGGATTCAGTGACTTAAAAAAACAAATGTGTATCCATAACACTAAATCAGAGCTAGGAAATACAATTTTATGAACACATAACTTACAAACTAGCTTAGCTCAAAAGAGTACAGATCAATATAACCATAAACCTAGCATCAAAATGGTACAACCTACATTGGAAGTTAGGAATTTAACGGCAGTCACAACCAAACATGTTTTACAAGACAAGGTGTTCGGGATTTAAAATCTGGCTCAGTGTACAAAGAGAATGTATTTTCTAAATTATTTACTACTCTTAAACAAAAAATATTTGGGTATGTCACCATTAAATGCTACTTTTCTAATAATCCTTGCCCAATTAGTGGGATTATATGCGGATAACCTCGTTGGGTAGTAAGAGGAAGCAAAAAAAAAAAAAAATCTCAGCCGAAAAGTGTACAAGGAGAAAATACATCGGTTGAGGTTGAGTGAAGTCGAAACAAGTTCTCAAAAATGAGACACAAACTGCTTCTAAATTGTAATATTATAGGCTTCATTGACTAGACTTTACTTGGAAAAGGTGTTAGACGATGTTGATTGGAATTATATTATGAGAACCCTTAAAAACACTACACTGTTCGAATGGGGTAAATATACACACCACTACTTTTATATCAGGAAATAGGAGCCACACTACTGTCAATTGAGGTAAAGAAACACATTTTTATTACCTAGCCTGAAATTAAATGACACAACACTGTCACCTGGCAAAAAGATACACACAACTACTTACAAGGCTAAAAAAAAGAAATAAGAGTATAATTCTCTTTAAATTAGAAAAAAAACTTTGAAGAAAATTAAAGATAAATCAAATTGAATCTCGATTTCATTAACAAATATGATTCAAAACACTCGCACACAATTATACAGTCATTGCCGTGTAAACTTGGTCTTTATTGGTCTTTTTTAAATGATTGTTCCAATATAGAGTAATCATTTGCTCAAAATATCAGAACTTGTTTGAAATAAAGGTTTGCTTATAAATTGAATACTATTATTAACACTTATCCTACATGACTACATAACAGTAGATTAGGGCCGATGAAGATTTAATGATTGAATGATAAGAAGTATTAGGCCAAGGAAAGGAAGAATGAGACTAATTATTTTTGTACAGTGTTAATTGTCCCAAGGTGCACACTTTTTTCTAAACCTCGAACCTCATGTCCCCTAACCCCCTATAAGAGAATAGGAGGGTGGGTAATATACCCATGTCCAACCCCTTAGTTCTTACGCTTATGAATACACACAAATACTTCTAGACAAAATAATGAATGAGAGGCACAAATTGAGGGGTATAACTTTTTTTTTCTCCTAATGCAAGAACTATAATTGCAACCTAACTTGATCCTAACGACTATCGTGCGATTCAATTCAGGCGTCCATACTATGCTATCCTGTGCACTCAGTTACATGGTGACATTGATCGTTGTGAATGTAGCGTGCAATTTCGTTACGATATCGTTCATATCCGTGGGAGGATCCAAGCATACATGTCCTTTCAAGTGCCCCCATGGAAATAAAAACTAATGGAATGAGGGCTAGAAGAGCGAAAACAGTACGTACTCTCCACGCCCATTTGACGACGGCTCTTATCTACATGCTTCCAAGATGAATTCTTACAGATAAACGTATAATATTTTATTTGTTTTGTTTTAAATTTAACTAAAGGTATTCATTGTGCACTTTATGAAACGAAATATTATATCAGTCCCAGATTTACAAACTAAATTATCTTTAAAGTACACTGAATTCTGGCCGTTGTTCATTACTGTGAAATTTGTTGCATACTTTTACCAATTAGTTATAAGCTTTTCGTTTGTACTGAAAATCGAACATGAGACCCTTTAATCGGTAAAGAGATACGCTTCCAAATAAAATAATTTCATGGCTAAACAAAGTGATATGACTTGTACAACAATATTTTACGTCTAGCCTCACTCTCAGAATAAAAATTATAGAGTATATATTAAAAATACTAGAAAGTATATATTCTTAAGGTATATAAAAAACTTACATACTAAAACCCATTTTTAATAATAAAGATTATCTTACATTATTATTTTAATTTGGGAAATTTAAAATATATTTTATTTTAGCTAACTCTCGATTCCAACTAACGAATGAACACGCTACTCTAGCAATATACTTAACTACCAACGACTAGGTTATGAAGGTTCGAATCTTGATTGGGAGGTTTTTCCAAAACGGTTTTCTACTCTCCGTCCACGGAAATGCGGTTACACCTACTATGAATATAATTTCCCTAATACCATAAACCATTAGCGTAATTAGTTCAAACGCGTACAACCCGAACGGGTAGTAAGAAGTGGTGTAAAAAAATACGAGCATAAATTTTTTTACAAAAATTGTATTGAAATAAATTATGGTTTTTAGCAGATTGTTCTAAATTAAAAATAATTATTTGGTTTTATTTATATATGAATACATGCCTTATTTACAAAGAAGTAAATGTTTACTTTGAAAATTTAAAGTTTTTGAGTTAATCAATTTGCCATTTCTTAGTTTTTATTTTACGTCATATTGTTTATGTATAAGGGATTCCAATCATTTCAAAGATCATGGCTACATGCTTTAGCCGAGATCACATTATTTGGGTTTATATCAAATATAATATAATTTTAGACAAACCTTTACCTCAACGGATTGACCTCTAATATAAATTTATCTAATATAACATGGGAAGGTCTAACAAACCATTTGATAATACAGGATAAACGTTATAGCATTTTGGTGTTTGTTTGTTTCCTTAAGCATCTTATATAGAATTATAAAATGATGAAATATAAAAAAGAATTGGTGGCTCTATGGTATAAATTTTCAGATCTGTATTGCACCTCACCACAATTAATGGGGAAACTAAGTTCAAATCCTGACTTAATACATTTAATGTGGTTTTTCACGTGCAAAATTAATGCATTTTAATCATCTTTTAAAATTATGTAGCTGAACATTTTTTAATATTTCTTGTATAATTCCTTTAATAAATTCTATGAAATACAAAGTGTTTGATATATTGAATAAAAATGATCATATTATATGTTATTAAGGCTATTCGAACCCTACATTTAAACTGTTTCCTATGACTCATCTTTAAGGATATTCTTAAGGTAGAAGTTTAAAAAAAAAAATAAATGTTAACATTTTCGTATTTATTGCTAGAAGTTTTGAAAGATAATCTGTGAATGGTTATATTATCAAAATAAATAGTAAGATTGAATTGCATTTAATCTCTTTTGAAAATATAGCCTTGGGCGAAAGACGTCTGATTCGTATCATGATGGATTGAAGGTGATCAGAAGATTGATGTTCAAGTCCAAACCTGCCGAATAAACCAAGTACTTTTTTTTCCAACACTTAATCCATTTATGTTGTTTTTACCATCAAGTATTATTTCTAATTAGGGTTAAATAACTTACTATACACAACCCTATTCATCTTTACACTGTGTGACGCCTTAGTTGAGTTGTTAGATTGGTTACCAACTAAGTTAAAAATCTCAGCTCGTGCAAAAAAATGTATCTTGGTGGTCTTCCCTTTTCACAGTGATGAACTAACGTTCATGGTCTGGGTGTTGTGTATGTGTTATAGGTTTAAGGTAGTTCAGTGGAGGAGAGAGGGAGTGTGAAGCCACACGTGGCCGTCCTGGTACGTGTTGATTAAGGAAGTTCATTAATGCTAGCAGACTCCAACAAGAATAGCCGTCACTCAGAAAGCAACACATCACTGTGCTTCTAAAACAATAATTCCCTAATCTGTTGTATTAAACCTTTAAAAGCAATGTACTAAATATGATAATTTGAAATCAATATATATTTTTCCTCTTAAAATAATGTTCAATAAAGAGTAAAACATTGGATAATATACCAAAAGTAAGCAGATCATTATTTATAAATGTATCAAAAATTAATTATTTTTAGCAAACACTTATATTTGAGCGTTGAAAATGTATTTCAAATCTTTAATGTTAATTCTTCAAATTTAAAAATGAAATGAGAAAATATAAGCCATATCACGTATGTGAATTTGAAGTTTATTTAATGTTATTATAGCTCCTATGAATAAATTTAAAACCCCGCCATATGATTTATAACTAAAATATTGGTGTCATTTAATGCGCAATACATCAAACTATAAAGAGAAGTTTACTTTACAAGCAAGTTGACGCAGTAGAATTTCGATCAACAAAAAACATCATTCTTCATGTCTAGTGTAAACATAGTACAGAAAAAAAAATGTCACGCTTTCTAGACGCTCGATTGCCCTGGGTTTGAGGGATAAGTAAGGGGAGGAAAAAAGTATTGAGGAGCAAGTCTGGAGTAAAAGGACGCTGTATAAAAAGGTCAGCTTATATCAAGAAGTTCATGACTTGAATCACTGATGGGCACAAATATTTTATCGCTTCGCTACACAGTTCTCGTCTGTGCAATTTATGAAATAAAATTTGTAGAATGGTAGATACAGGTGGAACTCTTTTGAAGTGTTTGAATAACATATTAAATAACATAAAAACAGCTAGAGGCCCTCAGGTTCTTTCAATGAAAATAATAAGCTAACAAATTGTTTAAAGATCATGGAAACTTTATAATAAACTGTGTAGCGACTTATTAACCTTTTACATATATAGCTATAAATCTATAGTTAAGTTTAAACCAAATAGTTTCAAGCCAATGTGTTTTAGATACAGTTAGGCTGTAGTGAAGTTATTTTCGCCTAAATGGTTTCTCACCATCTTTTCAAGCAAGTGCACGTATATTTACTATATTTGTTGTTGTTGTATATATGCGTATAGCCCTGATGGGTAAAATAACATGGTGAAGAAACACAAAACACATATAACAAAGAAATACAGAGCTCACAGGCATTTCAAATAAGGTAAAAATAAGTCATGTGGTATGAACAGGATCCTCTGTAAGTAAAGGTATATTATTGATAAAAAGCTATAACAACATAAAAAAAATTAGTTGATCAGTTTGAAAACAGTTTAAAGTAATGGGACTTGTTTATTTAAAACAAATTATTATATTTTTGAGCTAGCTACTAAATAAAATATGATAAAAAGAGACTACGATTGGGTTTTACTAAACTACACCGATGAAGACGTCTACAAACTACAATAACTAAGTTTTTAAATAAACCTGTTGACGTTTGATCGAGACATGATTGGCTGAAAGAACAAGTTGTATACCTCACTGTAACGTAAAGTAACGTAACGTAAAATTAAATAGAAGCATTCCCCTGGACAGCTTTTACGTCAAATTAACTTTTCGTCAACGTTACGTAGAGTGCATCTTAAGAGCATAAGTTTGATTAAAAAAACACTTTCGTGGCCGCATGGTCTAACGATATACTCTCGTGTTAGAATAGATTGCCGAGGATGGGGAGATTGGGTTTCAATCCTGGTCGGGTGCCTCTAGGGTTGTTTTCCCTAAATATTTTTCCACTCTACCTTCAAGAAAATTCAGGTGCAAACCATTTAAATTAAAAACTTTTTTAATCCGTAACATATTACCGTAATTATTAGAAAGGCGTACAACACGAACATATATTATGAAGTGGTTAAAAAAGAATTTTAAAATAAACTTTTACTTCACAATTATTATTATTATTATTTTATTTATGTCTTAAGATATATGCCTTAATTTCGCCATATAAATAATCTTACATTTAACCATGTCTTGAGTTAGACAAGTATTTGAAGAAAACATACACATGAACATTAACATATAAATTATTGCAATGAGATAAACACGTAAAAAAACCAGCAACCAAAACTGTAATACTCTTGAACACAGTATTTCTAGATCAATAGTGGATACAGAGAGATCAAAAAATAATTAGTAAACATCCTTACACCAAACATGCAAAGACACTCGCACACACATGGATTATACCGGAGCTCACATGTTAGAGATATAGTGATTGACGAGTCTCACTTTTGGATGAGTTTTCCGTGATCTCGGAATTCCACCAGAACTTTATATTTACCTGTTCGTGTTTTTTATTAATATAACTAGACATTTTAGATTGTTATGTATTTAGAATACCATTAATGCCGTTCTGTTAATTAGTCATATTTTTAAACAATAAACAACAAGGAGGAAAGGTGTAGTTTTGTCCAATTTTACACAAATTTGGCTATTTATGGAATATTTTAGAATTTAGACAATAAGGAGATCTTTCTAATGCACTCTAGAATATAGTTGGGAGAGGGTTTTGGGATGTATACTTAACAAAATAAAACTATTTTCTTGCTTCTATATATGGTCTGAAATATAAAAGTTTTTGTCCTAAAACGTGTGTAGTGTGACGTCCATTTGACCCTTCAACTAAAGTCGAATTTTGTTACAAGATCCTTTTAGTAGATCCTTCAGGACACTTTTGTAACTTTGTTTCAGTGCTCTACCTTATCTCAAAGAATGAAGTATCTAATAACTGAAAACAGGGGTTTTGAGTTAAATCCCAGCACAACTTAAAAATGTATTTAAAAAAAAATTGTTTCTTAACTTTTTCATGGAAAACTGATAGCATAGAGGAATAAATATTATGTTTGTTTCTGAATTAGTTAAGTTTCAAGACATTCTCTGTTCTAGTGGGTTAAAAATGTGCACGCTAAATACATATTATCAAAAGCACAAAAAATAAACTACAATTTTATAGAAATGATTTATAATTACTTCCAAAATGATTATTCTCACCGAAAAAAAATTCCTTTCATTATAAACTAAAATATATTTGTATTAGTACCATGTGTAATAACAAAGTAAAAAGAAAATATTATTTTTGAGCCACCGTGGAGAGTTACAGTTTTAACTTTACCATTTGGTATTTTCTTCTTTTTGTCTGCGTGACAACCGGACTGCTGGTTCTACGATCAATGACACATCATTGACCGATCATAGATCAATTTTAACTACATTTGGCAGGCACATCCAATGGATGCCAAATAACATCCGAGCATGGGTTTTTTGAGCTGGTAATCCGTTTCAAAATGGTGGCCATTCAAATTAATTTTTCTTTTAGTGGCTCATCTCAAATGATTTGAATTTATAATTCAAAGGATTAGATTTAATAAGTACACAGTTTTTTTTATCTTACCACATACGCAAGACTGAAGTCTTAAACGAAGGTGAATCTCTGTTTACATAATATATTACGAAGATGGTATTCATTTATTTTCTGTCTAACAAGGAAAATATCAAATTCAAACACAATGATAAATAATAGAAGATTTTTCAACTTTAACGAGAAGAACATGTATTTTCTCTTTCGCACTGCCTCTTACTAACCAATCGGGTTATACGCTTATATACTAATAGCGCCTATGGTTTTATAGTTAGGGGGTTATGTTTTTTGGAAGTGTACCCATATTTGCATGGAGGGAGAGTGGAAAAAATCTCTCAGTACACCCTATCAAGATTTGAGCCTATATATCTCCCCATAATCGGCAGTCTAGAGTACTGCAAGGGTAGCGCGTTAGACCACGTGGCTAACCCAGCGGATATGAAATTCTTCTTAGCCTGAAGTAAAGTACCTGTAATTATTTGAATGAAAGGAATGAGGTCTACGGTTAATACAACTACAAGTATTTAATTTACTCTATTAGGATCTTACAAAGTTTTGTACATAAAAGTGACTAAACTACCCATTCAACTATGCCAAAACAATATTATCTATTTATTAAAATTGTAGCATTTGGCTACAAGAAAAAAGAGAACAAATCAACGATACGAAATACTCACCCGATTTCACCATCCTGGCTGCACTGTATTCCAAACCAAGATAGACAACACTACTGACCGCAATTCCACCGCACTGACAACTGACCAGCTCCGCCTAAGAATCGAACCGTGCCCGCTAGGAGCCACCATGTGCTCAAGCAATTCCAAAGAACTTGAGAAGAAAAGAGATGTCTGTCCCGCAAAGTGCCCAAACATTCTAGTTGCTTCGAGTAGAAGCTCATTCTATCCCTCGCCTTTCCCTACCTTTGGTTCCCCACACTTTTTTTTTCACTTTGTTCCGTGTCCCCTGAGTTTTGCGAATCGTATATAGGATCGGCGTAGGAAAGCGTCCGGCACTCTTGGACATTGCTCGGCCTTAGTTGGACGAAGCCGAGGCTTCAGCATTATTTAAAAGAAATGTATGGGTAAATTTCTTTTAGGCGTAAATATTTTTTATTGTTATTTTTCAAAATTCCCTTTTGAGAGGTATTTATTATTTATTAGTAACTATTTGAATCTTATAAAACTTAAATTTTTCACGTTGTATTTAAATGGTAAAATTTATTTATATCAGTCTAGTTTGTTGGGATAAATGTTGGGATATCACTATTGAGCTGATAGTTAAAAGAAAAGAAGATCTAAAATATAAATTTGGAATCTCACCTCTTTATTATGCTGGTTAGATTTTTCTTGTCTACGAAATGTTTAAGTTAGATGTTCTTATTAATTTTTCTTGCTTACTCTCCTGTATTGTTAATATTGTGATTGATAAATTTATGGTAGTATTATGATTTTAAATTATTATGGGATATATTAGAAACTTGTGGACAATGCTCATTTTGATTATGTTGGATAACTATTAGTAATAGAATTCAAATGTTAGATAGTTACATGATATATAGAGATAGATATATTAGCTATATTTGAAATTGGTGGACGATGCTCATATTGATTATATTGAGTAATTATGAGTAATAGAATGAAGATGTTAGATAGTCACATGGTTCGAATTAGGGTAATATCGAGTAACTTCGTATACATAGTTCAGGCGAAAAATAATAATCTAAATGATTCTTTGTTGTATATATTCTAAAAAAAATAGTTGTTAATTTAAAGTAAAAACAATCTTACAATCTTAACTTAAATCCTTCTAGCTCATTGCAGATTGTAAATTTAATGAAGGAGCTATTATATATTTTTACATAATACTTGTAACTTTTTACATAAATATATAAATATATTTATTTATTTAAGTCTGACATTTATAATAAACATTTACATGTACTTCTTGCAATTTATTTAATGGTATGGTTAGTGAAAATACCCTTAGATTTTTAAATTATCTCTGTCCTTCCTTAATTTCAAATATTATTATAATATTTATATTTCTGGACCGACCGTCATGTTCTTCCCGCAACTGGATTGAGTTGTTTCCCTGGGTTTCTATTGTGCACCCAACATTCAAATTTATTACTCACACAGCTCACTCCTATTGCTTTCGTTATCATATAAATTATTTTCATGAGATTTAGATCCATTTTTGTAGGATTTTGAGATATTTAGGGTTCAAAATATGAAACAATATATCTATGTGTACACATATTTGTATAATAAGTTAGTTTAGAAAGTGTACGTCAAAGTTTCATACCTTCTTATTTTCATAGAAAGGGTATTTTATAAAATACAAACATGATTTTAAGGTAAAATTTTATCATATTAATTATATTAGTGTTTATGAACAAATGAATGTCTGAAAGATAGGGTTTTTTCTATGAAAATTGGAGTTTGTAATAACCACCGTTATGGACATATGTACAAATTAATCAGAGAATAACCTTTTTGTTTTCTCCGTGATGGAGTGGTCCAGGTGATGGGAAGTGACGAGCAAAAACAACAGCACTCATTTAAATGTGATATAAAACATATTTTTTACAAAATTAAGACAAATATTGCTCGTGAGGAAATATAAGAGTTCAGTTTTCTTCACATTGTAATCCCAAAATATCTTGTATATAGTTTTTGAGCATTTAATAAGAAACTTTTCAAATGAAAGAGAAAGTTCTCATCCAATGAAAGAACACCATTTACAGATACTCGATAGCTGTTGAAATTAGAATAATAAAAATAAAATAAAATGTTTTTACTAGGGAAATAAATATTAATTTTAATACTTTTGTATGAAATTTTTTTTGCAATAAAGACTGCAAAAATACTGCCATTAGCTATACTCGATGATTTATAATTCTTTATCCACGCCCATGAGATTCAGCCAAATTATTTTGAATGTAGATATCTATCGATGGTTAATAAGAGAATATCTTGTAAATAATATTAATAAATAACCTACTTGGGTGGTTAATGGTCTAAGGCGTCCCTATTGCAAAATCCCATACTGCCAATAACAGGGAGAGCAAAATCAATACTGGTTTAGTGTAAAAAGCGTACTTTTTCTAAATGGCTTTCCACTATTTTCCATTTAAATGTGGGTACACTTATCTAAATTCAACCTTCCTCATCCCTAACCCATTAGTGTAATAAGTAATAGGCGTAGAGCCTGAACGGATTAGTAAACGTGGTGCTCAAAATTCTAATATAAAATACATAAATTATTCGTACTGAAAACGAATCTCCAAGAAGGAGGAGAAAAAAAGCCAATCTTATTCCCCCAAACAATTCTTCAATTTCTATCTTCAATTTTCGTCTTGTTTGTAGGAAGACGGTATTGAAAGAATGGACTTACTTTGATATTCAAAGTGAAAAGTGGAAAGGGGTTGAAGGGAGATATAGAGTGAGACAGGATTTTAAAAGTTGAAGTTCTCTAGCTTCGAAGCGACGCGACGTTTCGCAATGCGATGAGAGCAACGGCATTGAAACTGAAACAAAGTGACAACCCCCGTAGGATCGTGCCGGAGACATGTGTCAGGTTTAACAAGCACTCTTCATGACTCTTTTTCTGCATCGTTAATTAGAATCCAAGAATTTACAATCCTTTCCTTGCCTATCAAACCCATCCTACCGTTACCACTCAACCAGCTATTCTTAGTCTGGAAAATCAGTCGGGTGATTCATATTAAAAAAATTCTAAGATACTTTAAAAATGAGAAAAATATATATAAGTTTTATTCTTGGTAATTAAAATAACTAGAACAAAAAAAATGTTTATTACATTTTCATTTCCTCATTTATTTCTTAAAATTAATCTAGTTGCCATACGCTTCTAAATTTGAAAAAAAATAAAAAAAAATAAACATTTGATGTAGTATGCGTTTAATAAACGTATGTATACATACGTATATATAGTCATCACACAATTGTAGATTGTTAAAGGTTAGGAATATTAAATTTTTAAATATAATTTTAAGGAATGTATCTGTTCTCTTACTGTCAATGATTTACAGAGTGTATAAATGTGATTTGAACACAAACATGTTTTTAGAAACAGGCTTGGAGGGTAACTATAAGGAATAAATGCTTACTTTTGAAACGGTAACAAAATATATAATCAATTTTAATACGTTGATAATTATATATATTTATTCGTCATAAAAATTTGACTTAATATTGAGGGATATGGATAAATATGCTCAAATTATGTTGAGTTATTTATTTTAATATTCTTTTGAGTTATTTTTTAAGTCTATATTTTATATGAATATGGGAAAATTATAATTATGTATACAAATTTTATGCTTAAGTTCCCATTAAAGGGGTATTTGTTAATGGGTTTAAGATCGCCTCTTACTTGATGGGAAGAATACTAAATCTGAATGCTCTTTTATGGGAATAGCAATTTTAAACTTATAAAATAATCCTTTACCATCCTTGAGTTTTGTGTTTTAAACTTATTAAAAATATATATATTTATTTGAGTAGAACTATATTTATATTTCTAACAATTTACTTTGATATCAGAACCTTAAATTTTCGTGTGAAGAGTTGTTGAATTTGATATATGTTATTCTTCTCAAAATAGTATTTAAAATTAATGGCTTAAAGGAAAGCATGTTTACAAATTGACATGGCTCATAAAAGTGTTAAGTAATTCGTAAATTTGTAAATAAATATCATCTTTATTTAAAAAAAATCAAATTTACCTTATATTAAACTACTTTAGTTTAATTGAGTTATATTTTCCTAATTATTGGATCAAAAAATTATAGTAAATATGTATTTTACATACATGAACACAAAGAAATCTCAAATAGTCAAGGGAAAATTAAATTGAGAATAACAAAACAAAAATACCTTAGTGATTTTATATTAACTAATAAATACTCGTAAATACACACTTTTAAACAACTCCAAATGAGTATATATTTTCATAGGCCTACTCTAACATGAGAAAAAAAAAGTAATTTTCATAACTGGATGTCTTTATAAAAAATAATTGTAAAATTTTATGCTAGTTTGTAATTAGAGATATTGTATTCCCCCCAATTTATATTTTGTTCGTGCAGCAGAGCTTACTTACTAGCTATCCAAGATTTCCCCAAAATTATAATAAATTAGTATGGATTATAACGGAATTTATAGAAAGTGTACACACATTTTCATAGAAAGGGAGTTGAGAACCATTTAGGAAATAAAATAATGCAGTACATTTTGTCAGGATTTGAAGCCTGACCTCTTCTTTAAGAGAAAACTAGACTAGGTAATTATGACGTTTTTTCACACACCTACCGATGTGAACCATGGAAAAATAAGTAATTTGCACCAGATTTAAAATCATTATTAAATACTATGTAATGGATAAATTGCAATATAAAACACTTATATTCGGATTACATAAAGATGATACATGAACAAGGGAATTGATCCAGTTTTAAAATTTAAAGATATGATACTTGTTCCGGCTACATCCGTAATATTTACCAAACATTCATCTTTCAAGTTTTGTAATTCATGTATAATTTATTGTACCAGATTAGCTTTCTACATAAAACACTTAAAAAACAGAATACCTTCTAAACATGAGAGATTCAGAATAATTTATGAACCTATATAATGAAGCAATGACCATGATAAAGAAAGATAATTTTAATAGAATGTCATAAAATGCACCTCTTTAAATTAGGAATTTATAGCCTTGTAGCTAAGCGGACTAGGATAATTAGTACAGTACATCAGCACTTCTGTAAGAATAAACATCTCATTAACTTGTTTCATTGGTGTATAACTTACATTATGATATAATTATAAGGTACAGTACATAATATAAAATGTCATCATAAAAAATTAAATAAATGTATACTTAAATTCTAGAGATCTGTAAAAAAATCTATAATTTCATAAATATTAATTGTTTAATAGGCCTACTCAAACTGAACCCAAGAAATCTAATTGAATTTTAGTGAGAATATATTTATATATTATCCATTTTATATAGATTTATATTTATATATTATCCTTATATCCATATATAAATAAATATATATTTATAAATATTTACTGGATCATAAATCAGAAAATGTTAAATAACACAGCAATGAAAATTAGTATTATAGTTAGTGGTTTCAATATTTATCAAGATTGTCTTGAATAGCAAAGAATTTTATTTTTATTCATACAGTTACACTTCTTCCATCAGTTTATGGAAACGTAAATTATTCAAATGGTGTATTTCATGACGAATACAGATACCAAAGAATCTCTCTCTACAAGACCATCCACTTTAATCCATCCAAAAACCAAGAAGTTCTCTCACACACGGAAGTTGATGTTTCAACCAAGATTGCGACAGTATTCATCCGCACGAAAGGTTTTGAGGCCTTAGAACGCTTGCCTGACCATTCATAAACACACCGAGGTTCCCTCAATCACTCCCAACATGACCAAAGGTGCGGGCACTGGGCCAAAGGAGTGTTTAGGTTTAGGAGGGGGAGAGGGCTTCTAGAAGGCCTGCCCTTTTTTTTTCTTACTACCAAATTCTCTGTGTATTCCAAGTTTTCCAGAAGGCTTTCTCATTTTTACCAGGCAGTTTAGATTGAATAAATTAGTAATAAACTGTAATTCTTAATCAACTTAGTGTGAATTCATGTTTTTTACTATAGAATGATTTAAGGTATGTCACTTTACAACTCTCTTTTATAATTCATAAGACATATTTGAGTAAGTATTCTAGATTCTTTGGTAATCTTTCGTCTATACAAAGACCTACTAATGTTATTTAAGCCGCGTCTTACCACCCGTTTGGGCTTTAAGCCTATATACTAATTACAATTACCTGTTAGGGATTAGGAAGGTTAAGTTTAGAAGAGGTGCACCCACATTTACGTGGAGGGAGAGTGAAAAACAATTTAAGAAAACCACCCTCGGTGTACCCGACGGGGATTGAACGACAAACTCTCCGTCTTCGACAGTCTACTCCAACAAAAGTATATCCAGTTAAACCATGTTGCCACCGATGCGAGTACCTAATTTTTTAATCTTTCAGTTATATGACCCAAATTAACATATCCCAGTAGGCCCCTTATCTATATTAAATTTTGCAAATTTCTTTGTGTTGACAGATTTTTTTTCCATAAATAAAGAAATCCTTTTGTTTTCTCCAATTTTCAGTTACGTGGCAACTCTGTTAAGACTCTCACCTCACTCCTCCAATCATATTGAAAAATTCAACTTATCCATCTTGTCCAAAATTATATGTGTGTCGTACGGTTAAATACCTGCGATGGTGGCCACGCGATTGAAATGTCAAGTACCTCTTGTATGGTTAGCCAGTGATATTAAAGCTCGTTGTTAAAATCCATACTGGGTGGATATAAATATAATTTTTTCTCTAATCACCAGGGTTGTCAATTTATTAATACAAAATTCCCTGTTTTTTATATTTTTTTTAACACTGCGTCTACTACCTGTTCTAGTTGTACACCTATGTGCTATCACACTGATTGATTAAGATAAGTCCCGCAAAGATTTATCTGATTACCAAGCCCTTCCTCACCTCTGACAAGACATCTTGTGAATGTGGGGAATGCCAGGCCTCCACCGTGGTTCGGATTCCACGTTAAACTGTAGGTCCTCCATTTCATCTCACAATCACCCTACCATTACACATTAGCGTAAGTGCGTATAACCCGAATGGTAGTAAGACGCGTGCTAATAATAATAATAATAATAATAATGATTAAGGATAAGAAAGGCTTAATTCAAAGGAAATGCACCCGGATTTGTGTGAGGGAAGAACTTAAAACCACTTAGAAAAAAACCCACCCCTAGTGTACCCAATTGGAATCGAACTCTAATCTCCCCGTATTCGGCAGACTAGTCCAACACGAGATTAGCGCGTTAGACCACGTGGCCACTTAATTGGGTCACTCCCTGTTACTCTCCAGGTTTTCAAGAAATATTTCTCATTCTTCCAGACACCTTGAGAGTATTATTTAGAAATGAAAATTCAATTTTGATGAAACATGACTAATGCGTTTTCATGGTATTGGTGTTTATAATATGATACTTTGATATTAATGCCTTTCATGTATTTACTTTACGCAACCCTATTTTCTAGAGTTATAGAGGGAGGTTGGATGGGGGGGATATAACATATTATTTAATCGAATCAGAGTGCTTTCAGTTTCAGTTCGATTACTATTTTATGCAAAATACTACTATTTCAAGCTTACATTTTGTTGCTCTACAATCACAAACATCTCAGTAGTCTTTTAGTTATGTGTAAAATTGGAATTTCTACCCAATTTAAAAAAAAAATCCTAAGGTTCCAGGCGCTCCCTATTTTACAGGTGTTCAGCAACTTTGCTGATAATGTGGTAAATTTAGTCCTAGGGGTTATTATTATCAAGTGTTATGTCTTACAATAAGTCAATTTCTTTTATCAGTGAACTTAAACCGCCAATGCACCATGTCCTTTGCCTCCTTGAGCTATCCGGAATTTTCTTCTTTAATTCAAGTCATACATTATTTTAATCCTCCTTCTTTCAAAAATAAAAATCATAATATTAAGTCTTAAAAACATAAAAATAAAATTTCTGACAATGGCTTAAATATTTCTAAGATTTTATTTACCATATCCAAGGCTTTGTTTATCTTAACTCTTAGGTTTCGCTAAAATTTGAGCTACTATTTATATTTTTAAAGCTCTCAGATATTTGTTGACTTTCTTACGAAGAGTTGGAAGGTTTTTTTTTAGTGAGGCCTAGGCACTTTAAAGGGGTATGCGAAGGTTAAAAGTCAGAGAAGATCTGTCTTAAATGGTTCCCCACTCTCCATCTACGCCAAATCTGATTAATTTGTTCTTGGTTCCACCTCCATCTTCTCCCGCCTGCTAGTGTAGATAAATTCACGAGGCACGGACATGTAGTGGAGTGCAAATATGAAACATTTAGCTATTGTTGAATCATAAAATATACCTTATATTTCTATCAATTAATTAGTATATTGGGGTTACCTGGTGGTCTAGGAATAAGGTGTCAGACTTCTGTGCTGGCGACCGGGGTTCAATCCTCGGTCCCGGCACAGATTTATCTGATTTCCAAACCCTTCCTTCACCTCTGACAAGACATCTTGTGAATGTGGGGAATGCCAGGCCTCCACCGTGGTTCGGATTCCACGTTAAACTGTAGGTCCTTCATTTCATCTTACAATCACCCTACCATTACACATTAGCGTAAGTGCGTATAACCCGAACGGGTAGTAAGACGCGGTGCTAATAATAATAATATAATTAGTATATTCTAAGCTTAATGCATAGAAGGTGACTCATACAACCATCTAGGGATTTTGTGTCATCTGCAGCTGACTATTTTAGTCACCTTTAACTAAACAAATAATTGGGTATTGCCTGTTCATAATGCATAGTTAGGTTTTTATTTTATAACCAAGCATCTTACCACACATCCAGGACATACACATTTAAATTACGCAAATGCGGTATAGATGAGTACTGTACAATTAAAAGGAAATCTACTTGCATTTCATTTGTATGTATGGAGAATAGTAAACTAGTTAAGAAAAATAGATCAATTACACCCGGTTCGGATTAAAGCCACAACCTTCACTCCCTTCGAAGGGAAATCATAGGTGATGAGCCTCACACCTAGCCAACGTGTTCAACTACACTGGCTAGGTTCTCTCTTATGTTCCTCTTATACCTGCTTCGGTGGCCACATGATCTTAGGCGTCATCTCTCAACACTAAGCTGGCGATGTTAAAAAGACTGGGGTCTGTATCTCATCATGTACTTTTTATAATAAATGGTTTTTCACCCTCCTTCTATACAAATGTGGGTGTATTTCCAGCTAAATTCAACATTTCTCATTCCTAACTCACTAATATAATTAGTAATAATGAGCATAACCTGAACAGTTAGTAAGAAACAGTGCTAAGAAATATCTCTAAACAAAAATCAGAATAATAAACATGTTTTAACGCTCATGATTGCCTGGTGGTTTTCCTCCAAGGGCTGAGATAAGTGAAGTGATTTTTACGAAGTCATAAAAATATTAATGAAACGGTGCCAAAAATTACTATGGTTAGCGTAACAAAATGTACCTACAAATATGTATATTCTTTGTCTAAAATCTTTTTATCATTCTTTGTTTAAAAAAAATATAATATGGTTATAGCAGATCATGTAACACGATGGTAAGCATTTTGTTGGCATTACATTTCGAGAATTTATAGTTCACTCACATGATTGTTTAGTGCGTCGCTTTATGCCGTAGCCGTCAACATTTTGCTAAATGAACATCTGGGAAATCACTCCCCTCCCCAAGCTATAAATCATTGCTGTAACATGTTCACTTAAAACCACAAGCTCTGAAAGAGGCTTAAAATAGAAACGAAACCCACGCGTAGGCCGTCAAAAAACAACACTGGCTATTAAGCTAAGCGCTTGCACTGTGAATCTTTGCGTAACATGGTACTTCTGAATTTGTCCTCTCAAATTCATCCACACCCACACGTGCTATCACATGGTCTAAGGCGTAAATCTCGCTATGGGTTGGATTGCCTGTGATAAGGAATTCAAAGCTTGAATCTTGGCATGATGATTTAGGTGGCTTTTTCAAATGTGATTTATCGCTGTAATATTTAATGACTCACTCCTACGCTAAGGCTGATCTTTGAAACTACCTTCTGTAACGCTTGGATTAAGTCTTTAAAACCATTAGTATTAAACGTGCTATTAAAAATAATGTCGAAAAATATAACAGAAGAAAAATATTAAATTGGACAATAAAATGTTTATAGTCACATCTAAATAAAAATTAATAATCAACAAATGTTATAGTTTTTGATACAGAAAACATTACTTTCTTATAAATCTTTTATAATTCTAATTATTTCACCTATATAAACTTGATTTTAAATTTATCAATTAATTTATAATTATTTATACTGTATAAACAAAAGCTTGATAATTTGATTTTAGTTATTAAAACATAAGATAAATAGTACATTGTTTTACAAGCAAGCAATAATTGAATATTAATGTACTATATATGTATACGTCAATGTGTGTTTTCCAGACAGTTAAGTTTAGGTGTCGTCATTGCTATATAGGGCGCAAATATATATATATACATTATTATAAACGTGTGTTTTCAGACACATAAACTTATATTTAATGAGTTTGTCAGTTAAATTAATTCCCCGGTTTCAATTATTATTCCCCCATAACCAAAAATATTATCATTTGTGTAATTGTTCATTCTCTTTACACGTTAAATACCCAAAATAATAATAGCAATGATAGTGTATTATCACATAATGTATTTATGTGTATGCTTTTTATATAATTATAGTTTAATTATAGAAAAAACTGTGCACAAGTAGTTAAAATTACTCTCGTTCGTCCATACGTCAAGTCAAGTCAAGCCCTATCATTTTTTATATATAATATTAAAACCATTAAAATTATAGTTTAACAGAACACACAAAGTTACACCTATGTTGATTGGAAATATATATAAGTGTGTATTTTCTATCTAAAAATTAACTAACGCTCTTTTAAAATCTTTAATAATATATTTTAATTTTAATATTTGAGCTCACTCTAGTCACTGCTAACCCATTTTCATTTGACGCAAGCCATGACAAGATATGTCTCATAGCTGAGCTATATGAAGACAAAGATTTTCCTAGGAGGGTGGGGGTAGAAAGTGGTGTTAGTCAAAAAGTAGATTGAAGGAGAGGTAGTGTGGCAGAGGGTTTCATGAGTTGGAATGGGGTGTGGAAAAGGGGTGTTATATTTTGAACTCCCGACACTTGTAGAAACATGAGGAGCGATCCCAGACAGAAGAGTCAAAGCTTGAGAGAGTAAAGTGATGGAGATGGTTGGTCGGGGTGATAAGAGGGAAGGGTGGGTTGGAGGGTTGGGGCTTTCTTCTCACCCAACCGTCATCTGCACCTGTTGTTGCTCTACTCTTGAATCGTACTCTAGCCCGCGCTGCACGTATCTCAAGCGTCGTGACGCTTTCCAAAACCACCCTTCCAGTCCCCTTTCGCAAGTCCTTACCTACCCTTTTACTCTTCCAACCTCTTTCTCAAACTAAAGTTAGTATTCACGCCTGTGTTTTAGGAGACAAAATGCTGGATCTAAGTTTTTCCTGGCACATATCGATCTCGTTTTTATGTAGTGTCCATTTATTAGCTTGACTATTTTAATAAACGTGGCTTATATTAATTTAAAATAAGGGTGAGAATTTGTTTTTCCTTCCTGACTTTGACCCTTGAGGTCAAGAATTTAAATTTGGCTCAAATTCCGCCGAGGCAAGCCGTCTTTTTTTTTCCTTCTGTCCCGTGGTTTTCTCATACCTTCTAAAATTACAAGTGTGTATTTAATTTCAACTGATCTAATCTTTATGGATCTTTTAATCCATATAATAAGTAATCCTTGCTATAATCTTACACTAAAGAATATAATTTAATGGATTGAAACCAGGTAGTTTAATGTAAGATGTTGGTACTCTTTCATTTATACTTGTCCAACACCTTAGCTAGTTAGCTTAGTTAGAAGCGTGTCTGCCTACGAAGCTAAGGGCCCCAGGTTTTCTTTCTGGCAAGACATACAAATGTATCATAGGAGAAACGTGGGTTTCCTCTTTCAGAGGGATGAATCAACGACCGGGGATGGGTGTGTTGTAGATTTTAAGCTAGTGTGTAAGTCATGTGCTGATATAATTATTCGAGAGAGAAAGTGGACGTTAAACAACTCAAATAACGATTAAATGAAAATAATTAATTAATACGTTACTACCCGCATCGATGATCGTATTATTTAATGCGTTATTCTCATTTTAGAGTGGAAAATTGATTACAGAAAATGGTCCAGACTTGAATTCTGGTCGGGTGACCTTAAGTTTTTTTCAAAATTGTTTTATAATCCGCTTTACACTTAAATTCAGACACATTTCCTCTAAAATTCTACCCCTTTATTTCTACTACTTTTAATAAGGAGGATTAAAAATATTAATAGGTGGACAATTAAGAAAAAAATTAGAGTAACTTGAGCTGGTTCAATCCAAACACGAGTGAAAATATGTATTTTGGGATTAAATGGGTCAATGTCAAAAATCATAATCCACTGCGTTGGTAAAATGCCACAAAGCATCACTCTTGCAATAGACTGAATTGCAGTTTATGTGAATATCGTATTTTGAAATCTGGTAGAATATCTTGAGAGTGGTTGGATCCTAAATGGTTTTCCACTCACCCTACACGCAAATTCTGGTACAGTTACTCTAGAGACCACCTTAATCCCAAACACAGTGATGGTATTAGTTTATATAAGTGTAAACCAAGTGGGTGGTAAGACGCGATATCAAAGAAAAAAGAATTAGTCAAAAATCTAATTGTCTTAGGAGAGCTTAAAAAAGAGATGCCCTATACCATGCAGCCAACGAAGCGGGTAACACTCTTGCAGTAGACGAGACTGCTAATGATGGGATGATTCTGGTTCAAATCTTGGTAGTGTGTACTGAGGGTGATTTTTACAAAATGGATTTCCACTCTTCTTACACGTAAATGCGGATACACTTAATTTAAATATAACCTTTATAATTTCTAAAACCGTTAGCGTAGTTAGTGCATTATTGCATAACCCAGACAGGTAGTAAAACATGGCGCTGAAAAAATAAAGAGATACGTCATAATAATAATATATTCTAATTCTCCCAAATAATAAATATCAAATTATACACACTTAATTAATGGGTTGTTGGCCATCTCATACCTTCATTTCTATAAACTTATATTATTGTTAGCACCGCGTCTTACTACCCATTCGGTTTATACGCACTTACGTTAATGTGTAATGATAGGGTGATTGTGAGATGAAATGGAGGACCTACAGTTTAACATGGAATCCGAACAACGGTTGAGGCCTGGCATTCCACACATAATATAAACTTATATTAATAGCTTAAGTAAAATTAATTTAAAAAAAATAAAACAATACCGGCCTTTTTAAATCCCAGCCACAGGATTATACTGTTTAAATATTATAAGGTCTTTGTTTACATGATATTCAAATCACTCAATGTGCTATTCGTGGTGAAGTGTGTCTATTACGTGTGATATCACATTTGTGAGGCGTTCGACATAGGCCTTTGGAAGTGGTGGGGTGCATTTACCACAGGTGTTATTAATGACGCAACTCTAAATCAATCTCTCAATCACGTGGCGAGATAATGATTATAACTACAACATTATACTCGCCTGTGAGAAAACTAAACTGATGGTACCAAGCCCTGTTCTCGATGCTAGTAAAGAGAAGTGTGAGTCCAACATCTAAGACCCTTTGACCAGTGGTGTTCTTAAGTAAATCTTATAAATAAAGTAGTCTACCCATATTTCATGTAGAGATGTTTTAATCACGGTGAGTACTGTTATGTAAAAAGTCTTCCCTCCATTGTCAGCTGACCATCTGACCTTGACCATCCTTTTGACGACAAACCAGTGAATGGCATATTTCAAGGTCGTTTCTCATATATACCTGGTTTTTATTATAAATGAACATTTAAAGTACCTTTTAGAAAATACATAAATATATTTTGCTGTAAATATATTATTATCATTATCTTATAATTATAAAGCTATCAAAAGTGATTGCAGTCGATTACCTTACTTTACACATGATTACGTGAACGTAGATCTAGTAACTTTTTGTAACCGTCAGATATGTCCATTTGTAAAATTATTGAAATATATCAAAATGACTAATAAATAAGATTTATTTCGTCGTACTGAAACTGAAATGAAACTTATTATAACTATTTAATAAAAAATTTCCAGTGTACACGTTACCAACCACATTTTTTCAAACAATAAAAGGATTATTTATCTTTAAAATTTCACAAAAATTAATTGGTTCAATTATATATTAGTATATTCTATACTTTTGGAGTTGAAAAATAAGCCAATTTAAAACCAACATAAATTGTATTGTTGGTATAGATGGAGTGAGATATTTTTGTAATAAAATGACAGGTCCCTCAGAAAAAGAAAAATTGGCTTTATAGTTTATGAAACTTACATAAACTACCCCATTATATCTGAAGAACAATATTAATAATTTATGTATGCTAGTTGTAAATACCAGTGTGCCCATGTCTAATCATAGATGTTAATAGACATAGCGTCTTTTTTATAAGGTTCATTACTCACATTCTGAAAACATTCCCAATTTCATAACGCTAATAAAAAAAATCATTGGCAGTAAATTCATTAAATAATTTTAACACCATTCTGAAAACCAATATGTAATGTTATTGACTGCTATTAATTCTGAATAAAACGTTCTCCCTGTTCATTATACGCTTATTTCTACTAATATTAGGGTCAAAATAAACAATAACTTTAACTGAAAGTGAGAACTGACTGATATAATTGAAACCGCGTTTAACACACTTATAATTTATTCACTTTCACCCTACTGATAGTTGTGAACCACCCTTAATTTATGTAACTACACCGTCTATATGTGTGTGAATGTGTGGAATGCCAGGTCGCCACCGTGGTTCGGATTCCACGTTAAACTGTAGGTCCTTCATTTCATCTCACAATCACCCTACCATTACACATTAGCGTAAGTGCGTATAACCCGAACGGGTAGTAAGACGCGGTGCTAATAATATGTGTGTGTGTATATGTTTGTGATTTTCATTAATCTATTTATATAGGTTAGCTTCATATAAAATTTAGATTCCATTAAATCGTTTATAATCCATATCAAATGTAAAAAAGGCCTTTTGTATGTTTTTATCCAATTTCAAATTTATACTGTGTTATCTCGTAAAAACTCATTAAATGTTTAATATTTTACCGCCATAAACTTATAAGAAAATTAGTAGAGGTATCACTAATTTTATTATTTCTATTAATACATCTCCCAACTTATTGAGATGTAATTAACCATTTGATCAACCTTCACAATGGTTTAGATTTTAATAATTAATTGAACATTCATTTTGTGTACATGGATTTAATTTACAACCCAAACCCCTATAAAATACTTGGTAATAATTGTTAATGTTCATCCGCTGATTATAAGATTGCTTTCTATCAGGTATATAAACATACAATTTAAATTCAAAGTGTAAATTCTGTTTTATAGATATTTAAGGGAATACATAATAATTGGTGATAATAATAATAATACTAATGATAATAATAATTTCATTTTCCAATTTACTGTACATATTGAGGAAAATATTTCATTTTTTGTGTAAATAATATGTTGTCTAACTACTAACACAATAAAAAACAACAATTCAAGATATATGGGAGGGGGTATTACTTATAACCAAAGAATTATTTAAACTTCTTTTAATATACACTTTTACATAAATATATTAAGAAAAAATTCTCTGTTACTAATGATCGTAACAATAAACACACGATCAACTAATCTCAATTTTAAAAATAAAATGGCTAATAGCTCGTAAAATATTAGTTTTATAAATATATATTTTATAGTAAGTTTTTTTTATTTTTTATGACAACTGCAATTTTTTTGGTACTACAGTTTTACAAAACTAATATCGTATCTCAATTAGTTGCGAGAATCTAAACAATATTTGTAATTTATGCTAATGTTAAATAATTTTAAACTAGTTTTCATGGAAATGGAAAACTGCAATTTTTTTGGTAATCTCAAATAGAGCTCAGATACTAATTGTAATCAAAATTACTTATAAAACAGACTTTGAGAAATTAATTTTTCTATTTTTTTTGCCATTCAGTAAACTACACTTAAATTTTCCAGAACTGGATATATAATTTCAAAATGTTATGAGGAAAACTTTTAAACACCCTAGACACATAATTTTAGTCCATTTGGTAAGTTGATTTAGCTCTATAACAAGATATAGACGGATAGAAGAAATCATAAAAAAAAAACACTTTTACGGGTTCATTGTGTCATTAAACGTCAATATCCATCAAAATCTCACATTAAGTATTATTTTTTAAATCACAATACTTTATCTAAGCAAGGGGTCACAAGAAAATGAGAGTTTTTTTTTTATAAAAACGTAATTTTTAAATAATTGTATTATTTTTGCCTTGAATTTTAGTGATAAATAATACTAATTGTTTTGACAAAAATTATAATATAAGATTGGTTTTATGGTTTATGTTTTACTGACCATGAAATTAGAGAATTTTGCAAATCATTCTGTTTACCAAAGCTTCTCTTCGCTTGACAGACTTTGGGAGGAAACCATTAACAACATATTTAGCTTTAGGCGCACACGGCTATAAACATTCAACCTCTTTCAATGCATGAAATTACGTTTTCTTTACTCCACTTGGCACTCCTTCAAACCTACTTCAAAGGTTTCTCCCACCAGAAGGTGGCCAAATCACTTAATGCGCGTGTCATTTTAACCAAAGGAATAGTTCCATTTCATTATTTCGCGGATTCCATCATCCAAACAAGCCCTTCAAAGCTGAGAGGAATTATAAGTTTGTTTACTTAAAAAACAAACGCCTTTGTTTTAATCTTTCCTAGTTTCATGTATCACTCACTTATATCCTTCGGCAAATCCTCACTTATTTTGATTGAAACTGGGTATTATTAAGAACTTTGAAAATATTTTTATAAGATTTCATCTCATAGCCGATTAAATGATATTTTAGATAAACAATTACGCGTTCAAATTAGTAAATATATCTTACTTTTGTTTTAATATTATAGTTTTCACTTTACAACATGGAAGATGAGATCAGTCAAATAAATGTTTAATTTAAAATTATAATTCTTCAACATTGTTGTATTCGTTTAGATATTATAAAATGCTTTCAATTTTAATATTTTCTAGTGATGATTAAAGAAAATTACAAGTCTGCGACATGACATCCGGTTAGAGCTGTAAAACCAATCTGTCATTGATAAGGTGTGTTGGGCTTTAATAAATATAGACAGTATGTCATCACTAAACGTTCAAAGACAGTTGATTTTACGTGTGACCTGGTGGTAAGGTGTAATGTGGGAGGAGTAAGGTGTCGGGCCTCTGTGCTGGGGTCCAGGGTTCAATCCTAGGTCCCGACACAGATTTATCCGGTTACCAAACACTTCCTTAACCTCTGAAAAGACGTGTATTGATCACAACTTGTGAATGTGTGGAATGCCAGGCCTCCACCGTGGTTCGGATCCCACGTTAAACTGTAGGTACTCAATTTCATCTCACAATCACCCTACATTACACATTAGCCAAGTGCATACAATCCAAACGTGTAGTAAGACGCGGTGCTAATAATAATAAATAATAATAATAATAATAATAATAATATAAATAAATAAATAATAATAATATAATGATTTTACAAATAAAAATGTAGGATTAGATCTATGTATTTATTTGAGGTATTTAAATTGGACTTGCCGAACGTAATAATTTTATCAAAACTCTTAATTTCTATGAACGGGCTTACCAAATATTGCCAGACAAGATTTTTATCTGCATCTCTTCCAGGGTTCTCTTACATGCCGCAATATACACGGGAGCGACGGATATACTTCCCCTGATAAGGAAGCTGTGCTAAAGAAATGTATCACCCAAGAAAAATCCGTTCCCCTCGGATGGGTTTTAACCCACGAACATAGTTCCTGAGGCAAGAAATTTACCATAAGACCACTGAGGACTACTTTAGGCTTAAAAATACTTATTTATCTTAAAACTTTATTTAAAAATAATAAAACTATTAATAAAATTACCACGATGAATGTGAAGTATTTTCAATAGTATAATATAAATTTATAATTTATCTACATTAACATACTACACATGTTTTTTTATTTTATGTATATATTTATGTATAGACATACATACACAATATATTAAATTTTAATACAGCAATAATTAATATTTATTTGTTGTGTGGTAAGCAAGGTTAGTGAAAATAATATAATCGTAATTATAATAATAGAATTCAATGTAAAGAATAGTAACAATGTGGGATAAAAATATGTTTAAATGGTACTGAGTCTAAGATCAATTGAGAATTAAGATATGAATGCTGTCTTTAATATCTAAGAAGATATCAATATTGACAAAATTAGTCGAAATCACAATAAAAAATATTAATAAATAGAATTATGATATTAAAAATATGTAAAAGCATTAATTTGAATGTAGGATAGATAAATGATGTAAAATATATTAATCTTAGATTAGATGACAAGTTTAACGTTAAATTACTGTCCTTCACAAATTCTAACTTAACGTATTAAAATGTGATTCAATTCATAAATAATATAAAAATAAACATGTTAAAATATATGTAATAATAACACATGAGTCAAGTGAAGTTGAATACATATTATGATGAAAAAATGACAAAGTTATAAAGTTAAGGTAGACAGTTGTCAAATGGGAAGAATAAAAATAAATAAATGTGAATTGAAAATTGAATTCTATTCTTATCTTGAGATTGAAACTCCCTTGTTCCTTTTCGATTAGTGATTGAGTCACATTCAGCATCACAAGGAACTAGGAAGTTTCAATCTCAAGATAAGAATAGAATTCAATTTTCAATTCACATTTATTTATTTTTATTCTCTCCCATTTGACAACTGTCTACCTTAACTTTATAACTTGTAATTTTTTCATAAAAATGTGTATTCAACTTTACTTGACTCATGTGTTATTATTACATATATTTTAACATGTTTATTTTTATATTATATATGAATTGAATCACATTTTTAATACGTTAAGTTAGAATTTGTGAAAGACAGTAGTTTAACGTTCAACTTGTCATCTAATCTAAGATTAATATCTTTTACATCATTTATCTATACTACATTAAAATCATTGCTTTTACATCACTTTTAATATCATAATTCTATTTATTAGTTTGTTACATTGTGATTTTGACTAATTTTGTCAATATTGATAGCTTCTTAAATATTAAAGATAGCATTCATATCTTAATTCTCAATTGATCTTAGACTCAGTACCATTTAAAACATATTTTCTATCCCACATTGTAACTATTCTTTAAATTGAGTTCTATTATTATAATTACGATTAAATATTGTTTCCTTACTACAAATTATAATGTGTTTCGAAAATAATATATATATTTATATACATATATATACATAATATATCTATTTAACCTTGATAACAGTTATTCCTAGCTCTATTACACCACCAGCTTAATATAGGATATATAAATATAATATTCCCTGCATTTTTGTGAAATTTAGATGGCATTTAGAGACTATTTGATTCCAGTTTTGGACACCAGAAAGTTTGCTTGATCTACCTTTGAGTTAAATTTGTGTTTAGCTAAAAAATATTATTGATCAATTTTTATTATTAATTTCACCAATCTCTCTCTAATATAGTATTATTATTATAATAAAGTGCAAGCCCATGCCTAGCTAGTGGAACACATTTCGCATCACTGAAACTTTTTATTGCTTAAGACTCTCTACCCTTTCATTAAAGGAGTTTTAGGGAGGATTTCTTATTTCTGCGTCCCTCAGGGAAGGATTCACCAATAAAAAATTAGCCACGAAAACAATATAATATTATATATATAATATATATATATATATATATTATATATTTTATATATATAAGTTGGCAGGCTTAAACTAAGGGAGCACCCAACAACATAGAAGCACTGTTACTATTTAAAATAATTTAACAACTGTGCCAAGGCTATCTCAGATTTCTCTATCCTTCACTTAGCTTTAAAAACAAAAGTTGTATACACAATACAGACCGTAGAGTAATCTTTAAAAATAAACTTTTAAAAATAGAATTGATTTTTATACTGAACTAAAACACCAGTATGGTTGTCCATGACTGGAATTTCTTAACCTAGTTTGAAGGCAGATAATAGTATTATAACATTCATTCTGGCATGAAAATGAAATTCTTATAATTTGTATTAATTGATTGTAAATAAAATAATATGTTTTTTTAAGGAGAAAGAGTTCATAGTTTTAAAATACATAACTATTGATTGATAAAATTAGAAGAGAAATCCCATCTTTATCAACCCTCAAAACATCTTTAAATGAGCTATGTTTTATATTTGTTTTTTAATATATTTGGTTGAATATAGACAGATTTAACAACAATATTACTGTCTCCAACGAAAACATAAAGCACATAAAAGAATAAAAAGTTACATTTGTGTTACACAATCAATAAATATGGAGAGTAGCCGCTCACTATAAATCAATGTCCTATTGAAACATTTTACAGCTAAAACGTTATTGGTAAAATGTGAGTGTAAGCGAATTAGTTAGATGAATAGTCACAACCAAGTTTTTCACTTCACTTGATTATTCTATGTACAAAACTCCACGTATAAAAATCCTGGATGGAGAGAATTAAAAATATATCAAATGTTACACTGTATTATAAAATCCACACTAGGTGTATGGTCGATGAAGTTGGAGTCAGTAATGTATTGTGTAAATTAACTCTAGGGAAATTTAATGGAGTTTAAAACCATATCAACCATTAAATTGATCAACACAGATAATAATATACATTTGTATGGGTTATATGGGGTGAATATATATAATTTTGCCCAGAGAAAAGCCATTATAGAATTTATATTACATTTTAAATAAGTGGTCACCCCCATCTTGTGGGCCCTTAAACAGGATGGGTTGCGGTCAAGGATGGGGGCAGTGAACGGATAATTGTGTGTGGGTTCGTAATTTATAGACAGCTTTGATTTTTAGGGTTTATCGTACTAATTAACACTACTACAAAATGTGATGTTCTAAGAAGTTACTAAAAGGATATGAAAAGGATTTGAAAAAACTTTACTCAAGAGCTCATGACAGAACCAAGTATAGTAATTATTGCTTAACCGATGACCTGACTGATCCTCTGGGTGATCTTACACGGATAAGAATCCTGGTACCCAGGGCACGGTGGTAGCCCTCCAGCACCCTAACCCACGAAGACTCTAACATGGGTAGAATGACCCCTTAGAATCAGGGTTAAATTGTCATTCCTGTTAGTTTGAAAAATAGTGCTAAGTATATTGCATTGCCAAGAGAAATGCTGACGAACTGCTATGAATATTCAGCTGTTACTTCCTATTGCCACCCCACTCATCAAAATACGTTGCTATACTAGTTCTATCACTCGCAATTAACAACATTACAAAGTTAAAATAAAATAAAAACGCCTCAATTAGTGTAATGGCGATTACATTACTACGGGGTTTCCCAAGCTATTCGAACACACCTTTTAATAACTTGATTCCCTTTAAAGGATTTGAAAAAAAATATTTTTTTACTCATCACATGATTACTTTTTTACTCTTAAATTTTATAACTCATTACTTGTCATAGTGTCAACTAAACTGATTGGCAATGCCACAACCATTTTGGGCAAACTTTTTGGGTCGGCTTTCTGGCCCCTGCAATTTGTGATTACTTTCATAAGTATACCCTCATACAATTGAATTATAGCAACACACATAATTACTACATTTGGTATTACGTAAATACAAATGAGTAACTTATTAGAATGTCTTTATTCAACTTTTGATTTAGCTTGATTATTTAATTTATCAAGGTCTATTGTGGAACCACTATAATTTACGTGAATGTCTAATTCCTCCAGTAAATATGTTGAGTAATCTAAATATGGAAAATTAAAACACTCTCTCCAAATTACATTTTTTAACCCAAGGAATCGAATGGAGGTCCACTGATCCTGTACTGATGAATGACAAGAAGTTAAAAAAAATCCTTATTAAATCACAATATCCTTGTAATAATTAAAGTTATATTTATTGAAGAATGTGACGTACACTCTCGTTGCATATAAAAGTAACCTCAGTTCCTTCTGTACTACATACAACCATCCTGATAATATTAATCTAAAAACAGGACTTTTTAAAGTGCTTACTTACCTTTCACAAAAATTAGTATACTTTTAGTCATAAATAGATTGAAAACACAATTTTTAACATAAACATCTAACAACATTAAATTATTCAACAAAAAACCAAATTCTGTCCCTTACATTCAAAAAATAACATTGATCAACAATCTGAAATATTTTCTTTGTTTACTGATTATAAGTACTTCATCCTGATCAAATTCTACAAGTTTCCTGTTTTATACCAAGCTACAGGGACTGTGTGAATTTGGATTATTCAAAAAATCCCTTCCTTGTTAACAAAGGTACATTAACAATTAACTGTAAGAATCAAATAGCCAAAGCTATTTTTATTTGTTTTAGTGAGGATTTACTCAAATCTAGATATCACATTCTGAAAATTGAAAAATGACACCTGGATATGGGTTATTTCTTAAATATGCGATCCCTTTCAATTATAATAACCGTACAAGTGGCAGCAATAAGCCGACTACTGAGTCGAAGGTGGCTCCTTATCTGATAGCTCGAGATCTTAATGAATCACACATTTGTAGGCGATGATTTCCGCACGTCCATCATAGACTCTGCCTTAAAATATGAGTGAAGAATGACCCTGGACTCAGGATTATTCCTGGATAGCTCAGTGGTAAGAGCATTAGCGTACTAAGTCAAAGGTCCCGGGTTCAATTCCCGTGTCAAGGTGTCATTTTTCAATTTTCAGAATTAACTGTAAACTATCTCCTATTAAAATTGTATTATTAGAACTCTTTCTTTAAACATAATGTAAATATATTGCTTTTTTGGGTGTATCATTAAGAGTGAGGGTTATATGTTTTAGCTTATCACGATGAGTTAAATTGAAAAACAACTCTGATTCAATAAGCATGGTACTTAACTGATTTTTCGAACTATATTCTAAAGCATACGGAAACTACTCAATTCTAAAAGAGCATTTTGTCAATGCTTGCAACGCTCTTAATAATAACCCATTCAAATCTATATCCCTTCCAATAAATATTCTATATTCGCATTAAACGTACAAACTCTTGATAATGATCAATATAATTTTTCGCTAACCTGGTAATGAATCTAGTGTAATTCATTATTTTTTCCTGTAACCCTTTCAGGTTTATTAATTGGTCATTATGGTTTACCAACAATCTAGCTTGTACCTTATCTACGGATTGGACCTTTCCGATAAAAAGGACAAGTCTTTAGAATCCAAGGATCCGATCAGACTTTCAAGGATTCTTATTCCTAAATAAAACAATGATCTTCCTTAAAGAGATGCTTTGGTTGGCACCAAGTTGGTTAGGCTACATTATAATGCACTAAATTTATTAAAAATTCCCTTAATCGATCTATGGAATTCTAGAAGTTAACTGCCCAAATATAAATTCTATTTGTTTTAAAAAAAATCGTCCTGTTCCTAATAGTTGCACAATTTTTATCGAATCTTTTAATTGTTTACGATCGTCCAAAAGAGGTTTTATGCTAAAATCTATATTATTTTTTAGCTGTTTTCTGACAATACTACTTCTTTTGCATATTTAAATGCTATCTCTGTATCTAAGATTTGAAAAGTAGTTGAATCCTGTTGGGATTTAACCCAAGATCCTTTCAACTAAAGTTTTAAAACCATTCCCTCTATAATGTTTATTAATGCATATATAAACGATAATAAAAGAAATTATTTATGTAGAATGATAACAAAATACCAAAATACCAAAACGGATGTTTTCTTTATAAAAAATAACAAAGCATTACAATTGAAAATTATGTTGTTTTTTCTGCACAACCTTCTGTTTACTGATTATACATTCTTGCACTCATCAAGCTACGAGTAAGACATACGATTTCACTGCACATGCACTTCTTTCTCCCATTATTGAAGCTTAACCTATCTTCTCGAAAACACTAAGATATTGTCTTCAGCCTCCCATGGAATATTGGAATATTCAGCATCAATGTGAGATTCCTTACCGTCGGTATCTGTTCATTATCACAACTATTCTTCCGAACATCTTCTAACCTAACATTTTCCACCCAATCTCTTTCCAGCTCCCCCGTTAGTTGGTGAATAGCTGTCTGTAGGTCAACCTTCACCACCATTGCTTCGACTAAAGCTACGGAAATTGTGTCTAAGAATTCCTACCTTGGTTCTCCACTGCTCCTCTCTGCAGCTGGTGATACACTGCCGATGGATTGGAACTCATCTTCTCCAAGTCTTATTACAGCGTCCTCGTTCACCTAACACGTACCAATAATTGCTTGAAGTATCCCGATGCGGTTGTTATTCAAAGTCTTTCACTTCCGAATTGGTTCTCGCAATAGAAGTGATATTTTTTATGTTAACCAGCAAAAACCCTAAAAGACACTTATGACTACCGAAATGTTTGGTGGGCCCTTAAACTGTAAGGGTAGGTTGCAGCCAAGGATGGGCTCAGTTATAGGATCAATGTGTGTGGGCTCGTTGTTTATAGACGGTTTTGGTTTTTAGGGTTTATTTTACTACTTTACACTACTACAAATTTTGATGTTCTAAGAAATTACTAAAAAGATATAAAAAGGATTTAAAATACTTTAATCAGGAACTTACTGATCCTCTGGGTGATCCTACACGGAAAAGAACCCTGGTACCCTGGGCACAATGGTAGCCCTCCAGTACACATTCTCAACAATCTGGCGCTCTAACCCACACAGCCCCAAAAATGGGCAGAATGACCCCTTAGAATCGTTATTAAATTGTCAGTCCCAAATATCTCTAAAATAGAACCATATTTAATATGAATTGGCCTGATTGCCAACAAGAATATTGAAAAATGGTTTCAAATAGTCAGCTGTTACTTCCTATTGCCATCCCACTCATCAAAACACGTTGCTATACTAGTTCTATCACTCGCAATTAACAATGTTAAAATAAACAAAGCCTTATCAAACAATCATGTATGATAATGAATCTATGATAAAATTAATCCAATCCCTTATAATTAATAATTTTTTAAGCTAACTAAATCTATTCCACCCAAACTTTACTTTGGTCAGCTGCTCTAAGTTTTTTTATTTGCAAGAAGATAAAGCTGCTTTTTTTTGGGTATAACATATTTTAAATAATCTTTAAAGCAAGAAAAATATCTTCCAATAATGTGAACATTAAGTGGTATTTTCAATTGATTAGCTATTAAATACCTCACCCTTAAACAAAGTCATTAATAACATTGGGTGAATCCAATAAGAATTATATTATCTTATTACAAACTTAAGAGGAAACTAAATATATTATGGTTTTAAATAAAGTAAGCTAGAGAAGATAAATTTGTATTAGTGTTGTGATATTAGGTAGATGAAAAAGTAAGTTTCTTATGTTTAAAAATATTTTTAAGTAATTTTAAATATTTATAAACATTCCAAAAAAAAATTTCTTACACCCGAAAATATGTCTCGATCAAATTAAATGAGAACACAGTTGGTATTCCATCTTTGGAAATAATTGCACGGCTCTACAATATATGAGAAGTTTGTGAGCAACGGGTTTATATATCTACTTAGTTTACAAGTGTAAAGGCCCGTTCCCATGGCGCGTGTTGAGACAGATTCGGCTCTAAGATTGCATGATAACAGGTAGTGGGACCAATAGATGTGCCGTTGGTTTGGTACCTTCAGACGTTCCCGTGAACTGTTGATAAATGCTTAAAACATCAAAGGCCGGTGGTTCGTCTGATGCCGTGCCAGGATCGTACCACATCCACACACGTGAGTAGTACATAACACGTGTCGTGGGAATGGTTAGTCTCTTAAATCTACGAGCCACAGGCTCGCGAATCTACAAACGACGAACCGTTCGTGACTTGCCATACAACAAGTCGTGGGAACCAGGCTTAATAATTACTCCTTATCTCTCTGGTATATATATCAATAAAATACTTTCAAAACAATATGTTGAAAACCTCAATGTAGTTTGTAAATCTTTCGCAATAATGAGTGCTCGTATAAATAAGCGTTATAAATGTATTACAAAGTCAAGACAATTAACATATCATTATAAAGTTGACTAAGGGAGATCCATATTTTACAATAGTTGTTATTTGAAAAGTTTTTATTATTAATCTTTATAGCTGCTAATTTACTAGTATTTACAACTGCATTAACATTGCTAGCCTTGAAAAACAGGTATGCGTGTTCTTTGTCATAAACCAGATGGTGTGTCATCCTACAGCAATCAGAACTCCTCATGCACTTCTGAAGACTTGCATAAGAGGATCTAGATGCAACATATCATCGTAACAGAGCATATATTTTCCTTACACTGCCATTCAAATTCTATAGCAACGACAATCCCTTTATCACCGAACCACATCCATAGCCACGTGTAGGCTACTAAACATCAATCCTGACTGATCGTGTGTGCATTGACGAAGAGTTCAGAGTTTTAATAATAACTATCTGCTATGAATGGTTATTCTAAATGGCTTCATAGTTCATACTATATCTTCAAGGACATGTGGGAAAATTTTCTTTAAATTCTCTTTTCTACATTCCAACATTATTAGTTTAATTATAAATGGATATCCAATTTAGGGAATATGACGTGATGAAAAAAATAGTTCACTGAGGTTATACATTGTTAATAGAATTAAAGATAGACCACTAACTTTTATGAGACACTCTATGATTGTGATCTGTTTCAATAAGGAATCCTTTAAACTGGCATATGCCCCCTCAATAGTTTGTAAAATTAACCAAAACCCACAATAATGAAAATGGAACAACTTGTTCTTTAACTTTATTTGGTATACACCCTATGTAGTAGATGAGTTCAATAAGGGTGGTCGTAGTTCCCCATTGCCTTCCAAATTGACTTTCTATGAGCGAGCGCGAAGGGTATACACATATTTTCCGTAATTTTCACGTTCCTTCAAGGGTTATTTTCCATGTCACAATCGGCGTGGGACCGATGGCTTTATTTCTCCTCTGAAGGAAGTTATGCCACGGATTCTTATAATTCAAGAAAAATCCGGTGATGTTAACTGGATCTGAACCAACGAACATCAGTTCCTGAGGCCAACACTTTAACTCATTACTACATAAGTCAATATTTTCTTTTCATAAAAATTTCGTATGATTTAAGCCTTCATATATCCATAAAGCACGTTTATAACCAAATTTTGCATGTTGTATATAGCTTTATCACCTATCTATAAAATGCAAGCCAAACATAAAACTTATATCCACCACTCTTGATGCAGATCTCTATGTTTTAAGCTAACTATTCTTTTTATCACATTTGATGATACAGTTGTATAGGTTCCCATCTGTACACTTTTATTATCATTTAATGTCAGGATTATAGTTATTATCTTGTTTTCTACCAGGATTAAATTCACCCTTGTTAGCTAATCATGTCGGCGTTTATGTTCCAACAAATTGGAGAAACCAGATCGTGATGATTATTTAAGAATTTAATTTGCGCGATTCATGTGTTCAACTTTATGGAAGAGGAAAACAGGTAAATTAATTTATTTTATTATTATTATTATTATTATTATTATATTATTATTATTATTATTAACACCGCGTCTTACTACCCATTCGGGTTATACGCACTTACGCTAATGTGTAATGGTAGGGTGATTGTGAGATGAAATGAAGGACCTACAGTTTAACGTGGAATCCGAACCACGGTGGAGGCCTGACATTCCCCACATTCACAAGTTGTCATTAATACACGTCTTGTCAGAGGTGAGGAAAGGGTTTGGTAATCAGATAAATCTGTGCCGGGACCGAGGATTGAACCCCGGCCGCCAGCACAGAAGTCTGAAACCTTACCCCTAGATAATTTCTTTAAACTACAGATAAAATATAACACATTTAGTTCTACAGAAACACCCATCCATTTGAATTTTAGAGTGACGCATTTTTAATGGGAAAAATATTCACAGTTATTTATAATTTATTGTGTCCATACCATGTCAGTTTATAACAAAAGTGTCAGGGTGAAATGAAAGTGTAGGGATAAGGTGTCAGACTTCTGTGTTGGAGGTCCAGGGCTCAATCCCTTTGTCCCGGCACAGATGTATCTGATTGCCAAACCCTTCCTTCACCTCTGACAATACGTGAATTAATCACAACTTATTAATGTGTGGAATACAGGACTCCACCATGGTTCGGATTCCACGTTAAACTGTAGGTCCTCCATTTCATCTCACAATTACCCTACCATTACACTTTAGCGTAAGTCATATAACCCGAACGGTTAGTAAGACACGGTGCTAATAATAATAATATTAATAAAAGTGCCATATCGTTTCTTTGATATAGGGCCTATTTTATCACCATAACCCTAATATTTTTACTCCTGGTTACTTCATCATAGAACCTTTACGTAAAGGTTTAGATTGAGACGTTCACACAAGATAGCACTAATGATTTATTTGAGAAGGCATAATATTTGTACAGTACATGAACATTGGCTCTTGTGAGATCAAATGATCTTTAATACGAATACAGCCATTTCATCAATTATAATTGTAAATTTTGAAAAATGTCTGATGGCACCTGTATCAGGCTCTTGTGAGATCAATAGATCTTTAATACTGATACAACCACATCATCAATTAAATTTGTAAATTTTGAAAAATGTCAGATGGCACCTGTTCCAAGCTCTTAATTCCCCTGTCCATGTGTCATTTAAAAAAAATTCGTACCACTCTGTCTCGTAAGTGGTCAGATAAAATATTCATGTGTTCACAAAATGGGTCTACAAATTTTACCGTATGCAGAAAATTGTTTTAAATAAGCTTCTGCATCTTCAAAGCTATGCAATTTATCTCACATGTATCTTTCAGTGTTTTCACCCACACATGCACTGGATAGAACCCTCACACCAGTGACGGCAACTTATGACTCACAAAGCTAAGTCAAACTGACACCCCCAGAGAGTTAGACGCTTGGGTCAATCATGTATGCAGTAAGCAAAAGCCAAAAATCCCTTCTGCTAGTTGAGTGTAATCCAAAGTGTAGTGAAATCTATAAATACCGCGGATATTTTTCTGAGTGAAAGTAAAGCTTTTGGTCTCACGTCAGTTGTGAGAAGTGAAATTTCCCTCTAAGTTATATGGCTATTCCTTTCCAGCAAATATTTATAGGCTCTTTCTACTCGTAGACATCCAGTGCAGAAAGTAAAGGGGAAACTATGGAACCTGTGCGTTATAGCAAAAGCGTGTTTGTGTGGACGTAAATTGTACGAATACACTTTACTTTAACGTTATGAAATGTCCAGATTGCTGACATTTAGATGTGTTCATGAATAACTGTTATTTAAATAGTATGTTCATAACTGTTTGTACTAGCATATTTATGAATGTATGTAGAATTAATTAAGTTTATCATTAGATGTATTCACTATAGTTGTCCATCAGAGTTTTTGTACAATCGATTAAATTATTTAAAATCATATTTTTTATAAAAAGGTATCACATTTTAAGCTATTTAAGTTGAGTATTTAACATGTACTTTATTAGCCGACAAATTATGTCAGCACATTTTTTATAGTAATTTAATTTAAGTGAAAGCCTACTTACTAGATAGTACTATCTATCGACATTAATTCATCACTTTGAAAGGTTAAGACACTAAAACGAAATTATGTATACGAGTATATATTTTTTGCCATGTCTGGAGTTAAATTAAGACCTTTAGAAATAGACGAACGCGATCATGACTGATTTAAAAATACCTTAAATTACAAGGGACCAACTAAATTTTAAAATATATTTTAAGTATATTTTATTTTTATAGCAGTACATAACAAATAATCATTTTATTTAAAAAAATACTTTTATTGTAAAATATTTACATTTTATAGGGATCATTTACTTTCTAAGTTATTGGCCTTCTACATAAAATGATTTTAATCTAATTTTTTAATAAGTTATTATCAAATTTAACTTTAATCATTTAATATAACAATTTTTTAATCAAATTATTACATTACAACTTCACACATATCTCTTCCTTAGGACTTTATTTTGAAAAGCTACCTCAGTAGCTTGGAGTAACCTTAGGACCCATTGTTAGGGGGGTTAAACCCAGCCTAGGTAGACGGGTTTTTCTTTAGAGAAAAAAAATCCGTAGCACACCTTCCTTTAAGGAAAAGTCCACTTTTGTCTGTGGCATGTAAAATAACCCTAGAAGAGGGGGGGGGGGATTACATTATCCGGAAACTTTATAGGAGATGTCTCTCTCGTCCATAGAAATTCTCGTGTGCTAATTTAATCAATCAGTTCAGAAAGTGCCCGTTATATACCTCAAATAAATAATATATAAATACATATTTGTAAAACTAGTTTAATATCTGTATCAATAAGTTTTTTAATATTACAATTCATATAAAAATTCAATATTATTAATTTGTTAGAGCCCTGTGTGTTATAAACTAATTGAAATCCCTCCCTTTATTATAAATATTAAATTTAATAGATATAGCTATTTTGTAGCCTTCAGATATATAACATAGTATGACATTCACATGAGTAGTTCTGCGAGAAAACCTGACCTGGGTTCATGATCTGAGACGTATTTAAAAGATTCGGCAATCATCCATTTGACCGACAAAGAATGAGATTCAGTGTTGAGGAAACGGGAGAACCTCTTTGAATGGATCACTCAGTAGACTTCTTGAGCTTCCTCTATACCAACTGGCATTTTACCAAACATTTTATTTAGTTCTTTTACTACCAACATACGTCCTTTTTATAAGTGAGCGAGCAATTGGTTACCAGTGGTTCTTGGGAGACCCTCAATCTCGTTATGTGGTGAACCTGCCTCTAAAAATGTTCTCATTTTCTTTTAATTTATTTTGTACTTGTTTTATGTGCACTAACCCTTCTTTTGCGTCTATATTTCTTGAAATGTGATGCAAAATATTTAAGATTTGGTACATAACATGGTGGGACCTAAGTACGTGAATGATTTGGTCAATTTACAATGTCCTGTAAAACAGAACCACATATAGAGGCAATTTAATACCAGAAAGCATCGTTGGTTGCGTTACTAACACGTCAATTCAGTCAATTTACGATTTAGTGACAAGTTATTTGAGGCTAGACTTTTGACCGAATTTACTGAGGGAAATCTTTCTTTAAACATTCTCCAGTTTCTTTCAATGCAAATTTTATGAACTTTTCCTTCAAAATATTATCTTATTCTTCCCAATTAATTTATCTTAGGTAGCTATGAACAGACGGCAGTAAGACCCAGTTCAAAAATAAGTTTATCATTTTAAATAATAATAATAATATTGCGCGTCTGGGCTATATCATTCGTAGCCCGTTAGAGGAAAGATTATCCTGTACTGTACTGTTGCCCAGGGAATGTCCGAAAGCATTATTCATACATCCTTTCCATGGAAGAACTTTCCATGTCCCGATGAGATTAGATGATGGTTATAATGAGGATGAGGGTGTGGTATCAGTACACACACAACCTAACTTAAGCCTAGTAACAAAACTCTGGTGACTAATGAAGTAATTCCCCTTTTAGTAAAAGTAACCAAGGTACCAGCCAGGAATTGAACTCGGGATCCTTGACCAGATGCACTGACCACTACACCATGAGGACGTTTATATTATTTTAAATGAGATAATTGCACTAAACTCTCGATAGTTGTGATTAGGGATGTGGTATGGAAATAATAGTATCAATAATGTACTAATTTAAAGTATCTGAAGAAAAATATCGATTCCGTTCTAGTTTCAATAAAAAAAGTATCGATAGCAGTAACTATCGGTATCAAAATTTTAATCTCAATTTTAATTTCAATGTGTGAATAGTAATAATAATAATAATAATAATGAGAATGATTATGATTGTGATATTATTATTATTAATAATAATAATAATAATAATAATAATTGTATATTAATATTTACTTAAACAATAAGAATTATAATGATTTAACGATAATATAGTATATTTAGGTCGATCGCGTCTATGTTATATGTTGGAACTTTGAGAGTATGATAGATAGTGTTGTACAAGTGAATTTATAGAAGGTTTAACTATACCAGTTTTTTAAATGTTTATGAAATAGTATTTGATGGAAATTATTCTAATAGCTAAACATGATTAGTATTATATTTTTTCAGTTTATTTTGTACTCTTATTTAACCATAGTAAACATTTAACCCTGGCATGAGGGAAGATAACAAAAAAGTTGTTACTTTCGATACCGATTTGATACCGGAGTGTAAGTATTATCAGTAAAAGTAACAGGAAAAGTATCGAGCAAAAATACTAGTATCAAAGGTAAAATATTGATATTAGTAAAGTATCGATTTTTTTTCACATCCCTAGTTGTGATACTCGAAACTCCATCCGTTTTTGTTAGCATTTGCTCAAAGCCTCCAAGAATCAGACCAATAGGATACGTATATCATCTATCTCTATCAATATATATATTACAGTCCCTGACCACCAGTGAACTAGATCAACAATTGATAGCAACGGTGTACTGTACTAGTCTGTATGAAATGGTTTGCATTGGTTTCCCTTTCTTCCCCTGGGTCCAACAGACATCACTTGGTGACGTCACGAAAACAAAAGCGTGTCTGTCTCTATCATACGTCATCAGTAATTCATCAACTTCAATCCGTTATTCGTTTCCCTTCCAATTTTTTTGTTTTATTTCTGACTTCTTTTTTTTTACCTACCACCATTCGAACGTGAAAGTTTTTTTATTGTGAGCTAAACTATTTTTTTTTTGTTACGAATCAGGGGTTGAAAAATAACTCGTTTTTAATCGTAGTTTGATTTGATAAAACCTGAAAGCATCCATATTTTGGTTTTTATCTTTTTAATTTGGTTTAATCTTCTCATCTAGACAGTAATCTGATTATATATTAAAAACATGTCCACAATATCGTAAAATAGTTATAATGAGACAAAGAAACATACTGAGAGAAAACAAAAATGTAAACATGAATTTAATCACATCAATAAGCAATCATTGTAAATGTCAAGATCATCTAGTTTATTGGGTGACCTGGTGGTCTAGCGGTAAGGTGTCAGACTTCTATGCTGGCGGCCGGGGTTCAATCCTCGGTCCCGGTAAAGATTTATCTGATTACCAAACCCTTCCTTCACCTCTGACAAGACATCTTGTGAATGTGGGGAATGCCAGGCCGCCACCGTGGTTCGGATTCCGCATTAAACTGTAGGTCCTTCATTTCATCTCACAATCACCCTACCATTACACATTAGCGTAAGTGCGTATAACCCGAACGGGTAGTAAGACGCGGTGCTAATAATAATAATAATAATAATCTAGTGTATTATTATTAATTAGAAGTATTATCGGTATTTATAAATATTTAATCGAAATCAAGTTTCAAAGTCTAGCATATATTAAAACTCTCACAAAAACCAATAAATCATCTTGCACGTTATGTTACTTATTTTTATCTTGACTTAATTGACCAAAGAAGTTAAACAAAGCAATTTAAGTAAATGTAACATATAAGTACATTCCTCATATATACATTGTTCAATATGTTTTATTTAAGAAATTATCCAATATTTCTACATACATTTTATCGAACACATCTTTCTGCCGATAATGTGTGTTTTATGTTTACATAAGCTTCTTTAAAATTGTCACAAAGCGGTAATACGATATGATTATTTTATGGAAATATCTTTTTCGAAAAACTTTTTTTAATTAATATTTGACTATAATATTAGTGTTGTTTTTAATATATTTATTATACCTATCAAATTTAAGATAACATGACTTGACGTATAAATAGGGTAAAGTAGATATAGTATATTTTCTTGCTATGAAATAAATTTCATGTTATTAAAATAGGACTGTACTCAATGCTTTTCTGTTAAACTTAAAATTTGTATATAAAAAATAATCAGAGGGGAGATTTTAAATGCCTTCTATAATAATCAGATGCGTTTTTAGGATGTATCTCAGGTTTAATATAAGCCAAATCAATTTAAGGCCTTTAGTGCCATAAACATACTTACAATGTTCTTTTACATATTTGAATTAAAAAACGTTCATACAATTTTATAAAAAAAGAAGTTCTAACAAAGAAGTTAAATTAATTATTACTTTTAGAAAAGCTTCTTTTTACTCATTATAGTTGTATACCAAATACGATAATTCATTATTGATAGGGAAGTTTAAACTTAGATGTGGAGTAGAGTAAATGCATTTGTGTGGATTGAGAGTTGAAAATTATTTTTAAAAAAACATCATCAGTAGACCCGACCGGAATTCAAAAAACAATATCCCCATTCATCAGAAGTCCATTATAATGTGAGACCCTTAGAGAACATTTCGTTTTTCCCAAGAGTTAAAATTAACATTAAGAAATTGTTACGTAATGTTACAAAAGATATATCTGAATCTATTTAAGCGAAAAAAAATTTCAAGCTATAAAATTATAGATAGATGAATTAAACAAATTAATCCTTAATGTCAAGGTGACTTCTAATTCAACTTGTTTCAAACCTGCCTCGGTGGTGTAGTTGGCTAACGAGCTAGTCGTGTTGAGCCCGACTGCTGAGGACGGGAAGATCGAGGTTCGAATCTCAGTCGGGTGAACTGGGGTGGTTTTTCTAAATGGTTTTCCACTCTCCCTCCACGCAAATGCGGGTTAACTTCCTTTAATTAACCTTCCCAATTCCTAATACATTAGCGTAATTAGTACTTAAGCGAATAACCCGAATGCGGTGCTAAATAATAATAATAATAACTTATTTCAAAATATACTAAAATGAAATAATTTAATATAAATAGTATCTAATTCTATCATAAAATACTATTTTCATACTTATATTTTAAATAAATAATTTAATACTTTTTCTTTCGCCTGGGGTGACCTGGTGGTCTAGAGGTAAGGTGTCAGACCTCTGTGCTGGCGGCCGGGGTTCAATCCTCGGTCCCAGCACAGATTTATCTGATTTCAAAACCCTTCCTACACCTCTGACAAGACATCCTGTGAATGTGGGAATGCCAGGCCACCACCGTGGTTCGGATTCCACGTTAAACTGTAGGTCCTTCATTTCATCTCACAATCACCCTAACATTACACATTAGCCTAAGTGCGTATAACCCGAATGGGTATAAGACGCGGTGATGATAAAATAATAATAATATAATAATTCTTTCGCGCTCTTGTGTAAATAGTTATATGGGCAATACAACTCGAACCAGGTGACATTTGGTAGAGTATGGGTTCCCAAACTTTTGAGACAGCGCCGCCTTTCATATGTCATATTTACCACGCGAACCACCTGTACACAATATTTACAAAATAACTGTCCAAGTTCAATTTGGTGACAATTTTTTTTAAATAAAATTTTAAATCACATTATTATCTTGTATTCTATCAAATGTTGAATACAATTATTTAAAAAAACATGATTAAGAAGGAGTTAGAGTAGATGTATGTTTTCTTGTATGTTTTATTCCATTCTTTAAAATACGACGAGTGTATGTTGCGTTTCACTATTGATCATATGTCTTAATTTTCCCTTATAGTCATGACACCCTGGAAAAAACTGGTGACGCCCTATGGCGTCACGACGCGGGGTTCTTGGAACCCTTGTTGTAGTGCGTTTTTTTATTTAAATTTAGTAAAACTGTTAAATGCAGAGCAGTGAAACAATCTTATCTTATTTCAAAAACTAAAACAAGATGTTAAATTTATTATATTTAATTTAAATACTAAGGAACTGTTCCCCAATATATTTGTTCCTAAGAGAATAAATCAGAACGAAACACGTCGATGATTTTTTTTTGATCGAGTCTAATTTGTAGGGGAAGGTGAGGCAAAGTGAACCGAGAGGCAAAGTGAAAATGTACTTCCCAGTAATGCTGCCTGTTGACGATTGCCATAAACTTCTTCTTCATCATCTGTTTAAATAGTGGAACATATATTGTGAACATCGCTGTAGCGTGTAAATAGTGACTACCCTTTATTCTTGGTCTTTACACTCTTGGTAAGTTTTTAACCTCACTATAATTTTTATTGTGAGCAAATTTATATAAAAAATAATGTTGATAGTTTATTTATGGGCTACAGAAATATCAAGCTACCATGTTATGTAATGATATTAGTTTTGAAGCCACACTTTATAATACAATTACATGTCATGACAAAATGGCATCAATAGGGTAAAGTGAAATATCCTGTTCCACTTTACCCCACTTTATTCACCATACCCCATACACATTTAAGAAATCTAAAATTATATTTAATTTTTATACTCATGTCATGTGTGAATATCTTACTTCCAGGTCGATAAAATGGTTCGTAACTATTTGAGAAAAAGTTCTCATCACAAATGGTCGAAAGATGACATGAAAGCTGCAATTGGAGTCGTGAGAGATAAACATCTGTATTGCAAGATGCTGCTATTAAATTCAGTGTCCCAAAAATAACATTGTTTAGACGACCCATGAAAGAGGGAGCTTCAGAAGATGCATCAAAGAAGATATTGGTAGATTCAGAAATTGTTTTATAGTAGAAGAAAAGAAAGAGTTGGTAGAACATTGTATTTTTATGGAAAGTAGAATATTTGATATTCGGATTAAGGATTTACTTGCCTTAGGCTATCTATTTTCCTAAAAAAAAATCACATCCATTACACTATGGGACAGGAATGGCAGGAAAAGATTGGGTTCTATATTTCATAAAAAGAAATAGAGATCTCTCACTTATAATGCCAGCAGGGAATACATCTATTGCTCGAGCCACTGCTTTTAACAAAACAAATTTTCATTCGTTTTTCATTTTCATTGAATTAACTTTACAATACATATAATTTCAGTCGAAGTCATATTATTAACGTGGACGAGTCGGCAGTTTCTACTGTACCAAAGGGAATGCCAGGCCTCTACCGTGGTTCGGATTCCACGTTAAACCGAGGTCCTCCATTTCATCTCACAATCACCCTACCATTACACATCAGCGTAAGTGCGTGTAACCGAACGGGTAGTAAGACGTTGTGCTAATAATAATAATAATAATAATAAATAATAATAATAATATAATAATAATAATAATAATAATACAGTACAAACAAGCCACCAAAATACTAAGCTGCAACGGGGGAAAACAAGTTGCTACTTTGTCTGCTGCTGAAAGAGGGTCCACAATAATGGCTTCAATATGTCTTAGTGTTTCTTGGCAATATTGGCAATATATCCCTCCCATCATGATATTTCCAAGAGAAATACACAATCCAGAATTGATGTTACAAGCACCCCCTGCCACAGTTTTGGTTTGCCTCCCATTCTGGATGGATTTAAACCAACATATTTTGTCCTATTTGGTTAAACCATTTTCTATCCATTTAAAACCCATGTAGGATGATTCCTGTATTATTAATTAACTCATACGCAATCATAGAATTCCTTGAATCTGCAAAGGTTAAATCACACCCATGTGTTATGTATAACTTCTCATACGTCTCACAGTTTACTAACACTTGATGTTTCTTTCATGTATTATTTCAGTGTTTTCTATACCTAAGAATGTGATACCTGGCTAAGAAACCATCCAGAAAAAGCAATAACATTTAAACCAATAGGATTATTGTTTGAAAAGTTTATTTACGAGCGGAAACTTTTAATAACGCGATAAGTGCATTCCAGAAAACTGTAATTTTTCCAGTGAATGAACATATTTTTCCTGAAGAAGCCTTTGCACCAAGTGAGACTTCTAACCGATATTTAGTTGAGTAGGTTGCCCAGAACTTGAAAATGCTTCAGAAATCACGCCTGAATCGGAACCAACAACAGGTATTTGCCGAAAATCCGTACCCCCACCTGAACTTATACACAATAATGCAGAGCTAAGGTTGGTACCAATCTTCCAGGATTCAAGTGATAGGTCTACTACAGCTCGTGTAACACCCGTATATTTTACCAATCACTCAAGTAGAAGGCAACACAGGAGACAATAGAAGTAGGCCCCATAGAAATAGGGGTAAGACAGCTGTCCTTACACCAAGCCCATATATTCTGAGTCAGTAGCAATGGCTCTTAAGAAACCCGATATTAGGATTAGAAAAGAAAGTTATTCAATGATGAGTTTTCTCTAAGAATGTAATTGGGGTCAAACAAAGCCAACAGAAAATGGGCATGTTAAAACAAAAAGGCGTAAAAAATAGTCAAGTGGAAACTTTCGTATGTGAAGATGCAGATGTAGAAGACAGTGTGGAGTGCAGAATGTGTGGTAGGAGTGGGGTAAGAGCAAACTAGGAGAAGGATGGGTGAAGTGCCAAATTTTTGAGAATGGTCTCGTGAAGATTGCACCTCTTTTGATGCAAAATAACTTCATTTGTGTCTTTTGTAAATGATGTATATAATATTTAATTTATTGGGAAACTTTAATTTAATAAATGTTTTTCTGAAGCTATTTTGTTCGACTTTATGTTACAAATAAGTGTTTCTCTTTTAATTGTATGTGTAAAACATATTTTTTAAATTAAATTATTGTATAAGACTATATAATATTGGGGCATATATGTATCATGGTTTTTAACTTAAGGGTTAAAGAAAATTAGGGTATATTATCGGAAGTTGTAACTCAAATTTTAAAGCAAATATCTAAAAAAAAAAAACTTTTGCTTTGCCTCACCTTCTTCTACTTAATTTACCCCTTTGATTGTCCGTGGGTTAGCTTTTAAATATTTAATAGGAAACATTTTTTTGCTTGTAAAAATAAACAAATGCAAGTTACAAATATTGTAATTTATTTTTATTACTTATAACACATTTCTAGTTTATAAAAAAAACTTAAATAAAGAAAAATATCAAATAAGTTTCAAGTAACTTTGCACACATTATAATGACCATAGATTGTTATTACCAAAATGTATGTATGTGTTTGCCAACTCTTTTGTAAATGCTACCTAAATTTGTCAATCCAGGGCATATTTAGCAGGTGAAGCAAGAGGGAACATCCCGCCCTTAAATATCCTAGTTTGAAAGGTCCCTGAAGGAAACAGTAAGGTGCCTTTTATAGAAAAATGAAAAATCCACTTTTAGAGAATTGTATAAATGATCTAGTTAACATATTTATTATACATTTATATTTTCTTCTTTTACTGTACCATTTGTATTATTCTTTTGGTAAAACACGGTTTTTATTTTCGAAATTAAAATGGAATATTATGTTCGTTTGGTCCTTTCCTAAATCCCTATCCTCACTTATAGGAGCTTGCAACGCTTTTGCCAAAGATCAATATGATCACTTGAGGTAGTCATCGTTTGGATTACTCATCCCTTCTCTCTTTGCCAATCCCCTTAACTTCACCCAGGAAATGTGGATGAGAAGGGTTTTATTTCCTGTGGGGGTTTGGACGAGCTAGATGAGGATACTTGTGGGCAGAGATTTAGACGAAGATGAACTGTTCTGGGCAGTGCGGCTCTCAATTCTCTATAATGTCTCATGTTCTAACAAATCCCTGGCCAGTATAAACACGCCACTCTGGCACTCCTTGATTACCATCTCGGTTATTATTCGCGTCCAATCAGAAACTTGTATAAGTTACAAGCCCATATTGTGCGGTCAACATGAGATAGTATTAATTATGTTGACTAATTACTAGGGTGTACGAAGGTCTCTATTAAAGGTGGGGTTATTAGGGGTGTGAAAAAAGGTCAGTGCTTTTGCGTATTTTTAGCAAAAATTATTTTGATCAAGAGAAATCAAATATTTCTTAAGCACAAAAACAGAGCTTAATTTTCTTCACATGGTGACCTCAAAAGATATTAAATATCTGTCAAGGATATCCTGGAATTTAATGACAACTTTTTCTTTTAATTTAAACGTATCATCTAATGCCACTTTACTCTAGAAGGGAATTCAAGTTGAAGCAAATTCTTAAATAAGGTTTGTATTACTGTTCAAATAAAACTTCTTTCAATTTTTAGATTGTCTAGCTAAGTCAATTTAATTAAAGATAAAATTGTTTAGAAATCACCAAGTCCGAATTTATTATTTTATTCTTAAATATCCGAATATCATCAGAGATGTGTTTAGGATTTAATTTTATCTTTAGTTGGTGATCAATTATATACTTATTTACTCTGTGGCATTATGAACTCTTAAGTTAATCAACCCTTACAAAATTACGCCACCTTTTCTTATCTTGAGCTAGTTATATTCAGTCCACCTCACTACACCTTATTTCCTTAAGGTTCATTCTAATGTTATCCTCCCATCTACGTCTAGATCTTCCCAATGGTCTCTTCCCATTGGACTTACCAGTCAATAACTTGAACATCCCACAAGGTTTTTTCATTCTTAAATTAACACTGCAATGCATGCCCACAATAGCCTGAAAGAATTGTTTATGTCTCATGATTAGTACGGAGTGTGTAACTTTTTAAAAGGTACATTATCCATTATCTTAATCCCTTTTGGCACCAAATAAGTCTTCCTATTCACCTTGTTTTCAAAACCCCTAAATTTGTTTTCGTCATGTGAGGTAAAATACCACGTTTCACACCCATAGAGAACCACAGGTAAAATTATTGCTTTTTTTTAAGTTTTACATTTCTTGAAAGCAGGCGAATTGTCGACAACATAATGACCGAGTAATATCATGCATTACCAGACTATTTTTTTCCTAATTTCCACTCTAATATTGTTATTGCTAGTTAAAATTATTCCTAAAATATTTATGCATATTAAAACCAGATCTACCAAATTGTTTGAGAAATAATTTGTTTTTTTAAATATGTAATTTTTAGCGAGATATTTAAAATCTGTTTAATAAATATCTAAGGTTTCTTCTTCTTTCTAAATGTATATCGAGGATGTGAAGATTATTGTGGGTGTGGACTCGACCTCTACATTTTGAAATATCATACATCCCTACATATCAAAAACAGCGTTTACATTTTCCCAAGTGGATATTGTTACTAATCAAGGCAACGCGCATTTAAATTAAATAAATAGGTTAGACAATTAGAAGGTAGAATGTACCGGCATTTAAATGTCATGAGAGTGGGAAACCATCCTAATTTCGCCCATTCCGTCTATTATCAGCTCCTTGCAACGACAAATCAGACTCAATGATCGTATAATGTAATCAGCGCAATCACCGACGTGGGTAACATAAGCAATCAAATGAAACATAAATTATATAAAAATATTTTTTAATTCATCTATCAAATTTAATATAAACGCTTTTAAATATTTTATTTGCATCAGTATACCCGTGGACTAAACGTCAAGCTTTATGAATCTGACCCGCCTCGGTGTCGTAGTTGGTTGAAGTGCTTGTCGTGTTGAGCTCGACTGCTGAGGACGGGTAGATCGAGGTTCGAATCTCGGTCGGGTGAACTGGGGGGTGGTTTTTCCTAAATGGTTTTCCACTCTTCCTCAACGCAAATGGGGTTCACTTCCTCTAATTCAACCTTCCCACTTCCTAAATCCATTAGCGTAATTAGTACTTAAAGCGTATAAGACCCGAACGGGTAGTATGACGCGGTGCTAAATATTTATGAATCGGTTTTCAGGCTTAAGGGATGTACGAGCTTGAATCCAGATCGGGCGTTCCAATAGTGGTTTATCATAAATGGTTGTCCAATTTAACTCGATACAAGCGGCGGAAACCATTCTAATCCCTACTTATTCCTCTAGTTAAATTGAGATAAATAAAATAAATATTAATATTAATTTATATGGAGAAGGAGTTAATAGGGAGATTTTAGAGGAAGTGTAACGAAGTTTGAATAAAGAGACAGTGGGAAACCACAACAACAAATATTCTCTGTACTCCCAGCTTGTACTCAAACTTCGACCTTCTTGTTGCCCTATTCCACGTACACTCTTATTTACTTATAATAATAAATATAATAATAATAATAATAATAATATAATAATAATATATAATAACAAACCTGCTTCAGTGGCCACATGGTCTAAGGTGTCACTCTCGTGTAAGACTAGACTACCAATGACAAAGAGATCGGCGTTTGAGTTTCGATGGGTGTATGGAAGGTGCTTTGGACAAAATGATCTTCCGCTCTTCCTCCAAGAAAATGTGGGTACAATTACACTAAACTCATCTTTACTCATTTTAGCTAATTAGTGTAATTAGTACATATGCCAATAACCTGAACAGGTAGTAAGACGCTTTGCTAAAATATTCATATAATTTATAATAATAAATAATTAAAATAGCTAACCTATTGTTATAAAAACCCTTTCTTCTGTTTGAGACAAATTTCCAAAATTGTAGATAAATGGTGTAAGAGAGGAAAGGATGAAGTTGACAGGTTAAGGAATTAATGAAAAAGTATAAAGTTTAAATGAAAATAGAGATATTATACATGTGATTCTGATAAAATTAGCAAACAATATGAGTCACCTTATGAGAAATAATGGCTTATTGAGTGACGTAATATAAGGTAGCGTGGAAGAGAGAGGAGGATCAAGAAGAACATTAATGCAACTGAGTGAGGACCTTAATCAAGGAAAGGAGATGAAGTTTTAGGATATAAAAAATAAAGATACTATTAAGAAATGATGGAGACTCAAATTGGACCATACATTTGCCTTGTTGAAAGAGAGAATAATATTTTATTTTTCAATTACAGCTAACGTTTATTTAGGATTCAAAAGAAATTACATCAAATATTTAATATTACAATCCGAAAGTACCTAAAGATAACCCTGCAATACTCGAAATTAGATACTTGGATTAATAAATAAATATAAACAAAATTATACTACACACAGAATAATATTTTCTCTTAAAAATAATTTCATACGTATTTGTTTAAATCATTTATTAACGTATCAAGTGTTTAGTTTGGTTTTTCACAACAAATTTTTAGATTGTATCTCATAGTGTTGGTGGTATTTGATTAAATAATTTGGTGATGATGATTATGATTATGATAATATTAATTTTAATATATCTACGTGGCAAAGCCTTTCTTACATAGTTAAAGTTAGAACAATCCAAATTATTGCCCAAATAAAATTTGACTTCATGTTAATTCTTCGTAAACTAATAATTACTAATAATAATGGCAAAGTGGCTGTATTAATATTTGATTACACATTAAATGTTGAATTAATTTACAAACTGTTTATTACCTGGAAAATAGTTGGTAAAATTATTTCCATACGATCCTTTATCTTCAAGTTAAGTGCTCATTTTAATGTTCAACATGAAGGAAAGTTACTTAAGGTATTTCCCTCCCTAAACTTTAGTTTGGGGTGAGGGAGGTAATTTAATTGGTTAATGCATGTTTACATTTCCCACCTGGCTAATAAAACGATAACTCAATAAACCAAACTTGAACACAATCACTAGTTCTTAAGAGGAAATTAGTAATGCTTTCATTTATTCATCAAAGATTTTATTAATCAGAGTTATTCGTATTATTTACAAAATTTTAATAAAATTTGTCTTGAAAATATTATGAAGGTTTTAAAAAATCAAATGAAATAAATATTTTTGTATTAGTGAAATTAAGAGAAACTCGAATATATAATTATCAACAAATTTCGTTAGCTACTAAAATGAAAGTATTTATTATATTAAAATTATATCGATTTTTTAAATTAGCTCTCACATCAGTGGAAAAGTGTTTCGTATAGTATATTTTTCCCTTAATTGGAAGGGTGGATTTTGAAATTGACGTATCATAAATAGATTCCCCCTCTACCTTCAAGCAACTGTAGGTATATTTCCTCTAAAATAAACCTTTATTGTTTCTATCCTGATACCATAATTATAATGAATATAGCCTTAACGGGAAAAATGACGGTGCATTTAACAAAAAGATAAATAAAAACTGAATTCAGTCACTCTCAAAATTTTGGAGGATTATTAAATATAATAAATAAATTTGATACACACCGAGGTTTTCTAAAGATAAAAATTAGGTTTATTTTTATATAGTATTAGCGCAAAACATAAATAATTTAGTAAGACTTATCAAAAGTTGCTTTAACATTCGGAATGTCTCATAAAAATATTACCACTACTCTGGACTTGTAAAATGACTCATGACTATTTAAATTTAAATAATGGTAAATAAACCTATATATATATATATGTGTGTAAATATATATATATATAGTCTTCTATTACCACACTAATACTCATACACTTTAGTATTTTATACCCGGATCATTCTAATTGAATGAGGAGATCACAAAATAATTATTTGTTTTTATTATTATTATTATTTATTATTATTATTTAGCACGGCGTCTTACTACCCGTTCAGGTTATACGCTTAAGTACTAATTACGCTAATGGATTAGGAATTGGGAAGGTTGAGTTAAAGGAAGTGAACCCGCATTTGCGTGGAGGGAGAGTGGAAAACCATTTAGAAAAAAAAAAAAAACATTTCACCCGACCGAGATTCGAACCTCGGTCTCCCCGTCCTCAGCAGTCGGGCTTAACACGACTAACGCGTTAGCCAACTATGCAACCGAAGCGGGTCAACTATTTGTAAATGCCAAAAGGAAGCATACAAATTATTAAGGTATCTATTTTTAAAATCATTGTCTTTTTTAAACTCATTCTACAACATAAACTAAATGTGTTATCTGAATATAATACTTTGAAAGTGTCTACGAATTAGGCCAACTATTTATAAATATATATACATTTGACAGCATCTTTCTCAAGACAGTGGTAGATTTATTATATAAATGGAAAGAGAGAATAATTCAAACTTTCTCATATCGAGAGATTATATATTTTCCAGAAATATGTTGGTAAAAAGATAATCTCAGTCTAACAATGAGAATAATTAGTTTGTTATTCTTTGTTAAAAAACTTGTTGAGTAATAAGCAACTGTTTTTCTATTAGTCATTTCCCACCATCCCTTGATTTTAATTCCAAACTCTCCAGCTTATATGGTTTATGGCGCGTTGTCCTTTACATACTTGGCAAATTTTAATTTTCTTCCTAGATGTTTTAAGTTTCAAATTAATTTCGGAAAATTGTCAACCTACAAACACTCTCTCCACTCATTTTGTGTTCCCACATTGTAATTTGGATATTTTAAGATTTATTTGACTATCCGATATGGCTTATTTACGTACTAGCCAAGATTCTATTTCAAATCCTACAAAAAATTAGTTTGCTTTATTAGTTGTTTAACATTGGAGCGAGCTCTTCTATTTCCCTGGCTTTAATAATTTTAAAATTAAATAGGTTCAGAGTTCGTCCGGCTTTCTGGGAAGGTCTATTGACTTATTTGTTACATTTTCGTTAATTATCACACCAGGAAGTGTTTTTATATTCATTTAAGAAATCTTGATGAAAGCATATTTCCCAATAACTGCTTCTTTTTTTAGAAATAATTTTTTTAATTTTTTATATATTTGAGATATTTAACGTGTATTTCATTTTCTGAAACAACATATTAAGTTATATTTGCACACTACTTGAAAACTTAAATGAATCTAGAACAGTCACAGCATCAATCACCCAGTCATTAGTTCATTAATGTGAAAAACCAAATTTCACTGTATATTAATTATTCAACCACGCTAGGAGTAGATCCCTAGACACTAAGCTCTGTAAAAAAAACACGCCACTTAGCCAAGGTGTTAGAATTTAAAAAAAAAAATCATACCTTAATGGCGGTTCAGGGTGGTTTTTATTTTCGATATAGTATATTTTTAAAACACATTTGGAAAAGTTTAAAAAGGTAATATTATTATTTATGTCTTTAGAAATCCATAAAACAATAAAATTTAATAGTTTGAAAAAACTGTTAATAAAACTTACATAATATTTATTAAAGAGAGATATATACAAGACGATAAATACATTAATTATATCATTAAAAGCTATAAATAAATGACAGTCATAGATACCATATACAATTTTAGAGAGCCCTTTGTGGTTACACCATATACAAATATTTTAAAACAAATTATACGTAATAGAAAGTAATTTTGTTCATAAAATTGATTGTGTGGCGATTCCTTGCAAGGATAGTTAAAGTGCTAAAAATATATTACACTAATAATTTACTTAGATATTTGTATGAGACCAGAAAACCAATTTAATATTCAATATCATTGATGGTGAAATTAGTTGAAAATTTTTGTGGAAAACTAGTATTATATTTTGTTAGTTTGACTAGTGTTAGATTTTGATATTATTTAAAGTGAATTAAAATTACTGTGAGTATTAACCGATACACAATTTAAACCAAATCGGTATAGTATTTCTTTAAATATTACGATCTAAATAAATACTAGTCATCTACCCTTAAACGAATTTTGACCCAAAAACTAGTGTAAATTTTTCTTGTCATATTAAACACGATCCCTAGAACATTTTCAAACAAACTCCTTAAATTCATTTTTAAAATATTTTGAATTTTTGATGATCATTTATTTGTAAACCACTCTGTAAAGATTTTTTTACCTATAAACCAAGTATTTGGGGTTATTTAAAAATATCAAACAAATCGTAGATATTAATCTTAATCAAAACATTAGAACCATTTCAAGCCATTTAAGTTTCAGTAAATACGAAAATGTATTTTTATGTAGCAAGGAGAATTCTAAATAATATTTTTAATTATAATATTAAATCTTTAGCTAAAACTTAATAATCAAGAAATACAAACTTTTTCTAGGAAAAACAATTTAAGATTTTTGAAAATAGTTTAAATTGATGAAAATCTTTTAACAAAATTTAGGGTAAAAAATTATATATATTATTATATATATATATATATATATATATATAGCTACATAGCCTATATTTATTATTCGACATAATGTGCAATATTCGTATAAATAAAACCAAAGATTTTAATATAAAATCAAATTACATGTTTGGACAGTATTGCTTTAATCTACTCCAACTTTGGGTGTGCTTAGCACCACAAGCCATTATCATTCAGTAGCTCCTCCACACCTATCCCAGATGGTGCCTACACCCTCATTATGCAAAGTGGGGTGTTACGTATTGTTCTGAAGAGTAGTGTGGTCGAAGGAGGGAAGGGATTCGCCATTTATCCCAAACGAGTTCTTTCGAGCTTGAATATAAGGAAGAACAGATTTTTAAACGAAAGAATTGTCTGCTCTAATTTTGAATCTTACTATGAAATTATAAATGTGGGTATGAATTCAAAAACTCGAAATCTCCCGCATTACATCAGAAATTTAAAAATTTTCACATTTAAAATTTATTTAAATAAAAAAATTAAATTATAATAATTTATTTAAATAATATATTTTATTGTCTAATTTTTAAATGCATTGATACCATTTATTTAAAAAAGTAATTGCTACAATTAATATGTATTAATTATATGGGGAAAGTTTTCAATCTAAATTAATAATTAAAATAGTAATGTCCAAAAAACAAATATGATAAACACATTTGAAATAAATTAAATTAGATTACTTTCAAGATTGTTTATTGTACTAAGCGTTTAAATTCAATTGTAGCTAATTAAAACAGAGCAGGATCTTATTTTAGAGCATATGTTACTATTTCAATGTTATATTAATGGCTAAACAAAAGTAAAAAAAAAAAATATTTAAATTAAATTATATTGTGCTGTACATGGCAGGTATTTTATAACTTTATACCTTTACTAAATTATTGATTACTAATATTATATTTTCAACAAGTTGATAATTTCCATCATTATCATATAACTTCCCTAATACATAAACTACATAATTTTTAGATACCATATCATGCATATGTTAACGGCAATGTGTGTAAACCTGACATTCTTTAAAATGCCCAGGCTTTCTATATAGTTCCTAAGTGGTTTTAGAAAGTTATGAAATAAATTACTTTTGCTATATTATTTCATACTTTTCGTAGTAAATTTGTAGAGTAACCAATCATTATATATTACCGAGAACAATAGATAACCTAACCTAACCTAACCTAACCATTCCTAACTACCCTATTCTAAAATAACCTAACCTGACCAAGTTAAATCCTAGAAATTAGGTGAACCTCCATGAAAACGGTGCAAGATTTACATAGATCTGGATAAAAGAAATGACAACATATTCCGGGACTTCAAAAAGAAAAAGAACTTATAAATAAGAATGAAATACAACAGCAGAACCCGTTTTATTTCATATGTTGCTAAAGCCACTCTGGAATTATGTAGAAAGCCTAGGCATTTTATATAACGCCTCGATTTTACACAATGCCGGTGATATATAAATTAAAGGAATTTAACCCACGATAATGTAGATAGGAAATAGATTAACTGAAAATTTAAAGAAATAATTTCAGAGCATATGATTGATGAAAAGGAAATAAGATTTCAGTTAGTTTATTTGTACTATTACACAATTTAATATTCACATCCAAAATTACATAGTACCCAATTTGTAGAGTTAAAATCTACTAAACATAGACATCTGAAATTTTATTTAGGCCTACGTATAAATGGAAAAGTGATAGTGTATTAATCAGATTATTATCTTTAACTTTCGATTTAAATCACGACTGCTTCGTGATACTAAAAAAATTATCCAATATTTGTCAGTGGTTATTACCTGATGTTTAGTAAAGTATTGATTAATTGATTTCTTTTATCAAAACTTATCACCACATAGGAATTAAAACATTAAAGCCAAGGGGATTTCAAAACATCACTATCTCCAGCAAGGAAACGTTGGATACTTGCAGGTAGTTCATAATAAAATATGTAAAATAGATTATTTGAAATGGTTCAAGTAGTTTAACATACATGAAAAATCCTGTGCAAAAATATAACAGTTTAATTTAAAAAAAAATTAGAATCATGTTTAACAAGAAAATAAATGGGATGGAACTTCACACGGACTTTCTCACTCCATTGTTTAGAATTGGGAATTTTTACTTAAAGCTCAAAAAATATATGAAACGAGAAAATATAACTGCAAACACGAGAAAAAATTGTGTTTTACTTAAGTTAAACTTTTTTTGACTCCCGGTTTTAAATTTTATAATTTTATTTTCAAAGAATTAAAGTCCTCATTTTTATAACTTGGACCAAAAAAAAGCTCGATATTGGGTCAAAAAGGTTCAATACTTGGTATTAAAATGTTACCTTCCAATTAATATTTTCTACAGTTTTATTAGAGGTTGCACATCTTATAGTTATCGCATTGCTGTTAATATTCAATATAAAGCTTTTTTATTGGTCAAAATTTATTAATGAAGAATTTAAGGCAAAAATGATAGAGATAGATCATTCATGTACCAATATTTTCTCTAATTGGTTAAAGGAAAAAGAACATTAAATTTTTAGAGACTTATTTATTTACTCTATAGCATTATAGAATTATTGCGTTAAACGTTAAGTATTATCTCTTTACAACCAAACCACACAAATTTGTATTAATATAGTTTCCAATATCTCAGAAACTATTGGTTTTATAGATATATATTTCAAATAAATGTTCTTTATTCTTAATAGTACTACAATTTTGCAATAAGTTATTTAGTATCTCAAATAGTTTATGAGATACGGAAATTTACACTTCTGTAAAGTACCATAAAATTAATTTACATGAGGAAATGAAAATATCCATTTTATGTATAATCTTAACCAACAGCCATATATGAATTTTAATCAAAATCGTTAAAGCCGACTTTGAAAAAAATTGATTTTTTTTCTTTCGCTCTTTACTAACCGTACTTTTAATATTAGGGTTAAACAGATTCACAGACAGATGGCACTGCAAAAAACACTATGTAGAGTTCTGGGGGATGGGTCATGAAACGTTGACATCCATCAACATCACAGGTTGAATTTTTTTTTACGGTCGCAATAATTTACCTTTTCGAAAAGTTAAAAATTATATATATATTCTTATATCTTGAAATATATTGGTTTTTAGTGATATTTCAAATAAAATATTTTTATCATAAATAAACCTATATATTTGTAATGATAAGTAATTTCATATATCAAAAAGATAGGGAGATATAAAAGATTAGTATTTACGCATCAGAGGAAACGTTAAATTTATTATGTCAGAAAATTGGGAGTAGCCATTTTGTTTGTGATATTAATCACTGATTAGAAATGAAATTAAATCAAAATCGTTTATTCAAATTTTGATAAAATCGCTCTTTTCTCTTTTTGGCCTTAGAGAAAATACCTTTAATTTAATGATTAGATATCCAATTCCAAAATCCCCTTGGGGCAACACTAAGAAAGCCCTAGATATAAGGTTTCAGGCTGTTAGGTAAATAGTCTAGGCTCTACTCCAAGGTACAGATATACAGACATATTGACAGACGGAAATGCAAAAATCTCTTTTTAATTTCGAGGGGTTCATGAAACGTCGAAATTCGTTAAAATCTTGAGTTACATTTTTTTGACGATCACAATAAGCACTATTGAAAAATTTGGAGCTAAAAATATTATTCATCAGTAAACTACCTTTAATTGGAGGGATAGGTTGAAAAAAATTGTTATTTAATAGTATTTCCCTATAAAATCTAGATATAATTTTGAACAAAATTTATCCAACCGTTTTGATTCCCTGACCTGGGACAGACAGACAAACAGAATTATAAATTCCACTTTTTTGGGTTCGTGATGACACAAATTTGTCATAATCACTAGAGTGATTTGTTCACGATCACAATACTTTCTCTTGATATTATAGAATAATAATGCCCTGTAATAGTTGACCAACTGTTTGAAAACAAAACAAAATGAGTAAATAAGAATTTCAATGAAAATTACATTGAATTTAAGTAAATTTGAAATATTGGGCTAGTATCAAAATGTTTAAAATGTGATCCAGGCAAACATCCTTTCCCGCACTCCTACAATATATAGGACTAAAGAAGCTGTAGCTATCCTTCAACAATATTAGATGTGACATTGTTTACGAAGTCAATTATTTAAATTGTTCTCTTAATAAATGACGTAGAGCGAAAAGCGGTCTAGTGTGACGTCGTTGTGGCAAACCTAATTAAATCCATAGGGTTGACCTACCCCTTCCGGAACTACCCCAAAAAACCTTTCATGGCCCTCCCTCTCCCTCGACCTTTGTGCAAATGTGTATTTCAAAACATACGCCTCTCCACCGACAGACAGCCCTTGTAGATGTGCGTTAGGTTTCAATACATCCAGGGAACAATATATTTCATGGTTCATTAAAACAAACAATTTTTTTTAGGTCAGAGGGGCTTTGTTCCAAGTGTAAAATTACACGTGGAACTTTATAGAGAGACGTTAATTATGTCATAATGACGTAACACTGTACCAACATTGTTTTATCTTTCTATTTGATTATAAATATATATATGTATAATTTTTTTGACACTAAATAACTGAAATGGGGATCCAGCAGACTAAATATCAAGCTCATATAGTTGGGTTTGTTGTTTACTTAGAGGTTTGAATTTTAATATTGGCCAAGTGTAATAAGGGTGTTTCATCCCCTGTAAACAATTGCTAGTACATTTCTTCTAAAGGTTACCTTTCCTCATTTTGATTTATATTGTCTTGTTTAGCGACGCGTATTACTATAAGTTCAGGTTGTAGACTTATGAACTAATTACACTAATGTGTTGGGGATTATTAAAATTGAATTTAGATTAAGTGCATCCACATTTGCATGAAGGGAGAGTGAAAAACTATTTTAAAGAATATATTTTAACCCTGACCTCACCATCTGCTGTCTAGTCAAATGCGATAATAGCAACTTAGACCATATGCCCACCGAAGCGGTAACGTATTTTTTTAAATATTTATAAAATTTGATTAGCTTGCAAATATTCAATAGCTATCTGAAATGTTTGACTGGTTAAAATTCTAGTAGGTTGTTACTTAATTCCAAGTCATATCAATTTATTATATAGTATATCCATTCATTATCTCGTCAATATCAAAATTCTATATAATTTTATCCCCTACAATAGAATACTTTTAGTGGTGCTTTCATTAGTCAAGTTAGTTAGCATACATTGTGCTAATCTATACTTATAATTGAATAATTAAAGGCTATCACAAGCTTTGATGACCACGCGCAGTCAGTACAATTTGCCTCAACTATGCTGTATTCTGAGTCATCTCCCTCCAATTCCCATCCTCACCCAACTCCTTCAGATCTATGGCCACATCGTTCCTCCATCTCTTTCTGAGTTACCCCCATGATTATCAGGTATTCCGCCTTTGACAGCCATCGGACTTCTTTCCGGTGGCATTCTGGCTACATGCCCTGCCCATCTAATCTTGTTTGATCTCTGCCTTTGTATTATATCCGGTTGCTCCGTCAACTCATGTATTTACTATTCCCTTCTCCAATATCTGTCTTCTTATAGTTATAAATAGAAATAAGAGTATACCTCACTCCCTTCATGTTATTATCGTTATCACAGTCTTGACATTTCTCTTTGGACCTCAAGTGAAAATCTTTGCTTTATATCTCATTGGCTTTGAAGTTAATATCTTTACTTGTTGACCAAGTTGGACAAAAATATGTAAAAACTTTATTTAACTCGACATTAAATTAATAGATAATTCTTGAAGTTAATAGCTTTACTTGTTGACCAAATTAGACAAAAATATTTAAAAACTATACTTAACTTGATATTAAATTAATAGATATTATTTTGTTGGACTAGACTGCCAAAGACGGAGAGATCAGGGTTCGATCACAGTCGGATGCACTGAAAGAGTTTTATCTAAATGGTTTTCCATTCTCCCTATATGAAAATGCAGGTGCGCTTACTCTCAATTAAACCTTTCTAATACATAACCCATTATTGCAATAAGTACATAGGCGTACAGCCAGAACGGGTAGCTATACGTGGTGCTATATAAAAAAATTGCCACTGTTCACGCGGCTTAAGACGTCAATCTTGTATAATATATTTTACAATTTTAAAATTATATATCCTGGTCACTCGACCCATTGCTTAGAATTTTAAATTAAAATCCCTTTAGATATAACAACAAACGGGAAACCTTTTGAGTAGCCACCAGATTGAAATGGGTGAACGGATCAATAGACCATGTACTGTGCAAATTTGTTTGATCGAGGTTCAAATAACAATCATACCAATTTCGTTAAAAGTATTCTACTCGCATGATATTTATATGGAACAAACATCAGGACAGACTGACAAACAAAATTACAAAATGTAAAGTTAAAACAAGACATCTTTACGCTCTAACAACTACTTTCATAATATTATATTATGCCTAGTCAATGGATCTATATCAGTAACATTTCTAAATAATATATAATATAATAATTCTTAAATGGTTTTAGCAAAGTATAAAATAAATTAGTTTTGCTGTTGTATTTCATACTTTTCGTAGGGAGTTTATAGAATAAAAAAGTCATTATATATTACCGAGACCTTAGCTAACCTAACCTAACCTTACCTAACTAGGCTATTCTAAAATAACTTAACGTGACCAACTTAAATCCTAGGAATTTGGTGAAACTGCAAGAAAACGGTGCAAGACTTACATAGAACTGGATAAAATAATTGATAACATATTCCGGGACTTCAAAAAGACAAATAACTTGAAAATAGCTAAGAAATACAACATAAAAACTTTTATTTCATACTTTTCCAAAATATCTCTGGCATTATATAGAAAGCCTAGGCAATTTATAGAACACATGGATTTCACACATTGCCATTGATATATGTACCAATAAAATGAAACATTTATTTTTATTTGGACCCTGTAATGATCCTAGTTTGGGTTATTTGCATTCAATTGCACTTATGAATTAGGCATTAAGAGGACATATTTTAAAATAAAATAATCCACAGTTTCTTAAAGTGGGAACACATCGCGGAAAAAAAATTGCCCCAGATTTCTCGTTTTTTTAATAAACTAGTCCATATAAGTTTGACAACTTATTCCATCGCATGTGACAAACGATGAGGGTTGTAGTGTGATTGTTAATTAAAAATAATTATCAAATTTTATTTTTACTGAGAGGAAAAACAACTAACATTTTAATGGTCAAATGACCTTATTGTCTTTGGATCTATTTATACATCTATTATAAATCTTCCAGGCACACTGTCTGGTCTACCATCTGTGTATTTATTTAAACATAAGGTAATTAACATAAGAATACGAGACCTAATTTGGTATTCAGCTGCTACAAGGAGTATTTCTTAGAGACACTCCCTGAGCCCAGATAGCACCAGATCAACATATTTAAACGGTTTAGCTTTCTTGGTTGATTAAGCTTGAGAGTCTGTTAGGGTAAGGGAGAGTGGGAGGGGGGGGGGGCTTAAACTTAAACTGGAGTTGTAGAGAACGCGAGAAAAGGCAGTTTTATACCAAAGCTCTTTTTGACTAGATAAATAAAATATTGCTCCAGTAGAAATATAGTATAATTTTCTTCAAGTGTTGATGTCAACAGCTGTTGAATATCTGGCATGAGCATAATGTTATTAAATGAGAAACTTTTTATATGAAGAGAAGTAGTATTCATTAAATTCCAGGACACCCTTGACAAATATTCAACAACTGTTTATATCACCATAAGAAGAAAATTAAATTCTATATTACTAGTTAATCAATATTATATTAATTTTGTCCAAATTATATTTTGCTCTTAAAAACTACAAAAAATATATCCCTTGTCTTTTGCTTCTAACACTCCCACTTAGCAAGAGAAGGTTTACCTTGACTGCTAAATATGGGGTGATTAATAATAATAATTATTATTATTACTAGCACCCATCTTACTTCCGTTCGGGTTATACGCACTTACGTTAATGTGTAGTGTCAGGGTAATTATGAGATGAAATGGAGGACCTACAGTTTAACGTGGGATCCGAACCACGGTGGAGGCCTGGAATTCTCCACATTCACAAGTTGTGACTAATACAAGTCTTGTCAGAGGTGAAGGAAGGGTTTGGTAATCAGATAAATCTGTGCCGGGACCTGGGATTGAACCCTGGACCTCCAGCACAGAGGTCTGATATCTTAGCCCTAGATCACCAGATCACCTTAATATTTATTAATAGGATGTTGGGGCTCGTTAGGTGAAAATATAGTTTTTATTTCTATACAAGCGCAAACAGCAACGGAGAATTATATTATACTACTATAAAGCCACACGGCTGACTCACTCACTGACATTAATGTTTACTCACTTCCAGATTAGCAAAAAGCTTGAAATTTGGTAAATTTTTAACTCTTAGCCTGTAACCGACGGAAAAATTTCAAATAGTTAAACATTTTAATATCCAACCCCCGAAAAAGATTCGAAATGGAGGAGCAATTTTAAAGTCGTTGAGGGCCTTTCTTTGGAGGTCTCTTGTGACTAAACGGTAATACCAATCAAAAAACAGCTCTGTAATTACATTAGTTTACATCTACTTACAAATAAAACGAGCAGGGTGAGTACTAATATAAAGGCATGAGTCTCGTCTACTTCTTCGTTTTAGCACCACGTCTTAGTACCCATTCTGGATATACGTTTATGTACTAATTACACCTGTGGTTTTTTGGGATTAGGAAGGTAAATTTTATAGTAAGTCTACTCGCATTTGTGTGGCGGGAAGAACCATTTGAAAGAACCACCCTTAGTACACCTTACCGAGATTAAAACCTCAATCACCCTTTCATTGATAGTCTGATATACTGCAAGAGTAGCGCGTAAGACATGTCGTCACCTCGTCTACTATTGCTTTCACTTGATGGAGACTTAGATGTTCGAATCACAGATGAAATTTCCTCATTTTAACTTCACGCAAGTATGATTACACACCTATTAATTATTAACACAACCAATGAATTGTAAAAATGATGTTAGGCCTGACATACGATAAGAGGTATAGCTTAGCTTATATCGAGGAAAACCAACAATATGATTATTGAATTGGAATGTTCAGGGGAATATGAGTATATTGATAGCATAATGAAGCTTCTATGTTTGTGGTATTAGTACCCTGTGAGGTACGAGATTTAAATATATCTATGGTGGTGTTTTAAATTAACTCAAAACTATAGTTACAGAAGTGTGAGCCTTAAACCACATGACAGTTTTTTTTATACTACAGTATTTTCTACCTCTTAAACACCCTTCCCGTTTAACACCAATTATACACTTAACCTTAACCTCATCCCTTACAAGCTGTTTTACATAATTTTCCACATCAACATCAATTACAATTTAGAATAGGAAGTTAGCTATAAATATGATTATCAACGAGGAAAACATTATCAATATTATTTTTTCAACATTAAAATTCAAGTAAATATCTAGGCAAGGAAAAAAAAAAAGTAAAGTATCGACCCTCCCCCAAAAGTAATTATAACTATGAAAATGAGAGAAAGTGACCAAAATCCGCGGTAAGGAGGATCAATGCTAAAACTTGAAATAATTGTCAGCCCCCAAAATAAAATTTCCCGATCCGAACCGACTCATTTTGAGAATTCTTAGTACTATTCGCATGTGAGAAAATAACCCTCATCAATAGTAAGGAGGGGGAAAGATAAAGCTTGAAATATCAAACACCCAATATAATATTTCCTGATCCGCACTGATCAATGCTTGTCTTATGGGAGGAAGTGGCCCAAAACTCTCATTTCAACCACTAGAGCTCTCTTCTTTCACACTCTTTAAAGCGTTATATGGTTTATTGATGACCCCTTCTCATTATTAGTTTGTTTTTATATCAATAATTTCATATATATGTTTTATGTTTATATTAATAAGCTGTAATTCAATTTTAATTAATGTGAGGTTTGTAAAAATATCTACTGAGCTAAAATGTGTGTATTTATATTTACTTGTAGAAAGGTTTTAATAAAATTGGCACACTTCAATCCCTTCTTACTTACTCTATGGCACTAGGAACTAGAAAGTTCTTTGCCACACTTACAAAAGTACGGTTACTATCCCTATCTTGAGTGAGCTTTATCCAGTCCATCTCACTAAACCCTATTTTTTTCAGGTCCATTCTAATGTTATCCTCCCATCTTGGTTTAGGTCTTACCAATGATATCTTCCCATTAGGTTTGCCAGGCAATACCCTGAACACGTTCTAGAATATCCCATTTGCGCTGCATATCCTGCTCACTGTAATCTCCGAGTCCTTATTATCCTAACACCGTCTTGTGATTAATACAGAGTATGTAGCTCATCATTATCTAACCTCCTATGCTCCCCAAGAAACTCTTCTCCTAAAAAAACTCTAATGTGACTAGGAAGTAAGGTTTTGATGCAATCAAAGGCATTTTTTTAATAACACGTAGGTTACTTGAAGTATGATTCTACACAATAAAGCATAGGCATCCGTATCAATCTTTAAAAACACTCGTCTAGAGCGACAGTATCGCAATAAACTAGATTTATGTTGACGGGCAGGTAAAGGCTTTAATCTAATTCGGTTATCGTTTTTTTTTACAAAATGGTTTCTCATTTACCTCTACACAAACGTATGTACGTACATTTCCTATAGATTCTACTTGCCTCAGCCAATTATTATAAATTTAGACCCTCATGATAATGTGGCAAAACAAACATAATGAGCTTAACCCGTATACCATAAATGTATGAAATTGGATATTAAAAACGTTAATTCACACATTACCATTAAGCTACTTCGGTGGTAGCATGATCTAAATCGTCACCATTGCATTAAAATGTATTTCCTGTTATTAATTCGAATAACGGTCGATTTTTCTAAAGGTGATTTTTTTTCTAAATATTTCCCAGCTATTACACCAGTCAAACGTGAATACATTTCCTCTAAATTTATTCCCGCTTCATCCTTAGCCCAGTTGTGTAAATATGCTTATAGCCCGTATAAGTGGTAAAACTTTGTTAAAACCAATCATAACCAACACTTAGCTGAAGTAGCTTCCTAAAGTAAAATAGATCCGTATATATTTATTTTATTTTTCAAGTATTTAAAATACAATTAAAAAAAAATCATAGTAGTTTTGTATACACTAGATAAATACCTTCTCTATGAGCTATTTTGATTGTCAAGTACATAAGTAATGTATAAAATATCAAACATGTCGATGATAATAACAAAGCACTTAAAATTGAGGTACAAATTTTATTATAACTATTATTATTTAGCACCGCGTCTTACTAACCGTTCGGGTTATACGCTTTAAGTACTAATTACGCTAATGGATTAGGAATTAGGAAGGTTGAATTAGAGGAAGTGAACCCGCATTTGCGTAGAGGTAGAGTGGAAAACCATTTAGGAAAAACCATCCCAGTTCACCCGACCGAGATTCGAACCTCGATCTCCCCGTCCTTGGCGGTCGAGCTCAACAGAGTAGCACGTTAGCCAACTACACCACAGAGGCGAGTGAGGTACAAAAAATAACCATTCAAAACATCTATGTCAGTACCGGATATTTGAATTCCACTAAAAGGATATATATGTTATATATTATATTATTATATATATATATATATATATATATACACACAACATGGTTTGATTACGGATACCTTAGTATGCAACAGGTAGCCAATACTGTCCTTCCATCTACCATTGGCTGGCCATCGAATTCCGGGAAAGGAGAGGCGGAATATAGTGCAATCAATATTTTTTATTTCAACATGGCAGTAACAGCAAGTGATAAAAATCTTCATGAATATACAACTTTAAGCGGAAATGACTTCTCTTGCGCAAACATACGGGGGAGAACCTTCTACCAACACATATAAAAAAAATCTTGTTTCGATATGCAATACAGGTGTACAGACATTACTCTGGAGCGAATTTATCCCTGCTCAACAAGTAAAATAGTTTAAATGTATATTGATCATTGATATAAATTCACTTCAAGATGATTGGTACTATACTATATAAATGTACTTATAGAAATATATATATTCTTGTTTGTATGTGTATGAATATTTAATATAAGAAACAAATTATGGATTTGAAAGTGTTTACTTCTCTTTAAAAAATATCGTTTAGTATCATATTTAGCGAAAGCTAATCTCTGTTTCTCTTATTTTAGTCAAAGAAAATTCAAAGACATTTTGGATTTGCTTATTGAACTCTGTCTTAAAATATGATTAGAGAATCATCCTGAAAACGGGACAGTTCCTATATAGCTCATTGGTTAAAGCATTGGCGTTTTAAATTAATTTCCTGGGTTCAGTTCTCTGAACCAAGTGTTGTTTTTCCATTTAAAGAATATGATATTTAGATGCAGCTCTTAACTGTAATTATCGAATATACAATAGCTTAGATATTGAATTATATTGAAATAGTTATTAATAGATCTAGCTATTGCGTTTAACAACAAAGCTGACCCACTTTATTTCTCAAATGGGTTAAGGCCTAACTTCCATAAATAGACCAGACTGCAGGTAAGTAGGTGATCGGGGTTGGAATTACCATCGCGTGAGTTAAGGGTGTTTTCCTAAATAGTTTTAAGATCTACCTTCACCCAAATAGAGTACAAATTTTCTAAACTATATCTTTCTGATACCTAACAAATTAGAGTGTTTAATATTAAATTAATTTATCATTTATTATATTTGCATATGGTATATTTACTTTAATCGGGAAGGGACGGGAAAGTAATAGTCTTAGAATTAATTTACCATCTTTTGCGTGGAGAGAGAATGGGAAATTATATAAAATAAACCTCCCTCAGTACATACAACTGAGATGTCAACTCTTGATTACCCCATCTTCAGTAGGTCAATAAAACACAAGAGTGATGCCTTAGAAAATTCGGCCACTGTAGCGGGTAAAAAACACAGTGGCGATTGGCTTAATGTAAGGGGAAGGGTTGATTAGGTAGCTTAGAAACTTTTCACCCAGAGCAGTGATAATTCACGTATGAGAAACCATCTCCTTCATTGCACTCGGACAGGGCTTGAATATCGATCTTCTCATCAGCATAAATTTCGCAATTTGCGAGGTATAAGTCATACCATGCGCATTTGAAAGCATTGATCAATTTCCTTATTAAAAGTAAACTACTAAAATATGATTTTAGCAAGTGGGGAATATGAATACTGTAGGTGTTAATTTAGTATAGGATATTCTTAAATTGAAATAGTTCTCTATTAAATTTATGTTCTGAAAAAAAGATTTAACCTACATTATTAAAAGCATATTTTAGTCTCATTTAGCAACGTGTTAAATAAAACCCCGTCTTGAATATAAAACGAGTAAGTTAATAGTATTTTTCTCAAACGATTAGACTATAATATTTATGAAATGAACAATTTAATCTTATTTAGTTTAATATTAGTTATATTCATGGTGAAATAGTAAGGAGAATTATGATAATAATATTGAAGGAACACCAATAGTCAATAATTAAAGGAACTAATTAAAAATGAAAAGATAATAAGAGATATTGAATAGAAGGAAAAAGTTAAAGAGATCAAAATTAAACTAACAAAAAACATATTAAGTTTATAAGAAATAGAATGAAAGTTGCTAGTAACAAGTCTGAATATAAGATATATTACATCATGTATGAGAAGATAGATTGAACAGAATAGTGCTAAGCCTATAAATAATTAAAATCTTTATAACTTAATCTTATTAAAGAGTGAAATAGAGCAGAAAAGAACAATAGAGTTAATATTAAGAAAACATGTTAAAATTAGATAATACAATACACATTAAAACCACATATTCAAAAGTTAATATTAAATTATTAAAACATTACAAAGAAAGATATATTAGGTCTAGCAATGAGTTAAAATTGACATTTAAGGTAATATTGTGAATAAATTCAGAATTGTCAAAAGAAAAGTTAAAATTAAGCAATTAAAGTGAACAGGGAAATAAAGACATAAAATGTTTAATAAAGGTTAGAGACGTTAATTATACCGGAATTATGTAGAATAGGAGATAATTAGTAATAAAATGTTGTTGAATATATAAACGTTCCTTATCTGGTGTTTAGATCCACTCCTTAAGCCTTGAACGCCAAAAGGCAGGTTGACTTGACTACATGTTTCGACGCACAAATGCCATTATCAGCTCTCTAAATTAGGGTTAGATGTTATCCCTGTCACTCCAAAGGTGTAATCGATGGCGTTTGTACTTCGAAACATGTAGTCAAGTCAACATGCCTTTTGGCGTTCAAGGCTTAAGGAGTGGAACTAAACACCAGATAAGGAACGTTTATATATTCAACAACATTTTATTATCAATTATCTCCTATTCTACATAATTCCGGTATAATTAACGTCTCTAAACTTTATTAAACATTTCATGCCTTTATTTTCCTGATCACTTTCAATGCTTAATTTTAACTTTTCTTTTGACAATTCTGAATTTATTCACAATATTAACTTAAATTTCAATTTTAACACATTGCTAGAATTAATATATCTTTCTTTGTAATGTTTTAATAATTTAATATTAACCTTCGAATATGTGGTTTTTCATGTGTATTGTATTATCTAATTTTAATATGTTTTCTGTATTTTAAATCTATTGTTATTTTCTGCTCTATTTCACTCTTTAATAAGATTAAGTTATAAAGTTTCTCATTATTTATAGGCTTAGCACTATTCTGTTCAATCTATCTTCACATCCATGATGTAATATATCTTATATTCAGACTTGTTACTAGCAACTTTCATTCTATTTCTTATAAACTTAATATGTTTTTTGTTAGTAAAATTTTTGCTGTCTTTAACTTTTTCCTTCTATTCAATATCTCTTATTATCTTTTCATTTTTAATTAGTTCCATTTTTTATTGACTATTGGGCGTTCCTTGAATGTTGTTATTATATAAATTTATTAATACAATTCAAGGATATTAATAAAGTGAGAACAGTCGCATAAACCCTGAGTTAAAAATCAGACACAGAATATTTTAGGATATAGAAAAAATAAAACATATCTTATTTCCTTATATACAATTTTGTTGAAATAAACTATATCAAATATATAATTGATTTATTTTAGGTAATTCACCTTTAACTTTGCAACTTTGAAATTATGATTGAAAAATACGTACCAGCAAATGATATGAAAATCCATTATTTTCAGCAATATTCTCGTAGTTCAGGTAGGAAAATATTTGATGAAGAAGAGCCTTCAAATGAATGGATTTTCCAATCTTCCTCACCATTCTTAAACAATATCTTTACAATTGTTTTAACAGGGTACCCGTAAATGAAGTTTTTTCAATTAGGTGTTTTATTGAGATGTTCATTAGGTTTATACATTTAAGGGTTCTTAATGTCTCATAATCTTAGGGTCAGATTTTTCTTAATAAAAATATAAAACTCCTATTTAAAACATTCAAAAGCAATACCATTCAAGTTTAAGACCATATTATTCCCAGTAACAAGTTATTTTATCAAATGAAAAGAGAAAAGGCCAATTATATTTCTCCCAGTTAATAATAATAATAATAATAATAATATTAGCACCACGTCTTACTACCCGTTCGTGTTATACGCTTTAAGTACTAATTACACTAATGGATTAGGAATTGAGAAGGTTGAATTAGAGGAAGTGAACCCGCATTTGCGAGGAGGGAGAGTGGAAAACCATTTAGGAAAAACCACCCCCAGTTCACCCGACCTAGATTCGAACCTCGATCTCCCCGTCCTCAGCAGTCGGGCTCAACACGATCAGCGCGTTAATCAACTACGCTACCGAGGCGGGTTTCTCCCAGTTATTTTATTTTGTTTTAAATCTAATAGTGCTATATTACCCATCATAGATTTTTTTAAGATAAAAATATTGAAACATGAAAAATACACCCACTATGCAATATTTTTGTTTCTGGTGCTCATTATTCCATCATGTAGGTGTTCATAAGGCAAAATAAAAATAATTATGCTATACTTACGATTGTTTCAGAAAGATTGCTTAAAATATTCTTCTTTAATGTGTTAGGTGACTTAAGGCCCACATGTTTGAAGTTTTATATGACATAAACCATTTTTCAGACCAAATGAATCAAACAAATTTGGTAGATATATTTATATTGTATTAATTTTAGATACATTTAATTTTCCTTTTTAAAGCGCCACGTTTAACTATCCGTTCATGTTATATGTCCATGTAGATACTAATTACTTTACTGTGTATATTGTAAAGGATGAAGGAAGTTGAATGTTGAGGAAGTGTGCTCAAATTTGTGTAGAGAGAGAGAGAGAGTTTAAAACTATTTCATAAAAGCATCGCCAGTACATAAGATTGGTATTTAGCCCCGATCTCCATGTCATCAGAAGTTAAGTTTATTGCAAGAATAATTCCTTAGTCCATGCGGGTAGCTTAAATTTTAACAGTTGTTGAATATTTGTCATATGAATAATTACATTTGAATAGAAATTCTTTAAATGAACATAAAAGTATTAGTTAAATCACGCAACACCTATGATATAATTATATTAAGAAAATGTTGAGATTTTGTTGAGCAGAATATTGAACTATGTGTATCTAATAATGCGATATTTGAATAAATTTGGTAAATGAATATTTTTTCCACTAAGCGTGTAAATATAATTTTTAACACCCGTTAACTTAATACAACCCTAGAAATTATTAATAAATATCAAATAATAAAGTAAGAAAAAAAACATAGTTTATAGACATTTTAAGTTTTAACGCCTTATGTTTTCACGAATATCCAAAATATATCTACAAGTATGTTTGGAACAAGGATAGATTGGAATGAATGAAAGAAAAGATTTGTGCTCACACGTGACAAATCCTTTCGCTTTAATCCTAGTGTTTCAAGGTGAATTCCAAACACATGAGTGTACAAGTTACGGTCATTTCTGCAATCATGAAATACGTGTACAAAAATACATCTTTAAAAATATGTACAAATATAAATACTCAAGCACAGCCGAGATTTCATAAAACAGTTAGAATTGTGGTAGGAAGAAATTTTTGAAAGTACAAACTTGATATTTTACAATCAATATTAATAACATTTTATCATATTTTAATTGTTATTTTATTTTTATTTATCTCCTTCTTCTAAATTCAACAACCAGAAGGTTGATTTGATGTGATTTCTATTTATTCGGAGCTGTGCATGACCTCAGCTCTTTGGCTAGTTAGTGCTGCCTACACAATCTGGTAGAAACTCCATATACTGGAAGCGCTTATAAAGTATAGTTATTTCCGCTACTATCCTAAATGAATTTCAATGATTAAGCGTGAAGAGGCATACCAATTTTGCAGAGAAAGTTATTTTTACAACATTCCATGGTTCGTTTACATGCCACAATCGGCATTTAACCCATGGCTTTACTTACGTACCAAAGGAAGTTGTGATATGGAATTTTATCATTCAAGAAAAATACATGAACATCTGCTGGGTTTGAACCCACGTCATTAGGTCCTGAGGCGATAACAGTACACCAAGTCTACCAAGGTTTACCCTGTTATGATATATGTAACAATAATATCTATTAAAAGTGACGGCTGAAGATCACAATTCTTTAAAGTATGACAAACGTTAAAGTATATCACCAGCTTTTTTTTTTTTTATTTTAAGATAAGGCTATTTCTAAAGAAATAAGACTTAGTAAAGATAAACCTTCGGGTATGGTAAAGACACATATTATAGCTATGGGGTTGTTTAATTTCACACAGCGTCTTAATATTACCACTCTTGAGATATTCACATTTAGCTACACTAAAGAGATAGATATGGGAAAGTTGGAAGTAAAAGGAAGTTTAGCCACATTAGCGTGGAAGGAAAGCTGTAAAACATTTAGAAAATAAATGGTACAGTGCACCGCACAGTCTTTCTTATCTTTTATCTTAAAATAGAGACATTTACTAACAAATCGTAAAATTTGTGAAAAGAAACTATATACAATGTTGTTGAAACACATTCATCAAAGAGCATAAATATAATTATACAAACTGTTACAGAAACTTTGAAAAAAGAGTAGCATCTCCATAAACAAAAGATCATAACAATCAAATACATATTTATAATTGTCTCATTAAAAATAATGTGTTTGCTTACAGCTAAAAAACTCTTGATTTTTATAAAAATATATTCCAGATTACAATATTTTTATTTGGTGGCCTGGCGGTCTAGGGGTAAGGTGTCGGACTTATGTACTGAGGGTCCAGGTTCCAATCCTCAGTCCTGACACGGATTTATCTGATTGTCAAACCCTTCCTTCACCTCTGATAAGACGTGTATTAATCACAACTTGTGAATGTGGGGAATGCCAGGTCTCCGCCGTAGTTCGGATTCCACGTTAAACTGTAGGTCCTCCATTTAATCTCACAATCTCCCTACCATTACACATTAGCGTAAGTGCGTATAACCCGAACGGGTAGTAAGACGCGGTGCTAATAATAATAATAATAATAATAATAATAATTAATTATTATTATTATTAAATTATTATTATTATTATTTTAACATCCTCAACTTTACAAATCATAAGTCATCAGGGAGCTCAAGTAGTTTTGAAATATGGTCAAAATTGGAAATTTCTCCTTATTTAAATTACCTTTGAATCATTTTCATAAGAAAACGAGAGCTAGCATTTTGTTTATAATGTTAAACAATGCCTGGATACAAAATTAAATAAAAATCTTTAGAGTGTATTTTCAGAAAATAATTGTTTTCTCTTTTTTTCCCTTCAGTAAGCTAGCGTTAGTTTTTGGGTTTGATATCTAGTTCCAAAAACCCCTCAAGTGGGGCTTACGAAAACCCTATGATACCAAGATTTAGCCCGATCAGTGAAATTGTTTCGGCTTTAGTCAGAGGTATAGACAGAAGGCAAAGCAATTAAACAAATTTTGGTTTCAAAGTGTCGACATTTATCAGAGTATCGAGCTAGATTTCTTGTACGATCTTATTAATTCCTTTTCTCTCTTCGAGGGGTCAAGACATCAACATCTCAATTAGCCGCGAAACAAACTAGAACCACTTGACAATAAACCCATGAAAAATGTTTTATTAACTATTATTTCAAAGAAATAGTCTTAATTCAGTGTTTTTTTACCATATTTCTTTCAACGGTGGATAAGTGGACAAAGTGGAATGTCTAGTTTTGTTTGCAAGATTAGGGCTAAAATTAAAAATTGGTTTTTGGTGGTAGTTTTTGAAATCAATTTTCAATCCTTTCTTCATAAAAAATTGGTACATTTATTTTAAACTAATACTTAGCACCGCGTCTTACTACCCATTCGGGTTATACGCTTTAAGTACTAATTATTCTAATGGATTAGGAATTGGGAAGGTTGAATTAGAGGAAGTGAACCCGCATTTTGCGTGGAGGGATAGTGGAAAACCATTTAGGAAAAACCACCCACAGTTCACCCGACCGAGATTCGAACCTTGATCTCCCCGTCCTCAGCAGTGGGCTCAACACGATATTTTAAACTAAATCTTTCTCATATCTTACCTCATTGAATATAAACACACAGGTTGCAAATCATTGTAATTATGGGAATGCCACATATATATATATATTTAAATTAAATTAATTTAAGTTTGGCCCACCTAAATGTTATGTTTAAATTTGAATAGTCCCTGTGGTAACTAAGAAACAGTAAAAATAAATAAATTACATGAATTAATTAATTTTAAATTATGATTTAAAAATTCAAATAATTTTGCATTTAATAAAAAAAATATATATATATATATAAATATGCACAACCATGCTTATAACAACAATATTGAATAAAACGCACCTCATTTCACCTAAAAAAGATTGAGTTCTATAAGGGCTGGATTAGGTTCTCTCGTATATTCTTAACATCGGGTAATACCAATCCCCCACAAAAAGGTGCGGTATTGGCGTGTAATCAATTTCAAAACAAGCCCCGTAATACGATGGCAATGTTTCTACAAGGTTGTTAATACTGGAAGCCCGATTATTTTACTCCCCTATAATGTTTCAGTTGTGCTCCCTTTTACGATCGATTTTGAAAGGGTAGAATTAAAAAGCCCTTTGGCATTTGTCTTTTAAAACGGTGTATAAAGTGTTTGAAGTTTAGAGAGAGACAGTTGGAAGAGATGTGTTTTGTAAAACATATCCTATTTCAAAAGCGTTAAGAGCTAACTTTGTAAATAAAAGTTGAATTTTATTCTCGAACGTTCTGTCGATAAAGGTTGATGAGATTCTAAAGTAGTTCTACTTTTTTTTATGTTCTCATAGAATACTGGTATGCTCTTGATGAGAAATGAATAGAGGACAATGTGAACTACCATCAAACTTCAAGAATAATAGATTAATATAGTAATGAACCTGTTTTTCAAAGTTCTCATTAAAGTGCATTTTGGTTTCACACATACATTCATATAGGCCTATATATATATATATATATATATATATATATATATATATATATATATGTACACATCTGGTTTTTGGTGGATCTCATTAAACATTTGTTATTTAAAAAATATTACTCAATGATAATGATTAAATAAATATTTGTATAAAAACTAGAACTATATTGCAAGTGTCACCTATCCCATTGTGGTCCTTAAACTGTCAGGATGTGTTGCGGCCAAGGATGGGGACAGCGACGGGATGTATGTGTGAGGGTTTGTAATTTATAGACAGCTTTGGTTTTTATGGTTTATTTCACTAATTTGCACTACTACAAAATGTTACGTTACTAAGAAGATACTTTAAAAAAATACAAACTACTTTAATCAGGAGCTTCAGAACCAAGTATAGTAAGGAATGCTTAACCAATGGTCTTGAACAGGGATACAAAACTACGGCCCACTGGCTACATCTTGCCCCCCGAAGATTATATCCGGCCCGCTCCAAGATTTGTATCAAAAAAACAAATTAATTTTTTATCTTCGTTGTTTACTAACCACACAGTTTATTTGACATGTTCAGTTTCTGTCCGCACACGTGCTTCCCCTATGACACCAAGCCAGATTGCTGTCGGAATTGAAAACCCTCATTTTTAGTCGCAGGCGCCATTCCTTATACCGACAATAAAACGGCTTGTCTTGTGACGATTTTTTGGTAGTTCCAAGTCTCCCGGCAGACGGTTATCAAAGGAAAGTTCCGAAAGATGTTACCTGATTTTTTTTAAAGTAATTATATTGACTAATTACTATAAATATTATTGATTACATATAAATTGATTCTTTTCTCACAGAGATGAATCAATGCCAATCAATCTATCAAACACTGACTGGCCTTGGAAAGGGGAATTTTTTTATAGACGTGACGGGCCATATAACTTGAATCTAAATTTTAATGTTGAAACAAATTTGATGCATGATCTATTTGCGCATGTCAAGACATTCAGAGCAAAAATAAGACTACTTGAATAACAGGTTAACGTTACTTTGGCCAACGAAAATGTGTAAAATATATTATGTGGCCCGCATAAATAAAAGTTTTGAGACCACTGCCTTAGAATAAGTGTTATGTTAATAGCCCTGTTAGCTCGAAAAATAGTACTATATATACTTCAATTTTGGAGACCGCTGGCTTAAAGTAAGTGTTAAGTTATAAGCCCTGTTAGCTCAAAAAAAATAGTACTATATCTAATACAATTTGGCCTGTTTTTCAAGAGGAATTCTGACAAAAATATTCAGGTTTTCAGCACTTGTGCCCTATTGTTTACTCTATCATCAAAACACGTTGCTACACCAGTTCTCTCCTTCTCAATTTCCAGCATTACTATGTTAAAATAAACAAACACCACAATTTATGTCATGGCAATAGCTCAAGGAGAAATAAATAAGAAAAATATTATGAAACTAGAAATAATGTGTAAGATTAATAATTAATCACAATTACATTTAGTTAGATAAGCTAATCTTCTTTTTCTAAGACAATTCAATATTTAACACACCATTTGACACTATAAAATAATATATAAATAACATAAAATTTTACCAAATATAAAATTAATATTTTGCCCGTATAGAGACCCTAAGTATTGAATCTTATCTCCTTATCCACATAAGTTTGCTCCACAAACACAGGCGTTGATGATAATATTTCAAAATTTTAACATATTATTTAATTTATAATAGGTAAGGCTGATTAGTTAGTCACTAAACTATAAATCCATATATATATATTTTTTTCTACATTCTTTATGTTTTGCTGTCAAAGTATAGCTAAATTAAAAGGTGTTAACATTATTTCCTCCATTATTTAGACTATTATATGAAGAAGGACGGTAAAACTGAACCATTATTTTACACCCACCACTATAAGCTCTTTAGGTCATGTTTTCTGGACTAGGAGGTCAGTTTGAATCACGTCAATATTTTATTGAAGGTGGTTTTACCTAAACTGTTTTTCACTCCTCCTGCTCACTATTTCAGGAGCATTTTCGTTGATTTATACATTTTTAATTCATAATCCGTAAGGGAAGATAACGCATATAGTGTGTTATTGTTATTATTATTATTATTATTATTATTAGCACCGCGTCTTACTACCCGTTTGGGTTGTACACACTTACGCTAATGTGTAATGGTAGGGTGATTGTGAGATGAAATGAAGGACCTACAGTTTAACGTGGAATCCGAACCACGGTGGTGGCCTGGCATTCCCTAGTGTGTTATCAAAATAGGAAATAGAGCACATAAACTAAACTCCTTCTTACACCTCTAGGGATAAAGACACTACGGAAAGGTTGTAGAGCTAATATAATTTTTTTTGTCATTTAGCACTACGTCTTACTACTGTATTCCCTGAGCTCCAAACTAGTGGGATACAAAACATAAATATAAACAAAATCTACAGTTAAAGGGAAATAAAATAGAATATAGCGGAGCGCGCAGAGTGAATATCCTAAGTTGTGAATTATAAAATGCTGGACATTTAGCATGTCCCCAGCGCACGCCACTCACTCTTATGAGTAGCGGGAAAAAACGGTCCACCTTCACTGGTTACCTGACATATCAATATATAAAAAGGTTGAAGGCTAATCCCTCGAACCTTTTCAAGACATAGGGATAATATGGCGTATTTATGAAATAGAATAACTTCAAGTCTTAGAATCATTTAGCTTTAATTAATGCCAAACTTTATTAAATAATAAGCATATTATTTGAAGAGCATTTAATAATTCAGTTATATATATATTATCCAAAAAAAATATAGTTCCATAAATATTTACCCTTTTTCTTCTAATCGTTACATTATTTATTAAGTACCCTAAACATATTACGTAAAGACAATTATAGATGTATAACATTAACTTAATATGATCATACGTCATATAGTAAATAATCTTACCAAACTAACACATTTTTGATGTTGTTGCACAAAGCCACCTGTTACTAAAAGTTTTAGTTCCATCAAAATACCTCATACCAATACCATTAAACTTTAACGCTAACAACCTACTAGCGTAACTCGCAAAAGCTTTCGCCTATGTCCTAAAAAGGATTATAATACAATTATAAGTATCTAGGATATTTCCTAACATTACCCCATTAAGTTTGTTTATTTGTTACTATTTTGGCACAAAAAGATAATGACAAAACTATCCTAAAAACAACAATCGAGAAACTAGTAAAAAAAAATATATAAAGTTAAGTTGATCTATATAATAATCTAGTGCAATACTCCATTCTGCTAACATTGAAATTCTCAGCACCATATTCCAAAAACTTTCCCGCCTTAATGTTTACCAAACCCAAAGTGCCATATTTACAATAGAGACAAAAAAGTTACTTGGTTGAGAATAAAGTTCGCGCATAATGCCTAATATTCATAATACAGAAGATGCCTGACTTTACAATACGCTCATTATAAAATATATCAAAAGACGAAGATTAACCCAAATACATTATAATTAAATTTGATAAAAGATCTAAAAAGAATTTTGACTAGTTCCCAAATTTACATTTAACCGAAATTGGATTTTATTCTTACATTAATATAATATGTCCTTTACGCCGACGCTTATCCCTACATGGTCGCAGCCAAGTCCAAGAGTGGCGTCTTCCTCGACGGACGGTCTTTTATATGGCTCACTCATCGAACAGGATAGGCACAAAGGAAGGGGGGCGCGCGGGCAGAAGAACATTCCATGTTATTCTGGCAACGCCTGGCAGTTACCATCTTGTTCTCGTTTCTTGAAGTTGGGCGGACTGATTATGTTAGCGGTGGTGCCGGGCTCTGGTGGCGAGAGGCAGAACTCGGCTCAGTCTTGGCAGTTGTTCACTTGTGGTTCGTGTAGTCGGGTGTTTGTTTGCGCACGGTGCTCGGCCAGATTAGTGGTATTGGGTAAGTGAAATATTATGCTTGACTGTCCCCATTTTGTTGACTTGGAGCAATAATTGCTACACTACCTGTTCAGGTTATACACACACGTAATAATTACGCTTATGGATAAGGAATGAGTAAGGTTGAATTTAGAGGAAATTTATCCACATTTATGTATAGAGATAAAGGGAAAAACCAATTTGTACAAACTATATTTAGTACAAACGACTGGGACTCCTACCCCGATCTGTCAGACATAGATAGTTTATTCTATTGTGAATGTTACGCTTTAGAGTAAACTGTGAAACCACCAAAGTTGGTCCTACTAATTCACTTAATCCCAACGAAACTACGGGAAAAGGTATGACGTTAGTCCATATGTCGTCGTGGTAGTTTCTCTGAGACTCTAACTTGGAAAGATACGCAGTAGGATCACTCATAACTAGGCATTCACCCTTCTACAGACCAATAATGTACTTTGCCTCTATAATCATGGTACCTAACAGCGAAAACTTACACAAAGACACTTATAGCCAATGTATAGTAATCAATGTATAGACAAGTCTTATAATCAATGTACTCCTTCAAGAACAAAGCTGCCCTAAGACTATTTCACTCCTCTTTCGCACATAACACTAACACTACCAGTCTACGTAAATAGATTGATAGCCTCCTAGATAGCTGCGCGCTAAAGAAAATAGACAGAAATAGATACCAACCTATTGCGATATCTCCACCTTCCGGGACTATTCCCTCTCTATGCTACTTTGAATTGGTCAACACTTCACCTAAGAAATATTTTTTAACAGTGTGTCTTACTACCCGTTCGGGTTACACGTTTATTTACTAATCACGCTAATGGTTTTAGGGATGAGGAAGGTTATAATTTTTAGGAAGTGTACCCAAATTTGTGTGGAGAGATCGTGGATTGCCATGTGGGATTTTAACTTTGATCTCCCCAACATTGGCAGTCTAGTCTAATGCAAGAATAGCGCCCTAGACCATTCAGCTATTGAGGTGGGTAAGAGCTGATTGACAACCTTAAAACCACTGGGGCTTTAACTAGAATAACAACTATTAGTAGAAACCATTTAAACCACCAATGAATGGTTACTCCAGCAAATCACACGGTTCAACTGATTATTTACCCCAAACTGTAAACAAATGGCTGTGTATAGTTTAAATAATTAAGGCCAATCATCGTTTCATAGATCATATAAATGCATAATGTAAAAAACCATTAATCACCTTGTACCATCCACATAACCTTAAGGGTGGGCTGGCCTAACAATAGCAATATTTCCTCTTCAACATCAACAACAACAAGTGAAACTTTTTCTTCTTCATTAACAACGTGTTTAGACTGCCGAGGACGGAGAGATCGAGGTTCGAATCTTGTTCGGGTTAACTTGGGGTGGTCTTTCCTAAATGGTTTTCCACTCTCCATCCACGCAAATGTGGGTTCAATTCCTCTACCTTCCCAATTGCTAATCCATTACTGTAATTAGTAGTTAAGGTGCGGCAGAAGGGAGCGCGAGTAATTTTTCAGTTTTTATAGAATTACATATTTTTAACCAAAATAAATCAATATTTCTCCAGTAGCAATGTAGAGTTTAGTTTTCTACACATACTAATATCAACAAATCTTGAATATCTGTAAAGTGTGTCTTGGAATGTTGTCAAAACACTTTATCTTTATTTAAAATGTTTTGACAAAATTCCAGGACACCCTTGACAGATATTCAAGATCTGTTGATATTAGTATGTGTAGAAAACTAAACTCTACATTGCTACTGGAGAAATATTTGATTTATTTTGGCCAACAAATTTATATTTTATAAAAACTGAAAAATACTTGCACTCCCTTCTACCGCACCTTAAGCGTATAACTCGAACGGGTAGTGTGACGTGGTGCTAAAAAAAAAGTGTGTTAGATATCTTAAATGTTCAATATAAACATCTGGTTCAAAATTTAGCAATGCCAGAACTCTTTGACCCCCCAAATATAAAGATATTTCTCAAAACCGTACAGCTGAATATGATGAAATAATCCATAATCAGCCAGTCATCACCTGTAATGGAAAATTCCTGCTTTATTTATCTTATCTTAGTTTCTCTATCCGCAGCGATGCCCTAGGGGTGCTAAATATTAGACTCAAACGGATTTGACCTATTTTGAATGAACTGAAGGATACTAAAGGTATATTTGCAATTTAAATTAAGTTTAATCTTATATCTTTAGAAGAGAATATTTGAGAGTAACCTTAAGCGTACGCTACTTAGAAAGGTTAGTAGGACACGTAACAACATCTACAAATAAATCAAGCTTATTTTAAAATCCTATTTTTGACGTTAGACACTAATTTATAAAAATATATAAAATGTATACAGAGGAGAGGCGGTTATTAAAATATAAATTTTATTAATAAAATTCAATTTAATTACTAGCAGAACTTAATATTGATTACAGCTGAAAAAGATTTTAATATTGATTCACCTACAACAAAATCAACAACTAAATACTTATGTTATTTTAGGCGTGAGAGGTGATATAAACTGTTTTTCCACGACAAATCTCTTGTCGTCTCTAGAAACCTGCCTGGAGCCAACATAAGAGAACAAGGACTCTGCTATGATTTAATCTTCCAGCCGGGGTTTACTGCAGTTTTTACTACCTACACCCCCCTCCCTCTTTTAACCCCCTTCTCACTCTATATACCCTTTCCTGTTTGTGATCCCCATATCACAATCCTCTTCAATGCACGGGTACTCTCTGCTTCCCCCTCTTCCCACCCTTTTTTCACCACCGTTTTCTTTATGGGAAACTTTCGAATTACAGCAAAACATCGAGAAAATACTTTGTGGGGAAAAGATTATTGTCTTACCTCCTTGCATGTGAAGTGGCTTTGCCCTTTAGCGAGAAGTTTATAGTAGTACGTTTTCTACTTTCTGTTTTCCTAAGAGTACACAGTGGAGATAGTATTACATTTTATTATGATTACTTTGCTAGTTATTTGAACGAGTATTCTTCCTTAAATGTGATATAGTATGATATTTTTACTGTCAAAAGGTGAATTCATAATGCTTGGGAAGTCTACGTGTTTATGTGTGCCCCATTTAATAAAAAGCAATACAAAATATTTTTGTAAAATGGATCTTGTGTGGTCAAAACGTGTGCTTATTTATTGTATTATGAAATTTTAACAAGAAGAATCTTTATATGATTCAGTATATCTATTTAATATCTTTAGTTAATAATACGTCAGGTCATGCTAACATAAGCTGTCACTTATATATATTAGCACCCACGTCTTACTACCTGTTCAGTATATACGCTTATGTGTACTAACTACGCTGTGTTAGGGATGATGAAGATTTAATTTAGAGGAAGTGTTCCCTCTTTTGAGTGAAGGAAAAGTGGAAACATATTTAAGAAAAAAAACTCAGTACACCCGACCGGGATACGAACTTCGCTCTTCCTGCCATCGTAAGTCTAGTCTAACACGAGAGTAATGCCTAGGACTATGGGGCTCCCGAAACAGGTTTTATATATTACATTGCTAATAGCTTTAAAATAACACTAATAGTTTAGTAAATTGTGATAGATTTTAGTGAAAAAGAAGTTTTTTAGCTATTAAAAAGACCTTCTTTTGAAAATTATATTGCATTCATGTTCTCCTGATAAATATCTTCTTTAGTTCTCTACATTAGGGTAATTTGTTAGTACTCAATTCTACAGATAGATTTTAACGACAAACTAATGGATCTTTTCAATAAAATAACTAGGTAAGTACCCACTGTGGGCCTGCAACAGTGGTCACATGGTCTAAGGAACTTAGCCCACAACAGACTGCATTGCCAGTTGACAGTGGGGTCAAGGTTTCATAACTCGGCTGGCTCCATTGAGTGTGGTTTTTAAAAATGGATTTATAACTGGGACTTTCCTATTTTCTCAACGTTAATTTAAAAAAATCACTCCTTTAAAGTAATGTCATCATTCCTAATACCCTTCCTTTTTTTATTATACCTAGTATTAAACATTATAATAAAGCTATTTAGCTTATTCATTACTAGGTACGCTTAATTAGTTAGGGGTCTTGGGTTGAATTCTCAGCCTAGTTAAAAAAATTGTATCTAAGATATAATTAAGATATTATTTATTTTATGGCTGTACAATTGGATGCTGTATTTAACTTAGATTTAAGTTAATTTGTAAGTCTTGTTCAGATAAAATTTCTTTTTAAAGTAGTTTTTTTAAATGTTATAGGTTACAAAATTTGCAACTTAGATCTATATATATTTATTGATTTAATTTGTTTTTAGCTACGTTACTTACTAACCACTCCGGAACATTCACATATGTACTAATACTGCTAATGTGTTCAGTATGAGAAAGGTCTATTTTATAGAAAGTGTATCCACATTATAGTAAGGTAAGAATGGAAAAACCTTGAGTAAAAACCAGCTTCAGTACACTCGGCCGGGATTCAAACATAAATTTGTTTTTAGAAAGAACCATCAAGAATTAAATCCACTTTTCTAAAAAAAAAAAAAAAAAAATTCTAAAACAAAAAGCTTACATTTGTTTAATTTTTAAAGAAAAAATATTAAATTTAAATTATGTTTATATAAGAGTATTCGTATCTTTACTACGCATAGTTAAATTCTTATGCATATTTGCAATACCAATTAAATCAAATTAAACTTATGTTTTCATGATTTAGACTAGTTTTTCTAATTACGGAAATAATATCTTGTCTTTATTATGGTATTAAAAAACTCCTACTGATTTTAGTATAGATTTAAATATGAAAAAGAGATATCTGTGTATGGGGTGAAAAATCCTCAAAATTGGTTTCGATGGCCACGCGGATGAAGCGTGAATATGATTATTTCTGGTTCGTCAATAGATGTGAAAATAAAGCTTGAATCTCTTTATGCTGTATTGAGGTGATTTTACCCTCTCTTTCCATGTAAATTGAGGGTACACTTCCTTACAAACTCTACCGTTTCTTCTATCCATCCAATCAGTGTGAATATACGGGTAGCCTGGACAGGTAGTAAGACGATGTGTATGTAAAAGTCCTCGAATAAGATTTTATTTATTTATTTGAGGTATTTAACGTGCACTTTCTAAACAGATCGATTATATCAAACAATGAAAATTGCTATGAGAGAAAAAGAAAGCACTTACAAATTTTACCGGAAAAAGTACTTTCTCATGTCTTCCAAGGTTCTTTTACACGTCACAATCAACATGGGACCCATGACTTTAATCCCTCTCTAAAGGAAGTTGTACCAACGATTTTTATCGCTCAGGAAAATTACGCCGACTTAAACTGGGTCTTAGACCAAATAATATAGTTTCCTGATGCGTGGATTTTACCTCAAGACCACCGAGGTCAAATTCAAATAAGACTTGAAGAGTTTAATCCTATCGTCTGAGCCACTTTTATATTTAAACAACCCTGTAACTTTAACTATCTAAGGGTGAAATTTAAAACTATTTCTACGCATCTAATTAATGTTTCAAAGGTGTTCATTAAACATAAGAGTTTCTAGCATCTACAAGTACTCTTGAAATTTAATTAAATGTATTATTTCTATTTCAGAGGGACATTGTATAGTTTTATATACAGAGTTAAATGACCAGCGATAAGCCCGTTGCACTTTAGACCGCTCGGATGTGCGCTCTTTACTAATCGCCAAAAGTTTTAGTAGCACCTGTGAGATTTCCCCCCAACACTTTTGTTATCTACCGCTAAGTTATCTGCAAAGTGGTTAGAAGAGTTGTTGTAACTTTTGCGAACAAAGTTTTGGTATTATTTTAAATAAAACTAAACTTAGAAGCTTTAAATTAGGTTGAATCTACATATATTTAATAAGGCATTATAATATATGTATCAATTTTACTTATTTGATTTTACTTTTATGCACGTGCTGTAGATAGTATTTAGATTTTCTTGTAATTTTCAGAAACATAGATTTTTTTTATCGGAACATGACCAAAAAGTCTTTAATAGCAAATATTAATCTAACCTAGAATGGATTTATATGCCATGTCAGAGAATTGAACCCGGAAACCTAAGTTTAGTTGGAAGATGCATTATCGAATATAATGCTATCTTGGAATTATTAAATTACCAGTAAACCCTTGTGGAACTTTTGCACATTCAACCTCTTCCCCTCTCCCCTAAAAAAATGTAGTCTTTTGATGGTTTATTGAAATTTAATACTCAGCGAAGTGTGTATACAATATAGCAAAGAGAGTTTATTTTCAATAATTGATACAAATCAATTGTTAGATTTTTCTTTTAACTTAGATTTTAAGCAAATAATATGTTTTAACGTTAACTGAGTATGCTATGACAGAAGTCGGTAAAATATTATTTCCACTGATACAAAGACTACAGCGACAAATAAGTATTAGTTGAGAAAAAGGGATGTTGACAACAGAAATAATATATAGGATAACTTTTAAAAAGGAAATTTATTGACAGTACAAAAAAAATTGAAAACAACTCGAGTACACAAATTAGAGACGTTAAGAATAATTTAACCAATAAAAAAATTAAATTCTTAAATTTTTGAATGCTATATTGTGACTATGTTCTCTGTTGGACGTAATTTAATAATATTTAAAAAACATGTTCTGATTCTAGTCAGTTGTCATTTATTGTTGTGGAATGTAATGATTAAATTTGATACTTTTAACTACCATAAACATCTTACTAATATTATAAATGTGAAAGTTTGTATGTTTGGATGTTTGTTGCTCAATCACGCCAAAACTCTGAACGGATTCAAATGAAACTTTGTAGGTAGGTAGAGTATGTCCTGGAATAACATATAGGACTATTTCCAAAATTTTATTTTAAATAATAATAAATATATGATTAAAATGGGATTGAAATGATGTTATTTAAGAATTTGTGATTTAATATTTTGTAATTAAAGTAAATAGTAATTAGTGTGACGTAGTTTCATACTAATAAATAATAAATGTGATTTTTTTAGCTATATATTTCGAATAAAATATTATTTCATTTATTTATTTATCTTACTAATTATGAAGGTAAAAATAAAAAATAAAAAATTTATAATCGATAACTTAAATAATATACGTTTCTTTTATTACGAAATATTTAAAAGTGAAAATTAAAATATGGCAAAATTATTTACAGCTAGAACTGAAAAAAACGCATAGATATTTGAAAAAATAAAGTTTGATTTATGACCAAAACAGTTTAGTTAAAAATTAAAAGATTTTATCAATTATTGCGGGCGAAGCCGCGACGGGTAAAAGCTAGTTTTGAATATAAAATCTAACTTTATTTTATATTGTTTGTGGAGGAAAAATTAATAAATCTAGCTTAAAATTTCATAGTTTTATTTGAAAAATACCCCGGATATTGATTTGACAATTCTTGAATTACTGCAGGTCTTTTCTTAATAAATGTATGGATTAGTTGATTAAATATAACTGAATCAACATCTTTTATATAGGTATTCTATTATGACTAAGAAATTCGTACAACTTGTGTCTTAGCTCAAACACAAAATATAACCCGAAAATAAATAAAAATAGTTCATAAAACGATTTCTTAAAGTAATGAACGTTTCGTTTCAAAGGATCATTCTATGAAAAGATATACAGAATTAATAACATTTTCATTTGAGATTTTAACTTTATGCCGTTAAAAGAATATGAATTAAAAGAAGATTATTTAATTCATGAATATTTGCTTACGTTTCTAATTAACGTGAACTGCTGCTCATCATTTAAGGGAAACTTTTTGGGAATGTTAAAATACAGATTCAAAGCGAATTTTCCTAATAGAGTTTTCCAAACTACTAGCTCGAGCTAAACTCTTTGGAGAGTGAGGGGGAGAGGGCATGCCAAGAGATCGGCTTTCTCAAGTAGGGGGGTATTTTGTATTTGGTATGAAAGACTTTATCAAAAAATTATAAATAGGTAATTATAAACCATCATAAAAGCAAGGAAAGTCAGGCCGTCTGAAAACTCAATCCATCCATCATTTTGATATTATTTTTAAACCATCACTGGAAAGATAAAAATCTTTCAAGTGAAATAATTTATAAAAGATAAAGCCCAATTATAATATGTAATTCCTATACACTCGAACTCTACTAAAATAACTTGGTGGTCCCATAGTATGGTCTCAGGCGCTACCCTGGTAATAGACTAGACCATTGAAGACGGGGATATCGGGTTTCAAACCCGTTCGAGTATGCAGAGAGTTTTTCTACCTAAAGGTTTTTCCACTCTCCTTCCACACAAATGAGGGCAAACTTCTTCTAAAATTAAACATTACTAATCCATAATCATTAGGGTTATTAGTTCACAGACGTATAGCCCTAATGGGCGGTGCTAAAAACAAAATTGAGATCTCGTTTTCAGGTTTAATAAAACTGGAAAACATATTAATATGCAGTTATTGATAGTCTATACAAGTATTAATTTAATACTTCTGCAATAAGAAAAATAAATCTTGGACCAGGTGGGTATATATCAATCTAGATAAGGACATGTTTTGACCTATATACAATTACTAAAGCAATATTCATATTTTTATGCTTTAAAGAGTCCTAAATCTTGGTGTTTAAAGTAACGATAAATATTGACTATGGTTATTTAAGCCAAATAATGTGTGATTATTTTTCTTATTTTCATGTTTACGTTAAAATAGTTGTCGTATAATTTAGCTTTGAAAGTATTTATTAGCATTTTATAGCACATTCTAAGGTAACATTCTGTAAATACTTTAAATGTATAAATCAAAATAGTCGATTTTTATTACTACTACTAATACAAGGATCATCTACGTGGTTTCTTGATCTCCCTTAATGCAAATTAAGGTACACTTCCTCTGAAATTCCAAATTACTCATCCATATATATTTAGCGTATGTAAAAGAATATACCTAGGTGGGTAGTAATATGCTGAGAGTAGTAAACTTGATGCTTTGGTGAGGTATTTTAGATTATAAAACTTATTATTTAGAGTAAGTATATCAATACAGTTATATAATTGAGTATAATTAAACGAGTCACATATATCTTATTCTTCATTCTTAATATCGTAGTCTAGTTACCGAATGCAAACATACTCTTAACGTTTATTGTAGGCTATATTAATTTAACCACTTTTGACATCTATATATTCCTAGCTTTTCTATCAATTAATTTTCTATTAACTAAGCTACAAACTTTTACTTTAATGGCAACTGAAACTTATAACTTTATAGTGTTCTTGTTATAAACCCAACACCAAAACTCTGAGACACGAATTTTGTTATAATCTTAACATAGTATGAGTTAAACAAATCTGCATGATTACTATTGGGAAAATTCACTCTTATTTTTTCCAAACGGCTCAAACTTCTTTCAAATTTACTAAAAATTTTGCAACGTGAGATTATCGATGCACCGTCATAAATCCACACAACATTTTTTTTATACCATCCTAATGTTTATTACCAAAATATTCAACGAATCAAGGATTTCATTTTATTAATGTTTCGTGTAAAAAATGTTTAAAATATAAAGCTCTAATAAGTTAAGTCTGTGTGTCTGTATTTTTTTAATTTAAAAGAATATGTGGAATTATAATATTATGTTCATTATTTTCATAAGTAATGTAGGCTACTATAAAGTACATGTACTTAGTAATATATCCAAATGTTTAATGTTATTGAAAATGTCAGTTTGACTGGAAACTGCCTTCGGAGCAGAATGGGGGGGGGGGGGAGATATCGGGATCACTGTGGACTAAACCGATTCTGGGAATGAATCCTGAGTTCCCTTGTCATGATCCAGTTAGAAGTGTACAAGTAATTAATTTCTTTTTTGTCAAAGTCATTATCACCAGGCGAGTCTTATTACATAGTTCCTTTTTGTGTTTAAATTTTATAAATTTCTTAGTAATATTATATTTTCCCCACTTTAAATTTAACTTATTAAGTGGCATTCCTGAAGGGCTGAGACTGTTCAAGAGTTATACTGGGTAGTTGCCTTTTTTCAGAAGCGTCCTTACAATATTCTGAATAGATGCTAGATATGTAGCAGTTTAAAAGTCCAGGAGCCTCAGGACTTCTTAATTGATGCTTTTAGCATCTTCGTCATAGTAGCAAGGGTTGTTTGCATTGGAGTATTTCAAAACACTACTGACCCTCAAGTTAGTTCCGAAAGTCACCGTCCAGTTGGAATCATTGATGATGAGAATATCTGGGACTTCAATCCCATCATCTTCTAATCCATCACAGTATTTCAGGTTATCATTCCTGAGCGTAATTGAATAAGAAATGTATGTGGGATCCACCTATAGGACGTTGCTGCATAATTATTATTATTATTATTATTAGCACCGCGTCTTACTACCCATTCGGGTTATACGCACTTACGCTAATGTGTAATGGTACGGTGATTGTGAGATGAAATGAAGGACCTACAGTTTAACGTGGAATCCGAACCACGGTGGAGGCCTGGCATTCCCTTGCTGCTAAACATGAGGAGATATAATTCTGTCCAGATAACGGTGTTGGTTTGAACCGAAGCAGTACTTTGAGTGTGAAGTACCACAGGAAGGTATCGCTTGAAGTCTCCAACAAATATAATTATTTTATAGTCAAATGGATGATTTAATTTCATGATTCTCTTCAAGAGTCAATCAAATGCTTTAGATGCATGATTTGGAAACATGGTCAACATGCCCCAGATGATTATCTTGTCTTGTGTAGGGAAGGCTGAATCAGAAGAAGTCATTCTCATACTCGATGAGGACGTCTCTATCAGCGCAATCGGCTATCTAAATATATATATATATATATATATATATATATATATATATATATATATATATATATATGTTTTACATTGTAGCAGAAACACTCCACCTGAAAGCATATACGGAATAATATACATTGTTTACAGAAACATCAAGAAAATAGGATCATCTCTCTCCACCAAAGAGATCCATAAAATATGTATTGACATGAGAGTTTCCTCTTGTCTTAATGTTTCTGTAACAGCGCATACAATTCAATATATGCTCTTTGGTGGAGTGTTTCCTGGCGTATCTCAGGGTATATCAGCAAATGTGTCTATTTTAAGATAAAAGAGAAAGCATGATCAGTGTACCTAGCCATTTATTTACTTTAGCCTGTCACTAGCTTGTCCACATGTCATATGGTCAACTAATGTTGATAACAGATAGCTGATTTAGCAAAAAATTTGTTCCCAACTATAATAAAATCATAAAAATATATTAAAAATTGTTTTGTATATTTATTTAAAAAAAATGGTGTGTGTTACTTATGTACGCTCGTGAGAAGTTATAATTATTTGGCATCAATAAATATTTAAATTTATATCAATAAATAATACATACGGATAGTTAACCTCAATTATATTGGAGCACTTGAAAAAGTCTATAAGCACAATTTTTTTCACTAATATTTACGAATAGTAAATAATATTAATCAAAATATTCAATTTAAATCACTACTGAATATAATTTATTAGCACATATATAATTCGCACTTGTATGAAACTAAAACACGTGTTGTGAATGTAGAAACTAGAAACATGTGGATAAATATTTTATATACAACGTGTATCTAAAACATTGCATCAAACTTTGGCAGGCTATTCCTTGGGTGAGAATATAATAATTAAGATCAGCAACCTAGGGTCCATCTTGAAAATTAAGGGTGGTATACACCCCTAAACATAGAGCTAAAAATGAATATTGTGTGAAATATTATGAAAACTGATTAAGGTATTAGAACGAATCTTTGTATACTACTTATTGAAACCTTGATCATTAATAAACTAAATGTGCTGTTGCCGTTACCCACCCCCATCATGTAAAACAGGGGAGGTTGTAACACTTTTTTCTGCAATAAAATATGTCAGAGTAATTATTACTAATTTTGACTTAATATTACAAAACAAGGATTAAAAATTAACCAAAAAGGTGCCTTGTAGAAACTGTCTATCTTTCCCCGTTTTCGAGATAATCACACAAATTTGAGCTCAGAGACAAGTGTAAATGCCTGCCAGGTATGCAACCAGAATCGCAGTGTTACTTCGCACTGCAGTCGTTTAACCATTTTTACCGGCACGTGTGACTATGTATTACGTAAATTTGGTAAACAAGGCTGGTTTGTGTGTAATGATGGAGAAACTCAGATACTTTTCCTTCTTCATAAGCTCCGATGTGTTGCTATTTATCACATTAGTATGTTATGCTTACACAGTTCACACTTGGGTGAGATTTTAATCATTACACTCACTGGAGTATTGAAAGCTAAATTAAGAAATACTAACCGTAGTTCTTGTATGTTTTAATTCATAGCTTCAAAAGCAGATTCATAGAAAGTGTTCAAAATAGTGGCCCTAACGTCATTGCAATAATTGAGGTGATCAATGACTGGCGTTATCTTTCGAAAACACGTGGTGTTTCTTGAACCATATCACATGCAGCACCTATCCTGGATAACAGCTCTTCCTCGGATTAAATGGCTGTCTCTTACACCAAAGCTTTGAAAAAGACCCACAGAAAGATGTCTAACGGATTAAGGTAAGGAGAGCGTGGTGGCCAAGCAACAGCTTTACTGGCTGCCTACCTGGCAGGAATTAGCACTTGTCTTTGAAATCAAACATGCATGATTATCTCGGAATCGAGGAAAGATAGACAGTTTCTCCAAGACACCCTTTTTTGTTAATTTTTACTTCATGTTTTTTAATCTTAAGTCAAAGATAGTAATACTTACTCTGTCATATTTTATTGCAGAAAAAAGTGTTACAACCCCCCCTTTTTACACGATGGGGGTGGATAATGGTAACAGCACATTTAGTTTATTAATGATACAGGTTTCAATAAGTAGTATACAAAGATTCATTCTAATACCTTAATCAGTTTTCATAATATTTCACATAATAGTCGTTTTTAGCTCTATGTTTAGGGGTGAATACCGCCCTTAATATTGAAGATGGACCCTAGGTTGCTGATGTGAATTATTCTATTTTCACCCAAGGAATAGCCTGCCAAAGTTTGATGCAATGTTTTAGATACACGTTGTATATATGAAAACAGTGATCAGAGGCGACGAGCGTACCAACATGCGCTACTAACAGAGGTTCTATTTCTATTTTGTTGGTAGCTTTTTTTTTCGAGACTTAATGAGCGGTTTAGATTCAACCTGTTACTTTTGTGTTACAGTGATGCTCGCGCATCTTAAAATTTCACTCTCATCATTTTTTCATAACGCGCCTAAAGAAGTATAACTTCAAAAAAAAAAATTTTTTTTACCCTTCGTTTTAGCACCAATCCGGGCTATCCAAATTACATTAATTTGATGAAATTATATTTAAAATGTTTCATTAATATGAAAAGTAACAACTCTTACGTAGAACGAATAATTGTAACCCATTTAGTAGGAAATATCTCAACCCCCTGATCTAGAATCGAACTTTGTCTTCCATGTCACCGGAAAAAAACAAAACAAAACTAGACCCATTCCTTTTGTTTGCTCGTCCCCCGATTCAGGCAAACTCAAAATAAATCATCCACATTTAATTTACGTGTAAGGTGATTAAAAACCATTTGGAGGAATATAAATCCTCAATAAACCCTGACGGGATTCAAATCACAACCTACTGGCAGTCCAGACTAGTTGATATTACACCTTATCTCAAGTATCAACCAATTCCAGTTTTATCTCCTCTTAAAGTCAATTGGGACTACACTAAAATTATATGTATATACATTTTTAAGGTTAGATCTTTCGAGAGTACATGTTATCAAAATATGTATCGATTTCATAAATATGTTCACAGTATTCACTCAAAATAAATGTTTTGGACCTTAACAACTGTGCACAGATATAAATGTAAAATATATCTCAATTCACTATTAATTAACTGTGAGCCATCACAAAATATTAAACTAAACAATTAACTAAGATGAAATTGATATTTATCTTAGAAATATCTAGTAGCTACTAGAATTATGGAAAGCTTCCAAATTTGGTAGGTGTAGCTTAAATCTACTACAATTCTTTTTCAACATGAACAGTAACATTCACACTTCAAAACATTTCAAAGGAAAAATAAAACCTAAATATTAAATGAACTGATTTTAAGTACCTCACTAAATATGACATATGTCTACATTTATTAAAAAATGTACATCAGCTATTGAGCTGTATTTCATCACTGACAAGTGATTATATATATATTTCATCACTGACAAGTGATTATATATATATTTCATCACTGACAAGTGATTATCTATATATATATATATATATATATTAAAGAAGTTAAATTCAGACAGTTTATTTTAAAATAGTTCGGTGTTATTTGTTTATTTGATCTCTAAACCTTTATATAATATATTGACCCATCTCTGATCAGATATAGATTTACAAGACAATATATCTTCTGGTTTAGGCTGAAACAAATTGCCACTTTCATTGATCTGTCTCGGTCTCACTTGAAAGTGTCAGAGATGTGGGTTATACTAGTAATAACATTCAATTAAAAGCCAGTTCCTGTGATTAATGTATTTGAGGAATCACTTGTAGGGTCAGATAGGGTATGCATTCCGGTGGGCTTGGAGGACTTATATGCAATTGCACCTTCTAGATCAATAAGGAAATCAACTAGAAATTACCTCACTTCTTATTTCCTCAATACGCTTATTTAGTGAAGTATAAGCTTTACAGTTGACGGTGTATCTGTTGAGGATCCAACAAACCTTTGAGTTGAGTACTATGCATAGATATAGATGCACTCATGGACAACTAAAAATTAAAAACAGTATTAAAATACAGTTAAAATCTCATTTTTGAATAAGACTTAAACTATGTTCACATATGCTAAGCTTCACATCAACTTCGCTTCACAAGAAAAGTTTACTATCGTTCACTTGTATTGTCTTGTATTGACTTTGGGGAAGCTACAAATGGCCTAGCCAAAAGTTAGTGGAGAAATATATTACTTGAATAAAAACTGACCCAGGCCATAGGCTGAATGTAAATGGATGGATGTAGATGTAAATGGACTTTTACGTGGGGCGTTTCCATTTTCTGTGTTGCTTGCTTAAATCCATATAATTGAATTAGTTTTTTTTAAATTAAAATAACCAATATTACTTAAAGTAAAGAAGATCACGAATTTACTAAAGAAATAATATGTTACTATTTAATAAATACATTATGTAGTTAGATACATTTATTAAAAGAATAATTTTTTCTAGGTTTGATATAAAAAATATTATCATCTTTGTGTTAATGTTTCTATTATTTCATGAATAAAAAATTCTCTAGTATCTTATATGGAACTTAAAGAAGGAATTCCAATTTTTCCATTCACCTTAGAGATCAGTATAGGGAAGTTAAATTAAAGCAAACCATATTCAAAATGAGTTATAAATCCATTAAATGAACAAAATCCCAATTGAAACAGCTCACAGGTTTCTTAAAACATTTGGAAGGAAAAATTATTATTTACGGTTTAAAAATAATATCACCCAAATATGCACCATTATTCGCAATACACTGCTGAAATCACTGGAGAAGGCTGTACATGATCCTGCGAATTATATTGGGTGAATCCGGGCCATTAAGACTTCAATATCATTAGTCTAGGAAAGATAGTGGAAAAATAATCATTTCTTAAATTAAATTAACCATCCACTTTATCAACGTAATAATTAAGAGAAAAATCATAGAAATTGAATGTATATACTTTTGATTAAATCGGCTTGTAGATTTACGTTTAAATAAACCCATAAAAGTGCTGAAAACTGGTATTTTAACTTTTAGATATCATATCATCATATCGTCGGATCGATTTGGCCCCCTTAGAGCTCATGCAGGGAACGCGCCAACAGGGATCATCGAGGTATATGGTATATTGATCGAGAGAAGCAGCAGTCTACAGCGACCAGCGATCTACCAGGCGACTCATACGGAAAAGCAGAGGAACATCGGAGATAACATCAATAAATCAGTCCCATAGGACGGGCCTGGTGCCCAGAGCCCACGCAGCCCATTCCTATTCCCGATACTAGATAGGGAACACAAACAAAAAAGCGGCCCCTTGTAGGGCCAACAAACCCGAACACTACACTGAACATGGAAGACGACTCACTGGCCAAGGAGATTGAAATGGAGGACTACCTCACCGATGAAGAATTCACAACTCTTCTAAAAAGTAGATTTTCCTCGAAGGAAAATACCGCAGACAAGAACTTCAAAATTGTTACAAAGAAACGACAAAGAGCCCTACCAGAAGAAGGCACAACCCCAAAGAAGACAACCAAGACTTCATCAAGCTTACAAGTCAACATAGAGACCAGCAATTCCTTCGAGGGATTACCTATGGAAGAAGGAACACATGAACATCAACAAGGAGCCGAACAACAGAAAGCCACCCAAAGTATCAAGCGCAATAAACCACCACCAATAATAATAACCGATACAAACAACTATATGGCGGACACAAGGGCATTGAAAAACATCTCAGAAGGGTTCATGAGAGTAATTCACACGAGGGAAGGGCTAAAATATCTGTTTGACAATGCAAAGGACTTTGACGGAGCTAAAAAATACCTTCAAAAGAATAACCGCAATTACTACACTTTTTCACTACGCACTAATGAACGAATCAAGATCTGCATCAAAGGGCTGCCCCCATCCATGCCACCAGAACAAGTCAAAGAAGAGCTGGAAGCTTTAAGCTTTAACATCACGGACATAAGGCAGCTGCAATCCAGAAGGGAGGGTGTAGCAAGAGACCTCGGCGTCTTTATTGCCACGCTCCCCAATACAGAGGAAAGTAGACAAGTATACAAGTTGACAGTTTTATATTACACAAAGGTGACCATAGAATCATTTAAGCCCAGAAAGGAACCCACACAATGCTACAAATGTCAAGGCTGGGGCCATATCAGAATCAATTGTAACCTTCCATCAAAATGCGTCAAGTGCGCGAAAAGCCATCTTACGGAAGAATGTGCCAAGAAAGATAGGTCAGCTCCTGCAAAATGCGTCAACTGTGGAGGGGACCACCCCGCAAGCTACAGGGGATGCCAAGCAGTACCCAAACACAGAATTAACAAAATAGTACCAACAAACACATTAGAGAAAGAAATAGTTACAATAGCAGACATCCGGGAACCGAGAACAAGCTCAAAGCCATTGGAAAGATCGTATAGCGAAGTTGCCTCTTATGTAAGAAGGGAAAACGAATCCGAAGGGAACGGAGTACAAATACAACAGTCAAGAACCACTAACGAAAGAAACAAAATTCAAGAAAATACCAGCAAAACTGAATTTAAAGAGGTTATCACGTTTTTGAAGGACTCCGATCTCACAAAACTTATAGGTATACTTACTAACGCACTTCCCAAGATAAGACAAGCGACGGACAAACTGGCCAAAAAATGTTTACTACTAGAAATAATGTCGACTTACCTATTTGATGACTGAACGACTACAGGTAACAGATCACAAAGAACTGAAGATACTTCACTGGAACGCCAACGGTATAAAACAACAGGAAACTGAATTGGTACATCTTTTAAACAATTTGGAAATCGACCTAGCACTGTTCAGTGAAACTCATTTAAAACCAACAACAAGATTTACAATGACAAACTACTACGTGATCCGCTCAGACAGACTAGCAGGCAAAGCGAGTGGGGGCACAGCCATAGCAATACGGAAACACTTTCCGTACAGAGAAGTCAAACTTCAGGGACTCCGGAACCTGGAAGCTACGACCATTATTGCGAAAATTGGAAATGACGAGTTGCTAATTGGGGCAATGTATAGACCTCCAAATAGAGAACTTCTACCCGAAGACCTTGATCTGATCACAGAATTATTTCACCCCTTTTTCTTGGCTGGCGACTTAAATGCGAAGAACCAGGACTGGTATTCAAGCTTAAACAACATTGCAGGAAGGACCCTGGAAACTCATGCTAATACAAAGGGATACATAGTGACTGCGCCAACAACCCCAACAATATATCCTTATAACTCAAACAAACCGGACGTAATAGACTTAATTCTTACAGACACTGACCTACCCATAGACGAGCTACAAACATTAAACCATTTGGACTCTGACCATGTGCCTGTGTACTGCACCTTGATAATGGACTATAAGACAAACCGCAACATCAGGAGGAAAATAAAGAGGGAAACCGACTGGGAGGAGTTCGGTAACCACATAGAGCAATCAATACCGGGAAAGCCGAACATAATGACCATACAAGATATTGACACAGCAGTAGAACTTTTTACAAACACAATCAAAGAAGGAATAAAACTAGCCACAAGAACAACTAAAGGAAAGAACCCTCCAAATCCAACATCTAACGCAATAAATCCGGAGATAGAACGAGCAATCAAAGAAAAAAATCAATTAAGGAAACGATGGCAAAGGCACAGAGACCCTACAGACAAACATAGGCTTAACATAATAACAAGGGAGGTTAGGCACAAAATTGAGAATTGGAAAAGAGAAAACTGGAACAAAGCTGTAACTGAGGCCGGAGAGGACCCTAAAGTCCTTTGGAGGCTAACCAAAAACTTAACAGGAAAAGGAAACAACAACGTACAGGGGTAATTCATGGAGAAAACGGCCTGTGTTACGAGGCACAAGACAAGACTGATGCCATAGCAGAAACCCTAGAAACTCAATTCACTCCGAACCTGGAACCGGAAGATGAAGAATTCACCAGATCAAACAAACAATATTTAAGAGACTACTTTTCAAGACCAGTGACAGACGGTATCCAATATATTACTCCGAGAGAGACACAAGAAGTAATAACCACACTACCCAAGAACAAATCACCAGGTCCTGACGGCATCAGTAATGAAACCATAGCGAAACTTCCATTCAAAGCAATAGTTCACCTAACAGAAATATACAACCAAATAATACGCAAACACCACTACCCACAGGAGTGGAAAACCGGCAACGTAATAACCTTATCAAAACCTGGAAAAGACCCAATTTTTCCGCAAAACCGGAGGCCAATTACCTTACTAAATACCATGAATAAACTTTTTGAGAGACTTATTTTATACAGACTGCTTGCAATATTAAATGAAAAACAAGTGATTCCTAAAATACAATTCGGGTTCCAGAATAAACGTAGTACTACACACGCTCTAGTAAGACTGGCAGAGTACATAACAGAGGGATTTAACGACCGGAGACATACAGTGGCTATATTCCTAGACATGGAAAAAGCCTTTGATAAGGCATGGCATGCCGGAATATTAAGAAAACTGATCGATGCAGAAATCCCAGCCGCACTAGTACATCTAATAAAAAGCTATCTGAATAAGAGACGGTTCCAAGTGAAGATGGAAGGTTGTACATCACAAAACAAAGACATATTCTCAGGGGTCCCTCAGGGAGCGGTCCTCTCACCCTTATTATACAACCTTTACACCAGCGACGCACCGGTAGATCCGGGATGCGAACTGTTAATGTACGCAGACGACATGGTCATATACGCATCCGACAGGAATATCACGAGAGCAGAAAACAAAATTCAAAGGTACCTCCTCAACCTAGAGAAATGGTTCACCAAATGGAGGATTAAAGTGAACACCCATAAAAGCGCGAAAATCATTTTCACTAGGAGACGACCCAGTACTGACACCGAAACCCAACTATTTGGCTCAATCATACCAAACGAAAAAACTGTAAAGTACCTTGGGGTAACTTTGGACAGGCAGCTCACCTTCAGTGTTCACATCATAAAAGCTAAGAATGCAGCCATTGGAAAACTAGTTTCAATATATCCATTACTCAAATCGAATCAACTATCAAGAAAAATAAAAGTACAGTTGTACAAATCCCTGATCCGCTCAGCCATCCTCTATGGTTGCCAGGTTTGGGGGTCTGCAGCGAAAGGGCACATCAAATTACTTCAAACTACACAAAATAAAATTTTGAAAACCATCCTCGGCATTGGGAGGAGGTCGTCAACCGATATGGTGCACACTATGTGCAAGATCAACACCATAAGTGAAGAAATCCAAGTCATCAATGAAAGATTTTACAAAAAATGTCAGGAAAGTGAAAATCCCGTCATCAGAGTACTTGGGTCATACAACCTCCAAGAGAAAACCATGTATAAAAGACCAAGAACAAAATAAGGAAACTTATCCCAAATTCAACCCTTTATCCCTCACACCCGCACTAATGTCATTTTCTTTTACAGGTTCGACATTCATTATCATCCAAACATCTCATTCCACAAGATAATACAAGTTTCCTACTTACAGGTTCATACTCCATTAATTCACCATCCACCTCATAAGGACCCAACAAAACACGAAGAAAGACTCGTCAATACCTGCAAGCCCTTGCGGACTCTCAATGACCGCAAGAAAGCAGCAGGTAAGGACGAGGACTAACACAAACACAATGGAGATTTACAAATGTAAATTTGAACAGACACGCAAACAAACAGTCATGTAACAGAGGTAACACAATACAAAGATGAGAAAAGAGATAAGCAATTATTTCGGCACTCAAAATCAATCAAGCCTCTCTCGAACTGGTGACACTTATTAATAGTGTTAGCATAAGAGAGGGTCGACAAGGTAAATAAAAAAAAAAAAAAATTTAACTTTTAAAGTGTGAACGATTTTTCTTTGAAAAACAAAAATTAGTCCATGATGGCGCTTAAAATATTGAAAAAGATGAGTCCTATCCGATTGAAATCGGTCAACAACTTTTTTCAATAAAAAATCAAAACCACGAAAAATAGTCATTTTTTGACATTTAATTACAGGGGTTGTAATTGTCTTAGGACATTTTTTGGAGCTTAAATCGTATCTATTGTTGGTGCCTACCTATTATATAAAATTTTGTGCAAAAATAATTATAACTTTTTGCGGGAATCACGAGTATGTAGAAACATGGGTTCCCGAAAAACAGCTTGGAAGCGGCCGATAATTGTCATAGAGTGATTTTTCAGAGCTATATCTGTTCTATAAGAGTTTATCTACAACCCTAACTAAGTTAAATGTAAGCAGGATCCGATTTAATACCTTAAAAGCGCGTCTGAAAACCGGGGTGTTTGTTGCTACGTGCGCTCGGACGTGTTAGCGGAGAAGTGGCGACGTGGCCTCTCTGGAAGCCGGGCGTCGAGCGTTTTAAAATGCAGTATTTCGCCGAAATATTAATAGTGGGCATATTAGTGACACATAAGAAGCAAGTGGTGAATAGCTATTTTTGACAATTCCCATTGGCATGGTATTATTCGCCATTTTTAATAGAAACATTAATATTGTCACAGTATTAACTTTTGTTAAGTATTATTTAATTAATTTAAACAAGCTTCGTTGGCCGCATGGTCAAAGGCGTCACTCATGTGCTATACTAGACTGCCTACGGCAGATAAATTTGGGTTATAATTCATTATATGTGTACTGAGGGTTATTTTTACTAAATTAATTTCTACTCTCTATTCACGCAAATGCGGGAATACTGTCTCTAAATTGAGCCTTATACATCCCTACTCATTAATGTAATTAATATGTATGCATATATTTTTAACATATACTAACACGCAATGCTAAAAATAACAGTTAAAAGGTGACACCAGTAAATGGGTATCGAACCCAGAACCTTTGGCTTAGTGTGTTAATGTTCTACCACTGAGCTATTCAGGGATTGTTGCGTGCTCAGGGTAATTTTTCACACATAACGTAAGGCTGAGTCTGTGATGGACTTGTGGAAATTATCTACATATGAGCGAACAACAGTACTGCGAGCTATCGGATACCATAGGTGACTCAAGAGGTCCGTTATGCTGCCAAGAATACAATACAAGACTGTAAATTAAAATGAGATTTTTTTTAAAAATAATTGAAATATGGTACCCTCCATACGGACAGTGCCGTAATTAAAATGATTTGCATCCTGTGTATTGATATTTATTGTGACCCGCCTCGGTGGCGTAGTTGGCTAACGCGCCAGACGTGTTGAGCTCGACTGCTGAGGACAGGGAAGTAGAGGTTCGAATCTCGGTCGGCTGAACTGAAGGTGGTTTTTCCAAAATGGTTTTACACCCTCTATTCACGCAAATTCGGGTTCACTTCCTCTATTTCGACCTTTCCAATTCCTAATCCATTAGCGTAATTAGTACTTAAAGCGTATAACCATAACTGGTAGTAAGATGCGGTGCTATTATTATTATTATAATTATTGTGAAGTAATTTTACCTTGATGAAGAAATATATATATATATATTCATACAATAACTGAGAAATCGAATATTTCAAAGATAAAATGGGGTAAGTGAGATTACATATATTTTAATTATATATTTATACCTTCAGTTAATTTGATTATCCATGCACAACCTTAATATTAAAATATGTCAGTTTAATGTCCCAATTTCACAAACAATACCACTTATTTAATTCACTGTGTTTTCCTGAGTTTTTAATATAGATCAAAATTTGCCGCATTTTTTCAAGCAGGTGGCAACCATGCAATTTATTTCACTAAAAAACATTTTTGACATATCTTGTAGCCTTTTTTCTTAGGAACTTTAAGTTAGTAACGATTTAATTCCAAAGATATTCATATACCCACATCAGTGTGAAAATAGAACGAGAAAAACACATTTAGATTATTATTATTATTATTATTATTATTAGCACCGCGTATTACTACCAGTTCGGGCTATTCTCACTTACGCTAATGTGTAATGGTAGGGTGATTGTGAGATGAAATGAAGAACCTACAGTTTAACGTGGAATCCGAACCACGGTGGAGGCCTGGTATTCCCCACATTCACATGATGTCTTGTCAGATGTGAAGGAAGGGTTTGGCAATCAGATAAATCTGTGCCGGGACTGAGGATTGAAACCCGGACCCCAACACAAAAGTCTGATACCTTACCCCTAGACCAGCAAGTAGCCCAACATATGTAAATCACATGTTGAAAACTGTCTCCCGTGCATCAGGAAAGGATTCGTTTGCCGACAGCCCCTTGAATAGCAACCTGGTACAATGCGAGACTAGCAACCTAGACCCCTTGACCATCGTCTCAGTCAAGGTATAGTTCTCACGGTTGGAAGCCATGTTTTCCTGTCCAACGGGCAGAGACTAATGTCCTTCTCTCACTCTAGTAAACTAATCACCTAGCGATTGGCAGATATTTCATTAGTCTGTCGCCATTGTGGCTGGCCGTAGGGGTAGGCCTACTTCACACGACTGACGCGAGAGGGTGGAGTTCAAACCCCAACTGGTTGCGATAAGTATTTTCCATTTAATTGTTTTCTAACATACCTTACTTGTCTTAATTATTATTGCTTTATTCTCGCCTTCCATCAAAAATATTAGTTTGATGATTCGGTGTTTTTTTATCACTGCATCTTACTATATATTTGGGCTATCCACAATTTTCGCTTATCCATTATAGATAAGAAAGATTGATTTTTTAGAGGAAATGTACCCAGATTTGCGTAGAGTGAAAGTGTAAAACTATTAGGAAATAAACTTTGAACACACGATTGAGATTTTAAACCTGATTTCATTCTCATCGGCAAATTGACATATAAAAGCATGCGGCCACCTAAGCGGGTAGTCTATATGCTAGTTTATTACTTGTATTTATTTTATCACTGTGTCTTTCAATTCATTATTAATATATGCTTCTGTATTAATTAGGTTAATAGTTTTAGGGATAAGCTAAAACATATCAATATAATATGCCCACGTCAATCTGTGATCGGTAGAAAACAGATAAAATACTCAAATTATGTTTTAATTCAAACTCCTTGATATTTGTATTATTTAAAAAAAACTAAAAACTTTTTCAATTTAAGCTCAAAGAAAATAAAGCAAATATTCATGAGTATAGATGATATTAACGTATCATTATAAAATACGAATATTAAATGCCACAGTGTGATTGATACCATTTGATTTTTTTCTTTACATTTATTTTAAATTTATCATCTTATACAAACAATATTTAATTCTTAAATATTTAAAAACTAAATAAATACTAATATTCTAATACACGATTTAGCAGTTATTTTAAATTATGTTTTATTTTATAGATATTGATAAATAACAAAAGATGTTAAATTTGTCTTTAAAATATAAATTGACTTAATTTTCTATGTTATATGGATTTAAAATGCGTGACCATTTGTACAACATAAATCTTATAACCTTTATTATATGAAATATGATTGCGCTGCTATTCCATCCACGGCGTTGCAGATATTCATTGGAAGGAAACTTTAACATAAAGTACTGGTAGAATTTATGTTGTAGATAAAATATAGTAAAGTACTTTGACAGAAATCGTGGATGTATTCCAAATTACCTAAGAAAGAGATATTGGGTCTTTAAAATATATTGGTTAACTTACTAGATAGTGACAATAAACTATGATTAAGAAAATATGGAAGTTCATAGAAATGAACTCTTTCTGTTCCAATACAAAAGAATTTTAAATTCTGTATTTTATATAATAAAATAAAATTAATAAAATATAATAGGCAATATTCTAGATGTTGAGAGAAAGAAATAATCGAAAATCCAGCTCTATTAGGTTCTGTCCCTTGATCTACATAAGTTCATTAATATTTAAGTTTTCTAGGTCATTTAGGTACTTCTGGAGGTTGCGGAAATATACACAAATATTAGGAACTTATATATAGATATTCGGACATATATTTTGATAAATACAATCCGCTTCGGTTGTTTAATATTCTAAGACATTGGTTCCCAAAGTGGGCAGTGTTGGTGATAACAATTAAGAGGTCGCTAGGAGACAAGGTGGGTAGTAAGGGGCCATCGAGGGGGTTTAAGTAATTTTAACTAGACTTTAGAAAACTGGTCTCAGTTCTTAAAGCTTAAATGATTTTTATATTTTTCTTATAAATTTTTCTAATAAATTAATTTATGATTTGTGTCTAAGAAACTTTTTTCAAATTAGCTAAATAAATATATTCATTTAATTACTATTGCATCTATATTATCATACAACTTCCAAAATTATCCTGAAATATTCACAGTATACTGATCTTTGTTTTATTCATGCATAATAAAGTTTGTAGAATGTTAATAACTTGTTTTTTAATATTTTGTATAACACATTTATAAATCCATTGTCTTATTAGTGAGCTAAAGCCATTTTTATTATGTAATTAATTTGCAAATAAAAAATTATGTTATCACCATGTCTAGTTATTCAAATTCATAAATTATCCAGACAAAAGTTTTAATTGAACTTTGAATAAGTTTGTCATTAAATTTCAGTATTTTTAATTTTTATTGTGCTATAAGATTCCTTATTTTGTCGTTCATTTTACTGCTCTGAGTAAAATTATTATTTTATAGTTTAGGGCGACACGAGAAATGAGTTAATGGAACCAACTATATTTGGGAACCGTTGGTTTAAGGCGTAACTCTTGTACAGTAGCCCCATAGCTTCTTTGGTGCTGAGTGACAGCTCACAGCTGACGGCTTTGAAACGTTACCAGACAAAATTATGTATCCCTACGCCGAACCATATGATCTGAAAAAAAAAATGTGTTTAGCAGCTGTCACTTTTGACGGTCAATATTTAGGTATATACCTAAATGATGACTGTCAGAAGTCAGCTGTGAACTGTCAGTCAGCACCAAAGAAGCCAAGGGGCTACTGTAGTATGTGAGACTACCGATGACTGGAAGATCAGATTTGAAATACTGGTCGAGTGTACAGAAAGTCATTGTTCATAAATGGTTTTACACTCTCCCTCCACGCAAACTCAGGGATACTTCTTCAAAAACTGAAACCTTACTTACTTATCCTTAACACATTAGCGAAATTAATATAGTATATATATATATATATATATATATATATATATATTATACTATATATATACATATATATATATACATATATATATACATATTATTTTACATATATATAATATATATATACATATATATATATATATATATACATATATATATACATATATATACATATATACACATATATAATATATATATATATATAACAGTTCAACCCAATAATAGTAAACGGGGTGAAAATAGATCAATAACTTAAAACTAAGATAAATTTCTTCGAGTTTCATCATTAGTGAATTATAAAACATTCAAATTAGTATTTAAAAATTGAAAACTAAATAAATTCAATATTCTCCCAAACAACTTTATAATATTTTCTATAGAGCTTATACTGTCCGTAACCAGCTAGGATTATCTAGTCATTCTTATCTAAATTTAAGTGCCTCTATAAACAATATTTCTCTATAAATATTTAGAAAATCTCGGGCTATTTTATAGTAGTATTCAACTCACCATGCTGATGATCAATCAACACTGAAGCTGAAGGTCATAAAAAATATCTGACATTTTACGATGTAAAAGCTTGCAAAAAAACAAACAAATTAAAATTGTGTTTACATATCATTCATATTTTGTGGTTTTTAGCAAGTATTCACTTTATAAAGGTCAACACATTAAAACTGGTGGGAGCCTTCAAGATTTTTTTTATGTCTTATTGATGTTTATTACCAAAAAATAATTTATCATTATAAATTAAGCTAGAATACTCTTTGTATAGCGCTACTTTGTATAAGTCCTTAAAATACTTTATAGGAAATTAAATCTTTATTATATGTTTAGGATGCTTGTAAAAATTAATGACTGTATAAATTTAGCTCAACTTTATGTTGATGTGATAAACCAGATTTTGTGAACAACCAATAAGTCTGGCTACAAATTTATTCGTATTCTGAACTAATGCCAAATGGAAATTTCTAAACAAGACACTGTAATTACCTAACCATGTGGCCTTCATCTTTGAAGAAATACTACCTGCGATTAAAAGATATTCATATAATAAACAATTATTTACGAAGTAAACCATTATATTAAAAAATGTGAGATATTAATGATAACCACCAACTTAATTAAATATTTTTTTAAGGATAACTGTGCATGCATATTCTAACTAGTAGATAGATGACACTAACATATATAATTACAATTTAAATTGCAGAAATAACAGGATTAAGTTCAAAATTTAAAGTACAATAGATAAAATTAATTACTAATAATTTTCACATGATCCTATATCTAAATTATTATTAATACTATTATTATTATATTACTTTAAAATGTTATTTTTTATAATTTCTAGCGTCTAACTCTACAGTAAGTTATATATTGTAAGATTATAATTATTTTAAGGTTTATTCTGTCAAGAGGTTAACCCACACTTGTACATTTCCTTGGAAGTTAAGAGTGTTGGGTTGCCATCCTGTTGATAGTAGCATATATCTCATATAGCTTGCATCCGGTTGACGAGTGAGCACGGTGTGACCGATAGACCTTCCTGGCCGGTGGGATATCAAGATCAGCAATTTAGGTGATAGAATAACACATTGTTTAGTGTTTGGAGCCATACTGATAGAATAACTTATTGTTTAGTATTTGGAGCCATACTGAGTGCATGTGGGTCGGTATCTAGCAACGACTGACTAAACGACGATATAAAATATGATCTGGTGGTTCACCCGCCAGTCGATCGTGGGTCTAGAGGAAGGTTTGCGAGTCCCACTATCGTGTCTACTCCCTCGTCACGGGAGATCTACCCTGTTACTCATGTAGTAGCTTAGTCATCTGATTGGATTAATAAATATATCTTATTGGACTAACTCTCAAGTCTCATTCCCCACGAACCATCCATTCTAAACCCTACCCCTCGGAGTCCATCCTAACCATGTAATTCTCTACGGTGCCCCGGTAGTGCTGTAGTAGGGTTGGCTACCGGGCACCCAGATAAAAATAGTGATCTTAAACAGTGTTGTCAGAAGTAGGATAGGGACGTTACAGTACTTTGATAATGATACAAAGCAATACAATTAAGAGCTTAAAACCATTTTCTTGAAAACGAGTTTATTGATCTAAATGTATTATCGTTATATCTTACATTTAATTTTGATTATATTAAACTATCTTCTATTTGCATAGCTATGTAGAGAAATTATTAAATATTAAAAGAGTATCAAATCATATTAATGCTTTAATCTGTAAAAACAAAAATGTATAGCCCAAAAAATATTTTAAATAGTTTAAAAAAATAAATCACCATAACTTAATATCTGAATATATATTTTAGTTATATTGTCTTATAGATTAAATTAAATCATTAATCGTTTAGTTACTTACATCTATAAAGTAAATATACTTTGATGATTGATTTGATAAATATTGCAATACCTTCTATAAAATATATAAAAAAAAATATTTTCAATTATATTAATAGATATAATAAATTAATATAATTCTTTAAAATGTTTTAATGTTATGTTGTATATAAAAAGTGCTAATCTTTCATTTTATGCGATAAAATAGAAGCCTTTTCAAGAAATGATTAGATTCCATAAATTATTTTGAACAAAATAAATCAAATAAATCTCCAATATTAACATAGAGTTGCATTTTCTTCACATGGTGATACCAACAGTTCTTGAATATTTGTCATAGCTAAATTAGATCAGTAGCTTTTAAATGAAGCGAAAAAGATGTAATTAACTATTCCAGGGCCCCTTTGACAGGCACTATAGAAATTCAAATGATTCCAATTAAGAATAATTCAAGTATAGACCATTCTAGTTAACTTCTTGAAGTATTAAAATTTCAAAATGTGTATAATTATCTTGTAAACAAGTATGTTTTTAAATAGTTTGTGGATTAAGACCACTCCAAATAGCTTCTGAGCATCAAATTTTTAAACATTATCTGAAAATAGAAGGTGTGGACACCTCTTAAGCTTAGTGAATCAAGTCCCAATATATAATGCTAGCTTTAATTTTTCCCACTTCCTATACAAAAAATAATTCACTGTCACTTTATTTAACTGTCTCCTAGGGCTGTCAATACGTGCTCCCATTACCCGGGGCACATCAAGATGTAGGCATCCTACATGGATATGATTAGCTGACCTCAACCCTGGGCCAATTATGGCCATGGACCACATGAAAACCATCACATACTTTTATGTGGCTGGAATGCTATATCTAAGAATTAAATTAGGCTTTGTGGCAGAAACATCAAAATTAATAATTATATTATGTTAGAAGTAAAACACAATTTCTCTTTAACACAAATCAGTGAGTTAACTCCAGTTTGAGATGATGGACCTTCTGTGTAATCAAAATCTAAGATAAACACAATTCCATGAAGAAATAAGAACAGTACATTATACAATTATTTTGATTCTGTTCAGTTCTCAAATCTTCAAGATTTGTCTCTAAAAATGCTAGTTAATCTTAATTAATTAACCTATGTACGTGAGCCAAAATTTTCTATATTGTACTTTAACTAAAAAAACTCGTTTGCTGCAAGCACTGCCGATTAAAATATACAAGACGTTTTATAAATATCAGGTACTAAATTTACACTCGGAATAAAAAAGTAAAGGTGGAATGTATTAAAAATTTGCACTCATTTAATTAAATTGTCTTTGATTGGAAATACACTAATTTATTATTTTTAGGTTTTCTAACTTTTTATGTATATATTTAATAAATTGCAATTGCAAATTGTAGATGCAATTTAATATATTATATATATAATAATTTTATTTAGTGTCTCATTGCTATATTTAAATTCTCAAATAGGCCCTTCAACCCAAAAATTGAACAGGTTTGTCTTAGCTTTCACAGTATGAGCGTTCTTTCACTGACCATCTGCCAAAATTCAGTGCCACTGCAAATCACCACAACGAGAGGCACAGACTTACAAACTGTGTTACCCCAGAAAAGTAGAGCAAAGAAAATAAGGTTCCTCAACCTACCCCCTACCCTCATTTTACTTTCTCACGACCACTCGGTTATAGAAAATATTGTGATCGCCAAAAAAATTGATTTCGATATTTTGATGGATATTTTCATGGTCTTCTGAATCTGAAAAATAGTTTTTTGCTATGCTGTTTGTTGGTATATATCTTGTTCTCGATCCGAATCCGTTCTACTGATATGTCTAAGACTTGATACCAGGGTTTTCATAAGGTTTTCCTCAAGAGTTTTTAAAATTAAACATTTAATCTTAAAATTAAAGGTATTTTACTAAACGGTGTAACACACATAGCGTCTGTAAAACCAACAGCGACTCGACTTTGACGTGTAACGGCTTGACATTGACTCCGTGTATTCTTCGACAGTATCTGCTGCCATGCAATAGCAGTAATCGGATTATTTGATGACTTGAGCTGTTATATTTGTGCTGGATCCATTTTAACTTCTTCGTGTAGGTTCCATGAGCTGGAGACCCACACCTTACTTGAGATTCCAGTGTTATACACTTTGTGTTTCACTGGCTCTCGGCCACCGAGTTTTACTTATAGCTTTCATACTAATTGACATAATTTGAGTATGGGAGGCTCAGAGTCTGAGCGCGAGGGAAACATCCCTTATATTAATTGAGCGCGGGTTTGATATTAATTGGCTGTATATACATTTCAATGTAGTTCCCCTGATTTATTACAAACGGTTAACACAGTATAATTATTGAATGACTTACATCTCTATGGTATACCTGTTTCAAAGTCACCATGTATTAAAAAAACATGTATTACAATTAAATTGCTAGACAACCCAACGTCTATCTCGGTGGTCGTCCGACATATCAATCCTGACCTACCGCCAAGCAACAGCGCAACTCCTATGCCAACGATACCCAACGGCAGTCGTGCCAACTACCTCCGAGAAAAGAGTAGGGAGTTGTTGAAAGTTACGTAGCATTATTATGTCACAGGCGTCAGCAGCGAAAAAATAGTTTTTCTCAAAATCCCTCTAATTCTAAGGATTAAAATACAATTAAAATTTTAAAATACAAAATACATTACAATAAAATACAAATTCTTAAGCATCATTTGTGAAAATAGATCTCATCTTGTTACCTTTTTATCAGAAAAATAAAACGCAGCGTTAGTAAAATAGTAATACACTCTTTATTTTCACCCGGAGGCATTTGTAATTTTTAGAAAGCATTTATTAAGAAATAGCACATCTGTTTAAAGTTATGAATTTGATTAAATCAAATGTGAGAATTAGTGATAACATTATTAAAAGTTGTATTTTAAGAATTTTATAAAAAATCTTTGTCACCACGAGATTATGTATCAGGCTGAAAGTTTGTCATATCTGATCAAAATAAGTCCCTCACATAAATTTTACATTTTATTTTATGTTTTAAAAGTGAAATATTTGGTTTGACACTTTCTTAAGAACCTATTTGCAAAGGTTTGTCTTTTAAAGGTTTCTGAAACTTGGGTTGACGAATAAGATATGTCTGGATTTAATCTTATAACTGAAAGATTCACATTAATCATCACTCTTTTTTTTTCTCCACACGAGCACCATTCCTCAAGAGTAGCAAACATCCTCACGAACCATTCATCATTTGACATACTCGGTTTCACACCAGCTCTCTCCTTTACACCAGATGGTAGACTTGTAATTTTTTTCTCCATCTCTCTTTATATCTATCTGTGTAACTACTTTATACCTTCATTTTTCATTACTTTTCATTTGGAGTGATAAGAACAAAACTACTCTCACACATAAAATTTCAACGCCAAGTATCATTTTTATTTTTAATGTTTTGATCAAAGAGATGTCAGTGGCGACATTTTTTCATACTCGGAGACTCTATGACACAGGGTGTGTTGTTAATAACATACTAGTTTATTTTCGTGTGTATATGTGTGTGTATGAGTGTGTGGGCAGTTATAATATATACCACATGGGAATGAAACCCAGGGACAAGAAGATTCTATTTATGTTTTTATATCATGGAGGTCAATCAAACCATTCGCTAAGTGCGCAGATAAAATATAAAGATGTATGTAATTGAGTTTGGACGTTAGTACCAAAAATGTAAACAAAACCACAGTTTAGCATGGTACCTAATGTAGTTCTTTTTTATGTATACCCTTTGCTATATTAATACTCTATTAGCCTGACACTTAATTCTATCTAATTTGTGTTTGACTACTGAGATAGGCGTCTTGGGTTCAATTCGTGGCGTGATATAAAAATGTATCGAAGGTAAAAGCATGTAGTTTTCCTTTTTAACAGTCATGAATTAGGCTGAACACGGTTTATATGTGTGTATTTAAAATTCATCAATTTACAAGACCTGTACCAATATAATATGTTGATTAAAAAAGTGCATATTAAATATTCTTATATTTAATAAAATGACTCTCGGCTAAATAGATTATAAATATTTAGAATACAATTTCACTTTATAAAATAGACTAAATAAAAGTCGAATCTTATAGTAACAGAAACATTGAACTCCTATTTAATGGAAGAGAATTTAGGGGCTCCCTTGGCTCTCGTAAGGTAATTTATAAAATTTAAACTATTCTTTCGTGTATTTATCCAAATATTATAGTTGTAAGATGAAGGTTATATTTACATAACAATTTTTTTTTTGCAATTTGATTTTCAACTAAATCTTTTCAAAAGCAAATATTTGAAGATAAATAGGAACAAAGCTCAAATTATATAATAATAAGATTTCAAAAGATATCTGCTACTACACCTAGTTTTACTACATTATAGTTTGAAAATATAAGAAGTTACAATAAAGCTATGAATAAGTAGTACATACAAAGACATGTGTGTATCGTAATTCTTAGTAAATTAAAAACACTATTTAGTTCGTGAACATTTTTGTATTAGATATTTAATCCAGAGCATAATTTATTAAAATTATAATAAAGCCAAATCTCATAGGTTTAACATTATTTTGATTCGTTAATAAAGCATATTAAATGTTGGGAAGTATACGTAAATTGGTAAAGAACAGAGAACTAAATTAATAGGTTATCTTTTTCGAAATCATTTAAAAAAACATATATTTTACTGTTTCTCACAAATATCTTTTAAGTCAAGTTTTGAATAAATAAATAAATAAATATATTTCATTTCACTTAGATATTGTTGTTTATATTGTCTGAAAATAATATAGGAATTATCCAAAATGTTGAACTCCTAGGGTTCATAATAAATGGATCGTACTATATTAAGTAAAATCCTAGATATCTTGTAGCTATGTCAGTATTCTACTTAGGGTAAGATAAGGGAGAGGTATTTGGAGCAAACACTCCGTGGCTTATTGATCATGCTGTGAGAGGACTGATACGTGACACAACCCATTACGCTTAAGTCCGGTTTCAAACCCTGAGGTGTCGATACGTCATGGGTACTGGGCACAGAATTGGAAGGGAGGGTTTCTTGTCTCGCCTGTAGAACCGCACATATGCCGGTTACTTTAGTATGATATGAAGGGGAAGAGGTCAGGCTTGGATTGCAGATGAAAGATGGAAATTTTTCCCAGATATGTTTCTTTATATTTTTTTCCTGGAACATTAGTCATCCGTTTAAATGGAACGATTGAAATAGAAGTGACCCCATTTCTAAAGTCTAAGTTTAATTTTTTTTTTTGTGGCCACGTCTTGTTAATTATAGTCTAGGAGCCGGCCCAGGTCTTGTTGGAATTTTGCGTATAGAGTATTTCTTTTCAGATATCATAAAATATATGTCTAAATGATGTTTTTCATCTTGGTAAATGACCTGAATGTCATAAGTTTTTTTTTAAATGGCCACCAAATATGGTAAATGGTTTTAAGCGTATAGCAGCACTTTATTTGTAATGTAACCAAGTTTTTTTTTATCAAATGAAAGCTCTTATTCATGAAACTGCAACTAATCACATTCTATTTACATATGCTCATATACATTTAAGTGAAATGCAAAATATTTATGTGCACAAGTATTCTATTTATTATGTATATTGTGGCAGTTTGTTGTACGCTTGCAAAATCTTGAACATGAAACTCCTTTGTTTGTGACATGAGCAGACAGTGCTTCTGAAATAATTTTTGCAAGTGTAGAGATGTCGAAAATAATCAGGAATAGTTTCACCGTTGACTTGTGGCTGCAGTTCATCATCTTACTCTATATATCCATACAATGTTGGTAGAAGGGTGGGTGCATCAACAAATACATGGTATCACCTATAACATTGAAAAAACTTCGTTCGATGTGTAATAGTATATGGTAGAAGGTGATGTGAGCTTCTCTAGATGGAGCCTTTTCATTTAATTATACTGGTGTCCCAAAATTGGTTTCCAATAGTTAAATTTGATGTTAAAATTCCAACAAAAATTCTTATGCGTCATCCATCATTGTTTCACTGAGGTCTGTTTTACCAAATTTTTGTAGTAGATGTGGTGACAGCTTACTATGCTCTAAAGCTGTAGGCTTTGTCCCAAATTTGCTTGTCATGTCACATACAGTGATGGAATGTAAGGCTGTTATTACAATCATTCTGTGCCCCAGGATCTCAAAAATTTCATGAATCAGCACTGCACGTGATGTAATGCTCTTTCCACAGAGAACCCATAGCTCAGACAATCCTTAATTTTTAAAAGTTTTAAATAAATGATACACTGCGCATACAAAGAAATCAGTGTCTAAGGATGCTATTACAATGCGCTCCAAAATTCTAGCGAATGCATAATGTACATTAAGAAGTAGCCACTCATCAGCATTCTCCGGGTCAAAATAAAAAGATGAAATATCTTCTTCTTGCCATTTTCAAGAAGTATGCTTTTCTGTCCATCCTCACCAAGTTTGCCAGTATAAATAGGCTTGCCAATGAAATCATTGCATTCTTTCAGGTATTGAGTGAAGACCTATTCCAAATAGTATTTATTACTTTATGGTGCCCATAACGCATGCATATTATTTGGAATAGGGGCTTCCCACTCTATAAATTTTCATGTTAATTGAAAGGCTGGTTTTTTCTTTGGTCGTTCAGTTGATTTAAAAATATTTTCTTTGTATAAACAAAGAATATATCAATCATAGAGTTTAGTGCAATCAATTCTTTTCTCTGAATGATAAGCTTTGCTAAGTCCCCAAAAGTCTTCATAGAACTAGCCTTTGATGCTTGAGTTTATCGTGTAATTAACATAAAATCAAACAAGGTTGCAGTGGGGTGATACGAAGGAGGAGACGTTTTGAAAGTTGATTCTTTAAGATCTTTCTCTAGTTATTGTAACAAACTTGCCTTATCAGTGTTTTTAGAAATCCATCTTTTGTCAAAAAGAACGAAGTAGAAACGAGTTCATAGAATAACAACTGATCAATGAAGTATCCTCTTTCTCGTGCAACATTAATTAAATGTTCGGCATCAGAAGACTCATTTTGGGGGAAATATTTTTAATGTGTTGCTGAGAAATGGACATCATCATCATTTTAGCCACTTTACCGAAAAGCTTCTTGGACTTTTCAACAAATATTTCTAACCCGAATGGCTTGTATGCTGTTTATCCCATTTTGTAACATGTAAACTTAAAGTTCTCTTCAGTTTCATCAAATGTTTACCAGTGATAATGTTGTACAACTTGTTTGAGCATTATATACATAAAACATATATTTTTGTTCAATGATGAATTACATGATATATTTAATGCGTTCCTCATCTGAATAAGTTAAAGTGGGTTAGAGTTCATGATGTAATGTGTAATCATAATCAACTTGGAGATTGCACATCTTCCTATAGAACTGACTAATGCATAATTTCTCACGTTTAGTGACGTCTCTTTTGCAACTGCTTGATTCTGAAAAGTAAGAACTATGATACCTCTATGACCTTTAGAAGATTTATTATAGGCCTGCTCAAGAGCTTGTTACCTTCAAACACTAATAAACTTTATGGTTCCATGGTGAGCAAAAATGTTGCCCTTCCCTTCTTGAATGATGCATAAAGGGTGGGATATAATTCTTCCATTGTCTTGCAATCTTCAAGATGTTCAGCCTCCGTATTGTTTAAATTTTTTTTCCAAATGTAAAGAACAAAAGAAGTGCTCTTTGCGATGCTAACACATGTAAGTCACATTTTCCCTCTTGGTCTGCCCGTATCATGTTGAGGTGCTTATTATTTTTTATAAATAATAAAATACTTTACACCACAATTTAAATGCTATTGTTATGAATTTGATGTTACAATATGTAAATAAACTGTGATTAATTGCGTTACTACGAATAAGAGCTTTCATTTGATACCAAACTTGGCTACATTACGAATTAGATGCTGTTAAACGTTTAAAACCATGTATTATATTTGGCGGCCATTTTGAAGAAACTTACGATATTCAAACATAAACCCAAGACGAAAAACATCACTAGACACATATCTAATTATCTCTGAAATGAAATCCTCTATAAGCAAAATTCCAACGGAATATGGGCCAGCCCCCCACCTTCCCCCACCCCCCAACCCTCTCCTCACTATTATTCAGGATATAAGGATATTTGACGGTTATAAATGAGTAGGGGTTAAGAAGAAATAAATTTATAGGAAATCTACCCAAATTTGCAATAAGGGTGAGTGAGAAACTATCTAGGAAAAACTAACATCAGTAGACTCAACCAGGATTTGAACCTCAATATCACGGTCATCAGCAGGCCAGTATAACACGATAGTGACGCGTTAGACCATTCTGCCCCTGAAGTGGGTAGCAAACTTAATCAAATCCCATAAATAAAGCTAGTATTAATATTTAGCACCGCGTCTTACTACCCGTTCAGGTTATACGCTTTAAGTACTAATTTCGCTAATGGATTAGGAATTGGGAAGGTTGAATTAGATGAAGTGAACCAGCATTTGCGTGTAGGGAGAGTGGAAAACCATTTAGGAAAAACCACCCCCAGTTCACCCGTCCGAGATTCGAACATCGATTTCCCCATCCTCAGCAGTCGAACTCAACACGACAAGCACGTTAGCCAACTACGCCACCGAGGCGGGTGGATAAATAAAGAAAAGCGATTGGTAAATGTGCTTAAAGAAAGCAAAATATGTCATAAACGTTCGTTGATCTGCTTTAAATTTTAATCAAATCCTTCACCTAGTCCGAAATGTTATCATTTTTACTTTATCGCGATCCCTTCCCGTAGATAAATTATTGTGACCTTCAAATAAATATATAATTAGAGATTTTGATAAATATCCACGTTTCATGATCCACCGAAACTGAAAACTTAATTTTCGCACTACCGTGTCTGTCTGTCTGTCTTTCTGTGTGTCTTTTCTCAGCCCTGAACCAAAATAATTTCACCAATTTTGTGATAAAACTTGGAATCTATGTTTTCCATCCACCTGCATTTACCTGGAGAGAGTGTAAACTATTTTATAAAAACTACTCTTAAAACATCGACCGGGATTCGAACTTTGCTCTTTCTGTGATTGTCAGTCTTGTCAATTGCAAGAGTGACTCCTTGGACCAAGCGGCCACCGAGGCAGGTCTTGGACTATTTTATGGATATAATTTCTTTAAAATTACACAGTAGCTTAGCTTGATCCTTAGACTAATTATCTGTTTACATGTCACTTAGGGCCGGTAATATGACTACCGGATAAATATTGCTATCGGGAGGTTAAAGCTAGTGACCAGATAAAGGTTATCAGCCTCTTTAATATGCAAGTTATGCGTATTATGAACTGAACTTATCTACTGGATATCTATGTGAAGGATAAATATATTTGTATGCAATAAAAACGCAAGGTTGGTACTGTTTGTAATGGTGCGCGCATGCGTATAAACCCTGCTGCTACCACTACAACTTAGCGAGTGGTGACAACGCTCAACATTTGTTTAATAATGGCGGCTAAACGAGTGCAAGTAAACAGATGGTGTCACGTGGGTGCAGAAACTAAGATGTCTTTCGAGTATTAATATCGATGTCTGCCAAAATGTGGTCATTATTTTGGTACAAGGTCTTCAAAATTTCATTGATTGTACTCACATTTAAGTAATTTGTTCTTATATAAGGATAACTCTACAAATAGCTTGTCAGTTTTTTTAAACGTGTGAGTTAAATGTTATAACTTTATATATAGTTAAAGCCTGGGCCTGTGCTTACTAAACACACGAACCAAGATTTTAACCTAAAAACAGATTCGGATATGTGAAACTTCGTGAAAAACAATATGTCAATATGGCAACACCAATTTTAACTTTCAGATAAAAGTTATCATGTGCTTAAACCTCCCGATAAAAATGTGATTGATAAATACATTTTATCTGGTAGATAAATGCTATCTGGCGGTCAATGATGCTTTTAACTTATCGAACAGATAAAAATATTTAACGGCCAGATTAATATCGATCCAGGAATCATAAGACCTGCCCTTAGAGATTAAAAAATTATTTTAGGTTAGTTTTTGAAATATTAATATTATTTAAGTTGATAACGCATAAGTTACGATAGATCCTCATCTTATAATATAAACTGTGACCCTTAAATATTTTTTAAATAACTTAAAACGTTAAAAGTTGTGAAAGATATGTCACTTAAAAAATAAAAAAACAATTCTCTAAATGAGATTTTTTTTTAGATACATACCCTCTATTGGAATTGTATTCAATTAAAAAAAAATCTTTTTGCTTTCAGCATTTTATTTTTGTTTTGTTTTCATTTGAAGGTTTCTAGTTTTTTTTTTTAATTTTTACATGTTAAAATCTTTCCATAAAATATATAATCTTCAAAATCTTTTAGGTCTGTTTCGATTCCTGGATAATATTTTACTAACATCGTACAAACGTTATTTCAATATAGACTGAGAGATTTTATAAAGATAATGGTTTTCATAGAACTAAGTTGACTTGGCTCAAAACATTTAATTATAAATATGTATATCAAATGCACACATGAATGTATGAAAGTATTTTTATATATTTATTTTAATAAACATGTCTTACTATCTGTTCAAGTTTTACGCATATATGATAATTATTATAATAGGGCATGGATGAGGACTAAATCATTTTAGATGTAACCTGCCCGCATTTGCGTGGAAGGAGATTGGGAAACCATTTAGGAAACACAACGCCCAATATAACCAACCGGGATTAAAACACTGTTTACCTCATCAGCAGAACAGTCTAACACTAGAATGACGCCTTAGGCAATTCGACCAATGAAGCGAATATGTTCTTATCGGGGAAAATATAACAAAACCTTACAGAGCTATCTAACACTGTTTAGATATAAAGTCCTTTCACTGAGTAGCCCCCTCACCGATTGTATGTCATTTCCCGCATTGCTAAGGGCTTGTGTAGCAAGCGTGCTCTCTCTTTCTATAAGTATTTAATTAAAATTTAGAATGGAAACAGAAAGTCGGAGTGAGCAAGATACAAGTTTTACGAAGGTCGGGATTAGAACGGTTCATATATCAGATGAGCTCGCTAGTGAAATCTACCCCCAAAATTAGATACACCAGCCTACCTCCACACCAGTGGGCCCATGAATAAGCATGTCAGTCTTAGTATTGTCCGGGTTTTACGGCGGTTGGAAGGTTCAGTGTTCGAATACTGACAAAAAGTGATGAGGTGCTTTTTTTCTCTTAAACATTTTTTTTATTATCTCTCGACGCAAGGGTGGGTTCATTTCTTCTGAACTGTACCTTCTTTATTCTTACCCCATCATGGTAGATATACTGATATTCCGGAAGGTTAAAGACACAGCAAGCAAGAAAAAAAAGAAAAAAAATCGAAATACTTTTTCTGGTTGAAATATATTGAATTTATTCTTTACGATCCTCCCGTATTATGATTATTATTTTTTTTAATCTGCACGTTTAATACAAGAGTTATTAGCAAAATGTTTACCCCGCATCGGTGGTCCAAAACGTCATTCTCGGACCGGAAGGTCGGTGACGAGTAGATCATGTTTCGAATCCTGGCTGGGTGTACTGAAGGTAATGTTGCCTATATGGCTTACAACTCTCCCTCCACGCAAATTTGGGTACATTTCCTCAAAAAATTTACCCTTATTATACTAATTCCACTAACATAATAATAAATCTGTACAACCCAAACGGGTAAGGGGTAGATAAAAAAAAAATTTGCAAGATATAATAAAGAAAACAGCTTAGTAATAAATTCGTCTTTATTACTCCTAAGAAGGGATGGGAAAAGCAATCCTAAATACAAGCAGCCTATAAACTAACCTTGAACTCACCGTCAATGGAGATCTAATCCATAAAGAGCTTAGAGGTCAGTAATAAACAACGTTAATTCGTTGGTAAAGGCAAGAGATCTAATGTCTACAGGAAGTTACATGGGACGAGAGGGGTGGTCAGGTGGAGGGTCGATACATCAGAGTGTTACGTAATACATTATATATTATACTTAAATACTAATTTTGAAAAAATAATTTGATATTAATATTTTCAACGTTTACTTACATACTAACGATTCTGAGCTACATTAATAAATCTGAGTTCATTTTTTAGTTTCACAAACGTTTCCTTATGAAACATTTACGTAACACAGGTTGCAGGATGGAAGGGGAGATTTAACGTCTACATCGGTGCCAAAAAAACCGTAAGATAAAAATGTACAAGGCTTATGTATGATCACATGTACTGTATGGCCACCGTTGCAGTTAAATATTTTGGTTGGAACATATTCACTTCTGTTTCTGAATGGTCTAAGGCTTCACTTTTTCAATATATTGTATTGCCAAAGACGGGGAAATGGACATTCGATTCCCGTTTGGTTTTATTGAGGTTTTTCCTAAATAGGTACGTTTATTTGCTATCCTATCAGTTTTATTGATATCCTGGATGGGTTTTATCAAATGGCACATTCATACTCACTACCAGGTATATCAATAGTTAGCTAGAAGACCACTCCTGACTTAAATAGTTTTTTTTTACAAAGCATAATAAATAGATTTTTTATTCTAATCACAAATGATTAATTAAGCCACGGTACATCTTTATACAAGAAAAACGAATTTGTCAAATAAAAAGATCACATCTATATTTAAATTTCAATTGTTCATTGTCCTGCCCCAAGTAGAATCAGGTATGTGACCCATATTCAAATGTGTTTTATTTAGAAGAGTAAAATTTAATATATGTTACTTTCTATCATCCCTTCTCCATTTTTTCAATTTGGGAAGACTCCCTACGTTTTCCACATGACCTATTTTTTCAGGAAAAAAAAAATGGATGTGGTCTTTTGCGCAAAGTAATTGCTAACCACTCTATTTAAGTATAAAGTTGATTACATATATTATATACTTTTTAAAACTATATTTACATAGTGATGTTAAACTTTACATAGCTCTATTTAGTGATACTAAAAGAATAAAACAAAAAGATTTAAATTAAATAATTTTAAAATGTTACCATTTAATAATACTACTTCCGCTCATTTTAAGACAACACTCTCACTATGGACTGAATCGGTAATTCCAAAACCTAAATTTTTCTTGAGTAAATTAAGGTGGTTTAGCAAAAACTGTTTCCCAATCTCCTTCCCTGTGAATACTTACTTATTTTCAAATAATACCCTCTTCCTTAGTATCAATCACGGATATAAGATTAAAGTTGTTACTTTAATCTTTTATCAAGAAAATTTTCCATTTTGGAAAAATAGGTTCTTTTTACTTGAAAAATTTACAAAATATTTAACAATAACTACAGTAGTTGAGATATTTCAAGTTTTAAAGTTTCCACTTCAATTCAATTTATCCCAAATACGTTGAGATCATAAAAGGTATCAAAAGGGTTTCATAAAGCGCTTTGTTTCTGAATGTGTCACTTAATATATTTTGTGTGATATTATATGTTATATAATATGTTTTAAAGCAGATTTGTTAATATTTCTATATCATAGGCAAAGCCTTAAAATCACCCCCTCTTTCTTTTGCATTAAGTGATTTAGAAACTTTTCTTACTTGCCATAATTAGCTTGGAATTTATTATAAGTATATCGTCATTCAAATATTTCAAATAATTATATATTTGACTTAAGCATTTTTTGACCACTTTCACTCCACTTCATTCCCCTTTAATCGCCCCCAACACAATATTGATTGCTTTATGTATACAATGTAACAGGCTCTAGGTACCATCCAACTCAATTCAACCCCTTCACCTATTGACGGGCCACCACTGTGAAATTTTTACTATTCAAAATACACAGGGAACATTTATCTTCATTATAAATATTCTCTAAGTCTTAAAGGAGCTAATAATTTTGTTAAAAAGAAAGATTAAAACATTGTACATATTGAATCTTACGGATGTAAAAAAATATATTTCAAGATTATATATATATATAATTATTTATATATATGTAATTATTTATATATATAAAAATAATTATATATAAAAATAATTACATATATAAATAATTATATATATATAAATAAATACATATGTATAAATAATTATATATATAAATAATTACATATAAATAAATAATTATATATGTAAATAAGTATATATATTATTTATATACTATATATATTATATATATATTATATATATTATATATAGTATATATATTATATATTTATATATATATACTATATATATGTGTGTGTTCAAACAATAAATTGTAAATGTGAATAAGCTGATCAATAACTGTTGATTGGGTTTTGATAAGGAGGGGAAGGGAGAGATTAGAGGGAGGAAATACACCTCCGTCCTTTTTCCTCAATTTTTGAATGTTATACGGCAAACTCATGCATCAAATATTGATAAGAGATGAGACGTTACGTACACAATAGCCTGACAGAGAATGCCAACATTCATCTTTGAAATGAACTTACATCATTACCATAAATGAAATTTGAAAGGAAATTTTGACGGATGGACGTGTTTTAGATTCTATTTTTATTTTTTAGGGGAGGTTACTTTTTTTTTTAACTTCAAAATATTTACGCTGCACTGTATATCTTTCTCACCCATGGCCTTGATGATTTTTTAATATTTTTTATAATATTACATTATTAAGCTGCCATAAAAGGGCCACCACTAGCTTCTTAAATAAATAAAAATCCCTGTGTTTTGGAGGTTTCACAGAAGGAATTTTAATTTGTACAGGTAAGTTTATTGAATAAATGAGTAATACAATTTTATCTGTCTTCAAAATGACTAAGTGTGAGTTCATGTAGCTTATGTTTCGTAGGATGAGTTGATATTGATCGGGAAATGCATCTTCTGTCACTTCACAAACATTTAAGAGTTAATGAAACAGGTTTGAATCAGCATGCTTAGTTCTTAAATTCATTTATCCATTATATTATCCATTCAAATAACTACTTTCTTAATATTTCAGTAAAATATACCACTAAAAAAATATCTCAATATGTTTATTGTATTTTTTCCAAATTTCTTGTGTTTTCCTTGTTTTTTACAGACGGCAAAAATTCCCTGTGTATATCCTCTTTTCCAGGTGCTTGACAGCCCTGTTTAGTTATCAGTGAATTGTCTATCACGCCGTACAAACAAAAATTATTTTGATATCTTATTTTGTACTGAATTAAACATAAATTAAATGTTATTGTTGCAACGTTAAGCTATCATAGTGATTATAAGAAAAACTTTTAACTTTAATCGAAACTATACATAATTTAGAAATAGCTTAGGTCCTAATTTTTGGTCATATGTAGTAGGTCTACTAACTCATGAGAATAAGAGATACCAATTGAATTAAATGATTCAAATTAACATTGACTAGACGTATTTCTAAAAAAAACAATAAAAACAGATTTTAAGGGTGTAGTTTTAATTTAATGCACTATATATTTTTTTAATTCCCTGGATTGCTTATATTATACATATATATATATATATATATATTAGATCTTTATTTATTTATTTATTTATTTATACACCCAAAAAGGTTTCTGGTTTCTGTTTATTGGTTGAATGATCTATTTAATAAACAAATATAAAAACAATGAATATGTAACGGATTTCTTTCATTTTGTACTAGGTTATGGTTATTTCGCGATAATTAACATAATTATTTCGATTCTGGGTCTTCATTGAATTTATTGACCGAAAAAATCGAGGTTCTGTTTTAACTTGATCATTTGGCATTTCGTCTCTCTCTCTGTGTCTGTTTGGGTCTTTGTTCGACGATAGTGGTCAAATGCGTGAGCCAATTTCAATAAATTTATTACAATAATATTCCTTCAAAATAGGGCGAATAATATAATATATCATTATTATGTACTGTACATAGCTCCAAAATCCGGTTATCCGTTTCAATATGGCAGCCGCTCAAAAGGATTTAGCTTACAAGCTCATCTCAAGGGATTTTAATTTATTATACCAATAAATCGATTGAGTACCTAGGAAATAATTTACACCCAATGCTGTTTCCATCCAATGCTATGGGTCAGTTTATTATTCAAGTAATATATTTTCCACTACCAGCTTGCTAGGCCTGTCATAGCTTCATATGACTTATGATCTAACATAAGATTAGGACAGGCACAACATCTAGTTCCCGGCCGTTAATTATTACTGTGAAATGGTAAACTCACATTTACCAATTTTAAATTGTTCGACCATACCGAGAATCAAACCTGGGACCTTTAATATTATATACAACTAAATAAAAACGAAGAGTGTAGTGGAAAGGGAGAACAACAAAGTCCAAGCAATAGGGTGGATCTCAATTTGAACATCAATAATTGAAGCATTAAATGAATAACTTACAATATAATATTAATTATAAACCCATTGTTAGATAGTGAGAGTAAGTAACAAAATTAAAATTTTCACGTGAGTTCATAACAAAAGGTAATAGACTATAGGTAAGCATAACTAATCTCAATTGACATAATAATCTTCAAAGAGTAGCTAATTTATACTCCTGGTACGGCAGTATCACACTTAAAAGAGACAATACTACTCACACCCCATTAAATTATAATTTATTTTGAATATTTATATTGAATAATGGCTGCATTTAAATATAAATTATATTTTTAGATAAATACTAATGCCATCTAGTGGCCTCAAGACAAATTAAGTTGTGATTAAAGTTTATTAAAGTGATCTCAGATATATTATTTTAAATTCGATATATATTTCAATAAACAATTACAATTTAACATTTATTATTAAATGTTAATTTTGAAAAGATTTAAAAGAATAGATATAAGTTGAAACATAATTTTTAATACAGAACGACCAGCCTGCCTAAAGGCAACGCTTAGCTTGTCTAATCAGTAGATGGTGATATTATGAATACCAATACAGACGAAGCATGGCAATTAAGAGTCCTAGAAATTCATCACGTGATCCCAGAAACGGTTAGAGGGGAATTAAAGGAGGGCATAGATGGCTAAAAGAAGGGGAATATGGCGTTTGCGTGAAACCGGTAGAATAACTGGCGTTATCCCAGACGGTTATAGTCGTGGAACACCCTGGAAGGATCCTTAGCATTCTACTAAGGTCTCGAGGCATCTTTGGCGTGAAACTCAAGACGTCATCTGGCATGGCACGCTACTCTGGCCCTGGCTGATACACTCTTTAGATCAGGACTCTCCAAAATACGACCCATGGGTCACATCCGCCCCACCACAAGACTATATCCAGCCCGTTCCAAGATTTTATCAGAAGACAAATTAATTGTTTATCTTCGTTGTCTACTCACAGTTTGACATGTCCAGTTTCTGTCCGCACACGTGCTTCCCCTCATGACACCAAGCCAAAGTGCTGTCGGAATTGCAAACCCTCATTTTCAGTCGCAGGCGCCATTCCTTATACCGATAACAAAATGGCTTGACTTTTATGATTTTTAGGTAGTTCTGAGCTTCCCAGCAGAGGGTTATCAAAGGAAAGCTCTAAACGATGGTACCTATTTTTTAAGTAAATAAATTGACTAATTATTATAAATATAATTTATTACATATAAATAGATTCATTTCTAACAGAGAAGAATAAACATAAATAAATTTTAATACAAGTATTTTATCAAACACTGACTGGACTTGGAAATGGGAATTTTATTATAGACGTGACTGGCCATATGACTTGAATCTAAATTTGCATTTTGAAACACATTTGATTTATGATCTATTTGGGCATGTCAAGACATTCAAGGCAAAAATAATGCTACCTGGATAGCAGGTGAACGTTACTTTGGTCATCAAAAATGTGTAAAATATATTATATGACCCGCATAGTAAAAAAATTGGATACTCCTGCTTTAGATGAACGGGAACGTTGAAGTGGGTAGGACAGGTCAATTACTATCGGTAATAATTATGCTTAAATATCATGATTATATTATATCCATATAGGGTAGGGTACAGTAGTAACGATCAGAAAATGACATAATCTTTAACATGATATGATTTGCCTACTCTTAAATGAAAGCAGTAAGGTCTACTCTTCACAAAACTATTAGCAACGAGAACAACACAGGTATGTTTCAGGTATTACATATAAAAGCCCGCCTCGGTGGCGTAGTTGGCTAACGCTCTAGTCGTGTTGAGCTCGACTGCTGAGGACGGGGAGATCGAGGTTCGAATCTTGGTCGGGTGAACTGGGAGTGGTTTTTCCTAAATGGTTTTCCACTCTCCCTCCACGCAAATGCGGGTTCACTTCCTCTTATTCAACATTCCTAATCAATTAGCGTAATTAGTACTTAAAACGTATAACCCGAACGGGTAGTAAGACGTGGTGCTAAATATTATTATTATCATTGGAAAGAAAATTTATAATTTAGCAATGACCGGTTTATTTGGATATATCGTTGATCGAACTTGGGTTTCTTATCTCAGCATGCAGACGCGCCAACAAGTGATCTGAATTTTAGGACTTTGATTCTTTTAAAAAAAATAAGTTTCTGAACTAGTTTATTCCCTCACACTCAACATTTATTATATTTTGATCGGCCGTTTGTATGTAGTAGGATTCTAGTAAGATTAAACCGTTGGAAAAACGAATATTTAATTGCAGTCGTTATTTGATACTTTAAATTTTAGTACCACGCCTTATAACCAATTTGTATTATACGCTTACGTACTAATTACTATTAAGTTTTAGGGATGAAGAAGGTAGAATTAAGAGAGATTATACGAATATTTGTGTAGAGAAAAAGTGAAACACCATTTAAAAAATAAAACACGCTTAGTACGCCCAACTGGTATTTTAAACCCTGATTTCCCCATCCTCGGCTGTTTAGTCAATTGATAGGTTGATGCCTTAGACAATTCGACCAACAATCTAACCACGGTCGTTATTTTTATTATTTTATTACATTTTTAGATAGAACTATAATAATAAAATAATACTATTTAAAACTTCAAATAACATTTTTTTAATATTTCTTAAACTAAAAGTTACAATTGCAAAGGAAAATAAAGATTTATTTTACATAAGAAGACATTCTTTCATACAGATCTGTTAAGTTGGAATAATTTTCCAAAATTAAACTAAGTGGAAAAAAATCGACACAATCATCATATTTTATATGTAATTTTTTTTGTCTAAAAAGGTGAATACATTATTTTCTCTCTACGCTTGAGGGATTATATTATTATATTATATTATTAACTATTTATCCAGAGGCAGGATGGAAATAATTTTCAATGGGGGAAGGCTACTTCTTTTTGTGTAGTTTGCACTCTAAAAATTGTTTGTTTCTACAATTAGTTGAAATGGCAACAACATAATTGATTGATGTTAGCCACGTTTAAATAAATGTTTGTTTTATTGGACGGACTCAGCCTAAGTGAACAATCACATTAGGGCGAAACTAAAGTGTTGTTGTATCTCTTAGCCATCGACCAAGTTGAGAAAACAAACAAAAAAAGTTTATGTTCCCTACCATAAGATGAGTGTTTTGTTGAATTATGTAAGCCAGCGTTTCCCAACCTGTGGCTCGCGTAACGTTACTGGCCTTGGTCTTTTTTCTATCAGTCCTTAAATATATTACTATCAATGGTGATAATAAATGTCCTGTAGTAATTTGGAATAGGTATTTGTTTTCGAAAGATAAATATCGATAGCTTATTTATTTCTACGAAAGGAATAAAACAGTTAATAACCACGGTAGTTAACGTTCTAGAAAGAATAATTAGGAAACTGTATCTGAATAGTCGTATGATGACCAGTTCTGTGATATAATACTCAGAGTTAACCCCTTATGAATTGGCAACTGAAATGACTTGAATTTATTGAATCACTACTTATAGCTTGTAACTTGGCAAAACTGTGCAATTATTATTTTTTCCTATGGAATCACCTCAAGTGTAAAGCAAATTGTCTTTATAGCCTTCAGGATTAAACACAGATCTACCACATCTATTCCAGCTCGCTATTCATACGACCAGCCTTGTCATCAAAATTATTATGTAAGTTTATTTTTAGTACTTAATATATTCTCATTGTATTCAAAACGAATTGATTTTTGTTTTGTGAACAAAGAACTTATATGAAACATAAATAAATGTGAGTTATTACCACATTATTTTTAGTAGTATAGTTTTGTCCAACTATGAAATAGATAAATAACGATATTTTTAAGTTGTATATTACAATTTTTAAATTATTAAATACATCGTGTATTTATTTTGAGATAAATGTGTACGTTAATTTAATAATTGCTATATCTCTTGAGTTAACTTTAAGGACCAACAATTTATTTTTAAACACAACAAACAAATGAGCTTTGCTTTTAAGAGTGTGCCCGTTATTCAGTGGCGTTTATGGTGGGTTTCAGGGACCCCATTTAGCTTAAACTGTACGCGTGAATTATTCTAATCACTCTGAGAAAGTCTCATTGACCAAGAATATGTAAATGTATTTTAAATTTTTGAGGTATGTAGAGCATAGAATATATGTGTTTGATATTAATATTTAAGGGAACTAGGACGTAACGGTGAACGGATGAAATTTTAATAAGATATGCTTACGCGAGAAAAACTCCTAGACACGAGACTAACATAAGCCAAACAGTTACTGCTAAATATTTACCATTAAGATATTAAATACGAAACCGTATAATATATGAAAAGTAAATATTTTTTTATCAACACTATTTGAAAAAAAAATTATTTACTACTTTAAGAACCAACCAAAAATTGAGGTATGTAAATATTTATCACCATTGTAGGTTAAATTAACTTTGGGAAGAACTGTTTTATGAGAATATAAATTTATCAGCATTCATTCACGAAAAGTTACTCATCTAATTTTGGCAAGCAGCCACTGAAATAATGCAGGGACTGGCAATTTTAAAAGAGTGTTTGTGCGCATGATTACAACTTTTTCGGTCTAACTTTGGTTCTAGCTAGGTGCGATAGGGCAATAGGGGTTAGTTTGTCGTTCTTTGAGAGAATTGTGAGCGAATTAGTAAAATTGGCGATTTTCATTAACTATATTCCTCCACCGTGGTTCGGATTCCACGTTAAACTGTAGGTCCTTCATTTCATCTCACAATCACCCTACCATTACACATTAGCGTAAGTGCATATAATCCGAATGGGTAGTAAGACGCGGTGCTAATAATAATAATAATAATAATAATAATAATAATTAACTATATTCGTTTTTTCCTATACTAAGTGGTATTTAACGTGCACTTTATGAACATACTTAAATCATACTATGATTTACAAACTATTCTATCTCTATGATATACCAAGCCACAATACAGTACCTTGTACATTAATTAATTACTTTTAAAAAGAAACGTAGATCTAATTAATTGTAATTTGCCATGCCAAAATGAAGAGCCGCTGAAAATCAAAATTTGAATTCAAGAGTTGCAAAACATAGATCATTTCAAGTACTTGTGAAGTCTGCTGACAAAGAATGCCTACTGCACAAAGGAAATTAGGCCAAGTGAAGCCTTCAACAACAAGAGTTTACTGCTGACCAACAATTTGAGTTTGGAACTGAGGCAGAAACTAATTAAATCTTATATGGAGCAGAAACTTGGATGCTTAGGAAGTTGTAAAAGATATACGTGAAGAGATTTTGAAATGTGTGGCTGGAGAAGAGTTGAAAAGATCAGGTGGACATACAGGATGACAATTGAAAAAAATACCGCGAAGAGTGGGTGAGAAAAGAATAATTTTGAATGTGATTCTTCGATGCGAAGAAAACTAGATCAAACATATACTAAAGAAGAATTATCTTCTGCAAGACTCTATCGAAAGAAAATTTAAGGGAAAGAGAAATTAAAATTGAGGATGACTCAAATATTGTATGAATTGAAGGAACGAAGAAATTTCTGGTAGTTCAAGGAGGCAGAGGACAGGGTTCATTGGTAGTCTAAGTTCAAATTCAAAAGGAATGTACTTGTAAGACAAAACCACTAATAATAATATTAAAATTCCAAGAACCCTTAAATTGTTCGAGAAACACACTACTTATATGGGGTATCGGGAACTTTATTTCCTTTGTTAATTCAATGTTAGACGTTGCCGATTTTATAAAGAATAGTCCAAACTATAGTGATAGCTTTGTTAAACTTAATACAATGCATACTAAGACTAGTGTCATGATTTGAAAGGCTACGTACTTAAAGCACACAGGCCAAGTTTGTGTGCCTGCTTTGGAATACATTAAAAGCGCACAAGGAAGTTGCATCAAAATGTACCATTGTTTTTGTCTCTGAGCCTCATACGGTAGCTCTGCTTGTTTTTTCACACAGGAAGAACACGTCTCTATTTAAATTAAAATTGCACTGTGTTTGCATCCTTACCGACTTAACCTGACCTAGTCTTCCCTCGTGGTTCTAATAATTTATTTTAATTATTGTAAAGAGTACGTGGGTTGTTTACAGTGCATAGTTGTCATATGATCACGTTATGCTGTAGTTGTTTTCCCCTTTGCGCTCTTGATCCAATGTCTAGTTGCGCTTTTGATACCTATCACTGTGCGCATTTTATTTGACGTTTCTCCGTTTTGTGCGCTATGGATTTTATCCTGTTTTGAACTACCGACTTTGATCCTCTAGACCGGGATTCAATCCTTAATGGAAACTTTGCTTTCTATATTAGTGGCCTACAATTTTTTTTATACTAATAGATCTCCGTTAATCAATACAATTACTAATATTTTAGCACCTTGTCCTGCTACCCGTTCGGGCTACACGATTATTTACTAATTATGCTAATAGTTTTATAGATTAGGAAGGTTGTACTTATAGGAAATGTAGCCAAATTTGCGTGGAGAGAAAGAGAATGTGTAAACTCATCTTATAAAATACAACTTCCGTACACCGGACCGAGATACAGGCCTCAATCTCCCCATTATTGGCAGATTATTCTACTGTGAAAGTGACGCTTTAAATCACGCGGCCACTGAAATAAGTATCACTAATATTGATTAGGTTAAATAAAGTTATATGATTCAAAATATTCTAGTTTATTCTAGGTTGTTGGTAAACTGATGTGTTTGGGTGCCAATCCTGGTTGAGCGTAATGGTCTGGCATTTGATCACAGATGTTTTACTTTCCCTCCACGCAGATATGGATACATTTCATCTATATTATAACCCGCCTCAGTTGCGTAGTTGGCTAACGCGCTAGACGTGTTGAGCTCGACTGCTGAGGATGGGGAGATCGAGGTTCGAATCTCGGTTGGGCAAACTGGGGGTGGTTTTTTCCTAAATGGTTTTCCACTCTCCCTCCACGCAAATGCGGGTTCACTTCCTCTAATTCATCCTTCCCAATTCCTAATCCATTAGCGTAATTAATACTTAAAGCGTATCACCCGAACGGGTAGTAAGACGCGATGCTAAATGATAACAATAAATAATCTATATTATACCATTGTCAACCTTAGCTTTTAGGGTAAATATGTGAGCAGACAGAATTTTAATTATTAAATTACAAATTATAGGTAATTTAATAATTAATATTTGCAAGATGTTTTTGACATATCGCCTGCTTTCAAGGAATGTAGATCTAAGAATATACAAAACAATAATTTTATCGGTTATCCTTTATGTGCGTGAAAAATGGTATCGTACTTTATACGACTAAAACAAATTTAGTGTGTCCGAAAACAAGGGGCTTAGGAATATGTTTAGTCCAAAAAGGGATTAGGCTACTTCTGATGGGAGGAGGTTAAATAATCATCAGTTACATAGTCTTTATTCATCACAAGACATCGTAAGGTTAATCAAGTGTCGTAGATTATGGTGGGCAGGACATGTAGTGTGAATGGGATATTTTAAAACCTTGCTCAAGGTATTGACGTCAAACCCAATGGAAAGAGATTATTGGGACGATCTAGACGCAGATAGGAGGACAAAATTAGGATTGACCTGAAAGAGCTAGGGTGTAATAAGGTGGACTGTATAGAATTAGAACAAGATAATGATAGGTTGAGCTGATCTGTACTGAATAGAACTAGCTTAAGATAAGTATAGGATGTGATAAGGTGGACTGTGTGGAATTAGATCAAGATAGGAATGGGTTGTATTGAGGAGGACTGGATAGAACTAGCACAATATAGATATAGGGTGTCATGAACTGGACTGTATATAACTAGCTCAAGATAGCGATAGGGTGTTTCGAACTGGACTGGATAAAACTAGCTCAATAATAGTAATGGGTGTCTTTAGGTGGGCTGTATACATCTAGTTCAAGATAGAGATAGGGTATAATAAGGTGGACTATATATAACTAGCTCAAGATAGTGATAGGGTGTATTGAACTGGACTGGATAAAACTAGCTCAAGATTGGTAATGAGTGTCTTTAGGAGGGCTGTATATATCTAGCTCAAGATAGTGATAGGTTGTATTGAACTGGACTGGATAAAACTAGCTCAAGATTGTTAATGGGTGTCTTTAGGTGGGCTGTATATATCTAGCTCAATATAGAGATAGGGTGTAATAAGGTGGACTGTATAGAACTAAATCAAAATAGGGATAGGGTGAAATAAGTTGGACTGGATAGAACTAGCTCAAGATAGAGATAGGGTATCACAAGGTAGACTGGTTATAATTAGCTCTATATACGGATAGTGAGCGTACTTCATAAGTTCTCTAATTAATTCTCGAGCTACTAATGTTATAGAGTAAGTACGTATTTTTACGACTCGTGGATATTGTCTGACAACTGTAAAATTTATAATGTTGACTTTGTTGGATAGATTTGTTTATATTATGTGTCATTTAAATGTTCGTGTGGTTTAATATGTCTTTTAAAAGTAGGTGCTATAACAATTACGCAACTCAAATAAGCAAGTAAATAAAGTTTTGGGTGCTTTTTGTCTGAAATGGGAACTTAAGTACTGGACGATATTAAAATGTTCCCTGACAATATTTTCGATTGTGAACATACTAAATAGTTGACATGAGCAAAACCTAATGTAGAAGGTATACGATGAGAATACGATACAAGACAAAGCTACTATGAAGCAAAACAAGAGAGAGAGAGATAACAAATGAGAAAGAGAGACGAGTGTTTTCTCTTTTAGGTGCAAGTCTCTTTGGAAAAGCTGAAACCTACCTCCTACTCCTCCTCCTCCTCCTCCTCCAAAAACCACCCTTCCATCTCTTTTTTTGCCTTTCCCCCTTACCCCCCTTTAAACCAGTGTGAGATCGATACCTTTCATTGCAACGTTGCCAATTTACAACGTAGATGCAGAATGCATTTGTGCTCTGCGAATCGCAACGATGCTTCACTAACGTAATGTAGTGTGTGCGGAAAAAAAACACCAAAAATCAGCAGTGATCGGTAGTGGAGGTTACAAACAAATCGTAGCGAGATTGAAAACCGAAATCGATACGAGAGCGGTGAGGCACGCTGGATTCGAGATGTGCCCTTAGGAGATGGTGGTGAACTATAGGAGAGAAATTAAACTTCCAAGGGAAACACCAAACTAATTTCCTTTTCCCAGACAGTAATAAATGATCCATGTCATTATGATTAATTACCTTTATAAAATACCTGCATAAACCAGATATATTAATCTGCAGTGGAAGACGGGTCATCATTGGCGGGAGTTCCAATTCCAATGGGGCAAAATAAAGGTATTGTAAAAAAAAAAGAAAATATATTTTCATTTCCTTTAAATTGGTGCCTTAGTTTATCCATTTTATTATTTCATTTAGTATTGAGGTGGTTCATCGCCATAAAGTGATAAAAAAAGTAATTATAAGTGTGGACACTTACTTTATTATGGAGAGACTTGAAAAATTCTAAATATAAATAAAAGAATGCAACATCATCTCCAATTAACCCAGCTGAGAATCTAATTTAGATATAACAGCTAATAATTGTGATCCTGACGCTATATAGTACATTACTAAAAATTACTATAAATTAAGTTAATTATCAGTTAACATTGCGATAAGGCTAGAAGATTAATGTTAAATTTGCTAAACACTCGGATATATCAGGGATTCGAATACCATGGCATGGGAAACAGTTTTCAAAACCTTGTTTACGTGTTTAGCATTATTATTTCACACATATTATTATATAATTATAATAATATATGTTCTTCTGTAAGTTTTGAAAATATAAAGTTGACACTTAGTTTTTATGATGTATCTTCGATATATTTATATATACGTTAATAGAATAAATAAAAAATCCAACTCCTAACTATTATTTTAGCTCAATTTTATTCAGAGTTTCAATAAGCACGTCATTTAATATCCACATTTACGCTTTATGGTAGCTAGACAAAACAAAATTACAAAAATATAAGTTGATTATTCGAATTTATCTCATTCATAATTATAATTTAATAAATACAAATAATGTTACTAAATATGACTTAGTTTTAAATTGTAAACACTATGAAACTGGTCTATTTATTGGTCTACTTAAATATTGATTGGAGCGTGATAATACTCAGTTATATTTTTGCACGAAATTTAATTTATATTAATTTGAAGCTCACAAAGAACATATTTACAGATATACTATTTATACGTTCGGTCAACTGTCCCTTGGGAAATATCTTATGTTACTACCCGCCTCAGTGGCGTAGTTGGCTAACGCGCTTGTCGTGTTGAGCCCGACTGCTGAGGACGGGGAGATCGAGGTTCGAATCTCGGTCGGGTGAACTGGGGTTGGTTTTTCCTAAATGGTTTTCCACTCTCCCTCCACGCAAATGCGGGTTCACTTCCTTTAATTCAACTTTCCCAATACCTGATCCATTAGCGTAATTAGTACTTAAGGCGTATAACCCGAACGGGTAGTAAGACGCGGTGCTAAATATTATTATTATTGTATGTTATTTCACTAGTTTATGTTATTTTCCAAGCTATATCAATGGATCTGATAACACTTTAAAGTCTTACTTCCGGTCATATAGAATCTCCCGTTTTTATTTTAAAATGAACTACTTTAAGATATTTAATTAACTCGTGAATTTATTTAGGGACTAGTAAATAATCAAATAACTTATCATTGAAATCATATTGCTCTTTATTCTTCAAAATTAACCAAATCCTTACATTTATTAAGTGAAAGACGAGTTTTTCATTCAAAGTTGTATTTAAAGTTTCAGTACCTATTTTAGAAATAAAAACTTTTAATGGTTTTCTAGAACGTATATTTTTCATAGGAAAATGTGACGTGCTCTTTCTAAATTATAAGAGCATGACATTAAAACTAATTTAAGTAATGACTCTCTTTTTAAACACTTCACATCAAACGTAGCGCTTATGCTTTACTTTTCTTATAACAGTACGAACGAAATAATATTAATATTTAGCACCTAGTCTTACTACCCGTTCGGGTTATATGCATACATACTAATTACGCTAATGGTTTAGGAATTGGTAAGGTTTAATATGGAGGAAGTGAACCTAAATTTTCGCGGAGGAAGAGTGGAAACTAATTTAGGAAAAACCACCCCGAATTCACCCGTGTGAGATTCGAACGTCGATCTCCCCACCCTCGGCAGTCTAGCTTAATACGATACAAGCATGTTAGCTAACTACGCCATCTAGTTGGGCTACTAACGAAATAAATATATTAGTAGATCCTAACATGATTATAAACAAATAATAATTAAACTTGTGGTCGATATCTCTAGTCACAACGCCATAGTGTGATATATAATATTGGGATTACAAATAAAACAAAGCTTTTATTTGTAAATTAACTTAATTACAGCTCTGGAAAATATCAGCTTCAATTGATTACGAGTGAATTTTTTCAGCACCACGTCTTATTACCCATTCAGACTACATGACTAAAAACTAATCACGCTAAATTGGAATTAAGGTTGCAATTTTATAAGAATTATGCTTGCATCCACACGAGGAAAGAGTGGGAAACTATTAAGGAAAAAAAAATCAGTACACCTGACCCGATCAAACCACGATCTCCTCGTCATCAGCAATGTAATCTAATGCGAGAGAGCGCCTTAGACCATACGGCCCCCGCAGTAGGTGTGAGAATGCATGTTTCATAGTATCCACAAATGTTAAATTTTTACAGCTCGTCTTCTCTTTGTTAAAATTTCACATTTAATTGCACTAAATGATAATTGTCATTAAGGTATAATTTAGAGGGGATGTATCCAAATTTATGAGTAGAAAATAATTTCAAAAAACACCCACCAGTCGATAATCATGTATCAACATTTTCGAAACGTGTGTGTAACCCGTCGATGAGTGTTAAGATAATTTTTTAATATTTTGATGAATTGAGTAATAGAAAAGAAAATTAGACTATAGCGTGAGTGACATAGTTTGCTATGATGGAAAAAGGAAATGTTATTTGAATAGTGAGTCAATGTTTAGTGATACATCTAACTATGTGAAAGAACACGCGCAACTGACTTTAATCCAAACCATATTCTATTTTATTTCTTCTCTGCTCTAATATGAACGAATAGTTGTGCAAAGAGTAGTACTTACAATATCACAATTCAATAATCGTCTCAGTAAGCAGTTTTGGGGAAAATATACACTCTGTTTAATGTGAATGGTAACAAGCTTACCTTACAATGTTTCCACTATGGCAAGGCCTATAAGATAGGGTCATAGTATAATCTGTAAAAAAAATGCCTTTCGTGGTAGAGAAAGTGTACATAACTGATTTTTAAAGATTTTTTTTAGCGCTGCTGCCTTAATACCCGTTCAGATTATATGTCTCTGATATATTAACTACACTAGTGCAAAGTAACATATAAATACACTAGACAATACCTCACGGCGTTGCCCATAACCCATTTGTTATAAGATTTATATAAGGCCCTCACTTGCCCCCCCCCCCCCCCCCTTACGCTACCTGTGACCCACTGTAGTATAAGATTTATATAAGGCCCTCCACCTTCCCCATCATGGTGCCCGATTTAAAATGGAAATGTTATCTCTGAAACGTAATTCTAAGCCAGATTATGTCAATAAATATAGCTATATTATATTTATTATATTATTGTGTAAAACTATAGACATTTTTATGAGGAGTAAATTAAATTTTCAAAATAAAATATAGCCTATGCTACTCGCTGATAATGTAGCTTTATATTGATGGTGAAAAATTTTTAAATCAGTCCAGTAGTTTTTGAGTTTATCCATTACAAACAAAAAAACAAAAGATTAAATCTTTCCTCTTTATAATATTAGTATAGATGGATGCATAAAGAGTTTTGCTACTAATGATTAATCGTTTGCAAATATTAGAGCTTATGCGAGAAGATCAACTGGGCTGGTTTTCCGGTAACGGAATATTTTAGTTGGAATCTCAACCATGTGTAGGGAATATATTTTTCCCATATATTTTTTTGCCTAATCCTCATTTATTATTTCATATTAGTATAATAATTCATACAACTTTATAAACAAATTATTCAAAATTTCTGAGAAGCTTATAGTTTGAAACACTGGACACTGCTTTAGAAATTTATAAGGTTTTACATAAATAATTATTGCAACGGTGAATACGTGGACAAAGAGGGCGGTCGTTTGGTCTGATTTTACAGTGAAAGGAAAAAAAAAGTTTTATCATGTGTTACTTCCCATTCGGGCTATACGAATATAAACTAGATACGAAAGTGTCTTATGCATTAGGAAGGTTTAATTTATACTAAGTGGTTTATGAATTTGCGTGAGGGTATAGTGTAAAATAATTTAGGGAAAACCACCCTAAAATCACCCAATTGGTGTTTGAACCCCGGTCTCCTTGTCCTTGATAAGAGTGATACCATAAAGTTTAGACCATTAAGCTACCGATGTAGGTCAATCAGGAAGAGCATGCAAAAAGAAAGGCATGCTTAGAAATACTAATGGGTGTAATGTTGGCTTAGTTGGTAAGTTCCTAAATTCTTGATATTTCTTACCACAAAAATACTCGTGAAATTACTTATAATTCCTTTTTTCTGATCCTTACCCCCTGTGTTAATATATGGAGGATGGTAAGACGCGTAGAATGGGCAATTAAAAAATAAATACTTTGTAATATCATATTATGGTTTGGTCTAGTATAAGTTCAATAGTTATTTGTCGATCTGTTAATTAAAATTATTATAAATGATTAAATTTGTGATTTCAGGTATGTAAGAACGATCAAACTTGACAATATGGCGCTCATATATCTCCCCTAGTTAGTGGCGGGTACACGAGACTGAAACTTTGCCACTATCCCAATCTAAGTTAAAACAAAGCTACATCAAGGTAAGCGTTTAATATGTGTGTTTGATTATCTTTATTATTATTACTATTCAAAGAAAATTTGTCGCTGCGTGTTATGATAAATACTTTAGTAACCGGATTTATTATGATTATGACAGAATTAGAAACCTCTTAGGGCTCCAAACTCTCTTCTCACTTTATTTTGATGTCCTTTTTTGTTTTTAATACATTCAATAGCAACATTTATTGCATATTTTTCCTTGATCATGTAGGCATTCATATCCCTTCTCGGGCTTCTCGTAATCCAAAATTATTTGCTCTCAATAGCTCTTATAAAGTAAACCCTATAGGTCATTGTATCCATAACACCAATTCTAAATTTGTCGAACTCGACTTTTATCATAAAATAAAATCCAAACTCAGAGAGTTATTCAAGGATATTCCATATCAATAATTTATCATATAGAGGTTCTGGCTATAATATCTAAATTTACAATATTCTGATCGATTTTTTTGCATATTGTTACTGCTTTAATCCACTCTTTAGTTATTTGTTATTATTGCTATTTTTTATTATTATCATTATTAATTAATTTTTCTTTTCTTGTAATTATTAATCATTATATAACATTATTTAGCTATTATTATTTATCTTATTTTCTCGTGTAAATATATGTATTTTTATGGTACTTGTGTACTTTCAATGCTGGACTGTTATATGTTCTACGACTGTTGGCCAGAACTATAATAAAGGAAATTGAAATGGCAATATAATAATAATAATAATAATAATAATAATAATAATAATTATTATTATTATTATTATTATTATATATATATTATTATTTATTATTATTATTATTATATTATTATTTTTGATGATTATATAAATAGGTATTTGTTAACTACTAGCTTATTTCACTATCTTTAGATGAGGTGGAATAGAAATCCACTAAAGGTGTGAAATAAGGGAACGCGAGAAAAGACCTGTGTATCTTGCAGTTTTTTTGGGGAAAATATTTTTTTGGCTAAAATATTTCTCCAGTATAAACATGTAGATTAATTTTCTTCACATATTGACCTCAAAATTTAAAATATTAGTGATTTATCTTGAACCTTGTATTAGTCAGTAACATGTCTGCCTGGTAACTTAAAGATTCCGGCATCAATTCTATCCATTGCTGAAATATTAAGCGTTGGTAAAATGGGAACTACTTCTTACACATTGATGTAATATCGGCTTGTAGGATGTATGTTGTGTTTATTCTAAATTAATTTAGTTTATAATTCATGAGTAAATAATCATTCAGTTTAGAAAGTGCGCGTTAAATGCCTTTAGGAAATATTTTTGACTAACTTTTTTTTTACAAATCATGAAATCTATGAAAGTTCAAACGTGTCAAGGGTCTGAACTAATCCTCTCAAAGATGAATTGACAAAACGTGACATCACAAACTTTCATCAGCACAATCCCAAATCACCAAACTTTTTTTGTGAAATCATTAAAAAAAATGTTGATAGTAAAGATAATACGGTTTATAGTTTCTACGAACTCAAACAATAGGAAGAATATATATGTAGTTAATTCCTGAAATTCAGACACAGAGGATAGCTGAAAGCTTAAACTTTATAAGGCTTTAATTAGCTCGAAGCGTTTGTAAACAGCCAACCTCCCCTCCAGCCACCCCCCTTTTGAAAGTTACACCTCCTGCTATCAGGAAGCAGAGGTCCTCAGGGGTATTGATACGCGAGTTAACGGGCGAGTTCACAAACTCAGAGGACTTGATGGAGAGACGGTGTTGGTTGGGTTAGCTCACGCGTGGCTGTTGGAGAGATCGTGTGGATCTAAACACACTATTAGCAAACCTAAAAATCTTGGGACCCGTCCACTGTGTTGACTGTTACTTAATATTTAATTTATTAGTTTACTTATTATTTGTAAGACAAGGAGCATTAAGTTGGAGATGTCACTAAGGCAAAAAAATCAGTGTTTTGCAGTTTTTATATAGAAATATTTTTTTGACCAAAATAAATGAAAATATTGATACAATACACTCATAGAGTTTAATTTTCTTTACACAGTGAACTCATCAGTTGGAAATATCAATCAAGGGTGTCCTGGAATTTAATGACAACTTTTTTTTTATTCAAAAAGTTTCTCATCTAATGTACTATGCTCATGACAAAAATTCTAAACTGCAGTTAATGTATTGCATTTTTTCTTCTTGTTTTAATTCTACATATTATATTTATTTAACACTTCAATTTAATAATTCCTCAAAACTTATATACATACCTTATATCTAAGAGAGAGAAAAAATGTGAATTTTCATTTTGAATTATTTAAATTTCCTACAACACTAACGATTATGACCAATCAAAGCTATTTTGGTCATTCAAATATTATTTGAAAATCCTCACTTAAATGACTATGTATGTATTTATATTTGAGTTCGTGGGACTGTAACTCATTTTCGTTATGATAAACTTATATATATTTATCTTGGAGGGTATTCCACTCTTTTTCTTTAAATTACATCATTTTTATTTTACATCTAAAGGTTTTTATTGTCATTAATATTTTAGTGAATTAAATTCAATAAAATTAATAAAAGAATCTAACTTCTTAATTATGATTTCAAGATATATATATTTAACTTAAAACCTATGAATGATTATGACTGATTCATGCGATTGAATACAATTTGCCGTGAGATCGACCGGTCGATCCCGACCGACCTGTGGTTGAACCCTAGTAGGGTTCTAGCTCTCTATAGACTGGACTGACAAGTTTTGTAGGACATCCTAGTACACCCAAATGGAATTGAAACCCAGATTTTCAAGCTACTATTAAACCAGAAAAGAAGAAACTAACACCTTTGTATCCTTGGCTCCCCTCAGAGACTGGGAGAAGATAGTTTAATGTCTGATTATTTAAAATAGGCAACATAATTATTTTAGTGTGATAATGACGGGGAAAAGATATTAAAAGTCTTTCCAAGTATTATATTGGATGATATTTGAGGTAATAGCTTATCGTCAATGATTAAAAAGGAAGATGTGAGAAAAAATGTCTTAGACCGCTTGACCAGAGATACATTTATATCCACTGTAAAAAGAAAAGGAGGAAGGGAAAGTTGTAGAATGATATCTAATGACATAATCACATTCTTTTAAAGTGGCGCTAACTGTCCAATCTATTTACATTTGTAGTATCGTAATTTTTAAATCTGATAATATTGATAATTGTTATTTTATATTAGTTTTAAACACACTATGTAATATGTGTACCGTTTATAAACATACGGATATAATCTCACAACTTTTGATAAAAGTAGATGTTGTTATAATTTTTTGTTTCTAGTTATAATTTTTATGTTCCTTTTGCTGGGTAATATTGGATATTTAGCTAAAACTAACCAAGTTCTATAAAGATTTGTTAGTAAAAGTTCTCTTACACTAGAATCGACACACAGATAAATTGTAGCCACTAAAGAGTAACTAATAAAACCATGCACAAATTACGCAATACTTATGTCCCCCCATAGCCCAGCTGTTTCGGAGATTCGTATGGAGAATGAGTTGGGTGAGGGACTGACTTTCTTACGTACAATAAAAAAATGTAATTTCAATAGTGTTTTCACATATTTAAAACAAAATATTTATATAAGATTTGTTAATTTAAACTCATAAAATTTGTCTGTATCCAGTCTTACTAGAATAAACATTTTTGTTTTAATGTGATAGATAATTTGAAGATATAATGAAGATTTATTTATTTTTTGAGCACCACATTCACTACCCATACAGAATATAATATGTATATTCAATAAACATAGAAAGAGATAGAAGATTTTTATAGTAAAATAACTATCATTTTCGTAGAAGAAGAATGGAAAAAACACAATATAAAACCATCCTAAAAACACCGAATTGTGTTCGAACTTCAAACTCTATATCATAGTAATTACAATGTATTTTTCTGACATGGTGACACCTATGTGGATAATTTGGATATAGCATAACCATTTCTATAGTGGGTATACCGAGAGTAAATAGAGCCCCCTTCAGTTTCACATCTAGCTTTCACCACTGGGTCAATACTAACAATAAATCACCCCGTTCTGTCTAAATCCCACCTTTAATAGCCCTAGGTTACATTTGCCTTCGTAATCCTTACGATGTTTGCCCTGTAAACAGAACGGATACGGGCACTGAACGTGTTTTGTTAAGGGTTCAAGGGGTTGCATGCCTTCCAGGAGTAACCATCGTTTCACAAGGATCAATAGGGTGTTTGCTCTTTGCACGGTATGTATATGTATGAATAATGTTTTAACAAGGTGATGTTGTAGTTCAAAACGATGATGACATGTGCTAATTTATTTAAAAAATTAATGGTACGGAACTCCGCACAAACTTTCTCGCTCTTTTTTTAGAAATGTAAATATTTACTCAAAATTAGTAATATAATAATATAATATTATAATGAGGAAAGATTTGATTTTTTTTGTTTTTGTGTTTGTAATGGATAAACTCAAAAACTACTGGAACCGATTTTAAAAATTCTTTCACCAATATAAAGCTACATTATCAGCGAGTAACATAGGTTATATTTTATTTTGAAAATTTAATTTATTCTTCATAAAAATGTCGATGGTATATTATATAGTCGTTGGGGAAAAAAAAGTGGTTCGAGGAAAAGTGCTGTTGGTGAAGGGGGTGAGGGTAGGGGTGAGGAAAGAGGAATGAGATGAAAATAGGAGGGAGGATAGAAAGAGGGAGGGAGCTATACAGTGATGGTAGGACTGTATTTAAAATAAATAAGTAAAAAAAGTTTTGTTTTTATATTGACATGATGGATGATTTAAAGCTTTGTTTTACAGGATTTTTACAATATTATTTTACACCAGCAAACATGAGAACAAATAATTTCTCTAAATATAGGTACAACATTTTTTTTACATGGTTTTAAATTTCATAATTTTATTTTTAAAGAAATAAAGTCTTAATTTGTATATTTGGATTAATACAAAATATCGATATTGGTTCCACAAGGGTAAACACTTCGTATTAAAATGTCGACTTCCGGTTTAAAATTTTCTACATTTTATAAGGGGTTGCACATCTATGGTTATTGCATTTCTATTAAATTCCTCATTTATAAATTTGACCAATAAAATAGGTAAATATTGACTATTGAATCTAAAATACTAGAGATATATCATTGTTGTACAAATATTTCTAATAAGAGGTTGAAATAAAGAGAACATACACATTTTGAGACTTACTCATTTATTACTCTATGGCAATAGATAATTATTGCGTTAAATCTTAAAAAGTGTCTCTTTACAAATAAAGCTCACAAAATTGTATTAATATATTTTCCAATATCTCAGAAACTGTTGGTTTTATAAAAAACATATTTCATATATTTTATTTTTATTTTTAATAGTATTTCAATTTTGCAATGATGAGTTATTTAGTATCTCAAATAGTTGCGGAGATACGGAAGTATCTGCTTCTGCAAAGTACCCTAAGATTTATTTTATGGAAAAATGAAATATTCAGTTTATTTATAATCTTAATCAACGCCTAGATACGAGTTTTAATCAAAATCGTTTGAGCCGATTTTGAGACAATTGATTTATTTCCTTTCTGCCTTTATTAAGCTACTCTTAGTTTTATGTTTAAACAGACACACAGACAGATGGCACTACAAAGACAACTTTTTAGAGTTTGGGGGTTATGAGACGTCAACATCTATCATTATTTAATGTTAGATTTTTTTTTACGGTCGCAATACTTTAAATTTAGTGTCCAAAATGTTAGAAAATATATATAATTGCGTATTGCTTGAAAGTGATTGGTTTTATAAAAATATGTTTTGAAATGTTTTTTTATCATAAATTGATCTATATATTTGCAATGATAAGTCATTTCATGTCGCAAATAGTTTAGGAGTTATGATAAAAAAAATTACGCATCAAACCGGAGCTCTTAATGCAATTTTGCCGAAATATGGAGAGTATCGATTTTGTTTAGAATATTTATATATGTTTTGAAATGAAATTTAATCAAAATCAGTAGAGCCAATTTTGAGAAAATCGACTGTCTCTCTTTTTACCCTTCAGTAAACCACTCTTTATTTTAGGGTTAGATATCTAATTTTAAAAAAAACCTTGGGGCAACCTATAAAAACCCTAGATATCAAGTTTTAGGCTGATCGGTAGAATAGTTTAGGCTCTAGTTGGAGGTACATACAGACTGACTGACAGATGGAAATTCAAAACCACCTTTTCGGATTTGGGTGGGTCATGAAACGTTGAGATTTATCAAAACCTTGAGTTAGTTTTTTTTTACGATCACAATACTTTCTCTACCTGTAAGCTAGTGAGAAATTAAAAACGGTATTAGAGAATCACATATCTACGAGTATATGTACAAGCTACTAAATATCTGCGACACCACCAGCTCGTATTTCTTTAACACCTCAGGCTCGTACCTCTAAGACACCACGAGCTCTTATATCTGTGATACTACTGACTCGTATCTCTTTAACACCTCAGGCTCGTACCTCTAAACACCACGAGCTCTTATATCTGTGATACTACTGACCGTACTCTTTAAACCTCGGGCTCGTGTATCTTTATGACACAAGTCTTATGCTGTACTACGACTCATATCTCTTTAACACCTCAGGCTCGTACCTCTATGACACAGGTTCTTATAGCTGTGATACTACCGACTCATATCTCTTTAACACCTCAGGTTCTTATTTCTGTGACACCACCAGCTTGTATCTCTTTAACACCTCAGGCTCGTATCTATATGACACAAGCTCTTATATCTGTGATACTACCAACTCGTATCTCTTTGACACCTCAGGCTCGTATCTTATGACACAATCTCTTATAGCTGCGATACTACCGACTCATATCTCTTTAACACCTCAGCTTCTTATTTCTGTGACACCACCGGCTTGTATCTCTATGACACAAGCTCTTATATTTGTGACATTACCGAATCGTATCTCATTAACACCTCAAGTTATTATCTCCTGTGACACCACAGGATTTTATCTCTGTGACACCACCATAACGTATATCTATGACACCAAAGTTCTCTCATATCTATGATACTATTGGGTCATATATATGTGACCCAACTGGCTTGTATCTTCGTTAGCTTCATAGTTTCAGCCCATAGTCCATATACACATATTCATGTGCAAAGTATTAATAATTTAAAATCGTATAGTTCTACTGTACTAAATATTTAATATTATTTTTGGGGAGTTTTTAATTTGATTAGTAACGAAATAAACGTTTAATTTGGCTGGATTTGTTATTTAGGAATAAATAAATGGACAAGTTAGATGCCATTAATAATTTTAAACCGTGTCAGGATATTATGTAATAGTATCTACTTGTAGCTAAGATTTTCTTGGGTCAGATATAATGTTGAAAATGTACTTATTCTCTAGTATGGGTTTGAAAGAATTGCTACTTTCATTTATACATCTCACTTTGGGCTCTGACCAATATAAAAGTGGCCGAGGTAAAAACGATACTCGTAATAACAGTCAATATACAGCCAGATCCTGTGGTAAAAGGAGTGAAGTTGTCGCTTGTATGGCCAGTTGTATCCATTTTGGTGGGTTTTGAAGACGTATGCGCTATACTGCCTTCTGGATCAGCGAGGAAAGCGACGGGAAATTACTTCACTCCTCATTTCACGCTTCTTCAGTGTTGCCTAGAAATTATTTACAGCTGGTGGTGGAACTGTTAAGGAGCACACAAACCTTCGGGTTGAATACCATAGGGTTTATACATATACCGTAAATCTACTTGTATGAATATGATATCATATATTATATTATACAGTGAAATTGTTCGCAAAATACTTATTTCTTTGTTATAGCCATAACCGATCATAAAAATTGTATGTATTTCTTATTAAGATAAGAATATGAATAATAATATACTGTGTTTTGCCTGATCTGTGACTAAATAAAATATTGTAAAATTCAACCCTTGTTGGATCTATCGAAAAAATTATTTATTGGCAAACATAGTAAAATTAAACACACAGAATTTGTTAATTTCATTTCAACTATGGTTGATTTGGTTATATAATAACAAATTCTGATTGGATGCATATAGTGTTCCGAAGAACACAGCTGGTTTAACAAAAAAAATTAATTGCTTATGTGGTTATGTGCACAACGTGTAATTAATACCCACCCGTTATACCCGCATATTTTTACAATAAATTATCAAAAAAGAAAAATATAAAACTTAATTGTTTGGGTTGTAACTGATCGTAAATTCTTTAAGCTTATAGCATTTTTAGATTTCGGGTTTTGAGGGCATAATAAACTAAATATACAGGGTTAAATTTCCAAGACTAGATATTTATATTTTATATTGTAATGGAGGGCTTGCACGCTACAGGACGTTCCACGAGCCGTTTACACATCACCCTCTGAACCGTAAGTTATTTTCACAATATTAGGTTGCTTTGCTGATTAAATAAGATTGATAAAGCGCATGGAATATTCAAGGTTTTAATTACTAAAAATAAAATAGCAAATATACTGATAGAATTAAATTAACTACAAACAATCAAGAAAATTAATTAAATAACGAGTAATATTTATTTCCGTAAGATTATTAATCTAATAAGAAAACATAACATTAAATGAAATTAAATAAACAAATTAATTACAAAACACATAATGTATATTCATGAATTTAAAGCAGTCACAAAAAGGTTCATTACTAACGTAGCTCACAAATTAATGTCTACGTCACCCGTGTCTACATAAGTCACCATTTCTCCCACGCACGACACACTGTGGTCAACCATGCTACGCAAACGCTGGATTAACTGATCCTCTCGCCGGTACACTGACCCACTTGCTGGATAAGCTGGCCCATTCATTGAACACACTGCCCACTCCTGAGCACGCTGGCCTGGACGTGCTGGTCCACTCACTCGTCCGGCCTCAACCTGGACTGAAGGTACTCTGGCTATCTCCGACCGGGTATATAGGGTAACGGTAAGAATCTAGAAATCTCAATTTCCAGAATACATTTATTAGTTCGAAGAAAATGAACCTAGACTCTTTTATATACGCAACTTCTTTTCCAAGAAAGCTCTGCCCCACAAAAAAAAAAAACCTTGGCAGTCAGGTTTGCCCAGCTACCTGTTAGACAAGGAGGGGGCGAAAGAAGAGTCAAGCACTTGTTACAATATTTATATTCGCTCAGCTAATAGGCGAGAGAAGTATTGTGGTCGACAAAAATATCGAATCAAAAATATTGATAACTGTCGATGTCTCATCACCCTACAAAAACAACACAAAATTAGTTTTTGCAAAGCTCTCTGTTTCTCAATATCTCAGCTTGGAGCCGAAAATATTTAACCATTGGGATGAATCTTGGTATCAAGGGTTTTCATAATATCCCCCCGAGGCATTTTTGATGTTAGATATCCAACAAAAAATGTTGGGTGGCTTACAAAATAAAAAAGAGAGAAAAAAATCTATTTTATTAAACTATGATCAAATAATTTTAATTTAATTTAGTATATAGGCATTGACTAGCATTAAAAACAAAATTAAAACTCTGTTTCCGTGAAAATTACTTTGAGGCTACTTGAGATGAGTGGAAATTTCCAATTTGGGTTATGTTATCTCCGAAGATATTTGAGATATGAATTAACATATCATTTTAAAGTTGTAGTACGACTAAAAGTATATTTTTTATCTGGAATCTATTTTTCTTAAAACCAAGAATTTTTAAGCTATGATGAAATATATATAATTTTATTTTATTGATGTTTCTGTAACAGTGTTTATTATTTAATTGATGCTCTTTAGTGGAGATGGTTATTGACAATTTATATTATTTCGTTTCAATAATTTTAAGAGTTTTTAGAGAATATATTTATTTTCAGATAAAAGAAAATATTTTTTAGTGCATTGTACGAATTATGTATTGGAGATCTTCAATATTTATATTGATAATTGATCGACCATGATCCTTAAAGTTTTGGTCTTTAATAGAGCTGCTAGCTTGTACCTCTTTTGATAATATAGTAAGATAGTTATTAGATTAAATTTTAAATATTCCAAGATATAATAGATATATTTATAGTTAAAATAAGGTATAGTTTTACTAGAATAACTGTATTTTGAATGGGACACAATGATCTATTACGGATAACCTTATCAAACCTTAACTAATAGAGTTATTAGTTTTACTATAATTGTACAGATATAGAACTTCCGTGGTTAATAAATTATTTGTCCTTATATCTCATGCTCGATTAAATCTTATTCAATATATAAAAATAATGATTATAGAACAAGAAACTTAAATTCAAACGGTATTTTTATGATGAGTAAATATTTAACTTAAACATTTACAAAATGGATAAAAGTCAACAAACATTATAAATAAAATACTGAATAGATAAGTGATCTAAATAATGTTTACATTAAACGAATAAAGATGTCAAACAAGAACGTTGATAAAACAAAAATATTGTCTTGGTCTTTTTTATTAATAAGAGGGAAATATGTTTACAGTAAAATGTTGAAAATAAATAAATCTACAGTATGTTATTCCATTACAACCACACTAAAAAGATAATTAACCTTATCTTAATTTTATCCTGACAAAGCTCTAACATATTGTAAAATAAATGTTCATGGTCGATTATGTGCCTGTACGTTCATGATTTATAACAATATAAATACATAAGACAAAAATATATCAATTACAATGTAATATATGTAATCTTATAAGAATATAATATAGTTTTGTCTTAGGTAATTATATTTATTATTTTTGTAATATGTATCTTTCTTAAGCTATAAAGTTATTTGCACTTTATTAAAGAACTCATTACGATTTTATTTTTCAAAAATGATTTGCGATTTATATTTTTTACACGTGTTTAATTTATAAAATTTTATGTTTTAGGTTAATTTATAATAAGTATTTAAAACACTTTTGTAAATGTAAAAAAATTCAACACATACTATTAGAAAAAGAAAAAATATTTGCAACTTATTACAAAAATTACTGCCTTAAAGTCAAAACGTTAATTTTTCGTCAAGAGCAAGAATCTAACGACCATCACGAAACTTTATCTTTAAAAATTATTTTCATATTGAGGGAACGCTTTAGAATAAACATTCTTATCCTGGTTGATCTTAAACAATTAAAATAAACTAAAGACACAGCGATAAATATTTAGACATTTTTTGATCAAAAATCTTTATGTTGTAAACACATTTGGGACTATAATATTAAGTTTAGACATAACAATTCACCTTATTACCACAGATCTAGGTGTAATATACATCGATAGGTATACGGATACGGATATGGTAAGGTTTGCCATTGATATAAAGGTCAGGGTATCAATCAAAACATGATTGATAAGCTACTCTAAACTGTTTCCGACATTCTCTCTATTTAAACTCAGTAGATTTATTCTAGATTATACTTTACTCATATTTTAATTATTAGTGTCAATGTTCAGACATAATAGACGCTTATTAGTCGTAAAGCACGGACCATTTAACTTATAACAACACTTGTAATATTAGGAGCTCTAAATAATCGGTGATCGAATGGTATAAGGCGTTATTCTCGCAATATATTGGGGTTGTAATCTGGATTTAGTGTACTTAGGGTGGTTTTTTACTCTCATTATATGTAAATGTGAGTACCTTTCTTCAAAATTTATCCTTAGCGCGTTAGCATAATAAATGCATATGCGTATAGCCCAAATGGGTATAAAAAATACGTGGGTATGTAAAATAAATTATGAAAAAAAAACCATCTCCCCGGGTTTGAATTTAACCTCGGGCTATCATATCATACAATTGTGTTTAAATTCAATAATCTATCTCTATCAATTTTATGTGTGACACGTGTCTGAATAAAAATCACAAACGTACAAATATATAGGAAATATACAGATAAAATATTTTATGACGAACTTATCTGTTTGAGTAAATTTTCAGAAATGTCGATCCAACAATTTATACATAGGGTAGCAGCATCCCCCTTCAAACTCCTGTACTCTCTACCACCATCCAAGAGCCTCTTCTAACCTATAAACGAGCTTTGCGGCAGACCTACGAGTTTAATGTTCAACGCGTATTGAGCCAATATTCTCACAAAAGACTAGTAGGAGGCACGGCTACTCAATTAGCGATTAGACGGGTCGATCCCATTACCGGTAACGACCTCTCTATATATTACTAACTTGTTTGTGTAGGTTTGAGCAATATTTGTGTTTTAGAAACTCCTCTTTCGAGATAACATTTGATGCCCTGATAATAGTCAGATGGAATTATTCAAATGGAATTCAAAGGAGCGGTGAAGTTAATAATTAAATTAATTCAATTCTCTTCGAAACCGAAAATGTTATTGCAGATAAAGCTTTACTATGGAAAAAAACAATTATATGTCAAAGAAATAAAAATATTTGTCTATTAAATATAGTTAAAAAAATTTTTGCCGTAGTTTGTATACATTTAAATGCCTAGCTGTTTAATACCAGAGAGCAGAGCTTTTAAAACTGTGCTTCGTGAAGCCCTTGAGCTCAACCATATTTATATTATTTGCATCTTATTTCTGGAAGTCATTAGTCTACATACAAATTTTCCATCCCATTACTGCTAATGAAAAATTTTAAACAGCTTGTTTATGTTTGTATTTCAAATTTTAACATTCCATAATCATGTTACTTTACCACAACCTACACAAAACTGAGCAATTGACCCTACGGTTCAACTTTCCCAAAAAGTGTCTCACTAATCACTCACTTTGGGAGACCGACAACAAAATTTAGCCAAACTCATTGGTTACATGATGATATATCATTAACTTGAACGAATATTTACATGGTATCAACTGAATAGTGCGTCACCTAATGGTATCGTGTACATGAATGAGGCTTAGAGGAAGTTCCTATATCAACAAACACCTTTGCGCCATTATAATGCAGCCCATGTTCATCTGCTGAGTCTGATTGACAGCCACAGCTGCTTGAAGTGAAAGTAATCATGTGTTGTAGGCCTAATTTAGCGTTATAATCACCCGCATATGTCAGTACACGAACTAAATTTCAAGTAATCTAGTCTAGTGTACCAATGACGGGTTGGTCCTGATTTGAAATCCGTAAGTTGTACTGAGGGGGATTTAAAAAAAAATTATGCTAATTTTTACTATAGCCAAATGTGTGTACAATTTCTCTAATTTCCAAATTCTTCATTCCTGACTTGTATTGTAGTACGTGGGTAAAAATAAGTTTTATAAACTCGCGACTCAATACTTAATTATTTTAAACCTGCTATAGTAATTGCAGCAAAAATCCCTTCTTAGTCACATTGATTTTGTTTTTCATGTAGTCGGCCAATTTTTAAGATCAGGTATCATAATATTTTGAAAGGCGCCAGACTAGTTAAGGTAAAGTGATTAAATAGATGGGTTATTCTAATACAACACTTATTAGTTAAGTAAATATAGGATAATACTTATAATACTTCAATCCTCTTCATTGTAATCAAATATTTACTTGGCGTATAGTCCAAGAGGATAATAAGACGAGGTGCTAAAACAATTATTCATTTGGATATAATAATAAAGGTAATATGTCAATATAAAAAAAATTGTGCTCCACGTCTTAATACTCATCCAGTAAAGCCAAATCTATATACTAAATAGATATAGATAATGAATGTATTATTTAGAGGAAATGTGCCCACATTTCTTGAAGAGAGAGTTGAAAACTATTTAAGGGATAGTCACTAATCATATATTTATATTCAACAGGTATTAAAACTCTGACCTCATTATTATCAGAAATACAAACTATTTTTAAAGTTATTATTTATATGTTATGACTACAAATTTAAGTAGCAACAGTAATTAAGAAACCTAAATTTTTATATTAGAAATATATAAGACATGGTTATTTTATTATATATAGTCAAATGAAGGCTACAATGGAGAAACGCGCTAAGCCCAAATTGGTTATTGTTGCAATTGGTTATGCATTTCATATTATCCTTAAACGATCTTTACGTCATATTTAAATTTAATTTTACAAAACAGTTTATTTATTGATGTAATTTTATATATAGAAGCTGTTTTCATTAAAAAAATTGCAATTTTACTTTACCTTTTTTTATTTCTACTTCTCAAATTTCTTGTATTAATTTATCGTGTTTAGAAGTAGTTTTTCAACTTAATTCTTGATTTTATATCACACTTAATAAAAATATATTTATATGATGAAATGGATATCCTAACACAAACCGATGTCTAAATTATCACAATGATTATATCTATGGGATTAAAGATTCTAAATTCTATCAATTTCAATAAAGATATCGAAGTTTTTTTTACATTACAACTGGATAAAATTTAAAATTCTGACTTTGGTAAGACGTGGTTTTGCTTTATTAAGATAACTATTTAAATACTGAGGTGTTCTATAATAATAACCGTATGACTAAGGAAAACATAAATAAGTCTGACAACCCAAGCTACATGAATGACTTGAGATAACCTTGTTTAATTTTAACTGACTCAATTAAGTTCACCCCATTTTACTCCCACACATACCCCTTTAAAGTTATTATTCTATTCTAGGAAATAGCTCGTGTAGTTACATATAATTCAGCTTAATTTTCCTTTTTTCCTAATTTTGTATTGCCTAAATAACAAGTTAAACGCTACTGATATTATAAAATATAAATATAACTTATCAATAGCATGTTGACGATATTTGTACATTTAATATTTAAAAAATCAATCTATAGTTAGTTAATATATTTTGATTTCTTAGTGATTTATTCTTAATATCCTAGTGTATTTGAATGTATTAGATATACATATAGGATGAATGAGTTTAAAAAGTAGACATTTAACTTATATGAATAGTTTTATGGCTTTAGCTTCATAATATGATTATAAAATAATAAAATCATTTGAAAGCAATCTTAAAGTTTGTATGAATAATTTTATTTATAAAAATATATATTTAATTTTAATTATTACGCATTTAAGTTTTTGGGTTACCTCACTTATTCGTTATGGGTGTCGAAGTCTCATGTAAACTAATTTCTTGAATATAATACCGAAGTAAAACTTGTGTAAAACTTTTAACTTATTTTCCCTATTATAATTAATTCCCACTTTAGAGATTAATCTCGTACCAATGTAATTTCCATTAATTACACATTAAGAGAATCATTAACCATTCAAAAGTTTTTTTTTGCTAATTACTGAATGAATGCCTATAATTTTCTTTGAATAAAACCCTTAGTTCTTCAACTCTAATTACCTCGAGATTGGGGTTGACTACTCCTTACGACAAATTCAGTGTAATGTAAGGTGTAATGAGATAATTGCTAGACAGAGGAGCAAACATCCTTTAAGAAGAGTTCCACAAATTATGACTGAATTTATCTCAAGAGGCAATGAACGCGTCCCAGTCATTAATCACACTCTACTTAAGATCAAATGATAATCAACGGTTATTCTTTTAAATAAATTGAATGTATAGTCGAATTTATTTTGAGTTAACAACATTGTACTTTATAGCTAAGAGAAATTATTATATTGGTGAACAATTTATATGACTTTGACGTTTAAGTGCTCCGTAACTCAAAAAAGTGATTTTTAACATTCTCTCTACCCCTCAGTTTGTACCTGGGGTTACAGGCGAAATGGTTTAATAGATTTTTAACGAAAATCAACACATATGTTTCAAATATTTGTAATTAAAGAATGGTCCGTATGAAGGATACAACGTTCAATTAATAGTTAATTAGGCCAACGAAGCTGTCTGCTAGCTTCTGGCTGTAGAGCGCATGAGTTTTCAAATGTGAATGTGCAATTATTTGAGATGGTTGGTTCTGAAATTTGATTGGTTCTCATGTGCCGAACATCTCAGGCAGATTGGACAAAATATATATGAGTTGAACTTTAGCGGAACAGCTCGCGCCGATTAGCTGGAAATCTTGTGGTTGGCTTGGAACTCGTCACGTGACCAAGTTTCTGTTCTGCGCTAGTATTTAGGTGAACGTGTGAATTGACAGTAGCTCATATCCTAATGACTCTCATCGGTGGGAGCACAGACTAAACGTGACGCTCGTCTAGTTTGGTTTGTTGGCTCAAATCTTGGTGACGGTTTTAACTAAATTGTATCCCACTCTACGTAATCGACCTATGTGGTCTTGGGGTAGAGTGCTCACCACACTACCCGATGGTTGTGGGTTTAACCCCACGATACGAATATGTAGCAAAACTTACTTCGGAAGAGAAGTAAAGCCGTCTGTCCAATGTCGACGGTGGCATGTAAAATAACCCTGGAAGGTACGAAAATAACTTTCCCGGTAAAATTAGTAGGACTTTTAGCTATTGCTCATAAATATTATTGTTTGCTGATATAAACAATTTGTTTAGAAATTGCACGTTAAATACTCCAAAGAAATAATAAAATAGTACAACGGCGTAAATTTGTGTCCATTTATTCCAACATCATTTTTAGTTGTACCTATAAAATTATTTGAATTAAATATTAGTTGTAATAATACGTGTAGAAAAACCAACAAAGTAATTAAATATAGAGCCACGCCAAAAATAAATTCCTGAGTCATTATCAGACAAGACAAAGCTCACCCAACCATGACAATAAATACTCGTTAAATATCATTGAAAAAATATCTGTTTGTCCTCTAGCCCTTCTTCATAGTCCCCGCTGAACTTATAAAAGAGTCTCTCACAAGTACTACACTTCTTGAACCACTGCTGAGCCGATACTCAATCTTAGCTTAAAATGATGACCCTCGAAAGATCAAAGATACATTTCACAAACACTCCACCATGACGTGAAGGGAGATATTCTTGAAGAGAAATTCACAAGTGCAACATTTTACATAACTGAACACACGTCTCATTTTGAATAATGATGGGCTTGGATTTGTAAACAATATAAAGGTAATATATTTATGTAAGCTTCTGAGGAAGCGAGTTTTGATGTAGGCTTTGTAATATTTTAGTTTGTATCTACCACCAAAAAAATTGTTTGACATTTCACCAAAAATTTCATATAGAAAATAATATTTTAATATTTCCTAAAATCTTAATAAAAGTTTACACATAGTCGTTAAAATTTATAGTAAATTAAAACAATTAATGTAAAATTATATATTTAATTTCTTATATTGTTCTTAAGGAGAATATTTTTGGAGAGAAAAGTACATTTTTCTCATAACTTAAAAAATACTCTTAAGTTCTTATAGATTTTTAAATATAATAGTGCGTATAACCCGAATGGGTAGTAAGACGCGGTGCTAATAATAATAATAATAATAAATATAATAAAATATTCAATTAAATTTATAAGTTTTCAAATTAATACATCAATTCATCCAGAAACATGGTATCATTCATATGTATACATAAATTAAATCTGATTTTATAAAAGTCTCAGAAACTCGACATAATGTGGACTAAAATGGTGTCAAGTTTTTGAAATATTAAGTTTTACGAATGAGCTTGCATAAAATGCATGTTTACTATTTCAAGTTTACTAAACAACGATAGATCACAATACAGTATTAAATATTATAGGTACAGTCGTACTGTACTGCAGTATTGTACGGTACAGTAACCGTAATATACATACAGTGCAATGTATTACATGTTAATATAATGGTGTATATAAATACATACGTGTAATATACAGAAATGCAGTACAGTACTCTACATGTAATATTGTATTGATTTGATAAACACATTCCTAAATTGGAATACTAACAAACACAGCACTAGTAAAAATACCAGAGCACGACTGTTCCCACTCGAGTTTCACAAATAAACTGAAAGGTTATACAGTTTAATGACCTTGGATTTTTATTGTTGGAACCAACAACTGTGTGCACGTGCGTGTGTCGAGTTACACGGAATGTCGAGTTATTGAGTGTCGAGTTTCCGAGACTCTACTTTTTTTGTAATTATTTATAAATAGGATCATTATACACATTTTAAACATATGAAGTAATAGTCAACACATTTTTATTAATTAGAGTTTAAAATACACTAAAAAAAAAGATTTTAAGGATTAAATAAAATTAATATGGTTCAGGCCTATATAATACATTCAAAAGATTTCTATAGAATGATATGTTTTTTAAAGCAGTCACAAGGATATAGAAATTACAGTTCACATTTCATTTAAGTTGGTTTGGATGATACTTCAATTTTCCTAGAAATATAATAAAGTTATTCAAACATAAGGCTACGTGATGTACAGTTGCCATATTTGATAAGTTAATATTATCAAACTTATATAGTAACACTAATAGTGTAGTAAAGAGTACTCATAGCTGAGCGCATACACATTTGTTTGTAACCTCTAAAAGACTCTGGGAATGAAAGTTAGACAATAGCTTTTATAACAATAAAATGTAATACTATACCCATAAATATTTTACTATCACGTTTCATTCCTCTCGATAAAAACTTTTCATACAGCTAAAGTTAAATTTTGTGACTTTGTCCCTCTTCCAAATAAATTAAGGTAATTTAAGAGGAGATTTATTAATTTATTGAAGTTTTCTACACACACACACACAACGTTACTATATTTTTGGATTCACTCCATTTCTGATCTTTGATGAAAGTTTTCTCTATTGGTTTATTTTCCACATGGTAGAATTAGTGGTTCCAGCCGAAGTAGAAATTATCGTAAATTCTTAATTTATTTGTTCAAAGTTGTACATAAATATTAATTATTTTAGTCAAAAATCTATCTCTATATTGTGAGTCTAATTTATAAATTAGAATTTCAACTAAGAAAGTTCCATAGAATCAGCTCAAAAGAGAGCTAACCTGACCTTTAGGCTTCCATAAGTTAATGAAGATAGTGCCAATAGTTGATGTTTGAGGGTGTCATATGGTCAGCACAATGGACTTTTTGGCCGTGAATATAAGTTTTCGATACTTGAGCCCCTATTTATATACTCAAGTAGCTCCTCATTTATATTCACGAAGTTTAGTTTACCTCGTTCTAAAACCAATTCATCTAAAAAAAACTGGAATTTCCGGGGATCGAACTCTGTACCCCTGAATCTGTAGTCAGGAAATTATCACTGGATCACAGAGATGAACTTTCCCAGGACATACAAACAAATAATATTAGGAATTGTAGTCAAATAAGTAAGTCTCCTGAAACCTATTTCTTTTGAATATTCCTCATCGATAAACAGGCAACAAACAGAATTGTATGTAACTGGAAGGTTTGTAATTGAATCCCGACTAACAAAACTTTGTTTATTCTTAATAAATAGTTTCCCAATCTCCTTTCACGCCAATAAGGGTATATTTAATAAATTACCCCATTAAATATCCCTTAGTCATTTGAACCGCCTCTGTGGCGTAGTTGGCTAACGCGCTTGCCGTGTTGAGCCCGACTGCTGAGGACGGGGAGATCGAGGTTCGAATCTCGGTCGGGTGAACTGGGGTGGTTTTTCCTAAATGGTTTTCCACTCTACCTCCACGCAAATGCGGGTTCACTTCCTCTAATTAAACCATCCCAATTCCTAATCCAATAGAGTAATTAGTACTTAAAGCGTATAACCCAACGGGTAGTAAGACGCGGTGTTAAGTATTATTATTATATTATTCTAAGCCATTTGACATTTAAGTATATGGTTGGACGTCTAAAAAGATTAGCAACAAAATAAAAAATATTTAAATAAATCCATAGGGTTATTTATTAATAAATTATTATCTTTAACAAATTTAAAATATTTAATAAAACATTTTCCAATTTAAAAAATAAACTTGGTTTCTTTCAGTAACAATTTTTTGTTTCTGCATTAAAATATCTCCACCTATTTATTACTCTAGAATCAGGCAATGTATCACAACAACAAAAAATCATGCAAATTCTTGATTTCTGCTCAGATGGTTAGTTTATTCGCTACACGCGTCGGCGCATAGTGTTTATAAAATTAATTATAACTTGAGAGAACATAATACCTTTTTAGTTTCAGGGGGAAAAAATACCTTGTTTTGTTCTCGAATGAGAAATGGGTTTGGTTTTAAGAGCGCATGCATGTAGAACTTTGTAGAGCGACTAAATGTTCTGGTTCTTTGAACAAGGGTGAAGGTGTGGGAGGGGAGTATGGTGAAGCAGGGGTGATGGGGCAGCAAAGGGTTGGCCGCTGCTTGAGAATAGGATCGTAAAGCGGATGAGAGAGAAAGAAATGGTCTGGTTGTTCATCATGTTAAGTGCTGGAGTGACCTCCACCATTTAGATACATACACACACACACACACACACACACTCACACATACAAAAATAAGACACCCTTTCAAAAGTATAAACATTAGAAAAGTATTATGAGGGTTTCTGTAACTTAAATCTATGGTCTTTTACTGAACTTATTTATGCATACACTAACATTTACCCACAATATTGTTCACATTAAACAATGCATTAGCACATTCACCCACCTCATTGGCGTAGTTGGTTAACGTGTTAGATTCGTGTTGAGCTAGACTGCCAGGGATGGGGAGATCTAGGTTCAAATCTCGGTCGGGTGAACTGGGAGTGGTTTTTCCTTAGTGAATTTCCACTCTCCCTCCATGCAAATGCGAGTTCACTTCCTTTAAATTAAACCTTCCAATTCCTAATCCATTAGCGTAACTATTACTAAGCGTATAACCCGAACGGGTAGTAGGACGTGGTGCTAAACAAAAGTCAACATATTTGACATTCGGTTCGGTGGCCGTCTAACGCACTACTCTCGCAGTAGACTAAACTGCCGATGACGGGGAGATAGAGGTTCGAATCTTGGTCAGGAGTACTGAATTTTTTAAAAACTGTTTCCCACTCTCAATTCACCAAATGAAGGTACACTTTCTCTAAATACAACCTTTTTATACCTAGAACCACTAGCGTAATTAGTACAGCAGTAGTACAACCCGAACCGATAGTTAGGCGCTGTGATTAAAAAAAACTTCAAATACTAGAAAATAATTAAACCTAATTAAGAGCAGTGTTTTATGTTCATACGGAGATTCATGAAAGTTGTCAAGTATCTGCCATAATTTACAAGTATTGTTGGATTAGATGAGAAACATTTTAAATGAAAGTAAAATGTTATCATTAAAATCTAGGACACCCTTGACAAATAATCAACAACTGTTGATATCATCGTGTAAAGACAATTAAAATCTAGGATTATAATGGAGCCATATTTGATTCCTTTTTACCACACAAAACAGTTTTGAAAAAAAATATTGCAATAACACAGACCTTTTCTCGCACCCCTTCCACTCCCCCCTTAATTAATCAGTGTGTAAAATTTCATCTTTGTACCTTGTATGGAAAATTGAGAAAAACTTTCGACAGACAAACATACACCAAATTGCTTTTTTTTTAAATATATTTTTTATTTTTAGGTTATAATTATTAGCGTACGTGATTAAAATAAACTATATTCTGTGGCTTTATTAATTCACTGATCAATTTCTATTGTTAAAAAAAGAAGTGACAGAATATCAGTAAGGAGAAACTCGTTTTGAAGTTTTAGAAGAGAAACCCCCGAGTAGCGATTAGTGAATAAATCCAGCTATGAGTGTAATTAAACAATATAAAATAAAAGAATAATAGGTCCATGCTATTTTTATTGTCACATACTAAAGGAGTTGTTTGTGGTTATGTCATGTCTCTTTCACTCTCTAACAAAATCGATAAAACGAGCGGATGTAAAAAAAAATTGAAATAACCAGAGAGGAAACGTATTTTAAAAACCTTCCTTGAATATAAAATTTGTTGGTCCCTACTACATTTCACAAAAGCAATAAATTTCTGAGATTTGAGACAGTTAGAAACGTTATTATGTAACAGGGAATTTTTGTCATTATTTTTTGAAAATTTCTAATAGTTCTTATTAGAACTACTGATTACTACGTGAGTGCGCATAAACTATCTACGTATAATACGACAGTAAAGATATACAATAAATAAAGTCAAAGGGAAGAAAAAATAAATACAAGTTTATACATTTTCCTTTCTTTTGTATAATCTTTAAAAATTCAAAATTTTGTTTCTAATTTTTGAAAATAATTTTTTAAATATAAAATAGTATTTAGACTATTCATACTATTAAAGCCACTAAACTCTTGTCAAAATTATGCTCATTATTTAATATTTAGCTCCTGTCACCGGGAATTCAGCCTATTATGAAAGCTACGCCTTAGACCATGTGACCACTGATGTGGATAGAGTCATATTAGCATTTATTTTTAAAGTATTACTAATTTAATTTAATAAAACACTTATATCATATTGGAATATTAACATTTACCTGAATAGTATTAAATTGAACATATATTATCTGAATATTAATCGGGGACAAGATTCATAACAGATTACAAATTTGATAGAAAAATTTGAGCTCCATATTATTTAATTAGGTGGTGAAATGTTAAACAAAAACATTTTTTTTAGTTTCTTAATAACTGTTTGGATCAAATTAAAATGTATGTTAAAATATATATTTAATCTGTATTTTGGTGAAAATATGTCTTGGATAAAGATTTAATCTTTGGACCGCTATCATATTGAATCCCCGCGCCATAGATTGATTTCCAACAACATGTATCGATACACAAGACACCTTTAACGATAGCTTTAACTCGTGATGGCCTTGAAATCATGAATTGGATCATGTTGTATGTTACATTAAAATTGTTACCAATGGTTTCCTTTATTTTTATTTGTGGCTGGAAAAATTAAATATTTAAATAAATAATCACCATGACTTTTGATGACATAAAAATTATCAAAAAAATAATTCAAATTTACATAAAGTATATGAAAATATAAACAAAATTTAATACTGAATGTACACAAATAGATCATAAATACACTTTACACCTGGAAGATTTAAAAAAAATGTTATTCAATGATAAGCCTTTAAAAGCTAAATATTTACAATCTGAAAAATATAATATTTATTTTTAGCACTGTGTCTTAGTACGCATTCGGTTTATACGTTAATATAATATTTATTTATAAATAATATCAGCTGCTTCAAAAGTAATAGCTATCCCCTTCCAAAGCAAACCTTTTCATATTAATTATAGAGTTTCACTTATAATTATTATTTTGCAAACACACAAGCAAAGAGATTACTTCAAAATTCTTGACAAATTACTCACAATTCCTAAAAATTACTCAAAATATACACAGAACATGAAAATGTGAATTATAAAGTCTATAATTACAAAAAAACTTGCCCAAATAATGGTTTTATAAATTTTCGTTTCCACAACCAGAGAATGAAGAATATAATTTATCTACCAAATGGGATGCACGAACAGATAATGAATAATATACCATCAAAACCCAGGCCCTGATAGTTACAAAATGTGTGTTTATACTGTATAGATCCCAAATAAATATATATTTCCATCCAGGATATCTCTTGGAAACCTTCTGCTATGTTGTCTCGTAGTCATAGATTATCTGACATTTAAATCTTGTCAGCTTCCTACTCATTTCCTTCTTCAAATTATTTTTATATCTGCTGGACCATCTTGACAACGTGGCAGGACTTAAACCTACTTTTAAAAAGAGCCAATAATATGTAGACTATATGATCCACAATCATCCTGTGAGTTTTTTTTAAGCTACAAACACTGGTGTTAACGCAATTTAAAGCACTAATCCCTGATTATACTGATTTGTTGTCAAAATGAACATAAATATTATACTGTTGAGGGTGGTAATACACATTATAGGCTTATTAATAATTTTGATTAACCCAACTTAATTTTTTTAAAGAGCATTTATACTGAATTACTTTCCTGATACTTATTCTTCAGATTAAGTCATTAGTAACAAAAGTATTTAAAACCCTAATAAAATAAATTATTGAATCTTGACTGTAAACCATATTAAATTCTATTCTTAAAGCATGAGTTTACCAAAAAAATAGTATTTATAATTGTATTTGTCAACTTAAGCTAAATTTTAATTTAAAAACCATTATAATTTAAATTTTGCATAAATTTACTCTTAAATATTAAAAAGAATAAATATTATTCATCAAAGTTGAACACCATGAAATATAAACTGTTAGAAAAACTCCATTCACGGTAGGAATTACTCTCTGAAAGGTCCTTTTTCCTACCAATATCCAACTATATAATAGATTTCTAGTAGGGAAAAAAGCCTTTCAGAAAACAATTCCTACCGTGAACAACAGACTTTACCATTGTCTACGCCCAGCGACCCCTTCTTTTAATAGTTATATTACTACACCTTGTTTACTCACATATTCCTTGTGGATATATTATCAGTGTGACATTGATCTTGATGTCAATCTCAACGAGTCAATTATTTTCTTCGTGTGACAGGGAATTAGGAATTCAAATCTTTGTCAGAGATACTCAAAGAGATTTTTTTAACTCAATGGTCTCCCACTCGGTTCCCACATACATGCTAGTACATTTCCTATAATCTATATACCATCCTCATCGTAGACCAAGTAAATTAAAAAATCTAAATAACTGGGATGGGTGAAAAAACATTGCGTGAAAAAATGTTAATGATAATAGAAATACATTCTGTTACTACACGTTTCCTCAAACCGTGTGTTAGCTATACATGTGAGCTTATCATATTACAGATTTGTATATATGTATATTATACCACACTCTTAATAGATGACAAAATAAATCATATAATAATAAAACCATAAAGTGAAGATTTTTTTAATTCTCTATATTTTACAACAAACAATTTTAAAAACAGTTGCTTGGTTTTTTAAATCATTGTATGTCGATCATCGAATGTTAAAAATTTTAAAATTGCACTCAGGAAAATAATTTGTCCCCCCCCCCCTCCCCCCCAAAATTGCAACGTAGTTTAAAATGAAACTCTTTCGCTGATTTACTAGGCGTTAATTATTCGTAAGGTATACGTAGTAAATAAATGTAAATTTCTGTGGAGTAATCATTGATTAAAATAATTAAATTTTCCTCAGAATAAACAAAAACAAATAGTCAATATAGCGTTTCAATTTTTTTTAATATTGTTAAAATACACTTGACATGTTATTGTTTTAAGCTCACACTGCACTCCTTTAATTTCTCCTCGGAAATTACTGTAATTACTGCAACTAGTTTAATTCAGAGTGTTGAGAAAGTAATAATTGAGTTCGAAAAGAAAACTTTTGACTGAAATACCAAATAAAAGATCTATTGAAAACTCTTGCAAAGATATTAAAAAATGTAATTTATTAGAATATATATAAATATATATTATAATAAATATTTTAACGCGTTTCGTAATGAGTAAAGGCTACAGTATTGGTGATGATATGTAGGCTAATAATCACATTAGGTAACGACGAAGCTCATTTCCTATTAATAATTATTAATAAATAAATAAATATTGATATTATATAAAAGATTCACAAACTAATGTTTACTTTACCTTTACCTTAATAATATAAACATGTATGTTTTTGTCCAGTAATGAATTTCCACGTGGTCTACAAATTAGTTTATTTAATAAGGTAGAATCGGGGTTCCCCTTCCGTTAGCCTAGAGATGACGCAGGTCCATATCAGAGTAAATGAAAAATTCCTCTATCCTGAACGGCAGATGGATTACATTATAAATATATATATATATATATATATATATATATATATATATATATATTTATATATAAATGTATTTTTCAAGAAGTAATCCATTAAATCTGTGTGAGTGTCAAAAAGTTAAACCCAATATTTTGATCAATGACACCCTTAAACCGAAAAAGTGGTTTTCACGATACCGTTTGTCTGTTATTGTGTCTGTATCTTAGACTAGAGCCTAAATTATACTTGATATCTATATTTTTCATAGGGTTCCCCTGGCAAATTTTTATAGTTTGATGTCTAACCATAAAACTAAGTTTAGTCTACTGAAGGCAAAAAGAAAAATATTTGTTTAAATCCACTATAACGATTTTGATTAAATTTTGTAGCTAGACATTGGTTAACATTACAAAAAATCAGAAGGAAACAATCATTTTCCCATGAAAATAACATTTATGTTACTTTACATTAGCATAAATTTCCAATTTTGATAATATCTCCGTAACTATTAGAAATACTAACTCCTCATTTTAAGATTGTAGTACCATTGAAACTAAAAATCTTTTATTTAAAATATATATATTTTTATAAAACCAATTGTATCAAATATTTAAGCAAATGTATATTTTTTAATTAATGTCTTTTAAATATGAAATTATTATTACGCTCTTTGGTGAAGAGAGATGTTCCTCTTTACTCAATAATTCTGTAATTGAATATATTTTTTGATTTATTCTCTTTGGCGAAGTGTTTCTGCAACAATGTTCATTACAATATTTAGTTTAAGAACTATTACAAATTTTAAATAAATGTCAAATTTTTTATGTAAAGGAGAGAGAACGTATGTGTGGCACACCTTACGATTTATTTTATTGATTTAATAGTACATATGATACCAGAAGATCACACAGCTTGACGTATGAACATTTAAAATAATATTTGTAAATTTTAATCAACATAATTATACTCATCTTCCTACAAGAATATTTACTATAATCTACCAGTCATGTACTGATCTTATCAAAACAATTATTTTTAATAAAACATAATTCTACTCGTTATGAACCGGTCTATAAATATACAAATAAACACTATTGTCCTAGTAAGGTGATATAAGTGTATCGAAAATAAAAAAAAACTACGTTCGATTCTGTAATCGGTTTGTTTCTCTTAGCACCCTTTTCTACCTTTTAGGCATCCCTCTATTTGACTTTTTCTTCTTGTCCTTTGATCCATGTCTCAAGTTGCCGCTAAGGTTCTTATTCCAGATCTCTTGGTAATCAGTCACTCCCTCCTCTGAGGCTCGTCATTCAATGCCACTTTGTATTTCAGACAGAGCTTTCCACCTTGTGATATTTTATTCATTGGCCCATCGAGAATATATTTAGTTGTATTCGCGGCTCTGATTGGGCTGGCTGTTTATCGCCCTTTAAAAGAATATATAATCAAATTTTCATTGAAAGCGACTTTTATAAAAGAGTAACAAATTATTTTTCAGTACACATTGATAAATTTTAATTAATTATTAGTGTTGGTGACCTAGCGGTCTAGGGTTAAGGTGTCAAACTTCTGTGCTGTGGGTCAAGGGTTCAATACTCGGTCCTGGTACAGATTTATCTGATTGACAAACCCTTCCTTCACCTCTGATAATACGTGTATTAATCACAACTTGTGAATGTGTGGCATGCCAGGCCTCCACCATAGTTCGGATCCCACGTTAAACCGTAGGTCCTCCATTTCATCTCACAACCACCCTACCATTACACACGAGTGTAATTGCGTACAACCCGAACGGGTAGTAAGAAGTGGTGCTGATAATTATAATAGTTATAATAATAATAATAATAATAATAATAATAATAATATAATCAGTGAACTATGGCTTTAGAAAATGCATACACACCTGCACAATATATAGTTAAAAGGCTGCGACTGGTTGTATTATTAAATTATTATATTATTATTATATTATTATATTATTATTATTATTATTATTATTATTATTATTAGCACCGCGTCTTACTACCCGTTCGGGTTATACGCACTTACGCTAATGTGTAATGGTAGGGTGATTGTGAGATGAAATGGAGGACCTACAGTTTAACGTGGAATCCGAACCACGGTGGCGGCCTGGGACTGGTTGTAGATCGAGCCTTAGACCATGTGACAACCAGTACGAGTAATATTAATATTCAGTCTAGAACAATTTCTGGAATATTTCATTAGAAATAAAATATGTCTTGACTATTTATCGATATTCCAAATCATATAATATGACTTGGCATGTAAATACGTGAAAATATAGTCAGTAAATTTGTCTTATCTCTCAGATAACAGTTCAGTTTTGATATTGAGTAAGATTATTAAGTTTTTTTCAGTTTAGACTACCCAATACAGGGGATCCTAAAAATCAATTTGCCTTCATTTTTCCATCTTTGCTCCAAGTTTTTCTTATTCATCGGAGCTTCAGCATACGGTGAAACCATATAATCAGAAAATGTTAGAAAAAATGCAATAAGACAAAATACATATTTACACTACAACTAACAGTTTGTTCTCACAATAGTCAAATATAAAACAAAAAAATTAACTTATATTAAATTTCAATATGGAACAACAATACATCCAGACTAATGAGGATTAAATGAAGTATATTTCACTCTACCTACACTAATGGGGTCTCCAAATTTAATCAAAACTTTCGGTAAGGTCCACAAGCCTTGAAAAAGGAAGTGTTCGCCATAACGCTGAGCGTTTTCTGGGATAAATTTACCTGGTCAAATAAAATCTACCTAATGAAAGTAAAGGGGTTGGTAGTTGGAACCCAATCATTTATTTATAGATATTAAATTAGATTATATTCCAATTTACGATCTCAAAAATAATTTTTTTACTACAATATTTGCTAGAGGTAGTGCAGACTACCTTGTAGAATATGTCTCTAAGTATTCACATAATACAAATTTAAAACGGAATAAACAATATTCGGGAGAAGAAAGTAAATATATATTAACAACGGTTTCATTCAAATTGATGTGGCTGGTTGAATTCTAATAATAATTAACACCGTGTCTTACTACCCGTTCGGGTTACATGCTTAAGTACTAATTACTCTAATGGTATAGGAATCGGGAAGGTTGAATATAGAGGAAGTAAACACGCATTTGCATGGAGGGAAAGTGGAAAATAATTTAGGGAAAAATTCACTCAGTTCACAGGAGCAAGATTCAAACCTTGATCACACCGCCCACGGCAGTCTAGCTTAGGGTTCCCCAACCCTATGCCCGTGGGTGCCATGGCGCCCACCAAGCCTTTTGCATCTGCCCGCCACTTTTTAACCACCACTAGAAAGTTCTTGACTAATAATTTAAATGTCGCTTTTCACACAAAATCAAGTTTTTGCATATCTCCAGGTATGGTGTTCTTAAGAAGTTGGTGATTGAAAGCACCCCTCTTTCCAATCCCCCCTTCTCATTCCTCTTTCTTTTCCGGCTCATTTTCAAAGTGTACTTTATTATTCGGAACTATCATTCTCATTAATACCATACTAATACTTATATTTCCTTTGTAAATATCATGACATTGGTCTACCCAGATTTGTCCCCTGAATGAACACAGAATAAATATATATTTTAAAAATGTACCTAAGCACCAAGATGGTGGTGAGTAGCTAAATATTTCGTTGTGTATTTATTTTGGTCTTGTTAAAATCGTAAATAAATCAATATTTTATTTATTTATTTATTTATTGATATTAATTTTGGTTTGGCAAAATTGTTTCAATTATTTTAAATGGTTTTGGACTAACTTTGCGTTTTTACCAGTTGCGTTATTTTATATGCAAATTTAAAATATATTTTTTTGAATTTTAAACTCACAATTTGTATCTATGTGTGTATGTTATTTGCATTCTTAATTATGTTCGGCTATAAATGTAGTTGAAAAAGTGATTGGTGCCCGCCGCACAACCGTTAGTTTTGAATGTGCTCTAAGACACAAAAGGTGTGGGTATCTTTGGTCTAGTTTAACATAAAATTAGCGCGTTAGCTAACCACGCCACCTAGGCGAGTGTTAGTATTCTAGTATGTAACAATTCCAATGCTCTGTTTATCCAGTAATATTATATTTTGTAAGCGTTTGTACTCAATATAGCTTCTGGGTAGGCATAAACGTAATCTAAAAAATGTCTAAAACAAAGGAATAGTTTTTGTTTATTTTTTAGGATAGGAGTGCAGGGCTATAAAAACAAATATACTACCCCCTGACCCACACCAGAAATGTAAATAAACTAGCCTGTTTACAAATGTTCACCTACATTTAGGAATTTAAATATTTAATTAAAAATACGCTTCAGGGCTCTCAGAATTCATGTTTTAATTATTTGATTTTTTTTTAATAAACACATGGAACATTGTAGGCGGAAATAATGAAAAGCTTCTGCTCATGTTTAAAATGCAAAGGGATAACAATACCAAAGTTTGGGGAAATACCAGTGGAAAATATATGGCGTGGTTGGATGTGCGGTATTATGCCTGAATACGACTTGTTTATTTTGGATTGGAGCCTTTAGCGTGCACTATTTGATGACGCGATCACAATTGACTTTAGGTTCATGTAACGTAAATAAACATATATTGGGATCAGGATTAAGTAATGTAATATTACAAAACTAATAAAACAAAGACAAGAATATATAATTTTGAAAATATATTGTCCATCAAAATTAAACAAGTAGTTAGAAAGCTTATTAAGTTTCAAGTCTTTGTTATATTATTATTATTATTAGCACCGCGTCTTACTACCCGTTCGGGTTATATGCACTTATGCTAATGTGTAATGGTAGGGTGATTGTGAGATGAAATGAAGGACCTACAGTTTAACGTGGAATCCAAACCACGGTGGTGGCCTGGCATTCCCCACATTCACAAGATGTCTTGTCAGAGGTGAAGGAAGGGTTTGGAAATCAGATAAATCTGTTTCCGGGACCGAGGATTGAACCCCAGCTGCCAGCACAGAAGTCTGACACCTTACCCCTAGACCACCAGGTCACCTCCTTGTTAGAGAAGTTAACCTGAGCTATAATTATAATGTAATACACAATAGTAACATAGTATGTAAAATTAAGGCTTGGGTGAAAAAAATCAAAACAAGTACCTTGTAAGCTAATCTTGGATGATTTATATTTGTAAAAATAGCTTTGCAAGTGGGATAATTGAGAACCTTGTTCAGGGTATTGACCAGTGGTGGCTCATGCATAGGCACTGCGGAACTGCAGCACCCCCTATTTCTAATTGATATTATCGATAACATTTAATATAATGAGTCCTTTTTTCTTTAATTCTTTCTTTACTTATGTATTAGAATATATATTCCTTAAGCTTAATGTCAGTACTTCAGTAGCAATCCCCCAGTTTATGAAAAAGATAAAAAATATTTGTATGGAACTGTGCGCTTCACAGTGCCAGTGACGTGGTGTTTGACTGTTGTGCGCATGCACACATAGAAGGGGTGGGGAGGAGGGCGGGACTGCCAGATAGAGGGAGACTGTTTCTCTCGCAGTGATGGGGTGATGGTGGAAGGATGTGATTTTTTTTACTCATCATGTGTTGTGCTTAAAAACCGTGTACCATATTCTTGAAGGTGATAGAGTGTAGAAGAATCAAGATTTATATTATTATTCTGCTTCCAGCTATGCTATTGATTCATTTTATTCATTTTTCGGTTCTTTTATTTAATAGAAAAACTAAATGTGCTTGCAGTACTCTCAATGGAGGAAAAATTCCACAATTGTCATCCAGCGTTCAAGGTGAAAATTATTGAACTTTTTGCGTAAATTAAAACCATAAGAATGGATTTCATTTTTAAATGAATAGATAAAACTTGAACTATAATAATTTAAGTTAAAGTATGTAAAAAAAAATTTTTTTGTTAAGATTTTATCAAGTTCCTGAATAAATTTTCTTTTTATACATGGTTTTTTTCCTTTTACACAATTTTAAAACAAAGGATAAAAATTTGATGGAGAAGAACCCAATTCATTTTAGCTACGAGCTGCTATTGGTATTGACAACAAACCCAATTGGAATATACCATTGTGAAGACCTGATGAAGATGGCAGAATAACATTAAAATAATATGAAATAAATACGGTTTAATGAGGGAGTCTGGATATAATTATATCAAGATATAGATAGGGTCTAATGAGGTGGAATGGATAGAACAAGCTCAATATAGGGATAGGTTGTACTGAGTTAGACTGGATATAACTAGCTCAAGATAGGAATAGTGTGTAATGAGGTGGAATGGATAGAACCAGATAAAGATAGAGATAGGTTGTAATGAGGTGGAGTGGTTATAACTAGCTCAAGATAAGGATATGACGTAATTAGATGGATTAAATAGAGCTAGCTCAAAATAGATATAGGGTGTAATGAGGTGGACTGGATTTAACTTGCTCAATATAGGGATACGGTGTTTTGAGTTGGACTGGATTGAACTAGCTCAAGATAGGGATAGGGTGTAATGAGGTGGGTTGAATATAACTAGCTCAAGATAGGGAGTAATGAGTAGGAAATGATAGAAGTAGCTCAAAATAGGAATAGGGTGTATTGAACTTGATTGGATAGAACTAGCTCAAGATAGGAATGAGGTGTATTGAGCTGAACCAGATAGAACCATCTCAAGAGAGGGATGGCTGACGTGCTTTTGTAAGTCCACCAATTATTTTTGAATTAATATTGCCATAGATATAGTAAATAAGTAAATTAAATGTATATTCTTATTTATAATGAGACACTTTTACAGATAGTTTTCCTATTTTGAGCTATACCACTAAGGCCAATTCCAAAATATCTCCAATTTCTTTTTAAATTTGTTATAAGTAAACTACCCAATAATTAGTTTTTGGTAAACCAACAAACATTATTTACTATTATATGAAAGAGTTTCCAAATATAAACAGAATATTCATAGCTATTTAATTTCTTTTCTAAAGTCAGTCATTAGTTTTTTATTACTTAATGATTTTTTATAAAAAAATATAATTTGTTATTTGTAATTTATAAATATAAATAAAGACCTCTTTTTAACCTTATCGAAAGCACTTTCTTAAAATATTTAAAATTAAAAAAAATTGACTCAATTAAATACACTAAGAATTTTACCCCCAAATACAAGTACTATCGAGTATTCTTTTAAATATCAAACATTCCCAATAATACATTATAAACAAAATTGTTTTAAGAATCTAATATTTCGTATTTTTTAAACATCCATCAATCATAAATTACCCCTTAACGATTCTTTATTCAAAATACAAGAAGAGGGAGCTATTTTCAATTAAGGAAATTCCTAGGTATAGATTAAAAAAATAAATCCCTAGGTGTAGATTAAAAAAAGTAACATGGTAATCATACAATTTGGAATTTAAAAAGTACTAATCATCAAACTACCCTTTTAGGGCTAGGATCAAAATAAAAAATATCCCGAGATACTGCCTTAAAACATTTAAATATCATCACATGTAAACAAATCCATAAACAATTTCATATCTATGGCCAAGGACATTAACAAACAGATATGGTAATAAATATAATCAAAATATCCCCTATTTTGGGTTCTGACACATATAAAACGTAAGTATTCGTCATAATATAAGGACGAAACTTTTCACGATTACAATATTTTTCTCTTGTTATGAGAAAGAAAAAAAAATATTCTAAGAAGAGGCGGCGAATATTTGGTGTGCTAAAGAATAGAACTATCCACTTCGAAGATAAAATAGTCTACCGGCGATGACGGGAGGATGGGGTTTGAATCATAGTCGAGTGTATAGAGGGTGGTTTTTCCTGAATATTTTCCCTACTTATCTTCCAAGTGAATATGGGTGAATTTACTTTAAGTTCATACTTCTAAGCTCTAGCATATTAGAATAGTTAGTAAATATATGTATACCTAAATGGTTAGTAGTATTGTGTGTACCGTAAATACACAAATAATTATCTAGACCCAATTTAGTAGCGGTTTAATTTAGGGTGTAATTCTCGCAATTGGCTATACTGTAGATATTGTGAGGTCCTAGTTTAATCCTGGTTCGGTGTGTTGAGTTCAGTTTTACCAAATGACTTTTCCCTTTCTACACGCAAGAGCGGATAAACTTTCTTCATATTCAACTTTCCTCAAACTTAACCCATTACGTAATTAATACATAGGCGTAGAATCCGAACGGGTGGTGAGAAATAGTTTTAAAAATTATTGTTATTAAAAAATTCAACACACAATTTTACTCACTCCTCAACTCCCACTAAATAATGTGTTTAAGAATTTATTGGCGAGTTTAAAAGTTATGTGTTTTCAATAAATTATTAATATATTCAGTAACGTGATTTTACAATGATAAAAAAAACTATAATTATAATATATTTATAAACATTGCAAAAATATATAGCTTGTTTACATATTTAAAAGTTTCTTTCGGCACAACAAATATCAGTTTTCTCAATAACACATAAGAATATAAAAGGAAGTCAAGAAAATAAATATAAAAATAAAGAATTTTAAGTTGACAGAAACTAAGTTGCACAAAGAATTGTTCGTTTTACAAGATATCGGGAGTAGAGAAATGAAAAAATACAGCACGAGAGCAAACGAATAAAAGTGTTGTATGTGAAAAAGCACGGGAGAGAGAGAGAGACAGAAAGGGTGAGGGAGTAGAGGAACGGTTTGGTACTACAGGGGAGTTGGATGATGGATGTAACTTCTCCGCCGAGGGGCTGTAATGGGTTAAGGAAGAGCGAGAAACTGAAAAAAAAAAAAAAACAAAGAAAAAAAAAATAGTAGAAGAGAGAGAAATAAAGTAGGGGGGGAAAGGAAAAGAGAACTCAAAAAGAGTTGAAAGGAGTAAATACAGAAGACCTGTGAAATATGTCTTTATACATATTGGAAGAGGTTACTGGAATGGGCTCAGCTCGAGACAATCGTGCGTCGACTGTTCCTCTGGAGGATTCTTCTGGGTTTTATGAAAAGGATTCAAAATATCTTCTCAAGGACAACGATACATCAGGAATAAAAATAAAAGAATGTTGTTTCTCTACTCATTTCCGTCGTAAGGCTTGGATGGAACTTAATACTCTGTTAAGCGTATATAAATACACATAGAAAAGAAATGGTGTTTCATTTCACACACAACCATTATCTAGATGCGTGATTACTCATCTATTTCTGATCTTTGTAATTTTGTCTAGAACTTAAATGGTACAAGTATCAGAAGTTTTCATGCTAATACACAGTAAAAGCCACATTTTGTAATCATTCTCTTGAAATCCATAATCGACATGAAGGACCACAATACGTCAATTTTAAAAAAAATCAGACTTTTACTTTACATATATCAATCTTAATAATCGGGACGATCTTAATACTGTGTTTTATTAAAGAAGTTCATAAATTATTATTATTATTAGAACCGCGTCTTACTACCCGTTCGGGAAGTTCATAAAAAATACCATCTACTTTGGGGCATTATAACCAAAGTTTTGTGGCTTGATCACCCAAATGTGATAGTTATTATTATTATTATTATTATTATTATTATTAATTTAGCACCGTGTCTTACTACCCATTCGGGTTATACGCACTTACGCTAATGTGTAATGGTAGGGTGATTGTGATTGTGAGATGAAATGAAGGACCTACAGCTTAACGTGGAATCCGAACCACGGTGGAGGCCTGGAATTCCCCGGTTAAATAAATATGTATACATATATATATGTGTGTGTGTGTGTGAGTATGTTTGTGTTTGTGGGCCAAAGAGAGAGCAGATATAAGTATTTGAAGATTTCTGGCAGAGAGTCTTATCATTTTAAATCGTATTCTAATAATGTATCTATCGTATATTTTATAATTGTTCTTTTAGATTAGTAGTTGTAGCAGTTGATACATCGCTGCAAGTGTTGAAATTTTATATAAATGTCCGTATCATGACGTGTACACCTACCTTTGTTTATAAGAATTAAGCTTTTTCAAAACTTTACTTTGAGGGAAAAAAAACTTCAACTAAGGATATGGGTGAAAGTGTTGTATGGCTCATATTTGACTTAGTAGCATTTTAGTGTCCTACAGATTTTAGTAAGATGTGCTTTTAAAATAATGGTGTTCTTAGATACAAAGAATAAAAGGGCAACGCTCAAAATGGTTATCTTGCAATATTATTGGCATACTTATCGTCGATTGCCATAATTGACTGGAACGATGATTTGTCGTATTAGAATTTAACATTTATATTTAGACATTAAACTGATTTTAGCACCACGTCTTACTACCCACCCGAGATGTACACTTATGTACTAATTACAATAAAGTGTTTGGGATTAGGAAGTTTTAATTAGAGGAAGCGTACACTTATATTGCGTTGAGGGAGCGTGTAAAACCATTCAAGAAAAGTCACTCCGAGTACACACAACCAGGATCAAACCCTGGTATCTCTCCTCGTATTTAGCAGCCTAGTCTAACACGAAAGTAGCGCGTTAGACCATGAGGCCAAATTGAAGCGTTTTTTAAAACTATTTAATAACTATTTTAAATATGCGTGACGAGTTTTATTTGTAAGAATCACTTTATTAATCCCAATCCGCTATGTCGCGATTGACCATTGGTTCCAGAGAAATTTCTCCAAAACCACATCATAAGGTGAAGTAGACTAAAACGTGAGAAAAAGCCAGTAATTTTGTAGTTTTTATAGGAAAACATTTCTCTTTGTCCAAAATAAATAAAATATTACCCCAGTAGTAACGTTTAATTTTATTTCCTTCATACGGCGATATCAACAGTTGTTTAATATCTTTCAAAGGTTACTTAGAATTTAATGACAGCTTTTTCTCTCTATTTAAAAAAGTTTATCATCTAATGCCAATATGCTCATGACAGATATTCTATAAATGTTGATATAACCATGTGAAAAAATTAAACTTAACGTTGCTACTGGAGCAATATTTGATTTATTTGACCAAAAATATTTTGCTATAAAAGTGCAGAAACACAGACATTTTCCCACGTACCCTATAGCCCCACCTTAAGAACTGGAATAATCTTTACCAGTGCAGGTAATGTGAAAAAATAAATTAAAAACCACCCTTCTAGAAGTGTCTATATTCTATCCACACCATCCAAGTATTTGCAATAATAGTTTTTTAGGGAATATATAGTTTACCTAGCCACCTGGGGGTAAATATACTCCTTACGGTACCAGTCTGGCCCTTGGCCCTTAGCTCCTGCTGCAAAAACAAAAAAACAAATATTTATTGTTGCCAAAAACCCCGCATATCCATCAGGAAACCTATGTATTCAAAATTTCAACAATTTAACAAACATAATAACATATTAAAACATTATTTTATCAAAAGGTGAGGGTTAAGACATAACATAATTAGTACACACAATTTAAGTCTTCTCAGAATATTATTATTATTAGCACCGTGACTTACTACCCGTTCGGTTATACGCACTTACGCTAATGTGTAATGGTAGGGTTATTATGAGATGAAATGGAGGACCTATAGTTTAACGTGGAATCCAAACCACGGCGGAGGCCTGGCATTCCCCACATTCACAAGATATCTTGTCAGAGGTGAAGGAAGGGTTTGGTAATCAGATAAATCTGTGCCGGGACCGAGGATTGAACTCCGGACCCCAGTACAGAAGTCCGACATCTTACCCCTAGACCACCAGGTCACCCTTCTAAAATAGAATGGTCTCTACTATATACTTTTTTAATGGGTTGTGTAATAATTTGAATACTTGAGCTACTAGTGGATACCACATATTATATTTTAACTACTTTCTGGTTTAAATAAAATAACATCATTACCATCTTTTTAATTAGATAATCCTCTTCGTCGGGGATGTATCTTACGTGGTGCATTGGTGTGATGCGTGACGCTGTGAGATCTGCATATCAAATAACAAACCTTATTATCAGTTCAATACTCCAACTGCCGGTATCTGAGAGCTGCATCCCCTCACAAAAACGGATTGCCATTGAGTAATAGTAGGTTAGAGTAGAGTAGATTAGAGTATATTAGAGCAGAATAGTAACTTTTTTATACTGACACTCTCGAATAATTGGGAAATTTGCACTACTGTCTCTGACTATATCGGCTTGTAATAAACGGTCCACCATGAAGAGATGATTCTTTAGATCTTTTTTATACTTTACTTTCCCTTGAGACATTTGTGCTGCCAGCTCTCATAATGACGTCTCGGCCAAAAATAAATAGTACAACCTGCGAAAGCTGTTTGTTTACCTATTGTTGATCCCTGCCCTCTCAAACCCTTGGGACTTTATCACTACCATATCTCACTAAAATGGCTTGGCGATGAATAGTCCACCTTGGAAAGCTGGATACTTTTCTTTTTTTAGATACTTTAACTCTTTGACCAATGGCACATCTCAAAATAGCTTCTTGGCAAGGATTAGTCCTTACTAAAGGGCTGCTATTATATATAATTTCGATACCTCTCGAAGGTTCTTCTTCTTATTTTTAAAAAGTACGCTCCCATTTGTCCCGGGCTATCACGCATTCACATTTGAAGGATTTTATTTTTCGTCTTTGTTTTTATTTAAATAACCAGAAAGATTTATCAAAGTCGATTTTATGAAGAATATAAATATCCTGTTTTGGAGATATATTTTTATATATCAGACGTAATGTTGCTTTAATTTAATTACAAATTCGTGTAATATATTTCCTTGATTTAATATAAGGAGCTATGGGTAGGTAAAAGTCAATTATATCACAATGGAAACTTCTGCCCTTAATAATTTCATGTAGGTTTCACAGTTTCTTTATTTTTAATTATCAATTGTACGAAGAAACTGATTATACATACACACTTCTCCAAACAAGCCTTATATCCTGAAAAATACATAGATCCGAGTTACTAATCAACGATTCAGAAATAATACATTTTCAGTTTAGCTGGGATTTAAATCCAAGAGCTTTGACTCAGTATTTGGGTGCACTACTAAATTAACTAATGTGTTAGACTAAACTATACAATTTAATGCCAGCCTGATATGAAAATAAGTTATTAATAAATCAGTATTAGCATGTGAGCTAGGGTGGGCCGAAATTGACGTTTTAAAAAAAATTGGGAATTTGAAACCAAAAGTTGTATTTTATATTAAAGAGTGACCATATTTTTTTTTTTGTAAATAACACCTTCTGCTCTAGACCAAACTTTAAATATCTAAATTAATAATTCACCAGTTTCATAATACTTTGATTGCTCTTATTTTAAGTAAATAAACAAGATAATTTAAAAATACCATTATGCAATTTTTTATGAAAATATATTATATATATTTATAGATAAACATAACTGATATTCATGGATAGTTTTGACTGAAGAAATTTAATAAAAATAATAAAATTAGTGGAAAATATTTAAAAATTAACAAGTTTGTTTAATGACTCACATATTTATATTTTATAAACTATCGTTTAGTGAAAAATGCATTTTAAAAGTATTGTTAGATATACTTAACACTAATACTATTAAAGGCAGTGTGATAGACTATTTTAAATTTGTATTTATTCTCAAAATATGGTATAATTTCTCGTGACTTAATTCATGTTTTAATAAAACCATTTCTGTCCTCTGTACCAACTAGTGAAGAAGACGCCTCAGTTACTAACTTTATGCACCTCTCTACAGCCCACCCTAATGTGAACTCTCCTAACAAATAAATAATGTACTGTGGAGTAATTGTATTCAGATACGTCCTTTTATAAAATAAAAGTATATATTTTTCGGCCAAAATTTATAATATTTTACTATCTTATTATTTGTGATTCATGATAAAATATTTATAAAGACTGATACCTGCATATAAGATTAACAAACTAATGCTATTGCATAAACCATTATCTCATCAATAATTTAGATTATTTTGATCCTTCAAACAGATTTATAATATTTAAAAGTAAAACAAATTTTCAAATGTTTCATTTAATTTTTCAAATATAATATAAATTTACTGTGTTCCTTCTATCGGAAAGCAAAGTTTATTTTATTTGAACGCTCTTGAAAAGAGTTAATCAGAAATATGATGTTGGTAAAGTGTTCCGTGTCCGATGCAGGATGACTGTGATGGATGATGATAGAGCGAGTATTTGGTGACGTCATTGTGACAACTTCAACCAGTTGAACACACACGGATACTCTCAAGAAGTTAAACGACCAATCTTCAACACACACGCACACATACACGATTCTTAGAGAAAGGGTCATTCTCGAGATGATATGATTTGGAATATCGATAAATAGTCAGGACTTATTTTATTTCTAAAGAAATATTCCAGAAATTGTTCTAGACTGAATATTAATATTACTCCTAGTGGTTGTCACATGGTCTAAGGCTCTATCTACAACCATCGCAGCCTTTTAACTATTATGCAGGTGTGTGTATGCATTTTTTAAAGCCATAGTTCATTGTTTATTATTCTTATTCTTATTTATTCTTATTATTATATATTATATATTTTATTATTATTATTATTATTATTATTATTTTTACTAGCACCACGTCTTACTACCCGTTCGGATTATACGCACTTACGCTAATGTGTAATGGTAGGGTGATTGTGATATGAAATGGAGGACCTACAGTTTAACGTGGAATCCGAACCACGGTGGAGGCCTGGCATTCCCCACATTCACAAGTTGTGATTAATACACGTCTTGTCAAAGGTGAAGGAAGGGTTTTGCAATCAGATAAATCTGTGCCGGGACCGAAGATTGAACCCTTGACCCCCAGCACAGAAGTCTGACATCTTACCCATAGACAACCAAGTCACCCATATAATGTTAAAAGTTTACTGTTGGAAGCCCCAAGTGTACGAGACTAATTTTTACATGTGATTTATTTATCAAAATCGTTGGGATATCTACTTATTTGCACTAATAGGAGAGCGATTATAAAAGAAGAATATACAGGGAATATACCCTAATCTGCGCGTTGGGAGCGTATGAAACCTCACCTATTAAAACCCGCTGGGTTTCAAACCTAAAATTTTCCTACGAACTCCTTCACTGACAAACCATACCAACTAGACTGACACTATATGTAGAGTCTGTTCACCATAGCTTTTTACATTTATAACAGTTGAAAAATCATATGTTTAGGTTTTGGTTCGTCAACACTTATAAAAGATAACTTTTTTGTTTTTAATTATAAAAATTTTAAATTACATTTTATTATTTTACATTTAAAATAACGTAATATTAAGTTTTCTCCCATTGTTTAATTACTTTTAACTATTTATTTGGATCCTATCCTAAACCATATTTTAAACATAATACAAGTACTTATTATTCATTTTGGAATATTATCTATAATGTGTAATACAGTGCATACATTAATACTTCTAATACAGGCATCGTATTTACCCGTAAAATAGAAAATACTTGTCATTTATATATATATATTATTATATACTATATAAATTATATATATAGTTGATAAACAAATTTTTTCCGTAAAATTAATTGAAATACGATTAAATAATAATAACAGTTTAATATATTTATATATATATTTGGACTATATTATGATTATTATATCAAATATATATTATATCAAATATAATTATATAAATAAATATTTGTATCAACTATGTGAGTTCACCATTGTAAAGAACTTATTAATGTCATGATCAATCACCGGTTTAAATTCATCGGTTGCCATTTTGAAGCGATATTATTTGTTAGACCTTTTGTGAAAATCTGTCAACACATACTTTTTAATTGGAATAAAACGATAAATAGGCTTTGTGTCCGACCTCAAATAAATATAAATTATATTGGCCTTAATTACTGGGGTTAACTATCACATCCATACATTACCATATATTTTCATTACAGTTATCCAAAGTGACAGATGTAAGCTGTTTGTGTAAGGATTCATTAGGGACATTTATAGTAACTTTTTGAGCTGTAGTCCGGGTGACTGTACTCTAGGTAGTCTTAATAACTTTTGTAATTATCTTACCAACCACACGCTGGTCATGCAGACTAAATGTCATGCTCATCTAATCTGATTTGACAATGTGGCTTAGTATGGGGTTAAATTATAAGACGGGTATACTAAGGATGCTATTTACTAAAAGGATTTTCCACTTTCCTTTTAAGTAAATGCAGGTACATTTAAAACTTGACCACACTCATTCTACGCCACGATAATAATTAGTAGGGGCCTATACTTAGAGATTGGGTCGATACTTTGGTGGAGCCTGGAAGAGAAGAAGAAGAATCAATCTTCTTAACGTGATTCCACTATTGTTTGTTTGCATCCCAAAAGTTTTTTGTCCTCTTTCCCAGCAACGTTCGCATTTCTATGTACTTACTTTCTTCATGAAGAATGCGCTCGTTGGGAAACAAAGTAAACTGCTTTCAGGAAAGTATTTTAATGAGTTGGTGTAGTCGACTTAAGAACCGCGAGACCCTGTTTAGAAAAGATGGAGACTTTCTTATTAGAACGTTGTTTGTAACACTTGCTTTGGGAAACTTGTTAATCTTTACGCGTTCACTGTGAGAGAGTTAAAGTTATGGACGACATGGTTAGGGCTAATGTCTGTTTCTAGTTCGAAAGATAAGGCTTAGGGTGGATTAAATTTTTGTTTTTTTCAGCCACCTCTTACTACCCATCCCAGCTTTACGTATTTGTAATCACATTAGAGGGTAACGAATAAAAAAGGGGTAATTTTGGGGAAATGTTACGAGCATTGCGTAAATGGAGAGTGGGAAAATATTTAAGAAAAAACCTAAATGCTTCTATCCGGGTTTCTAACCCTGATATATCCTTTACCGGTAAAAGAAACTAGATTATCTTTAAGTATAGTACACCTGAACACTGATATGGGTCGGAATTTATTAAATCATCTTTCAACCCATAAATATTAAAAGGGCCCTACAGCTAATTTTGTTTTCCTAATTTTTATTTTTAAATCCAACCTGATTATGTGTGCACATGAACAAAAGTATCACTCTCACTATGTCTGGTTCGGGAGCATTTGACAACTTTTGGAGGCAAGCGCTATTCGGGAGGTTGAGAGAAATTATATGTCCGGGAACCTCTACAGGAGTCTTATGAACTACTGTAGGGGAAGATACGCGAGCCTGAGATTTCCAGGAAGGACAGTAAGCAAAAAACTTACTAAAGGATGTCCCCAGGTGTCGGTCTGTGGGCCGATATTTTGGAGCGTAGCACTCGAACCTGGTTAGTGAAGACTGAAACGATGGGGGTGGTTGCCTTTGGGGAGGATATATTTAAATAGTTGAAGCAACATTTAGAAGGGAATTAGAAGTCAAGAGTGATGATGTCTCACTGGGTTGAACTCTTGGTGTAAAAAGGTAAAACCGAGTTTAACTCCTGCAAAGACAACTTACGTACATTCAAGAGAAACTCGAGGATTAGGATTGACGGACAGACAATGAGATGAATCAAAGATACCACATACTTGGGTGTGATGCTGGACGAGAGGGCGACTTCATGACGCCCGTGGAGAACGCACGTGGAAAAGTTTTGGGAGCTATGAATATAATGAATTTAAACTATCTATGAGGCTGAACAAATTGTATCACCAGGTTATGTCGGTCTCTATTGTGGGCTATGAAGTTGGCGCGTGTGCTCATTGGCTCAAATAGGTAAGAATCAGAAGGAAAATCAGAAGCCTTAAGAGAAGTGTACTTTTGAGGCCATCTGGAGCGTACAAGACTGTTGCCAAAGTACGCTTTGTTTTAGCCTTGGGTATCTGGCTCTTGGACTTAGAGGTGAGGAGGAGAGAGGCAATTGATAGATATAGGGATATAGGAAAGGGGATAATCTCACTAGAGCAGGGATAACAACGGGACTTTAAGTCAGGAAATATCTAAGAGGAGTGGCAAGGCGAGTGGGAGCGGGGAAAAACAGGTAGAAGAACGCATAAAATATTTCCAAGCGTTGCTGAACGGTTGGGAATGGAGTACCTGTAGCCCTCGCTAGGTTTGGTACATTTTATTAATGGGCATGATCCATATAAGGCCGCTCTCTTCACTAGACGACTGACGGATACAGGAACTTGCGATTTTGGTAGGGAGGTAACGCCGGAACACCACGTGCTGGAGTGTATTGAGACGTTGGAAGATTAGAATGAACTTTCAGATACCATTGCAAGACACAACGGTTTATACATACTGAGTGACGGGGACCGATGGAGTCTCCTGAATGCAATCGCTGATAATGTGTCCAATACTAAAGAGATAATTATTAACTGTAATGAAAAATAGAGGACAAAATAGACTGTTCAACTTAAGACAAGGATACAGAATAACATCTTCTGACTGGAGAATCAACTCCTCCCTAATGGGATCAAGCCCACTTAGTGACAAGTATGTGATGCTGGGCTGGAGCTTTCGGGCATCTGGTCCGCCCACTGATCCATCGGATGGCTGCTCTGACTAAAAAAATGGATCGGCGATAACAACTTAATGACCAGACAGACAACTATAAGAAGTACTTATACTTAAGGTTATGTTAGTATTAAGTAATTTTTTTTTATTTTTTAGGTTAAGTTGGTTTTAAGTCCATAGGTGGTAATATTGGGTTCAGTAATAGAAGAAAAATCTCAGGTAGGGCGTCTCCCCAGATGGCGGAGAGGGGGAGACCCACCCCCACTGGGGCTCTCATTGATCTGGGTACTATTAGATCCAGAGTGCGGTGGGACATAATATACCCGGGGTGGACCAACTAGTAGGATAGGTATAGGAAAGAAGGTCAAATAGGACTTTTAGATTTAGGTACTTATTCTAAATTATTATCGTTTTAAAAAATAAATAACATAGATAAAAGATGTAATTTAATTCAAGATGAAAATATAGGTCTCAAGCTACATGCTAGAAATCAGTATATATAGTGTAAATAAATATATTAAGTGTCTGATTCACTGGTGACAGGAATATCCGTGTTCTAATACCAGCTGGGTTTATTAAGGGTTTATAGAATATATATTTCTACTCTACCAGAACGAAAATATGGGTACTATTACTTCAAAATCTGCCTTCAATATTGAAAACCGATTTATTCAAATATGAGAATAGCTTGTGCTGGCAGTAGCAGGCGGAGTTCACGGGGGACGTTTTATACGAAAATTTGGTTGAAGTTTTTAATTAATTGAATACTATAAAGGAACTAATCACATAGAAGATGAAGTCCCACAAGTATTTTAATTATAAGATATTTATTTTCTAAAAGAATGATAATTTATTCAAAACCTCAAAAGAGTAAGTGAATTTTTTTTTTTTTAATTTAGAATATAAATTCAATCATCTGCTTTCCATTGGCTTCAAATGTGACTCGGTTCTTATATTTATCTTGTACTTTAGTCTTGAAATTAGAGGTAATTTATTAACAAAATAAAAATTAACTTATTTAAAAAATTATATATATACACGAGTATATAAATATTTAAATGTTACTAAGATATATAGAAGATTAAAAAAAGCACTGAGTAATATTTGCGGACAAATAGGTATTACTCTGAAAAACCAATAAAAAATCTCTACAATAAAACTCATTTAACTTTTTTTAACTTTGGATTTTACTGCACGCGTTTATTCATAGTCAAAATAACAAAGAAGAAAAAGTAGAGTAATAGAATAGCTAAATATACAGTTAAATATGTCTGATATTTAAATTTACCAGTAAATAGTTTTCTAAGCATATGAATAAAAGAGTATTTAGTAAAAAAATATATATATATATAATATTTTAGTAAATATATATATATATATATTTATATATATATATGTATTTAGTAAATATATATATATAAATAAATAATTAAACATCGGTATCAAAGTAGATTTTATTAAAATATTTGATAATTTTTTCACAAGGAATAGTCTTCAGGCATTAGTTGAAATCTATGATTAACAGAGAAATGGCAAAATACAATTTTACGAACAACATAAATATTAGTTGATGGATTTTAAAACATAATCTTATGATGTACTGTTTTTAACAAAATTATTGTTAAATTTTATAACTATATTTTGAAGCGGTTCATTCTTATTTCCAATTTTATGGCATTTGAAAATCTTCAGTATTTAAAAATGATTATCTAAGCTGCTTACTATCGATTTGATCTATGATTCTAGTAAATAAAATGAGGGTATTTATGTAAATAAATGCACCAGAATTAATCTTTTTCAGTAAGATATCGTAACCCAAGTACGCCCAGTTTGTTATAAGCACTATACGCACCAAAGTGAAGCACAATAGTCAACACTCAACATTGTAAGCTTTTGGCCAGACTGATAAGCGTGCGAACAGCGACTGCGTGGCCAAACTCAAGAGCGCGTGATTAGCTAATAGCTCTCGATAGTTATTGACGAGGAGGCAAAGGTTCGAATCTTGGCTCAGTGAACTAAGGATGGTTTTTGACAAGTGATTTATTATGTGGTTTTCCCTTCCTCTACACACGATAATTGTGATTCTTATTTGTAAAAGCCTACTTTGATTATAATATTGAAGTATTTTAACATATCAGTTTTACATACGAGGATATATATAGGTTTATGATCTTACCAATAAAATTAGGCCTTTAGTAGAAAGTGTGCTAAACATATCGATTGTAATAAAAAGGTCAAAATGAGAAGTTTCCCTAGCACTCAATGAACCAACAACAATAATATTGCCTAGCGGCTGACTGCCTAGACTGTACCAGCTCGACCACGCGTGCTTGAAAACTTAGAACCAGTTCTATCTTTCAAGCGCGCACGCTCATTCACTCGCTCACTTCAATCTGGCCACCTCTAATTACAACCAATGTGTTCTATTTTATTTTTTAGTCGCTCGCCAGTCTTGCCGTACCCTAAGTCGTATATAAAGTTATATAATATTAAAAATTTGAGAACTTACAGTTCATAATTAAAGTCTAGTGTTTTAAACATTAAAATAAAATATTTATATACTCACCACGTCTTACGTGTGTGTTCTATTGAGCTGAAATATATATATATATATATAATATATATATATATATATATAGTCTATGCCTTTAAGATCGAAATAAAGTGTTTTTTAATCACCACGTTAGACTACTCCTTCGGGCTATAATATGTACTAATTATGCTAATGTGTTAGGTATTAGTGAGATGTAAATTTTACGGTAAAAGGTTCTTAACCGGGGCTATAGTAAGTTCTTTGGGGTGTGGGAGCCAGATAATGAATTTATGGGACACTCTAGCTGAACAATATAAATATAAATGTGTAGTTCTATTATAATAATTTATCATTATTATTAATATGGATTGGGGCAGCCAGGCAAATATATCAATAGTGGTAGTTAGCTTTTATTTAGAATTTTCCGTTTTTCTATAAATAAATATGAATAAAGCCCTATAATTTTATTTTAGCAATTCTGTTCATAGTTATTCAATGTAGATCAAATTAAAACCAAACTATTGACATGCTGGGAACTTATACGACTGGTTAAATGTGATTTTGACATTTTGGCAAAGAGGTTGTAGGAACGCATTGCGAAATCTATTGGGGTTCTTAACTTCAAGAGTTTAAGAACCCCTGCCTTTGACCACGCATTCACCGATATGGTTTTAATATAAGTCAAATACATTAACATTAATTTATTCATTAATAATTGTTACCTACATACCTTGTAAGTTTCAATGTCCAAGAACTACATGATAGCAATATATTGAAATCCTTGCAATGGTTAGGGTTCTTATCTCGTGCGGGTAAATTAATAATGGTTTCACACGTCTGATATACACATGTGGTTTCACCACACACTTTAAACGCTAATACGAAGTTATTTCCTTAAAAAAATAAAATATTATGCAATATTCACCTTCTATATTCATTGGTATTGAATGTATAAATGGAAAAAATATAAATTCAATTTACTGTTTTATGAGAATTTACAGTTTTTATGTATAAAGGTACAATGAAATAGTGGTTTTAACAAATAAAAGGAACAAACACAATAAGGCGCGTGCAATGAAAAGAGGACCACAGTTCACACTTTACACACTGGACAAAGAGGTAATGGTTGCTTTTAAAGGAAACCGATCGTTACCAACCCGTCCCTCGACCTAGATTTCATTTTATCGGAACTCTTCACGAGGGGGTTGTGACACCCTTAACGATAGTCTCTTTTTAAAAATAAAAGGGGAAAAAACCAACAAAAACCCAAAGAATGGATACATAAAAGAGAAGAATTGTAAAGAATTCCAAAACAAACAAACAAAAATAAATAAAGGATAAATAATCACATCTAAAGTAGAAGGAATTATTATATTCAAAAGGAAGTTGATTTAACTATTTAAAGAAAATATATTCAAAATTCCATATTATAACATTTTAACACAGTCTTATTGCATTGTCAAGCTATACGTATTTAACCACACTAATTAGATAGGGATTGTGAAGAAATAATTTAAATTAAATTTACACAAATTTGTGTAGAGGGAAAGTGAGAAAATATATTTAGCGAAAACCATCCTATATATACTCTGCTATAACTCAAACCCCGACATATCAGTCACCATCAATTCAATCTAGTTTATATTGACGTTTTATCCATATGTTCATCAGCTTGGATTAAGAATAATTGCGTGCACCATACAAGGTAGGAGATATACGCACACAAATATATATAACTTAGAGTTGAAAGATAATTTATTTAATAAAAGCGTGTTTTGTTTTTCATTTAAGCTATAAATACTATTTAAAATTTATTTAGTCATAACATTTATAAAATTAAAGTTAAATTTGGCTTATAACAAAACCGTTTAAAACTTCAAATTTTAACTAAAAATAAATTAAATAGTAGTACAAATCTATATATAAATAATTCAGGCAAACAAATTATTAAGTAGAATTTATTCAACTTTATTTGATTAGTAAACCCTAAAAAAAGATTATATTTAATTTAAATAGTTTAAAGTTAAAATTTGAACTTGTATATAAGGTTTATTTTTAATCATAGATTTATTTTAAAAATATAATTAAAATACAACATGCATAATTTTGAATTAAATTTCTTGTTTTTTAAATAGTTTTTATCTTAAATTGGAATGGTATTAAAATTATTAAAGTAACTTAGATTTTTTTATGAAAAACACAAACACAAAGATTATCTTTAAGTTTGTAATTTAAAGGATCTTTTATAAAAAGTGAGTAATATGATTTTCCAAAGAAATAGAAGCTGCGTTTAAGAAGTGAAACTTTGATGAATTGGTAGAAGTTTAATTTAATTTCAACAAAATATCCTGGTTGCCTAACCCATTAATATCGGTAATTTGATCAGTTTTTGTGTGCGGCGCGGTAACTTCTTGAAGTTCTCTACAACTACTGGAAACACGTGGTATCACAATGGTGTTCTTGTTAAACCAAGAATCTAGGAATTGCTGTTTTTGGACGTTGGGTGCGCCTTACAAATAGTGGATGCCAAATAAGTTGAACAAAAGCAATGCAATTTTTTTTTTCAGTAAGAAATTATACAATTCTACCATAGTAGAAGTGTTATTTTATATGGGTTAAGAATATATATAAAAATTTATAGATACAGGTTACATAACTTAACATATGAATAATTAACAGTATTAGTATCATTTCTAAACTTCAGATTAGGTCCCTCATATGAAAATTTAAATGTATTTCATTGTCTCTTTTACTTTATAATAATCTAGTTATGTGCTTCGATACCCTTCCGAGAAATTTGCAGAATATTTTTCACAGATGGATGCCATGAATGAGAAAGGTAGAACTTGGGTGAATGTTCCTGTATTCGAATAGATGAAACCATTAAGGAGAAAAAACCTAATTTTATTATTTCATGATAGGAACCTTAAAACTTACCTAAGTGGTAAACTAATTCAATTGGCATAAAATTGTGCCTGTTTGTTCGCTAGTATGGAGTCATATACGTGAAATGTCATATTTCTAAAGCATTGTTCAAAGTGATTGGCCCTTTTCATTTGGCGTGGAAATGAATAGCCATGAGAACAAACAGTTATCTTCAAGATTGTTTTATTGATTTGCCATTTTCTTTTCAGAAATGGTTTGTTCAAGAATATAATCATGTGGTTTAAGTTATACTTTCTAATTACAAACCTCCTCTATAATTTTAACAGTGATCAAATATTAATAAAATTGACATTTTTCAATAGAAAATTGCCAGCTTCATAACAAAAAAATAAGAAAATGTAACAATTAATAAACATCGAGACATTATCTTATAAGGAGTGTTGAAAATATTAAGATAAAAATTTCACTCGTTCTCGAGAAAACTGATATTTCCAAACATATGATTTTCATGAAAGACCTGTCTGGTAGCTAGCGCCATCTAAGGTTTCCGTGATATATTTGTTCTTGTTGAAGCAAAAGGATAGTTTGGTCGGTTGTGAAGCCACGCCACACCTTTCACCCTCACCACCCACCATCCCACAAAATAGGTTTTAGACTTGCACTCGACGGGGTCAAGGGCATTAAAAGTTTGAAATAAATCAGACAATATACAGTAGCCCCATGGCTTCTTTGGTGCTGAGTGACAGCTCATAGCTGACAGCTAAAAGCATTTAAAAGTTACCAGACAAAATTATTTATCCCTACGCCTAACCATATGATCTGCAAAAACCTTTGTGTTTAGCAGCTGTCACTTATGACGGTCAAAATTTAGGTATATACCTAAATGTTGCACCCTACATGACAGGAATGAAGGGGTGGGGTGCAATTAAACATAGCATAGTAAGAAAAAGACATACATTTTATTTTCAAGGGACATTATACAAAAGAGTAGCAGATCACTGTGTATTACAGGAAATTGGTTGTCTACTTAGTAAAGGGCAATGCAGCCAGGCTAAAGTGTAGCACTCTCTATATTTTCTATAAATGACCATATACACTCGTTCGGCATTCATAGTGCTTGGATTATGTAGTGAGCGGTCTGCCCCATACTCCCTCGGGCAGCAGTCCACATACCTATATTTCAAGAATAATACAACCACATTAGAAATCCATACGCATGAAGTGCAAAGTAACATCAACAATCAAAACTGGTTAGGGAAGGTGTACATTACACAACGCAAATAAGTCCACGAGATGGTGGCTAAGTATCTCGTCTAAAAGGACCCAACAGAGAAGAGAACTGGGGCAGCCAAGACGGTCAAGCCTCAACTTGGTGCACCCAAAATGAGAGACCATTTATACCCCAGTGCAACAGTTAACTGGGTAACTGGACCGAGCGGCCAGCCTAATTAGGCCAACAGTTAAATCAGTCACACCCTAGGAAGGCGGGTAGGTGCTCACTTACATAAGGTTCATTACCACATTTATAGTCGCCCACACGCATCAGAGTTATTACAAATAAACTACTAACTATAAATCTATGACGCTACTTTAAATCAGGGCAACTTAATAACCTGTCTAACGGATACCTAATATACTAACACATAAATATAAAAATAGACGTAGCATCTACTAAAGTCTCGGAAAACACATAGGTCAGCTAATCCCATAACTCTAATCACTTTTAGTATGCAATGTGAACTCGCCCTTAGTTTGGAAATAACTGAAGCCCCGCCCTGAAAGAGGTGTCCATAGGATCAGAGTGTGCGTCAGTGACAAACATTCACACGCACTAGTAAATAGATCGTCGAATAGGTGATTAGCCAGAAAGTCTAGCTAGTGACTAACCTTCCCCTGGTAGGTCTAGTTACAACACCTGATTATTCCTTCTATATCAGGTCGCAAGCTCTGAAGGCAGGGCAGAAGTCCGGCCTCCAGCCCCATGCACTCTAATCGAATGCAGTCCAGCAGGCTCCGTGGCATACAGGCACGATCCAGTGAGTGTGCGAGCAGGGGTGTACCAAGATGGAGTGTACCAGGGTAGCACCGGGTGTGATAACTGCGTAGAGTACCACCTCGGTGCCACGAGTAGACCAATAGTGTAGCTGGTAAGAATGATGCGTGGACGACAGTGAGTAGGACCCACACCTCAAATGCAGCAGTCCAGCAGGCTCCACGGCATGTCGGCAAGAAACTCGGGATGAGCGAGCAGGGGTGTACCAGGGTGGTACCAGGCGCCGAGTCGACAGAGGGTACCGCTTTGGTACCAAGAGTAGACAAACGTTGCAGTAGGTAGGAGAGAAGCGTGGATGTGAGCGAGTCAGATCCACACCATATCAGATGTAGCAGATGGTTAGTAACCCAAATTAATGTGGCGAGGGCTAACTGCCGCGATCCCAAGGTTGGCGTCCACGGGAGTCCATTCTCTTCAACTAGACCAGCTATTACCAGTCGCACTGCTGGTTGACTAGGTAGAGCGTGAAACATATACACTGTACTCAGGCAAAATAGTAGTTCTATCCATTAGTGTAGTGTTCTAGCAGTTCACCATATTTCTATGTAGAACTAAGCGAGACGGCTCTGAGCCTGCAAGTAACTCCACACGGCGTGTCCAGAGATTGGATGAAGCGGCGAGCTCGTCCCAGCTCGGGAATACACTTGATACTATATTGTTTGACGGGGCTAGGAGTCGAGCCCGTGTCTGCTTGGGACTAAAACTGCGCCTGCGTGCGCAGTTATAAAAAAGAGGAGGGGATAGACTAAACATAAGAAAGTCGAATAAAGCGCCTCTTCCATGGAAGAACAATTTAAGATAGTAAACCAATTGAGAATATATGAAGAACTTGGAGGAAAATAATTGGTGGCGTGAAGATATTACACTAAGGGTTTACGTAATCAATGACTTGTGCGAGCTAATGATAATTAGCTCGGCACAATGTTGACTGTCGGAAGTCAGCTGTGAGCTGTCAGTCAGCACCAAAGAAGACATGGGGCTACTGTATTTTGTATAAAAGGTTAAATAACTTTCTAGCCAATGTATATCTAGCATCTGTATCATATAGCATGATTTAGATAAGATTTAACGAAAAGATCTTTATATTATTATTAGTGTCTAACAAATGGGTTTCTTGGCTTATGAACGATTGGGAGCCACTTTTCCAAAGACTAAATAACAATCAAGATTTTATTAAAAAATAATATTTATTGATATGCCTATCGTGCTTTTTTTGTATTCGATATTTTTATTAGTAAAATTTCTTGTTAGATAGTTTTTTTCAAGCACTGCGTCTTACTACCTGATCAGGCTTTAAGTTACGCATGTTAAATATTATGTATCCATTAATATTGCTTTCATGCCTCTCAAAATCTCCCTAAAAATTTAATAGTATATATATTAGCATTTTATTTACAGTGCTAGCTCTAGAATTCCTAATTTATATTTTTATTATAAATTAAAAATCATATAGATTTGAAGTAGGCCTATATCTCTATCATTAAAGACCGAATGTTTTTTTATACTTTAAATTGTTTATATTTGTTTTATCAACCGAATGGTTTAAGGTGTCACGCTCGTGTTGGGCAGGCTTGATGAAGACGGGGATATCGGGGCTCGAAAACCAGTTGGGTCTACTGAGGGTGTATTATCCTAAATTATTTCACACTGTACTTCCAGGCAAATGTGGGTAGATTACGTCTAAAATGCTTTCTTCCTCATTTATATCACAAAAGAGTTGTTATGTGTATAGCCGAAACTGGTAAAATATTTTTTTTTATATAAATTGATTTCGTTTGTTATTATTGTATTTATAATCTAATATTTTTACTTTTTATTTTTAGATTTATTTATCTATAAATCATCTACACTGTAACCAGCCCCGTGGTGTAGTTGCCAGTCTCCGTGGCTACGAGTCTAGGTGTTCCATGTTCGAATCACATCTGAAACCTGGGGTATTTTTCCCTAAATGATTTGGTTAATTATGCTTAAGTTAGGTTTAAGTGTTTCCACTGGTTCCACACCCTCATACTCACAATAACTATCCCCCCCCTCTCATAACATCGGACATGGAAAGAGCCTCCATGGAAAGGATGTCTGATTAGTACATTCGGGCGTTCCCTGGGCAAGGGTACTGGACTACTAATTATTTAGCCAAGACGCACAATAAAAAATATAATATACACTGTATTATTATTTAATGTTTCCTACATGGTGGTAACTTAAAGATCGAATAATCTCTAAGCTGTTTTTATAATAATTCTTTTATCGATAATATAGGCTGGGTATATTAATTTGGTAAGTAGTTATGTATAGGAAAAAGCGATGATTAGTTAAAAATATTTTGAAAGATGAATACCAATTAAATAATACTAAAAATAATAAAGCCTAGCCTATATAATAAGCCTATAAAGTAAATTTGTTAAAATAACGTTTATAATAATTGTAATTATATATATTTGTTTATATAGAGAATTTTAATGTAATAATATATAGTATATTCAAGATAGTGCATATTTCTCAAATTAATCATAGTTAAGATGTATAGACGAATATATAGACTCTACTGTACGTGTATAAATTACACCAGAGTATTTATCATATTCAAAAAAATTCAATTACTCGTATTAATACAACAAATTTAAGATAACCTTAACTAGGAATTAAACTTTTTGTACAACAGTGAGTTTGGAACGGAATCAACTAATCCTCGTGAGGATTTACTTGATTGAAAAAGTAACAGCTTTGATCCAGATAATTAATATTAACTGCCGTAAGGATTGTTGTGCTGACCACATGACACCCTATATCTGCAACAAGTTGGTACTATATTCACCAACAAACGAGGGCCACGTGGTCGACAATGTTTGATTTCAGGGTGATACCATGGAGTTTTTTTTAAACTAGGAATAAGTTTATAAAATAAATAGTCTATATATGATAATAATCAATAACAACTTCCAGCCAATGGCTGTGTCTGTTTGAAACATAAGCCTCTTAACCACCTACTTTCCTCCCACCACCTATCTTCCACCACCTTGACCCTGTCTTCTCCTCTTTCCTCCACACTCCTCCTTACTCCCTTTGGCCATTTTCCCCTTAGTCTTACACTCGGCCTCCTACCCTCCACCTACAAATCCAGCATCCTCTCGGGCATCCTTTCCCTCTCAATTATTCGCACAGGGTCATAACAACTTAGTCGTGATTTCTCTATAATATATATATATATATATATATATAATAAAATATATAATATAATATATAGTATAGGAGTGACTGAGGGAGAAATTTGGACAAATCAACAGGAATGGAAGAGAATTTGTCAGACGACCCGCAAAGGCGGAAACGTCAAATGATGATGATGATGATTATTATTATTATTAGCACCGCGTCTTACTACCTATTCGGGTTATACGCACTTACGCTAATGTGTAATGGTAGGGTGATTGTGAGATGAAATGAAGGACCTACAGTTTAACGTGGAATCCGAACCACGGTGGAGGCCTGGCATTCCCCACATTCACAAGATGTCTTGTCAGAGGTGAAGGAAGGGTTTGGTAATCAGATAAATCTTTGCCGGGACCGAGGATTGAACCCCGGCCGCCAGCATAGAAGTCTTACACCTTACCCCTAGACCACCAGGTCACCGACAATGATGATGATGATTATATAATTTAATAATAATATTATACATAATATACACTGTATATCTCAACAAAATTTGCACTTTAAGGGCCTGAAATCTATGTGGCTGTTAATCGATATGATTTTGAGCTTGAACAACTAAAATTCTAAAGATTATATGTCCATTGGATTCAGGAACTACCAGACGCTAATGGTGAAGTGTTGTCGTAAATAGTTGAAAATACTTATATCTTTCAGATACAGATCCTTCTAAGGTCTGCGACGAAACCAACACTGAATTCAGAATCTCCTGCCTCTGTAAATCCATAGAAGAGCTGCTAACATTCTCGACGGTTATAGCTGGCTGGTTTTAACCCAGGTCAGTTATATGCCAAGTATGGAACGTCCTACGTTGACCCAGAGCCACAAATATGCGGCCTCTCTCCCAGGTTTATCGGGCAGTTCCTGTCAGGACAAAAACGACATTCGTAAGAGAATGAATTAAACCACTGATTTTAAAAAATGAAAAAAAGAAACAATATCCATGAGAGGTAATTATAGTGGTAATTATAGTGGAATTTATAGTGGAAAATATACAGCTTGAACAAAAAAATCGAACCAGGCCACAGGTTGTAAACAGTAATGGATGTAAACGTAAAAGCGATATTGAGATTAGTTCAGCAGATTACTTCATTTTTAAATGATTCTTGTCCAATTTGACTTATTTTGTAAAAGATAAGACTTGTTGTTTGCTCTAAAGTACCATTTTTTTTAAAGTATAATGTATAAAACTACACCACAATGCGACATTTGATTTGAGCTGTTTTACATTTCTAAGTTTGATCATAGGGAGAGTATATAACTTTCTCTATGTGTTGTGTTATCCGGTGGCCAACATTTTTTAAATTTTAAAATTGTCCTTATAAAAAGAAACATATCATCTTGTTTAATCACAATAACACTCCTTTATATATAAATTTTACACCTAATTGTTCAAATATATTTAGTAAAACTTTAATTTTCAAAAACTAATTGAGTTTAAAATACACAAATTATTTATTTAAAAAAATTAAACATATTCTTATTTATCATAAAAAAAACTTTTTCCAGATTCTAATTTAATTGAATATTTAAGATCCATTTATAAAAAAAAATCAAATTTTCTACAACACCTGTCAACATGCCTTTCGGCACATGGAACAATGAAGGTGTTTTCAATATAATTCCTAACGCTAAATCAAAATATGCAATCATAATTTTCCTACCACTCACAAATTTTCTGGGAGTAGCTTTTTATTAAGATGTTCATTGAAAGAGTTTAACTATTTTATCACAATTGGCTACGTAATTCCCCCTACATATAGTATATACATGCAGGTGCCAGCCAGATTGACTGGCAGACCGCAGACGAGCTATGCAAGCTGTTGTGACAAAAACTCTTCAACAATCTAAGCAATCTATGCCAATAGTGTGGGGACACTCACTGTGATCGCAATTAGAGTTTGAGTTCTCTTTTCTCTATTAATTATATTACTTTGCAACTGTGCTGTGGTTGATACTGTGACATTAAGCTAAGGAAGTGACTAGATAAATCAGATACCTTCTTTTATGTGTGTGGGAAATCAACATTTAAAGCTCAACGGCGAAATTTCACTCCATTATTTCAAAAAATTCTAAAAGCTATATTTTGTATCTGAGATAGGGGACAAAGATAAGAATTGGAATTCTTATATCTTCAGTTTGACCTCGGTGAAACCTCTGACAGAATGAGTAAGGGTTCCTGGTATACTTGCTTTGAAGTACCCATGGTTTGGAGGGACTCTTAAGACAACTTCTCAGAGTGATATTTTTGCTAAGAAAACATAAAAGTAAATATAAACATACAGTGATGAATCCAAATTTTCCACCTAGTATTGGACCTTTTCATCACAGTGAAGACTTACATGTACCACAGCTTCCAATAAACGTAAGTGTAGAAGATGAAGAACCTGGAAAACGATGCAACTAGCCTAATTCAATATTAGGTAAAACATGACTATATTTTTGAAGCAAGTACCTCTTCTTTTGAGCCACATCTGTTTACATAAGGTGATTTAAATAACCTAGTTCGGAATTTGAATCCCTTCAAAAACAGGCTGAACTTATGGAGTCTAGTCTGAAGGGGTGTAATTTACTTCAGTGAGAAACTGAAGTGTTTTTTTCTTAACCGTCAAGATGGGTACACAAAAATGTATTGTGAAAAAAATGATTTAATTTATTACAATAATATTTGCTCTGTGGTGGATGCTCTTGGTAATAATCATTAAAGAACCTAGTGGTGACTGTTTATTGACTCATCTAAAACTAGTTTGAAAGGTGTCCTTTAGCATAACGGAAACAAATTTCCTTCTAGGCTATCAGCTTAAAGCCACTAATATGAAAGAATCTTACCAAAATATAAAATTCCTTTTGAAAAATATATCAGTATAAGTACAATTAGTATATATTTGTTGATTTAAAAGTCATTTCACTGTTACTTGATTTGCAGCTCGACTATAATAAATTAAGTTGTAACGTGTGTAATTGAGACACTCGTGATAAGAAAGGTAATTACATAAATAGTAAATAGTAAAAGCGCGAGTCTCTTAATGCTGTATAGAAAAATGTTGCATATTCCCCACTGGTCAAACCTCAAAATATCTTTTTATCTTCACTTCATATAAAACTTAGGCCATGGATAAAATATAGTTCTCGGTTTGTTTATATGAAGGTAAAGTTAAACCGAATAAGTGATGCTAAAATTAAATAAAGCGTTTTTCGTGGGTATTCAAATAAAAAATTAGATTCACTGATTCAAAATTTGAAGAGGTATTAAGACAAGTTTAAGAAAACAGCGCTGAGATTGTTCATAAGTGTTGCATAAAAGTTTTGTGAAATTTAAAACACAGAATTACCATGACATTGTGGGTGAACTCTTACATCCATTCAAAGATATTGGGTGTATTGCGATTCTTAAAATTCATTTCTAGCAATTTCATTTGTATTTATTCGCCGACAATCTTGGTGCCACCATCGATGAACATGAAAAGCGATTCCACCAAGACATTTCGAACATAGAAAAGAGGTAACAGAGGAAATTTAGTACTAATATGCTCACATACTAGCGCTGGACACTTAAGAGGGAAATTTAAGATGCTAAACACACAAGAAAATAATGAACTGTTGCGTTTTAGGTAGTAATAATAATGTTATAATTCACGCATGATACAAGTTAGCCTTTTACATATTTGGATTCAACATAAAAAGTACAATTAGGAACCGACTTTTATTTTTGTATGCAAAAAAATGTGTTTTTATTTTTTAACCAGTGTAATGTCATAATTAAACTACCCTTAAATAAATTTATTTTATATTTATAAATATAGATTACTATTGATAATGTGAAATAGTATCCCAAACCCAATTTTGAATCAAATCGGTTAAGTTATTTTCAAAAAAACTCACATTAAAAAAAATCAGTCAAGAGTTAAATACTTTTAAATGATTTATTTTAGAAAAAACCCATGTAACTCTTTATAATTAAAAAAAACTTAACAGATACCCATTTTAAACCAAATCTCTGAAGATATATTTTTTTTAATTCAAATTTAAAAAACATGTCATAAGTAGGCTACCCACTACCAAATTTTCCCTTCAAAATAAGTATATGGCTTTATTTTTCATGTTCTTGTGAAACACTCTCCAGATAAAATTTTTAAACACAATCATTATATCCACTTTCAATTTTATTTGATGTTTCAAAAATCCCTCATCATTAAATTTCCTCTATCGAAAGTTTACCCGAAAAAATATAGGCCTATACAGGGTTGGTTGTCATGTCAAACACTTCCAAGAAACACATTTGGAACTAAACATGTAGTGACATTTAAAAAACATACAAAATTTTGATAAGATCAATAAACATCAAACTACCCATGAATAAGTTTTTACGGCAAAAAAAAAAGAAGACTAACCCATATATTCTTATTTGCTATACAACACAATCTCTATCTAAAATTTTGAAAAAAATCTTTAGAGATAATCTAGAAATATTTCAATTATTTAAACATTTCTCATCTTTAAACAAACATTCAACGAATTTTTGACAAACAACCCACTGTACGGTGCTATTAAGCATGTCAAGCAAATTTGATTTGTATCTTAAACAATATCGATAGAGCCATTTTCTAACAATTTGGAATAAAAAGAACTTATCATTAGAAAACTACCCTTAATTCAAGGACCATGATAAAAAAAAGGTTTGTCAAGTAGCGCTGTAAAATGTAAATACTAAATTTGAACAAAATCAATAAAACCTTTTTAGAACCGTGCTCAGGTACAGACAGACACACAAATATGGGGGCAGACATATTGGTAAAATACACTTTAATGGGTTTGGGTTCATTTATAAACTTAAAAAGATGTGTCATAATCTCTATATGGGATTGTGAGTGTGAAAAATATGTTTCTTTACATGACAAAGAAAAATATTTAAATTTATCTGCCCCCTAATAGTAAATTATTTTTACATTTTATCTAATGACACAGTCTAAATCGAGTGTAATCCAGTCTACACATTTTTAACAACTTTACAAGTAGTATTTCTACTTTTAACTAAATTCAAAATCGATTTTGAGTATTAAATTATTTCGTGTCTACTATCGCCCTTCGTCAAATTGAAGTTTTAACATAAAAATACCAGATATCCAATATAATGTGCCCACATTAACACAAATAGAAGGTCTATATCAACTTGAAGAGAAAATCTAAATGCGTTAGTGAAATTTCTGCTCAAATCAATCATTTCCGATGAAAGGCCATTGTTGACATATTTGACAGACTTTGATGAATAGATCAATCTCAACATGACTGAAATTTTTATGTATTTTTCTATTATGTAAATAAAAATATAAGATAAAACGTTACATACAGTTTGGGTCTTGACCAAAAAAAAAAGGATTTTCAATGAATAAATATTTTGGAGGTATTTTTAAAATTAGAATACCAATAATAAAATTGCAATAAAAAGGTTCACAAAAATACTTGTGTTTAATATTTACGCTATTTTATATATTATGGTAAAAATGTAATAATAAATCTATTTAATTTATACTTTATATTATTATAGCACGCTTGAAAGATTTAGAGCAAGTTTATAAAACAAACAATATAGTTTTAGTATGCTATAATATTATCACTATTTTTTTTTCACCACGTATTCTTACACAACTGGGCTATCAACTCTTCCAGATAAAATATATTTATCAATCACATTGTTATCAGGAGGTTTAAGTACCTGATACCCACCTCGGTGGCGTAGTTGGATAACGCTCTAGTCGTTTTGAGCTCGACTACTGAGGACAGGGAGATCGAGGTTCGAATCTCGGTCGGGGGAACTGGAGGTGATTTTTACCAAATGGTTTTACATTCTCCCTTCACGCAAAGGTGGGTTCACTTCCTCTAAATGAAACCCTTCCAATTTCTAATACATTAGCGTAATTAGTACTAAAGCGTATAACCCTAACGGATAGTAAGACGCTATAATATATATATAAAAATACCTGATAACTTTTATATGAAAGTTCAAATGGTTGTTGCCGTAGTGATGCTTTATTTTTCATGAGCTTTCGCCTATCAGAATATTTTTTAGGTTAAAATCTTTGTTCACGTGTTTATTAGGCACAGGCCCAGGCTCTAACTATGTATAAAGTTATAACATTTAAATCACACGTTTATAAAAACTGACAAGCTATTTGTAGATTTATATTTATATAAGGACAAATTATCAAAATGTGAGTCCAAAAGTGAAATTTTTTAAGCGTTGTACCCAACTATTGACCGCATTTTGGCAGACAACGAAATTAATACTGGTAAGACCTCTTTGCTTATTCGCTCACGTGACGCCATCTGTTTCCTTGCACTCGTTTAGCCGGCATTATTTAACAAATGTTGAGCGTTGTCACAACTCGCTAGGTTGTAGCGGTAGCAGCAGGGCTTATACGCATGCGTGCACCAGTACAAACAGTACCAGCCTTGCGTTTTTTTGCATACAAATATATTTATCCTTCACATAGATATCCAGCAGATAAATTCAGTTCATAATACACGTAAATTATTAAACTGGCTGATAACCTTTATCTGGTCGCTAGCTTCAACTTTCCGATAGCAATATTCATCCGGTAGTCATATTACCGTTCCTTATTAGCATTAATTTAAAAAGAATGAGGAGGTTAACATATTAGAGAAAATGTAGACCTATTTGCAATGACTTGGATAGAGAAAGGGAAACATTTTATGAAAACAACACACAGTTTTCCTTGTTATGATTTAGACATCCACTCTTCATCTTTATTTATTTATTTAGCACCACGTCTTACTAACCTTCGGGTTATACGCTTAAGTACTGATTACGCTAATGGATTAGGAATTGGGAAGGTTGAATTTGTATGAAGTGAATCTGCATTAGGGTAGAAGGATAGTGTAAACCATTTAGGAAAAACCACCCCCAGTTCAACCAAACTGAGATTTGAACCTGGATGTCCCAGTTCTCGGCAGTTGAGCTCAACACGACTAGCGCGTTAGTTAACTACGCCACCGAGGCGGGTCCCTCTTCACCTGCCAATCAATCTTGACGAGCTTGAAGATTAGCTTACGTACCTATTATATGAGGGATATTAGTATAAATTAATGTTAGCAAGATATTAAAATCGATAAACCTTCTTGTTTGTATTACTTTTAAGTATTTTTTATTGGTGTGAAGCATAGTTTCTCATTTTATACCAAGATAATATATTAAGTTTTTTTTAGAAAGATATAACGATAAAGTTATTTAGGGCAAAGAAGAATAAACAAACTGGATAAAGAAGAAAGTTACATAATGAAGAACTTCATTGTTTGTATGCATCCTCAAACATAATCAAGGCACGCAGATTGAGATAGAAAGGTCACGTGGCACGTATGGACGACGACATGAGTGTACACAACACTTTAGTTGGGAAACCTGAATAAGCAAGAGCTTTTTTTAGGCCAAGATATCGTTTGGAGGATGATTTGAAGGAGTTTGTGTATCAAGTTAGATAGTACCGGTTTGGTATTTGCTTTTATGCCAAAATACGAAATTTAACATATAAATATGAGACCTTGGGTCAGATTAGTAGTAAGTCAGTCTACTTACAGGGTCACGGATTTAATTACCGATATGGTAGAAAAATCAACCAGTGGTGAAATTGTTGCTTCCTCTTTAAAAGTGATAAATTAATGGTAATGTTATAAGTGTTGAAGCTATTTTAGGATTTTGATAATTAGAAAAGTGGTTTGCTTATATGATGTAGTACAACTCTTACTTCATGGCGCCAGTCCATATTCAAGTAATACCGAGTGAGTGGCCGCTATCTGTTGTTTAAGATAGTGCCAACATCTGCGGATAGAGAGTATTATATTATCAGCACAACAAAGCCTCTGGCCGTTTATCTGAGTTTTACAAGACGGAACCCGCCTCTGTGGCGCAGTTGGCTAACGCGCTTGTCGTGTTGAGCCCGACTGCTGAGGACGGGGAGAACGAGGTTAAAATCTCGGTCGGGTGAACTGGGGATGGTTTTCCCTAAAATGGTTTTCCACTCTCTCTCCACGCAAATGTGGGTTCACTTCCTTTAATTCAACTTTCCCAATTCCTAATCCATTAGTGTAATTAGTACTTAAGCGTATAACCCGAACGGGTAGTAAGACGCGGTGCTAAATAATAATAATAATAATAATAATAATAATAATAATAATAATACATACAAGACGGAGCCGCTAATTCTTTATTCAAACAGCTTCTAATTTGTCCTCACAAGGCTGAATTGACCCCATTCCTGAACCCACTGCTTCACAGAAAATCTGTAAGTACCGAGGATTGAACATGGGGTCTCTTGATCTTTAGTTTGGGACTTTAACCACTAGACCACAGAGGGAACGTTAAATACAACTAAATAAAAATATTAATATCAGATGCCCATGCATAGTCATTGATCGTACAATCTAAAACCGTTGCGTCATACAGCTTCCCTAGACTGGTTCTACCACCGCTCCCCTCTAAGTCACCCCCCCCCCCCCCATGAACAAACGCTCAATCCCCTTCCCCCCAAAACCATTACTCCGCTGATACTTCCCATACCGGGTGGGTCGCGCGCATTCCCGACCATGCGAAACGTAGCGGGGTGGGTGCGAACTAGAGATAGGAAGCTCCGGCATGCGGAATATTAAAATTCCTGGGCTGCATTTTGGCTAAGGGTGGGCTGCAACATAAGACAGAGAACGAAATAGGCCTCTTAAAGGAAACGGTGGGGGAAGAGGACCTAGTATAGTGCTCGCCTATCTTCAATCCCCCCTACTCCCCCACCCAATTCCCCTAGTCTTACATTTTCTTGCCTCAGACCCATGGCTTTTTTTCATCAGTTCAGCGACGCATAGACATATAATCCTCCCTATCCCCTCATCACAACACACCCCCTCTTTTTATATTCCCAACCGCAGCCTTCATTTCTACTTTATTTGATGAACCGACTGGCTGACATACTTTATTTACATTTAAGATAGGGCTACACGTTTTTATCTTGTGGTATACTGTCGATGTCTTTTGCAATATTATATTTCAATCAAATATATATCCAATTAATGAGACTAAACATTTTATTTCAGAAATTACCGTAACCTTTCAGGTATTTATTCTCTATATTAAGATCAGGATTCAAAGAATCACGGCTCGCTGAGACATATGTGACCAACCCACTTGTCTGAATTCTTTTATACGTATTATCATCCGTCCTGCAGTCATATACGTGGATAAAAAATAATAACTTTGCTATATTTAATTTATAACTTTAAATACTTGATTGTGTTAATTTTTATTCAAATAATTTTGTAAATGGTGCTTCAATATTTCACTAACCCACAAAAATAACTGAAATATATCAGTTTTTAAATATTTTAAATATACATTAATGATATTTGATACAAAGCATCTAAGAGCTAATATAGAGCTACATCGCTGGGCACGCGGATTAAACGTCAGGCTCTTCGTTGTAGTTTTCCAGTTTTGGGGAAGTCAGTTTTTTACCGTACGTACAGGATATATTTTTTTATAAATGTCTTCCTACATTCCCTTCACCAAATTTAGGTAATGCCCTCTAAATTACATCTGCCTCTTAACCAACTATCAGATTACAATGTGCGTATTCAGAACGGGCGCCTAAATAAATATAATATTGCTTCAGTAGATGCATAAAGATAAATTTTCTTTGAATTATGATATCAACAGTTCTGGAATATCTTCAATGAGCAAGGTGGCATTAGATAAGAAAATTTTTAAATGATGAGAAAAAGTTATCATTAATATCCAGAAAGTATTTTGTGTCATCTGTGGCAACACTGTTTTCAACTAAAAGTGGCAGCTCTGAATAATATGATCCTGTAAACAGTTATTTTAAAAAATACAAAAGGTAATAAATTTACCTGTGCTGAGAACAAATAGCGATTCATCGGTTATCAGTGAGGTGTATTTATTGTTAGGTACTTTTACAAAAATGTATGTATGATTTTAAAATTAATTAGTATGCAGTAATTATTAATCACATACTGTATGTCAATAAATAGAAATAAACAATCAGAATAGTGTTCAATAATAATGAGAAGACACTCACCTCCCTCCTTAGTAAATTCCGTGACAAAATATAAAATAGGATTTCTATGTTTAAGACATGAGTATTTAATCTGGTTGAGGAAATATATTATACAGTCGTTAGTAAACCTGATCTTTAGGGGATAAAGGAGCATTGAACATGTGTTCAAAACAACATGACTAGTTTTCAATTAGATTTTTATTCAATACAAATACCTGATTAAATAAACTTTACCTTTAAAATCCCAAGTAAAAATACATTTTTTTTTGTCGTGTGGCGTATACTACCGGAGGCATATGACATCAATATTATTATTATTATTATTTATTATTATTATTATTATTATATTAAGCACCCGCGTCTTACTACCCGTTTGGGTTACACGCACTTACACTAATGTGTTATGGTAGGTGATTGTACAATGAAATGGAGGACTACAGTTTAACGTGGAATCCAAACCACGGTGGAGGCCTGGCATTCCCCACATTCACAAGTTGTGTTAATACACGTCTTGTCAGAGGGGAAGGAAGGGTTTGGCAATATGATAAATCTGTGCCGGGACAGAGGATTGATCCCCGGACCCCAGCACAGAAATATGTCAGCCCATATGATATCCAGTTCAGTTGCCCGTATGGTTTAAGACGACTACTACCCGCTCTGGTGGTACAGGACGTTACCCAGGGTACACCTATAGAGGTTGTCTACACGTACCCACAATTATATGTTGTGATAATAGTTACTATGAAGTTGTGGAGCCAGCGTGAGTGTTAACCCAACTTAAGCCTAATAAACCAAAACCTCGTAGCCACCGGGATCAATCCCCTTAAAGGAAAGATACCCGAGGTATAAGCAGGGAATCGAAACCAAGACCCCTAGGTTCATAGACAGGTGCATTGACCACTACACCATTATCTATGAATTTTTGGTTGTTGTTGACTTTCCGGTATTTTTCTTGTTATTTTCCAGAAAAAAAAACCTCTCTTCCTTCACCCATTTTTACAGGTGATTGGCAACCCTGTTAACCACACATACAAACTTATTAATCAAGGTAGTATGTTTATTATTGACATAAACAACATTGCCTAACTAGTGATTTCGTAGATAATATTCAAAATTAGTTGGCTCTTAACTTGACGCACTTAAGCACTCACACTTAAACACCTAACTTTATTCAAAGTAGAAACAGAGTAAATATTATTCAAATTACAGGTTTTGTTTTGATGTTAAATCTTTAAAATTCGTTTTATAAGTCGTAAGACCATAAACATAGGAAATTCTATCTTGACTTGCTTCTACGTAATTTTACAGTTTTTATAGCATTGCATTTTTTTGGCCAAAATAAATCAAATATTTCTCCAGTAACAACATAGAATCTAATTTTCTGCACGTGCTAATATCAACAGATCTTGAATATCTTTCAAGGGTATCCTGGAATTTTGTCAAAACCTTTTTAATAAAGAGAAAATGTTTTGACAATAATACAGGACACTGTTGACAGATATTCAAGATCTGTTGATATTAGCACGTGCAGAAAACTAAACTCTATGTTGCTACTGGAAAAATATTTGATACATTTTTGCCAACAAATTTATATTCTATAAAAACTGAAAAATACTTGCACTCTCTTCTACCGCACCTTAATGGTCCAATGGGTGAATACAGCCACCGAATTCTGAAGGAAAACAGTAGGATATTTTATAGCAACGCGTTTTACTACCAGTTTGGGCTGTACGCATATATGTTACTCTAATGGAGTAAGGTGAGGAAGGAAGTATTTTATATGTAATCTACCCGCATTTGCATGGAGGGAAAGTGAGAAACCATTTATGAAATACTACACCAAACACAACCAACCGTGATTAAACCCTGATCTCCCCGTCATCAAAAGGTCAACCTAACACGATAACGACGCTTTAGACGATTCGGCCACTGAAGCGGGTGTAGGAATACATCCCAAGCCAACAGCCACGAGGGCTGTTCCACCGACCAACCCTTCCCCTCCCATCAGTACTTGGTGTACCGGCTGATGCGAGTGAAATATTGCCTCTAATTAGCTGCAGAAGAGGTTCTGGACGAGAAACCGGCGTCGCTTTGCAGTCCATTTAGCGTCTTTGTGTCCTAGGGTTTGGCGTGGGGTAGAGGAAGGATAAATGATGTCCCTCTTCTACCCCCTTCACGCACCTATCATCCCCAAACGTGGTGGTAAACGAATTACGAGACGTGTTGCCTTCACACGTAGTCCACGTTCTTTAGGTATAACAGTGACATAAGTCACGCGCATTTCTACTTAGTCTTAAAAAAATGTTCACGCAACAAGTTACTACGAATACATCATCATCGGTGGCCGCATTGTCTAATGCACTAACCTCTCATTAGACTAGCTGCCAAAGATAAGGAGTTCAGGGTTATATCCCAGTCGGTGTACTGAGGTTTGTTTTCCCTAAATTGTTTTCCACACTCCTCAAAGATAATGTGGATATACTTATTCTTAATTCAACTTTACTAATCCTAATACATTAGTATAATAGTATATAGGCGTATATCCCAGATGAGTCGTAGCACGCAGAGTTAAAAAAAAAATATTCTGTCAAGGTGGGAATGCTATCTTTCAGGTTAAATGGAGTGTACAATAAACGGATAATCTGGGACAAATCTAACGCTTGTAAAATAAAATTAACAGTACGTGAATATAAAAGCTCAGAATATGGAAATGATCATTAGGTTACGGGTGTACCCGTATCAAGTGTCATATTAATAGAAAAATAAAACACCTGGACAGGAAAATCTATCAATTTCATCATCTCTGATCTCTATTCATTTACATTATTAATTTTACACTTATTAGATTTTTCTGATAAGTGTTTGCTTAAATAATTATGTGGTTTTGTAACTCGAAGTATGGCAGGTAATTAAATCAGTCAAGATTGTGATTTTCACCTCAAAATACTATAGTTTTAATTTTACAAATTAGATTTTGGAAATGAAAGAGCCAATATATTGGCTATCCCTTTGGAGAGACGATTTATTGCCTTCTAGAGCTTGTATATCTGGCTTTAGCCAGAAGGTAATCTGTCGTCTTATATTTTCTTACGAGCTATGATTATAATATATATAAAGAGAACATTATTATGCAAGTAATATAATTTATGTGGAGCAACAAATGTTAGATCAAATACGTTTATATATTAGTCGCATCAGTGGTTGCATGCAGGCATGAATTTAGGGGGGCTCAAAGGGTCAGTTGACCCCTGTGAAAGTTAGAAAATTAATACAAAAAACAAAATAAAAGTTAAAATTTTATAAATAAAATGCAAAACAGATAAATTATACAATTTGTACCTATTTACACGCAGACACCTATTAAGCAGGGTCCACATATGCATTATTCGTCCATGATCAATCAATGGTCGATATGACTCACGCAAGTGTGAAACAAATATTTGTTTTCATGTAAGAATACTTGTCATGCATAGTGAGTAACAAACATTGTTCCGCATAGATACGGTAGACTACCACACACATCCAAGAAGACTAATAATCGCCTGAGAGCAGTTCATCCACGAATACCGAAAATAGAGTTTGTGTGGACAGCAGGAGTGGCGGAACTGTGGGGGACTCTGCCCCCCAGGTAATAATTTGCCCCTCTCTGGAATAGATCCCCCCCTAGATATATCTCAAATCCTCTGATATTATTGAATATTAAGTTGAAATATTGCCTTAAATCAAACTCCAAATGACTTATTGATGCATTATGTTGTCAAAAATTTGCCGGAAAAGACTGCTTCAAATAAATACCAGACTAGAACATTTAAATGTCACAAAACGTCAGGGGTGGAAAGTTCCAAATAACTTCAAAAAATTACTAGACTAGAGACACATAGCCGGCACAAAAAGTCAGGGAAGGAAAGTTCTAAATAGCTTCCAAGCTTAGCCAAATTTCAAAAATGTTTAGGGGAGGACAACTTCAAATAGCTTCTATATTCATGTTATTTGAAGAATTTTTAGGCGAGGACCTCCCCCCCCCCCTCCCTCCACCAAATTGTATAGTTTATGAAATAATTCAATTTTAAAAATGTTGTGGGTGGAAGATCATTTCAGAGATGATCATCTAGAGGTATCTAACTATCGTAAAAACGTGAGGATCACTCTAAAGACTTTTGAGGAGCATTCAAATTTCAAAATTTCTGGGGGAGGAAGACTTTAAATTGTGTAGAAAATAATCTAATTAAAAAAAACATTTTGAAGATCACTCACAGCTTCTAAAGTGAACCATTTTGCAAAAAAAAATTAAAAAATTAAGGATAGTCACTCCAAATGATTTATAAAAACTATCTTATTTAAAAAAATTGTCGAGGCTGACCTGGTTTAAAACATACATAAGTTTAAATATGAATGAGACTATTTAGTGGCTTTAAATAAAAAAATTAAATTGTAAGTAACTATATTATTTATGATTATAAACCCCCAATGAAAATGATCTGGATCCACCCCTGTTTGCATGGTCTAAGGCGTCCCTCTCATAATATAATGAGCTGCCACTGACGTGGATATTGGGGTTCAGCCCCTGGGTGGTGTGATGAGGGAGTATTTAACTTAATATTTTCCCACGTTTCCTTCATGAAAGTAAAGGTATATTTATTCTAAAAACTTCCCTTCTGATCCCTAACACACGAATGAAAGTTTACAGCTAACCCAAACGAGAAATATAATGGAGTGCACAAAACCAAAATAATCAAATTATAGCCACCAAATATTTACTTAGTAAATAAAATACACGAGAATATATTATAAAAAAGTATTCTGTAGAATCAATTAGTCCGATAAAGTAAAATCTTTATTGTTCTCTTAGTCAAAAAAGTATTTTGTTTTATTATTTATAGCACTGCCTATGGATTATATGTATATTATCTAAATATGATGATGTGTTATGAAAATAAAAGGTAGAATTTTGATTAAATGTATCCACATCAGCGTTGAAGGCGAATGGAAATCAATTTTAAGAATACCACCCTCAATGCACTCAGATCGGATATGAACCCGGATTGCCCCATCATCATCAGCTTGGTCCATATAGAGTGTGACACCTTAGGCCATGTGGTAATCGAAGCGGGTAACTAAACATTTAATTATGTATCCAGCGTAAAATCGTAACAAAATCAGTGACTTTCAGTGCAACCACATGTCCAAGTTGCAAGAACCAGTTCGGAAAACCTCACCGTAAATTATTAAACCTGTATTAAGTTGTGTAGATCAGCTAACAGTGTATGTTTGTAGAGTGGCAGTCATTTCACGTTGGAGACGATATATAGCTGGAGGAATTGATCCAGGGTGAAAATCACCAGGTTTTTGCAATACGCCACCCGAAAACGAGCAATCGATTTAGTTCATTACGCCGTAGATTATACCGTAACGCATTTATCCTAATCACCCTAGTTAATTCAGGAAAGTACTCTTGCGTAGTCGACGAACATGACACAATTAGTCAAATGGCCCAAAGTTTTAAGAGTCGACCAATACGCTCAGTAGTATGAAATATATATATATATATATATATATATATATATATATATATATATATATATATATATATTGTCTGCTTGTTTCTAAGGAAACTAGATTTTAGAAAACCACGGGGTGTGGCTTTTAATACATGGACACCTGAAACTTATCTGGATACAATTTGCATTAATTAAATTAAGTTCAAATATTTAGGGAAATGGAGTTTCTAGACGGTTTGATGAAAAACTACTTTAAAAAATTGTACTTTACTAAAAAGTGTCTTTACTGTCTGAAGGAAGTTGCGTGGGTACATGAGTGGATTCTGAGTAAGAGAGAAGTATTTATACACGTCCTCTCTCACTCTCGCTAAGCAACACGTCAGACGATAACATTTATATATATATATATATATATATATATATATACGTTCCTAGCGTGGCATCCTCTGAAATAAGTATTAATTTTAAAATTAAATTTAGTTAAAAATAGATCTGTAATGGATTTTAAAATACTTAAATTTATATTACTCGTCATGTAAACCTTTTAAAAATATATTTAATAATACAAATATTATTCATTATTTATGTAAATCAGATATTTTTTTTAAACTAAACTGTTAAACATTAATTATATAAAAAGTTACCCACTTCAGTGGCCGCATGGTCTAATGCGCTACTCTCGCATTATACTAGACTACTGAAAACGAGTAGGTAAAGGTTCGAATCTCCGTAGCGGGGTTTAGCGAAAGTGGTTATTCAAAGATGGTTTTCTACTCTCCCTCCACGCTAATGCATCTACACTACTCTAAATATAAGCTTGTTAATCCTAAAATATTTAGCGTACATAGTACAGAAGCGTATAACCCAAACAGGTTTTAAGGCGTGGTGCTAATATATATATATATATATATATAAATAAATATATATATATATAAATATATATATAAAAATATATATAAATATATATAAATATATATATATAAATATATAAATATATATATATAAATATAAATATATATATAAATTCTGTGACAAAATTAGTTTCTGTGTTATTGTTGTGTCTTCTTTCTCCTCGCATAATATTGTCACTACAAGAATTGTTCCTTTATTCATCATGAATTGGATATCTCTAGTAATTAATAACCTATAGAAAACTTTACTTTAGAAGAAAAAATATAATATAAACACAGTTTTCTCTGAAAGTTTACCGAGACCAAACCTAAGGCTAATTGTGCGTAAAATTCACTTAGCTCTTGCTTTGAAGGCCGAGGATTTAAGCCTCATTGAGAGGTGATAAGGATGGATTTTCTTAAATTTATTTCATCAACTTTATTATGATAAGGTTAGTTCATAATTATTTAATTTAAATACAATCAACCTCCTATATTCGATGTAGTTTAAAACTATCACATGTGTGCAGGCAATAAAAGATTTCAGTTCAGTTTTTTTTTTTGTTTTCCATCGCTGTCTCTTCCCGCGAATGAAAGTACTCTTTCTCTAATCTCTCCTTCCCTATTCATATCATAATAGTAATGCATAAGTGTGGATGGCACGTAAGGACAGTAAGACGTAGATACCAGAAATGGCCATACACCAGGCTGTCATTGACGGGATGATTTAGGTTCGGTGACCTGGTGGTCTAGGGTAAGGTGTCAGACTTCTATGCTGGCGGCCGGGATCAATCCTCGGTCCCGGCAAAGATTTATCTGATTGCCAAACCCTTCCTTCACCTCTGACAAGACATCTTGTGAATGTGGGGAATGCCAGGTCGCCACCATGGTTCGGATTCCACGTTAAACTGTAGGTTCTCCATTTCATCTCACAATCACCCTACCATTACATATTAGCGTAAGTGCGTATAACCCAAACGGGTAGTATGACGCGGTGCTAATAATAATAATAATTTAGGTTCGAATCTAGGCTGGGTGCCCTGTTGATGGTTTTACATATTCTACTTACCTATATGGTTTTTACATCGCCTCTACACGCTATTGGATCATTTGACTAATAGCGCAACACCCCCTAGAAGCAACCCGTTTGTAACCATCTGTACAGCACATACTTAAAAAGTAAATGTGAGCTCATTTAGACCAACAAATGTAGGATATTTTAATCAATGATAAACAAAAATTGTTTGACTTGAAGGTAAAAAAAAAAAAATCTTAAAATAAACGTAGCCAGTTATCAACCTAAACTAGTCATAATGAAACCAACTACGATAATACACACGTTGACACTCTTCATTGCATTAACTTCCACCAAATTTCTCATCCATCGGTCACAGACGATCAAACAGATACTGACTTTAGAAAAATGAATTTGTAGTTAACAATAACATGAGGTAGGATAAACCCTAACAACGACAAAACGCCGTGCTATTGCTGATGTAACTTTTCTGTTTGGGTGAAAATCTCTACACCTTAAGATTAAGCTTCTCACTATAACAATATTAAACGTATTTTTTTTTATTAATATAATAAAATACTTGAGTGCTGTGGAAAGTATAGATAAGCCAATAACTGCTTGATTCCAACCATCGACACCAGCTGTGACGGCTTTTAATGCATCTACGGGTGGTTGTGTTCCAATTGCATGATGTCGAGTGTTGACTCGGAGTGGTTTTCCATGTTTTGATAGGTTCTTTTAAATCTAGAATGTTTCGCAAAGAGAATACTAATATCTATAGATGTAAAAGTGCCATTATTGGTTAACGTAGCGTTCTTTAAATGTGAGAGGTTAATCTTTAGATGCATACTTTATACTATTTTATATGTTTATTATGGAGTATATTATAATGTTTTATTCATAATATTTAGTGTCATAGAACTAGTTCATTCTTAGAGTGTTCATATTTATGAAATATACCATTATAAATCATATTTGGAATAATTCTCGAATTTCTAATTTTATTTGGGCTATTAATATTATTATTATTATTATTATTATTATTATTATTATTATTATTATTTATTATTATTAGCACCGCGTCTTACTACCCATTATGGTTATACGCACTTACGCTAATGTGTAATGGTAGTGTGATTGTTAGATGAAATTAAGAACCTACAGTTTAACGTGGAATCCGAACCACGGTGGAGGCCTGGCATTCCTCACATTCACAAGATGTCTTGTCAGAGGTGAGAGAAGGGTTTGGTAATCAGATAAATCTGTGCCGAGACCGAGGATTGAACCCCAGACCCCAGCACAGAATTCCGACACCTTACCCCTAGACCGCCAGGTCACCGTATTTGGGCTATTATTTAAATGTTACTAGTAGATACATACGTACATACCTAATAACGTCGTTCCCCTACGGGGTAGGTAAGAAACTGTGCATATAGTTTAAAAAACAACTCCGTACTTAATCCATAGTCACTAACGTTATCGACATTTATTTTATCCCTGCATACTTCCTTTGCTTCAACACCATCCATACACCGAGTCATACATGCTCTTTTATTCTTAAAGCTCTTAAAGTTTCTCTTCTGCACACATTAATCTACAAAATTTAGCCACGTCTTTCATGGTATACCCCTTATTTTGATCCATATACTTTACCTTCATATATTTTTTTCGCCACCCCAAGCTACTAGTAGATTTTATTTTTAATTCATATTAGGATATTTAAATCAGCTTCACAATTAATAAAGCGTAGAATTGTGGTTATTAGTAATCTCATTTATTAATTTTATTTATTAATATTTGTTTTGATTTTACGCGTTTAAGTAACCAATAACATAGGATAAGCAGGGATTTTAATAAAACGCACAATCATACAACTAAACGCAGGATTAAATTTAATGAAAAGAGGGTTTTAAAAATAACAATGGTACACTTTTATAAAATTTAGTCGTTTTTGAAAACATTCAAATTTTCATAGTATTAGATTTAGTTATCATATAATTTAACATTTTAAATCTGGTTATTTAATATTTTTACACAAATATCTTACAACACTTTTTTAATAATGATAAATTAACACCTTTGCCATTGCTACTAAATTCTATTTAAGTCACCAAAACTTTCCTGGAAAACTTTAGCCAAAGTGGGGCTATGTAGAGGTAATAGATGTTGACGTCAAATGGAGAAAGACATCTGATTGGCTGAGCGTGTGACGTCACTCAGTACACAAGCCAGCGCGTTACATACACAAAGCTATTATAGAAAGTTAAAAGTTTTTAATACACAGGTCACATCATGAAACTTTAAATAACAAATTAACTTTAAAAATCAACACCATGGTCCAATTAACTTCGTTCTTTGTATTATAATATAACAATTTTGTAATGGATGACGTAAAAAATGAAATGATCAGATTTATCCAAATGGCATATGCCACCTCACCTGTCTATTCTCTTTACATTAGCTGGTAGTACCAAACTCGATACTTTGATACTTTCTTTTTTAGCAATAAGTCTTACTACGTGTTCGGGTTATAAGCTTATGTAGCCTACTCATTACGTTAATGGTTTTTATGGATGAAGAAAGTTATATTTATATGAAGTGTGTTAGTATTAGCGTGAAGGGAGGGTAGAGAAATATTGTGGGAAACCACTCCCAGAACACACGACTAAGATTAGAACTACGATCTTCCAGACATCAGCAGTCGAGTCTAGTATGAGGGTAGCGCCTTAGGCCATGCGGCCACCAAACTAAGTTTTAATACTCTATTACTCTCAATTATTACTGTGCTCAAATTAGTCAAAAATATGTATTTAAATTAAGGCATTTGACTCTTCTATACTTAACTCTCAACAAAATCATTAAAATGAAAATTTTGACATTTAAAATAACTGGCATGATTAAGAAATTTTGTAATTTTGTTATTATATAATTATATTGTTGTTTTTTTGCTTCCTCTTTCCCTTATATTTGTTTGTTCAAGGTATCTTTCACAGATAAAACTTGGTTATATAGTTTAAGTATTCCTTATTGTATAAACAAATAATCTATATATAGTGTGAGGTTGTATGCATGAAAGATTATTGAAATTTAAATGTTGAAAAAAGGAAAATAAAAAACCTATATTAAAATTTAAGAATTGTATCGTGTAAAGTAGGAATCATTTTCTAAAGCTATCATAGCCACTATTAAAAAAGTTCATATCCCATTAATAGGCATCATACTGGCAACAAAAGCGTACCAATACAAAAAGAAAAATTAATGCTGTCTGCAGTTCAACCTTGGAACTCTTTAACTCAATAAAGGCCGTCTATGTGAAATACTTTTATATTGTGCGCACCCATTTATTTTTATTTTTTTTTGTTAGCGGTAAGGAGAAATAATCAAACTTTTGAAATTTCAAATACAGAAATAAACCCAAATGAACAGCAATTACGTGACAACGGGAATCCAGAACACGAATTAGATCCGTTTCCTGTATCTCTTCTCTTTGAATTCATATCTATTTTTTCAACTGAAAAACATGGAAACAAATCAAATGAAAGAGTGCTTCTCTTTCAAACAGTTTTTTTTTACTTTATTTTTTCTATTTCGTATAAAATTAGCTCGTGGAAATGTAAGCTAAAAAAAACATATTTCAGCAAGTTAATATTTTTTACTCTCCATATCTTATTGTCAATTCAGGATATGGCCATTGAACTACACCAATGATTTTATGTTTGTGTTATTATTATTATCATTATTAGCACCGCGTCTTACTACCCGTTCGGGTTATACGCACTTACGTAAATGTGTAATGGTAGGGTGATTGCGAGATGAAATGGAGGACCTACAGTTTAACGTGGAATCCGAACCACGGTGGAGGCCTGTCATTCCCCACATTCACAAGTTGTGATTAATACACGTCTTGTCAGAGGTGAAGGAAGGGTTTGGTAATCAGATAAATCTGTGCCGGGACCGAGGATTGAACCCCGGCCCTCAGCACAGAAGTCCGACACCTTACCCCTAGACCACCAGGTCACCTTTATGTTTGTGGTATCCGTATTTGCGTGGCATAATAGTGGGAATCAAATTAGTTAAGACCAACTTCAGTACACCCTGGCGCGATTAGATTCCCATTTTATCCATCTCCATTAAGATGGACTGGTTTGGTTTAAATATATTCCATGTGCCCATTGGTATTAGTTTGACCTTCATTAATATGTATAGAAAATATAATTTAAAATATTCATTTATTGATTTGTTTCAAACAAACTTTAAAATTTATGTTAACAATAAAAAGCTCTAGACTATCTTCTTTAATATATGATAATAATTTTTCTAAAGCTAACTAAATTGTATATAAAAACTCTACATTCTAATAACGTATTCAAATAAGCAGGAAATAGTATTTACTTTAAAATATATTTTATAAAATATCCAATATTATCCATTCACTCAAAAATAATAAGGAAATCATTAATTAACCTCCTTTGAAAATGTTTAAAAAAAATTGTTTTTCTTGAAGTTAAAGTGAGAGTCACGTTTAAGCCCTTCAGCTAAGATAACTGTTTTTGTATTAGTAATATTCTATTAATATAAGATACAAATTAAATATGTATTGAATGATAATTATTTATTGATGAAAATATAAGCTACACATTCTAAATAACCTAGAAATAGCTGTCTATAAAAATCAATCAAGAGGTCTTGAGTCTTTACTTTGTTATGTATGTATGTACTGTTTATTAAATAAATAGTTTGAGTTGAAAATTGGTAACAGATAAAATCAAATCAGTGTGATGGAATTTAAATTTTTAACTCAAAGATATTTATTTACACATTATAATCCTGATTTTTAAATCAATAGTCTAGGGGTAAGAGGTCAGACTTCTGTGCTGGCAGCCGGGGTTCAATCCTCGGTCCCGGCACAGATTTATCTGATTTCCAAACCCTTCCTTCACCTCTGACAAGACATCTTGTGAATGTGAGGAATGCCAGGCCTCCACCGTGGTTCGGATCCCAGGTTAAACTGTAGGTCCTCCATTTCATCTCACAATCACCCTACCATTACACATTAGCGTAAGTGTGTATAACCCGAACGGGTAGTAAGACGCGGTGCTAATAATAATTTAAATGAATAAGATTACTCATTTGGTTGGTTTCAATAATGCATGAAGATTGTAATTTGCATGACCTTCTTAATATTCCATTTCTTCTTCCTTTTTTTTTTTTAGCAATATGTCTTACTACTCGTTCAGCCTATACTAGATTTCACGCTAATGGTTTTAGAGATTATGAAGGTTATATCTAGAGGAAGTCTACCCACATTTGCGTGAAGGGAGAGTGGAAAACCATATCTTAGTACATCCGACCAAGGTTCTAATCTAAATCTTCCCACCGTCATAGGACGTCTAATCTTTCTACGAGAGCAACGCACTAGACTACGTGTCCATCGAAGCGAGCACTAGTTCAAACTGTACCTGTGAATGGTTCAGACCTCTAAGTAGAACTCTCATTGGTCAGGTATCGAGTGGAATACATTCCCTTGTGAGGCATACAGAGCAGACGATATGTATGATTAGACAAATAGGGCCCAATAGGGCGAGAACAAATCACAGGTACAGTTTTAACAAGGTTTGCTTCCCTTGCAACACTCCACGACATATCACTGACTATATTTATATTTAATACAGGTTGAATCCCATTTTATCTTATTCTGAAAATAAATTACGAATATTTATTTCACATTATAATCCAAAGTACCGTGTCTGAATATTAGAAAACACATAAAGCATAAGCGCTTAACATTTCCAGATTGATAAAAACTCATTCCACGAACTCGGTAGTAATTTTGTCCATAATGTGAATCAACTTCTGTTTTAAATCGTAAATTGGCTATATGTGATCTTTCTGTTAGATTTCTCCTAGAATGTTTTTGGGCAAAGGTTTGTAAAATAAACTTAACAGTTTTAAATATAGGACTAAGGGGATGGATGTTAAATTTAGATTCACGCTGTAGGTTCTTCAAGATTTTTTGACACTAATGTGGTTATATTTCTTCCAAGCTGGTTCCCTAATTCTTATATCTTTAGTAGCTGTTTTTATCTCAGTGCTTCGCGTCTTACGACAAGTCTAGGTCAGTATTTATAAAATTTTGGGGGATGTAGGACCAACAAAAGGAAGTAACAGGCATTTGGTGTTCACTGGGACCCTAATTGTAGAGGAAGGGATTGAAAACTATTGAGGAAAAACATTTTTAGGAAATTATATTTTAGAACTATAGATCTAAGAGAGAAACATAATATATTAAACTATAATTTGAGCATGGATATCATATAATTACAGTGAATAAAGTAAGTAAAAGTTGTTTGATTATCTTTAACATTATAAACCTAATTATTTTTGACCAATAATTGTTCAGATTGTTTCGACTCAAAGTTGGTATTGATTTCCTTTTATATGTGACTTTTGTCTACCGATAAACTGAGTGGACCATAGCATAAGCGTGCGCCGGGTAAGGCTTATGGGGGTGCCAGTTGAAACAAACAAACAATTAAGATAAATGAATAATAAGAAATAGTCAATGTTTTATTTAACTATATTGAGCTTCGATAAATAGATATAAATCACTTTATAATCAGCCGGTTAGCCTAGAAATGGAGATAGAGAAAAAGTAAAAAAAGTATCTATTTTTGCAGTTTTTAAAGCAATAAATGTTCATAGACAGAATATAAAATATTGTTCCATTACAAATTTTGAGTTTAATTTTCTTCACATGGCTATATCAACAATAGATGAATTTCTTTTATGAGTATAGCAGCATTAGCTGACAAACATTTTAAATTAAGTGAAAAAGCTAAAATTAAATTCCAGGACACCCTTGACAGATATTCAATAACTGTTAATATCACAGTGTGTAGAAAATTAAACACTATATTTGTATTGAATTAATATTTGACTGAATAACTCTTATAAAAAAAATGTTTACCATAAAAATGGCCAAATTACTGGGGAACTTCCTTTTACCACCTATGTCTCCACCTTAAACACTACCATTGAAATAATTATAATCTCGGTTTCTTAAAAAGATTAAATAATTTGTTCTGTAGTCACTTGAACGTTTCTTTTTAGTATGTTTATGTATGTATATGTATGTGTATGTGTATGTGTGTGTGTGTATGGCTAGTGTGGGTGCCCAAGAACCAGGGCATATAAAGGTGGAGGTATGACGGTTCCGGACCCCCTGGGCTGAACTCCAGCCCCTTGGAATTTTTTGAACGCCCCCTTAAAGGGCGTTCACAAATGCATATAAAAATCTAATGCTCAAGTGTTTTAATCTCACTAAAGTTGTAATGTCATCAACCAAATATTGGTTAAATAATATTTTTATATTCACCTTCAAGATACACCTTGTAAAACTTCCGATTGTAAAATTAGCTCAGTCAATATTTCAAATACTGTACCTCATTCTCATATAATTATATGATCTTAAAAAACAAAGAACGTTTCTTGAAATGAGCCGAGTAAGTGGGGTCCTAGGAAATGAGGTAAATATTTTTGCTATCACCTGTAAGATCTTACTTGAGGAATCACCTTAAGAAAAGAGCAACTCAAATAACAGTGCAACTGTCAGAAGTGGAGTTTTTAGATTATGTAGATCGGTCTACTAACCTTCCCCCACCTATTATATCACTATATATACTTACTAAATCATTATTTGTTAGCTATGACAAGTTTTAAAGAAAGAGCAGGGTCAGGGCCGGGGGAGGGGGGCGGGGCCAGGACGCCTAGAAAATATTAGCAGTATCCCCTATAAAAATCAACTTTCTACGCCTTTGCGGTGAGAGCAATGGCAGCCGCTTTTTGCACGTCTATTAAGCATAATATATTTATTTTTTGTATTCCATAAATTCGAATTATTAGTGAACAACCTTGTATAGTTAATTAAAACTAGGCTACTTAATTTCCTGATAAAATGGGGACCACTTTATAGGCCACAGAAGACCACAAGTTTCCGAGGACCACGCTTTGAGAAACAATGTCCTGTGTTATTCCCACATATTCACACAGCTGGAATAAAGATAAGTAAGGTAAAATTTAGTGGAACTGAACAATCACATTCATGCAACGGGAGTAGAAAACCATTTAGGATTTTAATCAAATACTTCATTTTATCAGTACAACATTCTAAATTAGAATGATTCCTTTGTCCGAGTTTTCACTGATGAAGTAATTAAATCTACACCCTTATTTATTTAAGTGTATGAATAAAAATGAAATTATTTTAAGTTTGCAAGCATTTTTGAGCACATTAATTGAAAAAGAAATAGAAATATATCAAGATTACCAAATGTTATTAGCCCTATACTCGTGTTAAAGGAGTTTAAAATATATCTTAGTAGAGTGGTTTACAGTCTGGTGATCACGAACCCTTTTGGGCTGAGGGAGGAGGATGTTGGGTGCTTGCAATGATTGCTGAGGTTATTGATTTATATTTAATTCTTTAAGTGATTATTATAATCGCAGGAAGGTTCTAAATTCAAATCTAAATAATAGAGTTAAAAGTCAAAACCTGCTCGGTGACTCACTCATCACCGTATTTCTCTATTCACTGGGCATGTAAACTTGAAATTTTACGTTTATTTTAGGCATTATGCAAGTGATAAGACAAAGTTTTGTATAATTTGACCACAAAGGGTGGAAGTAAGGAGGCTTAGAGTAGTCCAAATTACTACGTATCCTTTGAATCAGCAGAATTAAAGGCTATTTTATATAGTTGAATTTAACCCAATAAAAAGAAGGAGAATAGCCGAACTATGTGGGACTTATTGACTCGTTCTTCACCATATTTCCTCAAACCCAAACCTGGGGTCTGAAAATTTGAAATGTTACCTGGGAATAAGGTAGCACAATTTTCATATATAGACAGAAAATTAAAATTCAGCTCCCAATTTCCTGGAGGCTGATAGTAAGGAAAACACTTTTTATATAAGTCAGAAAATTAAAATTTGTCAAAAAGGTATAGAGACAACTCCAGATAGCCCATAGAACCTAAAATTTGAAATGTATACAAGTGAATGCCATAAAATGGTGAGAGGGGAGTTCAAAATTTCAAAAACTAATAGGTGGTAATTAACATTTTATCAATGAGGTAGAAAACTTTAATTTGACATGAGAGTAAAAAGACGACTTCATAAGAGCTGAAAATGTTAAATTTTTAATTGGTACTTTAGAAAACAGGGCAAAATGGGTGGGGCGGATCTATGAAAGTAAAAAAGGCAAATAGGTGGTGTAGAAAATTTATATTTAAATTGCATGTCCAAGGATAAGTAAAAGGCGTACTTGGGTATGTGCGACAAAGAACTTTCAATTTCCTAGTACTATAGTGTAAGTAATTAGCTATTAGAAATAATTACTTTTTTGCGTTGTAAAACACTGAAATTCAGCAAGTAGGTATAGAGATAACTCCAAATAACCATACAAAATGTCACGATTTTAAATGCGGAATATATGGATAGATTTGGGGAGGTGGCGTTAAGGAAAAGAAAGTAACGCTTTTAGGTAAGGCAGGAAATTGGCATTTGCCAGGTAATATAGAGGGATTACTTGAATAACAAAATAAGTGTTATATATTTAATATTTAGAAAGGGGGCTGGTAATGCGGGGGTCCCCATTTTCTCAAAACTAAAATAGTAATTTAATTTTTGGGTTGGTTGACAATTTTAAGTAGGGTTTAAGAACCACCTTAAACAATAATTTTCAGCAATAAAACAATCAATAATTATTTTTCCAAATGAAGAAACAGTAAATGAAGAAAGGGGTACCATCTAGGTTTCTAAAGCTGTTAAAAAATATACTTTTTGATATTATGTAAAATAAGAAGTCAACATGTAAGCCAATAAAGCTTCACAGAAAGCCTAATTAAGTTTAAATATATTAATTTGAAAATTAAATCTTTGTAAATGGAAGAACTGAGGATTGGTACAATTAATATAAAACTTAACTTTTAATTGTGGTTCAAAATTGAAAAGTGGCCGGAAATAAATAAACCATATTAGATTATCAAATAAATGTTAAATTTTCAAATTATTCGTTGTATATATGTATATAGTTAAAAACAAGGATATCAACCCTTGTGTATTATTAAGGGGTTGCGATTGTCTCGAAGAAAAATTTGGGGCTATCCCTGCATTACTTTGGAAACAACTGCATTAATAAATAATGATATGGAAACACTCACATGGCCCCTTTTTTCAAGTGTTAGTAGACAGCACGTGGCACATGTGTGTTCAAACTTCAACGTGTGTGTTGTGAACTGGATTAATAAACTCGTAAATACTCATAAAACGTCTATTGAAGCACACATGAATGGCAATTTCCTTTGAGTTACCGTTATTCTGCCTTCATCCCGCCATCGAAATTCCGGCAAATACACCATAATTCTGATTATATATATTTACCAAGACTGTATGTATGTCTTTTGTAGCTTGGCTGACTTTATTTTTAGTCCAAACAAACATAAAAATAAATAGGACGAAGTAATCGTAAAATTTTCTCATATAAAAAAAACATAGTTTAGAACAAAATTTTCTAAACAAGGTGTTTGGTAAAATAATATTGAGAATATTTTTTGTTAGAAAAATAAACATATCTTTTTTCAATCGCCATAATAATTCTTAAAATATAAACCACAAACAAAATTATTTGCTGCATAAATAAAATGGTATTTTCGATAATAAACTATAATTAAATTTTTAAGACTATAAAAACCTGTTCTCATTAATCATGAAAACTTATTCCCAGGTGCACATTTTTAAATAAATCTTGAGAGCTATTTTAAAATATTTCAAATTTTCTAAAATTTATCATAAGTAAACTAACCTAAAATTAATTTATTTTTGATAAATAAACATTGTATTTAATATGTACAATATTAACTATAAAAATGTCTAAACAAAATTGTATTAGCTATTTTTTATTGCAAATTTTTCCACAAACATTTATTAGTAAACTATTATTGAATTAATATTTTGAGGAAAAACAAGGAAATAACATTTTTTATGAATTAAAACTTAGCAGATACCCAGTTTGAACCAATTAGTCACAGATGATTTTTTAGTGTTTACAAATTTCTAGAAAATCGGTGTGATCAGTAAACTACCTTGAACGGATACCCTCATCCTCCCCAAAAATGTATACAGTTTTATATATCTTACTGACGAATGATTTTTGAAAATTCGAAATATTAAAAAAGAGCGCTGAGGATTTTTTGATATATATATAATTTTATATATATTTATATATAGTTTTATATATATATATAATTTTATATATATTTATATATATCTATTTATATATATAGTTTATATATATATATATATATATATATATATATTTATACGAGTATATATATATATTTAAAACAGAATCGTCAGCGCTATTTTTGAAATATTTCGAATTTTCAAAAATCATTCATCAGTAAGCCTTCAATATAATGTTGGTGACCTGGTGGTCTAGGGGTAAGGTGTCAGACTTCTGTGCTGGTGGCCGGGGTTCAATCCTCGGTCCCGGCACAGATTTATCTGATTTCCAAACCCTTCCTTCACCTCTGACAAGACATCTTGTGAATGTGGGGAATGACAGGCCTCCACCGTGGTTCGGATTCCACGTTAAACTGTAGGTCCTCCATTTCATCTCACAATCACCCTACCATTACACATTAGCGTAAGTGCGTATAACCCGAACGGGTAGTAAGACGCGGTGCTAATAATAATAATAATAATAATAATAATAATAATAATAATATAATGTTAATACATAAACAAATTATACCTTGATATTTTTCAACTAAAATATTCCCTAGGTATTCATTTAAAACCAAATCTTTGGAGCTATTTTTGAAATAATCTGAAATAAAATACTCATCATTAAACTATATTTTATTTGAGGACTATGGTGAAAATACAGAAATGTATCTCAAGGTTTTGCCCTGTAATATCTAAATATAAAGTTTGAACAAAATCCATTAAACAATATTAGATACGTAGCCAGGGACAAACAAACTGACATGGTGATGGACATAATTTTAAAATAAATTTTTGTTATAAACATTCAACTTTCATCATAATCTCGAGATCGTATTTTTTCGCATAGATACTGTACACTAAATTAACAATAAAGATTTAAGTTCATAGTTATTTGATTTTATATACTTTCTTTTAAGGATATTCAAAGTTTGTATCAAATTGGGGCATAAAATAAGTTTTATTGCTATAAATTACTGCAATATCAGTATTACATTCTTAAAAAAAAGAGATATATGAAGGTGTGTTTTATTTTGAGAAGTAGAGGATTGGTTAATTTATTAATGGTGGGACTGTGGAAATGGAAAAATTGCACATGAAAACAAATATTAGAGAATGTGAAGCAGATAATTGAAGATAGGGGGCTTTAATCATCATGTATAGATGAATAGATTGGCGCAGGAGAGGAATAAATGGAGGGCTGCATCAAACCAGTGGTGAGACTGATGGAATGGGGAAAAAAATACATTTTTAAATCTGAAAGATTTAAGTACATTTATATTAATTCGTATGATATATTTTAATCGTTATGTGTAAAAATGTTGTCTTAGAACTTATTATCATGTGGAGTAGGGTGTAAGACCCGTCATAGACTGATAAGATATTTAATGTCAGTTGGATGATTATTTACTTTCTCGCTATCTTTCTGATAGAGAAAGTATTGTGATAGTAGAAAAAAAGGAGATCGAGATTTTGATGAATCTCGACGTTTTATGACCCCCCGAATCTGAAAATGTATTTTTTGAATTTCCGTATGTCTGTCTGTTTGTCTGTACCTCCAACTAGAGACTAAACTATTTTACAGATCACGCTAAGGCATGGTATTTAGGGTTTTCATAGGGTTGTCCCGAGGGTTTTTTGGAATTGGGTATATAACCCTAGAATTAAGGGTAGTTTACAGAAGGGAAAAAAGAGAAAAAGTCTATTTTCTAAAAATCGGCTCTAATGATATTGATTAAATTTCATTTAAAAACCTTAATAAATATTCCAAACAAAATGGCTACTCACAATATTTTGGCAAAATGTCTTTAAGGACTCTGGTCTGATGGGTAAATTATAATTTTTATTATACCTCCGTAACTATTTGACATATGAAATTACTTAACATTACAAATATGTAGATCCATTTATAATACAAATATTTTATACGAAGCATATTTTTATAAAACCAATAGCTTTCAAGTTATACGAAAATATATATATTTCTTAAATTTTCGAACACTAAATGTAAAGAAAGTATTGCGACCGTTAAAAAAAAATATATTCTGAAATGTTGATGAATATCGACGTCTCATCACCCCCGATCCTAAAATGTGGTCTTTGAAGTGCCTTATGTCTGTGTGTATGTTTAAACGTAAAAATAAGAGTAGTTTAATAAAGGGCGAAAAGAGAAAAGAACAATTTTCTCGTATCTAGGAGTTGATTAAGATTATAAATAAACTGGCTATGTTCATTTTCTCTTGAAAATTACTTTTAGGGTACGTTAACGAAGCTGAAATTTTCGTATCTTCACAACTATTTAAAATATTAAATAAATTTTTATTGCAAAATTGTTGTACTATTAAATATAAAATGTTTTATATGAAATATATTTTTTTAAACTAACAGTTTCGGAGATATTGGCAACTATATTACTACAATTTTGTGAGCTTTAGTTATAAAGAGATACTACTTAAGTTTTAACGCAGTAATTCTCCAATGCTATAGATTAATTAAATATAGGTAAGTCTCTCAAAAAGTTAATGTTATATTTCTTTAAACCTATTAGGAGAAATGTTTGTACAACAATGATCTATCTCAATTTTAGACTCAATATTATATTTTTTTATTCGTGAAAATTACTATAAAGGAGGAATTCAATAGCAATGCGATGACATGAAGATGTGCAACACCTAATAAAATATCGAAAATCTGACCAGAAGTCGAAATCTAATACGAAGTGTTGACCATTATGGACCCAATATTGATTTTTTTTTATCGGTCCAAACACAAAAATGAGGACATTAATTACTCAAAAATAAAATTTATAAAATTTAAAACCGGGACTCATAAAATGTTTTACATAAGTATAGTGCAATTAATGCTTGGGTTTTCTAGTGTATATTATTTTGTTTCACATATATTACGAGTTTTGAGTAAATACCTCCATTATTAAACAATAGAGCAAGAAAGTCGGTCTGGAGTTCAGTACCATTTATTTTATTTCCTCTAAAATGTATATACAAGTGTAATTTATTTTAGTAGCATCATGCTTATCTCATAGATTAATTATTTAAGCATGCATTGTGTATATTATTCAAACAAATATTAGATTGTGACTAAATTAAAATTCACGGAACAAATTAAATAACTAACTATTTATTATGTTTAACACTTGATTTTCTATTAAATTAATTAGGTATATTGTAATGATTCTCTAACTATTAATTTGTTATGGTATTTAATTTGCACGCTCTTATTTTATTATATTTTGGTCAGCACACAAATTCCTGCAGCTATTGACTAATAACTAGAAAAGGGGTAAATTTAATGTCATGAATGATAATTATTTTTTACCTTGCCAAAATTCAAATCTGTAACATTTGTTATTATTACTAGCACCACGTCTTACTAACCGTTTGGGTTTTATGCACTTACGCTAATGTGTAATGGTAGAGTGATTGTGAGATGAAATGGAGGACCTACAGTTTAACGTGGAATCCAAACCACGGTGGAGGCCTGGCATTTCACACATTCACAAGTTGTGATTAATAAACATCTTCTTAAATGTGAAGAAAGGGTTTGGTAATCAGATAAATCTGTGCCGGGACTGAACCCCGTACCCCAGCACAGAAGTCCAACACCTTACCTCTATACCACCAGGTCACCCTTTGTAACCTTTGTTCATTAGGCAAAACCTACTCTAATTGAATTTAAGTGCCGTAATAAAATGGTTAAAAATTATTTACTGATGAAAGTGAAATAGTATTGAAGAGAATATTGTTTATATAAAATAAAGCTCAAACTTTTCGAATTAATAAATATCATCATATTTATTTTAAGTTATGATTCCAAAAAATTGATACCTAACCTTAGCACACCATCACATTGTTTAGATATGTATAGAATTTGGCGTTGGACCACATCTAACTACCAGTTCGGGCTATACGCTTATAACCTAATTATGATAATGTGTTATGGATGAGGAATGTTGGATTTAGAGAAAGCGTAGTCGAATTTGCATGAAGGATGTGTATAACACCATTTAAGAGAAATAACCCGTAAAACACCCGAGCAGGATTTGAGCTCCACTCCTCCCGTTATCGTTAGTCCAGCCAAGTGAAAGATGGCCGTCTTAATAGCATTCCACCACCGAAGCATGTTTTTAATCGATTAGTTATAATAATTTAACTATCTATTATTATAATATAAAAAACATCATCATAAGTACAGAAACTATAACTGATCCAATTTGACATATTTGTCTTTTTAATATTATAACCGTAAGGCTTTATTATATATTAAGGATACAGGGGAAAAGTTAATTTCATACATTTTCTATGACAACTTTTATATCTCAAGCCTCATAAAAAGCCCAGAAAATTAATTAATTTTAATTTATATATATGTGTGTATGTATATATATATATATTTATATATGTGTATGTATATATATGACAGAGACCTTTTCTAACATAATCTTAAACTCTTGTCTAACAGATGTTAGCACTAATTTAATTTGAGTTAAAATTTGACTTTTTCCCTTTAACTATTACCATCGATTTTTCGTTCCAGTGGATACAAGGTATTGGTACAGACTGTACAAGTGATGAGTTCATGGAGGTGGGTACTTGAGTCTTACAAGCTCTAATTAGCCTCCAAGTTGAGCCATCCCCTTTCTTCTTCACTCTTGTGGGCATCGTGAACAACTTCCATACAAGTATAGGATGCAATCTGTAGAACCTCTTCCAGTGAAAGCAATCTCGTACATCGTATAGTCGACTTGCTAGTCCCCATTGCAAGAATTTTAGCCTATTCCATGTCAAAGAGATTTTTTAGCCTAGTCTCCTATGTGCAAAGAAGATTTTTTTAGCCTAGTCTCCTATTAAAAAGATTTTTAGCAGTCCCATGTGCAAAGAGATTTTTAGCCAGTCTCTATGCAAGAAATTTTTTTAGAAATTCAAAATATTTTAATTTTAAAAATGTACTACTCTAAATCACGGGAATTTATTTTTATCGTAAAAACATCTTTACCCTCATAGATAACAGCTAAACCTAGGTAGATAAAATGTTTAAAGCTAGCGTCACAAAGTTAGTAACGTGGTTTTCTTAACCAGATATATTTTTTAAACTAGTTGAAATAGCAGTATTGAAAATGGTTTTTATCTAAACATCTTCAAGATTAACACCAAAATGAAAATTAGCTCTGCTGAAACATATAAATCTTTCATGAAAAACATGGTGTAATGTAGTAAGGAAACAAATTATCGATATAAGAGTCGAATTCAATATAAAAAAATATAAATATACAACCAATGTGTAACTGAAGTTTAGACTAGTTACACATTGGTTGTATATTTATATTTTTTTATATTGAATTCGACTCTTATATATATAAATCTTTGTTGTTTTCAATAATGAAGGAATCACTCAACTTCAATTTGATGCCTTTTTTAGTTGAAGCGTAATCTAGTATGTAATTTTTAGGAGACGTGGTCCTATTTAATTACTAATTGTTGAATAAACTGAGTATATAATAATATGACCTAGAAACTGACCCAAATATAGAATAGAGACGGCACTCACTCTTTTAATTATAAATGTTATCAGTGTGAAAGATGTATTCCCAATTTTGATTTTACTTTTGACTAAGGACTATATTTACAATATCATAAGAGTCGATGAATCTAAATGGTCTTTACGCCTTAAGTTAATCGTTGATGTACCAGCTTAGGATCCAGAACCACCTGGGAGTAAGGATACTAGGATTAAAACAAACTGACCTCATTTTACTCACTCTCGACTCATTAAGAGTTTTCATGCAGTTCCCAAGAGTAATTTTTTGAATTAAATATCCAATCCTAAAACGAAATATAGTGTACTTAAAGGAAAGAAGAGAAAAGTCAATTTTATTGCTTGTATCTTGGCACTGTTTAACATTCCAAATAAAATGGTGATTCTAATTTTCCAATGAAAATGACTTTGAGGGTAATTTACACAATTTTGATAATACCTCCACTACTCTTTGAGATACGAAATAACTTACCAATTGAAAGTTGTAACACTCCTAAGAAATATTTTATTAGAAAAATTATTTTATAAAATCAATACTGTTTGAGATATACGAAAATATGTATATAAAAACTAGTGGATCGTTGCAGTGATGGTTGCAAATTACTGTTCTTAAATTAATTCCAAACACCATATAGGGAAATGTTATATAATTTATAAGTTTTCACTCGACTTTCTAGTTAAACATTTATTCACAACTTTACACAGATTCCTAAATTTAGTGTTTAATTTGAATCTAAACATATACTTTTGCCTTTCACGCCATGATGATAAATTTAAAACGATCCCCTTCACAATTAATTATCCACCTATTCGTTGCAACATATCACTCAAGTAAGAATTTAACTGTCTTTATTTTTAAACAAAGAGAAATATTATAACTATAGATATATTGTTTACACCAATTATGGTTTCCATGATGGTGTGAACAAAGAATATTGTACAGATGTGCCATTGCCCACATAGAAGGAAAAAATGGAAAATTGGGTTTTAATTTTAGGTGATTATTTTTGGCAACATCCTAGACCCCTAATATTTAAAGTGAGTGTTTATTTTATCAAAATTAACTAAGCGGTTTTCTTGTAATTTAAATTATTTGCAATAGGCTTATAAATTATATTTATAAATAAATATATATTGATTAATACACACCAATTAGTTGCCATTAAAATACACTAAGATAAATACTTTCTAGATCATTATAATATTCCCATTGATATATTTAATATTCTATAAATTTTAAACTTCACTTAATTTATTTAATAAATTAGAAGTAAAATATTAGCAATAGTTTAAATACGTATGACTCCCAATCACGCATATTTTTCAATTTTTATAAAAATAGGAATTTAACACGTCGAAAAATCTTATATTAAATATAAACATGTTAATGGTGGCCAAAACTGATAAAATTTCCATACTTGATTAGTTTTTCTTATGGTTAGCCTATTGCTAATATCTATCAAATGTACTAACTTCAGATCACATGACTTAACGTATGAAAATTAAAAGTATATTTATAATTATTTTAGCTGTAGATAATTCCCTTCCTATTAAAACTGGATTCTAATTCTCTTGACGTGGTTTACGTATAATATACATAAAGTAAAAAAACATTTAAAGACATATATAGATAAACCTGTTCCATTGTGAGGTGAATAAAGTAAGCCTTCTCAACTAGTGTAGATTGCTGGAAACAATAGGTAAGGTTCAAATTCCCGAATGGGTATATGAATGTTGATTTTACAATAAATGATTTAAGTATATTTTCCCTCAAAAACTCCGATGTTATTCCTTTAAATTCTACGTTTTTTGCTTGTATCCCATTAGAATAAATCTTCAGATAGCCCGTAAAATTAGTAAAACGTGGTACACGTAAATATACTAAGTGCTTCATCTTAAAAAATGATGCACAAATGTCGCGAAGGTTCTGCTCAGTGAAATATCAGCTCAACATTTCCTTTAAATATTAGGCTCTCCAAAAAAATTAATAAAGGGTGAAGGTTAAATATACGCTCAAAACCATTTGATCAAAATGTATTGGTTAGGTTCAGTTAGGTTAAGTTAGGCAAGTCGGTTAAGCCCAAATTTCACAACATTCCATTTGAGTGGAAGTTTAACTGAGTTCACTTTTCATACATTCGATGTAAATATAGGATAAGTGAGGTCAGTTCTTTTTATTTTTTTCAAGAAACTTTTGACGAAAGAATAAAACGAAAGAGAAAGAAAGAAATAGGTAAGGAAAAAAAAATCCCGACAAAGTTGAATTGGAATCCATTGAACTATTACGTGTGATTGAATGTTCACCCTTCCAACGGATGACCACCGTACCCTCGAATAAACTAACTTGGCCCCTTTACACGCATGCGCATTATATGTTATCCACTATTCAATTTCACTCACTCGTGGGAGTTCTAGAAATAATAAAATGGTTGTCATTTCTTTCGGATGCTGGTTTTTCGGGTTCTATCCACGAAATTGGTTCATCTAACCGAAAGCGACATGTGGGGTCCAAACTATTTATAGGTAAATGTTACTCCATGATATTTGTTTAAAGAATTGTGGGTCTGAAGATTCCAAAACCACTTGAACGGTACAGAATTATATAGGAATTTTCTTCTGTTGTAATCTTAATTTTTATTTTAATAGAGTTTATTTTATTTTAGAAAAGTTTTGAATTAATTACTTCAGATCTTGAATCCAAGTGTTTATTTTACCTTCAAGTCTCGATTCTTGCGAAAATATATCAATAGAAGTAGAAATATAAGTATTATAAAAATGTTGTTTTATAATAAATTCACTATAAAATAATACAGTCAGTTAATAATTAATTATATAATTTAATGGGTTTGGTAGCAAGTTTTCCTATGATTATTCGGAGCCGAAACTTCAATAAGAAGTACTTTTAACAATTTTGAATTTTATGATAATACATTTGCGTTTAAATTCAAATACTAACTCAATGCCTCGCCATAGGTAACACATAAACCTAGCCCCTCAAAGTATAATCAGAACGTTTGATTTAAAATAGTACAAGCTTATCACCCACCTGGAATCGAAATTACAATCAACAAAAAAACTGTCTACCTTATTGGGATTAGTTATTTTAACGATGGGGGTTGTCAAGCAAAATTAGTGCTATTGTGCGCAGTAATGACCTGTGATTATGGATTTGTTAAATAATGTTTGACAAAACAATAAGGATTGGTTGCAGTGTTGGTGTATTTGATTTAATATTAAATAGATTACTACGCTGAATAAGTAGGATCTTACGGGGGTCTGGAAGAAAATGCTAGTAAAGTCCAGTAATTTTAAGTTCTTGTATAAAAAGCATTACAAGCCAAACTTAAGGCAATTGGCCATTTTCATTTGGCGTGGAATACAGAGTCATGTGAACAAAACTTTATCTTGAAGAATTTTTATATTTGCAATTTTCTTTTGAAACGTTTAGTTCAAGAATAGAAGCATGTTGATTAACTTATACTTTGTGTATACACACAGCTCCTCGATTATTTGAACAGTGATAAAATAACAATAATTTTGACTATTTTCAATAGAAAACTGCCGTTTGCATGGAAAAGTTCATAAAATGTAACAGCTAATAAACATTGATACACTATCTTAGAAGAGGTGTTGAAAATATTACTATAAAAATTTCACTCGCTCTCGAGAAAATTGATATTTATACAAATGTATGATTGCTCCACAAGATCTATCCTATAGCTAGTGCCATCTACTTTTTCCATTATCCATCTGTTCTTGTTGACGCGGAAAGATACTTTGGTCGGTTGTCAAGCCAAGCGACGCATTTCACCCTCCCGCCCACCATTTCACAAAATAGGTTTTAGACTAGCACTTGACAGGGCCAAGGCTCTTAATAAAGCTTTAAAGCTTCAGAAGATATTTTAAATTTAGTTTATAATAGACAGTAGTACCAACAGCTGTTTAAGATTTGTCATGACCAACTTTTAGTTTGAGAGGGATTTTTAACCTACATTTAAAAGTTTATGTTTATATGCCATAATGTCCATTAAAACATTAAACAGCGGTTTCAATTCATAAATGTAAGCAATTAAACTAAACATATCTTTTTAAGAAAGATTACATTCATTTACATCAAAAATGCCTTATGCTTTATCTTTATCTATAAAAATAACTTCCAAAATACTGTGCTATACTCGGTCTCCGTTTGTCTGAGGATCTTAGAAGTAGTAATCAAGCCGTGGATGGAAAGATACTTGTATAATTTATTTATAGAATATACAACACACAAGAGGCTTCCTTCGACTCATGAGCGTGCGCATTGGTCAACGACTCCCCCTCTAGACTAGCCATTCGCAGAGAGGTGTTGACTCTTTCAAGTCAGGCCAGTCTCACGTCGGGTCAGCCCACTCTGAGCCGACACCGACTCTAGCGCTCCAATTTGCAGAGCGCACCACCCAATGCGCACGCCACAATACAATACTTTTTATTTCCTTCCATCCATTCTTTAAGGCTTAATCTAATATTGTAGACTTTCTCCGACGGTATTTTTATCAGCGCATTTTACTCCCATTTGGGCTATACGCATATGTACTATGTATGCTAATGTGTTAGGGATGAGGGGAATTTAATTTAGAAGAAGTGTACCAGAATTCGACCGAAATAAAGTAGTCCTTCATCGGTGATCTACTCTATTGAGAAAGTGATGGCTTTAAGTTGATATGTGGCCTTTTAAATGAAGAAAGTTCCTTTATTGCGTATTGTCATTCAAATATATTCAAAAGCCATTAGGATTTATATGTGTATAAAATAAAACTAAATGTGTCTACGAGACAAAATATATTATCTATTTTGGAAAACAGTGTTTTATCATAAAAATTGAAGAGAACGTAGGTCTACACGTGTTTGTGTCTATGTGTGTGTGTATGTATGTATGTATGTATGATTTGTTGTGTGTGTGTGTGTGTGTGTGTGTGTGTGTGTGTGTGTGTGTGTGTGTGTGTGTGTGTGTGTGTGTGTGTGTGTGTGTGTGTGTGTGTGTGTGTGTGTGTGGGCGCGCGCGCTCCACTCGTTCCATAATATAACAGAACGTTTTCAATCCCAGCTGTTGTTTCTTACTGATCGATAGCCTAGATTTTAATGCTAGTTTTTTTTTTTACTTTAAAGGTGATGCGATGATCATGTGTACGTAGATCATAATTAATGGCGGCGGAGAAGTTTTTTTATAGGTCAGCTTTTTATTATTATTATTATTATTTAAGTAATTTTCAATTTTTAGGTCATTATTTCTTAATTTGGGTTATCTTTAAAACTTGTTTAGTTATATTTGAGGCATACCTAGGCTTCTTTAAGTAATATTTATACATTCATGTTGAATATTTTAATTTTTAAAGAATATGAAATTTTATAAACACATAAATACTACCAATAAATTTTTTTTCCAACACAGTTGCGGAATGAGAAGATAAATCTGGCAAAAAAAAATGTGTATTCTTTTTGCTTGTATGGCTGGAAAATGCACATTCCTGGTGATACACTGCAATTAAACTGTAGAGGTTTTTCGTTAGGCGAGAACAATTAGCACTGAAGCAAATATTTTTAATCAATACTGTACTTTGCACAATTCAAGAGTATGGTTATTAAAGTCTTCCTTACCTACCGTACAGTTCTTAAGTAAATAAGTTATTTTTATTTGGGATTCGTTCTTTAAGTGCTTGATTGATTTGGTCATGCGCGTCGATGAATTTTTTTTTTAAATCCTAAGGTATTTTATTGTATATTAGAATTAATTTTTTTAGATAACTTTGGTTGCGTAGTAGGTTATTTGATTCTTTTTATAATATTCTAGATCTAGTTCAGACCCTGCTGATCAATGTAATCCAAGTATGTAAGCCTATGTTTATTGTCAATAAAATAAGACCAATATCTAATCACATTTATTATTTTTTTAAATTTTGTTTTACCCTCACAATATTGACACCTTTTGGCATTGTTTTATAAGGGATCACAAATTCTTTAGAGAAAGTCATATCAACTGACTGACGTGTTTGGAATTTCACTCAAAGCTTCCCGTTAAGAAAGACAGCGTCTGGTAGAAACCACAAATAAATCGCAACCCAGTGACAGTTGTGTGACGTTTAGTATAAATTTTAAAGTAAAGTGTTCAGCTGGATTTAGTTATGCACCCGCACTGGTGGTCATGCCTTCTATTATGACAGGATCACGGCATATTAAACGGATTGTGGTGGAGAGGTTTGAGGATAAATCTCTGCTAAAATCACATTTTAAATCATTTTATGACCCTGCTGTAGGTGATGATCCTATTTTATTTTATTTTGATTTTTCGGTCATCCGGAAGTATACATTTTATTTCTCCTTGGATTTGGAGTAATCTTTATTATTTATCGAGAAGTGTAAAAAAAGGAGTCTTCGGAATCTGGGAATAGTTTTTACAATAGTTGATTTTGGATTCTTTGGTTTCGTTGTATGTGCACATCACATATTTACAGTGGGAATAAATGTTGTTACATGAGCTTACCTTAGTGAAAATGAATATATTCATTAATTGATTTAAAATTAATATACATTCAATTTTATGTTGTTTTTTTAAACTACCATTTCCATCCTTATTCCTTAGATTAAACAATTAAATATGCCAATATAGAAAACATTAGATAGTAAAAAATAGAAACAAGATATAATTTTTTTAATCTAGCAAAATGATTATTAAAAAGGCCATCCTAAGGTGGGATATAAGAAAACGCGAAGTAAATTCATTATTTTTGCATTTTTTAGAGCAAAATATCTTTGGAAAAAATAAATAAAATATGCTTTCGTAGATACATTTAATATTGTTTCTTACGAATATTAATTTCAATGGCCTTGAATATTTGATTACGAACCTTGAATAAGTTCATGAGGAAATTTATAAAGAAAGAAAAATGTTCTTAACCAAATGTAATGATGACCATGACAGATATTAAATAACTTTACAGTTTATTGTATGTTGAAAACTAAACTAAATGAATCTACCAGTGAAATGTTTGTTTTATTATTCCTAAAATTAAAATCATTATAAAAATCTGCAAATCGAGTTAACTCAAAGAAATACATAAGATACCATATTAGGTCTAATTGTATCGTCAACATTTGATTTGTGTTTGCTGGAAAATATTATGTGCTTTCCGTAAATTACAATTTTCTAGTTACTAGAATAAAAATTGACTGAAAACATCCACGATATGTTTTTGATTATATCTACCGAATGTGGGGAATGCCAGGCCTCCACCGTGGTTCGGATTCCACGTTAAACTGCAGGTCCTCCATTTCATCTCACAATCACCCTACCATTACACATTAGCGTAAGTGCGTATAACCCGAACGGGTAGTAAGACGTGGTGCTAATAATAATAATATAATAATAATAATAATAATAATATATCTACCTCTTTTTCATGTTTGAGTGGTTTTTTTTATAATTTTACTACCAAATCACAGGGTGAATAAGCTAGTAGTTGTGTACTCTGAACCATTTTGGATACAAATTAATATTCGCAAAAAGCACTACATCGGGTGCCTACTGAATTATGTAAATCATATTATACTTTTGATTGATCTTCATGACCAAAATATCATTTAATGAATTTTTCATCCCTTTCGTAACTGGTAGATAGACACTCTGAAACATAGTTAATTGGATGAATAGCTTTAGAATCACCCTGTCACTTTTATAGGAACAAAGTCATCACTTCCTAATGGTCTGACCAAACTGAATTTACCAAAAGTTCGGGGTTTAATTAAACTGACCTTGTTTTGAAGCTTGCTTTCGCTTCTTGTTTCTACTGATAAGTTATTTTTTTGTTGGTCCTACACTACGTTTACACTTAAGTCCAATCGTCCATCAAATAATTGTAAAATTTAGCAAGTGTATAGTTAGTTATAAGATATAAAAATATGTATTCAATTATTTCGTATCATACTGGAGTTCGAGCTATAAGGGGACAAACCTGCTAGTTTTATGCTCTTTTTTTTTTGTACCATTGATAGGGTAAATTAATTAATGTATGGGGCTAAAATGTAATATAAAAATACATTTATATTAGCCGTGCCAGATAAAATAATAATATAAATACTTTAATGAAATCTTAATCATTTTTAGTAGTCAGTCTTACAAATCAGTCTGGATTACACGCTTATGTACTAATTACGTTTTAGATTTTAGGGACTAGGAAGTGTACCTGCATTTGCATGGAAAAATAATGGAAAACCATTTTCGAACAACCACACTCCATTGACCTGACTGAGATTTGAACCTCGATTTCCTGTCATTGGCATTCTAGTCCACCACGAAATTAGCACATTAGACCAGTGGCCAAAAAAGCGGTTATTAATATTATTGATACATATTAAAAATAATACTGTATATTATTTAAATATCAAAATCTATTCTCTCCACCAAATCCTTGCAGCAGTTTTGTGCAGACATACGTTGCACCCCACTCCGGTAGGAATGGTGTCTTTAAGACACCTAAGTTGTGATTTTTTTACAACGCGTCAGACGCGAATTAGAGCCGCGCACATCAGACGTGAATATATATTTTTCCCACAGAGCGACTGACGCGTTTAAAATACCACAAAATATCGCAGACGAGACATTTTTTGTCTGTCATTAAATGGATGGTTATTGATATTAATCATTAGTGTTTACTTATTAATATTAATACAATTGTACGACAGTTTTATCTTAGCTTCGTGCTGTTCGCAAAAACACTATTGTTGAAAAGAGCAATGCAAAACTGTTTACAAGTTTACTATTAGTTAGTAAAATGACAGAAATATTTTTGTAACATAAGTTAAGGACATATTTGTATAAAGTAAATATTTAGGATTAGTAGATTCAATACTAAATAAATTTTTATTTTATGATAACGAGTAAAGAGAATGCAATTTGTCACACGAATTTACAGCTGCGTGAGCAATTGCTTCTATACTGCTTTCAGGCAAGTGCTCGCTTCTATACTGCTCCCAGAGGAGTGCTCGATTCTTACTACTTCCAGAGGAGTGCTCGCGTCTGACGCTACCGGTGTTGGTGTAGCCGCAGGCCACCGAAATGACATAATTTAAAACACAAGGAGTACATCGCGTTTGACATACGCAAGGCTATAATTCGCGTCTAGCTCGTAGCAAATCACACCTAAATTTTTAACGTGCAGTGAAAAACAGGGACGCGTGACGCAGTTCCGCGCTTAAGTGGGAGCCAATCTTAAGGTATCACTCTCACAAAGGACTGGACTACTGATGACGGGGAAATTGGGCATTGAATCCCAATCAGGTGTACTGAAGGAAAGGTGGGTTTTCCTTTGATATCCATTCTCCTTCCACAAAAATATAGGTAACCTTTACATAAATTTAATATCTTTTATCTTTAACACATTATAGTATTTAAAAGATATGTGTAAAAAAAACACACGGCTAAAAATAATAAAGGTAATGTGACGTGCAATGTTGTGCTTCTGTATTGGCAGATGGTGTCAAGTAATACAGCTGGAAACAAAATACAATAAATGTTCTTAAATGTTGTATATACAGTACTGACAAAATGTGTAATTTCTTCGAGAGGTTTAAACCTGCACTGGTAGTCACATGGTCTAACAAGTGACTCTCATATTAGACTTTGATTTCCGGTGACGTGGATATTGAGGATAGAGTTTCTGTCTGTGAAGTAAGGGTAATCTTTCCTAAATTGATTTCCTACTCTCCCTCCATGCAAATTTGTTTAAATATAACCCATACTATACGTTCCTTCTCCTGTAATACTATTGTAAATGTGTGGATACTCCAAACATATAGTAAGAAGAAGTACAAAAAAAACTTCAAGATGTGTATGAGGTACATCTCGATTCAGATATGAAGAAACTTTGCTGAAAGTTACAAAAAGTTAATAAAATATAATAATCTACGCATATATATCACTTTAAATGGATAATATCAATACTTATAAAAGTATTCTAAGGACAAAGGATAATGCTATCAATTTATTTTTTTTTTTTTTTAAGATTTTCATACTTGAGCCCTACGGTATACTGTATCTCACAATACTAGAGAAGCACCTCTTGTAGATTCACCTTGAGGACTGCATATATCTGGATAATGACCTAGTGAAGAGGGTACACACAACACAAGGATAAAGTTCCATCTCACCTAGGAACTTGGGAGGGAGGGGAGCATCTAACGAAAACTTGAGAGTGGACGCTTTTACTGTTTTTATGTGCTCCACAAGATACTAATTTTCCCGGTGTTTTTTTATAAATATTTACACTAAGAGTATAGATAGAAGAAAAGTATAATGTATAAGAAATTTACCCAGCATTTGTGTGGAAAAAGAATGTAAAATATTTATATTAAAAAAAACTTAGTACACCCAATTGTTATTTGAACTCTGACCTATCTGTCACTGAAAACCGAGTTTATGAGACTGACGCAAGTAGTTTTAATTACTAAAGCTAATTATCACCTTATGATTGTTGTAAGGGGACTGGGAGTATTGATCAATTCAACCTTAGATATTCTACACATTATCACATATTTTGGTGAAACAGTGACACACCAAATAAAGTCAAGTATTAAAATCTCGGAAGTTCCTGATTTGGTGGTCACGCCGGATTATACATCAACTTGGTTTGGTTTGGTTTGCTGGTGGTGAAGAGATTTGAAGTTATAATCCTCGTCAGATGTAAGCAAATTGAAGGTATTTCCCCCCTAATGGATATTCAATTTCCTCCACACAAATGTTAGTTTAAGTCCTATTAATCCGATTTTACTCCTTTATCTAAAAATAAGATTGATAATCGGATGATGAGGTGCAGAAATAAATTGACAAGTCCGAAACTAATACAGAATTTGTAGGGTTTCTATTAAATGTCTTAAACTTTCATAGTTTATTCATATTCTTATATATATATATAATATATTATATTTAAAAATGAAGCAATATTTTAGATTTTTGACATTTTATATGACCCGTTTTCATTCTGTACTGTTGGGTTTGACGTGAAATATATCGCAACGCTACCTTACTCCCCCACCATTCGCCCTTTTACCCCATCCCTTCCCAAGACGACGTCCCTACAGAACATGTGGACATGAAAAATGGTGCTAGTGAAAAGCAATCGGCACTGTATGTATGGCACGACGCTCGCGGCTGGCTATCTCTGCCTTTCTATTCCTTTACCGAAAGTACCTCCTCTCTTTCTCTTTACCCAACTCACACCTTATTTTTTTTGCCTGTGCGTGACGTCATTTATCTTAGGGTTGAAGAGGAGAGAGGACGAGCGGGGTTGAAAAAACTGTTGTTAACGAGATCTCCTATGGCTCCCAAGTATTATTGATGAGTTCAACCAATTACTTCGTAACGAATTGTAGAAGCCATTTAGCGATGCCTTTCCGAATTGCACAGATTTGATATTTTTAATTTCTCTCTCTCTCTGTGTTTATCGGACAGATTTTAAAAGGTCTAAAAATCATAGTGTTATCCTCAATAATTAATAAGCATTACAATTGATTATTTGACTGTGAATTTTACTTTTATCGCTATATCTAGTAGATAGGATGTCTTATGGTCGTTAAAAAAAACGAGATTGCGACGTTACATGACCACCTGAACCCGAAAAAGTGGTATTCACGATACTATATTTCTATCCATTTGTGTGTCAGATTCTCGTCTCAAGACCGAAACCATTAATTTACTGTTCGTGCTTGAAACTTCGTATCTAGGGTTAGCATAAGGTCCCCCAAAGAAATTTTTGGAATGATATATCACCCCTAAAATTAATGGTATCTTAATGAAGGGTAAAAATGAAAAAAACCCGTTTTTTATAGATATTGGCACCCCAATATTTTTATTAACATCTCTTACAGTGATATTACAGATGTTTTGTAATTTAAATTACCCCGTGCTTTACTACAAACCCCGTGTTTTTTACAAATAATAAATATGACTCTGATAATTTTTCACCTGGATATGATGACTAGTATTTTTAAATATATGTCACCATCCACCAATAATACGATCAACGTATAACTGTAGTTTTCAAAGCGTTCAAATATTTTACGATTATTATAAATTCAAGATAATTTTGTTAATAACTTGAAAATTATCTAAATTGATATCAAACAAAGTGATAAAATAAATAAAATCATTAACATAATAATATATTTAAAATGTATCTATGACTAAAAATTACTCTATACATTTTATATGTAGCTGTGCAGTAATAAAGTAACAAATCATTACCATATTCTTAACACAATTAAAAATCAGGATTTTCACCTAAGATTTTAAAACCTTTTTATAATATAATTTTTACAAATACATTTTATGTTAAAATTGTTTTAGAAGTTTTCAATGAATATGTAAGACTTTTTATATTTTATGAGCATTCAAAAAGTGAACTGCTATCAATTTAAGTGCGCTCCTGTTATTAGAAAACTTTAATTACACAAGGTGCTTTGAAGGAAATGTAGACTCACTTCAGGAAAGATTATTCAAACAGATCTTCTCAAATTCTTACCCTTTCTCTCTCTGTCTTTAATCCTTTTTTGGGTTATAAAATGCAAATTCGTTCTGATATAGAATAAATATATCCTTCCGCTTTATCATTTTAGAAAGTAGCGTTAACATAAATGAAGATAGGTAAAAAGAGTTCACGATTTCGAAGTAAGTTACTACGTTTGAAAATTTTAAAAGATTAAAGTAATAAAATAAATTACCGAATAATTTGCTATATTTAATAAAAATGTGCTTTCAATTTGTCATCTTCCGTAATTTGAAATAAAACGTACAGTGAACCGTACAGACTTTCTCGATATTTTTCCTAAAAATGGAGATATTTTCTTAAAACTCATCAAATAGGTGAAAAGAAATAAAATATATTGTTGATGAAACAATATATCAAATAGCACAAATGAAATAATATTCACTGTTACAGAAAGGTATTTAGAAATAATCTTAGTTCACCAAAGTATTTAACAATCAATTTCTTAAAACTTAATTTAAAAACATATTTTCCAAAATTCATAAACATTGGGTTAAAAAAATCAATAATTTATTTTGTATTTTTAAGAGCCCTACAACTTTGTAAGGATAAGATATTTTGTTTCTCAAAAAATTGCGGAAACTTGATAAAAAAAAATATATTTCAGCTGATGTAATACCCTCAAATTAATTTGCTTGGTAATGCCAAACAATGCCATGATAAAGAAATTTAATAAAAATTGTTAGAAACATATTAGGAGAAGAATTTATTTTCTCTCCTTTTATTCCATTTAGTAAATTAAATACATTTTAGGGGTAGATATATAATTCCAAAAAACCCAATGAGGAACCTCTTGAAAACCCTACTATTTATCAGGTCTTGCCAGATTGTTAAAATGTTATAAGTGTTTATTTTGATGACAAAGCTAGAATTTCCAAAGCATGTTTTATATATTGGGAGATCTTGGCCTTATATAGAATGGATTGTGGCATATGATGACTGTGCCAACTGACTTGTTGAATTAATGAATTCATTATATTCTACAGGAATGTCTACACAAAAATTATAAATAAATTTGGTAGTCCCAGAATGTACATTCGAAATTTGACTTCCAAACTCTTGACCTATGTGAAAGGATAATTATAAATGATATAAAATCCATCATTCTCACAACCAGTGGCAAAGCATTCAATGTTAATACCCCATCCAGTTCAAGAGGCAACATTTTCCAGTCAAAGATTGTTTTTCAGTAACTACTAACAAATCTCAGTGTTTGTCCATCGAGTTAGACTTAGAAACACCTTTATTTTCACGTGGACAGTTTGATGGTGCATGTTTTAGGATAAGTTTACATAAAACAAATATTATTTTTACTAGAATTTACAGGCAAGCCATAAAATTTTATGTAAAGAGCAGCTATAACTTGATCATCAAAAGGAATCAGCTTTTAAAACATATTTAGAATATATCCTTATTTTAAATTTATGTTTTATTAAGACCACTTTTAAAGATATTTATTAAATATTAAATATTTAAAAAGAGTTCTAAGATTTGTTTACTCTCCTCTGTGATTAATTTTATATTCTGAAAAAGAACAAAGTTACTTTATAGATGCATCGTGAAAATAGCGGATATAGCAACTACTCCTTTTAAAAATTAGTCTGCTTCAATGATTTTAATGTTTCCCAATGTTGTTTTAAAGCATTGTACATAAAGAATGATTTCTTTGATACTAATTTTATAAAAACTTAGAAGTGAAATATTAAAAATAAAATAGCTTTTATTTACATTTTATGTATTAAAGGTATTTCATAACTGATGTTATCTGAAGAAATAATATCGAACTAGATAGAGATAAAAATGGATAATTTAATAATATTGGTAAATACAAACACATACACGAACATAATATAAACGTATACATATTGGCCTGCGTATAATACATTAGCTATATACGATACGTATATAAGTATATATACGATACGTATATAAGTATATATACGATACGTATATAAGTATATATACGATACGTATATAAGTATATATACGATACGCATATAAGTATATATACGATACGTATATATATATATACAATACGTATATAAGTATATATACGATACGTATATAATATAAAAAAATAGATCTGTGTTATAGATAGATATACAAAGATGTAATTTAAAAGGAATAGAGACAAAGAGAAAATATATTAATACATATTTGTGTAGGCTTGATTTAGGTAGCCCACTTTGGTGGCCACATGGTCTACAAAGCTACTTTTACAGTAGACTAGACAGCCGATTACGGGGAGATCGCGGTTCAAATCTAAGTTGGGTGTGCTGAGGGTGGTTTTCCCAAAATGTTTTACACTCTTTTTCCACGCAAATGTGGTACTTACTAACTATATGGCATAATTAACTCGTAAGTTCATTGCCGAACTTAAAAAGTACGCCACCTATCCATCCCTATCTTGAGCTAATAATTAGTACGTAAGTGTATAACCCGGATAGATATAATGTGGCTCTAAATAATATTATTATTGTGTCGTGGATTGGGTAGTATGTATCTTTTTGTGAACATTTTATGTTTGGAAAAAATATGAATACAAACAATATAAAAGTTCAATTAATATTATGAATTATTTGCTGGTACATGTAAACAATTTTAATGAGTATTTAAAAAAAAGTTTGAATAGCAGTTGATATGAATTGTATCTAAAACTTTTTAATCAATATAATATGAGTAATGAACATTTTGGAAATTATTTGAACAAAATACATTTCATAATTTGTTTTAATGGCTAACTTCTATACAAAACTAATATTTTCAAAGGATCATTCGAATGACATATTTGTATCTAGATCTACTTTCCGAATGAGTTTTAACCGTCAACGTAGAACAAGTACAACAAATGATGGCAGCTATCGACATAAAGTTTTTAATAATAGCCATATTTAATAAGAAAATTAACAATTTAATTTCATAAAGTGCTCATGTTATTCATAAGCCACTAGTTTTTGTCAAAACATTTTGGTTGATGCTTATAAACATACATTATATTATATAATGTATACATACATTTTTATGTGCAATGCAAAATTCAGTCTATTCAATTAATTTATAATAAGGCGGTAAGAAGAGAAAGATAGAATTTAGAAGATATTTTCCCGCATTTTTGTGGAGGGAGAGTGATAACCAATAGGGTAAAGACTCAAAACGCTGATATGAGAAAAAGTTCTTGAGCTTAGCTCTAATATACAAGTGTAATTGTAGAACACATATTGTTATGAAGTTTTTAAATGGCACGTATCCCTCCCAATAAAATTATTTACGAATATTTTATATTTAAATTTAAATAAGAAAGTCCCAATTTTTGCTTGTATTTAATTTGACGGTAGATCTATGTATTTGTGCATGACAAATATAAAAATAAAAAGATCAACTCAAGTTAAGTTTATACATTACTTTCATTCTATTCATATTACTTCTAATAAATTTAAAAAAGTATGTTAATTTGAACGTATTGGACCGAATTACAATATTATAGCTAACCTTTATTCTTTTTAATAAATATTATCACACTAGTAAAATACATTATGGATAATGAAAGCTCAGTTAAGGGTGGAGGAGCCTTTAACAGAATAGGAATAGGTTTCATTTTGTGGCGACGTCATTTCCTTGAGGATAGCACTGAATGAGTTTGAAAGGAAATGACAATGAAGACTGTGTAACCTTGACGTCCGGACAAAGGAAGCTCATTTCTCCAGTCCCTCCCCTATCTCCACCCTTCACCGATCACTGCCTCATCCCTTTAGCCTTTCTGTCCTGCCACTGAACACCAGACAGAAGCTTTTGGTTTGATCATGTGATGTGGTTTGACATCGGCTTCTAGGCCATGCTAATGGTTGGGCGAGCTTATGGAACAATCAGCTTGGCTTCCCATATTTACAGTTAATTAAAGTTAGATTAAATTTCTATTCTTTTTAAATAAAATTAACTGATGGATCACTTGATGCCTAATGGATATGAGCATTTGTTTACATTTTGTTTGTTTTGTTTGTCGTTGAGTGATTAAAGTAGACGACTCACGAGTTAAAGTTGTATGTTTTGGTTTTTATTAGTAAATTATGTAACGAGGTTATTACTCACATCTCTGGTTACATAGTCTTAAGCGTCACTATTTCCATATACTGAATTTTTGGAGGTGGGAAGGTCGGGATTTGAATCCTAACGAGGAGTACTGACTGTTTTTCCTTAATGTGTTCCCAATATTCATCCTCTCAAATTCATATACATTTTCTCTAAATTTCATCTCAAATCAACAACCAGAAAGTTTGTTTTATGTGATTTGTATCCATCCGCAGCTGGGTATGACCTAAGCTAGTACTGCCTACAACATCCTGTAGAAACCCCATGGAGTAGGGGAGTTCAAGAAGGGTTGTGGTTTCTCGTTGCCTTCCAAAATGGATTTTTATGTGCACGCGTCAAAGTGCCTACAAATTTTGGCGGAATTTTCACACGCTTTCCAGGGCTGTTTTCCATGTGTCAACTCTTTTTCTCTTACTTCAATTTAAATCTCCTCAACTTACACCTTGTGACCACCTTTTCAGATTTTAGTTTTACTTTATAAAACATGTTGAAATGGTTTGTTTGGTATCTAATCTTCTATTTTTTTTCTAAAGTAAAATGTACAACACATAACACGATGTGGCACCTCGTTCGAACTGTAGTAATAACCTAGGTTAGGGATTATTCAGAGGGTAAGACGGATCATTTTAAGGTGGGAGTGTGGTGTACGCGAGTAAAAGCAAATGCTTTAGCAGTTTTATAGCAAAAAAAAACCCCTTCGGTAGGGTAGTTAGCTAACACGCTAGTTTTTTTTTCTTTTTTTAGCTAGACTGCCGAGGACGGTGAGATAGTGGTTTGAAACTCGCTCGGGTGAATTGGGGGTTTCTTAAATGGTATTCCACTGTCCCTCTACGCAAATGTGGATTCACTCCATCTATAATCAACCTTCCCATCTCCAATCCCATTAGAGTAATTAATACTCAATTTTATAACCCGAACGGATAGTAAGAAGTGGGGCTAAGTATTATATTATATTTTAAGCAAAACATTTATTTTGGCCAAAATAAAACCTTTCTTCAGTAGAAAGATAAGAGTTTAATTTCTTCGCGTAGTTTTATCTACAGTTGTTGAACATATGTCATGAGCATAGCAGCATTAGATGAGACATTTATAAACGAAGAGGAAAGATTGTCATTAAGTTCAAGGACACCCCTTGAGAGGTATTCAAGAACAGGTAATATCACCATGGGAATGAAATTAATATATGTTTATCTTGGAGATTTATTTTATTTCTTTTAACTAAAAAAAGCTTTGCTATAAAACTTTTTAAAAAAAGACCGCCCTTAACACGTGTTTACTATACACTCACCTTAAGGAACACAGGCTCTTTTCTGTTTGATGTTAGCGAATATTTTTACTATAGGGCTGGGTGAGGTTAGACTTTGATTATCTTGGTTTGAGAATTTTATGTTAACATTATATTTAATTTGATGTAATTGACATATACTTATAAACCAACTGACTAAATAAGCGTACGACCTATATCATAAATTAGATCTAGAACAGAAACCACACCCAGCCCCAAACCGTTACTTCATCATTTTGAAAGTGGAAACCCACATTTCACCAATACTAAATTTTTTAGGCAATGCCAAGATTCGATTCCATGAACCTTGGCTTGGTAAGCAAACACGTTACCTACTGAGATAAGGTATCAAACCGACTCTTTCGCTAGTGGTAGGCACCTCTGGCTACTGATATAGAGGTCCCGGGTTCGATACCCAGTGTTATCAAAGGTAATTTTCCACACCAGGGTAACTTTTTCTATGGTCATCCATGATCTGGTAAATTGTATTTAAGTTAGGTTTAATATTCCCACTGGCTCCAAACCTTGATCATCACTATCATCTGATTGAGAGTCTGACTGACGTGTATGCAGCCTCTAAGGTACACCCTGGACAACGTTCTGTTTCCATAGAGCGTCTAAAGTTTACATAAACGGTGAGCGAACTGTATATTACTCCTCTCACGGTCAACTATGCCATGGGCTAATATATATAGCGTGTTTGATTTATTATAATTAATAGCTGATAGATATTTTTATGTACTGTACGTTGAACAATTCATTTTAAAAATTTAGCTAAGTAATTAGAATTGAAACGTTCATATGATTAATTTACAAAAGAGTTTAGTCAGTATTTCGGAATACAAAATATGTTTAACTATATTTTAACCAAAATCGCTTATCGTATTGTCTCATATAAAGCATAAACCAGAACAATTTCTCCTGATTCATACTTCATTTCACTCTAAACAATTTTTTCACCAAAACAAACAAAATTATTAATATGATCACTAAACAAAAATTTAAACATATTTATTTTGACAACAAGCACCTCCACTCTTTCAGCAAAGTGTATTATATTCATCCACTATGCTAGATAAGTGATTTATAGATTTTTGGGTGTTGTAGAGTCAAATATATTTATAACAAAATAATCTAGTTTGAAGACAAATCACTAAATAATTGATTAGCCTATTGTAATAAATAATTTTGAGTAAATGACTTAATGAAAATACAAAACTCCTTGGTAGGCCAAAACAATGATGGGAGAATAATTTGAAAATGTATTTGAATGAGTTGGTTGCCAGACTATGAAGAGGATTGAAGCGCCTCAGGATAGGGTTCTATGGTGATCAAACGTTCTAATAGGTATGAAATTACGAGTTCCTTAAGGTCATTTAGATATTACATTGAGGAGCCTACCATTTTACAGGTTTAATGTGTTTAAATATTTAGGAACAATTTTTACCAACAATAACTAAATTTGATTGAAAATTAGGAAAATAATACGTTCGTGAAATGCATTATATTACTAGGTCAGTAAGATTTTGCCTTCTCGACATCTTTCAAGAATGTTAAACTAAATACAAAACAATAATTTTACCAGTTATTCTCTATGGTTGTAAAACGTAGTGTCTTACCATACATAACAAAAATAAAATTAGAGTGCTCAAAAACAAGATGTTTAGGAAGATATTTGGTGCAAAATAGGAGGAGGATACTAGGGAGTGAATAATGTTACATAATGATGAGTTACATAGTCTCTACTCATCACAAGACATTGATAAAATAATCAAGTCTCTTGGATTACTGTTGGCAGGACATGTAGTGTGAATGGAAGAATCTAGAACCGTGTCTATTGTATTGACTGGCGAACCCAATGGAAAGAGACCATTGGGAAGACCTAGACCCAGGTGGTAGGTTAACATTATAATTGACCTAAAAGACATAGTGTGTAGTGAGTTGGACTGGATAGAACTAGCTCAAGGTAGGGATAAGTTGTAATGAGGTTGACTGGATAGAATAATTTATTTATTTAGTACCACATCTTACTATCCGTTCAGGTTATACGCTTAAATACTAATTACGCTATTGGATTAGGAATTAGGAAGGTTGAACTTTAGAGGAAGTGAATCCACATTTGTGTGGAGGGAGAGTGGAAAACTATTTAGGAAAAACCACCCCTAGTTCACCCGACCGAGATTCAAACCGCGATCTCCCCGTCCTTAGCAGTCGAGCTCAACATGACTAGAGAGACAGAATAATTATTATAAAATTGATAAAATAATTACTATTAAAATATTATATTAAACCTTTACTCAGACTTTGCCTCGCATGTTTCAAACTGAGTTTCTTATTTAAAAGGTGTAATTTGTGTATAATACTAATAATACGTTTTTCTTAAGTGAGATACAATCTAACACCTTTATTCATGTGCACCACTTAAAATGTTACAGTACACTTCCCGAACACTTAGTCTGATATCCTTAGAAAATAATTCTTATTATGCTAAAGTATTATTTAGTGAAAAGGAACAATTATTAAGAAAATGTCACCAGATATTAAATCCAAGATTATTTAATATGGTACGTAGATACTGTTTCAACTCAGCTAACGGGACGTGAAAAAAAAATTATACTCAAAATTAAGGTCAGGACGTTAAGGAAACAGTTGAAAAGAATGGAAAAAGGAAGACGTGAATAAAGTTCAGGAGACACTAAGGGCCAGTTTCATAGTCAAATTTAGTACGCCTCAAGTGCGGCGCTACACTAAGTACATGACGACACCTACCTAAACCAGAATGGAATGGGCCGTTCTCGCATAGGAAACTGGCCATTCCATTCTGGTTTAGGTAGGTGTCGTCATGTACTTAGTGTAGCGCCGCACTTGAGGCATACTAAATTTGACTATGAAACTGGCCCTAAGTCAGATTACTCTGGCGCTGTTGTCTGTTTGGTTAGGAAGAGGGATGAGAAGGTAGGTAGTGATAGTCGTCGAAGAGAAGAATAAAAGGGGGTCAGGTTTTATACGACGTTATAACGTGAAAAATGACACTTTCCGAGGAGTCTCTCTATTGTTCCGGTGGTTTTTTCGTTAGATGTCCAATCAAATTACACGTGTGCTATTTCCTATATAGCACTTTAAGATGTGCTTCAATCCTTTCGTCAAATATCTATGACCAGTATTTTTTTCTTAATACAATTTCACAGTGGTGGTAATAAGACAAATGTTAGTTGGGAATTTGATTTTTTTTTAAGGCTACAAGATATACAAGAATAAAATATTAGCACTGAAATTGAGTTTAGTAATAGGAAGATTATTTTAGGGGTATTGAGTCATTGCTTGGTTTAAAAATCAATCTAGTTGACGTTTCAAAATAGTAAGTAAAAAATAAATAGAAAAATATCTTAAAAATTACCATAATAATTGTATCTATTTCAACCATAAACAGTGGACTATTTTTGGGCTGGTTTTAATAATTTAAGTTTAAGAAAAGGGGATACTAATCTTTTGCAATTTAACATTAGAAATTCACCTCTGACAAGACATCTTGTGAATGTGGGGAATGTCAGGCCTCCACCATGGTTCGGATTCCACGTTAAACTGTAGGTCCTTCATTTCATCTCACAATCACCCTACCATTACACATTAGCGTAAGTACGTATAACCCGAACGGGTAGTAAGACACGGTGCTAATAATAATAAACATTAGAAATTAAGATTTAAGTTTTAGGTTAGCGTAAACTAAAATTAAAAAATAAATTCGTATTTGACACTATAATTAATTTTGTATTTAATCTCATTGGAAAAATAGTAGTTTGTTAAATGCTAACAGTTTAAATATATTTCTAATTAGGTTCATACTAATTTGGTAAGGAGTACTAAATGATAATATTAAATCTCCTTTCTTATTCTATTATTCCCTTCGCCTTATTTGATCTTTAGAATCCATGACATGTTTCGGTGTTATATGTTACACCATCTTCAAGTCTTATTTATGATGACGACGATTGGTTTGGAATAATTATTAACCAAAGGTTGGTGAAGTTTTGAATTATTATTATATATGAAACATTTTGTGGAAGGATCAAGTTTTATAATACATTAATAATAATTAGGTTTTAGTAATTAATCTGTATTAATACTAATTATATTTGTGACATGTTTGTATTTTTTCAACTTATATTATTTTCAATTGACACAAGCCAATACATTATTATATAATGATGATCACTCTTTTTGATTAGGTCGTAGATTGAACTCAGACTAGAACGCTAATATTTAAAAAAAACTATATTTTTCAGGTTCAGTTGATCGAGTTATATCCTATGTCTTTTTAAACTACTTATAATGTTCCAAGCTAATGTTATTAGTGACCTAAAAAAGGGGTTAGAAATACGAGGATATATTAAGATAAATGCACCCACATTATCGTGGCGAATTAGAATGCGAAACAACAGTGATGGCTAAAATTATGAAAACCAACTATGGTGCATATAGTCGAGATTAGAGCCTCAACCTTGAAATCCCTGAAAATCTAATTTATTTCGATATTGACGAAATTTACTGTATGGCAATTGGTGTTGGTATGTACCCTGTGATCAGTGACCAAAGCGTTAAGAGAAATTGCCGCTCAAACATTTAGCTCCAAAGCAATTTTTAATTCTACGATGTGTTATTTCAAAATATGGTTCACACGACTTTTTAAGCATATTTGTGGAACTTTGAGACTAAGCTTGATGGAAAATGGTTCTAGATTCAGAATTCCAAAAATAAATTCAGTAATTTTTTTTATAGGTTTGTAAGAGAAAACTTTAATTTATTTGATGACTAACAGAAAGCTTTTCTCATTTAATTTATAAAATAATGTTCATGGTATTTTTTTCCCCTCCTTACCGATTGATATTATAAAAGTTGGTTGTGGATAGGGGCGAAAGGGAGTTCAGCCTGTACAGAATAGATTAGTTCCAGAAAACGACACATACCATTGATTTTTAAGCCGTGTGGCCTGGAAGCGATTAATAATGTCTCGCTTACCGAGGCACCCACCTTAAGAATGAAAAAAACATACTCCTTCCCCACTATCATTTGTAAAACTTTTCGATTTATTAGATGTAGAAAATTTTCCAAAACTAAACTTGTTATCCTTATAATCGTACCGGTACTATATTTGGTAAACATCGGTGAAGAATATGCAGTGACAGTTCTTCAACGCTAGGTGTTGATGTAGTAAATTTCTGCTTTCCTTAACTTCACCATAATACAAAGTGTTTGACGAAGCTTAGGAATTATTTCATCAAAAATTCATAGAACGGATTTTTCAACACGCTCTGTTTGATTTGATTGCTATTCAAGAAATGACATTTCCTTTAGTCAAAATTACATCATGGACCACTCCAGCCACAAGAACGAATAAAGATTCTCCTTTGAGTTTCGTACGTGTGATGCAAATTTTGTATTATCTGATTGGTGTTTATGCTAAGTTGAACAATGAGCATATTCGGATTTATTGAGGAAATACTACTACCAAAGTTTTAAGAGCACTATATACCAGAAGAGAAAAGTCATCACACTTAATAAAATATAACTTTAGCTATAATACCTAAAATCCCCCTAGAAAATTCTCAAATATCATAGAATATTATGTTGGGAATTGTTATAAAAAAGAGATTAATTTTTTTAGGAAAGCTAAATTTCGGCAGTTTATGATCTAATTTAATATTAAAAGGTGTCAGACTTATGTGCTGGTGGCCGGGGTTCAATCCTCGGTCCCGGCACAGATTTATCTGATTGCCAAACCCTTCCTTCACCTCTGCAAGACATCTTGTGAATGTGGGAATGCCAGGCCTTCACCGTGGTTCGAATTCCACGTTAAACTGTAGGTCCTTCATTTCATCTCACAATCACCCTACCATTACACATTAGCGTAAGTGCATATAACCCGAATGGGTAGTAAGACGCGGTGCTAATAATAATAATATAAAAATAATAATAAAAACGGTGATTCTACACGTGAAGTGCTGTAAAAATGATTAGATTCAAACGTTTCATGATATTTTAAAAATTATTGTGAATGAAGTTGTCATTTTTCTATAATCTTAAATCGACATGTTGATAATCTTTTCCTTTATGTTTTGGCATGGGACGTATTTTGAAATAAAGGACACCAGATTAATAACGTGAATTCTCTATACATCTACCCTGAATTTGTGGGTAGGTGGATTAAACTTAAGGTCCGCATAGTTTATTTAACCAGTGATATGTAGGTCGTGGTTCCAAACTCTCGGCTGGGTAAAATCATGGTAAGTTTCTCTTAAATATTTTTCAACTTTCTCTCTATTAAAGTTTGTGTACACATTCTATAAACTCAACATTTCTTATCCCTGCTCAATTATTGTAGTTAAATAGAGATAGTTAGGACAGGTGGTATGATGTGATGCAAGATATAAATAAGTAATCTTAGATTCAAAATGCATCTTAATTCGTTAAAAGACAGCCCTCTTAAGCGAACAATTCATTCTTAGATACAATGATATCACTAAATTTAGGGTTTAAATCACGAAGTTTATTCTATCATACTATCTGATAAATTATCATAATACCCCTTTCTGTGACTCTTACAACAGACTGTACTGCCAATTACAGGGAGATTGAGGTTCGAAAACCAGTTGGGTGTAGGGAGGGTGGTTTTTATTAGAAGGGGTTTTCACTCTGCATCCATGCAAATTTAGGTACAATTCCTCTACATTCAATATTCCTCATCCCTAGCTCACTAGCGTAATTAATACATATGCATATAACCTAAATAAGTAGCAATACGTGGTGTTAAAATAATATCTTTATTACGACTAGTTCAATTGTATTATATTGTATTGATTCGATATATTTAGATGAGGAGGTAGAGGATTGAACTCCATTCTAGTTTACTTAGGGTGGTTTACACAAATTATTTCTCACTCTACTGCCACACAAAGTTTTAGTACACTTTTTCTAAGATAATAGCTTACTTATTTCTTATCAATTAGCGTAATTAATGTATGTGCACAAACTGAGCCTGTATTAGGACGTGATTAAAATGTATATTAAAAATTGTATTAAAGCATTAAAATATATTTTGCACTTGAATTTGACGTTAGTTTTAAAATATAAACGTAAATGTTGTTTATCACAACTCTTACTATTTCAAACATGTACAGTAAAATGTAAACGATCTATAAATAGATCCGCTTTTTATTATCTGTAGCCCTTTTAAATATATGTCAACTTACATGACATTTTCATAAATAAAAGACAAATATTTTCTAATCTTATACCACAACGTTTTTCCCATCTTGAAATCTTTGGAGTTCTATATATAACTATATGTCACACAGTTCAATCAAATCCAGCGTCTTAAAATGTAAATGAACATGTGTTTTCAGATAAATGTGCATGTGAATTATTAAAATAGTTATCTTGATGTTTGTTCAAATATTGGTTCACTCTTTGGAAAATATCACTATGTAAATACTCATAGATCATAGATCGATATAAAATAACGTATTGAATTAATTATTTACAATAATAATACTAATTGATCTAAAGTGTTAATCTCTTTTTTTCATGTATTGAACCAAATAGATTCGAATTAACCGAGTTTACTCGTTATTCTAAATGTAATAAAAAATACCTGTGTTGAACTATTTGTTTACGACTCAGCCCCAATATCTAACATTACAAATTATCCTCTCAGAGATGAAATATGCGTTATAGCACATGTGAGGGTATTGGAATAGATTTATTTTCGGTGAGTAATATTCCACAGGAATTTTGGTGAGGCATTAACTACGTTGTTACTTTGTGAGTTCGGAGCTATTTTGAGTAGCGGGTTGCATCTTAGCTTGATGCACTTAAACACCCTAATACTCGAGGTTGGTAAATTTGGTCCCGTCTGTCAAAGTCATGTCAAATTGGGTTCAGACTAGAAAAAGGTATAGGTAAATGGTGTCCCGTTAGAAAAAGTGTATAGGTAAAATGTGTCCCGTCTTCCATCAGCCTAGTAGCCTTTCCCAGTAGACACCACGTGGAGGTTAGCTGAATGGTACCCGCGAAATATGTTTTAATTTTATCTAAACACTTTTAATATTGACATATCTTGCTGCTCGTCAGAATTAAGTTTATTATAACGCTTGCATGTAGATACAGTGCAAGAACCAAGTTGAATTCAATCCTTCAGAAATTGTGATTTATAAACTTATAACCATGACACATAAACGTCGTCTTATTTTATTGACCTTCATAGCTTCGATTGTACCAAACTTCTCTGCACTATGTAACTGAGCACTGATTTTGTGTAAGCCAACAGCGTAAAAAAAGGCTCAATTTAAGTGTAAAAATGAATTATTATGGTAGATAATACTTAGATTCAGCAAGTATAGTAATACTTTTAAAACTACAACCCGGTATAACACTTGGACCCATTTTACCTATTCGTTTCAAAATATTGGGAGCTATTTTACGCATTGATTTCAAAGTATTGGGACCTATTTACGTATTGGTGAAAGGGGGCACATTCTCTTGGGACCCAATTTTCGTAGCACCCTCACACTAACACACGCAAACTTCCAGAAATCAAGCGTTATTTAAGATTAAATAAAACCATAGCTAACGCTAATGGGAAAGTGAAAGTTAGAAATTGATTAAAGGTAAGATAAACAATTTTATGCTTTAAATTTTATAATTATTAAAAAAACATTATAACTAGAATTAATTTCACTTTTAACAACGTTTCTCGTGAAATATCGCAGTTCTGATTTATTTATTTTTAGTGCCACTTTTTTCACCCTTTCGGGCCACTGTCTAGTTCTGATATTATGGTGGTATGAAACGTATTCGATTATATGTTAGTATTTTTACTGTATTTATGATAAAAACGTATTAAATTTGGCCAAGTAATATTTTGTTATAATAACCGTTTTAATTAGGACATTAGATAATGTTTCTTCAACATTACTTTAAAATAAATAGTTATTAAACTAAACTTCATAAATAAAATAAATAGTAGAGTCAATTTTGTATATACTCATTAAAAATATGTTAGATAATAGACGATAATTAGTTTTTATTGTTCATAGTTACCATGCTCATAAGAAATACCTAAAGTAATAAGATATATCTCGTCATGTAGGTGGAAACATTAAGTAATTAATAGCATGCACTAAATTGTACTGCATAACCATTGTTTCTTCTGAATATCGGTTTTTGGGAATGTAGCCTCCAACGTTGTTCAAACTGAAACCTCAAATACCCAACTAAGAGGGTGGGGGGGATTAGATCCCAAATACTGCATCTACACACACGACTGATTCTTACATGTTCCTTCCCCACTTTACCGACCCACCTATCACCCAAACTTAATTCAACCTGACTCCTGGTGTAGAATGTTAGTTTTGTTTAGGTAGTGTGTGTATTTGTTGGTAAGGTTGGGGGAAGGGGGGTAAGAACATCCTATTCTCAGTCCTGTATTCACAAGCAAGCAACCCGACCGAGTGGTTGAATAAGACACAAACTTGGTCTCTGCTATTCATGCTTCTCCTTGGCTGGCTTGATTTCTTGTCTCTTCCAGTATTTCACTTATATAGCTTGTTGTGTACTTCAATCTACCTAAACATGTAGGAAATAAAGAGGGGGAGAGGGCGGGAGGAAGAAGGAAAGTTTCTTACACAATATGTACTTGAAGTTCAGTTCCATCCTGCTGGAAAATTCAAATTCAAAATTCAAATATTTTATGTTTCCTTTCATTATTAACAATAACTTGGTTAATTAAATGTTTTTTTTTTACTTCTAACACTAAACAAGCCAAATATACTATCAGAACTATTTTATTATCATTTACATATGTCCGTTCACCATAATAGCTATTACAATTTTAATTTAAAAGGTTAGATGAATTGAAAGAGTATTTAAAATACACTAGATTCTGCTTGAAAATAATATGTATATAACTTATTAGAAATATTATGTGTAAAAAACATATTTGTAAACAGAGATCAAGTTAAATTATTCAATTCTTACGAGCTAGACTTCTTGACCACAACTGGAGGTGTAATAATAAATAATTCGGAAGTTAGTTTAATACTGATTGATGTCATTACTCATCTGTTTTTGTTACTTGAATGGTGACTTAAAAAAAATGGGTGTGTGTACTTATGTACGCACGTGAGAAGTTATACTTCTTTGGCATCATTAAATATAAATATTTATTTTATTAAATGTTTTATTAATTTTATTTCTTTATTTTGTAAATATTAAATAACCAATAATAAATATTTAACAATAATAATTTAATAATATTTAGTATTAATTATGTTAAATAATAATATTTTAATCTATATCAATAAATAATACACACGGATAGTTAACCTCAATTATATTGGAGCACTTGAAAAAGTCTATAAGACAATTTTTTTCACTAATATTTACGAATAGTAAATAATATTAATCAAAATATTCAATTTAAATCACTACTGAATATAGTTTAATAGCACATATATAATTCGCACTTGTATTAAACTAAAACACGTGTTGTGAATGTAGAAACTAGAAACATGTTGATAAATATTATATATATGAAATCAGTGATCAGAGGCGACGATCGTACCAACATGCGCGACTAACAGAGGTTGTATTTCTATTTTGTTGGTAGCTTTTTTTTTTGAGACTTAATGAGCGGTTTAGCTTCAACCTGTTACTTTTGTGTTACAGTGATGCGCGCGCATCTTAAAATTTCACTCTCATCATTTTTTCATAACGCGCCTAAAGAAGTATAACTTCAAAAATTATAGAATATCTGTCAAGGGGTGTTCTGGAACTTAATGACAAATATTTATCTTCATTTAAAGAGTTTGTCATCTAATTCCGATATGCTTATGACGGGTATTCAGGAACTTTGATAGCAAGATGTGAAGAAAATTAAATTATATATATGTAGTGGATAAATATCTTATTTATTTTATCCAAAATTGTTTTGCCTTAAAAACTGGAGAAACACTGGCCTTTTCACGCGTCACCTTCCGTAACACCTCAGACAGTATTTTTCTTGGAATATAGTAGTTGGAATATGATAGTATCGTTTACTATACAAATGTGTACTAAGCTCTGGGACTAGCCGGCTACTATTTTACAAGATAAAATATCTAGAATGTAAGTAATATTCAAGATATTTATCTACTAATTACTAAAATAAATAATATTTTATTATTATTATTATTATTATTAATATCATTGCGTCTTACTACCCGTTCGTGTTATAAGCACTTACGCTAATGTGTAATGGTAGGGTGATTGTGAGCTGAAATTGAGGACCTACAGTTTAACGTGGGATCCGAACCACGGTGGAGGCCTGGCATTCCCCACATTCACAAGTTGTGATTAATACACGTCTTGTCAGAGGTGGAGGAAGGGTTTGGTAATCAGATAATCTGTGCCGGGACCGAGGATTGAACCCCGGACCCCAGCATAGAAGTTCTACACCTTACCCCTCGACCACCAGTCACCACAATATTTTTTTGACTATGATATGAAAACTGCTTAAAATACTTTACTAAGGAAAATTTAGTATGTCTTAAATTGAAAATATATATTTTATTTTTCACAGCACGTTTTAATAACCATCCTAGCATCCCCATTTAGTAATTAGTGAAACAGAGATGAGAAGAAATGTTTTATAGGAAATGTACATTATATTATGTTAAAGGAGTTGGGAAACATTTTAGGAAAACGTAACTTCATCCACCCGGGAAATTATACTAGACGATCTTGACTTCAATTCACCTGCTCACTGATGCGAATGAAAGAAAAATAATTGATTGAGACTATTTAAATGTATAAGATACAACAATTTATATTTGTGTGGATTTCTTCTCTTTTTTTTTCGACATTCTTGATATCATAGTTATAACCTTGTGAGAATTGGAGCAATATAGAATTTTAGCTGATAAACTTTTCCAATTCGTATGTAGAAGATAATAAAACAGAAAATTTATAAAAAGTGACATAGGCTGTTTATTTGCCAAGATCATATTTCGAATGTGCAGCCAACCGAATGAGACATAAGTTTACTGATGACGTTTGAAGGCCGTTTCCTTCCGAATAGGAATGCACAATTTTTACTGAAAAGAATGTCACAAATATATTTGTGAATTTTAACATGTCAAAAAATATTGAAATACTTCTCAAATATTATTTACTTAGTTATAAAGAAAGGTTCAAGTAAATGTTTGGTAAATTCAATAGCAGCTATTAATATATTTTTTTAATTCAATATATTTTAATTTTTTTCAAACATCACGCACTTGTTTTTATTAAAATAAAAACTGTACTATTGTTAACTATCATATTTAATTAAAATGTCCAATAAATAATTATTTTGTTTCACTGATATTATTAATAATATATCTGGTAAATAACTTATGTTATTAATGCTAACATTTAATTAAATAAAAATCATCACTCCATATTACTACTTGTATAGGTTATTCGTTCATACAATAATTTTTCTATTGCTATAGGGATGAGGAAGGAAGCAATTAAAAGGTAATATACACGCATTTGTGTGGAAGGAGAATGTAAAACCATTTGGGAAAACCCTCAATAAGCTCAAATGCGATTCGAACCCAGATATCCCAGTCTTCAGAAGGCCAATATCGAATGATAATGTCGCGTAGGACCTTTTGGCCACTGAATTACTTTTATTAATATTTATTAACGGACATATAATGGAATTTTATAATCGTTTCCTTGATAATATTAATTTAAAAACAAGTAACTGGCTTATGAACACCCTATTTCAAGGCTACGAAAGATGATATTCATCATACGACCACAAAACACGCTACTCGAGATTTTATCACACCTAATAATTTAAAACATAAAACTCAATGCCAAAAAAAAAAGGCTAAAGATGAGGATGATATTCCTCAGACTGAAATGGGATTTGGATAAATTTATTTGTGTTAACAAGAACGGTGAAAAAAAGTAATTTCCCTTTCTATTATATACCCACGATTACCTCTTCATTTTTTGTATGCGCTTGGCTATTTTATAACTTTGTCAATGATAATGCTTATCAATTAACTGAAATAATATTATAAATGAGCAGGTAAATATTGATTTTTTTCTATTATCATGATGGAGAACTATATACAGCATATATCCAACACAAAATCTTCTAGATAAGGCCAGTTATCTATTCCACGATTAGGAGCTCTAATCTCTTAAAATGTTGAACTACTAATAAATTAGTTCTATTACTTATATTGATAAAATATGTTTTAATTTAAAATGTGTAAGATTTAATTCAGTACATATTTTGATTCATTTGGTATTTTGAAAGGATCAATTTGAGGAAAATACTCTTTTGCATTTATTAATAAGTATAGATCACCACTTTAAAAAACTTTCTTTACAAAAATATATAAACTCAATAAACTTATATAGACGTTAGATGATTGTTACAGTTTATAAATTAAGATTCTTCCCAAAATGGAGGAGTCACACAGGTACATACTTACTGGTATACCGGCTAGGTGTCTTTTATTCTCAAATAGCACAATAGGATTTTATGATTTTAGTATAAGAAAGTAAGTTGTCCCAAAAATACAATTACATCTTCGATAAATAATTCCCAAATAAGCGAAAATCCCCAAAATAGATTTCTCACGTGAGTCGGTGAATAATTGAACGTATGCCCAGGAGGAGTTGTTAAGAAAAATCTTGTTTGATTTGTATTGCATGAGCTGAAACTAAAATATTTAATACCAATAGTATATAACAATGGTTACCAACTTTTTCAGTTTAAGCCCTCCTTGGTATATAATTCAGCTCTCAAGACTCCCCTTCACCTATCTTTTTGATATTTATATCAAACTTTTTTCAAAAATCTTTCTAGTCATCCCTTTATTTTGTATAGAAATCAATGTAAACCTCACAGGATTATAGTAAAAAAAATATTAAAGTTTATCATGATGGTTTTCACTGTTTTGTTTTAATCAGCTCTTGAATATCGGGTTTGATGTTTAATAGAAAACACCGTATATAGATTTCCATTTCCATTAGACAAAGCTGTTTAGTTTTTTTTTATAAGAGTCAGAGATTTGAAGTCTCAGTGGTGTTGGAATGTGACCGCACTAGTAGTTCAGAGCATCTTTATTTAAACGGTGACCTGGTGGTCTAGGGGTAAGGTGTCAGACTTCTATGCAGGCGGCCGGGGTTCAATCCTCGGTCCCGGCAAAGATTTATCTGATTACCAAACCCTTCCTTTACCTCTGACAAGACTTCTTATGAATGTGGGAATGCCAGGTCTCCGCCGTGGTTCGGATTCCACGTTAAACTGTAGGTCCTTCATTTCATCTCACAAGCACCCTTCCATTACACATTAGCGTAAGTGCGTATAACCCGAATGGGTAGTAAGACGCGGTGCTAATAATCAATCAATTTATTTAAACTGTGTTCCATGGAGCTATTGGGCTCCACCTGTTTCATCAGGCTCCGTGAGAAAACTTTATAACACTCTTTTATTTGTTTTTTATACTATAAAATAGCATCACTACTTAGTATTGCTAATTTTTCTCAAATATGAATAAAATACCTTTGCCAAAGAGGCAGCCTGTACATGTGAGATTTTCTGTTTGTTGCATACTTCTTTACTCTTAACGTCAACTGTAATTATTAGCATTTAACCTATACGGGTAGTACAATACTGTACAAAAAAAAACCGTTACTTAGTATTTATAATATTAATGGTCTGTATGTATTTCTATGGTGCAGGGGCTCCTTTGATTTAATAAGTTTGGGAACCTATGGCTTAGGGGGAGGATATAGATTAGACTTGGGCAGGGGGGTGTGAATCCGAGGTTTGCGAGCTTGAAAATAAACATGTGCATGCAAACATTTGGCTGGTCACTAGATTTATTACAAATATTAGGCAATCTTGCCAATACCACAACATTATTTTTAATACTTCGGAAAATTGATTTAAATAAAACAATATCTTCAATTAAATATGATTTTTAACATTATTTCTCAATTGTTCCACGCCACCACTGTAGGTGCTAGTGCCCCCCAAATTTAGAACCACTAGTTTATACAGACACGAAAATAATGGGTCCATTTAGCCGTGTTTGAATTAGATTGTACTTTGTTCATACTATCAAATACAATATTTATTATTTACTGAACATTCCTGCGGGGTGTGACTGATTGATTTATTAAAACTCCTTTATAATAGCTACATTTCAATTTTCAAAGGAAGAGAATTAAAAAAAATAAAACACGTTTTGGAATCAACATTTATAACATTTTTAAATATTATGAGTGTTAGGTATTTTATAGGTATTGATAAATATCCATCAATAGTAACAAAGTTTGCTTATATTACTTGACGTGAACAGGTGAATGTGGATATAGCAGTTTTATACAGCTATCATTTATGTCATTTACGAAGATAATTGGGTTATAAATATTAAATTATGTTTTTAGTGTGACTACCACAATATTAGTACTCTACCGTTTCTAGAAATAATGATTACTCTCAATTTGAAGCTAACATTATGGTTTCCATAAATGTAAAGTGAGTAATACAAAGGAAGGCTACTAATATTAACAACATATTTCTAAATTCTATTGAGAAAAAAATCAGTATCTTTATAAAAAAATAACCAGAAGCATATTTACTGTAATAAATGAAACTGTGTATCCCAAAGTTGGTCCGACTACAAGATTGTACTGAAACTGTAAGTGTACCTAAACAGATATTTTCTGAGTTAATGTGTTTTCCTTGATAAAATAATATTTTTTCACGCTTCTTCACTAACTTAATCACGTTCACTTCGAAAGCCTTAAATAAAATAAAATTAAATTACTCTCTTAAATAGCCCGAATAAACCTAGATTTAAATTATTTCTACTAAAGTTCCTTAGTTTCCACATGGCAGTATAATGGAAATCTTATCTACCACAAGGTGTAGCCAGGCGTCGGATCTTAGGCTAAAAAGGTTAAAGTAACCTTCAGCGATCGAATGCTCTAAGACGTCACTCTAGTGTTAGATTTGCCTGCTGATGGCGCGTAAATTGGTGTTCCAATCCTTGTCAGATCTTCTGAAGGTGGTTTTACTTAATTTGTTTCACACTATCCCTCCCCGCGAATGCGGGAAGACTACCTATAAAGTGTTTCCTTCCTCATCCTTACCCCAGTGGAGTAATTATCATATATGTGTATAACCTGAAAAGGTAGTAAGCCACGGTGATAAAAGCTATATTTAACATATATAACATAACATGCGTCGATTGGGTTGATTCAAGTAAAATACGTGTAATACAAGATAGACTGGATTAACATCCATTGACCTGGTATGCTAAAACTCACTTAACCCATGGAATTACGCGGAATATTGATGATATTGCTAGAATTATTTTATTTTGTCTAGTAATTATTATTTTGATTGTGTAGGTGACCTGGTGGTCTAGGGGTAAGGTGTCAGACTTCTGTGCTGGCGGCCGGGGTTCAATCCTCGGTCCCGGCACAGATTTATCTGATTTCCAAACCCTTCCTACACCTCTGACAAGACATCTTGTGAATGTGTGGAATGCCAGGTCACCACCGTGGTTCGGATTCCACTTTAAACTGTAGGTCCTTCATTTCATCTCACAATCACCCTACCATTACACATTAGCGTAAGTGCGTATAACCCGAACGGGTAGTAAGACGCGGTGCTAATAATAATAATATTTTGATTGTAAGGATTTTGTATTTATATCTAGTTTAAAATTGCTACATGTATTAAACTTTACTGTTAAGGAGAACAATACGTGTTATAAGATAGATGTTTTCTTCTTTATTAAGCTTTGTAAACATTTGTAAAAAAAATGGGGGCAGTGCCTATAAGCTTTTATAGAAGGACATTAATTTATTTTCCAGATTTAATTATAAATCAAGTAAGTGAAAATAAATAATTTAATAGAAAATTATATTTGTATTTTTATCAGTATTTACTTAGTTGTGTAAGTACACATTAAAAATAGATATATAAAAGGAGTCATATACTATTTATATATTTGTACATTTGTATTATGTTTCCAGTTTAATGTCACAATTCGATTTTACGTTTTGAGAGTAAGATTGCATTTATAAAATTGGATGTAAGCCCATGAAATTGCTTAAGTTTGTTTTTAGAATATTTTATTTTAAACTTAAATCGCACTTTAGTGAGAAAAATCGTCTTCATTTATCATTAAATTTAGGATGTGCCATATATTAATAATAAATATATTAAATTAAGTTATTTCGTTTTCTACGTTTCCTTAGTCTTCAAATAAATTCTCTTCAATTTCCTATTCAAACGTTTCTTTCAAATTCATGTTAAAACATCATCAATTATTTGGATTTCGATTTAAGTTTTTAGGTATTATCATTTATTTTTATCGACAGATTGAAATTGGTTTCAAGGGGAACCCCCTATGAGCAAGAAAGGGTTAGAAATAGGAAGACAAAAATAATGGGAAATAGTATGAAGAGTACGAGAGAGACAGGGAAAATTATTTAAGTTAACATAATATGTGGAGCGCAAAAAAAAAAAAAAAAAGGTGGGAGGGAGGAAATAAAAAGAGGATGACAGAATATGAGGAAAAAGAAGGAAGGAAAATGGCAGGAAGAGTCATTACATTCTTAAAGCCATCACTAAAGAATGGAGCAGGGGAGTATAAGAGACGAAGAGGATTGCTAGAAGCGCAGGAACTGAACCGCAAAGCTATTCCCGGTAGGAATCAATATCATGACTTTTGACCCTTGGACTGAGCGCTTATACGAAAATAGACTTTAAAAACTATCATTTAATTTTGCTTAGCCTTATATTTTTTAATTATATTGACCCCTAATGTGATCGTAGGAAGAATCCAACTCTAGATTTTAATAAACATCAATGGTTCATGACACCTCACAATCACCCTACCATTACACATTCGTATAAATGCGTATAGCCCGAACGGGTAGTAAGACGTTGTACTAATAATAATAATAATAATAATAATAATAATAATATAATAACAATAATAATAATCATACTTTATGAGCTTAATAAAATAAATTTTTTTGTATGCAGCTCTTCGAAACATGATTAATTTATTGTTATACTCCTTGGTGGACGGAGAGGGTACTATTTTTTAATGTTTCTGTAACAGTGTATATTATTTAATTTACGCTATTTTGTGGAGTGTTTCTGTAACAATGTAAGTTATTCCGTTTCAAAAATCTTACGATTTTTTGTTTAAGGTCTCTATTTTAAGATAAGTCTGTGCGTTGCACCATAACATTAATTTTGCAACTATTTTAAATAAGAATCTGAAGCATATAGGTCTTGACCAAAACCAATAATTACCCAAATAGAATATATGGTTCTTTTCAGTACTATAACACATTTGTTTGGAATAATAGTTGTCTAGATATAAGTAAAAGACTAAGAAAATCAAAGCAAAAAAAATCTTTTTTTCTAAGCCTTCTGAATTGAATTTCTGGATATAATATTTTAATTTATTGTTTAACGTGGAATACGAACCACAATGGAGGCCTGGCATTCCACACATTCGCAAGTTGTGATTAATACACGTCTTGTTAGAGGTGAAGAAAGGGTTTGATAATCAGACTGAGGATTGAACCTCGGACCTCCAGCACAGAAGTCTGACACCTTATCCCCAGACCGCAAGGTCACTTATAAAGTTATGTGATATGAACTAAAAACATAGTGAATGCAGTTTTTATTTTGAAGAAAATTAACCAAGTAAAGGCGAGCGTGGAATATTTGACCTAAAAGGTTTATTGTCAAATATTTACATGAATTATTGGTCAGTTTACATTGAAGCCGTGCCAAAACTAATATTTAAATGAAAATAATACGGAAATTTGTATTATTTAATATTTTTCAGGTCGCCTCAGTGGCGTAGTTAGCTAACGCGCTAGTCATGTTGAGCTAGACTGCCAAGGACGGGGAGATCGAGGTTCAAATATCGGTCGGCTAACCTGGGGTGGTTTTCCCTAAGTGGATTACCATCCTCCTTCCACAAAAATGCTGGTTCACTTCCTATAAATTCAACCTTCCTAATTATTTATCTATATAAATTCAGCTTTAATTAACAATTCTTCATCTCAACGGCTACATTAATATTATATTTGTTTAATAAATCATGAAAATTTAAAATGGTTCATTATACAAGAAACATATTAGCTCATCTTCCATTTTAGATGTATTTTTAGAGTAAGAAATTTAAAATAATTATTGTAAACAAATTTTTAAAAAACATAGTCGTCGGATTAAAAATTAAAGAAAGCTAAAAAAAAATTTTAAACAAAGAATAAGCTTAGTATCAAATACCAAAAAAAATCACTATTCCAACATGTTTGTGTAGTCACTCACATTTTCTTAATTCTTAGAATTATTGCTGATCCATCTGCAATCCATCTATAATTTTAACCCTACGTCTTACTACCCATTCGGGGGTTACGCTCATATAACATTAACAACACAAAAAGGCTATGTATGATGAAGGTTGAATTTAGATTAAGTGTACATGCATTTGCCTGGTAAAATAGAGTGGTAAGTCATTTAGGAAGATATACTATCAGTGCATATAACTGGGATTGAACCAAGATCCCTCCATTATCGGTAGTCATGTCATGTTCATGCGGCAAACTGAGCGGGTATCGGCAATAATTTTTATGTTATTATTATTATTATTTATTATTATATTATTATTATTATTATTAGCACCGCGTCTTACTACCCGTTCGGGTTATACGCACTTACGCTAATGTGTAATGGTAGGGGTGATTGTGAGATGAAATAAAGGACCTACAGTTTAACGTGGAATCCGAACCAAGGTGGAGGCCTGGCATTCCCCACATTCACAAGATATCTTGTCAGAGGTGAAGGAAGGGTATGTTAATCAGATAAATCTGTGCCGGGACCGAGGATTGAACCCCGGCCGCCAGCACAGAAGTCCGACACCTTACCCCTAGAGCACCAGGTCACCTAATTTTTATGTTATTTGAAGGTGAAATTGTCTTTCCTGTGAGTAATATATTGGTAGTTTATGTTCTATATCTGATTTAAAAAATTAGATAATGTAACAGTGAGTAGTATGGTGAGTGCCAGAGCTTATATCTTCATTTGCGTGGAGGATGAGTGATAAACCATTTATGGAATACACGACCTCCCCGTTATCGACACTACATACTTGTTGATATTGACCTTTAGTCCAAAAGCCTGCCAGTGTGACTTTAACTGAATTAAATACAAGTAGAAAGATAGTGAGGCACTAAAATAAACATAGCTGTTAAAAGTATTCAAGTTAATTAGAATGTAGTGCTGACAAGTTGCAATAAAGTCTTTTGACAACGTAGCGCCAGCTAAATGTGCTATGTTGTCCTTTTCAAGCTGTAGACGCAATTAATGGGCGTGGACGGATCCAAAGTTATTGAACACTTAAATTTAATTTAGTGTATTTTTTTCTCCCCACTCTTCACTATTTTTGTTTAGGATACTTGACAGGTGATATTTTATTCTAAGGATCACACCAACACAACATAAAAATGAATGTATACTAGGACAAAGAATATTATAGTAAAAACGTACCAAATACTAGCGCCAGGATTTGGAATATCAGTTAAACATAAAATATTTTATGTTATCAATAATTATATCACACATAAACCAGAAATGAAATTGAGTCTGAGTTGCCGTTAAACACACAACTTAGAATATCGGTCTGCCACAGAAAGTGAACATTGGTCTATCGATGCTCATAATATAGTGGATAATCCTATTATCCTAGGTTAAAATTGGGTGATAATATTATATTTGATCATATATTTAAATAAATGTATTTTTAAAGGCATAAAATCAGAATAAACCATACAAATCCTTCTGTATTGTCTCAATTTTTCAACTCGACTTGATAACTTTACACTTATATATATATATAACTAAAGTATTATAATGGGAAAAAAATTCAATCTCGAGATTATGATTGATCTTGAAGTTTAATCTTTTGGGCTTACAATTCCACCTATCCATCTATGCCTGTCTGCCTGTCTGCCTGTCTGCCTGTCTGTATGTCTGTCCATAGCTGGGGCTACCCCCAAAATGGTACCATGGCTTTCCTTAAAACATTATATTTAATTGCTATAGGGTCGTATCTCAAAGTCATAATGTGATTATTATTCTAGCACAAAAAAGTTAGTTTAGTGATAATTTATTTTCTTCATATTATATATAAGGCTTATATATTTATATATTTTGATTGATAACAATCTTGTTTGAATGGGTTTCTATGAATATTTTCATGATAAATAAGATTAGTTTTGTATAAATAAAATATAATAATTTTATATATGTTAACTGCTGAATGATTTTTGATTAATTGAATTTTCTTTTTTTTAATTTATGAAAAATGTTTGTCCAAAATTTTTATCCTAATATCCATTTTACATATGCTGATCAAAATCTTGTGTTTTCTACCAGGATAAAACTAACTAAATACAGATTTTAAAATAAAGATTATGAATACAACATACTTTATGAGAAAATATATCTAATTGTACCTTACAATTTATTTTGTACATAAACAAGTTCTATAGTAATACCAATAATAAGCACAGCCATGGCAATAAATTTGAAAGCATTATGTTCGTAATTTCCTAAGGTTGCCATTTATAGAAGTTCTTATTTAATTCCCCTCAAAGTGAACCAAGGGATATTTTTACCTATTCTCAATTCTACATTCTTATTTGAAACTAATCATTAATTTTCTTAAGAAAGGACATTTTGAGCTCCTTTTAGAAATACAAACATATTTTATTAGGTCTGCATTAATAAAATTTACTATTTTTTTATATTTATAGAATTGATTATTTATATATATAATTATATATATATATATATATATAAAGGGCGACAGTTTAATATAACATGAATTCACGTATGAATAAGTGGAGGGAAATCTAGTAGCTTTTTTTCTGTCATATATGTCCATTTATAAAAACATTGGACTGTAGTTCTAGTACACCCTCTCTAAAGTCTAATTAATTTGTGGCCCCGTAACTTATTAACCCAATTATTACTAAACCTACTAGTTATTAAAATAATAAAAAAAGATCACAATGATTACGATAGTAAAGTACATAAGTGACTTTTTCTAAAAAAATGATTGTATCAGCATATGACTCACGAACTTAGCCTAGAACTGAAAAATAATTGTCAAAGTGTAGCATAGTTAGCACTTTATAATAGGCATTAAAAATAATGTGAAGTAGCTAACATTGATGAAAGATCAACGTATTTAATTTACAACTGTCAAAATTGAGGATAGCCCCTAAATTAAGATACAGATAAATGTTCTATTATCAACAGACATTTAGTACATATTTAGCTCTTAAATAAGGTTTCTCAATGGCGATCAGGTTATACAATTACTTTGTTGACAGGGATATGAATCACAAGCAAGATTGAACGTGGAAAACATATTTTTATTAATAATTATTTGTATTAACTACGCTAAGCACTTTAGGAATTAGGAAGGTTATATTTCAAGGAAGTGTACTCGGAATATCTTGGAGGTAGATTGGAAAGCATTTTTTAAAACCACCCTCTGTATACATGACAGAGACTCAAACCTCGATCTCCTATTCATTGGCAGTCTTATCTACTGTTAGAGTAGCGCGTTAAATCATGTGGCCACCAAATTGGATAAAAACAAATTAAACACACATTAAGTGTTGTGCCCAATTGAAAGATTCCTTAAATCAGATTTCTTGCTAGGTTTAGTTAAACTGTATAAATTGTAACTACATAAAATCCTGAAATTTTTAGAACAAACCAACTTAAAAACTTTTAAGCAAAGTATAGGCTTCAATTCTTAATTGAACTCTATTAATTCTTTTCTAATCATAATTTTATCTTGTCATCAATATTATACACCTTATTTTATTTTAACTTATGTCTATTATACATGTATTTTAATATGTTTTATTGTTTTATTATATATGTGCTTTTTGACTCACATTTTTAATGTGTTTGTAAAGGTTCAATTATTACTTTTTAACCTAATTAAAACTTTTTCTCAATACATAATCTATATTTCACTCACAATTAATGATTCTAATTGATTTTTTGTTTCTTGTTTTAACAACTACTTTGCCACTCAGTCCATTGACTCTTTATGATAAGTACACTTGATTGATAGTGTCAATATAATTTATATCAATAACCTAATTTCTATCTTATTCATATCTTTCAATTTGATATCTATTTTTATCTAATAGGATGTATAAATTACGGTCAAAATAAATTTCCCTTTTCTGAAAATGAGGCTTCCTTTATTGAATATTATTTTTAATTTTCAGTGTTTAGGCTAATCCTTTGGGAATCTTGTATATGGTTAACATTTTTAGAAAAAAAAACTTGTACAAATAATCTGGCTAGAGCTCAAAACATCACTGCCAAAACGAATTGATTTACATTTAGGAAATATACATATAAAAATAAATATATAGATAGATATACAAAGAGGGTTTGTCGATTTAAGTAGAAAGTAACTGGGGTGTGGATAGTAGACCTCAAAACAACACAAAATGTCCTCATGAACATATTCCGTATATTCTATATGGTTCCACACTTCTGCTGGATTGTTAATAACCCTACTTAATACACCCTGTTTCACCTCTTGAAAGTGATGGTTCACTGCTGGTGTACAAATAAGGCTGCAGCTACACTAACAGGTGTGTATCAAATAGGGCTATAAACAATTCCAGTGGAATCTTAGAATGTCTTATCTCGGGAACTATAAAACAAAGAACATATATTCACGAGGACTTTTTCGATTTTCATTAAGACTACTATTCACACCCCAGTAACTTCCCACAAAAATCGAAATACCCTATATATTATAATGATTTTTGCCACCCTGCTTTTGTTTTGCTTTTTTTTCTTTCTAATATGTAAACTTTCTTAAAATTTATTATTTTTGGTGGATTTAAAATATGCTTTGATGTTCATCCATGGCATAATTACGCTACGTTGTTGTGCAAATCAGATACACTTTATTTTCATTCACAACCATATGGATCAAAGCTCGTCTAGAACTGTTTAGAATAGTTGAATTACAATGAATCTGAAGTTCGGAGAGCACTTACCTATTTATTAAACATATCAATCCTTTGAATTCGTCAGTTGATTTCTTTTTGTTTATGTTCGTGGTTGGTCATCGCTACTCTAAGGCACAACTAGCTGGTGACAAGTGAAGAGCGAATCTCACCCGGAATATAAATAAAAGAAGTAAGATATTTATTTGGAAAGAGCTGATCCCACACAGAGAAAATCTCTGCAAAGACTCATGGCAGATGGTATTATTACAAGTCTGCACTGTTTGAGTTTGACAGTAATTCAAATATCGAGCTTCAGCCTTATTTTAAATTGCTAATATTTATTATTTCAGAAGTTTTAAAACATTTTATCTTTTTTAAGTTAATTTAAGCTTAGTTCAAATTGTTTTACCATTTTAGCCACTCATTGTAGTTTTCCATGCACTGTGTTCAGAGAAAAATTAGGTTTTTGAATTATTCTGGAATAAAGGAATGTATAAATTTAAAACAAATAATTCTAGAGCTTCATTTTGCATCTAAATCTTTTATGAAGAAATATCTGTTCTTTCTCGGTAAAAAATTTAAATAAACATGTGTTTTGGTGGTGAAGTGAATTCAAATTATCTTCAAAGTGAGCTATAAATGGTGGTATGAGTATTTTATCAAGTTTTATTGTTTAGTTTACCTGTATTTTTACTTTTTTTTTACTGATATTTTTATATACATGAATGTGTGTATTGTTGAGTTTTTTTTATCAAGGAATATTCTGGAACTACTAAGTCCAAGGCCCTCTTCAGTCCCTAAACTATACAAGAAGAGATCGACATTCCCATAACGACTAAGCCTACTAGTCATTAGGTACATTAGGTACCTGGATTTCTACATTAGGCCTATAGATATAATAAATCAAAATCTTAATTCATATTATTTATCTTAATATCATATTCTATAATTTCACCTCCTACCGTTCCTTATTATTATTTATATTAATTATATATTATTATGATTATAGAAACTGGAATTATTGCAGGAAATTTAATTTACAACCTTCACTTTACTATCCAATTTGTTGCAATCGATAATATCTAATATGTAGTGAATTCCGAGAGTAATATATTGATATGGTCTATATAATTACGTTATAACACTTTGAAGTTATCCAAATATATAGAGCTACTTCCATGGTTTATTTAATTCATTAGACTGCACGCGATGCACTTTAAACTGAATTACAAAATCTATGACTTAAAAATTCTTCCTCCTTTTCCACTGCTACGAATAAAACATCACATAAGGGGGTCACAACGCGTTAGTCCTATGATTTCACAAAGTGTCTCTGCCGCTGAAGTTAGTTTGCACCCTTCCTACATGACCTCCATACTAGGCCAGTACTTTGAACAAACAGAGTTATTACTCTTTCAGCAAACACATTTTGTCCATAGTAAAACCAACAGCCCGTAAATCTAAAAAGAACTGCTTCCCAAGCACTCGTGGATGAATATTGCAGGGTTAAACTAAACAACATTCTGTACTTACTATTATTAGATTATATTTATTTCTTCACAAACGTAACAACGTAAGCCTAATATACCATACATGAATATTTGTATGAAATTGGAACAACAGAATTATTAAATATGTTTACTATCTAAAACACAAAAGCCATTTGTAGAAACAGAAACCAAATTAGATTCCCTTTTTTCATTCTATTATTTGAAAAATCAATCACTATAAATTAATTACAGCAGTGGTCAACTGGTATGAATATTAAAACTTACTTTACACTTGGTCGCCATAGAGGTGAGTTTGGGGATCGATTCCAACTGTAATAACTGGATGGCGTTTATTTAATGAGTTTATCCCTTTGTTGTTCCTCTACGATAATATAAAATTATCTCATAAATAATTATCCTATAATCTATATCTGTTTAAGCTCTATCGCTAAACATCTCATTATAATGGTTGACCAATTTTTATTATTATGTTTAGCTTTAGTAATAGGACTACTTATTATTTTTATAAATTATGTGGCGTTAATATATTGCATTTTGCGTTGAATACAAATAATAACCATTATTTACTTCAATACCGTTACGAATTTAATCTTTCAAGACAAATTCAGATGTATATTGTTCAAAACATATTTCAACTTTAAAATAACAATATTGATTTAAATATTAAATAAAATGAATGACATAGGTTAAAAAGGGGTTTACAATCTTAGCTCAAATTGAAATAGTGGTACAATCTGTTAGCATTTAGACACAAGAGACCTTTCTAATGCACTTTGGATTGTAGATAAAAAAAGGTCCTTGACATATTTAAATTAATTTGAATAAAATGGGGTCTTTATGGGATATGAGAAATAAAAGTTTTGCTTAAAAATGTGTATTATTTGACTTTAACACTTTTTACCCTGTACCCTTCTAATCTAACAGCAGTTATAATCGAACCCACACCAGTGGTGACATGGTCTCATTTATCTACAATACTGGACTATTAGTAAATATATATCAGTTATAGACTCTTGGCCGGGTGTAGTGAAGGTATTATTTCATAAAGAATTTGTGACCAACTCTCACAGAAAACGTGGGAAAATTTATTTTAGATTTCACCCCATAAATGTACAGTATATAAACGTACAGTCCGATTGGGTGGTAAAATATGATGGAAAACAAAGAAAATTAAAAAACTACAATATCAACTGAATTTTTAATTTTGTTTTACTTAAATAGTATTAAATAATACCCGTCTGGGATATTATCGTAAGTAAACTAATAGATCAAGGATAATAGTTTCAAATTAAATGTATGTGCTCTGATTAGAGTTGGAGAAGAGTGTTAAATTATTTATGAAAACCTATTTACAAGATGTCCGAGAAGACTACGTCCCCCTAGCGTTGTTATGTGTAAAGGAAATTTGTTGACAATAATATTTATTTGGCTCTTGACTCAGATTCCAATCCTGCTTTCAAGTTGACACTGTTCACTCACAACCATGGCTCAAGTAAGCAGCATCAGTCACAGTGTTTAGAATCGTTTAGTAACAAGTGTGTGGGTTTACGAACGACAACATACGGAGAAAACAATAAGGCAAATAATGGATGCATTTCAGGAAAGTCTTAATAAGATTCCCACATCGTAAAGCAACCATGCTTAAGTGTGAAAACGTGTATATGCTACAGGCATTGTTAAAGAAAGGCTGCTAAGTGGATAATTGAAGACGCGATTGGAAACACGTGCAACCGTCACATATTCGAATAAACGATCTCAAGTGGAATCACTTATTAAAAGATCAGCTGAACTTCGTGAACCAATGTAATGCATGATCATTTGCAAAATAAGACTTGGAATTTAGCCGTTTACCCAATATTAATTAATAAATTATTGAATGGGACTGCGCTATGCAATCTACCGCGCTTTGTTGCCACCATTTACAAATGCAGTGTCCCATACTAAGGTGATACTTATCAATAAAAGTGCAATTTATTGCAGTTCACGCGACAAAAATTTTACTTCTGGGCTAAATAAATCCCCCATTTCATGTGCGAGTTACGTAAGTGGGTTTAAAATCTGTAGTTGTTCATTAGCGCTTGGGTTACGGGGATTTTTCGGACACATTGTATGTACACCCAGACGTTATTATAAACTTGACAACCTCTTAAACGTCAAACCTGACAAGACAAGAACGATGACTTTGTCTGCATGGCCACCAGTCTGGTGATTGATCGATCACTTATGGCTTATCTGTTTGTAACCACATCTCATTAAACATTTTGGTTATAAGTATTTATACCAATTATTATAATGAATTAGGGATGAGGTATGTTGAGTTTAGAGAAAGTGATATTGTATTCGCGTAGAGGAAGAGTGGAAAACCATTTAGTAAACAACACCCTCATTAAGCCCTACTGAGATTCAAACCTTGATCTTCACACCATCCTCAGTCCAGTCTACTATGACATTAAGATATTAGACCATTTTACCAACTAAGAGTAAACAAGCTATAAATATGTACAATAATATTTGTATATCCTTTAACAATATCCTTTGATGTTTGCTTAATTTTATTTCAGGCTATAATAAAAGGAGGGCCACCCTGGTAATTGAGAGATTGCCCTTCAGAAATTTAGCTCTAACGCAATATTTAACTAAATTATGCTTTATTTCAAGATAGATTTCATGCTAAAATAAAGTGGAAACATTATATCAGGGATTTTTTCCTTAACAACCCTATTGTATGTGTTTAATTTGTATAATAAATGTGTCAACATTTGAAACTAGCCCATTTTAAACGGATTTTTAAACATATTTTCATGAAACCATGAGACTTGGCTTGGTAAAAAAAAAGGCCTTAGACTCAACCTTCTTCTCAAACCTACAGTAATTTTTTGGTTGGCTTAAAATATACAATTTTAAGTAATTTTATAGCTTGCGGTGGCCTTTCCTCTTTACTATGATATAAGAAATTTCGTAGTTATCTTTTTCTTTCTTTTGACATAACAAAAGGTAGTTGCAGGTAAAAGGCTAACGGAAGAATAGGCTTAGACAAAAGAGAAAAGTTGTTCCAGAAAAAACACAAACCGTTGTATTTTATGATGCGGCAGAAGGAAACACGGGTAATTTTCCAGTTTTTATAGAATATAAATTGTTGGGCAAAATTAAATCAAATATTTTTAGTTAGTACCAACACAGAGTTTAGTTCCCGGTGCATGCTAATATTAACAGCTCTTAAATATCTGTCAAGGGTTTTTCCTGGAATGTTGTCAAAACATTTTAAATAAAGAGAAGAGTTTTGACTAAATTCCAGAACACCCTTGACAGATATTCAAGATCTGTTGATAATAGCATATGTAGAAAACCAAACTCTACGGTGCTACTGGAAAAATATTAGTTTTTTTGGCCAAAAAATTAATGCTATAAAAACTGTAAAATTACTCGTTCTCCCTTTTGCCGCACCTTAATCCGTGTGTCCTGACAGCCATTCATGGCGCTTTCACCGATCAAGGTGGCTGCTTTATTGGGAAAACATATGAAAACATTTCGCCATCCAATGTTTCAAAGATAAATTAATGGGAGGGTAGTTTAAATGCTTGCAGCTTAGCGATACAAATTTATTAATATTCCAAATATTTTTTTTATATGAAATCTCTTAGTGTTTTAGTTTCGTGGCAATCCTACAGTACGTTTCAAGGGCTAGTAGCTTAAATGCTAAAAAGTAAGTTCTATTAACATGCAAATTGCTTTTAAGGATAGCTCAAGGTAATATCATTGCATGTAACAAGTTGCAATGTTGTGCGCTGGTGGTTATTCAGGGACTGTAGGAACTGAAAATTTTCTTGGCAGCCCATGGGAAGCCTAGCCAACAAGGTAAATGGAAGGAAAAAAAAACGCATGCATTCTGAAACGCCGCGAAAAATAAAAGAGGCAAAACGAGTGACACTTGAGTGAGAAAATTGACAGTCATCAAGGGACCAGAACGATAGCCTACACGAATAAAGTTTTGATTCATGTTGGTATAAAGGAATATTAATTACAGTAAGAAGCTATATTTTCAGACCCATTAAAACCAAATTACACTCCTCTTAATTCATACTAAATGTATTTATATTATTTTATCTTAATACGATTTTTCCATCCATCTATTTAATAAGAAAGTGTATATTCTTTTAAGATCCATATTGACCTATTGCATAATTCTAAATAGACAAATTAGGATTTTAATAAAAATATGTTGTTCTAAATGTGTAAAATCGCTTTTAAAATTACAACTCTTTTTTTTTTTACCAAGAGTCAAAAAATTTCAACCTCTCCACCACCAGACGTATCTCTGAAACCACTGCTGCTACGTGGTGAATTTGTAATAAATAATGTATATATTGAAGTTTTCTCAAACACTTTGAGAATATGAATGTATCATGTGTATATGTTATTAAATTTCCATTTTTAGATAAAGTTTTATTAAAACAAAAATACATCTATGTGTGTTTTATTCGTTTGAGAAGATTATTTAGTTTCTTTAGGCCAGACAAAGTTTTTATTACTAATTTTTTTATAATTCTAATTAAAGATTGAGCAATTACCGAATAGGTTTTTTTAATATATTTTATTATAATTGAAGCTTATAGGATTGACGTATGGATATGGTAGGAAATAGGAATTAATATTTTACTAAAACTATCAGCTAACCTATATTTCTTTGACGATTCTACAAAAACAATTAAATATTTGCAACGCTTACCTTTATGAAAAATAAAAATAACAGCATCAATTTAAAATAATACATTTCATGTCGATAACTATTAGAATATAACTGAAAGTGATAGGATGCAATGACGTGTAATGGATAGAACTAACTCAATATAGAGATAGTGTTTAATAAGATGGACTGGATAGAACTAGCTCCAGATAGGGATAGGATATAATAGGTGGACAGGATATAGCTGTATCCAGATATGGATACGGTGTAATGAGGTGGACTGGATAAAACTGTATCCAGATATGGATAGGGTATAATGAGGTGGACTGATAAAACTGTCTCCAGATATGGATAGGGTGTAATGAGGTGGACTGGATATAACTGTATCCAGATATGGATACGGTGTAATTAGGTGGACTCGATATAACTGTATCCAGATATGGATACGGTGTAATGAGTGGACTGGATATAACTGTATCCAGATTGATAGGTGTAATGAGTGGACTGGGATACTGTATCAAATGAATACGTGAATGAGGTGGTCTCGATATAACTGTATCCAGATATGGATACGTGATGAGTTGATGGATATAACTACGATGGTAGATGATGAGTGACTGATATAACTGTATCCAAATATGGATACGGTGTAATGAGTGTGGACATGGATCTAGTTTAATATAGGGGTAAGTGGAGTACGTTGGTAAGTTCTGCAATGAACCTTCATGTCCCTAATGCCATAGAGTTAGTGGGTGACCTCAACGGTGATAAAATTTTACATAGTTGAGCGCTGACCATCTGAACCTCAACCACTCAAATTTCCAGCAAACCGAATAACCACAATAAGACAAGAACTCCTGTCCACTCTGATTCAGCCCACATAGTTGTTATTCCTGTCCATTAAGATAAACATAATTTAGTAATTATAGCCATTTATCTTTCATACTTGATCTTTTCAGGACATTTTTTAGTTGTTATTAATATTACAGTAAATATTAATAATATCTAAATAATAATGTTTATTTATCTCTAATGCTTGATCTTTATCAGGAGGTTTATTTTAGTATTATTAAGTGTTTATTTATCTTTCATGCTGGATCTTTTACAGGAGGTTTCTAATTGTTTTTAATATTACATTACATTAAATTTATTAAATAATAATTTTTCTCCTTGTGAGAAAATGTGTTTTCGCCAATGATTCTAACCTAATCTTAAATTAATCTTATCCACGTTTGTGAATTAATTCTTATAATCAGTGTTTTAATGTATACATACTTCCCTTGTAGTCATAGCCTACCCAACTACTTTTACAAATATAACAGTAAAAACGAAAAAAGTTTTAAATAATCCGAAAAATATCAAATATGTTTCACAAACATTCATTTGTATGACTAAGTAGGTAAATTTAGGTTTTTTTCTGAAACTGGCTTCAATTAATTTTTTGGGTTTATGAATATATAAAAAAAGTTAATGTCAAAGGTTAAGGTGCGGCAGAAGGGGCGTGTGTAATTTTACAGTTTTTATAACAATACTTTTTTGTCCAAAATAGATAAAATATGTATCCAGTAGCCACATAGAGTTTAGTTTTATGCACATGTAATATCAATGATCTTGAATATCTGTCAAGGGTGTCTTGGAATTTTGTCAAAACTTTGCCTCTTTATTTAAAAAGTTTTGACCAAATTCCAGGACACCCTTGACAGATATTCAAGATCCGTTGATATTAGCATGTAGAGAAAACTTAACTCAATGTTGCTACTGGAGAAATATTTATCTATTTTGGCCAAAAATTTATATTTTATAAAAATTGTAAAAATACTTGAGCTTTTCTTAAGGCTATATGTGTATCAAAATATATTCATGATTTTTTTCACATGTCCAAGTACCAGTTCTTGCCATAACCATATATTATTACTCTAAAGAAATAGAGATGAGTCACAATAGAATAGATTATTATGATGAGGAGACAAGGTTTTAATCCCAGAGAAATGTACTGAACAACATTTTTCCTAAATGGATTTCCACTCTTTCTCCAAGCAAATACATGTAAGCACACTTTAAATTAGTACCTTATTCATCCTTACGACATTAGCATAATTGGTACTTTACGTTAATAGCTCAAACAATTTACAAGATGTGGTTCTAAAAAAATATTAAAGATGAGAAAGGTATAATATTTAGACAAACTAACACTTCAACCAGGATTAAAACCCAATCTTTGAATCACCATGAATCCAGTCTGACACTATAGATGACGTTCTAGGCCATGTGAACACTGATATGGTATCTAAAAGGATAATATTAGAATATATTTTAAATAAAAATAAATCCTTTTGATGCAGCGGAAAACCGTGTGATGATAGCTTACGCGTTCTGTGTATGTAGAGTAATAAATAAGAAGTATTTCCAGGAGGATGACTAGAACACAAGTTGAAAATAATCACCCGGAAACTATCCTTTTAATTATAGTTTGAGACCCACCTGCGGCGTAGCTAGCTAACGCCTAGCCATGTTGATCTAGACTGCCGAGGGCAGGGAGATTGATGTTCTAATCACGCTCGGGTGAACTAGCGGTGGTTTTTCTTAAATGGTTTTCCACTCTAACTCCACGCAAATGCGTTTCACTTCCTCTAAAATGCAATATTCTAAACTAGCGTAACTAGTACTTAAGCGTATAACCCAAACGGGTAGTAAGACATGGTGCTAAATTAAATTAAATTTAAATTATAGATCGAGTGCTGTTACAATCCCAATATGTATCTATTAAAATATATTTAAATAACACAAAAAAACTTACTATAAAACAATATATACTAGTAAAGAGTTATAATAATAATAATAATATATAATATTTAGCACGCGTCTTACTACCCAGTTCAGGTTATACGCTTTAACCACTAATAACTCTAATGGATTAGGAATTGGGAAGGTTGAATTATGTGAAGTGAACCCGCATTTGCGTGGAGGGAGAGTGGAAAATCATTTAGGAAAAACCACTCCTAGTTCACCCGACCGAGATTCGAACCTCAATCTCCCCGTCCTCAGCAGTCGAGCTCAACACGACAAGAGTAAAGAGTATAGAAAATGTTTAATTTTATCAGCCATCAGATTTACACAACTTTATTACTACGATAGTACTAATCACACTCTTGTATTAACCTGTAAAAGTTTTTTGTATGATTGAAACATAAATTTAATGAATACAATGGCAAAGGCTTAGTGTAATTTATTTACATGTCATAAATGTTTTAACCATACCAAATAAACTCGCTGTATGAGTATATTTACTTTATTTTTTCAGGTAAGACCCCACGATGAATAATTTGGATCACCTTTTGAGTATCCGAGTAGAGCCATCATGGCGACACTTATAACTCCACGAGTCTGGTGAATGAAACGGTATGAAAAATATTATGAATATTATTACTGCACATTATACCCCCTCCCTCTGGAAACTTATCTTTTGCCATAGCTGGAATTATAGTTTAAAAAAGGTTTAATTTAGAAGTTACAGTACTTGATACAGAAATAGAATTTGTTAGATACTATTAAAACATTTATCGATAGTTTAAATACTTTTGGCTTATAGTATTTACAGGGATTTTATTATATTGGTGTGTGTCTTTAAAGCCTAAACATATTCATCCAATACCAATAGCAAAAATTATTTAAAATAAAACATGTTTATTTTATTGTGACCAATTTTAAATTATTTTAACAATCTTATGTTGTCAATATGAACTAATAGCGTCGGTAAGAAAAAAATTGAAAAAAAAAAAATTTTTTTCAAAATGAACTACAATTAGAATTTTGATTGGATTCAATTATTTAAATATTTGTATTATTATTTTGAATACGTTATTTTAGTTGGATATTTCATTTAAATGTGTTTTTAAGATATTTTATTATTCTGGGTAGTCAAATAAAATATTTAATTTAAATTTTGATAGAAATCATTTGTTATTATAAAATTTAAGACAAATTATGAACAACCAACAGTTAGTATTTTTATATAAAAGACATAAATTAATACTACTAATATGATAGTTTACTGTTATATTAATATAATTATTACAAGCATATTTTTTAGTATCAAAAGATTAAACAAATAATTGACAGCTTATTAATTATAAAGTTAAGACATATAGGGTTTTACAAAATCAAAATACGATTACGTTTTTATATTTCAGCCTATGAATTCCTGATTCCAAAATAATCAGCTGATTTTTGCGATAAACTAGGTTCTACACAAATGAATATTCTCTCATTGACATTATTATTTTTAAATATTCAGAGAGTTCTTGAAAGATTTTATTAATTCTAATCTTCTCTTTTATTGTCCGACACTTCTAAAATCATTTATCATACACGTAGTAAGGTACTAAGAAGTTAGGTTTTATGAATTATGACGTATAAGTATATAAAATATTGATTTAAATTAACAATTATGGTTAAAAAAATTATATTCATTTTATTTTTGCATTTTGTGAATTTATTTTTATATTCTCTTCTTCTACTCTCATTTATTATTTTATTTCCTTAAAATTATAATGTAAATAAAGCTAAATTTAATTTGCAAATAAAGTTTTTACTAAAAATATTGTATTTATATGTATATTTCACTAAATAAATACTATTAATTACATACAGATTTATAAAATTAAATAATGAACAAAATAAGAAAGATTGATTGCATATTTTACTATAAGAAAAAATTAATTTAAAAAAATTGTTTCAAAAATAATATTAAAAAAAGTTAAAGCTATACAATTAGATTTAAAGATGTTAAATACTTAATAAGAACTTTAAATTTAAATTTCGACCAAATACGCAATGCATAATTTATAATTCAAACAACGCGAATTAAATTTCTGGATTCAACCACGTTCCTTATACCATGATAACCATTGACATCAAAGTAATTCGTATTCATTCAATATAGGAATATGATCATTTATAAAAAAAATATATTGGTTCTACTAAAAGCAATTATATGTAGAAATTCTAATGTTTTAATCTTGTACTAAATTTAATTACAGTACTGAATTGATTAATAAATTAGCAGTCTACTACAAATCTACTAACCAACAATCTATATTAAAAAATAATAATAATAATAAAAATAATAATAATAAATAAAATAATAATAATAATAATAATAAAAAATATATAATATAATAATTAAAATGCTGTAAGAATAATGTTCATAGGAATGCTTTAATTTATATTACTATTAAAGTAATCTACCCAACATTATTTGGCATATCTTGTTCTCAATTATAATCACAATTTGTTTGATGTCCTTGCGGGTATTTCTCCATAACCATTTATAATATTTCCTTTTATCAACCTTAAAAAACTGTTAGAGTGTTTTCCACGTTAGTGCTACACTATGTATAATAATAAGTTTTGCCCTTACCAGTGATTAGCGCATCCTATTCTCATTGCTCTAGATATCGACCTTGAACACAGTTTGAGTAATGCCCACGTGAGCGCTCCACTATGTCGCGACGAGTGGCTTATCGTGGCGCCTTCTCCCGGCTGCAAGCGTCCTAAACTCTCATATATTTTACTTTAGTTTTGTTACGTGACATCAATAGTGAATCATTCTTTACGTGTTCTCAAAATTGTCACGTTTTTCGTTTTTTAAATATAATACGTAGTTTTTAGAAAATCTGAGTAAAATGTTATTTCTTCGATACTATAAAACGTATTTATTTAAATATTTATTTAACTATATAGTATATAAATTTTCAAAAAATTAAAATGTATGCAAACTTAAGATCTTTTTATAAAAGAAAAACAAGGTATACTTCAGTAATAGAATCTAAGTAGAACATGAAATGAAACACCTATTATATATCTGATGGATAATTTATGTTTTTGAAATACATAGTTATTAGAAATCCATTTACCAAATTTTTACATTTGATTTTTTGAAAGTCTTAAGTTTTTGACTATATGTCTATAAAAGCATGTTATTTGTACCAACAGTTATTTTTTAATAACATATATCTAAACGAATCAAGCTTGACACAACATTTTCGCATTTGTCTCTCTAAATTCAAACCACACCTGTAGTCTCATGGTTTAGCGTCAATCTGATTTAGTCTAATTTTGACAAATTGCTACTTGTTTTGGTTTTTTGCAATTTTTTTACCATAATTGTAGAAAGATTTTTACGATAGTAAATTATACATAGAAATTAGTGCAGCATTACAGTCTTCATTGAAAAATGTTTCTTGTACGTAAAAACATGTAGAGAGACAAACCACAACATTGTAGGAAATAAGGAGAAAGGAACCACTAAAAAGTATCAAGCGAATAAGATTATATACTCACTTCCAAGGATACATTGTCTAAGGCGTCACTTTTAAACTAGATTAGACTGCCTATGACGGGGAGATCGAGGTTTGATCCCAGCACATATGTTTCTTCTTGAATGGTTTTCCAATCTTCCGCCACAATAATGTGGGCACACTTACTCTAAATTAAACCTCACTCATCCCTGCACACTGTAGTAAATAGTACGTAGGCGTCTAGCCTAAATGGGTAGTAAGACTTTTTTTTAACAATTATCAGAATAAGACTCTAAACTCTAAATATTTAATATAACAAGAATATTTCATGTTATTCTTATAAACTCTATAACTACCCGTCTTACTACCCATACATGTTATCTCTATTTAAAAGTGTTTTTTATCGTGTTGTTTTGCAGGTCTAGGCAGAACTGTACTTGTGATATATTCTCATCAATCAGTAAAACGCTAATTATTCAAGTATCGACGGGAATATATTTATTAATTAAGTTATGTGGAACAGGAAATATGTATGATTGGTCAAATGGGAGAGACCTTATTACAGGTATAGTTTTATCAGGCTTAACTTCTGGCAGTACTCTACTACATGCCAATTAACTGTACCAATGAGGTTGGATGAGTATGGTAGAAATGAAAAGAAGTGTACTTCTATTTGCTCTGAGAACGACAGATAGAGAGTGATTACCATTCATGAGAGACCACACAAGAGAAACCCGATAAGACTTTAATCCCAACCTCCCTTTCAATAGCAAACAAGAAAGAGACTAGACGCCATTTTATAAGTGCAAAAAATAAAGGTATAAATTAAAATATTTATTGAGATACAGCACGTAAGGCTTAGAGCACACACGGCCAACATGTTTATCTACCTCTGCAACCTGCAACAAATATACTTAAATTTACTTCATATTAAAAAGATATACATTTGAAGAAAAGAAGTATATAAGTATGCACTGGCTATTAGTAATAAGTCTGTAGAGGTTCACAGTCATAAGGAATATTTATATTCAAGTTTAACAGAAAGTCATTTACTGAACATGCACAGTTTTTGAGTAGTAAACAAATTAATATTTGTTTATTACAAACTGAATTTTTTAATAAAAACCCATCTCCGAAACATTATCTATGTTCGGACTTATAAATATAGCAAGTAAAATATATTATATTTGAAAACGTATGTATTACAGGCCATTTTTGAAATTTTAGCCGTGAATTTTAAAACAAATATATTGAGAAATATTACTAATTTAAATATAATTTAGATAAAAAAAACTTCTACTAAAATAGACCTTTTGTTTTCAATTTTTATTCATGTCATTAAATTTTAAATAATTGTTATGACGTAATCGTACATACTTTAATATATTATAGGTTGCAACGAAATTAAAATAAGTGGTATGGTACACAGCCCATTGATTCTTTCTCTTTATTCTTAAAATATAAACATTTTTCAAAAACTTGTAAGATTTGTGAAACGAAATAATTTACAATGTTGCATAAACACTCCACCAAATAACATAATTGTAATTATATACAATGAGATAATATACACTGTTACAGGAAAAAATAATAATAAGAGGAGCATCTGTGTTCCCCAAAAGGTGTAAAATCAATATAATTTTCAAAATACTTAAAAAAATATATATTTATATATATATATATTGGGTTATAGCTCATAGGCTATTGATATAATAAAAATATATTTTTAAAAAAGGCTTTGTATTAAATAGTACTACAGCATTAAAATGATAAAATATTTCATATATCAAAGAGTTACCTACGGAGATAAGATAAAAATCGGAGATATCTGCGCAAGTGATTGTGGTACCCTTAAAACCATTTTCATGGGAAAATTAAAATTGTATTATTGATTTTAATGTTAAACAATGTAAAGATATAAAAAGTAATCAAAATCGTTTGAGAAAATTTTGAGAAAATAAAATTTATATGGTTTTGCCCCTCAGTAAACTGCACTTATTCCTTAACTTACTCGGCGGAATCTTGTAGAGCCCTAGATATTAAGTCTTAGCCTGAGTGGTACATTTTTTTCGGCTCTATCCTGAGGTACAATCAGAGAGAGAGAGAGCAACGCCTCCCCCCCCCCAAAAAAAACCTTTTTTTTTTGTTTCAGGGGTCACGAAACATCAACATTTATCAAAATCTCCAGTTCAATTTTTATTGACGATCTCAATAATTCTCTCTTCTAGTGGTTGAGAGAAATTAAAAAGGTAATCAGTAAAATACCTCTTGTCAGGTTGTTTTTACTTTAACAAAGAGATGTTATTTGGATAATCATATAACATATCCTTCATATGTAAGTTTTAAATACTATTGGTATAACCATTTTGTCTTAATTTCTTACAACCAAATTTTTACCGTGTAGGACAGTCTTCAGATGTATACTTTTTTAATAAAATATTTAGATCTATTACCGAAAAAAAGTCAAATTAAAAGTCATAAAATATTATATTTAACTAAAAGGATATAATCAACATTATGGTTTTGACCCATCAGTAACGACCTCGTAACAATTGAATATCGAGTTTAAATGAAATTCATGAGACAAGTTTGGATATTGCCATAAAAACTGACAGTCATACATACATACATTGGGACAAACAGAATTGAATTATCAACATTTTCAACTTAAGAGCAAACAAAATAATAAATCCCTTATCATTTTGTGAACCAAATTGTTCACGATTATTATACTTTTTCTTTAAGACAGAGTAAAAATTGAACGGTTTCTTGTTAAATAAATTAAAACTTTTCGGATGTAACACGAATGTTGATTGAAACTCAATGGTTGTATGATTCATAAAAGGTATAATGAAGAAAATAAATTGATTGTCATGTTCAAAACAAGAAACCACTTTGTACCACCTCTGAATAAGACAGAATATTTGCCATGTTGAAAAGTTATACTTCAGTCGTCAGACCACGGAGGAATATTATTAATTGGTCTATTGTCTCGTCAGACCGTTGTACTAAAGATAATGGAACACATGGAAAACTAAACGAAGGAATAAGAGGTGTGTGAAAGAATCGGATGTTAGCTCACAATAGGAAAATACAGAACAAGAGTAGAAGAAAACATTTCTGACAGAGCTAAAAGCTAGTTCGCGTGTTTAAGCTTTGACTAAAGAGGCGTTTTTTAAATCAGAACTAGAGCTCATTTTTTACACAGTATACTTGTCTCTCATTCCGGTAGGCACGTAAACCAAGGTGTCAGTCTCTCACTATCTGGTGATTGTAGCACTAAGGTTAGTTTTAAAACTAAATTTATGTTTATTCTCCCTTCACTCAAATGTAGGTAAAATTCCTCTAATTTTTACATGACTCAATCCTACCCTTATATAATGATTAACCAGAAAGCCCTGATGTATAAATAAGACGTGATGCACTTATATAAATATTATATACTCACCTGACCATACTATTCCCAGAAAAGCTTCGGTAGATTTGGTTTAAAATTCCTCTCCTCTTCCTCATTTTAATATTTTCTATATTTAGATAAAGTCAATTTATTGCTAAACACTAGAAATAAAGCATGCTATAATAAATAGTACGGTGCACCGCACAGACTTTCTCTCGCTTTAATATTAAAATAGATATTTACTAAAAACTGGTAAGGATTAGGTAATAAAATAGTGAAGGATTGTTGAAGAAACACTAACCAAATATTATAAATTAAATAATATACACTGTTACTTATTTATTCTATGGTAATGGTTCTCAAACTTTTTTTAGATAGTAGACATTTGCCGTGTCTAAAAGTACCCCTAAGATTTAAAAAAAAAATTACAAATGACAGGCTTGAAAAAATATGGTAAATTATCGATCTATTTAATATACTTGGAAAAAATATCCATGATAAAAATTTTCAAATGTGACAATGCTAGTTAGAGTTAATCTTACTTTTATAGCCAAAACATTCTCTCTTATTAAGAATCGTTATGATCAGTTAAAAACATATAATTTTACTTTCAAAAGTTGTAGACATTTTCTTCACTAACTCGTTCAAAAATAAATTAAAAAAGTAAACATAAACTCAATATTTTTTAAATCAAGTCTCTTAATTGTAGTTCTGGATCTGATATATTATGAATCCCAAAGTTTTTCAGTTAGAGGGGTGTGGCTGCATGGCTTGGCACATTTTTTTGATGTTTGGTTGTCCAGTTGAAACTTTCAAGCGGTAGTCCGACTCCAAATATAGCCTATTGCGGTATTATTTTTGTAGGTACACCATGGAGGAAAAACCACTCTGACAGAGATATGTTGTCGAGAAAGGCATAATAAATTGCTGATATAGAAGGTATCAAGTATAGGGTTGAAAATTCCCAGAAATTGGTCTCCAGCCGAGAGAAAATACTGGAAAAAGAGGGGTATAAATAACCAGATAACGGTAACTGCCAACAATTAGGTTTTTCTATAGGTCCCTTGTTATTTTGCCAACTTTCCCTTGAGAGCTGCTCGGGTGCCCCCTGAAAGGTGCCCGCGTATCACAGTTTGATAACCGCTGCTCTATGGCATTAGTCACAAGGAATAATGTTACAGAAAAATTTAGAAAAGAGAAACTTCTTGGTCCATCAAAGAACATTTAATCAAATTAATTTAAAATACCTGAATTAGAAAGTATATATTTAGTTTAATGCTCAGAAATTATTATTTTATAAAAATATATTTTAAATAAAGGATTTTTATCTTTAATAGTACTACAATTTTACAATGATAAGCTATTTCGTATCTAAAATACTTGTGGATAAATGATCAAAATTAGAAGATTTCCTTCGTGTAAATACCCTAAAAAAAATTCATGAGAAAATGAGTTTTACCATCTTGTTTATAGTGATGGAAAGTGTCTAGATATAATATTTATTCAAAATTGTTAGGGCAAATTTGGAGAAAATTGATTTTTTCTATCTTTGCCTTTCAGTAAATCACCCTTAAATTTAAGGTTGGGCATCTAATTCCATAAAAACCTTGAGGTCACCTTAAGAAAACCCCAGATAACAAGTTTTGGCCCTATCGGTAACATAGTTTCAGCTCTAGCCCAAGGTACAGACGGACAGACAGACGGTATTGAAAATTATTTTTTTTGGTTTTGTTTTAGGGAGTCACGAAACGTCAACATTTATCAAAATCTCGCATTCAATTTCTTTTTCCCCGATCACATTATCTTCTTTCTGAGGTGTCGAGAGAAAGTAAAAACAGGACGTATTGTTTAGTTGGATGGCTAACTAAAGTTTACTTTATATATTTATGCTTATATTGCTTGAGGCTGTAGATAAATGTCATCTCATTCCACGGACATAATAATTTATAATTTTATTTACATGTACAGAGTTTAGTCAACTTTATTTTAGTAAGGAAACAAATATTTCCCTTCAAATAATTTAGAAATTATTCTAAATAATGCTGAATAAGGATAATATAATATTTAAGAAGGAAGATGTAACAAATAACTTGTTTGTAGAGTTCAAAAATATTATTTTTATCAAATACTATTATGGAAAGTTGATAGTAATAGAAAATATACATTAACTAGTTTTGTAAGACCTTATAAATTGATAGGTATAATGTTGAAAAAATTTATAAATTTCATGAAAAATTAATTTTAAAATCCATTTTAATAATTAATTATGTTGGTTGTGTTTGTTAAATTTAAATATTTAGAAAATGTTGAAATATTGGAAAAATGTTAAATATCTTTGAAAGAATAGTAAAAATTATATTGGTATTATAAATATATTTTTTGGAGTTTAGGTTAATTAATGAATTTGCATAGTTTGAAAATTATATTAAAATTTTTCTTGGAAATATGGTAAATAATGTATCCTTGGTTTGATTATGGAATATTAAAATATGTATAACTCGTATAAGTAAGAAAATACATATAACAGTTAATTTACTTAGTATAGTGAACAATTTGAAATAGCTATAAAATGTTAAAAAATTTGATATAATTTATAAAAACAATGGTAGAATAAAAAAAAGCAGTTTCTTACTTACTCTATGCCATGGCATTAGGAATTTGAAAGCTTATTTCCGCACTTACCAAAGTATGCAACCTATCCCTATCTTGAGCTATTTCTATCCATTCTATCTTATTACAACCTAATCACTTTTAGCTGCATTATATTAATATCCTCCCATCTGCGTCTTGGTATTCCCTATGAACTTTTCCCAATGGGTTTACCAGTTTATACTCTCAACACGGTTATAAATTCTTCTATTTTCACTGCATGTCCTACATACTGTAATCTAAGAGATCTTAGTATCTTAACAATATTTTGTAATGAGCACAGAGTATATAAATTATCAAATGTAGCTTCTCACAACCCCCATAGCCTCATACTTTTTTTAACCAAATATCTTCCTAAGCACCTTATTTTTGAACATCCTAATCTTTTTTTGTCATATAAGATAAGATACGATGTTTCAAATCCGTAAAATTATTGTTTTGTATATAAAATTTACATTCTTTGAAAGCAGGCGAGATAAAAACTTTTCAACCGAGTCATAGCATCATTTACAAATGTTTTATTTCCTGTGTTTCAATCTAATATCAATATTGCCAGTTAAACTTATTCCTAAATATTTAAACTCACTAACCCATTCAAATTATATGTTCGAAGTAATCTCTAAATGATCGTCGCGTATCTGTATGACCATATACTTATAATTTTCAGCGTTCACTTCTAAACCTATTTACTCACTAACCACAAATAAAATTTATGCATTTCTTGCAACAACTTTCTTACTATTGCCCAAGAAAGCAAAATAATTTGCGTATCCTAAAAACTTCGACGTACCGTACAAAGTAAAATATTACCTAAATAGATAATTGACTTGTTTATGGTAAAACTTAAAAGATTAACATTTAAAATAAAATATTAAATGAATAGTCTTTGGATGAATATAAGGCAACAGTGAATATGCTAAATTACAAAAATATTTCCTTAGTTGTCAAATAATCTCTTTATCTTTGGGTCTGTTATGTGATTCTACTATTAATAGATAATTAATTTAGTGTACTCACATACATCTACAAGTGTTGGCATGTGTTAACAATGATACTTCATTTTTCAAAGTAAACTAAGTAAATTCAAATTAATTGGACAATCAAGAGTTGAAAAAATAGGTCTACGTTTTCCGACACAATTTATAGTGAAATGAACCTTCAAATAAAATTTTACTAAGTTAGTAAGTAAGTATTGAAATTTTTAAAACAATGTTGTAGAAAAGTGTGTGCATTACGTAATTAAAATTTGCATAGCTCCAACCAAAAAAATAATAATTAATAAGAGAAAATTTCCCATCTTAGCTTTTTTTTCTTTTACATACGCGTGGGCATATAAATGAAGCAAACATTTACTTTGCGGCACAGTAAAGCTTTCATTCATCCCATTTCCTTTATATAAATTTTTTTTTTAATAACCAAGCTTTAAAAAAGAGGTACACCTAAGCTAGTTTTAGGGCTGGTCTCTATTTAAAACCTCTGAAGAGTTCCAGATAGAAATGAATTCATGAATAACGTATCATTCTTATTTCAACATTTTATATTTTTAATCTTAAATCTAAAAAAAAAAAAAAGGGAAAGTGGTAAAAATAAGCTAAGCTTTTTTTTTTCAACTATATATTACATTCAATTATTTTATTTAGTTTTAAAAATATATAGTTTCTGTATATGGTTTATGACATATAAATCAAAATATTTGATTAATTAATACAAAACTTAAGAAATTTCAAATAAATAAATTATAGGATAAAAAGTTTATAAAAAATATAAAATAATAATTTAATCAAGAAAAAAAATATAGAATAATAATTTAATCAAGAAAGAATAAAATAATAGACCTGCCAATTCGTATAAGAAAGAATATTTTAAATAGTGTGGTGATTATTAAGTTTTCCTTTTGCCTTTCTTCTTTTGAGTATTTTCTCTTTATTATCTAGTTAGTATTTCTTTCCCTGAAATCATAGAGCAATAATGTGACTGAAGGGCCAAATACAGATCATTTTTCACATAAAAAAATATAAACATGCTTTATTAACTTTTTGGTAACATTTAATATTTTTTTAGCACCGCGTTTGAGTATCTGTTCATGTTATGCCAATATTTATGCCTACTAATTAAGCTAATTTGTTAGGGATGAGAAAGGTTCAATTTAGAGGGAGAGTGGAACATTTCTAATAGCATAGAAGTATATTTGCAAAACTCTAATTTCAACTTTATAAAAGAGTTGCAAAAATCTAATTGGTATTTAACAATATGGCTATTACTCCAATCCAGTATCATATACAGGCTAATTTCAGGCTGAAATATGCTTCTGGTGTGATGGTTATTAACTATTATTCTCTTTATTTACTCGGATCTGTTAAATATATTCATATTATAGAGAAATTTTAAAATATGAAAATATAATGTAAAAATTTGACACACCTTTTATTTTAAGAGAATATTCAATATTTATCCAGCTGTTTCTGCTGAAAATAAGTGTGTCTAAATTGTTTTTATAGTGGATGTTTATTAAGTTTCTGTAGTTAAAATAGATATAGATTTGAATGAAGAAGATCAAGTTAGAGTTGCTGTTGTTATAAATTGTGTCATTAGGAAAAATAGTAGAAAAAAAGGGAGGCAACCTAAAACATGGAAGCGAAATATTGCCAAAAAACAACGTCATGTTTCTAAACATTTACCCAAGGTGACAAAAGGCAGTCATGATCCAGGTTAAAAAAAAATCAGTGTTTAAATGCAATAGTTTGAGCATGCAGTATATTAGGAAGTTCCATCAAGCATTTAATGCATCCACAGACAAAATAAAACAGGATAATTTCATGTTGAAATACGTTTCTAATGAAACACTCGCTAGGTCTACAGCTGGCCGTAAACCTAATGAAAATAGGCCTAAAAATTAAGTTGTCTACTAACAAATATTATGTACAAAGATTCCGAAAAGAGTCCGGAAAACTCAATGTTCAAGTTTGCCAAAATAAATTCTTGGATATTGTTATTGTATCAAAAAGCAGGATTCAGTGTTTAAGCCGAGACAATTTGGTAACAGAATAGATTCCACAAGAGAGCAGAGGTGGGAACAGATGTACATTAAGATTAGCAGAATTATTATTATTATTATTATTTAGCACCGCGTCTTACTACCCATTCGGGTTATACGCTTGAGTACTAATTACGTTAATGGATTAGGAATTGGGAAGATTGAATTAAAGGAAGTGAACCCGCATTTGCGTGGAGGGAGAGTGAAAAACCATTTAGGAAAACCACCCCAGTTCACCCGACCGAGATTCTAACCTCGAGCTCCCCGTCCTCAGCAGTCGGGCTCAACACGACTAGCGCGTTAGCCAACTACGCCACAGAGGCGGGTAAGATTTGCAGAAAAACTCCATTCTGTACTAACTTTTATTGAGTCACTGCAACCTCTAAAGTCCCATTACTGCAGAGAAAAGGGTTGCAATAGGCAATATCCTTCCAGTGACTTGTCGATAAAAAAAATTGTCTAGGTATAATGAACTAGATACAACTGAGCTAAAAGTTGAGTTTGAGTAATTTAGAAACATATTTCAGAAAAAATATAACATAAATTTTAAGAGTCCAGCTACTGATGTATGTCCAGTTTGTTTGCAGCTCATAGGTAAGCTCCATAAGTCTCAAGGAAATAAAAAGTACAGCTGATGACAGAAATGAGAGTTCACACTCTGCGGGCTAGTGCATTCTATGAAAGTCTAAAAAAAACGACTAAGTAGTCATACAGTTTTCATTTGATTGCCAAAAGAAACTACCATTACCTAAGCTACCAGACCAAAGTAGTTATTTTTCACGTCAGGTTCACAAATATAATTTTACCATTTGTGAAGACTCTTCTAAGGACCCGCAGAATAAGAGTAATACATTCATCTACACTTGGTCAGAATCAGACGACCGCAGAGGTTCTAACAAAATTGTTTCTGCTCTACATCATCGCCTAATGAATACGCCATTTGATCATGTTAAAGAGCTTGAGCTTTATGCAGACTGTTCTGCTGGCCAAAACAAGGATTCTATTTTGATAGGCATGCTTTGAAAAGCTATTGTGGATGTCATATCACATAATGTGCCAAGAATAACTGTATACTTTCCCATGACGTGTCATTCTTATCTGCCTGCTGATCGCATATTTGATCATTTGAAGAAATATTCCAGGAAAATGGAGAAAACTGTAAGTCCTTCCCAGTACATTAGCAAGTTTGAAGAAGTAAGAACTGTGCTTCAGCTTGATAAAGATTACTTCTGCTATGACAGGAAAGAAAGTGGTAAAGAATGTATTAAGCCAAAACAATCCTGGCATTTTTCTTTATCAAAATCTAAAAGATTTGTTTTAACACGATTCAAGAATAACAACGCTTTGATTCATTCTCACTCATTTTCTGTATGACAAGCAAGAAGAAGCAACTTTAGCATTCAATATATTTTAAGTTATTATAATTACAAGAGGTTCTTTCATCTTTGTTTATCAATACAACCTGATGCCTTACAGGGTAACTGGGTGTGTGGTGACCAGTCTAATACACCATTATCACTGAGCACGGTCATCACAAACTAAACAAAATAAGCTTTTGTAGAACGCAATGAACTAAGTCAATAAATGGGTACCTCAAGCCGGCGAAGCAGAAAAATTTATTTGCGTTGTTTAAGAAGATGAAATAGATCAAGGCATCTATTTTTTTTTATTGTTTGTCAATAGTTATAATATATCTTGATAGAGTATATAAACGACGAATGTGGTTTAAAATGGGACCCCCCAGAAGGGAAATATGGTAGTCTTTTTAAAAGTTGAATAGCGAAAAAGCATCTTGTAAAATTTGTTTTAGGTTATTAAAAAATATGATATTTTTTAGTGTTTAAATACATATGAATATATAATTATAATGCAAAAGGTGAAATAATTATTACTAGACGAGAAAAAATATTTTTTCCAAATTTGAATTCCGATACTGATACTTACTGTTATCGATACTTTTCTTTCGGTACTAGTACGATATCTATATTATTTTACAATACTTTCAATGAGTCCAGTATCGATACTTTTTTAGATAACATATCCTTACTAATAATAACCTTATTTTCAAAGTGAACCAAGCAATGAGCTTTAAAAACCTTAATTTCAACAAATATATGTGTTTTGCCTTGATAATAAATTGGGCCCGAGACCCTTAATTTAGCATACAAACTCACTAACGGCTAAGCTGAGGCGTCAAACTATGATAAATGTCAAAGTTCACAGCTTTTATTAAAATTCAATTTCACACTTACATAAAAATATAATTGATGAATTGTACAAATACTCTCTTTGCTTACAACCAATTTATATCTTTTAATAGGTGACCTGGTGGTCTAGGGGTAAGGTGTCAGACTTCTGTGCTGGCGGCCGGGGTTCAATCCTCGGTCCCGGCACAGATTTATCTGATTACCAAACCCTTCCTTCACCTCTGACAAGACATCTTGTTAATGTGGGGAATGCCAGGCCTCCACCGTGGTTCGGATTCCACGTTAAACTGTAGGTCCTTCATTTCATCTCACAATCACCCTACCATTACACATTAGCGTAAGTGCGTATAACCCGAACGGGTAGTAAGACGCGGTGCTAATAATAATAATAATAATATATCTTTTAATAATTTCCTTCAGCATGCTTTCTTTGTACGAAAGCTGTACCTCTCTTTGTAGCAATTGGTGACTTGCCCACACAAAGTATCTGTCAGGCTTGTTTTGTGACGCATGCGCTTCTAGTGGTTTCAAGGATGTCGCCTTGCCAAAAGGGTTCCCTTTCACTCAGGATTGTCAATTGTTACGTATCAAAAGAGGATACTTTGAGTACCCTTCACTTTTCTGCAACAACGGATACACCTCAAAACAGGGGGCGTCCGGTTTTAAGGGGTATTTAACTTTCAATTTATGAATCAACTGAGTTTATCAACGTAAGATGTAAAAACTGACTTAAACCTAGTATAGAACCAGCTCCTATTTCTTCAACCAACTCATCAATTTTATATAGGAAGTCATAATTTCACAAATTGATAATTTTGACGAGCTTACAAGAAATCAAACCTGAGACCCCTATCTCATAATAAATTTATAAGTCACCGACAAAGCTAAGTTATAGAAAAGTCTTACACATATTAACATACATTTAATTTTGTTTTATAAATTATATAAATTTAGTATTACATTGTTGTTTATTTATAGATAAATACACATACCTAATCACACCATTCGTTCCCTTAGGGGGTAGGCAATAAACTATGAATATAGCTTAAACAACTCTATACTTAATCCATCCTCACTAACTTTCCCCACACTTACATATCCTTGCAAACTCCCTTCGCTGCAACAGCATTCATACACCAAATCATACATGTTATTTTATTATTAAAACTATTAATGTTTGTCTTTCACACATCCGTCTACAATATTTATCCACGTTTTAATTAGCCCAGCCCTTTCTTTTTGTCCACAAACTCTTTTATCATAAATTGGCTTATACATTATATAAACTAGATACTTATCGAAGTAGAGGAAAAATCTCCAATGTAGAAGATGAAAAAAATAATTGAATAAATATATTCTTCATAATATTTACACAATATAAAGGCTATTATTGATTTAGAGCTCCCTCATAGTGAACTCCAAATTGTTACACCCCACTTTGAGTCCTTTTATTTACGACCTTAAATAAGATAAAAGGGAGCGGGAGTAAGCTATGGAACAAATGACAAGGGAAATTATTAGCAATATTTAAAAGCAACAATATGACGGTTTATTCAAAACAACAACAACAGAGCAGAAAACTATACAAGTTCTCATTAATCCAACTGAGATGTGTTGAAAATCAAACAAATAGATAATAACTTCATATCTTTAAATTGCGCAGATAATTTAAGAGAGAGTTATAAACTTGTAATATGCCCAATATTCAAATGGGCTAGTCTTGAAGAGACAGAACAACATTACGGGTTGAATATAATACAATAAATCAAAGATATTAATATCCATCAAGTTGATACACGAAGACCAAATAAGGGCCTAATGGACACCTTCAAAATTTTAACAAAGTGTATTTTTCATATCAAAGAATAAAGACTTCAAAAACATTAACTTTACATGTTAACTATCAAAAGGAAACTATAAAATACGCGAGAGTTTGGCTAACAGACAATAGTCAAACTCCCCCTGGACTATCAGATCCTGACACTATATTAGGAAATAAAAACAATAACCCTATTAGTAAGTAATAATGAAAATATCATATTAGAAGCAAATCTTAGAAAAAGATTAGAAAATGTACTAAAGTTAATTAATTTCATAATTAATCAAAATTATCAGAAAATAACGTTACGTTAAATTACATTTCAATATGCAAACAAAAATAAGAAACAATATGTTGAAGTTTACAAAATAGTTACTATTATCCCCAATATCAAAACAATTTACATTTAACTCGTTCAATTCCAAGTCAAATAAAAACTGTGGCTATCTAAAAGATTTAATATTCTAAAAGCACTCTAGTGCCCAAGTGGTGACAGATAAAATATAGAGCCTCATTTCAACTTTAAAGATCAGGTAAAAATTAATATATTTAGATAATAGAATATTTACAATTTCTAACATAGCTAATAATAATAATTTAATATTAAAACAGAATCTAATAGATAAATCGCCATAATTACGATTCTGTTGAAGATATATTATATAAACGTGGTATCCTGACATTGTCTAGGTTCAGGACAATGTTCCTCGGTCAAGCGATGAAATGTAATAGTAATTTTGGCATACACGCACATCACAATATATAGTGGGTTTCGTCGCAATAGAATCAAGGTGGGAGAACTGAACACACGCTCGATGACGTCAATGAGGCTCTTTGGATAATCATGTAGACTCTGTTGACAAGGCTCCATCAGACTTCAAACCGTTTCTTCAATCACCTGATGTTTTGAAAGTAGTTCATCTTTCTACCATCAAAGGGCAAGTGAATAAGTGAATAGACTTTCTATAGTCATGTCGAAAATTGGCCGGCCCATTATGTTTCAGTAGACCAGGGCGGAGTAGACATCTTGTTGGAACATCTTATTTCGCTCGGCCCACTCGTCAATTTAGGATGGTAGGCGTAGGCCAGTCTTGATGGTTGCTAGTTTCAGAAGATTCAATCGGTAAGTACACGAACAATTTTATTATGTGGAAATTGATTATGTAGATAGAATAAAAGTTCAGAATTGTTTTATTATGTCGTATCAACTTACAGGAACTACAATAGAGAATAATACTATCGTAGGGATTCTATTTTTGTCGGTATACATGGAGCGGGTAGTATGAAGAGGGTACAGAGAGTTATGCGTAAATATCAGCATGGGGCGGGTCCTATTGTAACATACTATAATGTAATGTTACAAAATGGCTAGATCGTACCAATTTTGAACCTCATTAATGTGAATAAATTTATAATCCATCAAAGCTTGACTCTCATCAATAATAAGGTGTTTTAAGAGATACGGATTGCAAAAGAATGTGCTGTTTGTAACTCATAAGTGATTTAAAATATCGTGTATTTCTATGTTAATCGAGAATTTTTTGGAGTCTTTCTATATTTCCTATCTTATTCTACAGTAGTGAATATTGAAAGAGTTTTAATGATTATAAAGTCTATTAGTAAAAAAAAATATAAAAAAATCTATGAATTTTTTTTAAAAACTTGTTTATCCATCAGAGAACACTTACTCGCCTCTCCGACTCCATTTAGAAGGTTTAATGGTTTTGTTTTCACTCTTATTGGCTGCCATTACGCCAAGGCTATATTTATAGCCTCTAAGTAAAAAATAATAATAATATAAATGTGACAAAACTTTGGGGATCTATCCATTAATAATATTATGATATAACAAAGCTTACATGAATCCTATGATAACATTACTTTGCGAAAAATCTCCTAAGGTTTTTTTTCATTAATATTTTAAGGATTTAATTTACGAAAATGTAGCCTTACACAGTGGTATCTCATATGCAAATTAAAGTTATGTAAATGTAAATTCTACCTAAACAATCCTTTAATATCCTCATGTTTTACTCTCAGACCTTTTTATAAAATTATTCTATTTATTTATTTATTTATAAAAGTAAAGCTACATCCATATTTTTGGCGTTTTATTTTCTCTAAGAACTGCCACATTTTGTTTAAAGCATCATGGAACATGAGAAAATGATAACTGTTCCAACAATTTTTAGTAACATATTAAACTGAAAATGTAAGGTACTTAACTCCCTAAAGATATTGTGTTTGTACTTCTCAGCCTCCGTTTCTGGAGTTAATAATATTTGGAAATAAAAACGAAAATAATTACATACAATTACGTGCTTACGCTAATATACGTTATTTTAACCTTTAATTTGATAAATGCTTGATATTAAACTAAGTTTACAAGCTGATGAGGTACTTTATTATAGGGTTAAATTGACTATAACATTATGTTAATGTATCGAATCTCTTATATAATAATATACTACTTAAATTAAATAAGCTCTTGTGGAACTCATCTATTGATATTTAAATAAATATATATATAATTAATATATTGCCTGATACCTTAGCTCGAGTTGGGTAGTGTATATTTACTGAACTAAAAGCCCAGGGATCGATTCTCGGCATATCAAAAAGTGTGATCGCTGATGAAATGTGGGTTTCCCCTTTCACAGTGATGAATTAACGGCTGGGGGCTGGATGTTGTGTTTGTTCTAGATTTAATTTAGTCTATAATTCACGTGTTTATACGTTTCATGTGTCACGTGTTTTCACGTTGTTTCACAAAGTGCACGTTAAATACATTAATTTTTTTTTTAATTAAACATATATTGAACGTTTTAGTTTTTATTTTTCAAGGGAGTACTGAGACACCTTTTAGACACTAAAAATCCAGAGGCTATGTTTTGTTTCAAAATATTGTTCATACCAAAATAAAGGTTAAACTCATCAACTTGTTACTTAAGGATCAAAAACCAACAAAAATCATGAAAATTAAAGAGTAGCTATTTACAACGTCGCTTAGCACAAAAGGTAACATTTATAAAATAGAGTGTTGAAAAATATATTTATACTTCTTCCAACAAATAAATTTAATTTTCAGCGTAGTTTAGCATATTAGAACTTTAAAACTTAATAATTGCTATTCTTAGTATATATGCCGTAGAGGAAAGATATATTTCTTAAATTAAGATGTGCATTTACAGTTTTTTACTCCAAGTTAGCATTATTTCACACCTTTATTTTTAGTCAGCAATCCTAAATTTTAGTCATAAATATATAATTCTGGAATGCCTTAAATCCTAAATTTTATTTGAGATTCTAGGATTTTAGAAAATTTAGAATTCAAGATTCAAAATATATAAATGTTTTGAGACAAGCACACATACTTTATAATAATGTGCATTATATCTTGGAAGAAAATGATAAAAAAAAGTTTTAGTAAACTAATTTTAAGGAAGTTTACCTCAATAATATAACAAAATCTTCTTATTTCCAACAAACTATCTTACATCTAAATTTAAGCAAAATTTTTCAAATATTCAAAGAGATTTAAAAATTTTAAACTAAGCTAATTGCAGACTACCCTAAAAAAATTTAATTTGTAAAAATAAGAATGTATTTTCATTTTAATGAAAAATCAATCCCAGATAACAATTTTGAACTCAATCTTTAAGACCAATTTATAGAATTTACAAGTTTTCTACAAATTTTTCAAGCAAACTAATTTTAAATTAGTTTATCATAGAAAATAAAGATAGGTTATTATTGATCATTTAAAATGATCCCCCTGAAACAAATTTTTGAAGAAAACTGCTACGGCAATTTTTTCGAAAAAATTTAAATTTAAAAGATTAATCATCAATAAACTAATCTTAAGTTAAGAACTAGGGTCAAATTAAAAAAATATCACTATAAAATATAAATTTCAAGTTTGAACAAAATACATACAACTATTTTTGATCCGTGACGAGGAACCGCCAGATGGATATGGGGACAGACAGAGACGGCAACTGACGTAAGTATACTATTCAATTTTTTGTGTTTGGACGCACATATAAGTACAGAATAATCCTAATCTTGAGGTCAAACATTTTTAAGATTACAATATTTTCTCTTGATATCAGAAAGTAAGAAATATATATTTTGGTCTAAATGTTATTTTTAGGACTATTATTACGGGTTTATACATACATAATTTTGAACAACTCAACATTCATACCCCAAATCATCTTATTGACCACTTATTTAATGATAACAAATCCAGAATTTAAGGGGGGAATGAAAGGAGGAAAATCATACTTGTGTGGAATGGATAGATAAACACTTACGTAAGTCATATGTTGTAAAATTCTTACTCAAAATTTGAGTTTCGGGACTCGTAACCAAAATTCTGATTCGAGTTCGAAAAATTGTGAACTAGATATATATCATGGGAAAAAATAGATTTTTTCAATGGACATTGAAGGCGTCACTAAAATGTCCTTTTAATTAAAACAAATAAAATGATATTCTAAAAGTAATGGATATTATAATAATATGTTTTGTCTTACGACAAGTCCCAACCCACATAATTTTCTTCTTTCCTTAAAGTCATCGAATAATTTAATCTTACTTCTTCCTGAGTTTTACAAGAAATATAATAGCGTTTCATGTTTCTAGTATCAAATAGGTCTCACATTTATTTTCAAGCAATGATTTGCTCTCTTACATAAAAGTTTATGCCTTCCAATTTATAATGGTTGAACACTAGGAACAACGTACCAAATTGGAATAGTTTTCAAGTGAGTGGTTCTCCCAAAGGTAAACGTCCCATGTGAGGGGACAAAATTGGATTGCTCCCTCTGACTTAACCCAGAATAACATAAATGTCGTGTAAGTGCATGAAACCACCACATCCCTCGCTCGTAAACCGCTCTGATTTACTCTCGCGTCTACTTTGATATAAAGGGGCAAGGAAATAAATTCATTTCGCACCATGCGTAAAAATGAGAAGCATGTAAAGTCTTACCTTACTGAATTGAGATGAAGAATCGTAAACTTCTTATTATCATAAAATATGTTTATATTACATCAATAAATCATTCTAAATAAAAATGGAAATATTTAAGGTGGTGTGGAATGGAGTGAGGGTTAAGGTCAATATATTTTTGAAGCATTTATAGTAGAAAAATCTTTTGGGCAAAATAAATAGAATGTGGTTTCAGAAGATATGATTATTATAGATTAAATATCCAATTTATCATAAATTTAAGTAGATCGCCATCATTGGCAGTCTTGTCTAACATGAGAGTGACGCCTATGACCCTGTGACCACCGAAGCACGCTACAATCAATATGATATTTTTAACATCAGTTTGGTTTCTTGAATATTGGTCTGAAAACAAATTGAGTTCTTCTAACTACTTGATGTATTTTTCACAAATATTTTTGGAGATAAATTATTGATTTAAAAATCAAACAAAATCATTCAGGGCCACCACATCAGTGAGCAGACGTACTAATGTGTCAGTATAATCTGTTATATTTTACTACTCGTGGGTGTATTGCTATATAAAATAAAAACCACTCGGTTTTTATGAGATTGTTTATATAAAATTTGTCTCAACTCTATTAGGGGCAGTATATGCGGTATATCATTTAAACAATTAATAAGGCCAAGGCTTCTCACAGCTAGAAGACGATGCTAATGACCAACAACCTGCACGTAAAGATTTGGAGGAAACTGGTGAAGTGTTGCATCTTTGTATGGAGCTGAAGCATATAACCTGAATAAAAAGGATAATACATATTACCCGCCTCGGTGGCGTAGTTGGCTAACGCGCTTGTCGTGTTGACCTCGACTGCTGAGGACGGGGAGATCGAGGTTCGAATCTCGGTCGGGTAAACTGTGGGTGGTTTTTCCTAAATGGTTTTCCACTATCCTTCCACGCAAATACGGGTTCATTTTCTCTTATTCAACCTTCCCAATCCCCAATCCATTAGCGTAATTAGTACTTAAAGCGTATAACCCGAACGGGTAGTAAGACGCGGTGCTAATATTTTTATTATTATTATTATTATTATTATTATATTAATACATATTTAGGAAGCTTTGAGAGGTGGTGCTGGAGGATAAAGTGGTCAGAATACTTCATACAGGTGATTCTACAAAGAAAAGCCAAATATCTGGGTCATATTATGAAAATAAATTGCCTATTGAGTGATATCATCGAAGGCGAGGGGGAATAGAGAAGAGGACAAGGACAAGGAAGGTCAAGAATAAAACTGATTTATGACCTAAATAAGTAAAGAAAAAATGTTTAAAAAATGAATATGCTACTAGGATATGCTTGAGCGTTCAATTTGGACATGGTAATATAGACCTACCTGTTGAAAGAGAGAAAACCTAATCAATATAAATTAATTTCCTTTATACTCTACCTTCCTCATCTTTACCTTCTTAGTAAATATGTGTAGAGACAGGACGAATAATAAGATATGCAGTGGGCTCATAGCCACACGTTATAAATATTTTGCTTAACGTTTAACACAATTATTTAACTTTAAAAACAGGTATAAAGCAGACTAGATTATTAAATAAAAATGGGACTCATATAAACGACGAGATAGAATGGTATACACACGTTTTAAAAATAAACCTAAGTACACCCAACCAGGTTCCAAGCCTTGACTCCCCAGACAACAGAAACAGAGATAAATAAGGCCTCAATGACATAAACTACTCAGTTAATCTTATTATTTGGACCAAAAGGGATTAAATTTATCTGAATAGCAAAAGTACTAGCTTGACCTTATATGGGCGTTCCAAATGCCTTTCTTTTTAATCTGAATGTATTAAACCACTATCGCTGAATATTTGTATGCAAATTCTTTTTATTAAAATGGAGATGCTGCGAGAAAATTCAGAATATTTTTCATTACATGGTATGTGTTGTAGGTGGGATATGAACAAAGGAAGTTTCTTCGTTAGACGTGCATTTAACAGAATTTCTGAGAAACCTTTCTTAAGTCATCTAATAGTGTGTTTGCTTGTCAAGTGCACATTATATTAACATAATAGTTTTAATATTATCAGTTTGACTATATACCTTAAAAGATACTTATTCATAATCTTGCCAGGTGAAGATTTTCAGTGCTAAAACTCTGATTTTAATAAAAATAAAATACCTTTTAAAGATACAAATATTTTTGGTGGCCCCAATTTATAATATTTCATCATTAGGGTAATTTTATAGGTAATGACAATATTTATCAAAACTACTAGCTGAATATAGCATAAACTGGCCTATTAACTTTTCCAGTTGTCACATATGATCCTTCAAATGGAAATGGAAACTGTATTAGATCTATGAAAATAAAGAATATAAAATGTGAAATAATCAGCCCCAAAAGGACTTGATTCTAATTCAAACCTTAAAAATCCTGCCCTTTAGGACACTGAGCTATGATTCCATTGAAAGTATTGTTTATTTGATTTTATTAAAGTATTTAACACTCATCTTTTAACAACAATAAGTATATTACTTACTACATGGATTATAAACAAAGATTTTCTAGAGCCGATCGATATAGCTATAATAATAAACATACAACATTTAATGTATGAATAATTGCCTTGTAATTTTTGTTTGTTTATTAGTGTTATGGGGTAACCTGGTGGTCTAAAGGTCAGGGGTCGGACTTCTGTGCTGGGGTCCGGGGTTCAATCCTTGGTCCCGGCACAGATTTATTTGATTACCAAACCCTTCCTTCACCTCTGACAAGATATCTTTTGAATGTGGGGAATGCCAGGCCTCCACCGTGGTTCGGATCCCACGTTAAACTGTAGGTCCTCCATTTCATCTCACAATCACCCAACCATTACACATTAGCGTAAGTGCGTACAACCCGAACGGGTAGTAAGACACGGTGCTAATAATAATAATAATAATAATAAAATAATAATAATAATAATAATAATAATATAATAGTACTATGCACCATACTACCCATCCGAAATATTCGTATTATTTACACTAATAGGGTTGGATCAAGTGAGGTAAAATGTTTAGAGAATGTATCAGAATATGTGTGGGCGAAGGAGAAAGTTATTAATGATAAAACCCAGTAGCTCATCCAGGTTTCAAACCTCGGCTTCTTTGTCACATACAAACCCAAATAAACAAGAATGACGCCTTAGTACATATTCCCATAAGGGTGGTCATAACAAACTCTAAGTCCGTATGGAAATGGTTCAAAATGCTACAAAGTTTTTATTTTATACTAGATCATCGTTTACTAAACTATAGCCAGTCACGTACTCCTATCAGAGCCATTGTCCAAGTAAAGTACCCCCTCCAACACTTCATTAAAATAAATTGAACTAAAGGTGAGTTCACACGTATGCTGAAATTTGAAAGCAGTACAGTGAGTCCGTACCTTTTAGTAGTACTGCTGTTCACACACTCGTGGAAAGTTGGGAATCTATTTTTACCCATGATACATTGAAACGTCAAACATAAAAATCTAAATATTACAATCGGTGCAAGTTATTGTATTTAAAATAAAATTAAATATTTAACTTATTTACTGAATTAGATTTTATCATAGATAAACCTCATGGCTTCAAATAAACGGTCGTTTTTAAATCAACAGTTTTAAGATTGAAAATTTGCGCATGCGCTAATCAGGTTTTCTTGGCGTTTTATCTGTAGAAAAACTGGAAAAGTTGGAATTATCTCTACTTGAGCAGCGTGGACTTCTTTTGATTGGATTAGAGCTGTCACGTGACCAAATATAAGCACTGCTCTCGTTTTACAGTGAACGTGTGAACCCACAGAAATAGTTTTTATCATAAAAAGGTGCCCTCTACTACATGTAGGATTATTTACATCGAGGTTGCATAACATCACGTATCTCCCACTTTTCTACTAAAAACTACCCGACTGGGCTATACAACTAATATGAATGAAGACGTTTTACAATCGAGGGTCCCATTCATACAACCTTTGGAACAAGCCAGAGCATCTTCTATCCTTCTACTAAACCTACCCCTATATACTAAGCCACATCATAGGTGAATATTTTCATTTCTCTCCAAGGGTGGAGGTTGGGAGTGGTTAAAAAAACTCAGCTCAACAAACTAAACTTTTAATATAAATTAGTTGAAAAATGACATCTGGACAGAGGAAATGAGCCCGGGACTTTCGACTTAGCATGCCACTGATCTACCACTGTACTAGCGAGGATTGATCCCGTCCTCGGAGACATTCTTCACTCGTAGTTTTAAACTGAGCCTGTGATGCAAGTGTATAATCCGTCAGCTACATATGAGTGAATAAATGTTTCGATAGCTATCAGATAATACAGCCAGGCATCTGTGAATCGGAAGGGCCGTTATTCTGGCAAGAATACAATAAAGGATTGTAATTAAAACTAATTTCAATGAATATCAACATACAGGCTGCATATCATAGTAATTAATCCCTTACATGCGGAATGTTCTGTAATTACGGTAGTAATTTTTTGATATTAGCTTTTTTTCTCTCTCTTCGTTTTACTATTCTTTAGGATTATACACTCATGTGCTAATTACGCCAATGGTTTTAGAGATTAATAAAGTTATATATAGATGAAGTTTACCCACATTCGTATGGAGAGATAGTGTAAAATCATTTTGATAAAAATCACCTGACCTAGAGTCAAACCTCGATCCTGACACTAGAATAGTACGTTAGACCACGTGGCCACCGAAGCGGGTGATAAATATAGTTAAAACTATTCCCAAAACCTGTAAGAAAACACTTTCCATGTTAATTTTGGTTTTTAGTCTCAGTAATATCTGCCAGGTTAACATTTTTGTGAACAATGAAATCTATTTAATATTAAACCTACAATGTTCCAATAAAACTTAAGAATAAAACTATGGATGTTGTTAGGTATTAGTTTACTATACATTTCTTCATTTTGTTTAATAGAATACATGCAGCTGCGAAACTGGACATATAGCAGTTCATTACGATTCAAAGATTCCCATTTTAAATGTTCAATTTTCGTCTGAGTTTCATAAATATTTCTTTAAAACTGTTTCAAACGGTCAATCAAGGAAATATAGTAGTATATCGTAGAAAACGAATTTTAAAGAAAAATATTTTTATCTATTTATGTCAAAATTAGTCATATTTTACTTCATTAATATTATAGTTTCACCTTCATTGATATTATTATTATTATTATTAGCACCGCGTCTTACTACCCGTTCGGGTTATACCCACTTACGTTAATGTGTAATGGTAGGGTGATTGTGAGATGAAATGAAGGACCTACAGTTTAACGTGGAATCCGAACCACGGTGGCGGCCTGGCATTTCATTGATATTATCCATTAAAGCTGATAGTTTCAGAAAACATGACTTTATATCTGATCATGGTGTAATAAATTTAATAACTACAAAAACGTTTCCTTACTACTTAAATAAATCGGATTGTGTTTGGATCTGAATTAACTAACAAGATTGGTTAGTATCATTAATTTTTAGAAAAACCTTATTTTAGGTTAAAGAAGATAGATAAAGTAAAGTAAAGTAAAGTTGTAAAATATATTTACCTCCCTTATAATGTAAGTTTTTTAACACCGTGAATTTACGCTTCAAAATATAAAAAAATAATTTTTTTTTCATAATATTTTTATAAATGCACCGATCTAAAAAATTTTAAGAAATTATAACTAATTTATTTAGAATATACCTTAAACTACCCAGTCAAAAGCTAACTAATACTTATTTTTTAAATTTACAATTTGTTATTTATTTATTTGGCTTGGTCGTACTAGGCGAGTATAAATAAATTTATATTCAATCCTCTGTCCCGGCACAGATTTATCTGACCACCAAACCCTTCCTTCACCTCTGACAAGACATCTTGTGAATGTGGGGAATGCCAGGCCTCCACCGTGGTTCGGATTCCACGTTAAACTGTAGGTCCTTCATTTCATCTCACAATCACCCTATCATTACACATTAGCGTAAGTGCGTATAACCCGAACGGGTAGTAAGACGCGGTGCTAATAATAATAATAATAATAATAATAATAATAATAATAATAGTTTAGAATTTAACTTAGTGTATGGAGGCAGGCGTAAATGGTTCTTCACCTTCGTTTATGCAACGCTAATAAAAACACACTAAATATTACTTTTTCCATTCCTACCTCACTAACATACATATGCGGATATTCCAACTGCTAGTAGGATACTAAGTAAAGGAGAATGATACTATTCGAAAGAAATATTTTATAAACGCAACAATTTTGAATGCAAATAAGTTTTTTAATTTATTTTTTCCATGCCTTACTTTTCGTTCGGATTATCTCGTATGATGCCTATTAAGTTTAAGAGACACCTATAAACACGGATTCAATATTCAGAATACGTTAACGGTAGGAAAACTATTTCTGTGTGGTAAAATTTTTGTATCCGAGTTCCTGAAAGATGTCATTATAGATCTTGACTAAATAAGAAAGAATTTTATAATAAGCCAATGGGACATCTGGATTTCGTATAACACAAACAAGTTTACGAAACAAAAAGACTGGCAATTGTAAGAAATTTAGATCCCCCTTAGTTCTCTTCACAATCTAAAAAATAAAAAATAGCTAAAAAAATGTATATTACTAGCTTAACCACAAGAAAAATTACTTGAAGTGTTGGAACTATTTTATATGTTAATATAATTATTTCTTGAAGTAAACAAGTTTCACTAAGCTAATTTTGTTTAGCTCACCTTCTTACTAACCTTTTGGGTTAAACGCTTTATACTAATTACATTAATGATTCTGGGGATTAGGAGGGTTATGTTCAGAGGAACTGTACCCGTATTTGCATGGGGGAAGAGTGGGAAACAATTTTGAAATACCCCCCCCCCCCATCCCCCAGGACACCCAACTGAGATTCTAACCTAAATCTCCCCGTCATCGGCCGTCAAGAATACTGCAAGAGTAGCGCGTTAGACCACACGGCCATAGAAACTAAGCACGTTTCATTTAGTATATTATATTGGATTTGAACTAACACTAGTACACATTAGCCCTTATAGCTTTAGATAGACAGCAAGTATATCGAAACTTACAAATGTATGAGCATGTTGTCCAGCTCCTTTTATTACAGGTCAAAGAATCAATTAAAAAGTTTGTTAGTTACATTTATTATTTAATTTATATATACATTTAATTGGATAATTGTATCACAGCTTTACCAAGTATATAACCATAAATTTAAATTAACTATTATTATTAGCACCGCGTCTTACTACCCGTTCGGGTTATACGAACTTACGCTAATGTGTAATGTTAGGGTGATTGTAAGATGAAATGAAGGACCTACAGTTTAACGTGGAATCCGAACCACGGTGGAGGCCTGGCACTCCACACATTCACAAGATGTCTTGTCAGAGGTGAAGGAAGGGTTTGGCAATCAGATAAATCTGTGCCGGGACCGGGGATTGAACCCCAGACCCCCAGCACAGAAGTTCGAGACCTTACCCCTAGACCACCAGGTCACCCAAAAAATTAACTATTAATTTATATGAAAAATTAGAGATTCAAATTTGTGATTTAATAAAAGAGATTCTTCTTAAATTTGAATTAGATGTAAACATCATGCTGTAAAAAGTTTGGTTCTAGTGGTTGGTTAGAGTAGAGTTAAAATAAAGCTTCTTTACCAACAAAGTATTTCTGGAGTTTATCGTCTAGTAAGATAAAAGTAAAAGGCTTACGCTACGTTATACGTCACATAAATCTTAGCGTGAACGGAATCTAAGGGGAAAAAACAAACTATTCTTCTACTTAGAAAAAAAATGTTCATATTAAGCAACCAACCTAAATTGGTTCTAAAGAAACGTAAGAAATGTAGACTTTATATTATTTTTTTAAATTTGTCTTCCGCCCTTGTTTAACCTATATACTTTTTCCTCATTAATTCCTTAATCATTCTGCATCTATCTTTCACCCAATCTGTCTCCTTTCTCAGTTTCTTCTTCCCCATTTATCATAACTTATCTTTTTTCATGCATACGCATACAATAATATATGGGTAGTAAATGTTTGTTTGATTTGTATCTCAAGCGTGACACTTATAAAATACCGAGCTTTATTTCGTAAACATTCTCCTACAAACGATAAATTCCCAAACATTATAGTAGTGCCTCATCTGTTTGTTTGCACTGTCATACTTTAATGAAAACTTTAGAAGTAAAAAATATTAAAACATGATATTGTTTTTATTTACTGGGAAACCTTGAAAAGTTTGAAAGCTTCAATTTTGCTCATGTTTATTCAACACATTAAATTTTCTAAAAACATGGATCAGCTTCTTTTTTTTTCCAACCAAAAAACAAATACACTTGCAAGTATTTTTTCTCCCCAAATGGATTTATAGCATCTTATGAGAAAACTTTACAAAACTTAAATTGAACATATATAAACATTAAGCTTATTTTTGTAATTATTTGCTCGCATATATTGATTAATTTAATATTTTAGGGGACATAAATTTGTAAATAACTCAACGAGAATCCACTAATTATGAAAAAACTTTAATTTTTCAAACAAAATAGGTAACAGAAAATTTGAATTCTTTATCATTAATGTTTCAAATGTTTAAATAAAATAAATAATTTTTATATGGATTCAATTTTAATCAATTTTGTATCAATATTTTACAAACATATGTAAAAATATTTTACTACTTCCTAAATAGATTATTGTAATTTTTGTGAGTATACCTTTTATATAATACCGTCAATATCTACACGCTTTACAGAGGGTGGACATAATACAATTATTAAAATAGTCTACACCATTTTAAATGAAAAATATTTTTAATATTTTCTTAGCACCCATTTGGTTTATACGCACGTTTAATGTTTATGCTAATAGTAAATACAGATCAAACAATGTATATTTTTATGTACAATACATGTGTGTTAAATATGTAATCGTATATGACCTTAGTGTTATCAACTCTGACCGAAAAGATTGGTGATTTAAAACTTACTGGGTGAAATATGATGACATTTTTATCTGCCATTTAGTATTTCTATTCATTCAGTAAAATATTCATTGGCCATCTATCAACGAATATATCACACCCGTGGAAGGTAAGTAGAACAAATACAAAGTTTGGTTCGTCAAATGGAGTTTAAGTTGGAGATATAATTTTTTTCTACCGCGTCACACAAGCTGTTTGGATTTTACGTTTTTATTTTTCATTATTTTATATATTTGAGGTGTTTCAGATCCGCCTGCTGAACCAACTGATTATATCAGCACACAATAAATTTATGAGTGATAACGAACGGGCCTATTAATTTTGACATGAAAGGTATGTTCACAACATATTTCCTGTTTATTTTACATGCCACAATAGACATGGGACTGACGGCCTTGCTTCCCCTCCAAAGGAATTTGTGCTAAGGATTTTTATCACTCAAGAAAAATCCATCGATCCTGGCATTGTCAGAACCCGTGAACATCGGGTCTTTAGGCAAGCACTTTGCCACAAAAACACCAACGTAAACACGGGTTCTACGTATATGTATTAAATTGCGCTAATTTATAAGGGATGAAAGCTCGAATTTGAGAGAAAGTGTACCCGTATTCGCGTAGATAGAGAGAGTGTAAAATCATACAGGAAAAAAAAACCACCCACGGTATATCCATTCGAGTTTTAAACCCAGATCTCCCTGTCATAGCTAGTCCAGTGTATTGGTATAGTGATGCCTTGAAACATGTGACAGAGATAGCTGACACGTGACACGTAAATATATTTTAAGTTGTGAGTATAAGAGAGACGCGTAGAAATGGCAGTGTTTTTACAGTTTTTATATCAAAACTTGTTTTAGGTCTAAAGATATAAAATATTTCTTTAGTAGAATCATAGAGTTAAAACTTTCTCCAAAAAGTGACCTCGACAGTTCTTATATATCTTTCAAGGGTTTCCTGGAATTTAGTTACAACATTTTTCTTCATTTAAAAGTTTGTCATCTAAAATGGTTTTCAATAAAATCTTCAAAAAAGTTGCCCTTAAGTCACCTCCCCTACATTCCCACTTTATGTGACACATTTAAGGTATCCTTGAAATAAAATAGCAATTAAATAATTATTATACTAGCAAACAAATAAACGGTATGATTAAAACTAAGTATGATAAAAACTGTGATTTATTTTATTACCTTTTTATTTTACTAATACACTGCCATTATTAATTAAATATAATTTGACAGCTACGGAACATGTTACGTTTTCAATGACTTTATTATTTGTATTGTTTTTTAAAAAAATAGTTTTTATAATTTTCTTAAAACATTCATTTATTTATTTATTCTCTATAAAACTTTTTCTAAAGTTACTATGTTTGGTATTCATTATCATGCTATTTTAAATGTCTTATTTTTATCCGAAGTAAGCAAAGATAATATAAAATAATTATCCCACCACATTCAGATACTAAAGATTGAAAAAGCCAAGAAATTTTAGTAGGCCTGATATATTTTCATTGTATTTTTAGCAGGAGTGTGGGATGATGATAAGATTAGTGGGTTTTTGACGTAGTGGTATGATCAATATTTTTTTTTAGCACCACGTCTTACTACCCGTTCGGATTATACGCTTAAGTAATAATTACTCTAATGAGCTAGGAACTGGTAAGGTTGAATATAGATGAAGTGAACCCGCATTTTCGTGAAGGGAGAGTGGAAAACCATTTAGTAAAAACCACCTCCAATTCACTAGAGCAAGATTAGATAGAACCTCGATCTTCCCCATTATCATCAGTCTAGCTCAAAAATTAACTAGCGCGTTAGCAAACTAGGTCATCGAGCCGGTTATGATCAACATTCTCAGCTTAAATAGTAATACGTCAGATTAATGTGTTATCTACACCGGGAATATCATTATTTTGTCAAGGGACGTACTAGTGCACTACTCATACCAGTAGAAGCGTAAAAGATGTTGGTCTCGATATCCATTTGTTTTCAACTCATGAGTGAGTAAATTTGAAGGCAATTCTTGTCCGAATCCGCTAGTAGTGGCTGCTTTCTAATTATACCACAACTGTGATTCTCCTTTTTACTCTTTTCGTTGATGTTGGTCACCTTCCTTCTAAGTGATACTTCTCATTCCAAACACTTACATACAATGGCTAATAATCTTTGTGTGCCGTTAATAATTTCAGGATTTATTATTCAGCCGGGATTAGGTCCATAAACATATTTAAGGTTGGAGTAAGATGTTACAGAACAAAATAAAATTCCATAGCGTCAGACTGTAAACGAATTATACCGCACAAGCAGCCGCCACGTGTTGATGAAGATAGCGCCAATATTTGCGGATAGAGGATGTCATCTGGGCAGCACAGCGAACGAGGGGACGGCCATTAGTCTCATGTTCTTGACCGGTAACGCTACATATTTATTGAAGTAGCTTATCAATAATTGTCCTTCCTAGGCTGAGTTGACCTCGTTCCAGACCCACAGCTTCATAGATAAATCCTAAAAACCCCGAGGATCGAACCTGGAACCTTTGTACCTCTGTGGACAAGAATATTGACCACTAAATCACAGAGGTGGTCATTACGGAATAATGTTTTAATGGCTAATGCATGAAGCAGCATATTTTCTGAAATTAGTATAACTCCTAGAAATTGTTAATAAAAGTGTATACACAGGGTTTTTAATACATTATTTTAGGTTTACGGAATGTTAAATATCTGTTGAAATAGGAGATCAATTTATTTTAACTGAGCAAAATCAATTAAAATATTTATCCTTGAATACAAACCATATTAAAAAAATTATTTATAATCTATGGTATTTGTTTTTTTTTAAATGAAAGAAACATAGATCAAAAATACAATTCAATAATCTTTATTTAAATATTTTTGTGTTCTCTCGGTTTATTAAACATTTCTTTGTTTCATAAAATAATAATATTTCTTCAATCAAACTAATACCTGATATCACAGCAATTAATATATAATATAAGATTGTTTGAATTAAGTAATTTTACTTTATTTTCCACATTATATTAATATTAAATAGGGATAGAAGGTACCAAAAATTAAGTAAAGTTATTTTTACAGTCTTACATAAAAAATATTTTAGTCCTTAATTAATAAAATAGTGCTTTATTGGATATATTTTGTTTAATACTTCACATAATAAACTCTAAAGTTTTTGATAATATGTCATGAGTGTTGCAGCAGTTGAACATAAAGTTTTTTTAAATTAAGAAAATAGGCCACGTTACACATTCAGTATTCCTAATGACAAATATAATATAAATGTTGATATCTTTAAGTTAAGCCTATCAAGTATCTACAGAAGCAATATTTTATTAATTTCCACAAAAAGGATTTTTGTTGTAAAAAGTTGAAAACTTTACCTTAGCACACGTTTCTATCCTTACCACCTAAATTGAATAAAGTAAAGCAGGAGTAATTTACGTTAAAATTTCTAAAAATACTAATAATTAATAGATTAGTTAAAATAATTTGATTTTAAAACATGGTAAAGTTCTTGAGATTATTGTATTTATTTCAAGAAACTTTTGGCGTGCTTATCGACCGTTAAAAGAGGATGAAATATTCGTTTAGAAAAGAACTCAAAAGCTACAACTTTCTATAAAGGAAAATCTTGAATAAATAGTTATAATAAAGTACTTTAATTTCTAGAACTTTAAGGAGAGTTGCAAAATTTAATGGTTATATAGCTTTTATTTCTTAGTGAAAAGTACTTTATGTGAAACAGTGTATTAATTTAGTTTAGCTAGGAACTAAGGATAAATACTTAGTAATATAGATAACACTTTATTAAGTAAACCTATTTCTATCATATTTTAGTAGCTATTTTAAGTTGGTAGAAAAAGCTTTGATCTCATAATTTAAAAACTAGGTGCAATTTTAATCTTTAAGGTTTGATTGTTCCCTAAATTAATTGAGAATTCATAGGTAACCATTTATTTATAACAACAAATACTTTTAGATAACTTAATGATAATTTAATATAGTAGTACCTATAAATGTTTGAAGCATTAAAAAGTGATAGAATGTTTTGATCAATTTAAACTAGCCCTTTATTAGAATGTGAACTTACTGAGTGAACTTCAAGCAATTAAATTAATATAGTTTAAGCAATGTTTGTAGTATCACTAAGAAAACACTTTATACCATCACGAATGACGTTAAACTTAATTTTAACTTTAAACTAGTATATTCTAAAATATCGTAAAAACTAACAGTATGGTTATCAAATCAAATGTACTGTACATATATTACTTACATATTGAGATACGATTTCTATGTACAGATTAACTATAATTATGATATAATTAATCTTTAAATATGTGTCATAAAATCTACTTGAAGTTTAAAGTCAAATTTTAAAGACAAGATAAATAAACGTTTAAAATAACAGTGAATTTTAATATTAGATATCGTAGAAGTAAAAGGCAAATAAATATAACTTTTAATGACTATTCTATCTTCCTGTCAGTAGCTGATGAAAATAATTAATTTTTTATTAAGCTGGCAAGAGTAAATAGTTTAAATATTTTTAGATCTAATAAAACTTTTAGAAATATTTAGAAGAAGAGATTCTTGAAGTTTAGAAGATAATTTTTATTTTCCTTGAATATTTTATAGTATGCTATGATTAAATTAAACTATGAGATATAATGTTTTAATTTCACTAGTCGTATAAAGAAAGGTTGTATCAAGTAGGTTCAAATAAAAATAGCATTTTAGTACTAACAACTTCATGGAAATTTTTTCCTGTTATTAAGTTCTATATCGATTTTCTTATCTCATTTCTTATATAAAATTTTGATTTCCAACGATATCATAATCTTAATTTTTATTTATTTGTACACCTTAGGCGCGCCAATACGCTTACGATAAAAATAAATATTCATCGTATTGATATTCTTTCTTATCGAGAGTAGAAAAAGAATTTTTTTTTAAAATTATTGTAGACAATTTACGTTAGTCACGATTTTGTAGCAGACTTTTCAAGTATTCCCTCCTTAGAATTTAATAATATAGATGGTTTATTCTTGTTACGTTCCTTTCGTATGGTTCGATGTTGCTTTACCCAAGATTTTGGAGGGGGAGAAAAGGCGAAGCCCAGATAATGCATTCCACATTACGACACATTAACTGTACGCTAGGCAGAACATTGAAGCAATATTTCATCTTTATCAAAAGCGAGTTTTAGAAATTTTGCTTCAGGGGTCGGAGAAGAAAATTTAAACGAGGTTGCATAAAGCGACTCGCTGTTCTTACAATAGGCATCGCTATTGCAGTACTCCACAATATGCAGCCATATTTATATCTCACTCTCAGTGGAAGAAGGGTCTACCAAGAATCGTTACTCTTAAAGTTGATGACGTCTTACAAGTTTAACTTGGAGAGAAGATTTATTTCTTGAAAAAAATTAGAAAATTGCTCATTTACCAAGGTACTGATAAATTTTTAGGTACTTAACACTGTTGATTACATCATAGAGTTTATTTATTTTCATTTGAGATAGTATTGTATTGATTATTCAGTACCATTTTCATAAAAAGAGCCTTATAAAGATACAAACATTTTTGGAGCCACCAATGAATTGTTTTAAATAGTATTATTATTATTATTATTATTATTATTATTATTATTATTATTATTATTATTATTATTGCTCAAAAGTGACAGCTTCAGATCACATTACCTGATGAGAGGGTGATACATGAATAGAGATAACATTTATAACTGTTTGGTGATGATCTTCTTGATTAAATTGGACTGTATTAATAAGATAAATTATCTTGTTCAGTGTCCACGTAGTCTAAGGTATTACTCTTGTGTACTAAACTACTGATGACAGGGAGATAAAGACTCGAATTTCAATCGTGGGTACTGAGGGTGGTTTTACCAAAATGGTTTTCCATTCTCCCTCCACGTGAATGGGGGTTCACTTCCTCTAAATTATACCTTTTTCACACCTAACTTTTTAGCTTACATATTTGCATAACCTTAATAGGTAGTAAAACAAGGTGCTAAAAAAAAAATCTAAGATATATAAACCTTCAGTTTGGTAGCCATTAAAATTCAAACCGTTTCTTAGTGATGTTTGTTTATAGATTTTAAGTACTTTTGTTAGATTTTTACTAATTTTGAATTTTTTTTATTTGAACTCACATTTAAACGACTCCTAATACAGATTTGATAGTCCAAACAGTCAAAGAAAACGTTTATAAGAATCAAATGTTTGTTTAGTAACAATATTAATTACACAAGTTAATATTTTAAATACTCGTAGATTCTTATAAACTAAATTATATTTTTGTGACAAAATTTGTTTGTCTATTATTTTATTCCCATTTAAGGACATCTTTCAAAATAATTATAAAATTTTTGATTTTATCTTACCCCGCGTGGGTAGTAGGCCCTTGCTATTTAATTAACAGTAAACGCCTATAAACATTAGTAGTACCTTGACCAACTAACTACGCGCTGTCGTCTTTTAAGTAGTAGTGGCCACTTTATCAGCTGTTAGCTATATTTACCGATCTTAAATATATTTAAATAATCTTTATTGTCATACTTTTACTATATGTGGTAAAATAGAATAAATTTAAAACATGTATGGGTCTGAACCACGGTTCCTTCATATGAATTCATCCTCCACGTCCCTTACCCAATTTAATTAGTTTAATATTGGAAGTCTTTTAGATCTTTTGAGCACCTAACACATATTTTTGTTCTTTTTCGTCATCTCACTACCCGACTTGGCTATCAATAGTACACACAAATAGATTTTACATGAGTACGATAGATTTAGATGAAATTAAGTAAACAAAGAAGATAATTTTAAATTTAAGAATACTTCATCAGTACGTCCGTTCAAGATCCTAATCTTGATCTACCACTACCAGAAAACTATGTCTAACGATATTGACACCTTATTAAGTGTTTCTTCCGATGAGGATTTTGACCAGATAATTTACATCAGCCTTGAATTTCTATAAATAAGTAAAATCTGAAATCTTACTCACCATCCCCCAATATCGAAAATCGTGTACGATCATATAATTACATATACGTTATTTTGTCTTAGCTTGAGTTCAAACTGAAGCCTGGTAGTTCCAGGTTTTTAACGACAGGAAAAGCTTAAAAATACTATAGAATTATAAAATAAACTTCTTAATAGCAAGTGATAGTTTAACTACTTCCACAACTTAAATGGAATGGCTCGAATAAACGTAAATACGACGTTTTATAATATTAGCTATGATCTCAGTGGTCCTGAGTTAAAGTGAACTCGCCTCAGGATAAGTCTTTCGTTGATATTTATTGAGTTAGAAAATTATAGCAAGGCTTCCTTCCAAGGGGAAGTAAAGCCGTTCGTCTAATGTCGATTATGGCTGTAAGATAATGTGAAAATACCTTTCCACCAAAATGGTAGTCCCTTTTCACTCTCGCTCATAGAAATTCGTATGCTGGTATAATTGACCAGCTAAGAAGCATCATGTTAAATATAATAAACAAATATAATACCAAACAAATAATTTAAAATTGGGTGACCTGACGGTCTAGGGGTAAGGTGTCTGACTTCTGTGCTGGGGGTCCGGGGTACAATCCTCGGTCCCGGCACAGATTTATCTGATTGCCAAACCCTTACTTCACCTCTGACAAGAGGTGTATTAATCACAACTTGTGAATGTGTGGAATGCCAGGTCTCCACCGTGGTTCGTATCCCACGTTAAACTGTAGGGTATGACCTCAATTTCATCTCACAATCACCTTGCCATTACACATTAGTAAGTGCGTATAACCCCGAACGGGTAGTAAGACGCGGTACTAATAATAAAAATAATAATAATAATAATAATAATAATAATAATAATAATTATGATTATGATTATGATTATTATTATTATTATTATTTAGAATTGGTGAGTTGAGACCAAAAGTAAACTAAGTGCTACAAAAACTATTTCCGAGAAGTGAAAAACGTCAATCTAATCAATTTATTTCATAATCTATCGCATTACTGTTTATTTAAACCACTTCATTGATATGATATGTAAATCAGTGGTTTCAAAATTGAGGCTAGTGGCGTATTAATCAGGGGTACTTGAAAATAACTTATTAGTTGTGGCTTGTTTTGCTCTTATCTCACCTAATTTCCACTTTGAATTAAAATACAGAGTTTTTGAAACATAAACAGAATTTGAGTTGTCTATCGTTGATAAATTATTTTAAGATTTACATTCAAATATTGATTTTATATTCTCACATGAGTATAGTACTCTTAATATCAATAAGTAAAAATTAAATTTAACTTTATTGATTGAAAATATACAACACATTACATAAAATTAGGTGGTAACAAAAAATAATATATGAAAAAAATAATGAACCGAATAATATAAAATGCTAAAATTATAGTATATGATTTACATATATATCAAACTAAACGCGTAAAGATATTATATAAAGACAAGTCTAATGGTAATTAAAAATGTTTAAAACCAATATTACTTCTTTTATTTGAATATTGATACCTGGAGACGAGAATCTAAAAGGGGTCCTTCGACTTAGTACGTCCATGTGCTTACAACTTTCATAGTTAGACTTAGTTTGTCTCTAGTATGGGGTTATACTAAATACAGGAGGACATTTACTTATAACAGAATTGAATGAGGCATTTTAATATATGAAACTGGCCCATTTCAGTCTAGGTAGGCTTCGTCCTAAATTTAGTATAGCGCCGCACTTGAGGCATAATAATACTGACTATGAAACTGGCCCAAACTATCAGATAAAACCTAAACAACATCAACCTAAAACGGCTATGAAAGAAATATGACACACATATATGTGCATATACAGAGTAAAACTTGAAACAAAATTAAATTAATTTATAAAGGATAACCTAAAGATATATTCAAAGTGGAAACGTCCTCATTTTTAGCTTCAAGCATTTCAATATTTTTTTTTAATTTTTACCTCGCATCGTACAACCCACACGGGATATGTATACTATTTACACTATTGGAGTAAGTATGAGGGAGATAGATTTTAAAAGAAGTGTAAACGCTTTTTGGTAAAGGGAGAGTGGGAATTAATTTATTAGATGCAAACATTCTCAATACATTCAACTAGGATTCGATCCCTAACCTTCCCGTTATCAGCCAAACATACAAGGTGATGCCTTTATCCACACGTTACAAATGATTTCAAGATCGTGGAATTTGCGTTCATGGATTTTTAGGCATTATAAAGTTTAAAAAAATCTCAAATTCACAGATTTGGCCATACAAATGTGTAAAAATGTATCCCCAATTTCGAGTAAGTAAATTAATTTAGTAAATTGTCAACCTGTTGTCAACTAAGTGGCTTAATAGTATCGTGAAGTTTTACTTGTTTATATAGGCAACAAATTTTGACACAAGGTTTATTTAACGGCTTAACCCCTTTTATCAAATAACTTTTACTAAAAGTTATTAATCATATTCGGAAAATCACACCAGATATGCGCAGCCACAGTTAGATACATGATCTCTCACTATATAGTAATCCAATCTATTATATTCCTGATATCTTAGATTGCAAATACATTACTAATAGTGAAATATCAAAATAAAAGGGGTATATTACTACTTCAAAACTTATCCCTGGTCAGCCATTTCCCACTTCACCCGCCAGTGATGAAGGGGTTATATACTAACTTACTATTAATTTATATTATAGTCTAAATTTACTAGTAGTTTTATTAACAGTAGACCTTGTCACCTCCATGGTATTATCGTTACTATAGTCTTAAGTTGGATCATTGTTTGGATTTCAAGCTGAAATATTAACTAAAATTTATCCTTAGATTTGAAGTATTATTATTATTATTATTATTATTAGGACCACGTCTTACTACCCGTTCGGGTTATACGCACTTACGCTAATGTGTAATGGTAGGGTGATTGTGGGATGAAATGAAGGACCTACAGTTTAACGTGGAATCCGAACCACGGTGGAGGCCTGGCATTCCCCACATTCACAAGATGTCTTGTCAGAGGTGAAGAAAGTGTTTGGTAATGAGATAAATCTGTGCCGGGACCGAGGATTGAACCCCGGCCGCCAGCACAGAAGTCTGACACCTTACCCCTAGACCGCCAGGTCACCGATTTGAAGTAGATATAGTTTTCTTAAGTTAGACGGAAAAGCATTTAAATACAATATTCAAGTATACATAATATTCATATAAAATTATCGTAGTTCACGTTGCCTACGACACTAGTCTCATAATATTTGTAAGTCCGGTGATATATAAATTCAAACAACTTGTGATGACATATTAAACGATAAGCCATTCAAGCGACTATCATTAAGAAACGGAAGATCAGTATAAGAAACTATTTGCACATACCATTTGGCCTAGTTTTTATGCCAAATTTTGTTAAATTTGGTCCACGCACTTGGCAGTTATCCTGGGTCAAATATTCAAACATACAAATGAGAGATAGATGAAATGACAAATGGTCAAGGAAAATTATGACTTCACTTCACTTGCTAAGTTAACTTTTGTGTTAGCTTAAATTTGAGGTAGCGAAAACATTAAAATTGAGGAAATTTCGTGTAGGATAAAAATACAAAGTTACTTTATCGATCAGATGAACAACCGAAGAAGAAAATGTAACGCTCCCAAGGGATTTGTTGTTGGTTTCAAGTTTGATCGGTCTGAAAACTTTGTTGATCTTTACACGCGATGTCTGCGTAATAAAAATAATAATTTCACTTTTTTATTTATACCTCTGACCATTACTTGTCTGTACTTTCACAAGAATCCTATAGGTAACGCTGGTGGAAAAGTGGTTAGATAATACTTAGCTCCACGTCTTACTACTCGTTCGGGTTGTACGCTTAAGTACTAATTAGGAATTAGTAAGGTTGAATATATAGGAAGTAAACTCACATTTGCGTGGAGGGAGAGCGGAAATCTATTTAGGAAAAAACCTCGGTTTACCAGTCAATATTTGAATTTTGATCTCCCCGTCCTCACCAGTCTAGCTCAACACGAAACTAGCGTGTTAGCTAACTACGTCACAGAGGCGGGTACGCAGCTAGAACTTTTTACTACACAGAGCTTCCTCTTTCTACCTCAATATCTTAAACCAAATAGCTACTCTCACCTTTTCATCAAAATGACTTTAAGTGTTCCGGTCTGTTGCGTAAATTCTAATTTTTAATTTTATCTTTGTAAGCCTTTGAGATATGAAATTACTTATCATTGCATATATGTGGATCTTTTTATAATAAATACTTTTTAGATTAAATATATTTTTATAAAACCAAAATTTCAAGCTATAAACAAATGTATTTTTCTTTTAACTTTGCAAGCAATTTAGGTAAACATTACGACCGTTGAAAAAATCTAGCCTGAGATGTTAATGAATGTTAACGTTTCATGACCCTTCGAACCTTAAAAAGTGGTTTTGCAATGCCATCTTTCTGTGTGTCTGTCTAACCCTAAAAATAATAGCAGTTTACTAGAGGATGAAAAGAGGTGCATTCCTTTTTCTCAAAAACGAATTTAACGATTCTCTCTGTTTCTCATTTTATATTCAATAGTCAATAATTACCTATTTTATTGATCAAAATTTTAAAATGAGAAATTTAATAGAAATGCGATAACCATAAGATGTGCATCCCCTAGTAAAATGAACGTTTTGAACAGAAGTCAAAATTTTATAAGAAATTTTGGCCCTCGGGGACCCAATATCGATACTATTTATTGGTCCGAATATAAAAATGAAGACGTTGATACTTTAAAAAAAATGTATATTTATGTATATAAAATTTAAAACCATAAATAAAAAATGTTCTACGTATGTTTATCTCAATTTTTTCTTGGGTTTGCTAGTATGTACTATATTATGAATTTTGAGTAAATATCTCAATTTCCAAACTATAGAGCGAGAAAGTTCGTAGGGAGTTCTGTAACATTTATTTTTAATGAAGTCAAGAATTGTTTAAAAGACACAACTTGTCTAAGTCTTTTATACATCAGTAAGTAACATTGTTAAAAACAACACTGTGTCTACTAAAATCTTTTTTATTTGGTGCATTGAGTGTTACCGCCCATCCAGTCTAACCGCATATTTACATTAGTAGGGGGGAGGAAAGTAGCTTATAGAAGAAGGGTAGTCGAATTTACTTGAAGAAAACTTGAAATCATTCAGAGAAATACCATTGACAGTACAACCACAATAGGATTTGATTTCCAACCCTACCCTTCACCACCAAATCAGATAAATAGAGGCGGATGCGTGTCCAATAAAGTTATAATTCAGATCCATCATAATATTATTCAAATTAGTATTAAATAACATTTTGCATTTTAAATCTCCACAAACACTGTAGACATGTCAATCCTGTGTAGTTTTACATAACTGCAATTTCGTTCACTTTCTTTGTGTTAGTTTCCTGACAGTTCTTAACCAGGACATGACACTTTTTTTTTTATCAAACGATCATTTATCTTTCATCTTATATAAAATAACAATGTTCTTTTTTAATTTACAAGTGGTAAATCTTTTTACACTACTCTGTTTGCTCTATAAATATTATTGAATGACATACATACATACATACATACATACATACATAAAAAATATACATACATACATACATACATTTATACATACATATATACACACACATACATACATACATACATACATATATACACACACATACATATATACACACACATACATACATATATACACACACAAACAAACATACATACATACATACATATATACACACACAAACATACATACATACATACATATATACACACACACAAACATACATACATACATACATATATACACACACAAACATACATATATACACACACAAACATACATACATACATACATACATATATACACACAAATATACATACATACATACATACATATATAACATATATACATATATACATACATCTATGCATACATACATCGATACATACATATATATACATCGATAAATAGATATATACATATATAGATACATACATATATATACATCGATAGATACATGTATATACATATATAGATACATATATACATACATGCATGCATGCATACATAAATATATACATATATAGATACATACATATATAGCAACATCTATATATGTATATAGATACATACATACATACATGTATACATTTATATATACATGTATAGATTCATACATACATACATACATACATACATATATACATACATTCACAAATGCACACATTCACACATGCACACATAAATGCATAATTACGCAGTTCCCTTACGAGGTAGGCAAGAATCTGTTCATCTTGCTCAAAAAACAACTCCGTACTTGATTCATCTTTACTAACTCTGTCTACACTTCCTTATACTCACATATTCCCCTTGCTTCAACAATATCCATACACAGTCATATAATGCTATTTTATTCTTAAGACTCTTAAGATTCCTCTATTTCACCCATTACTGTGCTCTTTTTTTCTTAAAACTCTTAATGTTTCTTTTTTTTTCAAATATTCGTATATAACATTAAGCGAAGTCTTACATGGCCTACTTTCTTTTGATCCACACATCATACCTTCATATATTAACTCGATCCACATTCATCTTATTAACATGCCCATTTCACATAGACCTAATAGATTCCCTTTCAATCCATATTCCTCCAGCACGAATTAATTACTGTCTTTATGAATTTTTCTTCATATATTTCTTAGGTAACACATTTCCACCACATTCACTTTGATCTTGTGTTTCTAATAAAAAAACACACGCTTCATATACACATCACAAATTATTTCGTTAACACGTACTTTTAGCAAACGTGCTAAGCCCCCAATTGCACATTTGGCAGCATCACGTTTTCAAAATATTCTTATATTTAAGGGTGACCTGGTGGTCTAGGGTTAAGGTGTCGGACTTCTGTGCTGGGGTCCGGGGCTCAATCCTCGGTCCCGGCACAGATTTATCTGATTACCAAACCCTTGTGAATGTGGGGAGGGTCAGGCCTTCACCGTGGCTCGGATCCCACGTTAAACTGTAGGTCCTCCATTTCATCTCACAATCACCATACATTACACATTAGCGTAAGTGCGTACAACCCGAATGGGTAGTAAGACGCGGTGCTAATAATAATAATAATAATAATAATAATAATAATAATAATAATAATAATAATAATAATAATAATAATAATAACAATAATAACAATAATAATAATAATAATAATAATAATAATAATAATAACAATAATAATAATCTTATATTTGAACTAAAATCGTGTAAAACAAAATATATAACCATAAACACATTAGATAGACCTACAAAAAATCACCAAATAACGAAAAAGTACAATATTCTTACGTGGTAAGTTTCCTCGTAGAGATAATCATTAAAATAATGTAAATTATGTTCACTTTCATAATAATGATACTACACAGTAATCAAATATCATCATGATCCCTTACATTAGACACAGTGTACATATTACGTGAAAAAATGTGACTATCACAAACAGGAAAATAAAAGACAAGAGATAAATATCAAAAATATATTGCGAAGCAAATTCATATATGTCACCATATATTAAATATTGAAGGAACTTTATTTATACCTTATTAAACTTCAAAATATTTGAAATTTTCTTACTTAGCAAGGAGGTTAAATAATATTATGTTACAGTCCACAAAACGTAAAGCGTATGACCTAAGTCTAATAAAGGGATATACTGAAATATTAGCTCAGTCGGCAGCGTGTCTGCCTACTCAGACAAGACTCCGGATTCAATTACCTTCATGACCTAAAAGTTTATCATAAGTGAAAAGTGGGTTTGTCCTTTTACAGTGATAAATTAACGGCCGATAGTTTAGGTGCTGTGTTTGTTCCAGATATAAGATTTTTATAAGTCGTGTGCTGATATAGTCAGTCGGTTCAGAAAATCAAAAAAACAAATAATTAATTTAAAATTGAACAAACAAATATTCGTAAACTGATGTAATAATCCATGGGGTTATTGTTTGTTTTTTTCTTTTATCCCTGACGGGTTCACTAAATGAAAGGGTTGTTTTCCATTCAGTTGGAGAAGAACTTATTTCGTGCTTGTGTTCTTTTTCCCCCGTGGAAGAACAATGGTAAGGGGGGCGACACCTGTTAGTTCAGCGAACGTGACGTCACGAACTTCAACATATCCGCTGGCTGATTCACGCAAGCGATAATTTTAGAACTTTACAAAAGCGCTAATGTCAGGCTTCGCGACGCTTTTGTTGAGTTTTTAAATTTATGGCTAAATGTTTGTTGATTATGTGCATACTTCTCCTTAAATCGATTTTTCTAGCCTTCCTACTATACACTGATTCTAGCAATTAGTTTATATTACTAGGTTGACTGAGAAATTAGAATATTAATTAGTAGAGTGAAAATATAAATTTATTTTGTTTGTAAATGTTATAGATAGCAATGAAATAAGAAATAAAAACGGAAATTTTTTTCAACTAACTGAGTGAAAACTAATATAAAATATGATTTATTTTTTTAGCTAAACCGTGAAATTGGTACATATAAAAACAATAAATTTCTATTCCATAATTTCTTAAAAATACGTCAATTAATTGCATCTGTTTTTAATTGAGTTGTAATATTAAGGTTTCTAAAAATCTATTCATACATTAAGTACTCTTTCATTTACCAATAAATTAACCATTGATCATGTTTTAAAAGATGAAAGAAGGACGTTTCTTAGTTTGTCTATACTATAATATTATAAAGAGGAAAGATTTGATTTTTTGTTTTTTTGTTTGTAATGGATAAACTCAAAAACTACTCGACCGATTTTAAAAATTCTTTCACCAATATTAAGCTAAATTATCAGCGAGTAACATAGGCTTTATTTTATTTTGAAAATTTAATTTATTCCTCATAAAAATGTCGATAGTATATTATATAGTCGTTGAAAAAAAAAAGTTGTTGAAGGGAAAGTGGGGTTGGTGAAGGGGGCGGGGAGTAAGGGTGAGGAAAGATAAATTGATGTACTGACGAGGAACGCAAAAAAAAATTAAAATAAAATTTGGGGAAACGAGGGGAGTAAATGAAAGTGGAGGAAGCTGGATGGATGGATGATTTGAAGCTTTGTATTACAGGATTATTTACAATATTTTTTTACGGGTAAGGGGGCTAGTGATGTATAAACTAATTTAAATAAGCTATTGTCATGACCTACCCCCCGTGGAATTTATCTGTAAAGATTGCTTGTGGGAGGGGTAAGATTTCAGGAAAGGCAATTGTGTGGGTTAGAAATAATATGAATGTTTATGAACTTTGGTTTAATAGTAGATACTAAAAGATAGTACAAAATGTGATGTTTGACGAAATATAGAGAAATAAAAAGACTGGAAACCCACGTTCGTGGAAGAACTGGCTTAACTTGTGGATTTTTAGGCCGATGAAGTTAACTGTTACCTAGGAACCGGATCTCGAGATCCTGGGCTTAACGAATTCCCTCTAAATAAAACTGCTAATGAGGACCCGAAGTTGTTGGCTGATTCGGGTGGTGTTGGACAGCACGTCCATTTGCTATATAGATAAAATTGTGAGAGCCCCGTTATAAAAACTACAGGTATTTTATACCACGCTTTCACCTCTGACAAGACATCTTGTGAATGTGGGGAATGCCAGGCCTCCACTGTGGTTCGGATCCCACGTTAAACTGTAGGTCCTCCATTTCATCTCACAATCACCCTACCATTACACATTAGCGTAAATGCGTATAACCAGAACGGGTAGTAAGACGCGGTGCTAATAATAATAATAATAATAATAATACTAACCATGCTATGGCCCCTTTTCTGGCCAACTAGTTACATTAGTGTTATGAACCATCAGCTTCCTCTTTAACCTTTCTAGTACGTTATTTCATAGATGGTAAGCAAGTAATTTTAGCGTATGTATCCACTCAAGTTATGTAAATCAAAACAAACTTTCAAACATTGCTCAGTGTTTATGAAACTAGATTTTATATTTACCTGTTTGGAATGTATATAAATAACCCCGATTCAGTTTAACAGATTTAAATAAGTCATTTAGGTTAATTGAGCTATTTAATACAAGTTAACTACATTTCAAAATCCTATATTTTTTTTTTTTACAAAATTAAATTTTGTATTCCCAAGTAATTAAAATCTACATTAATTGTTTGCCATAATTCTATGACAACTAAACTAATTTATTAACTGCAGTGAATTAAAAAAACTTACTTTAATTAGTGTAACTTAAACTACTATCAAAATCTAAATTGAAGTTTATGCATACAAAAATAATTATCCAATTATATTTATTTATAATAGGGCAACCAAACTTTTTTAATTATATAATAATTTAATAACACCCAATTATCTTAGGACCTTCTTATTATCATAAAACATTTAATTGTATATGTCATTATCATGTATCCTAGTTACACTGACTAGTCATTATTCTTAACTGGAAGAGTGGAGTCTAATCACCAACGGGTACAATTAGTGGACGATAAACCACTACTTTTTGTTAGAGTTTGGCTATAATTTCTGAACATTTTCTCCGTTTATTACATTTTCCTATATTTATGTTAATACACAAATGTGTCTATTGTTGCTATTTAAAAATATTATATACTAAATATATTTTATTAAATTGCCATAAAAGTAGAAATCAAACAAAAATATTAAGGTAAGCAAAGCTGTATTTATATTTCACCTGTAAGTGTATATCAATACCACCCATATTTTTGATCACACATATGAAAAGTTTAGCTTGTCTGGTCTGGTGTGCTGATTGGGAGTACTGAAGTAGGTTTTCTCTATCCCTTAGTATAAATGTGGTGCATTAACCTCAAATTCCTATCTCATTAATCCCTAGCCAATTAGTGAAAAAAAAGTAGGTCAGTACGTATATTTGTGAGACGTGGTGCAAAAATAATACAAACGAGAACATCTAGAAGTCCTTTCAAATATCTTTCCAATTTAAGCTAAAAAAAACTACTTAAAAACTTGTCACATCTTTGGGTACATAACAATTATTTTCTTTAAATCTAAAAACAACCAAAATTTGACACCTTGAATTAACAGAAACCTTTAAGAAGATTGGATGAATTCAAGAGGAATGTGTAGTTTTGTAATCCAAAACTATAGGCTAACATCTGGTGCGTAAGTACTTCTTAAAGACGGATTGAGAACTCGGTAGAAAGAGAACGAAGCCATCTCATCTATTGTAAAATCTCCTTTCTGGGGAGGGAAAAGTTTTCGTCTACACTTCTCTTCCTCCATCCTCTCTCCCTCCCTCTCTCATACATTCAGTGCGCACACTTTCCCTACTCTCTCTCCTCTCATTTCTAGTCCACCCCTTTTCAAGTTATGACGTATTCTGTGTAATCAAGCACAAGTTTGTTCGACAAAGAAGTCCACTTCCTTTCTTTACTTCTGTTGCCCCCTTGTCTTCGATTTGCATTTCAGTCTCTCATCGAAGACTTAAAACTTGGAAGCTTTAGCTTGGCTTTGACAAACAAAGAAGCTACGAGAAAGAAAGTACAAAATAAAAATTCTTAACTTAAGCCAATAGAAAATTTAAAATAATTCAATAAAAAAAACTTGTAAAGAATAAACAAGCAAATGAGTACAAAAAAGTGGCTAATCATTAATCTCTAACTCTTTAGCATAAAATTAAATAAATTTTAAGACTATTATATAATCTAAGTCATGAAAATGTTAAACAAAGGAAGAAATTTTTCTGTGATTAAAACAAAAAGCATATATCTGTATGTTATATATTAATACTCTATTATTTAAATGCTTATAATACTGTTAGTTATTTCTTTAAAAAATTGCATAGTTTTTAAAGTGTGGCAAAGAACTTTTGAGTTCCTAAAGCCATTGAGCAAGTATTATGGTCTTTGAGAAAATGTCTATTCAACGGCTAACAAACAAAACATGCATGCACCCCAAATATAAACAAATAATGTTTAAAGTTAAATGATGTTCTGAGCTCGAAAAAAATGTTTGCATTACAATTTAATAGTATTATTAATATGATTGAATTGGTTACCAGACCAGCACTGCCACTATTTTCTTATTTCTAAATTATATGTGTTATTCAGGATTTCCAGAAGAAATTTCCTTTTTTTTTTATTCGGCCACCTTAGATTGAACAAGAGATTAATACAATTTAATTTTCCATCAAATGGACTGGTGTGACGTCATGTAACTTATGTTTAAAGCAAGTAAATTTATGATTAACTAGGAAATACACCTTCTTTCGTTTCACAACACTTATTTAAGGGGTAATAAGACATGTTTCAATCGGCGTGCATAGTTCTTAAGGTCACTTTTTCGTCTGTTCAAAGACATATTTTAAGTTTTCAGTCTAATGTCCCAAATTAAAAAAATCCAGTAGGCCTATTATTATCAGATTTTTTTTAAAATTCTTGGTTTTTTCCCGGTCCTCCAGGTTTTCTAGGTCCGTGGCAACCCTGCAGACACTTGGCTTGGATACAGTTTACAGTGACTAAAACAACCATGATTAGGAAATTTAATAGTTGCTATTCTTATATTATTTAACATAAAATAATACCAATACATTACCACTCTACTCCACCAGTATTACAATACAAAATCCTTGATATAGGTATTAAAAAGCAGATTTTAAAATTAATGTATCCATATTCACGCGGAAGGAAAGGCTAAAACAATTTAAGATAAACTACCATTATTATACACGGATGGGACACGAAATACAGCCTAACCAATATCGGAGGAACCATAATGCACGATCTTGACGATCATTCCATCTTTCCACCAACGTGAGTAGTGTATTACATTAATTACATTAATAACTGTGCGCAATAAACTCGAACATAGCTCTTATAAATATTATCAATTAATTTGAAACCAGAACACTTAGTTTAGGATGATGTTATGATTGTGTGATTGTGTAAATAAAAAATAAGACTTGAACAGAGATTTTAATTCTTGTTACAAGACTTTTATCACCAATCGCAGAGTCTCTGGAGCCAACTTCGTGTAAGCCAACCGACCAGGATAAATTGTTAACAATCCATATGTCATTTATCCGTATTTATATAGAGCATTTTATTTTATAGCACAATTTACAAAGATATATTTTCTCAGTAAACGACTCTTAGATGAGTTTTTGACTGAATAACAAGTATAAAGTCTTATTGATAATTTAAAATACTCCTCTGAAACACATTTTGAACAACAAATTTTGAGCAATATCTATAAAATGAAAAATATTCATACATAAGTAGACCAAAAAATACACTTGACTTTTTTTAAACATCACGTTACCTGTTCAATTTATACGAACTACACTTGATCTTAAGTTTCTCCTAAGAACATACATTATGAACAAAATCATCTTAGCTGCGGATGATGGGGGTATCGGGGTTATAATCCCGGTCGGGTGTAGAGAGGCTGGATTTTTCTAAATGGTTTTCAATATTTATTTCACTTAAAAGTGGGTACAACTACTATAAATTCAAACTTAGTAAATATAACACATTGGCCTAAATAGTAGACATACAAAGAGCTCTAACTGGTAGTAAGACTTGATGCTAAAGAACAAGGTTTGTCTATATGATAGGTTGAAGCATTTTTTTAAATCACTGTGTCTTATTATTATTATTATTATTATTATTATTATTATTATTATTATTATTATTATTATTATTATTATTAGCATCGCGTCTTAATAGCCGTTCGCGTTATACGCACTTACGCTAATGTGTAATGGTAAGGTGATTGTAAGAAGAAATGGAGGACCTACAGTTTAACGTGGAATCCGAACCACGGTGGAGGCCTGGCATTCCCCACATTCATAAATTGTGAATAATACACATCTTGTCAAAGGTGAAGGAAGGGTTTGGCACTCATATAAATCTGTGCCAGGACCGAGGATTGAACCCCGGACCCCAGCTCAGAAGGACTGTGTCTTACTAACCGTTCGGGTTATACGCTTATGTACTAATTACATTAATGGCTTTCTGCATAGGAAGTGTATCCGCATTTACAAGGAGGGTGAGTGGAGAACAATTTTGGAAAGAATAGCCTCAGTACACCCAACCGAGATTCAAACCCCGATATCCCCATTATTAACAGTCTAGTCAACTGCGAGAGTAGCAAGTTAGACCTTGCGGCCACCGAGGCAGGCAATAGTCTAAATTCAAAGAAAAGGAATTCTGTTTTATTAAACAAGCATGTACGTTAACTTTAGAAACGATATTTTTCTGGCAAACTCTACTCTTATATGAATAAAAAGCTGTTTAAACTAGAGGTTTAAATCAAAGCTGACCATTTATATTTACGAGCGGCAAGAACTAGGTCGTAACGACACACTATGTTATTGCTATAGGAAGCACTCTAATAAACTATAACGGAGCATGTTTGACCTTGCTAGCTAAATCACCCCATCTCCAACCATTTCAGATGACAATTTCAATTCTGTTTCCGTCCACTAGAGCAATCTTTGAAAAAAAAAAAAAAAAAAAAGAGCTCGCTGCTGATGCTTCGAACTGATGTCCCAATACTATGCATCGGCTTATGGATAGACGATACATCACACGTTTCGTCTGTCACTTAATACATTGCCACTGTAATGCCATTTGTGAAAATTCCACGCATCCCTGATTGTTCGAATGTAATCACTCTAGGGGCAGAATATGTGATGCAGACTAATCTAAACTTGATGGCCTGTCAGATTAGGTTAACCAGTGGTCCACTCCTACTCTTTTTCGTTTTTTAACACACGTCCAACCAATAAGAGCGCCACGTTTTCGAGCCTTTTTTTTCAATCACTTGCGGCTATTTGACGAAATAAAGCAATGCGTATATAATATTCAGTCAAATCGAAGCAGATGGTGATTGGTAATCTGAAAAGAGGTTCCCGTTGATGGTGTATATATCACCCGTACTAGTAGTCACGTGGTATAAAAGTCAAGTGACGTTGATATCGGGGGTAGAATTTTGTCTGGACATACTGATTCAATTTTCTTAAATGGTTTTCCACTATTCTTACACCTCATGTGAGTTATTATCTTCGTCATACCCTTACCAGTGAACACGATAGCAAAGAGCTTCAGTCAAGCGTTGCCTAGTTCAACATTGGCCAGGAAGTTTGGGTTCGTATCATGGATAGGTGAGTTTGTACACACAGTTTATAATTATATTTCAATAAAAATATGGGCACTTTTCCTTTAAAATCAGACTTTCTCATATCTTTAACTCTGAGCTAGCAGATAAATTCATCCGTATCGTCTTGTCTGGTTTGACGTTTGACGATTACACTAAGTTCAGGATACATATTCTGATATAATCTACTGAGGAGGTTATTTTTCAATAGTTCTCCATTCTTTATCTACGCTGATGTGTGTACATTTATTCTAAATTTACTTTACTCATCCTAAAACCAATATATTGGACGTTTATTAAGACATGAATCATTGGTGATGAATTTGTACATTCTGATTTAAACTTTTGTTGTTGAAGTGATATTAAATTAATTATAATGGTGATTGAGAATAGATAACTATTAAAATAGAAAGGCTGACACTTTTTATTTGGAAAACCCGCCTTGAACTAATCCACACAGAATATATTTATATTTTAAAAGTGCGTTAAGCTAAACGACGGTATTTATGCCTGGGATCACATTTATAATGGGTTTTGGATCACTCACTCATCGTCTTCCTGCGTTCCAGGGATATACTGAACTCTATCTCAAACAGGACTTATGGAGTCTCTAAGACCAGCTTTATTTAGAACCTAAATCTCAGAGCATAAGTGATATTTAATCATGAAAGGGCCATTTTTTGTATTAATTATTAAGAAATATATATACACAAGGCCAAATTTCCAACTAGTCCCAGTAATTCTGATCCTAATGGCACCCTATATTAATGAATGCTAGTTTATTACTCTCAAAATTTGAATTATTGATCCACGATATTAAGTATTGACCAGTATTTCGCTCCACTGATTGAGTTTTTTGGAGCCTTTCCAATTAAATTTACACTAAAATACTACCCACCAAAAATGAGGCCTTGGAAATGCATACAGATGCACACACACACACACACACACACACATATATGTATATACACAGACACACACACATAATCTTACACACTCACAAACAGACACACACATAATACACAAACACATATACACATATACAAACAAACACATACATAGACACAAACAAACATCCCAAAAAAATACTAACAACAAATATTGTAAAAACTTATTTTATTTTGTATTATTGTAGTTTAAAAAATATACCGATTAGTTATTATTTTAAGGAATGTTGAAAAAAGTAAAGGAGAAAACCTTTATTTGAAAGTTGAGCTAAAGAAGGCCTGATTCCAATTGTTCCAGAGACACCTTGAGCAATAAATATATTCCTTTAGGGATTTAGGCACGTGAACAAACATAACATTAGCTCTTAAGTTGTGTAAAAGTGACAAAACGAATCAAACATTATTATAAATAAAATCCATTTCATGAAATGTGTATAACATATTTTGTGTAAATAAATAATATATAAATACGAGTATATATTGTTCAAGACGTATTTCCAAGCTATACTAATGTTTTGTATAATGGGGTAAGAGGAGTAAGGTAGAATTTAAATAAATGTTCAAGCATATTATTGGAGGTGATAGGTCATTCAAGTAAAACGTACCTCTTTACAGTCAAAGAGGATACAATGCACTGATTTCTTTGTCACGTGAAAAAAGATCAGATGAGCTTTATGACTTAACCTGTGTGACTATTGATGTAGGTAATTAGTATATAACTAGTAATAAAATTAATGTTTTAATTACAAACATTTAACTAAAAATATTTAATTTTAAGTATTAAAAGGGAAATTAAAATAATGTGTAACGTTAACTATCTAGTAAAAAAAAATTGTTAACGATAATTCTAAGGATGCCCACAAGTTAAGAATATAAATCAATATGTTAGCAATATAAAACCTCTTGGGAAGACAAAAATGCAAGAGAACTTTACAAAAGGAAATTGGCAAATTAACCTAAAATTTCCGATGAAAGGAAGCTAGTGATATTATCGGTAATCGATGGTTAAACTTAGCTCTTTATCTAAAACTAGGAGAAACTTCCAAAATATACTTCCAAGACTAACTTTTAAAAAGACTTTTGGAAAAACTCTAGTAGATAACATCGGGGTGATATGCTCGTAAGTTATGTATGTATATACAAACTTACGGTAGAAACTTTAAGGAATATTAAATGTAGCTTTAACAAAACTTTGTCTTTCATATAATACCTAATTGTATAGTGTTGCTTTCTTCCATTTTAACAAACCTGCTACAATTGAGAACATCAGAAGCAGATGTTAAAGAAAACGCCTAACATTGATTTTCATAAGTAAGGTTAAAATTAGAAAGCAGATGAACTGGTACTATGAATGTTTAAAAACCAAGAACGCTCACTGAGCGAGAAAAAGGTTACTAGAATACATTGTGGTGTTAGAGAAAAAAGTTCATAACAAGAAATTTTGTGTCCTAGTTGCTATTATAATTCCCAGATTTTATTCTGACATTTAAATAAAATGCCTTACAACAAAACTCGTGTTATGGCTGTTAAAATATAGTGACCTGGTGGTCTAAGGGTAAGGTGTCAGACTTCTGTGCTGGGGGTCCGGGGTTCAATCCTTGGTCCTGGCACAGATTTATCTGATTACCAAACCCTTCCTTCACCTTTGACAAGACGTGTATTAATCACAACTTGTAAATGTGGGGAATTCCAGGCCTCCACCGTGGTTCGGATACCACGTTAAACTGTAGGTCCTCCTTTTCATCTCACAATCATCCTACCATTACACATTAGCGTATGTGCGTATAAACCGAGCGTGTAGTAAAACTAGGTGCTAATAATAATGATAAAAAAACTGGTCAAAGTACGTTTCCGGTCTTATGACAATCACACAACATGTCATGGCCGTTTTCTTCTACGGACACGTGATGTAAGATTAGATTTAACCAATTTTCTGAAATGTTATAGTAAAATATACTCTTAATAGCCCTACTAATGTATTGATCAAAAATATATGTATCATATGACTGATTAAAACAACAGATCTCTTTTTTTCAGTAGCTGTTACATGGACACTTTAAGGTTAGGTTAGGTCTGGTTAGGCCATACTAGGCTAGGCTACTGAACTATCCTGACATTTTTTGTCTTGGCTGTTAAAGGAAACCACAACAAGGCGATTTTTTTTTTGTTGGGGCTGTTTAACTAGCACCACAACGCATTATAAACGCGTAAAGTTTTCTTATAGTATAAGTAAACTTCTAAATTTTTAAATTAGCTATTCATATTTTCTGAGATCATGCATAAACCACAAAGCATAGATTACTTTTAAAATGTATTAGTTATAAGAACTCCATGTCGTCAGACTACAAGCAATATTCTGACCGAACGATCACCAAACGTGCTAACATTTGCGGATAAAGGGTGTCATGTGGTCCGCACAACAAACTCTCCACATTTAATCTCAGTTTTATAGAGCAGAGCTTCATCTTCTTCTTCTCTTTATTCAAGTAACTCTTCACTTTTCTTCGCGAGGTTGAGTTTGACGCCATTCAAGACCTACTGTTTCACAGGAAAAAATAAACTGGAGGTGCTAAAGATTGAACCTGGAACCTCTCTACTTGTGATCAGGTACTCACAACTAGACCACATCTGTGGTATTTCTTCTTTATGTCACCAAAAATATTATAGCTTATTAAAACATTGTAATCTTTTTTAAAGATAAATTTATGAATACAACTTGTAGTAGTGGGCATGCAAACCAAATGTCAAGCTTATGGTTTACTGGTGAATAGGAAGTCTGAGCTAGAATATCATCCTAGTGTACAACTTGAGTTGTTTTTTTCCTACACTACATGATTGAGGGAACATGTCCCTTTAAATGTTATATTTCGCATCTCTACTCCAGTGTTGTGTTTGAAATGCGTATAGCTCAGACGGTAAGTGGAATATGTTTAGAGCTGTACAGTCCATATTCATTGGAAAAGCCTTGTCAGAGGGTTACATCAGTTATTAGACCTTATTTAATGTTTTCATACACCAATTTATGTAAACCAAAGCTTTCAATTTCGATAGATATTCAAAATATCAATAATCTAACATTAACATATAGAAATTTTATCAATTTTTAACATAAAAACATATATTTATATTTTATTTGAAATCAAGTGAAACTTTTAAACCTATCATTCTAATAGATAGGTAAGAAACTTTTTTTTATATTTTAATATTTAAAAACACTAGAATATAATTAAATTTATCATTAACCAATTCACAATAGAATGTACTGCAGATGACGAGGAGATCGGGTTCTAATGCCAGCTGGCTTTACTAAGGATGGTTTTTTCCACTCTGCCTCCAAGTAAATGTGAGTAAAATTTATCTAAATTGAAACATTCTCATCCTTAACGCAATTATTACATAGGCTTTTAACTCGAACTGGTGCTAAAAAAAAATTGTTACAATGCAAAGCACTGACTTTCTCTCGCTTTTATCCTAAAATAGACACTTTCTAAAAAATTTTAAGATTTGTGAAAATAAATAATAAGAATATACATTATTGTAGAAATTTACGCCCGATATCATAAATGATATAATAGATACTGTTACTTACTTACTTTATGGCATTATGAACTATGAAAATTGTTACATAAAATTGAAAAATAGAAAATATATTTGTTCATCAAAGAGCATAAGAATCAAATTTAATTTTAAAGACCTGAATTAAAAAGAATATATATTTTATTATAACTAAGAAACTATTGGTTTAGTAAAAATATATCTCAAATAAAAGATTTGTATCTTTATTAGCACTACAGCTTTACAATGGTAAGCTATTTCTATTCACAAATTGTTGCAGATTTATTATTGAAATTGGAAAATTTTCCTTATGTAAAGTACCCTCAAAGTTATTTTCTTGAGAAAATGAGAACAGCCATATTGTTTAAAATAATAAACTGGGTCTAGGTAAAAAATTAACTAAGATCTTTATAGCGAATTTCGAGAAAATAGATTTTTCTTTTTTTGCCCTTCAGAAAACTACTCTTAAATTTAGGGTTGGACATCTAATTCCAAAAATCCTTTGGGGGGACCTTATGAGCACCCTAGATACCAAGTTATAGCCCAATCTGTAAAATAGTTTCGGCTCTAGCCTGAGGTACAGACTGACATACGGCATCGCGAAAACCCCTTTTTTGGTTTCAGGGGTTCATAAAACTTCGATATTTATCAAAATCTTGAGTTTGAATTTTTTGATAATCACAATACTTCCTCTCCTAGATGTCGATAGAAAGTAAAAAGCGTCTACAGCTCAGGCTATTTGAGAAATATAAGAAAACGACCAGTATGAATCATCCTTCTAGGATTTAAAGTAAAAAAAAAAAACGTTGAAACATTACTTATGTCTATCTATGATATGAGACAAGATTTATGTAATTTTTAAATGAAAGTTATTCTGTCCAGGCGCAAACAGTAGGCTGAATGTTCATACTCATCAGCGGAAGAGGGGAAGTATTAAAAGCAGGTAAGCTAGCGGCCTCGCTTATATAACTACCCATTTTCTTCTCTTTCCATTAACCCCATTGGCTTCTCAGGATGTGAGTTCTTATATTATTTGGGTAAACCAAGATTATATGCAATCCGTTTCTCAAAATTCTTTAAAAAATTCACCCAGCAGGCAACGTCATTAATACTGCGACTGATTTTATGAAGAGGAATAAACGTATTAAATATTAATGAATCCCTCAAAAGCAGATATTGATCACAGTAAATATTATTAAGGCCTAAGTTTTATCAGAAACTATTACAATTGTCTGATTGCCCAAGCGCTCATACACATTGACAAGTGTTTGTTTAAGATGAACGCACCAGGCATGTAAACTGTACCCAAGACATTTCCCAATGTAAGCAATCTAAAACGGCTTCTGAACGTTGGTTGTTAATTCCCATAGATTTCTTGGCATCCGTTTGAGGAATACACACGCACGTTCGTTGTATGTTTATAGTTTGCGATCCGTTGAAGTGACAAAGCCTCACACGCTAGAGGGAAACTTTGTCTAAATAATTATTATTAATGTTTTTGTGCTTCAAAGAAGATGAGAAAGGAAAATTAGTGGAGAATTTTTAGCTCCAATTTCTCTCAAAAAATACAATTTCTAAACAAGCACTGAGATATTCCAGATTTCAGTAATTAATACCTCAAGAAATCTCAAAGCCATCTCAGCCTATTGAGTCAAGTTGTCAGACGAGGACTTTACGAATTATATTTAGAAAAGATTGTTTTCAAACTGTGACATATTAAAATATTATATTTAAGAGCTGTATTTGTGCGTAAATTTACTAACAGGTAGATATATTAAGATTTGATATATTAAATAAATAATTATCTTTAAAAGATGTATAAACTCTGGAATTCCACGTCACAACTTTCCAAATGAACTAGTTATACTGTTTTTTATTGAATTCAACACACGTCTCACAAGGTTTATTCCATTATATATATATATATAAACTTATATACAGTGATGTAATTCTATACATTGTATGATTTTTGTGCAGTATGAACCATACTTCTTCTACCGGGTATACAAGGGAAATATTTAAACCAGATAGATAAAATGATTAGAATAATAAAAATAGATTTATTATAAAAGAAAAAGAAAAGATATGATTGATTTCAATAGATATACAAAAAACATATGATAGAGGTTCCAAATTAATACTGTCTTGTCGCAACACAGGCAAGATCCAATGCAGTAGGCTTGAAGAGCAATATTCAATTACAAAACAACTGGACTGACGCCAGGCTACGGCCAGATGATTCTAAAAGAAAAACAGTGCGATAATAAACAAACGTTAACTGGAAATGATATACATATAGTATTGTTAACACATTTATAATTTAAACTAGCTTGCTTGATTGGGACATAAGAATATTCTTTATGAGACATAGTATAATGAATTGCAATAGAAAGGTTATTTGATTACATAGGTAGATGCTAACATACAGGTGTCTACACACAATAGTACTATGGCCGGTCCTTTCCCTATTGGTACTGCCAGAGCATTAAATAGTACATGTATTTAATGACCCACTATTTGGGGTACAATACTAATATAATTCATACCAGACTAATACTCAGCCAATAGGTGCAAGAAACGGGCAGGGAGGAAAAGGTATTATCCGCGCGGACCCCTAATAGAAACAAGTGGAGTTCCGCGCTTTACGCACCCAAGATAATACCACACGCGAAGCGTGGCAATAAGAATATTTCAAGACATTGAACACACTAACCCAACTGGGTCCTAAAAAAAAGGATAGACAACCTGGTTTTAGCCATAAAAACAAGTGTGTAATTCTAAGGACTTAAAGAGAAATATAGTGATCGTGGAGAATCGCTATCATTTGGACTAAGTCCTTATTACATCTGGAGCTCAAGACTTCTATATCAGAGCTATATCATGTGGATATAGGAAAAACACCGCCGCTTGGGCCAATATAATAAGTCTGAAGGACTTGAGCAACACTACAGTTACTGTGACAACATCAACAGAGTTGTAATAATACAAAACCAAAATCTAGTCATTCTGACTGAAACAAGAATTCAAAATAATCGTAATAGTCGCCTCGACTATACTAAGTCCAAACAATAAGTCAGATGGACTTATTAAATAAATAGTTTCTAATCTTTTAACTAAACAATAAGTTAGATGGACGTCGCCTCTATACTTAAGAAATCGGAGAGGATATTCATTGGGGGCGCGGTGGTGAGAACCACGTCCAATACTGCATGGCCACCGGTCCTTTCGTGAAGAGAGTTATTCCTCGACGATGTGGTGGTGAGCGCCACGCCCAATACTGCATGGCCACTGGTCCTTTCGTTAAGAGAGTTTTTTCTCAGAGGCGCGGCGGTAAGCAACATGCCCAATACTCAAGGGACACCGGTTCCTTCGTGAAGAGAGACCTTCCTCAGTGGCGCGGCGGTGAGAACCACGCCCTACACTCCATAGCCACCGGTTCCTTCCTGGAGAGAAGTTCCTTCTTAAACGACGTGATGTGATAGAATAATATTTTGTAAATATGAGGGTACCTATTTTATACCCTTTTTTGACTAAAACGGAACAACAAGAAATAGAGAAAGACGTGATAACACAGCTGATATGAGCTTGCGGGGTGTGGTAAAGGGGAGGTTCGAAGACACGCCGCCATGACAGTGGCGCTCGAGTGTCGTGGGAGTGAACCTAACATAGGCTTAGTTCTTTTCTACGACAGAAGTAGTAAGTGGACGTGTTTAGGAAGCACCCTACGCCATTCGTGTACAATATTTTGCTAGAAGGCATGTTGGCGTTATCCGATCACATCCAGCCACGGGGAGAAAGTTTTTAAGCATATTATTCCTGAATGTACTAGCTTTAATTATCTTCTTTGGATTCCACTATTGTAGGTTTAGTATTTTTAAGCAGATTTGTATTATTAAAATATCTTGTAGTATTTTCTATTGAGAGCACGTAGATAATATCCGAGTCCATCCAGTCGTTAACAGTAGGTTTTGATGGATATTATTATTAAATATTTCAAATCTAATCCTCTTTTTTGGATTCTGGCAATATAATTACAATAACTTCGTATTTTTACGTAGCCCAATTGTGTAGCTGTCAACTTTACATGATTGATACGCTACATCATATATAGAATATTACATTAGATATAGTATTACATTACTATAATCCAATATTCATAAAAAATCATTTTATAACAGATATAAGTTTTCTAGATTTACATTCACGTATTAATTGTCATGTTGTCTGCAACTTTCACTTTGATTAAATATTATCAATAAATATGAAATAACACTAATAAAAATGTATTATTATATCAACTGATGCCTAGGAGGATGTTGGTTATGGTGCTGGCGGGTAGTAGGCCAAAAGAAAGACCAAGGGACAGATGGCTGAGGGGAGTAAGTAGGAATGTGGAGGAAAGAGGAGAAGACTTGGCCAAGGTGGAGGGAGAGAAGTGGTGGGAGGAGAGGATATATAGAGAGTCTTATGTTCCAAACAAACCCAGCAAGTGGTTGTAATCTGTTCTTGGGTGATGATATCAATCAATCTCAACCATAGAAAAAAAACTTAATATGTTATCTGCCAAAAACTACTTTCAAATATGCACTCGTCAATTTATTCTATCGGATTTAAACTAATTATTTATAAAATTAATATTACTAAATTATTAAAATGTTATAACTTTGAGTAAGTTTTCTTAATTGTTTGTCAAACTTCCCCTTATACTTCGTTCTTACTGTAATTGCGGTTTCAAACTCTGGTATCATTGGTGACCTGGCAGTCTAGGGGTAAGGTGTCAGACTTCTCTGCTGGGGTCCAGGGTTCAAGCCTCGGTCTAGGCAGGGATATATCTGATTGCCAAACCCTTCCTTCACCTCTGACAAGACGTGTATTGATCATAACTTGTGAATGTGTGGAATGCCAGTCTTTCACCGTCGTTCGGATTCCACATCAAACTGAAGGTCCTCCAATTCTTCTCACAATCATCCTACCATTACACATTAACGTAAGTGCGTACAACCCGAACGGGTAATAAGACGCGGTGCTAATAAACATAATAATAATAATAATCTGATATCTTCAGGTCTCACCACTAGCATAAACAAACTATAGTCCTACCTAATTTTCTCTATTATATTAATATTTCTAATAATCTCCCCAAAATAAGATCAAATATATTTATTATTAAGCGCCTAGAAAACAATTATTTGAATTAGGGCTATAAAGGTGTTTTAAGCCTCTTACTATGCATGTAAACTAATGAGAAATGTTTATGTAGACTCTTCACATGATCCTAACCGGAAAAATACGTAAATTTAAATCAAACCGATTTTAATTCAATGAAAAAGTACAAAATTACGTAATTTTGATTTATTAAGATTACAGTTAACTTCGTTTTGCAGTGCCATAAGACTAAATAAAATTCTATTCTAACGGAATGAATACTGGCGGAGTCCTTAGAGAAAGTTGAGTAACGCATCAAGGCTAAACTTTATAGTAGTGTTTTATACAGAATGAGGCTGGCGAGTGTATTTAACTTTTCTATCCAACCCCCTACATACTTTTTTTCCTTTTATTTAACATCCTACTAATGTAAATAAAGGTGTGAACTTGCAGTGTGAAGCTGGTAGTAGCATTAATCAAACCAAGTGAAATACTTGGTTGAAAAAGAGTAAGAAAATTAATACATAGCTTGAATCTTAACCCAAGTATTAAAGATTTTTATATCGTTATACTTTACGCCTTGTTAAGTTATTATGTAATTTTTTCACCCCTTATTATTTTATCTTCTACCCCTCTCCAAGCTTGCTTCATTCAAGACTTTTGAAAAGTTTAAAATGAGACGATAGCTTTGAAACTCCGTCTAACTGTTTCCTCTAGAGAACCGACAATTTTTTAGCACCCTAAGCAACACAGTAGCTCTCCTCCAACCCTTAAGAAAGTGAACAAACACGCCTTCCTTTAGTGTTCCCTCTTTGCCAGAGTAGAATACTAATACTACCCTATAGAGTTTCTGAGACTTGACTTAGTTGACGAGATCTACTATTTTCAAAGTTTTTACAGAATGGATTTGCAAGACATTTTCATTCAAATGATTTGAACTAGTCACTCAAATATATCGAATTTCTGATATGTTTTGTTTATAAATATCACAAGTTAAAACAAAGTTGTAACAGCAAAATAAAAATCCATTCTTTATCTTAATCTTGTCTCAATTTCCCCAAGTATATATAAAAAATAAGTGGTAAGATACAATTAAATTTATGTTTTTCATAAATTCTCTTTTATTTTGGAATATTTTTCAGAATTCACTATCAGTTAGTCCCCGATAGAATAAACTTTCTCCAAAAATAAAAGTATGTAATGTTACTTATAATGTAAAACCTCCCTCAAATACCCCTTTCAACCATATCGCTTAAGTCATTTTCTAGCAAACATTAGAGTATTTAATATACACACATACATACACAAATACACACATACTGCACATACAAACATATCTAAATACACCTTTCACTGACGAGGTAAGCAAGAAAATACATGTAGATATAAAAAAGCTCAGTGCTTAAAATATCAGTCAATAGTCAGAAAGATACCCTTAAAATTTTATTTCTCCGGAAAATTACAATACAGTGATATTTATAATACACAAATGTTAATTTTGAATAAAAGTTGTTTTAGAAGATTTTCAAAAATATGTTTTTACTAAACTACACTTATTTTTTTAGATCTAGACTTACTTTGTCACCGCTTTTCTTTATCGGTTCAAATAATAAGTAATTTTTGTTCTAATGGTACTAATATGTTAGGGGTGAGTATAATTCTGTCTAGAGGAAGTTGTACCCACATATACGTGGATGGAGAAAGAAAATTGATTCAGGTAAAAACATCCTCAGTCATCTGCTCTTCAGTTTAAGCCCTCATATCCCTATCCCTAACAGTCCAGTATATTGCGAGTATGAAGACAAACTATTTTACCACAGTTAAGGGTTTATCTAGAATTACAAGCAAGCGTTTTCCCGTGGTATGACCATATCACGTATCCCGTTCAAAATGTATACTTATGTAATATAAGTACACATTATATAATATAAGTATACATTTTGAACGTGATCTATGACACTAGTTTTTCTTTAATCACATAAATGGAGTAATGTGGGACAAACATAATGGAAAGAGCTACTTTTTTAGTTCAGGGTAAATTAATCGTCAAGACCTATCATGATCTAAAGATAGAAATTAATTTTAACTAATACAATAACATATTTATATGAAAAATTTAAAAAAAACATGAATGGCTTGAGTTTTAAACTTCAGTCAACAAAGTAACAAACCTGGAATTATTCGGAAGATATTGATGATTATAAAATTATTTCAGACAAATCCCAGAAACAACCCAAGGATCTTAATTTGAATTTCATAACCCTCAAAAAAATCTGAGATCAGGATGATAATTATCTTTCGTGAAACTTAATTGACTTGAACTTAATATTTTTTATATTATATATTACTTGGAGACATAAACACATTAACGTTGTTACCTGATATTTCATCAAACTTGAATGTTTACATTTTCACACTCCATTAATGAAACGCATATCTTCGTAAACCACCTTGTATTAACATTTTATAATCCATGACAGGCCTAGAGAATAACCTACGTCTCAGCGTTTTACTCGCGTGAATAGATTTCCTCCGTCATCAGCACTACTTGGGGAAACAAAAGAAGCAAGCAGGCAAACTAACAACATAAAAAAGTCTTATAAATAACTACTTCAGTCTTTAGCTTATCAGAAGACTAAAAAGGCCACATACATGCTTAAGTAGAAGAAGGTGTATAATTTATTCATCACTCAATTTATTTATTTTTGTTCACACTAGTTATTTATGTCATAAAATAAAAGTAATATTTTACTCGTATGTTAAAAATCAGCTGGTGAATAGATTAAAATTCTGGTTTGCCTAGCTACCTATATATTTCTGTTAATTTCTTATATGATAATCCTTGTACTTTTATATGTTTCTATATATGATTCGTGTAATTCTTTATAAATATATTTTTTCTCTTTTTCGTTTTAGTACCTTATTTACTATTGATCTTTATACTCCTTAGGTCTTATCAATTTATGTATTCTCCTATTTAGTTCCCTCTTCACTATTGCGCTTCTACACTTCCTACTTAACAGCTATACATTTATTTATTTCCTTTTCTTTTAGGCTAGCTTTATCTTTGCGCTTCATATCTTCTTCTTATTTTACATAAATTTATTTATTCTCCTTTTATGTTTAGTTACCAATTCTCTTTTTTGCTTCAGACTGCTTCCTTGGAAGTTTAATGAAAATAAACCTAAAAATAGGAGTGATCACTTGTGTTTTTAAGAGGCAGCCATTACTTATACGTCCTGTGGCATCAGTGGAAAGTGAGAGCTATGCTTCTTTTATTAGTTTGGAAAGTTATTTCCCCTATTATAACTCATTATATGGGTAGGAATTTGCAATTTAATCACTAGCACTCTTTTCAAGTTAATAAGATTAGTTTTTGTGTTAGATAAAATTCGTTTTAAATTCATAAACAGCTATTATTACCATGTGTGTATAACGTGCATTATAAATATAAAAGATTTAAAAATAAGCGAAATTAAAATTTGTTGATGAATTATTTCACGTTAGTAATAATTTAATGATTACTTGACACAGTTGACTAAAATAAAACTACATTGATTGAAACAACTATGCTAATTCCCCTACAATCATTGTGTATGCAATAACTAATACCCTCAGCCTACATAGGTGAGCTCATAATTAAAGGTGTCAGAGTTAGTTATCTTGTCTGATTTCTTGGTAACTGCAGCTCTCTTGTTTGCCTGACTACCAGCTCTGAGTGTCAGAAGCGACCCTCAGAGAAGGTAGGTGGCTTGTTAATACCTAAGAGTACCGATCTGTAGGCACAGACCATGACCTCTTTTTGTGAAAGTATTTATTGATAGTGGGAAGCAAATGGAGTGGGGGGTAGGGAGTTGTGAATTAGAGAGCGTGTTGTGTTGAGAAGTATCTATATAGAGCCTTAGTACACTGTGATGGAGAACACAAGCGTATTCAGGCTCTATGTGTAGGATTGTGTATGTAAGTTCTAGAAGGGCTGTAAAAGAATGTGAACAAGATTAATGTATGCACTGAATGAAGGATGAATAAGTGATTGTGAATTTGTGAAGATGATCTTTGGGTGGGGTTCTAGTCCAGTCTCGGCTTTTTGTATAGCCTGGGCTCGTGGGGGTCGTACTGCCCTAGGCTTCTGATTATAGGGTTCTCCTCCAGCAGGAGGTTCTTTTTGTAGAAGCTCGCGTCCCTTTTCAAGAATATGTCTCTTAGAGTAGTGGTGCCCGTCTCTGCGTGGATGCGCGCATTGTTAGTTCTTGTATTGACTCCAAGAATTCCTCGGAGAACACTATTCTGGACCACTTGGAGCTGGTTCAGCACGGTGGGAGAGGCGTAGCTCCACGCCTCGCAAGCGTATGTTGGTAACTGTGGGAAGCTCCTCCCTATATATTTACTTTCTAGCTGTCTTAGAGGTAGAGAAATAATTGTGATCGTCAAAAAAAATCGAACACGAGATTTTGATAAATATTGACGCTTCATGACCACCCCCCCCCCCCCCCCCCGAATCCGAAAAAGTCAATTTTTGAATTTCCGTTTGTCTGTCTGTCTATACCAGCGACTAAAGCCTAAATTGTTTTACCGATCAGGCAAAAACTTGGTATTTAGGGTTTTCATAAGGTTGCCCCGATGAATTTTTGGAATTGGATATCCAACCCTAAAATTAACGGTAGTTTACTGAAGGGCAAAAGGAGAAATAGTCGATTTTCTCAAAATAGGCTCTAGTGATTTGGGTTAAATTTCATTTATCAACATTGATAAATATTCCAAACAAAGGATTCACTCAATATTTCTGCAAAATGACTTTAAGGGCTCTGGTCTGATGCGTAAATTATATTTTTTTTAATATCTCCTAAACTATTTGAGATATGAAATAACTTATCATTCCCAATATGTAGGTCTCTTTATAATAAAATAGCTTTAAAGCTAAACTCAAATAGATATATATTAACTTATTGTACACTATATTGTGACCGTAAATTGAATTTAGTCTGAAATGTTAATAAATTTAATGGATGTCGACGTCTTATGACCTCCTGAACCCTAAAAAGTTATCTTTGCAATGCCGTCTGTCTATGTGTCTTATTAACCCTAAAATTTTGGAGTAGTTTAATAAAAAGTGAAAAAAAAAAAAGAAATTTTCTCAAAATCAGCTATAACAATTTTGATTAAAATTCGTATCTAGGTGTTGATTTAGATTATAAATAAACTGGATATTTTCAGTTTCATATGGAAATGAATTTAGGGTACTTTACAGAAGGGTAAATTTTCGTATCTCCGCAACTATTTGAGATACTAAATAACTTATCATTGCAAAATTGTAGTACTATTAGATATATAAAACTTTTACATGAAATATATTTGTATAAAACCAACCCTTTCTGAGATATTGGCCAATATATTAATACAATTTTGTGAGCTCTAGATGTAAAGATATACTACTTAAGTTTTAACGCAATAATTCTCTTATGCCATAGAGTAAGAAATGAGTAATTCTATCAAAAATTGTATGTTCTTTTTCTTTCAAACTTTTAGGAGAAATGTTTGGTCAACAATGATCTACCTCTATCATTTTATAATAAATATTCAATATTTACCCTTTTTATTTGGTCAAAATTGATAAATGAGGAATTTAATAGCAATGCAATAACAATTGTATGTGCAACCTATAGTAAAATGTCGAAAATTATTAACTTGAAGTCGACATTTTAATACGAAGTATTGACCCATGGGTACCCAATATCCATATTTATACTATCTCGTTACCTTACAGGTAAACCAAGTATTGTGATCGCCAAAAAAATTGACTCGAGATTTAGATGGAATTCGACGCCCCATGACCCCCCGAACCCTAAAAAGTCGTTTTCGCAACGCCGTCTGTCTGTCATTCAATCTCTTTGTCAGGCTGTACCTCGGGCTAGAGCCTAAACTATTTTACCAATTGGGATAAAGCTTGGTGTATAGGGTTTTCATAGCTTTACACCGAGGAATTTTTGGAAATATATATCCAACCCTGAAATTAAGGGTAGTTTCCTTAAAGGTGGAAATATAAAAAATAATTTTATTAAAATCAGCTTCAACGATTTTGATTAGATTTAATTTCTAAGCTTTGATCAATATCACAAACCAAATGGCTACTCTCAACGTTTCGTCAAAATGACTTAAAGGGTTCCGGTCTAATGCGTAAATTCTTTTTTTTAATTTTATCTCCGTAAGTCTTTGAGATATTAAATTACTTATAGCTGCGTACATGTAGATCAATTTATAATAAACACTTTTTAGTTGCAATATATTTTTATAAAACCAATAATTTTCAAGCCAAACATAAATACATTTTTCTTTTAACTTTGCCAACACTTTAAGGTAAAGTATTACGACCGTCAAATAATTCTAGCCTGAGATGTTAATGGATATCGACATTTCATAGCCCTCCAAACCCTAAAAATTAGTTTTTGCAAAGACGTCCTTCTGTGTTTCTGTCCAACACTAAAATTAATAGCAGTTTACTAGAGGATGTAAAGAGAAAAATTCCATTTTCTCAAAATCTGTTATACCAATTCTTTCTCTCTCATTTTAGACTCAATATTCAATAATTACTTATTTTATTGCTCAAAATTTATAGAAGATTAATTTAATAGCAACGCGATAACCGTAATATGTGCATCCCTAGTAAAATGACGACATTTTTAACCAGTTATCCAAATTTTAATACGAAATTTTGACCCTCGGAGGCCCAATATCGATGTTTTTTATTGGTCCAAATATACAAATGAAGACGTTAATTCTTTAAAAATAAAATAAATAAATTCAAAACCATGAGACAAATTTTTTTTTACCTATGTCCAAAGTAGTTTTCCTCGGGTTGGCTAGTGTATATTTGTGACGAATTTTGGGTAAATATCTCCATTTATAAACAATAGAGCGAGAAAGTTCGTGATGCATTTCATACCATTTATTTTGAAGGACAATTAGATAAATTGTAGTTTACTTATGACGGATTTTTTATTTGAATATATATTATTATTATTATTATTATTATTATTATTATTATTATTATTATTATTATTAGCACCGCGTCTTACTACCCATTCGGGTTATACGCACATACGCTAATGTGTAATGGTAGGGTGATTGTGAGATGAAATGAAGGACCTACAGTTTAACGTGGAATCCGAACCACGGTGGAGGCCTGGCATTCCCTTGAATGTATAAAAAATAACAACAATGTTTTGGATCAAAATAGGTAAATGTTGGAAGTTTTTTAAATTAAAAACAATTTAATTTATTTATTTTTCTAAAATTCATGTAATTGCTAACTTAATATTGATTTTTGTAAAATGTTAGTATTTTTGAAAATACTTCTAACAATTATGATCATATTCACTATTTGGTGATTATTTGACATGATCAATAATAATGTATATTATTTTTCTAAAATAAGCTAATTTAAGCATACTCAACTTATGATAAATTGATAAAGAATTTAAAGAAAATTGAAACTATTCTTTAATATTGACATAAATGTGGGTACGTGGAAGTAGTTTTTATAATAAATAAGAATCCTTTTTATAATTTTTACAAATCACAAATAATTTTAGAGTGGAAAATAAAATACATATATTTGTTTGAGAATTTGAAATTTGATTAAAAAATTTGAAGAATTTATTTTGAAATATATATTTCTGTTGATTTTGATTGGCAATATAGTTTGTTTGTTTGTTTGTTTTTAAGAGGAAAACATAGTATATTAAAATTCTTTTTATGAAATTTTCTTCAATGCTATAATAAACATTATAATTTTGTGATTGGGCGATACCATTTATTTAATCGACTATACATTATTAACTTTTCTACATATAGGTAATTTGGCCATGCTAATGGAAAAAAATATATAAGAATTATATCATTTAAAGTTGGTATACATACTTTTTTATGGGCTTACGAGAGTCAGTTATGATTTTTATAGATGTTGGTTTAAAGGGTTTTGTTTTAGTAAATATACTTGTTTAACATGATTATTTCATAAATAAAGTATCTTTGAGAGAAAAAATTGTGTTATAAATTAATTTTGTAGAGTGGCAAGCCATTGAGTAAAATACAGCCACAGTATACCAAGTAGGGATTTGAGCCCGACCGTCTGGTCACCGGAAAACCAAGCTCTATGAGTAACTAGCACTTATTCCAAGTATTCATCTACACGTATGTATATACATATATATTTACTTGAACTGTACATATTTTTCAAGGATATTTAACACACCCCTTCTTAAATAATATGATATATCATTCAATGTCTCATAAACTAACTAAACCCCAGAACATAGAAAAACTAGTACATCGCTGGTAAGGATAGCCCTGAAAATTTAAAAAAAGGAAACAATTTCACAAATTATAGTATTTATTGGAACCAGGAATTAAATGCATTGCTCTTCACCTTTTACACAAACACTCTTTTGACAATCTAAGTAATCGGCTACATTGTATTTATTAAAAAAAACAGCACCTATTTAAATGGTTTCTTAAGAAAAATTTTCTCAATGAATTGAATGTACAATTTTTTCCAACTGTAATGTGACAACTTATTTTTCCTTTGTTTCATAAAATACTTTGTTACCTTTAAAAAATTTAAAAAACAAAACTTGTCATAATTTGAAAGATGATGACCATGGCCTAGAGTTTTTGTTATAGTGATATATTTATTTTTCTACCAAAATAGACTTTATATCCAAGTCGATTAAACTCAAGAAAACCGAGCTCAAAATGATTTGACACAAACTTGAGCTGTTAGTAGTCAAATTCTAAATTGATTCTGAAACGTCAATGTTTATTGAAATTTTGGTACTAATCGGTGATGAAAATTAACGATAAAATTGTTTACAAACTTTGGCACTAAAACTGTCGGGCAACGCCCAACAAAATAGCATTGGCCTGGCGCCAAAGGACCAAAGAGGTTTAGTTTCCAGCGCTAATTGGTTTTTGTACCAACAAAAACACCTGCGTGACTAGCGTTATAAAACACTTTTTAAAACGTTTTTAGTCTATTAACCACTGGACCTTCATTAAATAGTAGTTGGTCACTTAATTATATTTTTATTTTCTTAGCACCACGTGTCAATCTCCTGGAATTAAACCCAGGGCCTTTAGTTCAGCAGCCAGGGGCTTTAATCTCTATTTCACGAATCCAGCTATATTATAATACAAAGGCATTTATCAGTTAAGACAATATTATAATCATACTATCGAAATTATATATTTTAGCTGCTCCATCTGGCAAGGTCACATACAATGTATTCACCAGATTCACGGTGTCTAGATTAAAATGGCTGCGTTAATTAGGAGAGCTTGAGTCCTTCAACACGGGTATTGATAGTTGCCATTAAAAACATTAAAAATATCATATTAAACATGTTTTCACTAGAAAGAAGAAACAATAATATTCTCAAACCAATCAGACGGCTTCCACATAATCCACCTCACAAAGAGTTTACGCAGACTGCACATCAAGATTACAATGCCCCTTGATTATGAACATATTAAACATGAGTCGTTTAATACCTGCACATTTGGAAGTGCTTTTATCATCGAGTATTGACACTAGCGAACCCCAGTGTTGATGGACTCAACCTGTCTCAAGGAGCGCAGCGAGACTTTGTCAATGCTGAGGATCAGTTGTATAACTAATCTGTGTTCTGGGTAGAGATGGGCGATATATCAATGACTGTGATTTTTTCGCCGATACCATTTGATCACCGATACTCCCAGTTACTCGATCTCAACAGTATCGGTGATTGAGATATCAGTGATCGCAAATACTCCATACTCGCATCAGATGGCAACAGTTACTCGAGCCACGAAGCTAGTATTGCTTCCTCAAGACCCTCGAGTAAATACTCGCTTCACGGCCCTTGTTATTCTTTTATTTTTTATTTCCTACGAGATAATTGAGAATCGACCTTATTTACTGGCATGTTTTACGTGCTATTTCTATTTAAAACACTTGATTTCGTAGAGCTCATTTTTCAAAAAACAGTATCAGATTGCTAAGTAAAAATGACTTTAATGGTTTAAATGTTTCATTCAAATGCGTTTTCAATACAAAATTTTGTTGTTAATAACAAAATCGAAAAGCTTGATTACTAAGCAAATCACATTTCAGTTTCTTTTTAAAAGTAAGCTACGAAAAAAATCATGTATTCTTTGTTTCGGTGATCCTATCCCCAAAATCGCTAATAATAAATTAATATAAGTAACAAAATAGAAAATATATTAATAAACCTTAATATTTAATATGCGTTTATGATTCTAATCATCATATAGTCTAATCTAAAGTTTTTTTTGCTTCTAATATATGTATACTTCATCTACTATTAGATGTACGGTATTTAAAATAAAATAACATTACAATAATATAATATATGACGAGCATTCCAAACAATATTTCCTAAACCAATCGCCATTATGTTATGTTCATTTTTAATGTTACATACATTTAACTGTAGTAAAACAAATCACTAAATAAATTATAAAATTACAAGAGTTTCTCATAGTACGTCAAATAAGTTTTAATATTGGAATTCAAGTTTAACATAATGTTTGTTAGTCAACTAATTTTGCCCAAATTACATAACATTTCACTGTAAAATATTTATATATGTTTTGCTTTCTTTTCTTATAAACAGTATGAAACATCTTAAAACGCATACTTTTGTATTGACTGTACTTAGTAAGGCAACATGAAACCCAGATTAAACCTTGAAAGATTAGGTAGCTGTATGTCGATTGTCAATGTCAGTGCCAACAGGAAGAGCTTATGTTAGGCCTTTAAGTATCGAATTCCATTGCAAGCCGCCAAACACCCGAGTAATTAGTTTTCTTTTCAACCGATACTCATGGGACTATTTGAATAAATACTAAATATCCCATACTCAATACTCATAAATACTCCATACTCCATACTCGATTGTACTCGCATACTCGGACAGCAGCTAAATACTAGCCTTGACCGTGGTTGGAAAGTGAAAAAATATCGGTCCATCAAAACACTGTGAATACAGGTCACAGTGAAAGATCACTGGTATAAATCACAGATATTTTAAAATCACAATCACTGTATTCACTAATATCGTAAAATCACGGTTTCGCCCATCTCTAGTTCTGGGATAATCTTTTAGATTTACAATTTTTTTTTTGTGAAACCCTATATCATGTTTCCTAGTGTAGGGCTTAAATGTTTTGTAAATGTTTGGTGGAATATATTTATTTATAAACGATCGCTTATGGATCGTAATTGTTGCATTAAAAATTATTAAAAGAAAATTCAAACTAAATATTAAACAATAAAATAGCTCTCCTAGCCTTATACATTAAAATTTAAAGGCTTCCTATATTTGAAATCTTAAATCTTTTTACTTGCTTTTGACTATGGACAAATTTTAATCACTCGGGTATCATGAATCTGAGATGTCACGTGTAAGCCTAAGCCTGAGCTAGAATAAAATACTCTCCTTCAAATGTTCAAAAGTTATCTATAGTGTAATCGGAGCAGGAGAATATTTATAGTATGTTGAAGGTAATTTTGTAATTTTCTGACAGCTGGAAATCGCGAATAAAAGATTTTCCTTTTCATCCCTTTAGAAAATATGCTGTCGATCCAAAAAATTATGTAAGATAATTAAATTGTCAAAGTGACAATATTTGTGATGGAAATGAACATTAAAATTAACTGATTTAGTGGCTGCATGATCTGAGGCGTCAATTTCACAATAGACTGGACTTACTTATGGTAGAGAGATAGGGATTTGAATCCCAATCTGCTGAACTGAGGATGACTTTCCCTAAAATTGTACTCTCCCTCCACGCATATGTGGGTACACTTCTTATAATTGTAATCTTCCTCATCCATTTTTCATTAGTGTAATTAGTACATATGCATATAACCTGAACAGGTAGTAAGATGTATTAGTAAAACATATATATATATATATATATATATATATATATATATATATATATTAAAAATGTATTTTGGTTAAATTTCATTTATCAGAAAGATCAAAGTACCATAAACAATGTACCATAGTTTAAAAAGTTAATAAATCCATTCCATATATTCAATATTCAAGTTATGAGTTCTAAAATATATATTTTTTATTAATAGTACGAATTCAAAAAGTAATAATAAAATCAATGTTAAGAAACAATCATATTTTTTGACCTAGTATATGAAAATTTTATGACGAAATTTTCAATACTTATTCATCAGTAGGATATTCTCAAATATTGTTTTTAAATACGAACACTTTTTTCTATTTTAAATGTAGAGAAATTCCCCCTTCCCACTCATGCACACGTTGCTTAAAAACTCTTCCCAAAAAAACAATATTATAAATTGTTAATTTTCCCGTCAAACGATCTCCATTTGTCCAACTTAACAACATTGTTAGAGACATTTTCGAAAGATTTGAAATTTTAAAGATAGCCTTTTTTTATATTACCCTTAATTTGAAGGCTGGAATAAAGAAAAAATCCCACAGGTATGATCATATCAAATTTAAACCATATAAAATAAACTGATACTGCTGACAAATAGAATTGTTTAACTCATTTCAATTTGGGTACACATAAAACTTCATAAAAAATCATAATCCTGAGGTTGAAAATGTTACCGATTACCAACATTTCTCCTTATGATGAAGGCAAGTAAAATTTATTTATGTTTAGAACAAAAATATATTTTCCTTTTATTTTAAATCTGTCTTCTCCCACGATTTCAAATTTATATGTTTGGTGGTTAGATGTGTTTAGAGTAGAAGGGTCGCCCATCGAACTTAAACCGTTGCACCTTATTATTATACTGATAATATTACATAAAAATATGACCGCAAAATTTTAAAGAGATTTTATTTTGGAGTTCGTCCTTCTGCCTATTCAATTTATAAGCATATATACTAATTACGCTAATGAGTTATAGATGAAAGTGTACCTTTATTTGACTGGAGGGAGAGTGGAAAACGAAATTTTTAAAAAATATCTCCATTACACCTGACCGACATTCGCACCCCAATACCCCTGTCATCAGCAGTCTAGTCCATTAGGAGAGTGATGTCCTCGAGCATGCGACCAACGAGACAGGTAAAAGAATAATACCAAATAAATAATGCTAGAACTGTCCTAATGAGTGCAAACGCACGAAATATAAAGCCTTTAAGTAATCAATTCGTTGGTAAAAACCTCAGATATAATTATTCGTTAGTGGATATTATTTGTTAACTAAAATAATGATTTCATGAGTAATATATGTAAACATAACATGGGTGACGCCACGTAATTAATGGTGCATCATTGTAAGAACTGTAAAACATTTTTTTTAAAAGACATCTATTGATTTTATTGTTATCAAGTTTGCTAATGCTATAAAAGCTATTACCAGCCATTTGCTAAAAATTACCACATGCCAGATTCTCTGAAATATATTTATTTTAGAAAAAACTGTGTTTATTTGATTACATTTATTTGATAAATATTAATATGTGCATATAACATATTACCAACATTTGTCTTCAAGACTAAAGCCCCCCTGTTTTTGGCACCTTATTCTCTTTAGGACTGTGAGTTAGTCTCTACTCGACTGATAATTACATTTAACACTTCCAATCCTTTTTTTTCAACGAGATGTGATGACGCCACAATTTAGTTAATTATTTTCAATTTGAGTTTACTATGACGTAGATAAATAAAGGGATGATAAGGAGAAGGGGCGTATAGAATGGTGGTGTGTGTGAATAAAACCAAAACCAGCCAATTCCATTTGTGTGTTTTAAAACATATCAAAATTTAATCTTTAAAATCAATAATAAAGATACTTCTAAGTACCTTAAAAAGTGTAATCAATATTTTTAAAACAGTAATCGCCTTTAAAACTAAATTCAAATATAACTATTAATTTTAATTTGTACTTTTATTATCAATGTGATATTTACTTTAAATATTATTAAAAAATTTCTTTAAGTTAATTTGAGGCATGGTGATTATTTAAATTATCAACATATGTTTAAAAAAGGCATAAAACCTTTGGGATTGTTTGTAAAGACAGTCACAACTATATTCTTGGCTTCGATTTTAATATGGTTGAATTTGGATATTTATTAATATTAAAAAATTAAATAAATCTATAAGATATTTAAAAGATAATTCTTAGATTTTGTTCTTGAGTGAATCTTCATGGAGTAACTTTCGTTTTATATATTATATTATTGAAGCTCATATGATTGGTGATAATATATATTAAATAGTTTGATTCGATTGGAGGAGAGTTTGTGAATTGTGTGTGCCAAAGCCCTTGGGTACAGTTTGTTTGTTTAAGTTTACGTCATATTCTTATCCCCATGATGGGATTCGGTTGGTGTTTATTTTCAGGTTGGAAGTTTTTTTATTATTACACAACCCTATTTTATTTTGGTTCAATGAAATTTTTTCTTTTAATTTGTTAAAATGTTGTTAGTAGTGAAATTGATTTTAATGGACTAAATTATATACGGTGAGCACATTCTGTCATTCCTTTATTTTTATTTAATTTAATTTATTTTCTGTTCCCTTGGAAGCGAATACCGAGGATTTTGACAAATGAAGAAACAATAATTGAATAATTTAATATGTAATTTGTTTGGGACCAGCTTTCTATTTACAGATATCCTTACTACTTAGAATAAGTCCTTATTGTGGAATTTTTGAATTAATTATATAAATTCTAATTTCATAGAAATAAACCTTTAGACAATAGGAACATTTTTGGGAGACAAATTTAGTAATAGTTTACTAAATAATTTGTGTTATTTTAAAGGTATTAGTAATATCTATTAAAATTGATAAGTTGATAACATGAATTGACGTATTAATTCATTAGAGTGGATTTCTTTTTAGCTTCTCTGTCAAATAAGGAAGAACCTTCCTAATATTAATGGACTATAATTTGTGAATACATCCCTAAGAAAGTTAGCTGTGAAACAATTGAAAAGTACCATTAACAAAAAAGAGAGTTTGAGATAGTTAAAATAAAATAAATAGATAAAGGGTAGAAGGTGTGAAACAGGAAGAAAGATGGTGGGCAGATGGTGTGTAAGGGGTGAGGAGGGCGTCGGAAGGTTATCGGTGTTGGATAGAGGGGAGGGAACAGACAAAAAAATATATAGTTTTGTATGTGGCGCAAGGATAAGCCGCACGGCGGCTATAACTTCCCGTGGTGTCACTAGAAACGCTGGTGGCTACAAAACGGCGCTTAATCATGATGAGTATCCCTGACGCAAACGACGGTGGATTTATTGTTGATTTTAAATCACTGCCCTGCCGGGTCATCCGTTTTACAAACTCCATAGAGTATCGTGTCTGGCCACTGGGACTTTGTGGAAGGATTAGAAGATAATTGGAGAAATATATATGTATAAAGGTTTTAATAGAACAAATCTATTAGTACTATTTTAGATTAGTTTGGCTCACAAATGTTATACCTTATTTCATTTATTCATTCAAGTATTTAGAAATATTACCGTTTCTGTTAGATAGGGTATATGAAGGACGTACACCTGCATAAGTATAGAGAGAGGATGTGAAAATCGTAAGGAAAATTGTATTTGGAAAACTGCTCTCTTACTACCCGGTCAAAACCTGTAGCTGGCAATTCAGTATATTGTTAGTATGATGCCTTACCCCACGTGAGTGAATCTTAAAGTTAGGACAACTTCAAATAATTTGGTGTATATAATTTTATAAATAGGTAAGAATAGGTTATACGGTTAAATCAGGGCATTCAATAAGAATTATATATATTATATATATATATATATATATATAAATTGGCTTATGCTAGTTCCTTCACAAGGAGATGAACTTTAGAATTACTCGCCATAAAGTATAAAAGAGTTCCATAACTGTGATTGTCTGTCGATTTGTTATGCCATGGCTCGATTTCATCATTGGAATATAAATAAACTAAATGTTTCAATCACTTGCTATTATGGGGTCAACTAAAATATATCTTACTGAAATACTTAGTCAGGAAGGCAAGCAACTGAATGTTGCAGATTTAACTACCGCGTGATTTATCCTTTCAGAAATGGCAGCGTCCCATGACGGTGTTTCAAGAAGCAGTGTAGGTCGAAATTATATGCCAAATCGGTGGATTACCCTATTGTTTTTTCCCAGACAGGGTAAAGATGATAGGCTACTGAGAGAGATCGTAAGTAACTTGTTCAAGAGGGGGGGGGGGGGGGGGAGCTAGGGTAGATATTATCGTTACACCGAGCTAAATCATTTTTAAGTTAGACTTATAGACGATTCGTGTCTTGTGAAACTTAAATACGCCATGACACGACAGTTCCGTCATCAGATAGTCAACGAACAATAAATTTCTTGGAATCATTTCACCTTCAGATCTGTGCTTCATGTAACCATACTTAAATATGTGTTTATAAGAGAACTTGGCCACATTCAGCAATAAGCTTGTGTAAAAATTAACACTAGTTTTCATACACACAAAAAAAAATGCTTCAATGGCCGCATAGTCTAAGGTGCTACTCTTACAGTAGACTAGACTGCCAATGACGTGGAGGTTAAGGTTCGTGTCTAAATCAAGTCTACAGAGAGTGCTTTCTCCAAAATAGTTTTTCACTATCCTTCCATGCAGATACTGGTAAACTTCTTTAAATATAACCTTTCTAATCCATAAAACCATTAGCATAGTTAGTATATAAGTGTAAAATTCATACGATCAGTAAGACGCAAAGATAAAAAAAATCTTTTAAAAACCTGTTTAAAGTTTTGTTAATCGCATTAATCTAAATATTCATCAGTTTGTATAAAAATGTATGACAAGATAGCGGTATGTTTAATGGATACCCGAATAAAGTCATTACCGTGCTAAAAAACAAGTTTTCACACATGAACCTGTTCCGAGTGATTGCCTAATATATTATGATTTATGAAAGTCAAACGGAATGATTATTTTAGAAATACCATCTTGACTTTTTTTTTTTTACTTTTCCATCGTCTAACTAAATCAAATAAGCCAGTATGATGGAACTCACCTAAATTATTACTGATGATGTTAACGGAATTAAGATATGACAATGAAGAATAATAATAGTATTATTAATGTTACATATATAAATAAACATATATGGATATTTTAAACTTTATATGATAGATCCTTTATTATTGAAGCTATTCAAATTTTAGAGTATAATATTCTTAAAGTATATGGTCGTAAAGAGAAAATGTACCCATGACAATGGTCTTCTACCTAAATATCCTAAGATGTAGAGAGGACAATATATCTCAAATATAATATTTACAACAGTTTTTTACAACCCATCCGATGTACACCTTTATAACTAAAATAATGAGGTAATGATGAAAATTATTAAATTTAGAAGAAATATTTATTATCATTTTAGCAAAGAGAGTGATGGATTGAAATTAGGAAAAAACATCCTTAGTACACCAGACTGGGATTGAACCCTAGACCTCCCAGTCACTGAAAAGCTGGATTATATAAGTACTTCTTATTAGGTATCGATATGTTCTATCAAAAGTGGCAGCTACAGAAAACATGACTTGAAGATTAAATCTTAAAATATAATTTAATTGATTTGTACTATGTATAAAAGCGATAGTCCTAACTGACTCAATCACTCGATCACTAACTCTTAACTAATTCTCACACTTAACACGAAACTATAGGGCTGAAATATAGCATACAAGCTAATTAGAAAAAGTAAAGATATTTCATTCCTATGTTTTGTGATCAAGTGGGTAAAATCGGGGTAGCTACCCTAATCAACAATATTGCTTTATAAACTCTTTTTTTAACGCTTAGAGGGTAACAATCCGATCAGTTTGTTCTAATAATGCCTTCGAAAAAATAAATCAATAATTTTAAACCCGTGGATGCATCTATGGGGCGGGAAAAATAAAAACAAATAATTATTTAAAATATGTAATTACGTTTTAATATGCAATCCAAGAGCCAGAAGAAGTCTGTAGTTTATATTTTGCTGAATTTTATGGTGTTTGTAGTGTCTGTGTGAGTGAGAGGGCTCGGCCCAGGGTGGTGTGTGGTGGTGGAAGGGGGAGACATGTCCAGGCAGTTGGCCTAGGGGACCTGCAGAAAATAAATCTCCTCATGAGAAACGATACATGGTCACCTACTCGCTAGTGTTTTCAGGTAGCGCTTAGGAGCCATGCCATTAAGCTTCAAACAAAAATTTCTCATTTTTATCCAAAAATAACTAACATAATATTCCGTGCGAAGAACAGGGATTCAGATAGTAATCAATAAAATTTCATCCCAACTAAAATGTATCGGAACGTAAATTATCTTGACCAGACGTGGCCAATACGTTTGATGATTAAGTGCATATTAAATATTGAAAGCATCGAAGGGCACTGCTTATTTCTATCAGTTTGGACAATACGTATATGTATTAATTGCATTAATATGTCAAGGGCGAGGAAGGTTGAATTTAGAGGAAGTGTACCCGAACATTCCCGATACCTGATAGCACTGTCATCGTTAGTCCAGTTAAAACAAAGTATAAGGTAGGCCTCTAATTATTAATACTAACTACATATTTTTAGCATAAACCTTTTATTTCAGCAATGATGTGAGTGTCAACGCCTTAAAAGCAGTGCCAAAGTCACTTTCATTGTTGACAAATGTGTTTGTCAGCTGAGACCTCTCGTGCGTTGTGTTCCAATTCATATGAGAAATCAACTGTCAACTTGGATATGTGTTGTTAGATATGTCACATATTGGTGGCATGAATTCAACTGCTTTTGGGAATTGTTCCTTGTTGAATAAAAAGTACAAATTTGGTACACAAACTTCACTTGCCAGACTTACCAAAACTATGATAAATTTTCAAATATATTCATAAATGGCGTATCTCTACGAATAATATAAACGGTATTGTAGGGGCGTATTGTAAATAAGTTCAACACTGGAAGCACATATTAGATTATTATATTATTATTATATTATTATTATTATTGTTATATTATTTTATTATTATTATTATTATTATTATTATTATTATTATATTAGCATCGCATCTTACTACCCGTTCGGGTTGTACGCACTTACGCTAATGTGTTATGGTAGGGTGATTGTGAGATGAAATGGAGGACCTACAGTTTAACGTTGAATCTGAACCACGGTTGAGGCCTGGTATTCCACACATTCACAAGTTGTAATTAATACACGTCTTGTCAGAGGTGAAGGAAGGGTTCAGCAATCAGATAAATTTTTGCCGGGACCGAGGATTGAACTCCGGACCCCCGGTACAGAAGTCCGACACCTTACCCCTCACATATTAGATAATACCCAAATTTGAAAGGCCAGATTTCTTGACGAATATACATATAGTCCTCACCCAATAACCCTACCCCTGCCAGTCCACAGTTTGGAAAATCTCATTTAAAATAATAACCTAGTTATACTAGGATAAAAATGCATTTCATTAGAAATCAAACCGAACATCCTGCCCCATAAACCTACTGACACAAACTACAAAACTGTTCAAAAAAAAAATAACAATAGAATAACACGTCATCTTCGCAATGTGAAGAAACAATCACGAAGACAAGTTACGTGCTCTTCTAAGAACACGCGAGAGAACACGCCGGAACACGCAAGTGTGTCGTAGCAGTTTGCGTCGTCTCCCTTGTGTGGTGATATTTGATAAAGGAACAGTAAGACTATTAGATGAAACTAGGTTACACGACATAGCATTTCAGTGCGACTTGGCATGCGGCAAGAAGCGTTTCATGGAATCTTAACTTAATCATCAACGATGAGCACGTGGTATAAATGTCAAGATCTTCTAGTCTGGTTTGCCGTTGACGAGAAGATTGTGTCTAGAATTCTGATAGCATGTATACTGGAGAAGGGGGGGGGGGGAATTTTTAAAAGATAGTTTCCCACTCACTTCACAGGCAAATGTGCGTACATTTGCCCTAAACTAAACCATTTTATCTCTGAAATATAAGAGTTTATTTTGTGTCACCCCATATCACAGCCCGTCTGAACTATTCGTATATGTACTAATTACTCTATTGTGTTCAGGATGAGCAAGGTTGAATTTAAAAGAAGTGTACATACATGCATCTGCATTGATTAAATGCGGTAAGCCATCTAAGAAAAAACACCCTCATTGCACCCAACCAGTAGTACAGTCTATTGCTAGAGTGAGGCCTTCTACCTGGGGTGGATAGCCCTGTCATCAATCGCCACAAGTGGAGAATTATCCATAAAAGTGTGGCGAATTTTATTTGCCAACTTTTGGAAGTAAAATAATTTATTCCTGACGAAGTGTGTTTGTTTCAAACTGTAACAATAAGATCGTAAATTATTTATTTCGTGTTTATTAATATGTGATATTTAACGTGCACTTTCTGAACCAACTGATTATATCGGTTCAAAAGAATTTATATGAGTGAGAGCGAAAGTGCCTACTAATTTTGCCAAGAGAGGTATTTTTAAAATACTTTATAGGGTTACTTTACATTCCACAATTGACATGGGACCAATGACTTCACTTCCCCTTCGAAGGAGGTTGTGTTACAGACTTTTATCGCTAAATAAAAATCAATCGACCTCTGCTAGGTTTGAACCCACGAACATTAGGTTCTGAGGCGAGCACTTTACCCCGTGAAGGATAGTAAAATTTTGCATTAAATTGTATTTTATTTCTTTTCAATTTGAACATTTTTACAGTATTTGCGTCTTAGGCGGTTGTAACTGAGTAGTCAACGAAAACATGTTTTGAATAAACTTATTCAAACAGTCTGTGTTGTTTTAAATGTTTTATTTTGCGACTTTATTTATTAATATTTATTTGGGGTGGCGTATTTCAATATCTCATTCATAGCACCTTTGACAAAATTGAATTAGGATACAACCAAAACGATTTGATGTATTTCACTCATATTTGATATTTATATCTTGATTTTAATTACAACTAGACATTTAAAACACAATTTAAAAAATACAAACATATATTTTTTCTTCCCAACTTTGGTAACGTTTTAGCATATTATTATTCTTATTTTATATTTATTGATAACATTTATCAAAAGGGAGAGCTGCATATAACATTACTTGCGGTATGAATACACAAAAGTAGCTCTACTAACTTTTAATAGTTGTGCGTTTAATCTATTCATAAGTAAATTGGTGTATAGAAGTTAAATGGTCAATCAACATTGCGAAATTAGCATTTAATTCTAGTTCTAAAAATACAATTAATTTAATTAAGAAGTAATTTTGAAAACCATAGATTTTTAAAATGATTCTAAAATAATAACAAAAATATGGTATTTTTCTCCTTGTTCTTATTATGGTACACTGTAAATAATGTGTTTTAATCTAGTAGCTTTATTGTGTTTAATAGATGTGTGTGCTTTTATATATACCGTATCCAATAATTAAAAATAAATTAGGAAAGAGTGTCCATTGTGTGAGCCCGCAAGTAGGCTATACCGGACGAGTAACTACCACTGTTATCAATGATTGTACCAACATTTGCGGATAGAGGGGGTAACTTGATCAGCACATCTAACCCTCCGGCCGATAATCTCAGTTTTCTAAGCCGTTGCTGCCTTGGAAACGCTAGCGTACTCAAAGTTTGCTCATTTTGTTTGGTAGACACCTTATACATAAACCATGACATAATATTAAAATTAAAAAAAAAACTTATTTTGTAGTAAATTAACTACTTTATTTATAAGAGTTGTAATTAATGAATGTTCTCAATTCCAACATAGCCAGCTTCGGTGGCCGCATACTCTAACGCACTACTCTTGAATTATGCTAGACTGCCAATGATGGGGAGATCGAAATTCGAATCTCGGTTGGGTGTAACGAGGGTGGTATTTCCCCTCTCCCTCAACGCAAATGGGGGTACACTTCCTTTTATTATAACATTTCTATTCCCTTAAATACCATATTCGTAATTAGTGCATAAGCGTTTAAACAAAATGGGTAGTAATATGCAGTGCAAAAAAAATTCTAACATAATATACCAGCTTTAATTAAAACGTATTAAATGAAAGTTACTAAAATAAATAATATATTTGCAGAGAGTTTTGTTAAACTCCCATAGATATGTTTATTTTGTACTCTTTTAAAAATTGAGATTTTAAATATGTACAATGTAATTTATTTTTTTAAGTATTTGAGTGTTGTAAGTTCCTTTTGATATTAAAATGTAATAAAATCTTATATTGTTTTTAAGAATAATAATCTTAGAAATTAAATTAAAGGAATTTTTTAAAATAAATATTAAATTAATAGATCTAAAAATATTTTCTAGCTACCATACTTTAAAATGGAACCAATTTATAAATTTTGAAAAAAAAAAAACATTTCCAAACAAAAATCACACTGAGGTATCACTATATAAGTTTAGCCACCATAATTAATAAATGCATCGTAATTTAAACGAACCATTTTGAATGTATACAGCTTTCAATTATATTTGTAAATATATTTTATCCCATTGTCTCTTATTTTATAACTCATAAGAGCATACACAAAGCCAATATAAACCTTTGGGACTGTATGTGTGTACTAAGATTGTTTTAAATTGGTTATAAAGATAAATTGAGTAAGGGAGATACAAAAATACAGATAAAGACTCTGATTAATGCGTGTATTATTTCAATATAAATTAATATGGTTAAACAGTAAATATGCATTATTACAATTTAACGTGCACAGCCAAGGGGGATTAGGCTACCAATCAAAAGTTTTTATATAATTAAAAAATAAAATTTCCAAAGAAAAATGGAAAACTAGTTAATTGATTACTAATTAATTTGTAAAATATAATATTAATATTCCTCGAAACCATCAATTATAAATCTGTATTAGTTTTAAATTTGATTATATTATTACAACATAGAGAGACTATTATAAACATTATATTTTTGGAATGAGGCCAGTTCTATTCAATAATTTTAGCAATATATTATTTATATCCACTGTAAAATTAACAATTTTTGTATATTCTTTTATTTATGAACCAATTAGTTGGCCGTATCCTGGACATATGTTTGCTTACCCGTTAGTTTGTATTATATTAACACATATTCAATAATTAAAAGACAATAATAATTAGTTCCTAGCAATCAAAAATTTTTCAATACTAACTAAAAGTCATAAACACATTTATTAAACCAAATTATTACTCTCTATTCAACACAAATAAAAAAAGTATAAAATTACATTGAATTTGATCATTTCTTGGTATCTCTAAATAAATTCTATAATTAGTTTTGGTATTTTACATTTTTATTTTGTTTCCATGTTATCAGTTCAGTTAAAATAAGAATTAAATTTTTTATTAAAGCTACGGGATACAATGACTAAAAGTGAAATGAAATGATTTAATAATTAATAAGTATCGAAGGTTTGGTTGAAATTCTACCATCATAGAAACAAAATATAAAGAAAATGTCCAATATCTTTTATGTTTATTAATCACTGGCGGCCCAGGAGAGTTTTTTTTTGGTTTAATGATTGTACATGAAAGGTAACTTTATTGTTGGTTTCTTTAATACCTGCATTTTCCGTGCTTATTTTTTTTTGCTTCCGACCCAATTTTTAACCAATTTAAAAAAATTAGGTTCCAGTTTCTAGGTGCGTATGTTTATATTTTAGAAATCTGCTTGTGGTAGATATCGCACGATGCTCATGATGGACAAATAATCTCTTAATTTAATTAATATCTAATCAATAATGTAGGTCTACACAATAGTTTTAACTTAATTAATTAACAAAAATACTACATAATATATGTCCCTAGTTTTTTTAAGAGTTTAATTATTGTGCTATAAATTTTACTCTCTTCTATTTGGTGATTAACCTTGTTAAGTAGACATTCATTTCGAGTTCTCTTTAATCCAATTTATTTCCCTTCCCTTTTTTACCCCCACTTACTTTAGAGAAACAAAATTAGAAAATGGTGGGGATAGGACAAGGACCACTGTTCTTAGTTTTTTTTTTTTACAAGCTACCTTGTAGAGAGGAGAGGAAAAAATCTTATCAGGTTTAGAAAAAAAAGGGAGGTTTCTTTATATAACCGATGAAAAAAAATGTACTTGGTACGAGAGGGTTAAAGAGTGAGGGAAATATGCACTTTCTTTTTCTTTATGGAGTGAAAATTAGCTGGAATATTTGAAGGTTAAATTAAAGTGTAAGCTTGTGGGTTGTCTAAGGATGTGGATACACATACCCTTCTTTTCTTGTTTGTTCTATTATATATGCATGAAGTAGCCGAAAAAACAAAGATTTAGAAGAAGGAGCAAAAAAAAAAATTAAAAAAGAGGTGAAAGGAATTAACCATGGAAAAAGAGACGGAAATAATTAAGTAGAAGGAAGCGAACAGATTTTTTTTTTCTAAACAAATCTCTAGTTGAGAAAACATTAAATAAAGAAGGGAACGCGGCCTCTTCTGAGAATTGTATTTTTTATTTATCTTCTTATGTTAGTAAAAAGGGAAAGCTATCTGTCTCTTATTCAATTTATTCCAGATAAATGTGGATATTTTACAAAATAATTAAATATAAACAAGGTATAATATTGATTTTATTACTTATTACAAATTTTTCACTCGCTTTACAAATAAATAGGTTTAAATTTATGAGTAAATTGATTGTATTAGTTTATATATTTTTTGAGTTTCCCCTACTTGTTATTACCCATCTGAAATATACCCATTGTAGTTACTATAATAGTGTAGTGGTGAATAACATTATAATTTAGAGGAAATGTAACTGCATTTCATTGGGGAGAGGTTAGAAGCGTGTTAACCAGCACTAATGTCTTATTGGTGAAATGGGAAATTATTATTATTATTATTATTATTATTATTATTATTAATATTATTATTATTATTATTAGCACCGCGTCTTACTACCCATTCGGGTTATACGCACTTACGCTAATGTGTAATGGTAGGGTGATTGTGAGATGAAATGAAGGACCTACAGTTTAACGTGGAATTCGAACCACGGTGGAGGCCTGGCATTCCCCACATTCACAAGATGTCTTGTCAGAGGTGTAGGAAGGGTTTGGTAATCAGATAAATCTTTGCCGGGACCGAGGATTGAACCCCGGCCGCCTGCATAGAAGTCTGACACCTTACCCCTAGACTACCAGGTCACCGAAATGGGAAATAAATATTGTGAGAACATAGGTATAATTTGAAGAATCCCTGCGTATACAAGCCACACTAAATTATACGCCATCGCAAAATAAGTAGTTAGAATTCTCATAAGATGAAATTTTCAAATATACCAATACATTTCAAGTTAAATTCCGGAATTTTAAAACTCAGTATATTAGGGTCTCTCTAGTTCCTGTAAGCTATAAATTGTGCAAAATATGATATTTTCATAATTTTTAAATATAATTATTTATGTATTATTTATATAACTTATGATAAACGCACCAGCGTTCAAGTGGTCGGAGATTTTTGACTCAAGCTGAAAAATTTCAACGGTAATTGAGAGGTTTGGGTTTCAAAACCAAATGGTTTTCCAAACATGAATTTAAATTTTGATTTTATTATTCTCTCTTCATGCTTATAAGTTTGTATTTACTGTAAGCTACGTTTCTTAACCCTATCAATATAGCCGATAATAACCTTAACTACCAGTTTGATAAATATATAACTATTTGTAATATAAATGTATTTAATAATTATACTTATATGTACACATAAATATGCATATACGCTTATACACATACATATATACATAATGTGTATAAATAGACTATAGTTTATGAATATATACATATATACATATATACACTATATATATATATATATACATAATATATAGGATATATATATATGTATAATATTTTGTATTCATGTAGGTTTACAACTGGATGTGTAGTTAGCATTAGGACTGAAATATATATAGAATATAAATACATTCTATGCGTATATAAATTTATATAATTATTGTTATTAGGTGTTCTGTCTTACGACGGGTCAATTCCTGTTGTAAGTGAACTTAAACTGCCAATGTGTCCTGTCCTCTGCCTCCTTCTTCAGCTCCCAGAATTATTTTCTTTCTTATATTTATGAATCATTAATTTTAATTTTAAATATATATCTAAATTACATACATATCATGTGTGACGTGTAATCCAATAAAAATTAATATCAATAGTTATGTGTATATATATTATAAAACTATTACGTTAGTCTTCATTGAGTATTAAGTTCTACAATATTAAATTTTGCTTTCTCTGTTTTGTTTTTTGACCATGGCTGATATATTGCAATTGGCTTAGTAGTAGAGATTGAAAGAAATGTTTCTTTTTCCTAGCGCTAAATTACCTTTCAGACTAATTGCCTCTATGTTCCCCCAACCAGACAAAGGGTGACTTAGGGCAGCACTAAGGTCTCTGTTGGAGGTATTGGTGGGTTTTTTTTTGTGACGTTTAGAAGTTAAAACGAAGGGTAAGAAATAATTAAAGCTATTTATGGTTGCTTTGAGACTTTCTCTATTACTTAACAAATTTTGGGTAGGCAGTATGTTAGCATTTTGATAGGAAGAAACCTTTACTAAGAGCAAAAAATAATTGTACTGTCAAAGTTGGTCATATTTTTTAAATTTAATTTTATTGTCACTACGTCTCTCTTGTGTTATGAGTACAAGAACTTTTTATTTTTATGAGATAATATGATTTTAAAAGAATTTCACCCCAATTTGAGTAGAGGAAGTGTGGAAAAGCATTTTAGAAAAAAATTCCTAGTACACAGGACTTATATTACAACTTGGATCTCCCCATCAACGGCAGTCCAGCCTACTGCGAGACACACCTTTGAGTATAAATGTCAAACAAACGGCCCGGGCCATGATTATGTGTATCTGGCGGATATTTTAATAAATAAACATATTATGAACACGCTCGGTGGACGGGTAGTCTAACGCGCTACTCTAGTAGACTAGACTGACAATAACTGGGAGAGGGGTTCGAATCTCAGTCAAGTGTATTGAGGTAGGTTTTTCCCTAATGGTTTTCCACACTCCTCCATGCAAATTCGTATACACTTATATAAATATAACCTTTCTAATTCCTAAAACAATAGCGTAATTAGTAAATAAGCGATTAAGCCTAATGAGAAAAAGTACGCGGTGGTAAAAAATATATATATATAATGCTGGCCAATAATAAAATCTCATCAATAACTTTTTGAAATTTGGAAATTTGATACTATTTAGAGAAATGTATCAAATAAAGTTGATGACCCACTTTTTTTTTTTTTTACTCTTTACTTACCAAAACTTTATTCCAAAAAATAGATAGTAAGTCTTGATATTTTGTATGATCCTAATTTTTTCTTTTGTATTAATAAGGATTTTAAATCGGGTTTTTTACCTAAAGAATGTGACAGTATAATTTTTAAGAGATGTTGTCCACTCAATAATTTCAATTTATTTGTTGTCTCTTTGATCGAAAAGGTTTGAAGTGCGTGGCTTAAATCAGTGGTTCTAAACCTTTTTGAGCTGACGACTCCTTTGGTAGATCAACAAGTTCCCACCCCCTTCAACTTATTTTTTTTTATCAAATGCCAATGCCAACACATTCCAATATTCTTTGAGACAATTACAAGGAAAATAAAAAAAAGTATTATAAATACTTATTTTACAAAAACCAATGTAACTCTAGCAGTGTAACAGTGCAAATGAATCAACTGACAATTAATGTAAGGGTTGGCAGAATTTTTTTTTCGGAGTTCTTGAATATTGTGTCTTACAACTTAAGTTTGCCAATATCTCAAGAAAACATTATCTTCGTTTAGAAAATGAATTGAAAAAAAAGAATGTCTTTGATTCTTAATTGATTTAAGGTAATTTACAAATTATTCTACAACCCCTCGGAAAATGATTCCCGCCTCCCCGGGGAGGGGAGGGGGAAGGGTGCGCCCCACAGGTTGAGAACCATTGTCTTTGATCATTTGGCTACTGAAGTGGGTTTCATTATTAGTATTATTTGATATGTAATGATAAGATTTGTCAATTGAAGGATAAAAATAACTGACGTATAAGTAAGTGAAAGAAGATCAAATAGTTTTTATATTTGTCGAAAGGAAATTTGATTTAAGCAAATTTTTTTAGGATACCTAAAATTAAAACTGGATATACACCCGGTAAAATGGTAAATATCAGTCAAAGTCGTAGTGAGATATCGTGCCTTGTTACACATTAATTAATAAATGGCGACACATTTTTTAGAAACATGTATTAAAAATTAATAGATATATATTTTATTTATCTCCTTAATTTTATATAGTCTGAACCAAATGTATATTAACTAGTTACTGGGAAGTAGTGTCAATAGATAGCTTCTTAAAATATATTGCACTTATATTCAAACTGAAGGAGAATGAAAAATAAAGTAAATGGATAAAATTCCCTTTCCCCATTAACATTCTTCCGTTTCGTCAGTCAATTCTGGTTTGGTTTACCTCCAACAGATATATCGAGATTCGAATTTATGGTAAATCTTTCTGAGGGTATATTAACATAAATATTCTTCTCCTCTGCACAAAATCAAGTACATTTCCTCTAGATTCAAGCCTTATTATTATCCATTTAGTGTAAATATGCGTATAGTTAGGATAGAATTTAGTAAAATAACATAATTATATTATAGTACAATACTAAAATAAAAAAAATATTATAAAATGTTAAATATATCTCGTGTTGCAATCAATTTACAACATTCGGTACAACCCGAATAGATAGACATGGTGATAAATTAAAAATAATAATCTAGAAATAAATTTTCATGTAAATACATTGTTTTAAGTTTTGTGCATAAGAGTCCAAGTTATTTTTATACCAAGTTAACACTAATGGATTAAGTATAATGAAGGTTTAATTCAGAGGAAATGATTCAATTCATTTGCCAATAGGGAGAATATGAAACCGTCCAAAAAAATATATTTTCATCAATCAAGCACCAACATCTCCGTTACTAGACCAGACAAGGATAGACTGATACCTTTATGCATCTACCCAAGAGTATAATATAATTATTTTAAAATAAAATTGGAACTAAGGTGATTCTATATAGGGATTTATAATTGAAAGTAAATATTTTGAAGATAGTGGAAAAGTCTTGGACCGTAATCTTTAACCCATGGGCCATTTGCGGCCCACGCGAACTTTTTTTTCGGCCCACTTACTCATAATATATATAAAATTATATCATGAGAAAAAAATGCATATTAACTGATCAACGGATAAACAAAATACATGTTTTATTTAAGTTCTTTACGTTATTATATAAATGATGTTTGCTTTTATGTTAAGAAAAATATTACTTTTTTTATAAATAAATGTATTTTTAACTTACAAATGACAACTCTGGTGAGCAAAATAAATTTTGCTATCCCTATTATGAAAAATCCTGAAGAAAAAACATAAAAAGATAAATCACGATAAATCTGAGATTTAACCTGTCGGAGACGGGCCTAATCCCTAGTGTGAGTATAACTGTATTAGAATGAGCTTTCAGAATATTTTAATATTGATTCAATCCAAATATTGTTGGTGACAGTATCGTGGCCCGCTAGCCAACAAGAGAGAAAAACTTTGGCCATTAGACATAAAAAGATTTAAGACCCCCTGGTCTAGGATAAGAAAGTTGGTATGCTTGGGCATATTATATTCATGGCAATATATACAGTTTTGAAAGACTACATGAAACTTAACACCTCTATTTCCACCATTCCTAAACTATACTCTTAAATATAGTCAAAAATCTATTTGAATTGCCACCAAACTATGAACAATTTGAGTGTTTGCGTGTCTGATAGAAACTCTAACTTCTTAAACCTGGACTGAGAGCTAGAAATAACATCCAACCTCACCGAATTAATATGAAAGCCACATATTACTATCACACTACTCTGATTTCACCAGCACCAGTTGGTAAGTGGTAAGAAAATGTCAGTCCTTTTTCTTCCAATATTAGTTTTGTCAGTGTTTTGAATAGCAGTTGGATAAAGTGAGGTGTTTATATACTTTTTTTGAATGTTTCTCCAATATCTTCACGTAAATGGATATATATGACATCTATATTATTGTACTTTCCTTATTCATATCCCAAGTGTAAATAAGGATAGGGGTGAATCTGGTATCCATATTAACATCCTGTTTTTACCTCTCAAAATCTAGCCCACCTCTCCACTAGCCAAAAGATAAGAGAGAAGGAGCTTGCACCAAACTAAACTAAAATGGGAAATAGTAAACATACGTGAACATGAAATAAAGTATAACTTACATTAAAGTTACAATAATTATAGATATCCAGCAAAATAATACACAATAAACAGGTTAGGCATTGATTTGAGACAAATTGATTACTAAACTGAACTGAATTTATAAATACGAAGAGACGTGCCGTTTCCGGTCAATCATTGTGTGTGGATTGCTGACACGGATTATGAAATAGAATTGGCAATGTAAAAATGGTTTACTCCCATGGACAGTCCAAACCGGTAGTAAAACTTGGAGAATGTATTTGGAATTCACCGAGGACACACTGGCCAGACTCTGAGTCGATCTCACTGTCGTATTATGGGAGATTGATTAAGAAATGACGCTTGAACCAGAAAACTTATAAATTATATGGTTTTATGCATTATTAGCTTGACAACCGCTAAATTGGGATTACAATATTTTTTTAAATAACTATTTTTAAAGCTTGATGTGTGTTTTTTAATGTGGTAATTTAAGAGCATAATTATTTTAAGGTTTATTCTGGCAAGAGGTTAACCCACGCTTGTACATTTCCTTGGAAGTCAAGAGTGTTGGGTTGCCATCCTGTTGAGAATGGCATATATAGCATATAGCTTGCATCCTGTTGACGAGCGGGCACGGTGCGACCGATAGACCTTCCTGGCCGGTGGGATATCAATATCAGCAATTTAGGTGATAGAATAACACATTGTTTAGTATTTGGAGCCATACTGAGTGTATGTGGGTCGGTATCTAGCAACAACTGACTAAACGACGATATAAAATATGATCTGGTGATTCACCCCACCGAGGGTCGATCGCGGGTCTATAGAAAGGGTTTAGAGTCCCGCTATCGTGCCTGCTCCATCGTCACGGGAGATCTACCCTGTTACTCATGTAGTAGTTTAGTCATATGAATCGATTAATAAATATATCTTAGTGGACTAACTCTCAAGTCTCATTCCCCACGAACCATCCATTCTAAACCCTACCCCTCGGGGTCCATCCCAACCATGTAATTCTCTACGGTGCCCCGGTAGTGCTGTAGTAGGGTTGGCTACCGGGTACCCAGATAAAAATAGGGACCTTACAGAAATATATATATATATATATATATATATATATATATATATTGCGTCTGGGTTACATCACTCGTAGCCCAGTTTGTGGAAAGAATAGCTAGTATTAATATACAGTTGCCCAAGGGACGCCGCATGTACTAACTTAATCCATATTAAACAAATCTTGGAGACTTATGGAGTAATTCCCCTTACGGAAAAAATATACAAGGTACCAGATGGGGATAGAACCAGGGACTCCTAGGTTTGTAGCCAGGTGTACTAACCAATACATTATTGATCCAGCTATCAATTTAATGACAAGAGTTCTTAGATGCATAAATATTTACATAAAATGAGTGAACTGTTATCAATCGAATCCGCTTCATAGTCTAGAGACCCTTAATAGGTCTCACTCAAAAAGGTTACATTTAAGGAGCCCGTATGACCCCACGAATAGCACATAGATTAGGTAATAATAATAATTATTATTATTATATTTTTTATTATTATAATAGTAATAATAATAATATTATTACAGCCAGACCAGACGTCGAATCGTGGTGCAGTTTTCTGTATTCTAAGGAATTAGTTATAGTACATTTTTTAATCACTGCTTCTTACTACATGTTGAGGCTACATAAATGTGTGCTAATTACGCTAATGAGTTATAGATGAGGGAGGTTGAACTTTTAGAGAAATTTTACCCACATTAGAACGGTGGGAGAGTGGAAAACTGTTTTAGCAAAACCAACCCTCAGCACAATCGACTGGGATCCAAACCCCGATCCCCCTGTCATTGGCACTCTAATCTAACACAAATTACACCTTAAGCCACATGGCTACTGAAGTAGGTTGGTGGTGGAGTTGAAAACAGTGAAATCATCTTACAAATAACCGTCCCCGTGGTAAAGTGGTCAGTGCACCTTGCTACGAGTCTAGGTGTCTAGGTTTAGATTCCCTCCCAAAGGAATCGTTACTCGAACGATCACCAGGGTTTTGTTATTTAGGTTTAAGATTTTCCACCAGTTCCACACCTTCATACTCACTATCACCATCGTCTCATATAATCGAAACATGGAAATAGCCTCCACGGAAAGGATGTACGATTAGTACATTCGGGCGTCCCCTAGGCAACTTTACTTAAGTACTGGCTAATCTTTCCACTACTAGGCTATGAATAATATAGTCCAGACTTGGAATATTATTATTATAAGAATGATCCATGTAGTCTTCATCCATGGTATGATGCCGGGCTTATTCCTATTATGATTTAAACGCATGTCTTGTAGCATTGTGCCACAAGAAGTAAACAAAAGAAAATCTCAGTACTCACCCCATCGCACGGCTTTCCGCATTCAAGCACAATACAACCGCAATCTCCATCAACATAAATAAAACTGATCGCCTGTGGTGAAAATGGACGCAAAGAACTTGAGCTTCAAAGACTCTAGCGGCAAAGACAGTTCACTCGTACACAATTTAGGATGACCTGGAAAAGCTGAGATGTCTGTGGAAGTTTTAAGTCATGCGGATATTTTGTTCCCGAATGTTCCAGCTCTTTCTCTCCCACCCATTTTCCCGTCATACAATGTCTCAGGGTTGTATTGTATATATAGTGGCGGCTGGGCAACCAGTCGTCACTCTTGGACTTTATTATATTTGAGGGAAGGAGAAGCTCCGGCTTGAGAGTTGTAAGATGTAAGATCTAAATTTCTTTTGGCTTGCTAATTGATTTCTTTATATATATTTTTATTTAATCTTATAATTCTTTTTCTAAATTCTCTTTCGGCCGTAAATATGATGGTGAATATTGAACTCGAAATATTTATTGAATTCGTATATCAAATTTATGAATATCGATTTAGTCAGTATTGAAATAGGTTTTTTTGTAACGCCTTGAATTTATCTTAATTTCTGAAGGATTCTTTTGGCTATGATGTCATCAAGATTTAGCTTATTATTCTACATTGAAAATAAACTATTTAATTCTAAAGTAAATATTGTGTTATGACTTTGACATCTTTTGCGTTAGTGCTTATAGGACATAGATTGATTGTATTGGATAACTTTTATGGGCTAATTGTAAATATCTTAAAATAACTGTTTAAGTCTATAGTAAATATTGGGTTATGACTTGGGCATTTCTAGCGTTAATACCAATGGAATGTAGGTCTATTTATTTTGAAGACTTCTTATAGTCTAATTACTTTAAAAGCTTAGAGAAGATAATGTTTTCACGATCTTTGTTACGTCTAGAAAGTGCAATTTGGATTCAAGCTCTATTGCATGGCTAATGCCTCTTTTGATTGTTATATTCTTTAATGATGGCGCCCAATATATATGTATATATATGAATTGTCATTACTTCTATTGAAACTTAGCCTGCTTCTGATGATTGACATCACGGCTTGTTATAAAATATTGTACATTCTAATGATCATAGTAGATATTTTTTATTTATAATTTTCATATTAAAATAATGTCTTATTTAATAAAAATGAACTTGAAGTCACTTCACGCTTTATTTAGTTAATTGTTGTACCATATCCCTTAGGTTGGGTGACATATAATTTATTTTTAAAGCTTAGAGGTATTTCCTTTTTTCTATGTTTTCTATGAGGTTAACCGTATACGTAATCAATTTCCGCAACTGGTGTGAGTTGCGAGATCTGTGTCTAGAATCTTCGATCTCAGATATTCAAAACACAGATCTCCAATAACTCACTCCTATTGTCGTCTTTATATTTTTGACCCTATTAGATTTGGTTGTTTTTTGGACCTTCTGCCTTTCCTTAATTTAGTTAAAGATGGTTCAGTCTGAATTGGCCCCAGATTACACCTCAAAGTAAATCAGGGACATATCGTACATATAACACTAAGCCACATCCGCAACGTTTGAGAAAGGAAAAAGTTTACAAATATTTCTTGTGATTTCCCTTTTTTAACTATTTTAATTTAATTAGCTCTTTCCAATTAAATTTTTTTTTGTTCAAATCTTCAACACAGTAAAGTTTTCTTTTTATTTTCGAAATTGAATTTCTAACATAAATATTTAAAGGTTGTTACGGTTTTTTCTAGATACCGCTATATTACATAATACAAAAAATAGAAAATATATAAAGATATGTAAAAATAACGTATTTAGATTACATATTATTAAAAATTAAAAATGTACCATTACAGATAATATAAAATACTGACTATTATTTTCACTGTGTATAATATATTCGTTTTTAAAATACTCTTATAATATTTATTCTTTATTTACACTCTTACTAGCTGTTTAGGCTCTCCGTGTATCTACACCAATGCGATAGTGATGAAAAAAATGGAGTTAAAACAATAGTGGTACTAGCATGGAGGGAGAATGTGAAACAATTTAGGAAATAAAACACAACTCGGTATATTTGTATTAGTTTCGAATCCCAACTTTTGCACTAACCGAAAAACCCAAACAAACTATACTGATGCATTAGTTGGTTTGCCTACATATATAACATACAAAGTGCTATTCAGATATCTTGATAAAAAAGAACACATATTTAGGGAGTGGGTGACTAGATAAGTACTCCCACTTATTGAACTAGAAGTTGCCCACGCCAAATGGACACGCTAAAAGACACCCAAATTTGGTGCTGTGTGCAGATGTGGAGGTAGGAAACACATGCAGCATACCCCACAAACCAACAAATGCATCCCCATCACTACCACTCCTGACAAACACTATAATGTCAGCGTAGAAGAGCGGGATTTAGGCTGATTCTACCTTAGCGGTTAAAACGCGGCGGTTTTGTCGCTAGCTTACATCTCCAAACTATTAAATCTACATCTGACTGTCAAAACGCGACTGTTAAACAGCTACCATAAAACGATAACGATTTTACACTAGCAGTTTAAATGGCAAAGTTGTTGCTTTGACTTGTGCAGTATGGTTTAAAAGTGGACACTGTACAGGTCGGCTGTATTGCGGGATTTTTTTGGAGGAAAGTCACACAAAAAAAAAAGTCAAAAGAGATGTTGGTGGACTCACCTAACATTATAGAACCTTCTCTTTACAGGACAGTTTCATATTATGTTTATGAATCACAAAATTTACCCAGAGAAGTTCTTTTTTGTACTATAGAATGTTTGTGGTTTCATTTGATGAATTACTGGGCTTAGTGAATGTAAATATTGCAAAACGTGATACCATCTTTCTGCTGAAAGACTTGTAACATTGAGGCACAACTTACCGTCAACTACTGGTGTAATTTGATTCGCATTTCTACCGCTAGGCGGTTTTAACGCCACCAGAGGTAGCGGTTAAAACGCTAGTCTAGATGATAACTTATTTTCTAACTTGATAACAAGGGTTTTATTCACAGTCGCGGTTGCTAGCACTTTAACCTCTAGCGTTTTAGCCGCTAGTGTAGAATAGGCCCAAGGTAGGATTCGCTCAGCGAGTCTCGCGTCTTGCTTCTGCGACCAGTGACCGGACTGATATACATAGTTTGTTATGTGGCCAGTTGCTTCAAGGCGACTGCGACTGGCGACCAGAGAGCGCGTCTGGCATATTTACCCATTTAATCTGCATCCATACTGCTCCAACAGCAGTGTGGACGCAGACGCACCAACGAGCAAGGGTGTGTTTTAGTAGAGCTGTATTTAGTTTTGTGTTTGATTGAGCTGGTTTTGAAAATGGTCCAAAATTTATCCATAGAAGAGGACGGAAATTTAACTGTAGAGGTGGTAAATCATCCCTCAATATTTACAATTCTTCGCCAGTGTACTGGGACCAATATGAGAAGGGACAACACATGGAAAGAGATCTCAAGAATAGTTGTTCGATCAAGTTAGTATTTTTTACCCACACAAATATAAAATAACAAATTAACACGAAACATTAAATAAAGTACAGTTCAAAAACTTTGATAACTGAGGAACGCTCTGTACTGCACAAAAAACTACCAACGACTGGAGACCAAGAGAAGCATCTATAGAAACACTGTATCATGTGTCTGCGACTCACCATCCAACGTCGTAGACTCGATACGCGAGTCGTGGTGAGGGAATTCTACCTTCAAGGTGTGATTTGCTACAACGCGTCAGACGCGAATTAGAGCCGCGCATGTCAGATGCGATGTACTCCTTTTGTTTTAAATTATGTTGTTTGGGTAGCCCGCGTCACACCACAATCGATAACGTCAGACGCGAGCCCTCCTCTGGAACAGTATGGAAGCGAGCACTCCTCTGGAAGCAGTATATACGCAAGCACTCCTTTGGAAACAGTATAGACGTGAGCACTCCTTTGGAAGAAGTATAGAAGCGAGCATTTCTATGGAAGCAGTATAGACGCGAGCACTCCTTTGGAAGCAGTATATACGTGAGCACTCCTCTGGAAGTAGTATAGACGCGAGCACTCCTCTGGAAGTAGTATAGACGTGAGCACTCCTCTGGAAGTAGTATAGACGCGAGCACTCCTCTGGAAGCAGTATAGACGTGAGCACTTCTCTGGAAGTAGTATAGACGCGAGCACTCCTCTGGAAGCAGTATATCCGTGAGCACTCCTCTGGAAGTAGTATAGACGCTAGCACTCCTCTGGAAGCAGTATAGACGTGAGCACTCCTCTGGAAGCAGTATAGACGCGAGCACTTCTCTGGAAGCAGTATAGAAGTGATTGCTCACGCAGCTGTAAATTGGTGTGAATAATTGCATTCTCTTTTACTCGTTATCATAAAATAAAATTTTATTTAGTATTAATTAGATAAGCCTTAAAAATTTTCTTTCTACAAGTATGTCCTTAACTTATGTTACAAAAATATTTCTGTCATTTTACTAACTAATAGTAAACATGTAAACAGTTTTTCATTGCTCTTTTCAACAATAGTGTTTTTTCGAACAGATCGAGGCTAAGATAAAACTTTCGGTTCAATTTTATTAACATTAATAAGTAATAACTAATGATTAATATTAATAACCATCCATTTAATGACAAGCAAAATCTGTCTCGTCTGCGATAATTTATATGATTTCAAAATCGTCAGTCTTTCTGTAGGAAAGGATCTATATCCGCGTGAGCCGCACGCGTCTTATGTGCGCGGCTCTAATTCGCGTCTGACGCGTTGTATCAGATAACACCTTGTACTGTGTTTGCGTGGCGTGCTAAACATATGTTGCCTACCTCCAGGTGCACAGGGCGCCAACTTTGAACGTCTCGTGGCACCGCCATTGGCGTCACAGTCCCTAACTGCGTGTAAATACTAGTCTAATCACCTCCTACAACCTGTATAATTTTTGATCTGAATAACTTAGTAAACCTGAAAATATATAGATTATTTTCAACCAGATTTAAATTATCAATATTCCTTACGTAACTACCAAAACAAATCAGATGAGGCTGACGCTTTAGTACACCTGCTCACCAGTGAAGGTTTACCAGAATAATCAAATTACTCTTAGTTTTACCAGTGCATTGGTAACCAGACCCGTGGTGTATTGGTCAGTGTTCCTGACTACAAGTCTAGGGGTCGCAAGTTCGATTCCCGGTGGGTACCTAGTGTATTTATTCCCTTAAGAGGAATGTACCCAACGATCACTGAGGTTTGGATAATTAGGCTACATTTAGGTTGAGACTCATCCCGGCTCCACAACTTCATAAACACTCCCATCACATTTCGGCTACGAGGTGTAGACAACCTCTTCAGGTGTACCTTGGTTAACTCTCTCTCTGCCACAAGAGCTGCTAAATAGTCTACACATAAGGCAACCGAACCTGAATATCAAAGTCACTCCGGTGCCAGATGATAAAAAAATAGATTATTGGTAATACTGTGTCTTACCATACTAGTCCAACACTTTAACCCATGACTACTGTCTTAAATTCTCAACATATATGAAAAAATTAATAGGTTTACAAATCGGAGTTTGATCTTACGCAGTGATAACTTCTTTTAATCAATGCATCTCTACCGTAGTGGGGTTAACAGTGGTAGGTAAGGGAATATATTTAATAAGTGTAAAAGAATCGAATAGGTAACAAAAATAGATTTATTATACAAATAACAAAAAGGTTATATGGGGGTTACAATAGTTAATGATAGGGTTTAACAACACCAAAACCCACCTCGGTGGCGTAGTTAGCTAACGTGCTAATTGTGTTGAGCCCGACTTCCGAGGATGGGGAGATCGAGGTTCGAATCTTGGTCGGGTGAACTGGGGGTGGTTTTTCCTACATGGTTTTCCACTCTCCCTCCACGCAAATGCATGTTCACTTCCTGTAAATTCAACCTTCCAAATTCCTAATCCATTAGCGTAATTAGTGCTTAAGCGTATAACCCGAACGGGTAGTAAGACACGGTGCTAGATAATAATAATAATAATAATAATAATAATACCAAAAACATAGGTACTATCCGTAGCACAGGAAAAGAACGTGTCCAAGGCGAAACGGCAACAGTCAAATGGAAGTTAAGTTGATAGTGGGTATAGGATTTCAAGACGGCCGGGCTAGCGCCAGACTTCCGTCAGAAAAGTCTAAAAATAGAACATGGAGAGTTAGGAACATATAGAGCTAACCGGCAAATCCTATAGTTTAAGAGTTAACAAGTTACATGTCAACCAAGCTACCTAGCATGACTAGACAAAGGAACGACATTACAAATAATAAACGGTAAGATGACCGTTGGTCGGTTACACAAGTCGATGAATAACAAACAGGTGTCCCTACAAAATTTTACTATGGCCGGTCCTTTCCCAGTGGGTACTGTCAGAGCACTCAATAGTACATTTATACTACTACCCCCTTCCTGGGTCATTCTTCCAATCTAGTACACACCAACATTAAGTACATGGCCATAGGAAGCGCCAACCAATGGGCGAAAGAAAATACTATCTGTGCGGGCCACCATACAAACTTAACCGTGTTCCGCACTTTGCGCACCCAAAATAGTAACACAGAAAAAGGGGTGGCAACAAGAATGTTGTGAGATACTGACCTAGCTAGGTCCTCAAATACAGGCATTAGACAACCTACTTGGAGCCATACAAAACTTGAACGCGTGATCTTGACGTTCACGACGCAATGACATATGGTGAAGTCATAAGGACTTATACCGGAATAGGGAACTCGTGGAGAAGAGGAAGCTTAAAGTAAGATCCTAAGAAAACAGTCATATAGAATAACTAAACAAGTCTGAAGGACTTGGAAACATAATTGTAATTCCAACAAATTAAACTATGTCCTTAGGACATAGAAAAGTAAACATAGTCTTATGGACTATCTCAACAAGTCTGAAGGGCTTGGAACTTTGCAGAATACTTGGATCAATAAAGAAGATTCCCTCGGCGTCAAGGCGGTGACACCTACGTCCCAACCATTGTGGTCAGCAGTATCTTCTCGAGGTGCTGAAGCAGAGGTTCCTCTTTCGAGGCTATCTAAAAATGAACTACAATTTGTGACCCTATGGATAGATCATTATATACACTTTATCTGACTAGCAAATTGGGCATGTAAACAAGGAAAAAGGGATGGCAATCGGGTGGAGGGGGGGTTGGAGCAGTGTAGAAATAAGGTGCTAAGGAAGTCCGCTAAGGGAGTAGAGTTCGTAGCTCGCGGGGCATTGGACCAGCGATATGCAGGTCTTTCTTCAATGTTGAGTTCAAGGGTTCAGACGTCCGTTGAAACTGTCACGCCTTCTACTCCGCCACACTTGCAGAACAGTTGGTGAAATCATGGAAATCGAATCCGGGAACATCCGCGTAATGTGAGTAGAACACAAATGATATTATTGCAGAATATTTCAGTTTTAATTATCTTCTTTGGATTCCTTTATTTTATTTTAGCATTTGGTAAAGATTATAGTTTGTAGATGTCATTTGATTTGAGTGACATGCTACACATCTTGCTGCATGTTCGAGTTACACGCTTATGTACTTATTACACTAATGGCTTTGAGGGATGAGGAATTTAATATTTATATGAAGTGTAAAGGGAGTGTGGAATATTTGGGGGGAAACCCAACCTTGTTATACCTAACCGAGATTTGAACCTTCACCTCCCTCTCATCAGCAATCTCTACTGTTAGAGTAGTGCCTAAGACCATGTTGCCACTGAAGCCCGTCACAGTGATGAAATAACACCGGGTTGGATGGGTTATGAATGTTTGTTCTAGAGTTAAATTTGTTACTGAGTCGAGTCTCCTACTTCACTAGCTGAATAGCCCAAGGCATCATTCTCGCAACAGGGAGGTCGGGGTTATAATCTCAGGTGCGTTTACTTATAAGTTTTCCTAAAATCTTTTTCCACTCTCCTTCCTCGCAAATTCAGGTACACTTCCTCTAAGTTAAGACTTTCTAATCCCCAACACATTATAATGATTAACATAAATTCATAGAAGCCGGACGTGTAGTTAGTAATTCGTGGTGCTAAGAAGAAGATAAACCTTCTGGTTTATCATAAAGTGCACATTAAATTTAGTAAACTGAAAAATCGAAATGTTTTGATAATCGTGTATGTATATTTTCCGATTTAATGAGTAAAAGTTAGTATTTTTAGTCACATTTTATCTATGGGCATAAAGATTATGAATAAGTTTGTATCATTGTAGAGACACAAAGCCGAAGTAAGAAACCACAGCTATTAATATAATTAGGTTCATCCTTCCAGGAAAAGCAAGACCGCATGTCTGGCAAGTTTATTAATATTCTCCTGAATTTGCAAATTGTTCAACACTCTCACTTTACAAGAAAACAAAGAAGTTGATTGTGTTTTACTAAATGAAACTTAAACCCATATAAAACAACACCACCACATGACTTACAAATTAACCATTATAACTAGACACCTTTAATATCTACGTGAATAACATCTTAAAATACCAACGGGGTAAGGACGAAAAAGAGAGAATTAACTAATTGCACCTAGTTGGGATACCATGCAGCTGGCAAAACCGGACAAGACGAGAACTACGACTTTGATATCCTAATTGTAACTTTTTTTAGCAGCTTGTTTCAGCACTTATATAATTTTATTTAGTTATAAAATAAGTGATATCAATATTCCTTGGAAAATATGTTTTCTTATTCATAAACATTATATATTACAAGACTTAATGTGAGGAAAAGTTAACACTTTTAAATTAGCCTATTTATCGTTTACGTTAGGTGATTATCCGAAAACAAAAAAATATAAAAATCTACGTTTCCCTGTCTCATCTTTTTCTAACACTTCGTGTTTGTTTTTTTCCACACCAAAAAAAAATACTCAGCGGTATTTATTCTATGACTTTCTTTTTCAAACTCTCTTCAGTTATCTACTTTCATTTGTCTTCTGATCCGTTAGTGGTGACTTTACCTCCGCTCTTTGCTTCAATCCCTCTTCCCTTTTCATGGGTAATTCAGCAGATCTCCCCACGCTACCCCCATCCCCTTCCCACAAACTCTCTTGGCGGGAGACGTTCCATGGTCCCACATAACGGGAGTTGACCTCCCCCCCTCTCTCGTGGCAGTTACCACAACTACGGCTTGACCTTTAGTTTTGAGATCACCACCATCACCGCTTCTGAACCCTCTCAATAACATAGTTTTACTGAGGAACCAGGGCTATTCCAAGTTATGTTTGCAGTTTTATGTCGAACTGGATTATTAGCGTGGGCTGATAGTAATGGACCACTAGAGAAAAGATCACTCCCCTTTTAAACTCGCCATTCTCTTCCGTAGCATTACTTAGATAAAAAAAATCACCTTAAGTCATACTACAATAGTTGTCGGTCTAACATTTTCCGTGATGTGGATTTTTAGAGCTGTTTTCATTAAAATGTGTTAATTCATTATCGACTACTATCCGTTTCGTTGGATACGCGAACAAACGAGGGTACATTTTATAAAGGTTGAAATGTATTTTTTTAGGGTAATGTCTTAAAAACGTGGACCATGTTTAATCTCTAAGAATATCTTAATATACTATTGAATATAGTGTTAATTTGTTTTCTGTTTAACTTAATCACCAAAAAAAAATATAAACTTAAAATTGAGGGAGAAATGTGAGGAGATAAAAGTTGAAGGTAGAAATAATAAAAAACGGAAGCTAGGTTCACTGTTCACAGAATTACTAGTAAGACTGTAGTAGCGATAATAAAATTGAGGGACTAGTAAAACTGTAGTAATGAAAAGAACATGGAGGGAGCGAGTTTAACTGTTCATTGAACTACTAGCAATACTGTAGTAACAATAAGAACATGGATATAGGAGGTATAGTGTTCACAGAACTACTAGTAAGACTGTAGTAAAGGTAACCAAATAAGTTAATAATTTTGTGAATTAAAAATATTCCGTTTGGTTTTATTCATGTATGCCAAGTTCAATTAATTGTTATAATCAATGAATATTTAACTGTTTATATTTATAAAATATATGTTCTTCGATTTAATCTATAGAGTCAGTCTTTGTTTACATAACCCTTGAAAAAAACAATAGCAAAACTTGAACATGTATTGTAGCATTTTCTGCAAAATTGCCTTGCGGGGTCCTATTTGTGGAATAACACTTATAATAGTGTAGAATATTGTCAATGTTGGTAGAAAAAATATGTTTTTTTATAAAAGTTTATTCCACCAAAATTCCCCTATATTATTTATTTATAAGAAAACCAATTAAATGTTAATTTTTATCATTTTGAGGTTAATTAATATGATTAAGTTAGCTAGAACAATATAAGAGCTCTTAACATTGATATTAAATTTGATATTAATATGTTTATGTATAAGGCTCTATTTTTAAATCTACACAAGCTGGAATCTGACTTGGGCGGTGTTTCTTTAAAATACACCCTCTCAATCATTCTCAATATATTGAAATGCTAATAGCTCTTACTGACACTTAAAATCATTACTTAAATAATAAATACGCATTCAATCATATCAATCAACATCTAAATAAAATATAAAGCAAGATAAATTAATAATGAATCTTAATTACTTACCGGTTCATCAACATTGACGGCGTGGACTTCACTTAAGGTGCGGCAGAAGAGAGTGCAACTATTTTTAAGTTTTTAAAAGAATATAATTTTTTTGGCCAAAATAAATCAAATATTTCTCCAGTAGCAACATAGAGTTTAGTTTTCTGCATATGCTAATATCAACAGATCTTGAATATCAAGGGTGTCCTGGAATGTTGTCAAAACATTTTAAATAAAGAGAAAAAGTTTTGACAAAATTCCAGGAAACCCTTGACAGATATTCAAAATCTATTGATATTAGCATATGCAGAAAACTAAACTTTACGTTGCTACTGGAGAAATATTCGATTTATTTTGGCCGAAAAAATGTAATGCTATAATAACTTTAAAATTACTCTTGCTCCTTTCTGATACACCTAAAGGTTAAGTGTTATAAAAATAGGTATCAATTTTTTATCATATGGTTGGCCATGCAATGAAAATTCTGAGGAAAGTGTCACAAACCAAAATTAAGAATCTGAACAAATAAGAAACATTTACAAGCGGCCTAATAGGGACGATAACGAAACGTATGAAATATACTATGAGTAAAATAAAATTATTACTGAGGAGAAATTGTATTTAAAAAACATTTATACGAATAAATAAATCTTTTACTAAATAAAATATCGTTGTGATATATGTCCGGCTTTCTGTTTTCTTTGAGTGTAGGTTACGGTAGTCCCCAAACGTCTTCAATAAATAATGATGACGCAATCGAATAGGATCTCAGGGCCTGATAAAGAATAGAAGGGGCATCTAAGGATTAAAAATGTTCGCGGTGGCGACTTGCGACCCATCGTGTAGCCTGTAGGTCATGAGACTGAATTAAGTGGAGCGGTACACAGAGGCTATTTCCAGCATGATTTACCAAAACTGGAAATAATGTTGTCAAAATGGCGTGAGTAAAAATATTAAGATTATATTTATATTCTTAATCCGTATAGTTAAAAATAAAATTAAAATAAAGATTATATATAAAACAATCCTGATAACCGGTTGTTCTCTAAGGGTGGGAAACGTGTTATCTTATACCTTACACGACAAAAACAAATTTAGGATGTATAGGATATTTGGTCCTAAAAGTTATGAGGATACTGGAGATAACATTAGAATTAACCTGAGAAAGATAGGATGTAATGAGGGGGACTGGATGAATTTAGCTCAATATAAGAATAGGGTGTGATGAGGTGAACTTAATGGAGCTATCTAAAGATAGAGATAGAGTGTAATGAAGTGGACTGGATAGAACTTGATCAAGATAGGGATAGGGTGTGATGAGGTGGACTGGATAGAACTAGCTCATGATAGGGAAAGGTGGCATACTTTTGTATGTGCGGCGATGAATTTCAAGTATCTAATGCCAAGGATAAAGTAGGTAAAATAAATTTTACAATAATACACGAGAGAGTATTTTTGTAAGATTTTGATAACATTTAAAATAAAACCAAGCAAATTTAAGCAATTCCAAATTTATTGATATTTAATCAATGTTGGTGGTTGAAAGTGGGGAAACATCTATTATAATATGATTTGTTTGAACATATTCGAATACATCTTCATTTGACAGAATATTCTTCAGTGTAACATGTTTAAGGTTCTGATGTATGTAACACGAGTTGATGTTAGTATTTTTAAAGTTTTTATAGAAAAAGATTTTTTTCGCATGAATAAATAAATAAAATATTACACCAGTAGAAAGAGATAGTTGAACCTTCTTCACATGGTGATATTATCAACAATAATTGTTGAATATCTCTCATAAGTAAAGTGGCTATAGAAGACAAACTTTATAAATGAATAGAAAATATTCATTATATTCCCTGATACCCATGATAAATATTCAAGTGAAGTTGGTATCCCCTTGTGGAAGAAATTATGTTATATATTTCTAGTAGAGAAATGTTTGATTTTATTTTGGTCAAAGATTTTTTTTGTTTAAACTGACTGTCCTTAACTCGCATTTTAATAATAATAATATTTAGCACCACGTCTTACTACCCGTTCGGGTTATACGTATTCGCGTTCTATACGCTCCCTCATTAAATCTTATATTTAGTCCTGTAATCGCATCCTACAAACTACAGTGAGTTCCAGGTTATATTTCCGCTAGGGAAAACTATTCATCATTTTGAAATAACATTCTTTGGTTTCTTTCATAAAGTGAGTGATATATTGACTGTCGAATCAAAACACCTGTCAAAGAAATCAAGCCATAGAATTTTGCGATATAGAGGTACTGTAGAAGAGATGTCTACTTAGGTGTTGAATAATAGTTTTTTCTTTAAACCTTACGTTTTGTCTATTTTTTATAATCCTAACTGTATTAACTACAATAAAAATCCCTCCTAAATACAACGTTACTAAAACATCACTACTCAGTTGTTTTTAAATTTGTAACTAACGTTGGTACTTTCCCATGTTTCGTTTATTACTACCCACCTGCTTTATCTGAATACTAACATCAACTTACCTGCTTCAGTGGCTACATGGTCTAAGGTGTCACTTTAGTGTTAGACTATAATGCTGATAGTAGGGAGATAGGGGTTCAATTACCGGTCGGGTGTAATGAGGATGTTTTTTCCAAAATAATTTTTCATTCTCCCTACATGCAAACGCAGAAACACTACTTCTAAAATTCAACCCTCCTCTTCACTAAATCAGTAGCGTAATTAGTATATATGCGTATAACCTGATAGGATAATAATAAGAAACGGTAATAAACACAACTAAGCTTGGTTGGTAGATATGAGGATAGAGTAAACTTAATTGAATTGAAAGTGAGAAAGTTTAGGGGAAAAACTCATTTTACATGATTGGGATACTAATGCTTGCCTCTTTATCCTCCCCCGGCCAAATCAGACAACACGAGACTTACGCCTTTGCCTGTGTGCCCTTAGATGTGGAGTTCCTTGATGTTCCTGTAACGATGTTCGATGTAACGAAACAATTATTTAGTGTGTGTTTATTTTATTTAATTTTAGATACTTTTCAATATTTACCTATTTTTGCAGACGATTTTTTTAAACTTCGTCTACCTTCTTACTTGAATTTTACATTTTCTTTCTGAGAAAACACATTTACTTTGAGCTTTGATATATTCATGTTTGCTTTGTACATCTATTCAACTTTTACATGAATTTAATTTATTGTTTTCCTTAGTGATTGCTTCTTGTTTATTTTTCAATGAATGCATGCAATGAGAATAGTCGAATGCCTTTCAGACATTCTTACAAAGCAGGAATGATTCTCATCCTATTTGAAAGATACATAATATATTACTTAGTTTTTTGTGTATTTTATAATATCTGGTGTACTTGTTGAATTGATTAAATATGAACTTTTGGTTATTTTGTTACTTTTATTAATTTTGTTATTTATGTAACTTATATTTATAATTAAAGCGTCCCTTCATTAATAAGACATTCTTGAGAAATTAATACACTTATTTTTTGAGTAAAATTTGAAATATTCTGCCAACAAAAATACAGTTTAATATCCTTTTTAACACCACGTTTTACAATACATTCATGTTATACGTGTATGTACTAATTATTCTAATGGTTTTTTTTAAAGGGGGTATAAGCTCCGTGCAAAGTGCAGGTTATATTTGAATTCACGACACAATCACGCAATACGGCCACCTTTTTAAGTTATCGCAAAATAAATTCAAGCGGCATCATGTTTACCGCGATCAAATACTCGAAAATCCTTTAAAAAAAAACTCATCGTTTCTCGTAAACTACTTGGACAATCACGGTATATTTTTTCGGAATCTGTTATAAAAACTTTAAAAAGACATGGGGATATTATTTAAATTCCCATATTCCAATTGGCTTACTTTGGAAAAAACTGTTTTCAAATGAAAGAATTCTAATGAGGTTTTTACTGCAGACATATTTTCACTGTGTAAATGTTTTCTCCTAATTGAAATAGTTTGGTATTATAATTGTACGAAATGATAATCATGAGATGAATTATATTTTGACTCATTCCTCTAACATCAATACATCTTACAGTTTGATTTGTTTAGTTACGAGCTCTTCACGCGCACCAGATTTTCGATAAACTGAATAGTTTCAGAAATACCGGTCTGTCATTACGTTCCTACATTTATTTTTTCTGATCTACTTACTGGATTTACTTTTACTAACTTTACAATAATTATTATTTTGTTAAATAATTTAAATCACTTTTTCTTGTGCACTATATTTATAATATATTCTCCCTTTCTTTTAAATTAGTGGATAGATAAATCTTAAATTTATAATTGTTGTCCACTTTGTCCGACATTAATTTAGCTCGGTCATTAATACATCTACCTTATGTGTTGAGACTCCCAGGTTAGATTCCTAAAATGTTATATATTAATATGTGGTGAATTGTCAGCCTCGAAGTGGATGTTGAGAATTTCTATGCAAATGAAAATGTTTAATCATAAAGTCCACATTAAATTATGGTAGAACACCCGCATTTATCAGTGAAAATTTATTATATCACATCATATAAATAAATTACTAAATGAATGATATTAAGTTAATATTAGAACTTCTGAACATTAATTTAGTAATACTTAAATAATAATATTGAAATTTTATTTATACCTAAATATGACACATTATACGCTATTGGTTTTATAAAACCTATTATAAATTTTTATAGTGCTAACCATCGTTTAAAAAAATAATGATGGTATTTTATATGTTTATTTCTTATATATAATACCATTTCATATGGTTGTATGTTTACTGATGTCTGCCATATCATGAAACCTTTAATATTTTTTTCTAGACTGCCAAGGACGGGGAGATCGAGGTTCGAGTATCAGTTGGGTGAACCAGAGTTTGTTTTTTTTCCTCAATGCTTTTCCATTCTTCTCCACACACCAAGCAAATGCGCGTTCACATAATTTAAATTTATCTTTCCCGATTCCTAGCCCATTAGCGTAATTAGTACTTAAGCGTACAACCAAAACGGGTAGTAGGTCAGTGCTAAATTATATTTTTTCTTCCGAATCTCGTGTCATTTCCTCCACCCTTGTTGCATGATTACTCGCTATTAATGCTTTTCCTTTTGTCGAAGGGCCATTCTTGAAAGGGATGTAATGCGTTGTACTAGACAAACCAATTCTTATTATTATTTACATTATTAAATCACTATTATAATGTCTAGCTTCCCTTCAAGCAGAGTCTTCAATCATTGACCGAACCGGTCTTTCCGACAATCTTCATTTTATCGAAAACCTGGTGTGCGTGAAGAGCTTGTAACTAAACACATCAAACTGTAAGAAGTATTGGTGTTAGTGGAATGAGTCTTATATCGAAATAAAATTCAATTCATGATAATCATTTTGTACGTTTATGATACCCATTCATCTCACATATGAAAAAACTTTTACACAGAGTGAAAATATGTCTGCAGTAAAACCTTCATTATAGTTATATCATTAGAAAACTTTTTTTTTTTCAAAGCAAACATATTGGAATATGGGAATTTCAATAATATCCTCATGTCTATTAAGGTGTTGATAACGAATTATAAAAAAACTGTGATTGTCTAAATAGTTTACGAGAAACGGGGAGTTATATTTTGGATTTTCGAATATTTGATTGCGGTAAACATGATCCCGCTCAGATTTTCCCTGCAAAAACTTTCATCACGAGTCATGCCACCAGTACTGGTGCACATAGCCTATATTTAAGGAAGTGTACTTACATTTGCGTGGAAGGAGAGTGGATAGTCTTTTTTTAAAGACACCCTCAATAAACCTGATGGAGATTCGAACCTTGATCTCCCCGTCATCATCATTCTAGTATATTGCGAGAGTAACGCGTCAGACCATGTGGTCACTGAACCAGGTTTTGGTCATTTACTCTACATCTATTACTGTTTCCAGCCTATGGTCCGGGCCAGTTTTTTTTCAAGCCATATATTTTCCACTACAGGCTGTCTTGGCTTGACGTAGCTTCATATGCCTTATAATATAACTTAAGGCTAGGATAGACCCTATATCCAGTCCCCAGCCGTCAATTTATCAATATGAGGGGGTAAACACACATTTCACAAATGATACATCTTCGGGAATCGAACCTGGGACACTTAACTCAGTAAGTAAACACGCTACTGACTGAGCTAAGGTGTCGAATAGTTTTAGTAAAAAATGAAAGTAATTATAGAACTATACTAAGTTGATAGAATTACTTAATATATATTCGACCCGGAGTACAAACTGATAGTAAGATTTGGCTCTTAGGATGATAAAAGTTGGGCCACGCTACCTCAGACCATATGACCACCGAAGCTTGTGTTAGTTGATTGGTAAATAATAATAACTTGATAACCTTTATAATAATCTAAAACTAAAATCGACCAAAATAGTTTTTGACCCCTAATAAAGAGTTTGAATGAATGCGCCTGGAAAATAACTGGTTGGATGAGAAGGAAGGGGGGAAGGGGTTAGGGTAACGTCAGCCCATCACAAATCGATGCAGTAGTAGGTTAATGTGTCTACAGAGGACTCGTTCATATGGAACAACCAAAGGCAAACCGTTTGTTAAGAGCTCGGAAATGTTTCAACACACATTATAACCGAATGTTATTTCCTAGAAATAAAGGTATATTCCTTTTTAAAACTAATAAGTTTTATATTCCAAACTGATAGGCACATGGGTTGGTTTGGTTCTCTTGTAATTGGGAAATCTGTGTTTGAATCCCATTTGGATGTTATATTTTTGCACCGTGCCTTACTATCTGTTCAGCTTATATACAGATGTACTAATTACTCTAGTGAGCTAAGAATGAGAACGGTATAATTTAGAGGAAATTTATCTAAATTTGCGTGTAGAGAGATAGAGAGTGAGAAAGAAAGTGAAGAAACATTTAGGGAAAGCCAACTTAGGTGCACCCGACTGGGATTCAAACACCAATCTCCCTGTCATCCACAATCTAGTCTATTGTGAGGGTAAGAACTTAAACCATGAGGTCATTTAAGCAGGTGTATTCGGGTGCATTGAAGTTCTATTTTCTTAAATGCGTTTCCATTCTGCCTTCACAAATATGGACAAACTTCCTCTAAATCCTAAAATCCTCATCTTAAACCAAATAGTTTGAATATGAGAGAAGCCCTCATCACATTTACAACAAGTTGAAACGATTATTTTTGACAGAGCTTCCCAAATCTGAACAAAACTGATAGGTATAAATATATATATTTATATATATATATATACCAAAATGGGGTGTGTCGGCTAAGGTGGCACAGCTGAGCGTGGGTAGAATTGCCTAGGTCCACTTTACCCTATGCATATTTTCAGTCATTATTTTGTGTAATTTAAATTGGTAATTTGTTACAAACTATACTCTTAAAATTTTGTTCGGTATTTTTTATAAGTATAAAAATAATTTTTTAAATTATTTTAAAATATTTTTGATGTGATTTCACAAATAGATTCTAACGCCAAGAAAAATAAACTAAAAACATGAGATCGTAATTCTATGATAGAGGACGTGACCGCTGTTAAGAAGAAAGAAATAGGTATTAATAAAGCAGAGAAATTATTCTATGTGCCAAGAACATCATTGCGGAGGTATGTACGGATGACAAATAAATCACCTGAAGAGGCTGTTTCAACCAAGTCTGGTCAAAAACCGAGTTTAAGTCCGAAAATGGAGGAGCTAACTGAATATTTGTTATTAATGAAAAAAAAAAACCTTTTTTGGGCTAATAAGACAGGACGTTAAAAGATTAGCTTTTAAGCTCACCAAAAATTTGTTTAAATAAAACATAGGTTTTCGGAACTGAATGGCTCTACTGGAAAAGACTTGTTATATGACTTCTTAAGTATTCATAAAACTATTTAATTGAGGACTCCTACAGGAACCTATTTTGTACGAACTAAAGGTTTCAACAAGACAAGTGTAAATCTATTTTTTGATTTATTTGAGGATGAATTTTAAAAATCACAGTATCCTCCTGGTATAATCTATAATGTAGATGAGAGTGGTTTAGCAGTAGTGGCTAGCATAAACCCTCAAGTTATTTCTTTAAAGTGCAAACGGCCGATAGGTGCAATAACTTTTGCCGAGAGAGGTTCAATAATTACCGTTGTGGTGTGTATGAGTGCTGGTGGGTCTCTCATCCCACCCATGATTATTTTCCCAAGGAAGAACTTCAGCTAGATACTGAGTAATGGGGCTCCCCCTGGAACAATGTTTCGTTGCCAGTCTTCAGGCTTTATAGCCTGTGAAATTGTATGTGAATGGTTTGATCATTTCACTGAAAATACAAAACCTACAGAAAGTGATCCCATCATGTTGATCCTAGATGGTAATTTCAGTCACACGAGAAACATAGAGCTGATCGAAAAAGCCAGGAACAAACATGTCACAATAATATTCCTTCCTACACATAGCACTCATAAATTATAGCAACTTGATAAATAATTTATGGGCGTGCTGAAGCAATACTACAGCGAGAAGCTAAGCACTTTTATGAGGGTAAAAAATAGAGCTATTACTCATTTTGAAGTAGCAGATCTATTTGGAAATACTTACCTAAAATCCCAAACAGGATAAAATGGAGTCAATGGATTTCAAGCGACAACATTTATCCTTCAAAGAAACATGTTTACACTTATATTCATTTTTCTGCCTCAGAATTTAACGAAAATATGATAATAAATGACGCCCTGTAAACAATTTGATGCCAATCTCTAACCTAGTTCAAGACCCACTTAGCTTACCAACAGGTAGTAGAGTAACTACGCTCATTACAGGCTTATCTAACACGCCACTAAGTGCTCCAGTACCAGATAACAAGAAACTAAACATCAACTCATCCTCAGATCCAACTATTAATTAGGCTAGACCAATATCGTCAACTTCAAATTCATATTTTATTACCAAATGAAGACACTTTCGTTGTATCTCTTTCTGATATTCTTCCCCTTTCCAGAATTTCCAAACTAGTTGTTCTCTCTAAACGAGGGAGACCATAATGAGTAGCGAGTGTAATCAATTTATCTCTTTTCAAAAACAAATTAACAGAAAAACAAAACTACTTTTGAAAATGTGTTTTCAGATCAAAAATCTGAGATTTCAAATCCACAAACATTCAATTTCAACCAAAAGCAATCGAAGTGCAAATGGTTCCACCAGAGTCAGCAGTTGAGGAAGACGCCTAGTGCATCTACTGCTCGGGGAAACTTTCTGGATATGAATCCAATGAAGAATGGATAAAATGTATGAAGTGTCAGGACTGGTACTATGTAGAATATTCAGGGGTTGAGTCTTTAAATTTTATTTGTGATTTGTGTAAATAGTTTCTTAGAGTGATGACGTGTTTATTTAAATTAGGCCATTCTAACATTTTTACAAACTAAAACTTGAAAAATATTCAAAAATAGTCTCAGTGTGTTTTAGTTTAAATGTTTAATCTTATGTGTATACATATTTTGAGGGTATGGTGTTTTTATGAACCATTATTATATGCTTATTACGAGCGCCTGGATATATTGGGCCACTTTACACGACATATGCGGTATTAATGAAATGATTATGCTCAAGTCTAAAAATATATCCAACACGTAAAAAAATGAAAAAAGGGGGAAGTGGGTTCACATTTGATGAACTTCCTCAATATATATATGTGTGTGTGTTACATTTTTTACTAGCAATATCACTGGATGTTACTACCTGCTCGGTTTATATAATTAAGAATAAATTACCCTAATTCGTTAGGAATTGGGAAGGTTGAATATAGATGAAGTAAGCCCGCATTTGTGTGGAGGAAGAGTGGAAAACCATTTAGGAAAAGCCACCTCCAATTCAACCAACCGAGATTTGAATCTCAATCTTCTCGTCCTCGGCAGTATAGCTCAACACGAAACTAACGCGTTAGCTAACTACGTCAACAAGGCGGATATTATCTATTTAATATATAATCCTAACCTAACCTAACTTAACCAAAATGTTAGTCGGTGAAAGTTTGTACAGTAAAAGGTTCTAGATGTAATAAAAAACTGGGCGATGTCTCTATAAAATAACAATTTATTGAGCTGTAGATTTTCGCCAAGTTTATAAAAAATCTAAGTTTACGCTGGGCATTGCAACAGGCATTGTAATTTGGACATCTAAGAAAATTAACTTGAGCAATTATTTCCCCTGATTTCTACTCCTTTATAATAAATTATTTCATCACTTGCCCGGCACTGTGAGAGGGTTAATATAATGTGATTCTAACTTTATGTGGACAAATAAATTATCTGAGTAAAAAACGAACGTTAAATTATCCGATTCAAAACAAACATATATACATACATACATACATACATACATACATACATACATACAACATACATACATACATACATACATACATACATACATACATACACACATACATATATACATACATACACACATGCATACATACATGCATACATACATGCATACTTATATGCATACATACATGCATACATACATGCATACATACATGCATCCATACATGCATACATACATGCATACATACATGCATACAAACATATATACATACAAACATATATACATACATATAATACAAGCATACACACATGCATACATACATACATACATGCATACATACATGCATACATGCATACATACATGCATACATGCATACATACATGCATACATGAATACATACATGCATACATGGATACATGCATATATACATACATGCATACATGCATACATACATACATACATACATACATACATACATACATGCATACATGCGTACATGCGGACATGCATTCATGCGTACATACATACATGCCTACATGCACACACATGCATATACACGCGCATACATGCGTATACACGCGTATACATGCATACATACATACATACATACATACATGCATACATGCGTACATGCGTACATACATACATGCCTACATGCACACACATGCATATACACGCGTATACATGCATACACGCGTATACATGCATATATCATCACGCCGTTCCCTTACGGGGTAGGTAATAGACTGTGCATAGAGTTTAAAAAATATATCCATACTTAATACATTATCACTAACTTTTTATCCACACTTCCCTATCCTTGCATACTTCCTTCGCTTCAACAACATCCATACACCGAGTCATGCATGCTCTTTTATTCTTAAAACTCTTAATGTTTATCTTTTTAACACATTCATTTACAACAATTGTTCACGACTTACATGCTCTAATCCTTCCTTTTGATCTACACACTCTACCTTCATATATTTGATTCGTCACTCGAGACACTCTCATCCTCTCAACATACCCAAACCAACGTAATATACTTCTTTCACATTAACCTATTGGATTCTCTTTCAAACTACACTCCTTCAGCACCCATTCTCCACTAACTCTGACCATACGAGTTTTTTCACATTCATTTACTATACATGTCATACAACAATGTTAACCTTGCACTTGTGTTTCTTCTGACAAACCAAAGCTTCACATCAATAAAAACAATATTGCCATCAAGATATTCTCGGGTGGCATAAAGCAATATTTTCTATTACAGGATAAACGAAGAAATTTATTATTATTTATATTGGTAAACTGATATGTTTATTTATGAAGAATATTAAAATCTCATTTTAGGACCTACCAAATGATGTAAGGGGATTTAGTATTTTATTTCCAGTATTAAACTGAAAAGATTTATTTCTATACATTTTTTCAATGGTGTAATAATTATATGTTATAATTTAATCAAATTATAAATTCAAATTGGTTTATGTTTCCCAATACGCCAAACTATAATACTTTATTTATTATAATAGATTTGGTTTTCACGTGATATACAGTGTAAGTCACACAATATACTTTATTCCTGTCTACACAAAGACCATGGTTCTAATATCTGGGTGTTGTACTATATTTTGTTTACGTTCCTTGATGATAATAATGCGTTACCTCATCCCTACGCACCTAGAATTAATCCATTAGTAGCTTAGATGCCTTTATGATAAACGTATAGTTTAGAAAAAACTGTTTATGTTTTACGTTTAAATACCCTTTCGGTTTATTCGTATAACTTAAAGGAGATATATTTTTAAAGAGGAAAATTGGAGAGTAATTTATTAAAAACCACCTTCACTAAACATGGACGAGTTTAAAACCTAAAACTTTCAGTTAGCCCCATTCTAGTTCATCACGATAGTGACACCTTAGCCAACATAACCACCCACGCAGTGGTTTTTAAGATAAGTTTGAACCGACACATAAACACACTATATCAGAGCAGCTTGGGAAATATATTGGGATCAAACCAGACAATATGGAAGAGAATGCGAGCTTTGGTTCACATTTTTATGATTTTATCGAGACAAAAAACACATTATCTGTTAAAATAAATCAAATCAGTTCAGTTGATGCATTTAGTTTAATTTCTGCGCATATAAATCTCAACAGATATTGAATATCACTCAATTTGGTGGCCGTATGATCTAAGGCATCACTCTCGCAAAATATTAAACTTCCGATGACGGAGAGATCGGGGCTTGAATCCTAGTTGGTGTACTGAGGGTTGTTTTGATAAACAATCCTGTCCCATCTTGGTGGCATAGTTAGCTAACGCGCTAATTTCATGTTGAGTTATACTGCCGAGGATGGGAGATCGAGGCTCAAATCTTGTTCGGGTCAAATGGGGTGGTTTTTTAAAATGGTTTTCACTAACCTCCACGCAAATGCGGGTTCACTTCCTCTATATTCAACCTTCCAAATTCCTAACCCATTAACATATATTAGTACTTAAGCGTATGACCCTAGGGTAGTAAGACGTGGTGTTAGATAAAAAAAATCGCTCTCCCTCTACGCAAATATGTGTACTCTTCCTCTAAGTGTATCCTTCCTCATTACTAATACATAAGTGTATAGCCTGAATTGTGAATGTGGGGAATGCCAGGCCTCCACCGTGGTTCGGATTCCACGTTAAACTGTAGGTCCTTCATTTCATCTCACAATCACCCTACCATTACACATTAGCCTAAGTGCGTATAACCCGAACGGGTAGTAAGACGCGGTGCTAAAAATAATAATTGAATATCTTTCATCGACCTTGCATAATTTGACCAGGATTTTTTATTTATTTTTTTGTCATTAATAAAACATGTTCAAATACCACAATATTCAAGACAGATATTCATTAACTTTGCAGAAAATTAAGCTAAATATACACTTAAGCAATATTTGATTTATTTAATTTAAAAATCAACCAATTTTCGTGTCTTAAAAACTGCAGAAATACGCAATCTTTCTTTCGCGTTTTCTCCCACCCTACCCAAGTTCAGACAAGCGGAAGACCTTTGTGACCATCCACCTTCATTGAAACGGTCAAGTGTGGTATTTCATTCAACGTCATACCAACGGTTAGAATACGACACCATTTTGTAAGTTTATAAAGGGACGGTTAAGATTGAATATGTAGGAGTCTTGATTCACACACTCCAAGAGCTAGGACCGGGTGGTTGGGGATGTTAAGAGAACGGGGTTAGAGGGGATAAACGAGGGTGAACCACTCGAGGTTTATTTCCCGGGGGCGACATTTCTCCCGCCAGCGCGCACACACGGCGACGTGCCCGTTTAGTTCATTCTTATTGGCTGTCTGGAACTGCGTCTTCTTGTAGCGTAGCTCTTTTCTTATTCTGTTTTTTTTTTTAAGATTCGTGGGCTGGTGGGTAAGATTAAAGTTGCGTAGGGGAAGTAACTTCATTGTCAACGACGATGTAAGAATCGAAAGGGGAAAAAAAGGACACGGTATTTTTTTATTGTCCATGTTAATATGATTGAGATGAAATGGTGTGTGTGCTTAACATAAACCTCAAACCACTATTTCCAAGTAAAGATGATTATAACCTTTTTTGGAAGAAATGCGTCGTAGACTGTGCATAAAAGTTGGTTTCCTAAATCAATCTAAAGAACGCCATCTGTTGGTTCTAACGTGTTAGTGATGTTAGACATGAAACTGATCACTTTTTGACGTGACCATTACTTTGTTGGCTATTCACTCTAGGAAGGTGTCCTATTTTATATATTTACAAATTTTGCTATAAAATCTGCCAAAACACTAGAATTTTCTCTCGTTCACTACATCCCCACCCTATAGTACACTTTCTGAACCAACTGCTATTATCAATCCACAACATACAAACTAATTTAACCGAATGTGAAAGGGAAAATCTAAAATTCATAATAAAAAAAAATAGCTTGCTGTGAATCAAAATTGGGATGCTTAGCTCAGCAGTCGGAAAGGCTATTGATTGAAACAAGGTGTCGGATGCAACTTTTTTTAAATGCAATAGATTGAATTAAACATTTATTATTTAGGTCTCAAATCACCAGTGGCTTACTAAGGGGTTTAGAAGGTTTTTTTTTTTCACCCCTTTACACCACATATCTATCTATTCCCTTCAGAACTGTACATATTTTAAACTCATTTAAAACACAGAGAGGAAGAAATTTATTTGAATTAATCTATAATCTATAGTATAGTTTTGTATTGTGAATAATATAATGTAGTTTATATTAATTTGGAAAAAATATAGGTACCCAAAGATATTGGTATATTTGACAGCTAGGAAAATTCTTGGGTTTACTTAATATACCCATAGGTCAGTTTATGGGAGTTAGAGCTGTAATTTTTGATAAATATTACTAACAATAATAATATAGTTAAATGCTCTCAATGTGGATTTCAAAAATTATTATTTTAATTCTAAAAGAGGCTCCAAATGTACCATTAGTTTGCCATAAAGAATGATGAATAAATCCGTGGAAATTTCAAAGTCGCCAAAATAAGTGTGCATATTTTAGTGAATTTTTTTTTATCTTTCAATTATCAGTAAGTTTAAGCATATTAATGTGTTTTAACATTACAATATAAGTAAATGGTACGATGCACCGAACTGACTTTCTCTTTCTATTATCCTAAAATAGAGACATTTACTAAATACGCGTAAAATTTGTGAAACGAAATATATTGCATTGTTAGATAAACACTAATCCACTAAAGAGCACAAATGAATTAATTCAAAATGTTTTTATAAAACATATTTCATATAAAAGATTTTTTATTTTAGATATTACTTCAACATAACAAATACAAGTTAAATAACATCTTAACTAATGGTGGAAATATGATCAAAACTGTAAATTTACTATTAGATAGAATACGATAAAAATTATTTTGACCAAAAAATGAGGAGTAACATTTTGATTTTTATCTTGACCAATGCCTAGACACAAAAGGTTAATCAAAATTTGTACAGAAAATTCCGATAAAATTCGATCTTTGTCTTTTTGACCTTACGTATTATTCAATTAATGTTATGATTGAATATATAATTCCAAAAACTTCTTGAGGAACCTTATTAAAACCTTTGGATACCAAGTTTTAGCCCGATCAGTAAAATGGTTTCAGTTCTAGGTCAAAATACAGACAAACCAAAGGGCGGAAACGTGGAAACTACTTTTTCGGTTTCAGAAGGTCATGAAACGTCGACATCTTTGTGGGGCTGAGAGAAAGTAAAAATTGTGATTTCGTTAAAACTTTGAATTTATTAATAATAGTAATAGAATTAAATATACATATTTATTTAAATAAATCAAATAAATATATAGCTACATGTATTTAAATAACTTAAATACAAATTACCTCAGGCGATACAGCAAGAAATTTGCTATCCTTAGATTCAAATTTGATTTATTCGCGTGAGACTGCCTCTACTGGACAAACAACATCCATTGCTAAAGAACGAATGTTGCTGTAACAAACCATCCACAAACAATAACTAAGATTGTATTTTTATGAATCAACATAATTTACTCTGTGTCAACCCTCACTTTGTTACGATCTTCTGGTCATACACATAATGGAGGTAAAAATGAGCGTGGTGACTGTAATTTAACGCGTAGCAGCAAAAGGCAGAGTTCTAAAATAATATATATATATTTAAACAAAATATATATATATTTTAAAATTATCTTCGTTTGACTTACAAGGGCAAATATACTTAGTGTCGTCACCACATAAAATTATTGTAACGTGTAACGTTCTCTTTGTTGGTCGTTTTGTCATTCTCTTCTGACGTACACATTCACATATCTGTAAAATTTCAAGCACCTTAAGGATCTATCGAATCAAAGGTAGAAAGGGTAGATAATTTGAGCTTTACGTTTTTCCCCGACACTCACAAAAGAGTTGTGCCTGCCCTCTTCAACGGGATGACTCGACTTTAACCATTGCGGACCGCACCTCTCAGCCGTCAAACGCGGCAAAAAAGAGAGGGGGGGGGACTATACATACCTATTCCTCAACGAGTTTTACTGTTGAAACTCCTTTCTTTCTCTCTTTAATTTCTGCAGATTATTCCTTTGTTCTAGTATCGTTGAGTGTGGGCTCGATTTTAAACGTTCCATGAATATAAACTTATGCTTTGTTTAGTATTTAAAACATTTGGTTTCATGGTTCTCCCGTTTAACGTGACGTTCTTTTATATATGTATATACAAAGATTGTAAAACTCTAAATAACTTTCCAATAGTACAGTAAATTATTTCTTTCAACATTTATATAAGCCTACTGCTAAAAATATGGGCTAATGGAGTATTAAATTGTGTTTGTTATAAAATACAAATATAAATCTTTGAGACCAATCGATATAATATCTTGCTTTCTTATTATTGTTATTTTAACGTATAAATAATACCTATCAAAAGTGATAACCGAAATATATACATGATTTGACGTATAAATATTTGAAACAATAAATTGAACGTATATTATAATGTGTATTTATTTCGATATATTCTATACCCTATATATGTAAATTTTTTTTTTTTTTCCTCATTGCGTAAGCTCTTTATTATGTATATTTTCCCCTAACGAGCTATGCATGTCATAGAAAAAATGTTTTAAATAAAAAAAGATTGCATGATTTTGTTAGTAAAATACAAAACGTTGGAGAGAGAGAGAGTCATTAGGTTTTTTTTAAATAAACTAGCTCACAGATTAGCCCCTGGGAAAGTTTAAGAGTCAATTATTTATTGAATACGTTTACTCCATAAAGGGATAAGGTCTAACTAACTAATTAACACACAACTCATATAAAAGATAAATACTAGTCTATATAATTAAATTTAATTTTTCTCACTAACTAAATTTAAAGATCAAATGTGTAGTAATTATACTTGTTCTATCAGCTATCAGTGACTTACATTATTTAGCCAAAGGCAAACAATGAGGAAGGTTGGTTCTGGAATGTCCTCTCCAGAGAAACAATAATCAGATAGGGGCACGGGACCCATGTAGGTCCTCTTGTTTGGGTAAGAGTAAAAAAAAAAGGAATATAAAAACACTATTGTGCTGACGGTGTAGCAAGTTATATAGGTAACATCCCGTAATTAGTTTAAAGGGGTGGTTTGTATGAGGAGGAGAGGGCGAATAGGAAAGCTGGGGTTGAGTTTATCCCCCTATTAACCAGCACCCGACCGGGTCCATATCATATACCTCCATTTCCCTTCCTCCGTCCAACCTTTCCACCCCTTTCACACCACCTAAACACCCTCCTAAATTAATTGGAATGTGTGGCATTGAATAGAATCAGTGTCTGGGTGAATGCTGTTTAGAATGGCGGCCAACAGTTAGCTCGAAAAAAAATGTTCATCGTTTGCTGAAGCTATGGTGGGGAAAAAAGAAGTTTAATGCGATAGGTTTTTTCAAGGGGGTGGGGTAGCCAATGGGTTGGATGTTTTGTAGAGATAGTGTTGAACTGAAGTGAGATTGGAGAAGTATGGTGTTATAAATGCTGGAAAGGAAAAGAGGCAACTTGCAATGACTGTATTTTCAGAATGAAAGTGTTGTGAGGTTATAGTAGGGCTGTGAGATTATTTATTGTATGGACATGTGCTACAGTATGAGAATATTTTTGTGGAAGCTGTTGGTTTTGAAACCATAACACTCCCTTGTTGAGTTTATCTTATTAATATAAAATTCCACTTTCATATATGTATAGTGAATCCTGGATTTTTAGATTAAACTAGGGAAAAATATTTTCCATGCCGTCTCACAAACCATCAGGTCTATAATCATTTTGATTACGTTTGTCGGGTAGGGTTGTAGAAGATCATATTTAGAAGACACAATATTCCCAAATTTTCTTCGAGCGAGAATGGGAAACCATCGAATAAAAACCACCCTCAGTACACCCGACTGGAATCTAAACTCAGGCATCCTCATAAAACCAGAATAAGTTAAATAGATGCTTTTTTCGGCGTAACTAATAATGCGGGTAGTTTCAATTGATTTTTATTTTAATTAAACATAAGTTTAATTGACACCTTGCGCCTCGAGGTTTAGAAAATAATCTGTCTTTTTCCACATTTTTTTTCTTCTTTGATAATGAGGTTTTAATAATGTTAGTCAAATGAGTCTCAATCTATGACTAAAAATCTCTTAGAGATCATTAGCTCATATCCCTTTAGCGTTAGTATTTAGTTTTTCCCATTTTCATGAGAAGAAATGTTACTTAGCATTTATTGTATCACATATTTATACAACAAGTTTGGCATTTTTGATAAATATTCTTAATACCTGTATATTAACACAAATAAGATTGTAAAACATCAATTTTATTAGAAAAAATAAGTTTGTACTGTATTTTCTTAAATGCATTTCCTGTGAGAACTGGAATGCAGGTGTCGCTAATATCTTTGAGTTAATTACAAACACAGTTTAAGTTTCAAATAAACTCATTGTTTATTATACTCCTTTTAAAGTAATAATAGAACAAGCAATGGAGTATTCAGGGAAAAAAATAGAGCAGGAGCAAAATGCTACAAATAATTTTTCTACTTTACAACTTTCTAAAAAATTAATCTCTCTGTGTGAAAATTAATTATTTTTAAAATGTGTAAAAAGCTAGATTATATAAAAGCGTTTTTTGATTAGACTGATGAATCACTAATTATCTCAGTACAAACGATAATAAACATTTTATTTTATAAAATATTATTACCAAACTTGATATCAAGTTCTTTGATATGAGAGAAAAGAACAAGTACTTAATGGATTCTAATTTAAGTTCCTCTTCAGGAATTATCTCAATATTATTATTTATATTGACCATGACCCACTGTTGATATCAAGCATGTTTTAATTCCATTCACCTAATTTAATCTCACCCCTCTGTTGAAGTTGTAACTAGAATTTTCAATAAACACTCAATATTTAGAAACACAAGAGGAAATATGTTATCTTCCATTTATTTCGACTTATTCGTATTTATTAATCAAGAATTCCCTCCATAATTACAACTAATCATGAAGTACTTCAAAATGAATGAAAATAAGAGATTTATTTATTTGTTTTTCTGAATACAGTATCTCTTCAAATGCTAACAATTTTTTTTTTGTCGATAGAGGAAATTTACAAGATTACAGTAGGTTTTTCGAAAATTGACTGGGCGGACACATACCCCGATTATCTTATACTGAAACCGCTACTGATAAAAACACATTAAAGTTAGTGAAGGGCTATATTAAATCCTTTTATTTATCATGTAGCTAATTTTTTTTTAGTAAAACAAAAACTATTGATATTTACTGTCATGTCTTACTAAAGTGGGGAAACATGTGATTTTCTCTTTGGTATTAACAAAGAATGAACAACAAGATAGTCTATATTTTCCACAAAATAAATACTGAATCGAGGTCAACCACAATGTGAAATTCTCAGAGCCTCAGGCCATAGAGCTGGTAATTAGCCGCTGTAGCATCATCTAATTATGACGACGACCAGTTTCATTAAGCTCATACAACCATTTATAAGATAAGATTATCCTCTATAGAGAAAAAGCGCAAAAGAAGTATTCAAATATTGCTTTAATTAATTAATCAAGGGCCTACTAATAAACCTCCTTCTGAGTTCGAATGGTCTTCTTTAGGACCTGATAATTGCAATAAGCTAGACTAGCGAATACGGGTAGTTCGGTTTTAAAACCATGTCGGTTCTACTGAGGAAGATTTTGCCTAAAAGGTGTATTACTCTCCCTCAATGCAAATGTGGATACACTTCTTCAAAACTAATTTTAATCCCTAGTACTCTAGTGTAATTTTTTTAGCACCGCGTTTTAATACCCGTTCGGTTAATACGTTTATGTATCAACTACGGTAATGGTTTTAGGGATCAGGAATGCTCCCGTATTTGCATAGAGGGATGTTGGAAAACTATTTAAGAAAATCCCTGCTGTACACTCGATCGGGTTTAAAACCTCGATCTCTCCATTATTAGCAGTCTAGTCTACTGCGAGAGTAGCATGTTAGACCATGCGGCCACTGAAGTGGGTTGTAATTAGTGCATATGCGTATAGCTCGAACGGGTATGAAGATGGTGTGACAATAAAACCAAACAAAAAATATAGTTAAGATCCACATAAATGAAAATTAATATAGTGTATAAGTTATCAGAAAATTATGATGAAAGCATTATAGATAATTTTGTAAAAGTCTGTTACTTCGATTTTTTACAGTTGATATCAAAGGCGTGAGGTGGAGTATGGGTAGTGTGGCCAAATTTTCAAAAGAAAGATTGCTATAAGATACGGAAAAAAAAATTCACTACCAAAATTGATAGACATTTACTTTTCTATTGGTGTAATTTTAAAGGTATTTATTTTAGCTATCAAGAGATACAGCTATGAATAATTTTCTCAACACTCTTTATAACGGTCTGGTATCAATGCAGATATATTTTCATATGAGGTATATAGTGCAAGCTTATTTATAATCAGTCAAATGTGGACTGAATGGGTGAGAAAATATCACATTTACGACTATAAAATCTTGACAATTATAACCCGAACCGGTAATAAGACGCGGTAGAAAAAAGTAAAAAAAATTCTACTTATACTGGCAACATTCCATGTCACGTCACTAGATGATTTAATATATTTTAATATCTTGTACCTAATTATATTGTCAGATTTCGATATGAAAAGTCTTAGTTGAAAGTCAAAAAAGCTACACAAAGGCGCCTTTCATGTAATCACAAACAAAAAGCTTCGTGTAATTGTAACAAGCATATTTAGCCATACTTCGTTTACGGTGACATTGGTACTTCTTCTCTTCTGAAAAGCTACTAAAATCTTCCTCCAGAATTTGTATTGTCACTTTAAGGCTAAAAGTAATGTATACTCACTTCGCTCACTAATCAATAATATAAGTCCTGAGTTCTACGAATACAAAACTAATGTTCGGAGACCTTTTATTTGTCAGAAAAAAGTCAAAGTTAGTATAGACCAACATTTCCTTCGCTTTTTAAAAAAAATACCATCATTATGTTTTTAATTATATAATTTTAATCAAAATTGTTGAAGCAGATTTTGAAAAAATCTTTTTTTCTATTTTTGCCCTTAATTAAACTACACTTAATTTTAGGGTTAAACAGATACACAGGCAGGCGGCACTGCAAAGACACTTTTTAGTGTTTTAAAGGTAATGAAACATCGACATACATCAATACCTCGGGTTATATTTTTTTTACGGTCACAATACTTGACATTCAGTTTTCGAAAAGTTTATATATATATATATATAATATATAATATATATATATATATATTATATATGTGTGTGTGTGTGTGTGTGTGTGTGTGTGTGTGTGTGTGTGTGTGTATAGCTTGAATTTTATTGGTTTTATAAAAATATATTTCAAATAAAAGATTTTAATCATAAATAGCGCTTTATATTTGTAATGATGAGTAATTACATATTTCCAAGAGTTACGGAGATTTTATAGGGAAAAAAATACGCAACATACCGGAATCCTTGAAGTCATTTTGACGAAAAATTGAGAGTAACCATTTTGTTTTTAATATTGCTTAATGTTTATAAATGAGACTTAATCAAAATCATTAGAGCTGATTTTGATAAAATCTATTTTTTCTTCCTTTGCTTTTAAGGAAACTACCCTTAATTTTAGGGTTAGATATCCTATTTCAAAATTCTCCCTGTACATCCGTATGAAAATTCTATATATCAAGTTCTAACCCGTTCAGTTACATTGTTTAGGTTCTACCTCAAATTATTGACAGACGAAAATAAAAATAAACACTTTTTCAGATTCGGAGGGTCATGAAACGTCAAAATTCATTAAAATTTAGAATTCAGTTTTTTTGACAATCGCAATACTTTCTCTACCTGTAAGGTAGCGAGAAAGTAAAAAAGCAAAACAGCAATATTCATGTATTTGACTTTGTATTCAATCTGTTGCAATTATTTTTTTGTAAGTATAAAAATAAGATTCATACTCACTCACAAGTGTTCTAAAGTTTCGAGAACCTTCTGAAAGGACCACGTCCCAAGGTCCTGAGGAACACACATTGATAAACGCTGACTTATACGATTGCTAACATTGCACTTAGCAAGAATACACAATAGCTCGAAATAATATTTTCTTAAAATTAATCTTTTTAAAGGATTCATGTTGTTATTAAATATAAAATATTAGTTGATATTTTCATTTAATGGGGTAGATTTGTTAAGACCCTTACTCCCTTTCCTTTTGGTTACTTATTTGAGTGCCTCTATTTTTTAAGCCCACTCTTACTCTCCATCCACTCAACCCCAACTTGCTCACAAACCCAGGACTTGTGGTTGGGAATTCTTACCACTGAGTCACGAGGACCAGATGCAAGTGCCTTTCCCTTACGGCCATATCAAGTTTTAAGTGGGACGAGTCCAAACTTATGCCATTGTAACTATTATTGTTCAACGCTGAAACACGAAGACTGCGGTATTTCCCCTCATGTAAACAACGAAAGAGAGTTCAAAGTACACCACTCTGAGTTGGTTAAGTACAACAAAACAAACCTTTGTGAAATTTACCCCGAGCAGAAGGAATTGCAACTAGAGAAGAAACAAACGTTTACACATATGAAGCTTGCAATATACGCAATACGACCCGAGTGATTATATAAGACCCACTGATCGAATGACTAAGGCAGTTGTTCCAAAAAAATTTAAATGGCGTACCAACCAAACAAAATTCGTAATTAATTGGAGTATGACTAAATAATGATAATAATGATAATATTTAGCACCGCGTCTTACTACCTGTTCGGGTTTTACGCTTTAAGTACTAATTACTCTAATGGATTAGGAATTGAGAATGATGAATTAGAGGAAGTGAACCCGCATTTACGTGGAGGGAGAGTGGAAAACCATTTAGTAAAACCACCCCAGTTCACCCGACCAAGATTCGAACCTTGATCTCCCCGTGCTCAGCAGACGAGCTCAACACGACAAGCGCGTTAGCCAATTACGCCACCGAGGCGGGTAGTACCACTAAAATAATGCTGAATATTTACTATTTCAATATATATTTTTTTACGATGCCCAAGGATCTAATAACTAAGACTGCGTGGCTGCGCAGGTTGTCTGAGCTTGAATCATTTTTGTTCACCCCCTCGCCCCTCTTTAAACTGCTGTTAAAATCTGTTTTACTTTTGGCTGGACTTGTCTCGAATATATTTATAAGATTTAATGAGGCCTTATCTTTTTACAACCTTAATTTGATTGTTTTGTTTTTCTTCTCACGGAGTACTAGCTGGAATAAGTGTACGTTCGACTGGTGTTATGCGTACTACAGTTTGGGAACCGCTGATCAAAGGCAGTGATTCTCAAATTTTTTACTCACGGGCCCCTTTTGGCTTTGTAAAATGTTCGACGGATCTTTACATATCTTGCTCACATAAATAGGGTTTTCGGATGATAGGTACCCAAAATTAAGAATGTAAGCTATTTTATTTTTTACAGATTTACACAAACATTATAAATTCCAAAGTTTATAAAAGTGTATATTAAATCTTACTTGATTGATTGCAAGTGTAAAGAATGGGGCTATTTCTTCGTTTCACAAAGTTATTTAAATTTGGGAGGGGTTGTAGACAGATTAATTCTCATGTTGGGTGTGACGTCAAGTTTGTGAGGATATTTAGATTTTGTTGCCACGTAACTTGAAAATACAGCTTTACACAGATAAATTGCTGTAAACGGGAGAAGTTTAATAATTCGACATATAAACACTTATGGATATACCTGATAAAGACTTCACCACAATTCAATGAGAGAAAATTAATTGAATTTCTGTCTCAAGATAGTATCAGATGTAATATCTATCAAACACTCGTAATTTTGCACAGACATTCCATATTGTTTCTCTGAAGCACAATATGGATTTAGGACCCAGGCAGCGTCATTGGTATAATTTGAGAAGTATTTCTGAAACGATTGTTGCAAACCATATGAATGTTGGACTATGCTACCATAAATAGTTCCTTCCAGGCTAGATTCTGTTTCTATCAAAAAGTCATTCAATTTTGAAAATCATTCATACCTTATTTTTTCTTCAAAAATTCAAGCTTACGAATAAAATGCACAATTCAAAAGCGCCACAAGATAGTTCACTCCTTTGGACGAATCGGTAGAACTTTTGCTGTCATTTATTAAACTTTTCCCCATAAATCTATGATAGTTTGTTAATACCTCACGCTTACGCTTGAAAAAACTGATATATAAGTCCTTTTATTCAGAGTGATCATTATCACGATGTCATTGAATTTTGGCAGATAACATAGAACTGTTTGATAACAATTTACTGCACACGATGATGCATAGTGCATAAGGGTAAACTTTATCACATATACCTAAAGCTCATAGATAAACATGAATCATTAGCTTTTTTTTATTACTTTCTGTAGTTCTAAAACTGCCGAAACTAGATAGTGACGTAAAAGATAAGATTCAATTATATTTACAATTCGGTTACACTGGTACTTGCTCTAATAGTACTTTATCATATACTTAACTTAACCTCTTTTTAGCCACTGATCCATGATACATATTTATGAGTACATGTAAAGAATTTTTTTGGCCCTAGTTATTATATGGATAACACGAGCACCCAGTACCTAACACATGTGGTGATTACTATGTTAAGCACGAGTGAGAAATATAACAAGCGAACACGTCAACAAAACGCGATCTGAATTGATATATGTTGTTAAAAATATAACAATTACCAGACAGGATAGCAGGTGTCCTAAAGAGGGAGGGTTGATAGTTCTGAGAAATCTATATTTATGCAAAAGAAAATAGGGAAAATTAAAAGAGGGAAATAACCATTTCACTCAACTACTAACATATGTTTTAGGGCCTAGTGAGAATCTCAGCTATTGGCGAGAAAATTTTGCACCAAACCATTTAAGTTTCGGTGGTTCATTTGAACAGTAAAAATATATTTAAAAGGGGGTTTCTTTCCTAGATATTCTAACGGTCATGTGAAACAATAAAATAGTCAATTAAAGAAGTTCCGCGAATATTTTTATCAACATTTTACTACCTTAATTTTTTTTTTAATTAATAAAAGTAGCCATTATGTTACGTAATTCACGGATCCCCTGGATACTGTTCACGGATCCATTTGAGATCCATGTAGCACAGTTTAGAAACCATTGTTCTAAGGCGTCACTCTTGCGTTATACTGGGCTAACGATGACGGTGAGATTGGGGCTCGAATCCTGGTTGGGTGTACCAAGGGTTATTTTTCCTGATTTTTCCCCCTCTCCCATCAAGCAAATGTGGATACACTCTCGCTAAACTAAACCTTATTCATTCCTAGCATGGTAGCGTAATTAGTGCAGATGTGTCGGTATAATCTAAGTTTGTAGGGAAAGGATGTTACAAGATAGTAATAATAATAATGATGGGCTCCATCCACTCAGCTATCCAGAAATCGTTATGTGCCCATGATCATTCTCCCCTCATAGTTTAAGACATAGTCCAAAATAGACGTGAGGAAATCGTTGGCTACGTCCATCACAGACTCTGCCTTAAAATGTGTGGAGAATGACCCTGTGCTCGGGACAATTCCTGGATAGCTCAGTGGTAGAACATTGGCAAAATTCCCGGGTTCGATTTCCGTGTCTAAGTGTAATTGTTATTAGTTTAAAGAATATGATATTTAGATGCGGCTATAAATGTAAATAAAAAAATACTATAACTTAGCTATTTAATCCGTCATAATAATATTTGATAAATCTTTTTATGGTACAATCTTAAATAATAACTCTAGATTTTTAACAATAAAAAGAAAGGTTTGACACTCGATTTCTTTCGTAGAATTGTAGCTTGGAATATATATGCCATATATACCTAGGTAGACTCCTGAATCTATGGCAGTAAAAAAAAAATAGGAATATATATTTCACCAAGCTAAGCTTCAATCTCGTCTGGTCTCTGGTCTAATCTTGAGGACGGGATTCGATTCCCAGCCGATTGCATTGAGACATGTATTCCTTCTTAGTGTCCCACTCTCCCTTCACGCCAAATTATAATATATTTACTCTAGATTGTATATTTCTTATCCATAGTATATTATCGATAAGAACTTGGAATAAAGATCAATCTCATCTAGTTGACCTTGTCAGTCATTAGAAAATCCAAATTCAAATCTCACCTACGTTTAATGAGAATGTAATTAATTTCTTAAATGGTATGTTACTACATTTTCAAGCCAAGGTCAGGTTATATTTCCTCTAAATTATACCCTCCTTATTTGTAGAACACTACCATAAATATGAGGATATCCCGTTAAAGCCACATGATTTAAGACGTCAATCTTGTTCGTGCATATAAGTATAGCCACATTGATAAAAAAATAAATGCGGGTAGACCCACTTCAGTGGACACATGGTCTAAGGCACTGTTTTTGCAGTAGATTAGACTGCTGATGGCGGTGTTATCTTGTTTCGACTCCGGTCAGGTGTACTGAGGGTGAATGTTCCTAAATCTCCATGCAAGTGTGGACATACCACCTCTAAATTAAACTTTTCTAATCCCTAATCCATCAGCATATAGCCCGAATGGGTAGTAATACGTGGTGCATACAAAAAAGGGGGGCAAACAGCTCAAACAAAAAATAAGAAATAATGGTTGTTATTATTTTTTATGTCAATGGTTTTGTAAACGTAGAAATAGTTTGAGGGTGCATATGAAGAGCTCAAAGTTTGATACTTGTTAGCCAACCCTCCTCCTCCTCCCATATTCTTTGTGTTTAATTTTAACAGTGTGTGATGAGGGTGAAGGGGGGAATCAAATGAGTGCTATGGCTCAACAGTTTCCATCGTTGCCGGGGAAGAAGAAACTGTAAGTGGATGCGTGAGCCTCAGAAACCTCATTAACTGAGTTTCTTCCTCACCCCTCTGCACCAAACCTGCTTCCTCCTTCCTCTCCCCAACCCGCTGTGGCCACTTCAAAACATTTCACAAAGTGTAAGGGCTTGGAAACGGGTTGGGGGAGAGGGGAGCGTTAAAGGAAGTACTAGGATGTAGGGGAGGTGAAAAAAAAAATGAGAGCGAGGAAAGAAAGAAAGAAAGTAAAAAGGTGTTCCTCTCTATTTACGTAGTCTCTAATGTACACATATGTGGCATGTGTTGTTTTAATTTAAAATAAACCTTTTGAAGAGAGGATAAATTAACACATTTCTTTCGAAAAAAAAAATCTCTTCTAATTCAAGGTTTAATACGCATACTCAGTAAAACTAGTTCTGCTAATGAGTTAGAGATTTAGAATTTAGAGTTGATTCATCCGCATTTGGATGGAGAACACGTGAAAAACCATTCAGGAAAAAGCATCATTACACCCTACCGGGATTCCAACACCAATATTCCAATCATAGGTACTACATCCTATTGTTATATTGATGTCTTAGACAGTTCGACCAATGAGACGGGTCTTTCTTAAATATAAAACCGCTATCGAGATCCTTTGAATTAGGCCTATCTTATATTTTTTACCATGTAACATCTTCACATACGTCTATGCTAGCCACATACTTATAATAATTGGTCATAGAGTGAGTATAGTACAGCTAAAATTCTTATTTAGTACCAAATCTTACTACTGGCTTAGAATATACGCTAATTTAGAGGAATTGTAGCCGTGTTTTCTGAGAAGAGCATGAGAAACCCCATGGAAAAATAAATTTTACTGTGAACCACGCATACATGATCAATATTCTATCTTAAAAATTGAGATATTTAACTCTGATATTGTGTGAAAAGAAATAATAATCATTATTACAGAAACAATATGAAAATCTATCAAATTTAACCAAAGAACTAAATGGGAAATTTGACAATTATATTTAACATATTGAAATAAAGAAACCACACGGTATACCAAAGAGAATAACGGTTAACCTAATTATGTCGGCAGATGATTTTCATTAATTTAATTGTTAAGTTTCTACTTGTTAGACACCAATTTGTTTGATACATTAATTCATACTCCTTTTTGTTAGGCTTTAGTTTCAGTGTTAATTCATTCTTAAGTTTTAATTAGTACTCCTATGCCAATTATTATTATTTGTCCGACAACTTTTCATTTAAATTAATTCGGTTCTAAAAAATTTAGGTGGGCATATGATCAAAATTTATTATCTCCAATTATGTAAAGTCACCTCTTAAGTCATTTAACCGAAAACAATGCAATTTTGTTTGTAATGTTAAACTATGACTACTATAAGCGAAATTTAATCAAATTCCTCAGCACCAAGTTTCAAGAAATTCTAATTTTAATTTTTTTTCCCTTAAGTAAGCTATTTTTGAATTTTAAGATTAGATAAATCATTCCAACAGTTCAAAAGAACTTTATAAAAAACTTAAATACCAATTTTAGGCAGTAAAACTGTTTTGGCGCTAGGAGACAGACAGACATACACAAAGACATTGCTAAGGGCAATTTTCAGCTTCAAGAGTTCATTAAAGGTCGGTATCCACCAAAATTTTGAATTTAAATTTTTTACTACACAATATTAACTCTCTCCTTGGGGTCTGAGAAATTAAAAATAAATCTGTAGTTAGCTCGGCCGGGATTAAAACCCCTACTTTACTCTTACTACAAATCCAGTTAATTACGATAGTGACACTTAATACCATGCGACCACCCTTAAAGTTCAGGTTATATATTCAATTAAAGGTTTTAAAAAACATACAAAGCAAATCAACCACCTTGTAATCATAAATAGCTTTTTTAATTTAAATATATACTATGACAATTTCATAAAATTGTATGGATTTAAAGAAAACTCGTGTTAAACAAAATAAACAAATACCAGATAAAATAGTAATAATTTACTAATGGTGTACTGTAAAATTCTAATTTTAATTGAAATATATATTAGTTTACTTTGTGTTTTAAACTTTTAAAGATAAAAAAATCCAAAGACATTATATAGTTATAGAAACAAATTTGATAATATTTAATGATGATTGCAGGAATATGTGTACATGTTAACGGCAATGCGTGTGTGTAAGCCAGGCATTCTCTAAAATTCCTAGGCTTTCTATAATAACTCCTAAGTGGGTCTATCAAAATATTTAATAGATAAATTTTGCTGTTCTTTTCATACTTTTCGTAGGGAAATTCTAGAATAAAAAGTCATTATATATTACCGAGAACAATAGCTAACCTAACCTAACCTTACCTAACTAGGCTATTCTAAAATAACTTAACCTGACCAACTTAAATCCTAGGAATTAGGTGAACCTGCAAGAAAAATGCGCAAGACTTACATAAACTAGACGAAATAATTGGTAACATGTTCCGGGACTTCAAAAAGACCAATACCTTGAAAATAAGTATGAAAAACAGCATAAAAATCGTTTATTTAATACTTTGCCAAAACCACTCTTATATAATGAGCCTAGGCATTTTATAGAATGCCTGGATTACACACATTTCAGGTGAAATACACAAAGTTTGGTATCGTAATATATACACTTTGTATACACAAATATTCCCTCAGTTCATTATTAATATATAATAATGTTCATATATAATCATATCTATGTAATATAGTGGTCAGAATGTTCTGCTAAAGATACAAATGTCCTTGGTTCGATCCCCAGCTCTTTCAGATTTTCTGTAAATAAATGGTGTGGAAGGGGGTAAAACTCAGCCTTGTGAGGACAGAAATGAAGCCCTACTTGAATAAAGAAGTAGCGGCTTCGATATGGAAAAGTGAGATTATTGGCTGGAGGGCTCGTTGTGCTGACCACATGACACCCTCTATCAAACACTGTTGGAACGAACTTCACCAACATATGGCAGCCGATATGTTGGTATAGCTCGCTTGCGGGCTAATGCCATTGACTTTATATATATATATATATATATATATATATATATATATATATTATTATATATATATATATATGTGTATTTATATATATATGTATATATAATTTATATAATATATTTATATACATATATATATATTATAATACATATATGTATTTATATACATATATATTATATTTATATACAATTACATAATATATATATATGTATATATATATATTATATAATACATATTTATTTATATATTACTATATATTATTTATATATATAATATATATATACATAATATATTTATATAATATATATATTATGTATATATATATTATTATATATATATATATATTATATATATATATATATATTTATTATATATACATATATATATTATTGTGTATATATACATACATATACATACATATATTATATATATATATACACATACATTTGATTAATTGTAGTCTATTAGATTCATTTATAACAAGTCAACTTTAAAAATAATTTAAACGCCATATACATATATAAGTCAATAGGTTAATTTCATAATTTATTAATCTCCTTTATTTCAAATAGTTTTCATACCGTTTTAAAACGTAGTATTGAGTAAAATTAATAAATATAAAAATATGGTCGATACTATCAAACATGTTGTACACTTCCAAATTATTAAAATAATCCAGGACATTTCAAAATGTAAATTATTAATAACAATAAGTAATTGGATAGCTAAATTCATTTTGACCCCTCACCCCATCGTCAAATAATACGAAAAATTATGACTAATATTTCACCTGTTCTAAAAATAATTCAATATCCAAGAGAAACCACCACAAAAAATCGTCAAACCTTTTAAATCTGCAATCAGCAACCCTAATCTCAGATTACCACACCACGACAATGACCAAAATTGTGATAAAAAAAAATTAAGCTTGGAATATTTTTTTTTTCCTTATGAAAAGGAATTTTATATTTTGATTCATCTATTGTACATGGGTAACGTCATAAAGAAAAGTTTTGCATAGAACTTCATGCGGCGTTATATCCTGGCCACTCTTCAACTCGAACAAGGACTACCTCTCTTTTTATCTCCTTCTATATGCTTTACTATCTTCTGTACCTCCCTTACCCCTCTTCCTCCTCCTTATCCTCTTCACCCATCTATCTTCACCCTCCATTGCATCGTCTGGCTCATCCAAGAACAAATATGAAATGGTAATGGCAGGCAAAGTGTGCATTACTGCTTTGTACAATAAAACGTGTAATGGAGGTTGTACAGAGAGAGATAAGATCAAATTAAAGCAGATGAGCGATATGGCTTCACTATGTGATTGTGTGTGTTTCAAATATCACCCCATGTTACGGAGGGTAAAACCACTAGGTCAAATATGAATATGTTGATTACGATACAATCCCAACGTTAATATTATTATTTGCGTTTTAAATACGTCGCTAAATTAATTGGGTTTGATCCGATTGGTAATATAATGAAGTTTTTTAAGAATTTACATTCCATGAACTTATCTCTTAGATTTTTTTAATTTTTACTATTAAAGACCTGCATCGTATTGCTATTGAATTAATTATAAAACCGTTTAATCTAATTTTCAGACTACGAAAAGGTCGTTTAAATCCCCAACCAGGAGAGCAAAAGGTATTTTATTTTTTATTATGTCCTAAGTTTTCACCACTTAGATATAGGTATGCCCCCAAACCTCTTCTGAATCATACCTTCCTTTTATCCCGTTATTGTTGTGATGTGCGTATAGATCTGACGGGTAGTAATAGGGGCTGTGGAGTCGGAGTCGTGTGGTCTAAGTTCGGAATAATTTTAGGTGGAGTAGGAGTCAAAGTTGGTAAAAATGTACAGACTCAAACTACGGCTTCAAAATAAAAACTTAAACAAAACTATGAAACTATATGATAAAGAAAACATTTAGATTTAATACTTTTTTATTCTTTAATACCAATATTTGTAATTTTGATTGACAAATGTATTCAAATAACAATTCACAAATAAAAAAAAATACTTTCTATGAAGTCATCTATTTTGTAGGATGTTACTGCATTAAATGTGTTATTACTAGTAAATATATATATTAAGCTATTTCTGAAGGCGTCAAAGTTGGAGTCGAAGGATTGGCGTACCGACTCCACAGCCCTGGTCGTAAGTTAAGACTCAAAAATAAAAATAATATGTTTAAATAATAATTTCATTTCACTAGCGTTGTACCTGCCTTGGTGGCGTAGTTATCCAACGTGCTAGTCGTGTTGAGCTAGACTGCTGAGGACGGGGAGATCGAGGTTCAAATCTCAATCGAATGAACTAGGGGTGGTTTTTCCTAAATGGTTTTCCACTCTCCTTCCACGTAAATTCGGGTTCACTTCCTCTAATTCAACCTTCCCAATTCCTAATCCATTAGCGTAATTAGTACATAAAGCGTATAACCTGAACGGGTAGTAAGACGCGTTGCTAAATAATAATTATAATAATAATAAACATTAGCGTTCTATTATTTAAATGCTATACTAGTTAAGAGGAAATTCAATAATAACGGAAAAAAAGTCTGGGATTAGGAGAACAAACAGCGGAGGAAAAACCATAAATGACAATACAATTTGTGTTGTACTCCTATACAAATTTACGTAACTTGGACAAAGATCCATTCTACGCTTATAAACTATTTTCCCTTCGCTTTCCAGACAGTTGGATCCTAGTGATCGAACATAATTATGGATATTTGGACTAGTCAGAATGGAAAATTTCAATTTCCAAACTATGTTTTTAAGTTTATTATATATGCTGTATAGGGTCACATAAAATAATTGTGTGTTCATTCGAGCTATATTAGTATTCAACCTACGTGCAATATCTGATTGGAAATATTTAACCTACCCACGCAGCACAGCTTGTCTGTTTTATTAACGTTATATATTATGTTTTTGGTATGTTTTAATACCCAATTTTGCTTAGAGAGAGACAGGGGAAACGTCTAGTGAAGAAACACCCTGATACTTTCAGCAAGGTGCCAGCCCCATTATCGCCATAGCCAGCAAACCAGACAAGACGAGACTGATGCCTTGTTTACATGCTCACTGGGGCGGATATATATATTAAATAAACACCAATACACCTTTTTTTTTTTTTGCAAGTGAGGCATATACAAAGCTAACGAATTGGGGTCAGTAAAAGTTGGTTTTTCAAAAGTTTCACTCATGTAGAAATAGCACCAAAATAAATGATGTAGGTTGTTTAAACAAAGGTACAGTACATTCTGGGTAGTGTGGACTTTTTAATAATATCCTAAAAATTATTTCATTTTCACTAGCCTCGCAAAAAGGTATTTTTCCTTAGGTAAGTGATATAATTCGACTTAGTTTGTAAACGTGATCTTATTTTAAAATAATAAAAACAAAAGCATTTTTAGAAACATTTTCGTCAAAGAGTTAAGGTGTTGCTAGCCTGTTAGATTTAGGTGCATTTATGATACTTACTCTAATAGGATAGGAATGAGGAGTGAATCATCTTAGAGGTATTCTATCCACATTTGCGTGGAAGAAGAGTAGTAAGTCATTTAGAAAAGACCGTCTTTGATAGACCGTCCTGGAATTCGAGCCTCCATAATCCCTAAAACTCTTAGTGTAATTAGTACATAAGCATATAGCCCAAACGAAGTGCCAAAATAATAATATAAATTATAATAGTAATAATAGATTTTTGCACCCATTTACACCCATCTACTTTAACTCCATACTCGCTACGTTCATCGATTAGTTGACCATAAAAACGTTATCTTTAAGGAAATACTGACCATTGAATCAAAATACAACCTTCAGACTTTCATCTTGTCAACATCTGCCAAACGACAGCTTCAGATGATCGTCCACACTATAACCCGGATTCTGCATCAAATCTTCCAAATCTCAGAAAATACATAGATTTTTATTATGAAACTTTGTGTTTATAAAACATTGTTAAATATTTACCCACCCACCCACTCACCTAATTACATCTTTCCCACATGGGGTAGGCAATACACTGTGCATATAGCTCAAAATACTGGGGGCAACATTCCTGTGTATAAGTGTCATTTTTCAACAAACCTTCAGTGGGTCGCTTAACGTATAACTAAAAAGCATTGCCAACGTTCAGAAATCTCAAATTATTTAAGATCCTTTTTAAAATATATATATATATATATATATATATATATATATATATATATATATATATATATATGGTTAACCCCATTAAACGGTGTAATTAGCTTATTTACAATTAAATTTCACGTAAAATGTCGCAATTATAATATGTTTAACTGGTAATAAAAATGTATACAACGGTTGTCGCAGACAAATAATATTATTTTTATAACACTAACCAAAGAACATTTTAAGATAATCGAATAATTTTTAATTCTTTTAAAGTTTCAGAACTGCCATTCTTATAAAAATAAAAGGCAGAATGAGTATATAATTATTTGATTAGTTGGCAGTTATCACCCTCAAAATAAACTGAAAAATGACATAGTGGAGAGAGATCCCGTTCTAACTCGACAGTTTGGCATTTCATAATTCGGTTGTCTGGATGTTGTTACGCGATTTCTTCGACCAATTTTAACGAAATTTATCCGGTAAATTCTTTGACCTCAGGCCGAACGAATTGCTTATATAGTTTTAAGATCTGGTTATAATTTTCAAGATGAAGGCCACTTAACAAAGGTTTATTTAGTACTGTGTATTTCTACCCTTAAGGAAAATACGTCTATGTAGAAATTACTATAATATTTAAAGGATTATAAAGGATGAATTTTAAGGAAGTGTACCCAAATTTTCATGGAGGAAGATTGTAAAACCATTTGATAAAACCAGCTATGGTACACACAACCGGAATTGAAACTCGATCTCCCTGCCATTGGAAGTCTAATCTATTGTGATAGCATAAAGAGAGGTCCTACACCATACGGCCATCGAAGTGAAACGGGTAAATAGGTTTCGTTTAAGAGTTCATGTCAATTAATTTGAATTTAAAACTCTAAACCTTTGATCCAGTACTTACAACTTGCTTGATTTCCAAGGAAAAAAATAGATATGAAGTCCAAATATAAATATTTAGATTGTTTTACCGATAATAGGCCTAATATGAAACCATTTATTAATATGAAGAACCTAGCATTATTTATTCAATATTAACATTATCTATTTTTAATGTGTTTATGCTATTGTAGTTTAAAAAATATTCTAGTTAATAACTACGTTGGTTATATAAATAAAATATAATATCTGTATTAATTGTTAGTGTGTTTATGAGCGTTAAAATCACGTATTTATATTAATGTGAGGTCTACGGTTCACGACTAAATAAAATTGTGATTAAAACACTCCCCAGGGTGGCATATGGTTTATCATAAATTGCTGTTGTCCATCAAAAGTTTGTGCGTTGACTAGGTCGTAACATCTTTTATGGGCGTTGGATTTACTGAATTCAATAACAATGGCTTTCAGGCGGTCGTTTTGTCAAAATCGTTTAGTCATAACCAACTTAAAGTTGGGCTCAGGTAATGCCCCAATATAGATTTATAAAACAAGTAAATAAAGACGTTAAACTTTATTACTACTATTGACTACCAAACACTACATTTTTTTAATAGTTGTGTGAACAAGTAAATCTAACTAGCTACGTTCAAAAAAATTCTAAGTGCATCATGTTAAGAATTATTTCAAGTTCCTATTGCTATAACCATCTTAAGATTACTATTTTCAAATTGAAATATTTCATTTAATTTCTCCTTGAATACGAAGTTGACATTTTTCCTTGGTGTTCAATTTATACAGAAAAAATCTCTATTCAAAAGTACTTTGTATTAACAGAAAATAAGTGTTTTTCATTTGGTTTAAAACGTCAATCTTGCAGTACATGTATTGATTTATGTACACACATCATTAAAAATAGTTTAAAAGAATGTATCTGTAAAATTTAGTTAATATTGGTCAAATCATTTGAGATAAATTGTGGAATAAACCGACGGATAGAGTTTCAAGCGGCCGTTATTATAAAACGGTAAGCCAACTCAAACAATCCTATACATACGTTGTTTGTCCTAGGTTCAAAAAAATTATTTCAAAATCTCGTTAAAATTGGCACACGCATTTTACAGTAAACGTGAAATACACCCTGGGCAGATAGATGAACTGCCATATGGATGTGATCAAGTTTGATTTAATTTAGCACTGCTTCTTACTAACTGTTCAGATAATAGGACTAAAGTCGGTGGGTAACCTGGTGGTCTAGAGGTCAGGTTTTGGACTTCTGTGCTGGGGTCCGGGGTTTAATCCCTGGTCCCGGCACATATTTATTTGACTACCAAACCCTTCCTTCACCTCTGACAAGACTAAATCTTGTGAATGTGGGGAATGCAAGGCCTCCACCTGGTTCGGATTCCACGTTAAACTGTAGGTCCTCCATTTCTTCTAACAATCACCCTACCATTACACATTAGCATAAGTGCGTATAACTTGAACGGGTAGTAAGACGCGGCGCTAATAATAATAATAATAATATAAAATGATGATGATGATGATAATAGGCACTAAATGTTCAAAAACAAGATCGCGCAACGATCGATCAATAAAACCTAAAGATTATTTTTGGGGTACACAGATTGGAGACTTAACAAATTATTTGCATTTAGTTTGAATCCTGGTTGTATGACAAATAAACAGGATAGTAACTAGTGTTCATAAGATCAAAAACCAATAGACTCGCATGGATCCAGGCTTACTTAAAATTAAAATAACGTAAAAATGAAAGTTAATTAATAGTACATAAACAGATATTATTGAAGATTGATTTACCTTTTTTTTTAAAAAAAAGGAATATTAATGCGGTTAAATTCACAAGAAATCTGATCATATTGCTTATTTTAAGTATATAGTTACGAATGATTTTCCACTTATTAATTAATATCACAGTGGTTTCTCCTTTAAATCTAGTTCGGGTGGATTATAGGTGATTCTCCACATATGGTATATCACAGTTAATCTTACATCATCTTTCCCTAATATTACTGGTGCATTTACTCTTCTCATCTTCAACCCTTAGATTTAGGACTAAACAACAGTACTATAAAAAGTACAAAGTAAATAATTTAACTTTAACTTTTAAACTTACAATATTTAAACCTTGCTTATCTCAAACACATATGAAGCCGTTTTATGTTGCTGCGAGTATATGTTTGGTCTATGTTATTCCTATATTCTAAATGGATTCCCATTAAACGGTTAAAATGTGTTTTAAATTCTAAAAAATAATTTAAATTCATGATATAGTTAATCAAAATATAAACCAATATTAGCAATAAACTAGGGCAGAGTTAATTAAAATTCATCAGTACGTATGAATAATTGTTCACACACCTGTCAAGTTATGCATGAGATGAGTTGATGTAGATCCATTTAAAATCTACATTTTTAACAAATGAGATGCTTGTTATGAATTATTATATTTTGATTACCACCAAGAGCAATGCAATAATACATATTTTTAAAAAGTACTTCTAATGTATATGTAATATTGTGGGTGTAGTATATATTTGCTGTAGAGTTAAGAGCTAGAAATAAGGCACATAAAATTAATTTTTACATAATCCATGGTAAAAATATTTTTCAGGGTCAAAAAGTAAGAATACTAAATTGAAAAATTAAAATTCCAAAAGTAAATGATAGTAAAAATTTGAATTGTAAATACTTATTTCTCTTCATATTCATGATATTTACAAATGGGACAAAACAACCAGTTTAGTTCAATTCAAACCCATATTTTGGTTGATAAGCATAGTTTATATTAACTATTTTTAAATAACTCGACATTTAAATAATTCCATTAATTGTAATAATCTTTCAAAGATACATTTTAGCACAATGTGTTGCTACCCATTTGGGATACACGGATATATACAATTAATCTAATGGATTGGGTATGAGATAGGTTACATTTTAAACAAAATGTACCTGAATTTGCATGGAGGTAGAGTGGAGTAACCATTTAGTAAAAATGACTCTTCAATATACCCGACCGAGATTAAAAAGTCTAGTATATTATGTTGTATTTGTGATTTTTTCAATCAAACAATATACAACAAAGTCAATAAATAAATATTTGTGTTTTTCATTTGATAACGGCCTTTACTTTTACTTACTTTTATCGTCTCGATCTTTCTATGTAGGACTGTCATTTTATTTTTGTTATTTTTTGCTAACCCCCTCAACAAACTTAATCGAATTTCGATCGTGAGTTTGTCAGAGGGAAGGCGAAAGCGGTGGATAAGGGAAAGGGGATGGATGAAGGTTTTACGATATCCGGGCTTTTTTTATGTGTATTTTTTTTTTAAATTCTATCCTTGGGTGTGTTTCGACCTCAAGGAGTGATGCATTCTTGACCCTAGAGGGACCCAGTGGAATTTATCTAACGCTGCAACGCTATTTCGACAGATTTTTCCAGACCTCTACTGAAACTAAACCCCAAATAAAAAAAATGGTTGAATATCGTGGAACTCAACAAGGTTAGATACAGATTTTTATTTCTTTAAAAATAAGTAAGGGTCTTTTGAGAACCATATCAAGTGTTAGTGATATTAATACAATTTATTTTATCTCTATGGTATTATATAAGTACTATAACTATTTGTCTAAAATATAACCACGGTTGAATACAAGTCTAAGAAAATTCAATGAAAAGAGAGTAGAAAGTTTGAGCCATTTGAAGGAATTTGATTATATCATTGCTTACGTCACCCAATGCACAACAGATAATCTTTTAATACGAGGACGATCACACATATTTTTACTTTTTCCCTGACACCCCGGAGAGAAAGTATTGTGATCGTCCAAAAAATTGAACTCAATATTTTGATAAATGTCGACTTTTCATGTCCCCCTTTAACAGAAAAGATAGTTTTCGTGATGCTGTTTTTCTGTCTTTCTGTGTGTCCATCAGTCTGTCTGTACCTCGGGTTAGAGCCGAAACTATTTTACCGATTGGGCTAAAACTTGGTCTTTAGTGCTTTCATAAGGTTCTTCTGAGGGGCTTTTGGAATTAGATTTCTAACTTTAAATTAAGGGTACAGTAGCCTCATGGCTTCTTTGGTGCTGAGTGACAGCTCACAGCTGACAGCTGACGGCTATGAAAAGTTACCGGACCAAATTATGTATCCCTACGCCGAACCATATGATCTGCAAAAACATGTGTTTAGCAGCTGTCACTTCTGATGGTCAAAATTTATGTATATACCTAAATGTTGACTGTCATAAGTCAGCTGTGAACTGTCAGTCAGCACCAAAGAAGCCATGGGGCTACTGTAGTTTACTGAAAGGCAAAAAGAAAAAAAATCAATTTTCTAGAAATTTGTTTTAACGAATTTTATATAATTTAATATCTAGACACTATTTATCATTATAAATAAGAAGGCGATTTTCATTTTCTCCTGAAAATGATTTTGAGGGTAACTTACATCGTAGAAATGTTCAAATTTTCATCATTTATCTACAACTATTTGATATACTAAATAAATTATCACGGTAAAGTTGTAGTACTATTAAAAGTAACAATCTTATGTTTGAAATATATTTTTATAAAACCAATAATTTCCGAGCTATAAGCAAATATATATACTTTTTAATTCAGGTCTTTGAAAATGTATATGATACTTATGATCTTTGTTTGACAAATATATTTCTCTTTTCTCAATTTTTCTGTAATACTGTTTCTAGTTCCTAATTCCATAGAGTAGGTTAAGTAAATAACAGTGTACTCGTATATTACCTCATTTATGATCTTTGGTGTAATGTTACTACAACAATATATACACCTATTATTTCGCTTCACAAATCCAGAAAATTTTTAATAATTGTATATTATAAGATAAAATTAGGAGAGAAAGTCTGTGCGGTAAACCGTAACAAATGTTTTTTCAATAAGTAGAGTAATTACGTCAATTGGACAGGGGTGTGTATATTTAAATGTTTATTTTTTATTTAAATTTAAAAAGTTGCCTGATTTTTAACAACTAAGTAGGTATTACAAATAACTTTGTATATGTACTGCGCTGACATGTGTACTAAATGACGTCACAATCACAGCCAATCAGATTTATTTCTCTATCTGGCACTACCTTATATTCTCCTTAAATTGGGCGAACCTGTTTAAATTGGGTAGAAGGGGTGAAAGTCATTAAGATATTTACCGATTTATGGTTTTGTCCTCCTTTATAATTAGTAATTAGTGATGGGGTGAGTATGAGTATGAGTACGAGGTATGTATCCGTATACTCATAGATGTGGTGGTATATTATTTATGTTATAAAGTGCACGATGAGAAACCCAAAGAAACTAAAATAAAGTACGCCATTAAATAGAGCTTACAGAACATTGGCTGATAAAAATATAATCATTATAAATTCCTTAATCTATCGAGACGAGTTTTTAAGAACAATGGACTAACATAAAGAATGGATAGAAAGATGTGGTGCTAAAAAACAGACACACACAAAAAGAACATCAAAAACATATGCATTGTAGCTTTTTAAATTTAGATTTAAATAAAAGTAAATGTATTTTTTTCTGTAAGATTATCACATTTTTATTTTATATGCAACTATTTGTCAATCTTGTCAATTTTGATGAGAACTTCATTTATTAAAAATATACATATTTTCACCTTGAAATATATATTATACACCATAAAATAGTCACATAAAATAGTTTCAAATTAATTACAATAATTTTATCCTTAATATTATTATAACCACTCACCGAATAAGTAAATCTGTTCCTCAACCAAGACTGTTGTTGAAAAAAAAATGTTAAAATGGGATATTATGTTGATCATGTTATTTTAATAATACGCATATATTTAAAGTTTTCTTTTATACACATTATTTTAAGTATCACGTCTTTTTACCCATTCGAGTTATACAATATATACTAATTACACTTATGGTTATAGGGATCAGTAAGGTTATATTTAGAGAAAGTGTACTCGTATTTGAGAGGAGGTAGTATTCAACCAGTTTTGGAAAAATTATCCCCAGAACACACGAATGGGAATTGAACCTTGATCTCTCCATCATCAGCAGTCTAGTCTACGGCGAGAATAGTGCCTTAGACCATGCGGTCACAGAAGCGGGTATGCTTAAAGTCAAAGACTAAGAATTGTAGTTGAAATTTTTAAATTAAAACACTAATTTATATCACTTAGGTTTGAGTTATATTGTTTCTATTTTTAAATGAATATTATTTTTATTATTCAATAACCTTTGATAACAAATAACACATTTTTATACAGCGAAATACAATAATTTTATTTACAGCAAATCAGGCATATTAATTATCATATTTAGCAAGTCAGGATAAAGGCCGTATCCACGGGGGGCTTTTGGGGTTCAAACCCCCCCGTGAAATTTTATGAACAAAATATATATGGCTTTATTTATGGTTCAAATAATATAAAAATTAAGACACAAATACCAATTAGTGGGCTGTGTTCCATAAAAAGCGCTTCAGATAAATTCTAGAAGTTTTTAATATTGAAAAATTGTCCTAACCTTGGGCATTTTTGGGGTTAGTTTACTATTAAAAACACTTCACAGAGCTTCAAATAGTGTTTAATATTTATACATTTTCCAAGCCTTCGGCAGCTATGCGGTTATTTTACCACGAAAAAAAACACCTCAGAGAGCTTCTAGAACTGTTTATCATCTATTAGAATATTTTCTAGCTTCCAGCAATTGGGGGATGTGCCCACACACACCCCCCCTCCCCCTCGAAATTATTGGCTGGCTACAGCCTTGGTCAGGACAATTTTGTGGCTACAATGTAGAAAACTTACTTTTATTGAAGTAATCGGAATAGAGTTCAGGATATTCAAGTCAATTAAAAGTATGACCTGATAAAGAATTTTGAAACCTTTAGCGAGAAAAATACTATTCTTTAGCTACAAAATAGGATTTAATCGACTAAATTTGAATGTGAATCGAGGTGTGAACCTCATGTTTTCTTCTCTTATAATTAAATGCGTAATGGCAGAATCATAAAACAAGTACAGATATATTAAAACATAGTTGATTTTAAAACAATAAAACTTAGCCTAATTTTTTTAAGCATGGAGCTATATTTATTGTGATAAATTAATAATTGTTATTTATTATTATTTTTATTTTATTGATAATAAATATTCCTTTTATAATTTAATATTTAAAAGCCATATGTGTGTTCATTTTTTATTAAAGTGATGCTCTAAAATAAAAATTACTATGTATATTCATTAATTTAGTCATCGCTCTATAAATGCATCACCATATATATCAAGGCTCTAATTATTGATTAGTAAAAACTCAATAAGGCTCAATAAGTACTTTAAATATATACTATATTACTTAAAACTTTTAGGAAGGCCCCACTAACGTGTATTGTAAAAAAAATGTTATTAATATATAATGAATAATTTACCAAGAAAGAAAATAATAAAATATATAAAACACACTTAAATTACCACAACAAGACAATGCTCTAAATATATCCAGATAAAAATATCACTTAATATGTTTTGTTTAAATATATACTTATAAAATAACATGTCCTGATTGACTGACTGATTCATCATCGCCGAGCGCAAACTATCAAGGCTACAAGCATGAAATTCGGACTGTATATTCATTTTGATATGTAGGCACCCACTAAGAAAGGATTTTAGAAAATTCCACCCCAAGGGGTCAAAATAGGGGATGATTTTATGTATGATAATATGTATGAAAGTCCGTCATTTTGAAAGTTACATAAACAAAATTTGTATTTCGGTTATTGACGTAAAACAAATAAATACGTATTTCAGGAATTTTGGAAATTTTATTTAATAAGGGATAAAAAAGGGGGTGAAAGTTTGTATCGGACTTGCATTATTTTTGATCTGAGGTCAAGTTATGGTCATCAACGTAACGTAATATTTTAAATTAATCTGTAAATACATATGTATATTTTCGTATTGTATATAATCAACTTCCACGCGAGCAAAGCCGCGGGCAACAGCTATCTAGTATAATATAATTTGTGAGATATATTAATGAGATAGTAAGTTAATAAAGGTGGATATTGAGAAAAAGGGAATGTTATGCCCCCTTAGTAAACTTATAGCTCATAATTTCATATTGACAAATTAAATATCAATAATAATAATAAAATAATAAAATAATATAAACTAAAAATAAATTATTTCTCTGAATATAATACCGTGTTTTCAAATGTGATTGTGATTGTTTGTAATTTCAATTGGTTCTCGCTTTGATTTAATAAGTGATCCACTGTTGATATTTCCATCCAACAGATAAGTTTCACCGTTTTATCTTAGCACCAACACGCTAACGATATAATGTAGTTTCAGATTTGAAAAATATTTCCATATGCATGCGTGATAAATAAAACTATTAGATAACACTGTCTCAGGCGAGGATGAGTCCAAATTTCATTTAAAAAGGAGCCAGTAGCTCAAGATATTATTTATAAGATAAAATTGACGCCTGAAGTTAATAAAATATTGAAAAATTTAAACTGTTATGTGTTCGTTAGTCAGCCTTTACTGTCAGCCTAAAGTTAAAGAAGAAAAAACACGCACACAAACGTAATATAATTTATCACTTTGTTTGATAAGGAATGTAAAATCCCAATTTTTGAGATAAATTAACGTGGAAATATGTCGTAGGTACCGAGTAAACGTAATAAATATTTCCAAAATATATTAATATTTTTTTTTAATTTTGCCTAGTGAGTTGTATGACATTTAAAAAAATGCATACATATATAACTATTTTGAGAGCCTTAACATTTTAAAAAGTTAATTAGCTGCCATGAAAATGATAAAATATAATTTTCATCAATGATGACAGATATAATTACAAGCAGGATTATTTCAAATCCACGAGAAAATGTAAAAGGTATAATTGGTTCATGGTAACTTTAGTGTTCATAAATTTACTCAAAACTTGTTTTGTATTTATCCATTTCACAAATGTGGTATGTCAATTTTATAACTAAGGATAGTTAGAATTAATAATTTGTTAACAATGCATAATCTCGTTTATTTGAATTTTATGGGATTAAATTCAATCTGGATAAAACGTAGATCTGAGAATTTGTGACGATTGAGGATATACAAAGGTGAAACATGCTATAATATGTCGTGGAAATGACACATTTATTTAGAGTGTGATACAGTATGAGAAAGAAGATGTGATTTTATATCTCTAAAATTCAAATAAGGCCTACAAAGTGTTGAAAAAAATCAAAATCATGTTTATGTGGAAATTTAATCATCTTTTTAAGACCAGTTGATCTCGAAAATAGGTAGCAAACAAAATTTGTATCGATCGTGATTCGAATAAATGGGTCTTAGATTAGTTACAAGACATTCAGGAACGTGAACGTACTTCATAATTCATATGAATATTAATAAGACCACTAAACTATGACATATATTATAAAAGCAAATTTGTCATGTCATCAATCATTAAGTAAATTATTTTTATAAGGTTCCAACTATTAAATAAAAAGTTTTTTCTTATTGTTACAAATAAAAATAAAATTTACAAATAAACATATGTGAAACTATATTTTTGAAATAATCTACACTATTTACTTAAAGTATGCATCACGCTATAACGATTGCTTAGGTGACTGCATGGTCTAAGGCTTCCCTCTCACAGTAGACTAGACTGAAGATAAGGTAGAGATCGAGATTCGAATCTCGGTTGGGTGTGATGAGGATACCTTTTCCAAAATCTTTCTCCACTCTATTACCAAGAAAATACGGATGAACTTCAACTATGATTCTTCTTATATCTAAAATAAAACACGTGGCGTAATTATTACATTAGTGGACAACCCAAACGGTTTGTAAGATGTGGCTCTAAGAATAACTGGAATGTATTTATAGACGTATTAAACATGTATAGTGCCATTTTTTTTAAATATATATATTTTATATCTAGTCAGGGCTATTCGCATTTATCTACACAGTCAAGATGAGAAAGGTTTATTTAACAGGTTACGTATCCACCCCTACATGGGGAAGATGTGTAAAATAATTTAGAAAAATTATCACTCTCATTAGGTCTGACCGTGATTCAAACCTATAGAGTCCAACTGGACATTTTTTCTTTCATTTAAGTAGTTAACGTTTACTTTCTGAAACGACTGATTATATCAGTACACAACCTATCAACTTACTTTAATCTAGAAAAGACACAACACCCGGCCCCCAGCAGTTAATTCATCATTATAAAATGTAAGCCCACACTTTGCCACTGAAAAATTGTTCGGCTATGCCAGGAATCAAACCCGCCCAAACCTTAACTCAGTGAACAGACACATTACCAACTGAGTTGAGTGAATCATACCAGAAGATCTTGACTTTTAGTAAACGCAAACTCCCGATTTCGGTTAAAAATAATTACAATATAAAAATATATTATATATATAAAACCGCACACACACCGTTTTATTTGATAGTATTACTAAATAAGGCTTATTACAACTAAACATCAACCAACTTTTTCAAAATTATCCACAGATTTGTATTTTTAATGATTGAATATTTACATACTGAACCAAAGAAATAAATATCAATTTGTAACGTCCCTCCTACTTCTGACAACACTTTTTAAGATCACTATTTTATCTGGGTGCCCGGTAGCCACCCTACTACAGCACTACCGGGCACCGTAGAGAATTACATGGTTGGGATGGACCCCGAGGGTAAGGGTTGGATGGATGGTTCGTGGGGAGTGAGACTGAGAGTTAGTCCAATAAGATATATTTATTAATAATTCAGACAACTAAACTACTACATGAGTAACAGGTAGATCTCCCGTGACGAGGAGCAGGCATGGTAGCGGACTCGCAAACCTTCCTCTAGACCCGCGATCGACCCTCCGGTGGGGTGAATCACCAGATCATATTTTATATCGTCGTTTAGTCAGTCGTTGCTAGATACGACCTACATGACTCATAATGGCTCCAAAACTAAACAAGGCGTTATTATAGCACCTAAACTTGCTGATCTTGATATCCAACCAGCTAGCAAGGTCCATCGGTCGCACCGTGCTCGCTCGTCAACAGGATGCAATCCATATGATATATATGCTACTCTCAACAGGATGGAGACCCAACACTCTTGACTTCCAAGGAAATGTACAAGCTTGGTTTAACCTTTGCCAGAATAAACCTTAAAATAATTATGCACTTACAAATTGTAAAATATAAGGCACAAATTAATTTGAGCTTTTCTTGTATATTACCATTAAATTCTATATAAAACAAATATAGTTATAAGTAAATTATGTTTTCTTGTTGACAGGGAGTCGGGGTTCATATCCGAACCTGGTGTATTAAAGTTGAGTTTGTTCCTGAATTGTTAAACACCCTCTCTACACGCAAATAAAAGTAAACTTCCTCCTAATTCAACCTTTCATCTTTCTACCTCACTGATATAGTTAAAATATGTTTTACCCCATACGTGTAGTAAGATATGGTGGAAAAACTTGACTTATATAATTATTATTTAAATAGAAAATTGACACCTAGACATTGGAACCGAACACGGGCCTTGGTTTTGTACGCAAATTATCTTACCACGAGTTATCTTGGAGTAATCCCGTTCTCAGGGTTATTCTTCATTCATATTATAAAGCGCAGTCTGTGATGGATGACCCGGGCTAGATTCCCAGATCCAGGTCTTATTTTTAAATACAAGGAATACGATATTTAGATACGGCTATTGACTGTAATTAACAACTGTCTAATGATTGATTTCTTATAATGGATCTCCTCTCAAGAGAGTGGTTTCCAACTTTTGCAGGACTTGGCCCCAATTTTGATCTTTGGAACCCTCACAAACTCTTAATCTATAAGCTTTCATATAATAGTTTATAAACTATTATGTTTATTGTCAAACTAGGTTGTCTTAGGGTAAATGGCTCACCTCAGGACCGAAAGTTTATGGGTTTAAACTCTGCCTGGATCAAAAGATTTTTTCTTGGTGATAAAAATCCATAGCACAACTTCCTTGGAAGGAGAAGTAAAGTCGTCGGTTGTAAAATGTGAAAGATCCTTAGTAGTTATGTCAAAATACCATTTTAGGCAAAATTAGTGGACCCTTTAGCTCTCGCTCATAGAAAATTATCATGTGTTGGTACAATCAATCAGTTCAGAAAGTGAACGTTGTACACCTCAAATAAATAAATTAAATTAATGTTATTTCCATTGAAACTGCTACCGTCCAGCTACTCATATTTAATTCAACATATGAAGTAGTTAGGATTTAGAGGAATTGTAGCTTTATATTCGTGAAGGGATGAAAGAGGAACCGCTTAGGAAATCCCCCCTGACTCCCAGAACGCACCTATTCAGAATTTGATTCGTAACTTCATCACAGACAAACCAAAGAGCTTGGTGTTAAGCTCCAATGTTGATTAAATTGTTATTAATTGTTTATGTAATGAATATATGAATGTTAATAAGTCCTTAAAAGAGACTCACCGAGTCCAGTGGATATTTTATTATTTATGGTAGCAGCGCCACTCACCTGAACACAAGACAGCTACAGCAAACCGTGTCATAAAACAACGCTCAAGATTTGAGTCACCAAAAGGAACCTAAACAATAATTTCACAATTTTTTTTATCATGTTAATCACTTATTTTTATTTTGGATTTTTGAAACTTATATAATCAATATAATCAACTTAAAAAGTAAACATAAAAATAACATAAACAAGCATTGCAAACCTACCAGAATTACACCTCAACCCCCTGCTTGTAAACCATTCTGTCTTAAGGGGATTCAGCGGTGACTTATGCCACTATTTCAACTGTCATCACATATTTGTGTCAATGCCAGGGGCAGCCTGAACCTTAGTGCACCTCGTTTGAACCCCTTCCTCATCTCCTTTTCCTACCCACTGTCGATAGAGCAAATGAAATCACGCACGCGTGGTTTATATTTTGTAATTTTTTAGCAACGTCATATCTCCTATTATTTTTTATCCTCCAAACAATCTTTTTTTTTACTTTCGTTTTTTTCCTCTTTAAAATATTAATCACCAACAAAAAAGTTTTCTTTCGATCATTGTTAATGATGACGTGTACTTTTGAATGATTTAAAAATATATCATGATGAAAACTTTCGATTTACAGACTATCGAATGGTCATTAGATGATTCATATTCGATAGTATTATTTTTCTAATGAAATTAATTATATGTTTGTTCTAAACTACTGATTGAGTGCAAACCTTACGCGCATCCATATTTCTATCCCTAGCAAATATTACTATAGTATACCATAAGGTCTATTATCATTTTCATTTCCTCTTGCTTGGGCTGTGCAGTGCAAACATAGCTTAATATTAGTTTCAGTCCAATGTCAATTGCAAGTACTTTATTTATCATCTATAAGTGTTACTAAATCTACTGTCACATGTTTATACGTCAGGCCATGTGATATTCAGTGGCTACTTTAGACCTATAAGATAACACACTAAAAAAATAGTAGATTGTTATGAATTTTTGCCACTAAAAATATATATTTGTGTTTTATAAAATACTTGTATACAAAAATGAACAAGTATTATCTATTTATGTAAGAATTATATATTTCGAAATCAAACTTAGTGCTGATTCCAACATAGTGTTAATCAAAACTTTGTGGGTTACAAATTGTTTCTGATCCAAACATCGGATGGTCAAAGCTTATGGCTATCAAATGGTGCTGATCCAAATATTTTATCAAAACTTTGTGGTATCAAAATTGTGTGATCCAAACATAGGGATAGTCAAAGCTTAAGCTATCAAATTTGGTACTGATCCAAACATGATTTTAATCGAATCTTTGTGGATATCAAAATTGTGCTGATCCAAACATAATGACAATACAATCTTTAATTGTATTAAGCTTGGTGTTGGTCCAAACTTTATGGGTATTCAATCTGGTATTGATCCAAACTTTAGGGTGATCAAAACTTTATAGCAATGACGCACTCTCAACTTGTTACTCTCACGGTATTTCTGCTTGAGTAATGACGTGGGGTGAAAAGGGGGTAGGATGAGGGGTGATGGGGGATGATGGTGGTAAATGTTATATTCGTGTCCGATTTCCAGGCTACCATCCATCAATGTATTCAACATGAAATATGCGAACAGCCGCCTCGCTACAACACAATAAGAGGGAGGGTTGGAGAAAAATATCAAATAATCTCTCACTGAGTTTCAATTGAATCATTAAAAAAATTCATTATACATGGATGTAATTGATTTGAATATTTAATACATGCTACAACTAAGTGACGCTAGTAAATACTATAGAGTTAACTTATTTACACTCGCTAATCCTTAACCTGGGCGATTTATCTCGGGATTGTTTGTAGGGAAATCAAGGTTATGACGTAGAAGACAGTTGTAAAGTTGATTTTTGATTATTTTTAATATAAAATTATGGTGTGCACACAAATAAGTATACAAGTTATAATTATAAATTGAATTAGTAAAACTGTGGTGTAATTTCTCGAGGCAGCGTGTAACCCGGTTAGTAATACTAGATGTTAAATAAAAGTTGTATAGGCAATTTTGTCAGTGAGTCCATGTTCGATGTCCTAAGGTCCACGTGCCTCCTCTAATATGCACACATGCCGATGGATAGCGGTATCTTAACACTTCTTTAAACTATAATCACACTGACTATTCTTAATGCGATATTGATATTACTTCCCTGATTGCTTACTCGCTTTTAAGCTTCAGAGATTCAATCTCATTTAACTACCAGTAAGGGGTTTGCTTCCTAATCAGTAATCACCATATAATCAGACCAACCAAAAAGTGGCAGATCTTCCAAGTAGGGAAAACTTACATCTTTACACGTGTTTTAATTATTATATTATTATTATTAGCACCGCGTCTTACTACCCGTTCGGGTTATACGCACTTACGCTAATGTGTAAGGGTAGGGTGATTGGAGATGAAATGAAGGACCTACAGTTTAACGTGGAATCCGAACCACGGTGGCAGCCTGGCATTCCCCACATTCACAAGATGTCTTGTCAGAGGTGAAGGAAGGGTTTGGAAATCAGATAAATCTGTGCCGGGACCGAGATTGAACCCCGGCCGCCAGCACAGAAGTCTGGCACCTTACCCCTAGTGTTTTAATTAAATCTTACTCTGAAATGAGCTAAATATGAACTAGTCTGACAGTATTTGGTTGTTATTTTGGAATTCATTGTTTTAATTACCTACTGATACCCCAGTATTGCTTCTTCAATGATTATATCTCCTAAAGATATGAGGCCGACCAGCAAAAGCCAAATACTGCTTTTGCAGTTACATTACAAATAAATTCTATATACTGTAATCAATATAATAATTGCCCCACTGGTGGTGTTACTTCGTGGTTTGGAACTCCTCTCGCTTGATTGCTCAAAACCCGATCGAGTACACTTTAGTGTATTATATAGTCAATGGTGTGTATTTTTCCACTCTCAAGGATGATTCTAGTGCATTTCTTCATAACTTCCCTCACTCGTCCCTATATTTTTTAAACTAGTTTAATGTAACACATTATAAATACAAACGTGTCGTATCCATAGAAAAAAATCACTTAAGTCAACTTTATTACTTGTTCAAATATCGGGGTTTGCAGTAAGGCCTAGCGTAAGATCCGACACTCTATAGTATTTGTGCAAATCTACACCTAACATTCACACGCGTGTTATAACTATTTGTCTTCCCCTATGGGGATTTACAGTGTATTTGATCATTTCACTAGAAAGCGGTTTGTCTACTTGTGCCGACGTGCCTATAAACGATAAATCACGCGTCGACAACATTTCGATCGCGATCGACTGGTAGATCTCGCAGCTATTATCAGTATATTGCGCATAAGAAAACTACATCGTTACGAAAAGTCATGCTTACCTTGCATTATTCCACTATGGTACAGCTTATAAGAAATGACCATGGTTTAATATTTTTTTATAAAAAGATGATATTATTTTATAAAAAAATTCATTTTTAAGAATTCTTAGGTAGTTTTATATATCATGTTTTGATAATTGTTATATCATTAAAATCCGGACCTTGCTTATTACTATTGGACGACGCGTTCTTAGTACCTAACTATACTGATATATATATATATATATATATATATATACAGCCGTGACGTCAGTTTTGATATGCTGCAGAGAATATCTAGCATATAAGTGATGGGAATCTAGAAGTCGTTCTTTAGATAATTAGTTAGGCTTTTACTGAACTGAGAGCAGGTGTGGCAGGACATATTTAGACTAGGAAATTTTTAGGTATTGGTTCTTTGTCAATGCCTCCTGTCAATAGCACCCTTGCTCTTGCTCTCTTGAGGGCTCCTGAAAGGTAAGCTCTTGCTCCCTTCAATCTCCTGGGATGGTAAGGTCTTGCTGTCGTGAGGGCCCTGGGTCATTAAACTGACCATTTTAAACTTTTTTAATAAAATGGTCAAGACTCAGCTGACGGGCAGCATTCTTCCTCTCTCTATAGAGTTCTTTGTAGCAAGCCAAAGAACTCTGATTCTCGCTGGAAACATTCAGGCTTCTATCCATGTTAGAGCCATTCTCTTCAATGATTATAATGCACTCTGGTTAAAAAATCAGCAAATTGTTTTGTTGAAAGTTGTTTGATAGGCTCAACAACATAATGCTATTCCTCTTCATTCTTTATGCCGTTCTCCATTTCTAGAAGATCTTCATTGGTGAGTTCTGTTGAGTGGGATTGGAGCAATTCATTCACATTTACCTGGTCTATGTCCTCTAATCCAACATCTTGCTATGCCATGTCTTGAATTGAAAAACTCATGTTTAGGATAAAATTCATGAGAATCAGAATCTTCATACATATTATTTTTCCAAACTCCCTTCATACAGGACTGTTTAACTTCTGCCCCTGCATCTCCAATGTTGTCAATACCACCTCCCTAATACAACACTGTACAGTAAAGATCATTGTCATCACTGGAATGTGCGTGCACAAGGTTACGCCACTACCACACAAGGTGACTGCGAAGTTACATCCAACCAAGCATAATTTTTGTATTTTGTTTTAATCGCGTTATAGTGAAAACGCGTAAAGTTAGATCACGTATAACGAGGGATACCTGTATTTAACGATCCCATTGTGCATTTTCTCATTTATTTTATTCATGCCAGACATTAGAATTAATACGCACAAAACAAATTAAGAAAAATTATATATGATGCGGCTCAACTAGAAATTATGAAACACTGAAAATTAAAAGTAGGATTCCATACATCTTTGCTTATTCGTTGCTAGTTATAAAACCACTAACTAGCTTTGCAATTTGAATTTTGTTCAATCTTTCAGGTTGTTCAATAAGCAGACACAGATGATTTAGTCTACGTTGCCTCATCGTGAAGCAAAGATAGTTGTTTTATTCGTACAAGCATTGAAAAACTTATTTCTGCTTTAGCTGATGTATCTGGCATCACTATCAGAGTCTTCAGTGTGTGCTCCAAGCACATTTTATTCCGATTATGTTATGTTAGTGTGAACTTTTAATCTTGCTTCAACAATATATTTACATTATATAAATTTTATACTATTTTTAGGGGGGAGTACATATGATAATTTTTTTATCCCTTTCTATTTATTGGGGGTAGCAGTTACCCCTTAAATCCTTCTCCCCTCCACCCATTCCTGCGCCATTGTATGCCACTGCTCAAACCAGTATTAAATATAGGCACATCTAAATATTCAAAGGCTTTTGACATAAAATTAATATGCTAATTAATTTTTGAAGTTATACTTCTTTAGGCGCGTTATGAAAAAATTATGAGAGTGAAATTTTAAGATGCGCGCGCATCACTGTAACACAAAAGTAATAGGTTGAAGTTAAACCGCTCACTAAGTCTCGAAAAAAAAAAGCTACTAACAAAATAGAAATAGAACCTCTGTTAGTCGCGCATGTTGGTACGCTCATAGAGAAATTATACTATGTTATTCCTTTCTCTATGGTACGCTCGTCGCCTCTGATCACCGTTTTCATATATATATTATCCACATGTTTCTAGTTTCTACATTCACAACACGTGTTTTAGTTTCATACAAGTGCGAATTATAATGTGCTAATAAATTATATTCAGTAGTGATTTAAATTGAATATTTTGATTAATATTATTTACTAATCGTAAATATTAGTGGAAAAAAATTGTGCTTATAGACTTTTTCAAGTGCTCCAATATAATTGAGGTTAACTATCCGTATGTATTATTTATTGATATAATTAAAATATTATTATTTAACATAATTAATACTAAATATTATAATTTTATTGTAATTAATTATTTGCATGCAATTAAAATCTATTTTTTAATGATGCCAAATAAGTATAATTTCTCGCGCGCGTACATAAGTACACACACCCAATTTCTTTCTCTTTTCCTTTTTGAGATAGGATTAAAAAAATACTTATGTTGATGCGGTGAAGGCTTTGGTAAATAACTAATGTGTGAGAGTTTGAATAAAGTAACACTAATCCTTGAACACAAATTTCCTAGCCAACGATTATTAGACCGCTGTTGGGTGTCAAAGAGATGCCGTTCTTTTGAATGAGTGCCGATGCTGTACTAGAGTCCTTCTTGCATTCAAACTTATAATATCCTGGACTAATGTTTTCCGTTAAAATTTTAAAAAATGAAACTCTTCATAGAGATGTATTTAGAATAGCACTCATATTTCTTAAACCAATACACTATACTTATTATAAATTCAAATGTTCCAAATATTGAAATAACTTTTAAGTGTTTTCTTAAAGTTAAATTATTCTTTACAATTTAGAGAATTGAAATATTTTGGTGCCTTGGACTTAAATCATGAGTGTTGACAATGGCCACAAAGTTTATACCACCTTAATTATCATGGCCCCGATAGATTTTAAATCATATAAAATGGACTTCAGGAGGGTGTTATAAATTTTTTGAGTCTATTTAGAATATTATCATAATGTTTCCTGTAACATATTCTACCATTGGGAGAAGTTTCTTTTAGGTTAAAACATAAAAAACATAGATTTGAAACATCGAGATTCTGTAAATATTAAGTGAACTTTCACTTATCTGTATTTAAACTAAAACAACACCCAGCGTTTGAGCTTAAAGAATCATTATAACAGTTTGTACATTGTTGTGGACAGCAAAATCAGAGTGTTACTGTATTTAAATTATAACAATGAAGGACTCACATGAAGAATGTTGCTTTGTTAAATTACAAGATATGTCTTTGCCAACATTTCTTGAAGCTCTATTTTACCCATAATTAATATTTATCACCTAACTACACCTACCGCACTAATGAACCACTAACAATAATTAAGAAAAAGAAAACATTAACACTCCAACCAAATTCAACAACCAACTTATATGAGTACTTTACAAACAAATATGTTGCTCGAGTCATAATCTAACTGCCAGTAATGGCAGAAAAAAGAGGGAGGAACCTGCTTGTCCAATCAGGAAGAGAAGTTCTCTCATTGTAGAAGTAGTAGAAAAAGAGTGGCGATTCAAAATTCAAAGAAACACATTAAACAACAAACAAATAAAATAAAGTACAGTAGGACATTAATAAAACTAAAACAAAAATGATAAATAATTTACAAACAAGACTGAACACAGTTTGATAAAATTCATTTTTAAGCTGTTGTTACTGTATATTTATATTTTAATTTTAATTCTTATGTTTATATTTTTGTGTAAATATATTTTTAAGTAGCTAGAAAATATATTTATTTTTGTATAAATATAATAATCATGAGGTTTTTAATGTCCTTAAAGGGTAGGGCGGAACTTTCATGTATTGTTTTGGGTGGCAAAAGAGAACGTATTCTTTACCCTGATAAATAAAATAAAGTGGTAAAGGACTCGCAACAAAAATTATCTTGTGTTTAGACTATTATAGTAATGCATATCGGCCTATAAGTATTGTATGATTAAGAATATTTCCTAAATGAATATAAATTAAAAGAGTAATTATTTAAAAAAATTCAGATAAGGTGCTTACAATTTTATAGGAGGAGATCATTAATTACATATTACCCTATTATATTTATGTGCATCTTAAAGCCCATTTTCCAATACGAAAAGCTAAGTTTGATATTTCCATTTCCCTTTAACTTGTTTCATGTATATTAATAATTTTATTCATGTGAAAATGCTCTTATTTAACACATACAAAAGAGAAAAATAACTTATTTTAAGTGTGACTTATTACAACATTATTTGGACCTGTTTCTATAAAAAAAATCTTTACCACTTTACTCGTAAAGATAATGGCAAACATTTAAGTTTATAACTAGGAATGTTACCTACAACAAACTCAAACTCGTCTCTTCTCCCCTCCTCCGACCCCACGTAACACCACGTCCCATCATATCAGACCATCCCTTTACCCTCTCATCAGCGTTGAGTAATTAATGAACGCTCCCAATGCAGCAGTTGTTGTTGTAGTGTAGTGTGGTGGTGATTTGTGACGGTGAGAAATTAAGTTTTAGAAACCGTAGCAAATCTCAAGGGAGTCAATATTTGCATATTACGAAGGTGCGACCAAATACCTTGTATACAAACTGATACACGACCTGCGGTCAAGCGATAAGCTTGTGGGAATTTACTCAAACTGAAGCTGGGACATGCATAGAGATAGAAAGTACCAACAACACCTCGATCAAAACACACTAAAGACGTAAGGGTCACGAAATCAAGGTGTTTAAATGAATGTAACTTAGCCAACATGTTATTTAAGCCACTTAAAGTGTAAAATGTTTTTTTGAAAAAATGCATGATATATTTATGAATATATTTACACCATTACAGATTGAAGCATTTATATGATTAACAGGTATTATCAAACATATACCCTTGTGTATGCTATATATGCCCTTGAATTTATTAGCAGGCCAGATCTATTTTATTGTTTTCATTTAGCTTAGGTATTTAATGTGCACGAGAACATAAAAGCCTACAAATTTTGCCAGAAAAGGTATTTTTCATGCCTTCCTGTGTTCTCTTACAGGTCAAAATTGAAATGTGATCCACGGCCTTACTTCCCCTCCAAAAGATGCGGTGCTATGATTTTTAATCGTCAAAGAAAAATACATCGACACTGGGTGGGTTTGAACCCAAAAAATTTTGGTCCTGAGAAGAGCACTTTACACGAAGACCTCTGAGGTCTACAAGCCCTCTATAGAAGTTCTTATTTAGTACCATGATAATTACAGTGTAATAGTATTAGTGTTAGTGGTAATTTGGTAGGATAAAGGCCTTCTGAAATGGACATACTACTGAGATTCTGGAAGATATTTTACCAAATACAGGAGGATTTCCACTAAAATGATTACCACCTCATCCTCACCCTATCAAAGTAATTATCATAAATGCAAATAATCTTAGACGCGTTGATAGTAGTAAAAAGATAACCTATATTTTATATCCCAATATAAAAAGGAAAGTTCACAAAACTTAGAAAGTAATCTTTTAAAACTATTTGATTACAAAATAACTGTATTTATTATGGTCTTAACTTTAAGAACAACTGCAATATTGGGAATGTGACTTTTCTATTCGGTTAGAAATAGGAGGTCCGCCATTGTTGAATAGTCAGGGGTCCAATACTGTATGGGAGTATTTATCGCAACATAAGGTTTGCGAAGTCGTTTCAACAAGATAAAGTTTTTTTTTTAATTTATCTTTTTGTTTTCCATGCCAACTTTAAGTACTTAGATAAAAAAATAAAGGAAGATAAGTTCCGTCTTGAGCCCGGATGTACGGTTATGGTAGGCTTATAGTAAATATCTGCTATTACAATGGTCTCTCTTGGAGTGTTTCTAAAGAAAGCAGATCTGGTTAAAACTGTACTTTTGATACGTTCACTCGCACTTAATACCCATTTGAATATTCACATATGTATCTGCGCAACTTTACCCACGTAGTCTTGTATTTACATTAATAATAATAGTCTGGGCCACAGCTGTAGCTCAGATTTGTGGAAATATTAGCAGTACTAACATACCCTTGCCCAGGGGATGCCCGTATATACTATTATACATCCTTTTAGTGGTGGCTCTTTCCATCGGACTTATTTGCGGAGTCCGGGGTTCAATCCTAATCCCCAGCAAATATTTATCTGATTTACAAACCCTTCCTTCACCTCTGACAAGATGTGTATTAATCGCAGCTTGTGAATGTGTGGAATGCCGGCCTCCACCGTGGTTCGGATTCCACGTTAAACTATAGGTCCTCCATTTCATCTCACCATCACACTCCCATTACACATTTGTGTAAGTGCGTATAATCCGAACGGGTAGTAAGACGCGGTGTTAATAATAATAATAATATAATAATAATAATAGTATAATATAATAATTACACCGGGGGGGGTTGCACAAACAGTTTAGCAAATACAAATGATGAAAACAAGAGAAGGTTGGAGATAATGCAATTTAATGATATAATACGACAAAGGACATATAAACATATAGCACTTAATCTCAGCAAGTACTTTGTCATATATAACTTACTACGATAAGTGGCAGCATTGCCTAAGTCTAGGCCAACTGGGGGCGAGAAACGCCCAAATAACAACACAGGCTTCAAAGCTACGTAATAAACAATACTATAAACTAGGTAAGTTGGCCGCGTAGGCAAGATTAGCTCGTACATCAGGCAAGTCCTAGTTCTGTTATAATAGAGAGCCATGCACAACAGCTACAACCTTTACACAGGGTAAAAACAACGTACTTGGATATACAACACATACGGGATAGTCCTGGAAGGGACGCATCCCACTGGTTGAGCACCTGAAGGGTGACCAGTACAACCTTACTTAAATAAGAAACTAATGACTGCCGCAACCGCGCCGAGGGGCAAAGGCGGCTCACGTCAAGTGTACTCTTAAAGAGAGTTACAAAATTAAATCTAAGAATCAACCACGGGCCAATCATGGATAGAACATGCGACCCATTGGTTAACTACCCAACTCAAATATAGGCCATGACTTGTAAACCCAATTAGGCCTGAATCTGCGGCCTCCATATAACAAGAACTATCGCCTGCCCTGGCAAGCTACCACAATAAGGCACCTATGGTCACATAGTACGTGCCGTGGGATTAACATCCCAACGTGAGCCTGGCCATTAAGGACCATTCTCTAGGGCGCGAGAGGCGCGCTACACCGCAAGTGTATAAGTACCTTGCTTTCCTAATAAGGGAGAGTCTACTCTCAGCCTATCCTATATAACTAGTCAAACAATGATATCATAACCGCGTCTCAGAATAGACACGTAATATTCCTCATCTCTATCTCTAATGATTAATTATACTAACTATCCTGCGAGGACATAGACTAAACCTAACAGTTGAGTTTTAAACTTGGAGTTTACTCGAGAGATCAAGCCCTTGAATTAGGTTGTCCATGCGACTTCCTTCTGTCCAAGGGACCCATTTCCCTTGACCGCAGGTCCGATGTAGATTATGTAGATTACGTAGACCAGATGTAAACGCGTGGCTTGTTAGCGTGGTGGAGGTTTCCCAATCGCCTCCTGACGTGTTCTGCCATTCTTTTTTTTTTTTTTTCCCCTTTTGCCCCAACCTCCCCACTAGCCAATAGAATCATTGACAAGCATTGGGAAGTTTTGGCTGATTTGATATGCGAGTTACAGGTTGTGTGTTCTGCCATTCTTCAAGCAAGCAGGCGAATATATAGTTGGCAGAGCTCACGTGGTGAATTGGTGCGTAGGAAGGGAAGGGGGATCTTCCCGGAGCTTCTAGGAGGCTAAGGGGGATCTTCCCGAAGCTTCTAGACGGTCGAGGCACGCTGGTCGTAGTCCGCCATGAAGCAGTCAGTCGGTTTGAAATCGTGGTCGAAAGCGGAGCTCTCCTCGCTTTCTTTCTGTGTTGTGTTAATAGCTGGGGCACCGAACTCTGAGGTTGACTCGGCGCAATAGGTATGTAAACAGAGACATATATTATGGGCGAGGCATTTAACATTAGTTTGTTATTGTTACTTTTGATAATATGCAGGCACTAACAGAATATACGTTCTTTTTCATTCGCTACTTTTGAACGGTGCTAAAGCAGTTTAGCCCGTTACATAATAATAATAATAATAATAATAATAATAATAATAATCCATGCCTCAATGAGGTGAGAGAATGATGATGAAGGTGAATATGACGTGGTAAGGCAAATGAAGATATTTACCTAACTTAATCCTAGTAACCAAATAATGGTGATCATTGGGACTATTACACTTTCGAAATAAGTGCCCCAGTACTATCTGGGAATGGAACCCGGGACTTTTATGTCATCAGCCAGGGGTTCAGACCATAATACCACGAGTCCAGTTGAAAGAATTTAGTTAAAACTGTACTTTTGATACTTTCTCTCCCACTTTGTCCCATTCGATTAATAAAAAAATATTCTACATATATGACATCGGCTTGTATTTCCATTAACACCTAATTCGTGTTTTTTTTAAACTGTTTCTTATTAGCCGTTCAGATTACACACCTTCGTACTATTTACACCAATTCATTAAGGATTAGGAAAGCGGAATTTAAAGGAATTGTACCCTCATTTTTTGGAGTGAGAGTGAAAAACTGTTTACGGAAAAAACCTCAGTACACATGACTGGGATTTGAACCCCAATACGCCCTTCATCAACAGTCTAGTCTTTTGCGAGAGTGACACGTTAGACCAGTTTACCAATTAAGTGGGCTCAGTCTTATCTTGACAGAATACACTATGTTCCATTCCTTTTGTCAGTGAACTTAGACCACCAATGGGCCCTCCTCCTTCAGCTCCCAAAATTTTCTTCTTTCCTTCAATTCATCTAGTATTTGAATCCTCCTCTTCTTAAGGGTCTCTTTTACTAGCCTTTCATTCTATGGCGTCGTGTTGAAGACAGTTCCTCCTAAGGATGTGCCGATCCAGTTGGCTTTGCTCCAAAATGACTCTTCTTGACCACTCTTCTTAGGACTTCATTTGTCACCCTCTCTGTCCATCTGAACTTCTCAAATCTTTTAAAGTACAAGTATCTCTTTCCCATCTTCCTAAGAGTACAAGTTTCTGCTCCATATATATTATAAGATAAACTACAGTGAAACCATGTAAGGGTAAGCTTGCTAAGCCTTGATTATTACTTTCGGCCACCAACTTTGATTGAAAGTCACTAAAATTTGGAATTATATAATTTTCTAAATTGATCTTTTAATTAAAAAGTAAGTAAAAGTTTTGCTTTATGCTTTCTTAACGATTATTGTATAATTTAACTACACATTATTAATTAAATAGATTATGAATATAAATACAGCTGTAATAATTTTCATTACCGCCAATATGGCAAAATGAGTTTTCAGTTACTGTATTTTTATAGAAATAATGTTGTTCCTTTTAGGGTAAACAAAGGGTGCAATTTCGTCTAGCTTTGTTAACCCTCACAAAACTCCGCTACACGCCAATGTTATTAATACATTGTTTTTGAAATAACTTATATTAGTGGCATGGCGGTTTTTATCAATTTCTTTCATTTTATTTAGGTATTTGTAATTTGAATAAAAATTGTAGTTTAATTTGCTTGGTTTCTTAAATATTATAGACTACTTTACACAATACTTCCCTTAACTCCACTTTGAAATTAATGACATTTTTTGTGCCAACATTTCTGTAAGGCTACACATTTTTACTCTAATGAAGATATATAAAGAGCAATTTTCTGATCAACGGACTACGTGAGAAAATGTCTTACAAACTAACTTTACTCTTGAACATATACAACACTTAGAAGAACACCAGACAATTATTCATCACTGGCAAAGAGAAAATACTATAAATATTGTCCACCAAAAATACACCAATCGCTGCCCACACCTCTAAGTAATTAACATGGAATGACCCGCTTCGGTGGCCGAAAGGTTTAACGCGCCATCCTCGCAATAGGCTAAACTGCCTTTTACAGGGAGATTGAGGTTCGAATCTCGGTTGGGTTTACTGAGGGTGGTTTTTACAAATGGTTTTACACTCTCATACCCTCCAATAAAATGCGGGTACACACCCTTTAAATAAAACCTTACTAATCCCTAAAACCATTAGGATAATTACCCGCCTCTGTGGCGTAGTTGGCTAACGCGCTAGTCGTGTTGAACCCGACTGCTGAGGACGGGGAGATCGAGGTTCGAATCTCGGTCGGGTGAACTAGGGGTGGTTTTTCCTAAATGGTATTCCACTCTCCCTCCACGCAAATGTGGGTTCACTTCCTTTAATTCAACCTTGCCCAATTCCTAATCCATTAGCGTAATTGGTACTTAAGCGTATAAACCGAACGGGTAGTAAGACGCGGTGCTGAATAATAATAATAATAAAAATTAGGATAATTAGTATATAAGCGTAAAACTGAACGGAGTAATAAGACTCAATGCTAAATAAAAAATTTACCACTTACATCTCTAATGAATATCCGTCATCTGAGCCTTATCACTGTATATGGATGATCTAATATCACAAGAGGTTCAACCAGGCTCATACCCATGGGAGAGGGTGGGGGGTTCGTGGGGCTGAAGCCACCCCTCCAAAACCTAAAAAAAATACCATAAAAATATTAGACTAAACATCGCGAATATACTCAGGAATTCCCCCACTCACAAAGAATAATAATAAGTCAAAATTTCGCAAAATAAATATCGTTATAGTTGACCCATGGTTGCACTCAATAGTAATTAATATACTTTTTTTATGACTTTTAATATAAATTTTATTAGTTTTTTTATAAAAATGTATGTAGAATTAGTATATTTTACGTGGAATTATAAAGATATACCAATTATTAATGAATACAGGAATCAGTCCAATTCCATATATTTTTTTACGAAATTTTGATTGATTTTTTTTCTCTGTGCAGGTCAGAATCATCCATCTCCTTCCCACACTGTTTAGTCTTGAAATAACCGTCGTTATCAACAATATTTGAAGAATGACTGCTCCCCCTCTACCCACCCACCCCCCTTCAAACGAAAGAAAATTGTGTGTAAGAGCCTAGGTATGACAACACTGACCTGCACTACACTAGAAAGTAAAAACTACTGAACAAGTTTCGTGATCTTCATAAACATAACAACAATCCGACCGCTCGCTGTAAAGTTCTTTCCGCTCAAGGCCTATTTTACACTAGCTGTTAAAACGTTAGCAACCGCGCCTTGAATGATTATTATTACTTTTAGCACCGCGTCTTACTACCCATTCGGGTTATACGCACTTACGCTAATGTGTAATGGTAGGGTAATTGTGAGATGAAATGAAGGACCTACAGTTTAACTTGGAATCCGAACCACGGTGGCGGCCTGGCATTCCCCACATTCCCAAGATGTCTTGTCAGAGGTTAAGGAAGGGTTTGGTAATCAGAAAAATCTTTGCCGGGACCAAGGATTGAACCCCGGCCGCCAGCATAGAAGTCTGACACCTTACCCCTAGACCACCAGGTCACCTCGCCTTGAATGAAACCCTTGTTATCAGGTTAGAACATAATTATTCGTCTAGACTAGCGTTTTGATCGCTAACTCTGGTGGCATTAAAACCACCTAGCGGTAGAAACGCGAATCAAACTACACCAGGCGTTAACAGCAGTTGTGCCTCAATGTCACAACAAGTCATTCAGCAGAAATAACAAATACTCTTTCTTAAGATGATATCACGTTTTGCAATATTTACATTAACTAAACCAAGTAGTTCATCAAACAAAACCACAAACATTCTATAGTACAAAAATAACTTCATTGGTTACATTCTGTGATTCATAAACATAATATAAAACTGTCCTGTTGAGAGACGGTTCGATAATGTGGTAAGAGTCCACCAACGTCTTTATTTTTTCCCGAGTTTCCTTCAACAAAACAAGTCTCACAATACAGCCTCCTGTACAGTGTCAATTTTTAAACCAGTCTGCACAAGTGGAAGCAACAACCGCAACATTTAAACCACTAGTGTAAAGTCCGTATCGTTATGGTAGCTGTTTAACAGTTTCGTTTTGACAGTCAAGTGTAGATTCAAGAGTTTGAGGGCGTAAGCTAGCGGCAAAACCGCCGCGTTTTAACCGCTAGTGTAGGATCGTCCTGGTAGTCAGACATGAGCAAATAACAAGCGTGACTCACAAACAAATGAACCACGCGTCCCGCCTAAAGCCAGTGTAAGTACACCTAAACCGCGTCGTTTGCTAAGCTGCGGCTTGATTCACCTGGCCTGTATAGTGTATATGGCGCTATATGGGACCATAATGAGTATTTCTGCAACTTGTCTACGTAAATTTATGATTTTTTTTTCCTCAGAATATAATTTAGATCATAAATTAGACGTTGGCATAGTTCAAATGATACTTTATTTAGATCCACACTGAAGGCGGTAAAGTATCCAAATCTTAAATTCTCCTTAAATATTTATCCTTTATTGATTTAGATTGTATTGCAAAACGTTAAAATTAGAATAATTAAAACACAATGGTAAAATAGAAATATAATCTAAAGATATGTTAAAACGGATGTTTAATTTTAAAATAACTACCTTTTACACATTATTTGAACTCTTGCTTGTTATTAATAATAATTTGGTGTTTAATAGTTTTTAAAATGTTGCATATTAGTGTAACAGTTTACAGTTTATAAAGGGAATTATTCACTATCATCATTTATGGCCTTATTCTATCTGATATTTTGAGTCGACCGTATTAAATTTTCCTGTTTTTGGACTTTTCTAGAGACCACTCTTAAGACCTGTCAGAATGCCACATTTTAAATTTCTAGAATAATTAAAAGTGCTTATAAAATTAAAATAAATTATCAAGAAAGTTATAATATTCTCAAACAAAATATGTCAACCAATTAATCTTTGAAACTAAACATTCATCAGCTCATAACAGTGTTGCCAACTGTACGATCTGGATACTACTTTTGATATAATTTCACCACCTGTACAATACTATTTTAGGATATTTTCTAAAAGTTATATCCTGTGACCCAGCTATAAAGTAACAAATTTTACATCAAATATTATTGTTTAATGAAAATCGGTGGGTTTATCAATATGTCAGAAAATATTATCCTACCGGTAAAGATACAATCCATTTCAGGTATATGTACTATCGCTTGAGACGATAGAGTTGGCAATACTGGCTCATCAACAGAGTGCACAAACAAATGCTATTAGAAAAAATAGTAATATGTACTTGAGAGCGAAATTTGTTTACATTTATTGTTGTTTCCAGTAGGTGACCTGGCGGTCCAGGGGTAAGGTGTCGGACTTCTGTGCTCGGGTCCGGGGTTCAATCCTCGGTCCCGGCACAGATTTATTTAATTAACAAACCCTTCCTTCACCTCTGACAAGACATCTTGTGAATGTGGAGAATGACAGGCCTCCACCGTGGTTCGGATTCCAGTTAAACAGCAGGTCCTCCATTTCATCTCACAATCACCCTACCATTACACATTAGCGTAAGTGCGTATAACCCGAACGGGTAGTAAGACGTGGTACTAATAATAATAATAAGTTGTTTCCAGGCTCAGTTCTTTATTAAAGCCATATATTTTCCACTACCGGATTTCTAGGCCTGTCGTAGATTCATATGCCTTAAAATCCAACTTAATACTAGGACCAGCACAACACTCTATCCCCGGTTGTTAATTTATCATTGTTAAAGGATAAAACCACATTTCACCAATGTAAATTTTTCGTCCACGCCGGGAATTGAAACCGGGAACCTTAGTTCAGTAGACACACACGCTAACGACAAAGATAAGGTATCATATTCCTGAAATTAAAAATAGATAACTATACCCACCTCGTTGGCAGCATGGTCTAAGGCATCACGCTCATGTTGGACTAGACTGCTGATGATGGGGAGATTGGAGATTGAATCCCGGTAGGGTGGACTGAGGGTGGTTTTTAATAGATAGTTATACATTCTTCCCCCACGCAAATGCAGATACACTTATTCTAAGTTAAACCTCATCCCTAAATCATTAGACTAGCTTTAGGCCTTCTTATGCAGTTAAAAGACGAGGTGCTAAATAATAATAAACTCCCATGTTCTCAAGTATGGTTTTACAATCCACTACACAACAATAAACAAATATTGAACTGTATAAATAAATAATTTGTGAAACATGACAGAATCGCCTTCAGAATGATTATTTCCTGATAACATACCTTGGAGAACATTCTTTTGATTATTTTTTTCACTATTATGAAAAGTGTTCACTAACCTAGACTTCCCCAAAACTACACTATCATGAACCAAAGGCATAACAGTACACCGTAATAAGATAATATCAACAAAGAGAAACCAATAGATAACAAAAAATCAATCTCCTTCCAACAAGCTACTTATTGCTTCCTGGAGAACCACACTGTAAATTATATCAACACAAAGGAAGGCCGACAAACAATCAGAGAAAATTGGTGGGAAATTCTAACCAATCAGGTGAGAGGGAAGGAAGGAAAGAAGGCTTCTTTTTGGAGATAAGAAAAAGAAGCAAATTTAACTAAAAAAGTAACAAGGTTACATTCAACATAAGACAAAAAGTTCTAAAAAATATATTAATTAATATACTACGCTTATAGGTAGCACTGGATCACCTTTGTGGTATAACGGTCAGAGTTCCTGGCTACAGATCCAAAGGTCCCTGGTTTGATCCCCGAAGTTTTAATGTTTCCTGTGAAGCAGTGGTTCTAGAACGGACTCAACTCAGCCTCAAGAGGACAAATGAGCTAATTGACTGAAAAATGTAGCGGATACGTTCTAGAAAACTGATATTAACGAACCGAGGAATTGTTGTTATGACCACATTACACCTTAAATCCACATAAGTTGGCACAATATTCACCAACAGTAGGCGAGCACTCGACCTCTATAGCTCAATTACGGGCTGACATTATGGAGGCTATTTTTTTTATAGACGTCAATGAATTATGGTTATTAAAACATGCTATCATAATTAAAAATATATTATTTTAATTGTCGTTTGTTTGGTTATATTCAAGGCCTACCTGTGGATCTCATTCAAAGTAGTTGAAGCATTTGTTAATGCCGGGTTATTGTGATACATCAGTGCGTTAATAAACTACGGGTGAAGTGAGTCCTAAGCCATTTTTAGGTATGAATTGTGGGTATCTATTTCATGCTCTAATCGTGAATGCTTTTATTGTGTACAATGTAGATCTAATTTGCTTTAGAATTGAAATGTGTAATGAGGTGGTTAATGTAGTGGATGCTTTACATAACAATGGGATGTAACAAATCCCTCAAGTGAAAAATAAAAAATTGTTAATTAAATGTGTGGTATGCGCTACTTCCTCTAACCGACCCCTATCTCACACCCTTATTTTAAATTAATTGGATTACTTCCGGAAATGAATGGATTTCACTGAGCCATACATTTTATGCGTATAGAGTCATGGGCTTGTAAATTATACAACATTAAGGTAAAACATTATGCAAGTGACAGTACCATTGCCGTAACAAATAAAAAAAATTGTTATATATTGCTGTGTTTGTATGAATTTAAATGGAAGGATTAGTATTTTTTGGTGTAGGCCTACAAGAGTTACTAATTTGATTCTAAAGTTAACGAACTGTTTCAGTGAAAATGTAATATTATCTAAACATTTTGTTACTTATAGAATGATACATGATTACTAGGCTGAATTAGTTCTTAATTATTAGTAAAATATCGTTGAATTAGAACCAGACATTACAATTTTAAGGCATATTATTATTATTATTATTATTAATTATTATTATTATAGCACCGCGTCTTACTACCCGTTCGGGTTGTACGCACTTACGCTAATGTGTAATGGTAGGGTGATTGTGAGATGAAATGGAGGATCTTACAGTTTAACGTGGAATCCGAACCACGGTGGAGGCCTGGCATTATCCACATTCACAATTTAAGGCATAGCCAAGTATATGGTTTCGAAATAAAATATTTAATCTCATTAATATTTTATTTTAAAAAAAAGGCAGGTTTGTATATTCCAATGACAATTTCTTTAAAAAAATTAGTTTAAAAATATTCTAGTTTTAACCTAAATTCTCTCTATTTTTTACAAAAAATATTCTATTAAAACTGAATGTGCTTTGGACGACAGGATTTGTCAACAAAAATCCAAACTTATTTATGTTTTATTCTTTTCATACAGTATTCATAGAATCTTTATTGTCACAACCACTAGGCCGATTCTTTAGGCACACGACCCAAGGTACCTATCTCGTTTGTTCTAACATGTTGGTAACGAGAATGTTGAGTATCAAATTAAAGTTTATTCCTAAATGGTTTTCCAGTCTGCTTTAATGCAAATGTGGGTACATTTCCAAAAAATTGTACCTTTCTCACCCCTATTTAATTAGCTGAAAATGTGGAAGTATGAATTTGCGAACAATAATAATAATGGTATTATGCGTTTTACGTATATTCGGAGAATTCAATAAATACACTAATTATTCAAAGAGTGTTGATAAGGGTGAGTTTTTAATGGGTGGGTCTTTATAATGACATAATCCCTCTGACAGGAATTATTGCAGTCAGAGTCAAACACATTAACAGTAGGTTAATTTGGACGACAATGAAAATCATTTTAGAATATCATTGCTACTAAGAACGTAGATAAAATTCTACCACAAAAATTTAAGGAATCATTCTTAGTGTGAATAAAATATTTCATGTTTCCTAACTGCTCCTTATTAAAGAACAATTTAAGACATTAATCGCTCTCACATCTTTTAAATATAAAATTAAATATAAAATAAACTATATATTACGTAGGATTTCATAAGCTATCTCGAACCTCATTTTGTTTTCCTTTTGTTTAAAACCCCTGATACGTATTTCTAGATATAAAAGGGATGTTGTTTTGATGGTCAAAGGTTAGGCGGATACAAACGATTTCCAACTTAAAACAAACCAATCTTGATGATAATTTACATATTTACCACCCCAACTCCAGCCCAAAATACCCCATATCCCACGCCTTCATCCTACCATTTATTTAGATTAACACCAAAATAGAAAGTCACAAAAGAAAATATTTTTTTTTTGTTCTTTCTCTGTTTGAAGCATTATTTGTTGTTGGATCTAAAATGTATGGAGTTTTAATTAAATTTATATTTACTTTCTTAGTGGCAGTATGTACTATGTTAACTCTTTTCTCCCACATCCTATCCTATTCGCCCGCGGTACAATCTATTCTCAAACATTTATCAATGACTCCCTTTTCACCTATGTCTTGTGACACAATGAGTTATGGGAAGGCTGTATACTGGCAGCATGGGTCTTTTCATGTCTCCGTGATTACAATTAGTACGCCATGGCTGTGTCTAGGCGTATTAGAGACATTTCATAGAATATGTGAAAGTCTTTTAACTTAATTTGTATAAGCTGTCATAATTTATCTCTTACTTTTTGGAAGAACTCTCTTGTAAAAAAAAAATAGAATGGGTTGGAGAATTTCTTTTTTTTTTTAAAAGGCACTACGTCAATTTTAAAAGGAGAGAGAACATTTTTTTATAATGTTCTTTTTATTCTTTGTCTCTTTAATACCCGTAAAAACTATACAAATATTTACACAATCGAAAGTCTTGGGTCAATATTATTTGCGAAAAATATTAATTCTGAGAAATTAGTATTTAACGTTTAAAAAAAGTTAATATTTCATAGTCTTGAATAATCCTCCTATGGCTCTAATTGGACAAAGACTTTGAAATTTGTAAAGGGTATAGTATTTAACCAAAGTACCCATTATTTTCATGTATTTTTTTAAAAATTAAGTTGAATAAAAAAAATCGCTAAGCTTATAGAAAAAATATAGGCTATTGAATAGACGAAACGCCTATATAGAACTACCAAAATATTAGCTATTATTTGAAATCAATAAAAAAAATAATCTCTCAATTATATCTCATGAAAATAATATGATTTAATAGTTGTAAAAATTATGTACCAATTTATATAAACATATTACACTATTTATAACATACTTATTAATAAACTTGTATAATTCTCTTGGTTTAAACTGATGTTATTATGAAAATTAATCAATAGTGTCAATACTGCATATTATTTAGTTTTTTTTACATAAGATAATATTTAAATCCTAACATTAAAAAAGGTATTTTTTAGCCTCGATAGAAAAAGAACCCTTTATTTCTGTCAGTAGATAAAACTACGTTCTAAAAAGAATTAGTCGTGTGGCCAAACTTCCCATGTAATATCACCTGAAATAACATATTATACTATTTTAACCACCTATTATCACCATTTAATGAATAAACCATGCATTCAAATAAATACTAATGCAATAAATAAATGGTATAGTCGAGTTTTAAAATTACGATAAGATTAATTGAATATGTTTTACAATTGAACTATTTTAAAATATTATTACTATAAATAGAATTCATGAAACATGAATACAAACAGAGCGTAAGAAAATGTATGATAATAAATAATATATGGACAAACATTTGGACATTAAATGATTGAGGCCTACAAAGATATAATCCTAAAATATATTGTGTTTAAAATCTACCCCTGTCAAATATACTACTCGTGTTAATTATTTCAGAAGATGTATTACATGAGTCGTCAACAGTGTCATTAAGCTTTTCACGACACAATTAATTAATTAATTACACCTTGAAAAATTAAGTCTTAATTAAGGTCTTTGTTTCAATTTACAAGATGTTTATCCTAGAAGCTGACTCGTAACAAACGTATTTTATGTCATTAAAAGGTTTTTTAATTGAATCATTACGTCGGCCTGATCTTGTAGATTACTTGAACGAGATCTTGCGTTTCTAATAATAAACTTTTTCAACTACCTGATTAACTAATTAAATTTACTTGAAATAAGTTAGTGTACTAAAGTCATTTTAGAATACTTTATAATAGATTAATAAAAGACTGACAAGATAAACATCATATCACAAAACCTTTTTCCGTTGTTGTGATTATTCATTAAAATACTAATATAAATGAGTATTTAACTTGAATTTTTTTAAATAACACTTTACAGGACCAGTTTTCTCCAATTTTTACATTGACCATAACATTGTGATGTTAATCACTCTATAGATATACATTTTAAGAAAAAGGATTTTGATTAAAATTTATATCTAGTCGTTGATTAAGATTATAAACAAAATGGCTATTTTCATTTTCCCATGAAAATGACTTCTGGTATACTTACCGAAACGAAAAATTTTCTTATATCTTCACCAAAAACTATTAGAAATACTAAATAAATTATTATTGAACAATTTTAAAAGAATTAAAAATAAAAAGACCTTTATTCAAAATATAGTTTTATAAAAAACAATATTTTCTGAGATATTCGCAAATATATTACATCAATTTTGTGGGCATTAGTTGTGAAGAGACTCTACTTACAATTAAACGCAATAATTCTTTAATGCCATAGAGTAATTAAATACAAGTATCTTAAAAAAGTATGTTATTTTTCCTTAAACCTCTTAGGCGAAATGTTTTTACATCAATGATCTATCTATCTGTATTATTTTAGATTCGATAGTCAATATTTATCTTTTTTATTGTCAAAATTTACAAATTAAGAATTTAATACAATGCGATGATCTGAAGAGGGAATACCCTTAATAAAGTTTAAAAAAAAATGTAACCAGAAGTTGACATTTTAATATGAAGTGTTGATCCTTTTGAACCCAATACCAATCTTTTTTATTGGTACAAATATAAAAACTAAGACTTTAATTCCTTAAAAATAAAATCATACAATTTTAAACCGGGGATCTAATAATGTTTTACGTAAGTAAAGTGCAATTTTTGTTCGGGTTTGCTAGTGTATATTGTTTCATTTCACATATATTACGAGTTTTGGGTGAATACCACAAATTTTAAATGATGGAAGGAGAAAGTCAGTGTGGAGTTCCGTATCATTTATTTAGCTTGAATTGGATTGGTTCGTGTGTGGCTAGATATATATATATATATATGTTTTTATTTTGAATATACTAAACTAATTAATCAATCAAGACCTGTTGCCATCTACTTATAAAAAATATTACTTTAACACACTTAAACCAAGGTATACGGGAACAATAATGTCAGCTCCATTTTTTCTGGTTAATCCATTATGGGAAGGTCAGGATTCGAGACTCAGTTGGATGTACTAAAGTTGTTCTAAAGTTTTTCCCAGTTTATCTACATGAATATGTCGGTACATTTGTACAAAAGTCTTACATATAATCCCTACCCCTTAATAATAAACACGCAAATATACCAGGTGTCGAGTACCAAGTACATAAAACACCTCCTGAAAAACTAAATATTATATAACAAATATAATATTTAATTAGTAAAATATTTAAGTCTTTTAAATGCACAAGAAGTAAAATATTAATGCTTTTCTATTATTATATTCTATTATTCTATTAAGGACATTTTAAATTAGTTTGGTTTATATCAGGTATCAAATAAGCTCCTATTTTACTTGGGTTTTGAATGAAGTTCATGGCAGTTCAAAGATAAAAGCCATACGTTCACAAACTAACGTTACGCAGCTAATCAAGTTATAACGAAGAGAAATTGGTTAGCGCGGAAACCAAGTAAAAGAATATCGAATTAAAATGTCAATATTTAATGAAGCATAAAAAAGGCTATCCGAGAATTTCCACTTTTAACAAAGCTTGTCCGATGGCTATGTCCACATATTCTTTTTATATCCTGGGTATGGAAAGTTTAGTGTACGTGGGTTTTCAAAACCTACGCATAGAACTAAAAATCTTCACACTTTTTTTACTTTTGTACCAGTTATAGAAATAATATTTGAATTTGGGAATTTTATTCTTAAAACTACACTAAAATTAAAAGGACTTTACTAACATATTGTTGAACACTAATATTTATTTATAAAGAATAACATTGACTATAATAATAATTCTATTTAGTTAAAGAAAAGGTTATTTTAATGTCTAAATAAACATTAATAAACAAAAAATTGCAAATAATTATTTTAGCATCTCGTCTTCTTACCCATTTGGGTTATACTCCTATGTAATATTTAGAATAATGTGTTAGTAATAATAAGGTTGAATATAGAGGGAGTGATCCAACATTTTCATGGAAGGATAGTGGAAAACTATTTGAGAGAATACTACCTCAGTACATCCAACCAGGATCAAACCACGACCCCCTTCCCATGTCTTTGGCTGTCTTAATCTATTGCGAAAGTGGCACCTTATACCATTCGGCAACCTAAGCTGGTCTGGAAATAATTACATTGTCAAACGTTTGTTGTAGTACGGCCGGGGTTCAATCCTTGGTCCCGGCAAAGATTTATCTGATTACCAAACCCTTCCTTCACCTCTGAAAAGACATCTTGTGAATGTGGGGAATGCCAGGCCTCCACCGTGGTTCGGATTCCACGTTAAACTGTAAGTCCTTCATTTCATCTCACAATCACCCTTCCATTACACATTAGCGTAAGTGCGTATAGCCCGAACGGGTAGTAAGACGCGGTGCTAATAATAATAATAATAATAATTTGTTGTAGTAAAGTTTTAATTAACACTTTTATAATATAAAGTAAACATCAATCAATTTTGTTATTAAATCTCCTTAATCATTTCATCCTCCTATTACATAAACTTTATAGATTAAACATTAAGGTTTTACAAACATTCTATATTACTAGTAGTACTGTGTACCATAGACTTCAATCCTTCCAAGTCTTTAGTTAGGAATCTTAACGCCACAGAGCTTTGTGGACACACACACACACTTTAAAGAGACAACTATGATTATTCTTATAAAATAAAATACTCTTTTTCCTTAAAACTTGCTTATGTGTTGATTCAAGTCATTTGGGGATGTTTTGAATGATAAATTATCTTTTGAGTGATGACACACAGAAACAGTGCATCAACTTTATATGGTTGTAAGTAAGCCTATAAATTGCCTAGCAATTTTTGGTGGTTGGAAATTGCGTATAAATTGTCACTTTCTTAAAGCCTGGTTAAATAATTAATGACAAGACACACAAATTGAATATTCATGGCTGTTCTTATCCTTATTACAACTAAGGTTTCTCTTTAAATTTCAAGTTTAAATATCCTGGTTGACCTGGTGGTCTAGGGGTAAGGTATCAGACTTCTGTGCTGGCGGCCGGGGTTCAATCCTCGGTCCCGGCAAAGATTTATCTGATTACCAAACCCTTCCTTCACCTCTGACAAAGACATCTTGTGAATGTGGGGAATGCCAGGCCTCCACCGTGGTTCGGATTCCACGTTAAACTGTAGGTCCTTCATTTCATCCCACAATCACCCTACCATTACACATTAGCGTAAGTGCGTATAACCCGAACGGGTAGTAAGACGCGATGCTAATAATCTTAATCTTTAAATATCCTTATTTTCTTCCCTTTGAAATTTAGACAAAAAAACACATTAATCTTATTTTAAATAGTACATTATGTAATATAAAATAACCATTGCTCACGTGATTTAAGATGACATAGACAAAATATATTTTTAATTTAAAAAATAGGTATCTAAGTATTTGATCGATTGGTTAGAACTTTAACTAAAAATATATTGAAATAAGCTATTGAATGAAAAATTTGTTGGCCGAATGCAATTTTGAAATGGATAAATACATGTACTGTATGTAGTCGTACAGTAAATACGTTGCTCGTCTTAGATTTAAATAATTTCTAACAAATTTGTTTAAGATTTGTTTACGAATTTGTAAGTTATAGTATAACAAACACCCCGGCCACTAAACAGACAGGCTGAATTCAAAATAGTCTAGATGTAAAACAAGATCTCATGACGCTCTGTCAATAGGTTAATAATACAATTATAGCACAATAACAACGTTAATATACGGTGGGGCGGAAATAATTATACTTACGATCTATGCTGAGAAAAGTTTTGGACAACGTGCTTAGATTTGACTGATGTCCGGTAGAGTTCACTTGAATGACGCGTTATCTGCCTCAAGTCACTTTATTTTGTGTCAAATTAGAACACATTAATGAAATATGTCACTTAAAGTAATCTTATTGTTATTAGCGGGTAAAACTTCCACCAATATTATATATTCACGCAGATCCTATGGGCACGCAGATCATACGTAAAGCTAATCTAACATCATTATTCCGAATACAGGGAGGTAGAGGCTTGAATCACGCCACGGTACACTAAGGCCGGTGAACGACTGATGTTTTGGTCGCTACGACACAAACCCCGCGACCAGGTCGCTCTAGTGTATTGCGTTGTTTCATATGAGAGGGTCAGACTAGCGACACAAACGCTGCGACCAGGTCACTCTAGTGTATTGCGTTGTTTCATATGAGAGGGGTCAGACTAGCGACACAACGCTGCGACCAGGTCACTCTAAGTATTGCGTTGTTTCATATGAGAAGGGTCAGACTAGCGACATGAACGTCGCGACCAGGTTGCTCTAAGTATTGCGTTGTTTCATATGAGAGGGGTCAGACTAGCGACACAAACGCCGCGACCAGGTCACTCTAGTGTATTGCGTTGTTTTTGAGGTAGCTGCGCCAAATCGCGATAATTGCTAGTGTATTGCGTTGTTTCATATGAAAGGTCACTACGCCAAGAAACGCTCACATCGAAATTTTCAAATCTGTCACGGCGTTAATGTCGTTAGTCTGACCCCCTCATAAGAAAATGCAATATACTGCGCGACTTATCGGATTGTGTCGCTAGTCTGACCCCTCTCATATGAAACAACGCAATACACTAGAGTGACCTGGTCGCAGCGTTTGTGTCGCTATTCTGACCCTCTCATATGAAACAACGCAATACCTTAGAGTGACCTGGTCGCAGCGTTGTGTCGCTAGTCTGACCTTCTCATATGAAACAACGCAATACACTAGAGCGACCTGGTCGCAGCTTTGTTCGCATCTGACCTTATGAAACGCATACTAGAGAAACCTGTCGCGACGTCAGGCTAGTCTACTTTCAATGAACACGCAATACTTAAGTGCTGTCGCGCGTTTTTCGCTAGCGCCCTCTCATATGAACAATCAATTACTAAGCGACTACGCAGATTTATGTCTCGCAAAATCAATCTGTCCCGTTATTTTTCTGAATGATTATAACTGTTCTTCGATGAAAATGTGAGTCTCCTCCTAACCCATCCTTTCCTCACAAGTGTAGTTTATTTAAAATCAATCATGACGGAAAGAAAAACGCGAGGAAAAAGAATTATGGAATGATACTCTAAAACACATGTTCTCCAATAATATATTAAACACTTTTAGTTATTGAATTCAATGCAGCACCCTAGCTTGTCGTTAGAGTGTTTGCCTACTAAGATAAGGATCCCGTTTTTGATTTTCGTCATGGTCGAGAAATTTATAATTGGTGAAATATGAGTTTACCCTTTCACCTTGGTAAATTAATGGCTGGGTACTGGATGTTGTGCCTGTCCTAGTCTTAAGTTAGAATATAAGGCATATCAAGCTACGACAGGCCCAGCCAGCTGGTAGTGGGAACTATATGGCTTTAATAAAAAAACTGACGAGGCCACAGGCTAGAAACCTCAATGGGTGTAAAAAAAACTTTTGTAATCCAAATTTGGTTGGTTTTTACCTACTATTAATTTTCAAGGTGTCCAAACTTAGTTTAAAGCAACAAATATATATATATATATAAAATAAATTCTGAATAAATGTCTTCATTGATAAAGTTGAAATATTATTTGTTCATCATTTTAAGAAATTGACTAGTGTACTAGTTTTTCAATTGAAATATTCAAACCCATTTTAAAAAACTGTTTCAAAACATGGGAAGCGTACAGGGTAAATGAGGGAAGACCAATTTTAACTGAAATTTAGCTAGTGCTGCCATCTGTTAACAAAATAATGAGACGCTTATAATGCACATGAGACTTAGGTTAAAAAAGGTATATTTTATAAAATTTTAAACTAATTTAAAAACACATTGTTTTCTGCGGTCTTTATGGAGATTGTGTATATCAGAGTCATTGTCCTGGAAAATATGTGACGTGTATTAGTAATGTGAAAATATTTCCTCATTTCCCCTCTAACTATTAAAATAATTTCATCTTGTAAGAGTGGCCAACTTTATCAGACTTATTTCATCGAGTTTGTTCAACAACTATTAATAATTGCTGGTAAGAAGTGTGTCAAGACGATCCAAACTTTCCGACTTAGACCATGGCTCAACTTTAACCTTCCAGAGACAAACACACGCCCCTAACCCCTTACAAACCTGTGTAAGGACACTAGCTCACATTGGATCTCTTGACCTTCCTGTCCTCATGATACTGGATAAGAGGGTAGTGCAAGAATTGCACAAGTGACTACCTTAAGGTGGGAGTGTAAGGAAGAGTGGCGGCTCGTGTATAGGCACTGCGAAAATGCAGCGGCCCACATATTTTCAATTGATATTATTGATAACATTTAATATAATGAGTCCTTTTTTCTTTAATTCTTATTTACTTTTGTAGTACAATATATATTCCATAAGCTTAATGTCAGTACTTCAGTAGCCATCCCCCAGTTTATGAAAAAGATACAAAAAACATACTATAGAACTGTGCACTTTACAGTCCGTGTGACGTGGTGTTTACTGTTGTGCGCATGTGCATATAGGAGGGGGGCTGGGAGGAAGGTGTGACTGCCAGGTAGAGAGAGAACTGTTGCTCTCGCAGTGCCGGCTCTAGTATGATAGTAGAAGGATTTTTTTTTTACTCAGCGTGTGTTGTGCTTAAAAACCGTGTATCATATTCTTTAATGTGATAAAGTGTGGAAGAGTGTAGAATTACATTATTATTTTGCTTCCAGCTATTCTAATTGATTCATATTTTTTCAGTTTTTTATTTAACAGAAAGACTAAATGCGCTTGCAGTAATTTCAATGGATACAAATTTCCTTAATTGTTATCCATAGATCAAGGGAAAATTATTGAACATTTGCTCTAAATAAAACAAGAAGAATTGATTTTATTTTTAAATGAATTGATCAAGCTTGAACTGTAACAATTTAAGTTAAAGTCAGTAAAAAAATATTTTTTTCTTAAAATTCTATCAAGTTCTTGAATAAAATTTATTTTTATACATGTTTTTTTCCTTTTACACAATTTTAAAACAAAAGTTAAAAACTATCTATAGTAACACCCTATCGTATTTTTTGTAGTTAATATATTATTATTATTATTATTATTATTATTATATTATTAGCACCGCGTCTTACTACCCGTTCGGGTTATACGCACTTACGCTAATGTGTAATGGTAGGGTAATTGTGAGATGAAATGAAGGACCTACAGTTTAACGTGGAATCCGAACCACGGTGGAGGCCTGGCATTCCCCACATTCACAAGATGTCTTGTAAGAGGTGAAGGAAGGTTTGATAATCAGATAAATCTGTGCCGGGACCGAGGATTGAACCCCGGCCGCAAGCATAGAAGTCTGACACCTTACCCCTAGACCACCAGGTTACCGTTAATATAGCAAATTTGTTTTTGGCTAATAAAACTAAAATATTGATCCAGTAGGAACATGTTGTTTAATTTTCTTCACATGTGATATCAACAATTGTAGAATATCTAATCATGAGCATAGCGGCACTAAATGACACCATCTTTAAATGAATAGAAAAATGTACCAATAAACTAAAGGACATCCTTGAGTGAAATTTGAGAAAGGTTAATAACCAAACCTAGATTAAGGCATGTTCCAATTGTGCTACGCACAGGGGCCCCCGAGGTTAGTGGCCCACACGCATGACAAATTATTTTGACTTGTCATATTTATTTTGTGATATTATTATATTTCAATATTTTTACGTTTTTTCTTCAAATGTATCCCAAAATAATCTATAAATTCCCTAATCGATGGGTGTTGGTAGCCTGATATTACGTGGAGTCCGTGCTTAAAAATTAACGAAAATTTTGTTTTTGGCAAAGAGGAAAAACTACATATCTGCAGACGGTACCGTTGACTTTTGACAGAAACATAAACATTGATTTTCTATTGACAATAATTTCTGAGGTAAAGTAATAAAATTATTAATATTGAAGAAAGAATTAACTAGATGTGACGTGAGAAAAACTCAAAAATGTTTATATTAATAAAATACTTTTTACTTTACTAATAATATAATTATTTTATCTGCAGACGACGGACTACATAAAATGCAATTACATTGATATAGTCTATAATTATAATTTCCATTATCATTATATTGTTAGCTATTAATTTACAGTACTATAATCCACTCAGTATATAATATACCGTATAGTTTAATAGTGGCTATAGTATTAATCATTAATATGTTGATAACAAATCTCACTCTACTCACCATGATAGCTAAACGTTTGCAAATAAAGTTTGTCTCTAAATAAAATTGTCCCTGTATATGTAAAATGTATAATCATTAATTGGGGAGCTAGCTTCTAAGGGCCCCAAGCTTTATTTGGCACAGGCTCCCCAAAAATGTCCATCCGGTCCTGTTGATGTCACCATGTGAAGAAAATAATTAAACAATTATATTTTTACTAAAGAATTATATTATTTATTTAAAACAAAAAAGTGTTTTAATGTAAACAAAATGCATAAATACTACCACAAACTCACGTTCCCTACACCACCACCTTAACAATAATATCTTTCTTGTTTTTGATATTGTGTATTTTATAAGATACTAGCCCCCTTCTCCGGGAAAAAATATTGTAAAGAATCCTGTAAAACAAAGCTTAAATCATTCATCATGTCAATATAAAAACAAAACTTTTTTACTTTTTTAAAAAAATACAGTCCTACCATCACTGTATATCCCCCTCCATCTTTTTATTCTCCCTCCTATTTTCATCTCATTCCTCTTTCCTCACCCCTGCCCCTTCACCAACCCCACTTTCCATTCAACAATTTTTTTCCCAATGACTATATAATATACTATCAACATTTTTATGAGGAATAAATTAAATTTTCTAAATAAAATATAGCCTATTTTACTCGCTGATAATGTAGCTTTATATTGGTGAAAAAATTTATAAAATCGGTCCAGTAATTTTTGAATCTATCCATTACAAACAAAAAATCAAATCTTTCCTCTTTATAATATTAGTATATGGGTGATCATAGTTTAATTATCTAGAGTGATCATTATCTTGGAATATTTACCTATTCTTTTCCGACCCTGTTATTTATTTCTCTTTGGGCGTCTTATATAAACTTTATAGATTCAAGCTACTCAATATATTTTAGAACCACGTCTTACTACCCTTGTGTGTTATACTTGATGAACCAGTTACATAATGTATTAGGGACGAGTAAGTTTGAATTTAGTGGAAGTTTACCGATATTTGGGTGGTGGGAGAGTGAAAAATAGTTTAGGGAATACCACCTAGCTATCCCAACCAGGATTCTATCCCCAACCTCTCCATCATTGGTATTCAAGTATATTGCGACAGTGAAGTCTTACATCATTCAGTTTTCTAATTAAATTTGACTGGAAAATTATGAGTTTAGACTTATCACCCGAACTTAACGCGAAGAATTGGAGATAGTTGAGAAATTTCACTTTTGTTAAAAATCAGATTAAGAACTTTGGTGGTTATCGCCATCGGTGGGCATGCGGATTCTATGTTAGGTACATCTAGTTTGGATTTCTTCCAAAAAAAGGAGGCTTTTGTTTGAATCTAAGATGAGTACTTGAGGGATTTTTCATAAATTATTTCACTATTTGATCCATGTAAATGCGGTTACCATGCTTGTATATGCTACACCCTCATTCAGCCCATAAGCGTGATTATAAAGCGTATACCCCGGATGGGTTTTAATAGGTGGTAGAACAACTAAATAATTAATTAATTAATTATATGGGTCAAATCTTTTCTTTATACAAACCTAAAATTTTCTTTCGAATATTTGAGGTTTTACAAATGTCCAATTTTATTTAAAGAGTAAATATTTAAAATTTAATTTAAAAAGAGTAGTTTAAGGCTTGGTGTATTTTATAAACTAAATTATATTCATGTTTATTACGTCATAAACAACAAATAAAATCAATTTTTTAGTAGATCAACTTTTTTAATAATTTTTTTATATTCTTGTTACTATTTTAACTACAAAAGTCAATATCATTCCTTTTAACAACTGCTTAAAACTGTTATCTGAATATTAAAAATATTGATTAAATATGTTTTCTATAATAACTATAGGAATAATACTTGAATTATGAAGTTAAGTCTTACAGCTTTATTTCCAAATAAAATTTTAATTTTAATAAGTTTAAGACCTGCTTCGGTGGCTGCATGTTCTAAGGCACTACTCTAGCAGTATAATAGACTGCCTATGATAGAAAGAAAGAGGTTTGAATCCCGGTCGTGTGTAATGAGGATGTATTTCTTAAACGGTTTTCCACTCTTCCTTCACACAAATACGGGTACACTTGCTCTAAATATGACCTTCCTAATTCTTAAACTCCTGGCGTAGTTAGTACATTAACGTATAACCTTAATATTTAGTAAAATGTGGTGCTAAAATAAAATTTGTTTAAGGTTGCAACTAAGAAAATTAAATACGTAGAACTAGAGTTAAATACAAAATAATAATAAGTCATACAACTCGACATTACGTAAAAACCCGCTTATATTGCCAAATAGTCAAAGTGTCACTCTTGCAATTGACTTTACTACCCCATGACGGGGAGATTGGGGGTTCGACTCCCGGTCAATTGTAATGAGAGTGTTTTTTTGCCTAGATACTTTTCTATGTTACCTCCATGAAAATTCCTGACCCCTTCTTTTTCATTCAAACTTCCTCATCTCTAATATATACACGTAAAAATTTAATATGCTCACAGCTTGAAAAGTGGTGGGAGAAAAAAACTGTACTTAAATTATTAAAATGCCTTTGTGTCTTATTATACAACTGGTGACCTGGTGGTCTAGGAGTAAGGTGTCAGACTTCTATGCTGGCGGCCGGGGTTCAATCCTCGGTCCCGGCACAGATTTATCTGATTACCAAACCCTTCCTTCACCTCTGACAAGACAGCATGTGAATGTGGGGAATGCCAGGCCTCCACCGTGGTTCGGATTCCACGTTAAACTGTAGGTCCTTCATTTCATCTCATAATCATCCTACCATTACACATTAGCGTAAGTGCGTATAACCCGAACGGGTAGTAAGACTCGGTGCTAATAATAATAATCTTATTATACAAACACTTCTACTTGTATTTTAAATGGCTATTTAAATTATTTGATATAAAAAAGTCACACGTTGTTTGGTTTGTTGAAAATAGAATAGAAGCAATGTCAGCCTTATATAAATAGGTAATATAAAACGGTCCTCCGACACGATCTTATAGTTCAACTACCATATCGCGTCATAAAACTAACACGTTGGTCATATATTTCGGTATTAAGGTCCAAGCCACGTTACTCGGCTCCGAATGGAAGCAATGAAACCCGATTACGTTTTCCTTATTCCTCCCCCCTTCCTCTCCACCACGTCTACCCCTTTTCGAGATATAAGTGAAAGCTTACGACGGACTAGATCTCTCCTAAACTTTGAAGGCGGCGCCAGCTGAGAAAACCAGGCCAATGAAGGACCCCTAGGGAGGAGTAGCTTGAATCGAATAGGATTAGTGTCACAAGATATAGGGGTAAAATAGGGGTGGGTATTGAAGATATCAAGAATAGAGGGTTGAATAGGGAGTGTGCAAGGAAATACACTAGACTGGAAACAAAGAGCTGGGTAGTAGACCTAATCCTCTGAAGAATACAAGTTTCTGTGTGAATAACCATATAAATACAGAGCTAGGGCATTGTAATATTGGAGAACGAGAGACAGAGAGAAGTTGCTGAGACAAAACATAACTTGTACTTAAGGTGGAGATGTAGAGAACGCGTGTTAAGGGCGGTTTTTTGCATTTCTTGTAGAAATTTTTTTGTTCAAAATAAATAAAATATTGCTCCAGTAGAAAAATGTTTAATTTTTTCACATGTTATATCAACAGTTGTTTAATATCTGTCATTAGCATATTATCATTATATGAATTTTTTTTAATTATATAAAAAATCTGTCATTAAGTTCTAGGACAGCCTTGACAGATATCCAAGAACGATTTATATCACCTTGTGAAGAAAATAAAGCTCTGGGGAAAATTTTATTTATCTTATCCAAACAATATTTTGATATTAAAAAAAATGCAAAATTACTGAACTTCCTTATATTCACACCTTTATTCACGGTATGGATCTTTTATAGTAGAACTGAAGTAATAATAATATAATAATAATAATAATAATAATAATAATAATTTAGAAAATGAAGACTTACTCTATTTGGGGGTTTTCTTATAAATGTTGTTATATAAATATTTTACAATACCTTCAAATTTGAAAGCTATGATAACATGAGGTCACATATGATATGTTTGGATAGTTTCAGTAACTTTCATAAATCCATCTGCATTAAAGTTTTGAAAATATGTGAAATACCAGGTCAAAATCAAACAAAGAAAGATACCACTTTTGTAGTCACATGGTTAATAAGTGAAGTCCTTCGATTAAAGAGTTAATATTGAAAGAAGCAAGGGCGGGAAAAATATAAGAGCAAAAGAGCAAAAGTTAGAGCGGTAAGAAAAGTATAGAGATATAGAAAGAGAGAAAGATACATAAATGTAGAGAGACACGGATAGGAAGTGAGATACATCAATCGAGAGAGAGACATAAAAGGAGATATATAAAGAAACTTAAAGAGATACAGAAAGGTAGAGAAATACATAAATTAAAAGATCTACAGAAATTAAGAGATGTACAGAAAGTGAGAGAGATACAGAAATGTATAGAGATACAGAAAGGTAGAGAGATATATAAAGTGAAAGTTACAGAAAGGTAGAGAGACACACAAATTAAGAGATAAACATAAAGTGCAAGAAGTACAGAAAGTTATTGAGAGATATATACAGAGAAGTAGGAGATACATAAAGTTGGAGAAATATAGATAGGAAAAGAGAAAGAAGGTTTTGAATGCTAATATTACCAAGTCTAACCAAATAATTTGTGCTATTTATAAGTAAAGAAATTATAAAAATTACCATAATATTTTTTTACGCGCATGCATTGGATCCGAGCTATGACAAACATTTAAACTTTGTTGATAGAGAAGAAAAGATATAATTTAGAGGAATCACATCTGCACTTACGTGAATGGATAATATAAAACAAACTTTAATAGCCCCTTCGGTGGCCACATGGTTTAGGGCATCACTCTAGTGATATACTAGACTGCCGATGACATGGATCTTGGGATTAAAATATCAATTGGGTATCCTAAGGTTATTTTAAAAATGGTTTTCCACTCTCTCCACACACAATTGCAGGTACACTTAATTTTATTCAAATTTCTCATCCCTAACACATTAGCGTAATCAGTAAATATGAGTACAAACCAAAAGAGTATTAAGACGCGATGCTTAGGAAAAATTATTAGCACCGCATCTTCCTACTCGTTCGAGTTGCACGCACTTACGCTAATGTGTAATGAATGTAGGGTTATTATGAGATGAAATGGATGACCTACAGTTTAACGTGGAATCCGAACCAGTGGAGGCCTGGCATCCCACATATTCACAAGTTGTGATTAATACACGTCTTTTCAGAGGTGAAGGAAGGGTTTGGTAATCAGATAAATCTGTGTCGGGACCGGGTATTGAACCCCGGACCTCCAACACAGAAATCCGACACCTTACCCCTAGACTAGCAGAAAAAATAATCTGTAGCTATATTACAATAATTAATGCTAGTTATAATCTAGGTTTCAAATTGTTTATCCTATCACAGTTTTATACCAATAAGACTATTTCATTTACCAAACCCTTCCTTCACCTCTGACAAGATGTGTATTAATCACAACTTGTGAATGTGTGAAATGCCAGGCCTCCGCCGTGGTTCGGATTCCACGTTACACTGTAGGTCCTCTATTTCATCTCACAATCACCCTACCAATGCACATTAGCGTACGTGCGTATAACCCGAACGGGTAGTAAGATGTGGTACTAATAATAATAAAAACTATTTCATTTATTTGAGCACTAAAGTTTTATCGGCTATTAAATCATCGGCATTTTCCAACAGACATCAACTAATTACTCAGTCATAAAAACTGGTGCCATCCACTTAAATAACTTTATCTTATCGACTAAGTAAGACCGAATATTTTTTCTCTACCATCCCCACCTCTTGAATGACGTGAACTTTATGACCCTGACGTCACACCTATTAATCCTTTAACTAATACGTCTGGAGGCTGGCTCTTTCAAACTGCCTTCTAACTCAACTTTTGGCAGAACTTCCGTCATGACAATAGAACTTATGCTAATAATCCTTTCTAGCAGGGTGGTAGAAAAAAAAACTTTGTTTGAGGCTCGTTTTTTTAGTTTTAATACATGCCAAAGTAGATTAAAATAATTTATCACTCTTATTTTTTGTAATTTATACTTTTTTTAAAATAGGAATTAAGTGGCACATGAATCTTTTCGTTACATAAATTCTAGCTTAACACTTTATTTTATTTTTAATCCCTAAAATGGTTTTACTTTTCTTATATTTTTGATAAAATACATTATAAAAAATTAACATAAATTTAAGATTTGATTACGCTATAATTCAAGTAAAGGTAAATATCTTAATATGGTTTTGTTATATAAAGATAAAGGCTTCGGATTTGAAAATAGTAATTTTTAAGTAAAAAGTAGTCCGCTTCAGTGGCCCCATGGTCTGAGGCATGATTCTCACTGTTTTTTGTAAAATTTTATTTGTTTAAATATCTTTAATGAATTGTTTCAGAATTGATATTGGGTGTCTATTTTATATTAACAATTATATTATATCTTTATTTATCTAAATTAAATTAATTAATAGGTGACAACAAATTATAGAATATTTCAATTCAAAAAGAATTAACTTTGAAGATTGAATTCATAATGGGAATCCCTGAACAGTTTTTCATTATAAATAAAAATAAGTTTTTATTTTTACAAATAACAAATAATTTAATAGTACTATACAACTAATTTAATTTTAAAATTTGAATTATTTTTAATTTATTTGAACAATTTTGCTTAAGATTACACATAAAGAGTGATTATTGTGATAAAGAAATTGATCGTTTTGTTTTTAAATAGGAAAGTAAACATTTGGGTAGTTTACTTGAAATTTAATTTTATAAATTATCTTCGAATATAAAAACACAACATGAGAAATTTTGTCCAATTGTGTCATACCATTTATTTTGTAATCCATGCATCTCCTCGATCTTATTTATATTTTTTAATCAAAACCGTTAAAATGTTTAAGAAATGCGATATTCAATTTTTTATTTTTACCCCTCAGTTAATCACCCTTAATTTTAAGGTTGGATGTCAACTATATAAAATCCTCCTCTGAGGAACCTTATGAAACCCCTAGTTACTTTGTATATTGGTAAAATGTGTCTCGGCTCTCGGCCGATACACACAAACTAATAACAGACAGACAGATGGCATCGTGTAAACCACATTTTCGGTTTCAGATTATCGTGAAACTTGGACATTCACTAACATTTCGATTAGACTTTTTTGACGATACATCATACTTCTCTCCATGAGGGGTTGAGAGAAATTAAAGCTATACACTTGTGACTTAGAGCATGTTAAAGTGTTTATACTAAATATATTTATCTTTGTAAATATTATGTTGGCCATTGAAATAATATTTATAGGGGACAAATGTTTATTTCGACTTTTGAAATGTAAATATATTACTATAATATCAATAACAAGTTTAATAATCATGGTAGTGGGGCAATTTGAGCGCCTTCCTGACACTAGATTTGAGGAATTCATAATAATTTATAAGAATAAAATCAATACTTGCATTTTTTAATGATCCTAGTCATTAATCAATAAAATTGTGTTGATAAATACAATTTAGGTTTCTCTATAAAATTAGCTATAACAAATAATTATTATATGTATATATTTTTATATATTTATATTAAAACACTACTCTTATATAGTTTAAACCATTAAGATGATTTTTTAGAAAAAATTTAATAAATATAGTTATTTATCAACTCTTTAACACAACCATTATAAGCTTAAATTACTGTGGGTGGTTTTTTACTAAACGTGATTTTATTAAGGGAAATATTTTATAAATTTTTCAAGCAAATGCAAATACATTTTTTCTTAATCCTATATTTCTCATCCCTGTTAAATAATGCAATCATATGTATTCAACCATGATGGGTTGTGAAGTGAGGAGAAAAAAACCATATTTCTTTCTTAATAACAGTCTCTAGCCTACGTTGTAGCAGAGATCACATCACAGAAAGAATAATAAAACAAAATATATTTTAAATTTAGATAAATAACGGAATTAATTAATTGATCCATTCTCAAACCGCCACAGTATATAAATTAAAAACATTTTTAATATCACAATTAGATTTAAGTATTTGCCCAATGAAACAACATTTTGTGTGTTTAGTAAATTTGACAAAATTACTTAGACGGTTTTTACATTAGCTGAGTCATATTATTGGGCATTAGCCCATGAATCACTATGCTTCAGTTCAAAACCGAAACAACGCTTGTCGATATCAGCTGTGGAGTTCTCTTGACATGACTTGGAGGTCAATACTAATCGATACTCTTGTATATATTATTAGGATGGTAAAATAAAAATACACAAAACCGTTGCTTAGTCACAAAACTTTGACATTTTGTTTCAAATAACCGATGGTAGCGATAAAATATCAGAGTAGAACGAAAATGATGATTAATATGCATTAGTATCAAATTTTTATATTTTGTTAAAAATATATATACTTATACTTTATTCGTTTGGGCTTATTACTTGTAAGTAAAAATTATTAGTTTTCATATTTAAATATGACTTGAAACCATGTAAATTTTAATAAATATACAATAGTCATACTTTTTATGAATGAGTATATGATTTAAAAACAGTATATAATATATTGATTTTAATGAATCTGTTATTACACTACTTAATTTAAATATAATCATGTACCTAATTAATTACTATAATTAAAAATACTATGCTATTGATTAAATACTATATTTAACAAAGTAAAATAATATTTTTATTTTAAAATTAATTAAATATCAGGTACATTTTGTAAATCTCTTACCACAGAAAATTAAATCACTAAATAATTATTAAATTATTATTAAAAATTCAAGTTATTCAACAAGACATATGTTTTTGTCAAAACAATTTCCTCTAATCGTAAGTCTTTATGGATACATAAGTGTTTTAAACAATCCCAAATGTTTTTTGGTTGTATTTGATACAATGCATATGTTAAACCTGTGGTATTTTCGCAAGAATGGTGAACATAAAGTGTAAAATTGAGCTTGCGTTAGATTCTCATGCTCAAATATTTTTTTCATCAAATTGAACTAAAAAATGGCAAAGAGCCAAAATATATATATTATATATTATATATTATTATTATTATTATTATATGGACTATCCGTATTTAATTAAACTGCTGGAATAGGTTTAAGGAAAGTAGTACCTACTACCCGCAATTGCGTTGAGGGAGAATGAAAATCTAACTTGGGTAATCTACCGTCCAAGCATCTTACTTGGACTCAAACCTTTACCTTCCTATTCAAGGTGAACCGAGCTAAATGAACTTAACAATTCGTCACCCGAGAATGGAAGTGTTCTATGTCCAAATTTTCACTTTTGAATAAAAGAGCTTTGAATGTTGACTTTGTGTATAAAACCAATGTTACTAGATGATAACTAGAGTTTGTATCTTCTTAAGTAATTATATAAAAGTCTCAATTTCACAGCACGTGAATCATATGCATTCTAAATGAACATAAACACCAAATATCTCAAATTTAACAATTTTGGAAATAGAACACTTGCATTTTCGGGTGACGAATTAGTCTTTCAGTTCATTGATGTACATGTCATGATCATTATTTTATGTTTACGTTAATATTTCCACCGTCTGATTGGTTGTTTCTTTCGATCTGTCCCCAGTTGAGCGAAGAGATTGGCTACGTGATGTACTCGGCGCTGGGCTCCTTCTACATCCCCAGCTGCATAATGGTGTTCGTCTACATCCGGATCTACTACGCAGCGAAGGCGAGAGCGCGACGAGGAATACGGAAAAAGCCCAGTCCGCGCCCCCACGAGGAGAAGTCCACGACATTCATCACCCCTGTGAGTGCAAGGACCGGGAGTACGGCTGTGGACCGCAACAGCAACTCCCCGATGAGAAACGTTGTCGTGGAAGGGAATGTGACCCTGGAACACGGAGGTGTATCCACTATCGTGTCGGAACCACCTAAACCGATGCCTATCCCCATAGTGACGTGTGACTTCGCGTCCGACATCAGCACGAGTGACAATGCGGATAATGCCTGTAGCCAGGATGGTGGAGGGTATCTTGAGGCCCCTAAAGACACGCTAAAGGTGGCGCATGTGGCCGGGGTACCTAAACAGTCGCTACAGACGTGTCAGTTCCGCGGTTCGACGCTCTCGGTGAACGGCGATCTGGCGCAGCAGGCTGCCGCCATGGCTAGGTGTAGGGCACCCAGTGTTGGTATTGACACAGACATGGTCAGTGAGTTCGACCCTTCGTCATCAGATTCGGAGTGGTCAGTAGGTGCGCCGTCGTGAAACCGCTCAAAATGAGGCTGTGCCAACCGATCTTCGGCAGGAAGGTGACCTCCAAGGTGAAAAAAGAAACAGTAAACAAAGCTAAGGCCCCCTCGGGGAACGCTAATATCCCCGCAAGCGATAGCAATCTGTCGGAGGTGGTTCCGAGGATACAGAAGCCCAGGGACCCGGAGCGAGAGAAGCGGAGACTTGCGAGGAAAAAGGAGAAAAGGGCAACCCTCATCCTAGGGCTCATCATGGGTTCCTTCATCGCGTGTTGGTTACCTTTCTTTTTCTTGTACATTCTGAGACCTATGTGTTCCGTGTGTAACATACCCGAAATGGCTTTTGCGGTTGCGTTTTGGTTAGGTTACATGAACTCGGCCCTCAATCCCGTCATCTATACTATATTTAACAAAGACTTCCGTCGGGCGTTCCGTCGGATACTCTTCAAGTGATGTTTGTTTGTGGTTTTCTGCTGGATGTGCGAACCCTATAGGCGCACTAAAGGCATAGGAAAGCCAAAAGTACACGTTAAACAAGGACACAGATGATAAACATTTCCAGTAAATTTTGTTATAAAACTACTAAGCATAAGACGTTAATCAGATAAGTTTGTCTTTTTTATTTAATCTGTTGATTCAACATGAAAAGATGTTGATCTGTACCTACGTCATGTTGGGAGATTTTACCGCACATCGAATCAATGAACAATACTTATACTGTTGATTACTCCCAATAAGAATATTGATATGGTTTCTTCATAATGACACTAAGAGATAACACAAAAATGATTTCCTCAATTTTGTACACTATATAATACACCACCAATTAAAATGTTTATAACGTAAGTATCACGTTATAATTAGTTATCGAAAATAATTTCACACAAATAATTGTGTGATAAGAACGTTGTAAGTGATTTTAGTGTATGTAAAGTCTTCAGGAAAATACTGGGAAATTTGTATTTTCTGTGCTATTTATATCTAAACATGAAAAAATAATTTCTAAAGTACTATCCTTCAACAACAGTTAGAGGAGTGTGTTGTTCTTACACAATTTACATTTGTACTTAATTTGTCACTAACCAAAATAGTAGGGGTAGAAAAGAAGCAATGAAATACTGTGATAAAAAACAACGCTTTTCCCGATTGATATTTCAAGACTTGAGTTGATCTTGATGTCAAATTATTGATTATTTGATTCTGTTATTTGTGTTATTTAATATAGTAGATTAGATAATTAGTTTTAAATATATGTTGGTATTGAATACATGATACAATCATGATAATGATGGAATAGTAAAATAATAATAAAACTTATTAGAAAAATTATCAAATCATTTGAATAAATTTACAATCATAAAAGCTCATTTAATTTTTTTTTACATTTGACAGAATAAGAAAATCTTACTAAATGATATCCATAGTCGTAACGCGTTTTTCATTAAAAAAAACTACACATCTACAAATCAAGGTATATTTAAATTAATCATTTACACATTTCAATAAGAGAGTTAACATATTTACAGGCTAGTACAGTATTTATATTAAAAGTATCACAACTAACAACATTTAGCATAAATTACATATTTTAGTAATTATCGTGTATATGTATAATCATATATCTTTCAAACAATTAATCAATAAGTAAACCTAATATGTTTTACAGTTTATTAGTACAACCAGAGGCATCTTATGGTTATGTTGCAAGGCACGCGGTAAAAAGTTTGAGTTGACTCAGCTTCACTCCCTCCGTAACATACTTTTACCTCCCCTTTTCCCTCCCTTTTTCCTCCTTGTTTACTCTGAAAGCGAGCAAGATAACCATTCTTTTTTCCACTATCGTGCATCTTATATAAAAGGGGCAATATTGTAACCAGGAAAATTAAGTACTTTGAGACTTTTACGTAAATTGCGTGTACCTTGTACAGCTGAGAAACAGTCCAACTAGTACATTATCGTGTGAATGACCAAATTTAATGGATTATATTAATCAATCATATAACTTGTACGTAACTTAAATAAAATGCGAACTCTTTTTTTTTTCAATCATATTTTGAATAAAAGATAATTTGAACATATTTTTAAATAAGCAGATTTAAAATCAAACTTATTTGGTTTTTGAGTGAATATACAAATAAAAATCAGAACTATTGATTGTTTTATGGAATTGATAAATGTCAGTGCTTATAAATTTGAATAAATAAAATCTTAGTTTGTTTACATCAGAAACATTTCATTTGATACATAAGTATAACATTTGAATAATCTAATTTCATTGGGTTAAGTTAAATCACCCCAAATCAAATATTGTAATATAGTTATTTATAATAATTTGCACGTTAAATACTTCAAAAAATAAAAATAATAATTTCGTATTTGTATACTATAGTACTTTTTAAATGTTGTTTCTGAATTAGCTAGAAATTTGATCATTGAATATAGTGTTTAGTATTATTTAATTTAAATTTATTATTTTTTCTGGTGACCTGGTGGTCTAGGGGTAAGGTGTCAGACTTCTGTGCTGGCGGCAGGGGTTCAATCCTCGGTCCCGGCACAGATTTATCTGATTTCCAAACCCTTCCTTCACCTCTGACAAGACTTCTTTTGAATGTGAGGAATGCCAGGCCTCCACCGTGGTTCGGATTCCACGTTAAACTGTAGGTCCTCCATTTCATCTCACAATCACCCTACCATTACACATTAGCGTAAGTGCGTATAACCCGAACGGATAGTAAGACGCGGTATAATAATAATAATAATAATAATATTTTTCTTTATAGTTATTTGTGAGCCCTCTGTTTAAGTCAATAAATACAATATCTTGAAAGAAGATATATTATTTGATGAAGTTCTGTAAATTCAACTACCCCTTTTACTCTTCTTAGATGAAGAGTTAGCACTCCTAAATTTCCAGAAAGAACCGAATTGATAATCTATCAATTGTTTTGATCTGATTTTTCCCACCGCTAAACATTTTAAATGGTATCTCTAATCAAACAATTGCTACATTTCGTAAATATCATAACAAATTATAATTATAAAATTATAAATTGCTAGCTTAAGAACTTAAAACTTCAAATTACATTTAAATATACATATAATTTTCCAAGAAATGCCAGGTACATATTACATAAATGTTGACTCTAGATAAATAATTACAATTGGTAGTAAGGAATGAAATCTCTACACTCTGTTATAGATAAAGGCCTTTATGTTTAACCCTTGTTCAAATGTTATATTTTTAATATACCTCTCGGTATGATCTTTAAATCTATTATTTTATATTTGTTAATTTTACTACTACACCTCACTAACTCTTCAGGTTTTAAGAATATTTTTAGATTAATTTTATCAACTTCATAATAATATTGTTATATATTTGCGAAAGGTGCATGCATTATTTATCTTAAAATTAAAGAAAGCATAATACAATATTATCTATTTTGATTTTTGCCATTTAATTGATTTTAACTTTCAATATAAACCATCCCCGATAAATTAAATTTACTGTGAAACTTATTTCAAATGTAATGTATAACATCCATGAGGACTCAATGTGGTTTACTGTATGTATTGCGATTACAATAATACATATTTGGTTTTATAACCACATTATTTAAGAGATAGTTTCACTTTAAAATGGGATTAAACTATAATATAGTTAATCCACATTTATTTAATAATATATGAAAAAAATTTATATTATAGGTTATTATAAGCAAGCATAAGTAGAATTTACATAATCAAAAGGTATAATTTCTTAATCAGTTTGAACAAATGTAATAGTGTTAACTTTAAAATCAAAAGTAGTCATGATTTTAGCAGTGATGTATTACAAAACGCTAAATCGCTAGAATTTCTACAACCTTTTTTCAAAATAATCAAAATTTTAAAGTTTATTTTAATGAAATGGTATGTATTGCTTGAAAATCAGGTAAATTGATTGATTGTTTTATGATTCAAATAAAAATTTAAGTTATTTCATCATTAATAAATTTTGAGAAAGTTTAAATATGTGTTAGTATTATATCTGATCTGACTTTATACATATGTTTTCCAAACTAACTTAAAGATAGTAAAGATATTTTTCTTAAAAAATAAATTATCGTCACAAGTTGCTTAAAGTAACATGACAGAATGTATTCAATTTTATCACAGCAGGACTTGATCTAACAATTTAAGGGTTAATTTTAAATCTGTCGAAATGTATTAGACTTTCTTAACAAATGTTATATCAATTTTTATTGCTAACGCTTAAAATTTCATTATATACTTCATTAGAGGGGATAAAATTAATGTTAATAATGTAATCCTATTAAACAAGGAAACCCTTTTTATGCTTATGAAACAATGCTCTAGATATATGCAATTTAGATTCTCATTTAATATTAAGAATATTAATATTAAGGATATCATAATAAATTGCATTTTACAAAAAGTACAACATTTGAGAAAATAAATTTATTAAATAATTGTAATTTGAAGATTTAATAATTATATTTTTATTAAAAAACTTAATTAAAGTTTTAAGATTTCTAAAAAAGTTTAAATTTAGAATTGAAAGTTCAATATTCAATTGTCAAACTTCAAACTAATATATATTACTAAATGGACTGTATTAATTAATGACATCAAAAGTAAATCAATAGGTACATTGTGTTAATTTATGGCATTAAAATTTCTATTTATTATTTATTTATTTTCAAACCAAATAATGTGAGATTTAGTTTAATACATATTTCACTAACAGGAAAATACGAAGACATAAGATAGCTAAAAATACATAAAAAATATTATAATATATATTATTTATATTTCCATAACTAAAATAATTATGTTTATATCATAAATTATCGCATTTTACTGATAGATAGGATGTGATTTATTTTCATTTCAAAAATGTGTTTAGTTTAATATAGGCCTATATAAAACTAAAAGGAAATAAATTTACTCAAAATGGTTTATTTTTTGACAATATGTCTACCTAAATTGTCTAAATTTATATTATATCAGGATTAATAATTTAAATCATAGCTGTGAGCATACTACACACCAAATAAAAACAAATTTGTAATATTTTGTATATTTGTCATGTTGGCAATAAACTATTGTCCATAGCTATTTAGCCGTTGGTAAATTTGTACTAAAACTTTTATTAGTTTACCTTTTCAAGAAGATAACAATAACATGTATGACACATATAAATGTTTGATCTCTTTCCATTGTAAACTAAAATAAAACACTAAATTTATATTTAGTCTAAATTTAATTAAATTAAGTTGTATAAACCTATCCAAATCCATGGTCTCACATCTCATTGAAATTGAGATACTAATAAAGATATGTTTATCAAGAATGAAATAGATAATAAAAAAATACTGACGAAATTAATTTAATAAAAATTGAGAATGGAAATTAACAAATATTTATTGACTGATGGCTTGTATATATTTTTGGTAAACATCTTTAATTTGAATGTATAAACTTATTTATGTGTGCATGTATTTTGTTATTGTTTTTATCTCATATTTTTTAATTCTGTTATATATTTAATTTTTAAATTACTATCAAAGAATAAGAAGCTCATTAACAAACAATGCTGCATCCATTGGAAGTGATTTCTTGTTTTGTTTGATTTATATATGTAAAGTATTTAAAAAGACTTGCAAACATTTAAATAGATGTTTTTATTTGTAATCTATATACAAAATAGAATACCCAATTAAATTAAATATTTGTTATTTCTTTATAATTTTACTCAGAAATTTTAATCTATACCTTCTGATAGCTTTGTCAATATATTTTAGGAGTATTTTTACTATAAAATATATCAAGTAAATACAATTAAATATCTTTAGTGAAAATAGTTTTTGGAAACCATCTTACATTATATATAAGTTTAAAATGTGGACTGTTAATTTATTAACGAATATAAATATTATTATTTTAAATAATTAAAATTAAATTGGAGATATTTTCAAAGAATTGTTAACTTTGAATACTTGTTTTAGTTGGGTTGTATTTTTAAAATCTGACTTTTATCAAAATATCACAACATAGAATCACTAAGCTGTAGGATAAGATCAATTTTAGTCCTTTATTGGCATGTAATCAGCCAAAGTAGGAATAATTATTCGGGCTTGTATGTTTCTTCTCAAGTATTTTATTTTCTCTGCACTACATCATAGCACAATTTCAAGTATTTTGCATATGCTGCCTACTTTACTGATATGAGGAGGATCAAGTTTGTATGTATAGAAAATGTACCCATTTTTTACTGATGCAGGGTGGGAAACTATTTAATAAAAACCACTAATATAATACAGCTTATCTATATTATAACCTAAATTTACCCATCATCATCACACTAATCTATTTTGAGAGAAACACTTTATAGCATGCTTCTACTTACCCAGGGGATACTAATTTTACTAATATTATTATTGTTACACACCTTGATTTACTCAAAGTTTATAGAGATGATTAACAGACTAAATGTAAAATATTTTTAAAACCCGAATTGGTATTAGGTTACGGTGAACAGCAATATAAGACTTAAAACACAGCTTAGTATTGAGATTATAATTAAATGACATGCTTTATTATTTACCTTTAAAAATCAAAATATAATCTTTTAGAAAATCATCACTTAATTATAACCTCTTTAACATTTGAAATAAATTATTAAATGGGAATTTGTAGCTCAAATTGTTTTAAAACGAAGCTATCTTTTTATTTAGATTATACTATTTTTTTAAAAGATTAATATATATGATAGTAAATGATCCTTTTTTATATTAAAATGAAAATAAAATATTATGATATGTGTCTATTTTAATGGAAAAATAATTAAATTACCGCAAATGAGGAATCGTTACAAATTATATCATATGTTTTCATTACTTTTAACATTATGAATAATATTTCTAAAATCCCACAATTTTATTTATGGCATTGCTGGTACAATCATTGTGTATATATTTATAAATATAAAAAAATACATTAGAGTAATAAGTATTTTTTTTATAGTTTGTGATTTTATTTAGGGTTTAAATATTTTGACTGACTAACTGTTGTTGCCTTACTGTGAATTATTAAATTATACATTAAATCTAGTTTGGACTTCTGTGTCATTAGAGAAAAATAAATATAATGATTAGGAGTATTATAGTTCTTATAACATATATTAATTTTTAATTAGAAAGTAATGCAATATTCCCCAAATATAGAATATTTTATCAGTTGTGATTTTGAAAAATATTATAAATGCTAAATGTCTTTACTATGACAATTTTATTTAAAATTTATGTGAGCTAAACAAGTATATTAGTCTTTATTTTACATAAATGGCACCCTTTATACAATTGAGTGTTTACTTAAAAAATAATAAATGTTACTCATGTATATTAATAATAATAATATAAGTATGGATAAAATAAATTAAGGGAAATAAAAATTTAAGAATAATTTTGTTTGTTTAATATGATTTAAATAAAATGTAAAAGGATTTTATATTTTAGATTTTAACAGAAAAATCGAGATTTGTATAATTTTTAATTATTGTATTTTATTTAAAATCAATATGGAATAGTAATAGCAAATCTTTGGAAAATAGATGTAAACATTTTTGAAATAATACATAATATATTTAATATGGTTATCTCACTATGCTTTATTCTTATGTATGAATCATAAGTTTGAAATTCCTTAGTAAATACTCACCAAGCTTTACTGATAATATAAATTAATTATACATATGTATATCTCCTCAATATTCAATGAAATATCAAATGTCAATAAACTTACTAGATCATATAATTAATAGAGTTTATTAGCTTTTTACATTATTAATTACAACATACAAAATTTTATTTAGTTAATTATACATATGGTTAGATGACTGATTTAAAAAAATATTTTTTGTCTATTTTGACTATATCTCTGTGATACGGCTGTTTCGCCGAAATACAGTTATATTTAAAATAGTTTGATGAAAGATAGCAGAGTAAGCTTAAAGTAATAATTAACTAAACGCATAAATACAAAATTAATTATATTTTTCATATTTATCTGATTACCAAACCCTTCCTTCACCTCTGACAAGAAGTGTATTAATCACTACTTGTGAATGTGTGGAATGTCATGTTCCACCGTGGTTCGGATCCCACATTAAACTGTAAGTCCTCCATTTCCTCTCACAATCACCCTACCATTACACATTAGCGTGAGTACGTATAATCCGAACGGGTAGTAATACGTGGTGCTAGTAATAAAAATAATAATAATTTTTCATATTACTATTCATTTATTTACTAATTCATTTTATTCTGTGAGGTGTAATTGTTTATTTATATCTTATATAATAGTGCTTTTTTGTTATGTTTAAACAGATTTCCTTACTAAAATTTGATTTAAAGCAGTTTTTCATAATCTATGAGCGTTTTCATGAAATTATATTGAATGCAATCAATAAAACTTTTTAATTATAATTTTTAATTTTATGAAAACTTAACTAAATAAAATTAATCATTCCAATGCTAATTTAATTAATAGTATGTTTGAAATCTATATTAAAGTATTTGTATTTAAGGGTGCTACCTACTTAAAATAAAATAATTCACCAATACAATGTTTAGTATTAGGTATCATATTTAGTACTTAAAACCAATTAAAAAAATACCTCAACAAATATAGAATTTTCTGTTGTGACACAACAATGTACAAAAATTGATACTTTTTTTTTCTATCAATCATAAAATTGTGTCAATATTCAGCGATTAATATAATAATGTTTGAAAATGAGATAATTTAAAAAAATGTTTAAAATAGACATAAGTATGTTATTGGTTGAACAACATTTGATCCCTTTTACCTTCAATCTAAGCGTAAGACAAAAATTATAAATATCTAATGTCTAGTGAAATAATGTGATGTAGCCGGAAGTTAGACTTGGAATTCAATGCATTTCCACTTTCTATTAGGTGGCACCCTTAAATACGAATGGGAATTTCAGAATGTATTAATGATCCAGAAGTACAAAAAACGTTTAACATGTATTAAATGTACAAACACATAAGAGATTTCTTTTGTGTGTAACCTATTTTTTATTTAATAACATATTTTATTTTCGTTTTAATGGTAATATTATAGTTCGTCTTCCAACTTTTCTGTGTTTCCCATTTTAAAGTTAAGGTTTTGTTTTCCTTACACTGAATGTAATATTGTTTTTATACAAATTTAAATATGATGTTAGACAATTTAACTATAAATTTAGGTGAGATCGTGTATCTTAAATTATATTGTGCGTAAAAACGCGTAAGGAATAAGCGCTACCTGACTCATTGGAAAACATATAGTTTAAATATTAATTCCTATAACTTCTACCGTCATATAATTCTGTGGTTTATTGATTAATATATTAAATAGTATAAAAACATTTTTTCTATCATTGTAGGGTAAAAGTCTTTTAAATTGAATGGAAATCTATAGATGTATTAAACGGTTTGAAACACACACAATTTGCATAAATTTATGTATTTAAAATGCATGGTAATGGTTTTAGTTTGTGTATAAATAAATATATTCATTATAATTATATATATAATAAATATTTTTCATTATAATAATATATATGAATACAAAATGAATATATTCATTATATATATATTATATATGAATACAAAATGAATATATTCATTTATCAATATTGAAATAACTAATATAATAGGATGATCTATTAAAAGTATATTGTGAAATGGCTCTAAAGCGAAAATAAAACTCATTTACTAAAAATAGTTCGATTGAAAGCTTTTTAATACTTATATTTTAAATGAGGATTTTATTATATTTTAAAATGGCTAATATCCTATGATGATTTATATAAATATATTGTTTATTGACTTCCCTTAATTCTTACAAATTTTTTCATTCGTTTAATTAAGTTTTAAATTCTTGTTATAATTTTAATGGGACCATAAAATATACTGATTTAATCAGTAAACGAACATAATAAATAAGAATAAAATATTTAAACGGAAAATTTTTACACTTGTTTGTATTTAATGAATAACAAAGTTGAGTTAGAATAAATATTGTTTCGTGTTGAATATTTTAGTAACACAAGAGTGTCATTTTTAAAAAGAAAGATATTAAAAATATAAGGGGAGTATAACTAGATTTTTCAATTTATTTTAAATAAAAAATGCTTGGTTACTTGCTAAATATATATTATGATCACAACGAAAGAATATTTAAAAAAATCAAATCACACCAAACAGAATTTAAATATAATATACCAATTACCAAAGAAAACCTCCTTTAAATTTTGTATGTGTGTCTCAAATTATTTATTGAAGGTTTGAAAGGTTGTTCAGGGAACTAAGCTGAGCCCTAGCGTTCCTTGCACAAAAATGAGAACGAACATCAATTATTCAAATCCAAAATGATTTAATTGACCTCTTTTAATTTACAAATATGTGTAAAATTGTAATGATGCGTGGCTGTTAATGTTCACAATATAATAGACTAATCACTAAATGTAAATAATCTCCTATATTAATAATTATTCTAATATTAAATATTTAATTTCGTATTTGCTGTAAAAAGTGTAATAGTAATAATATTAATTGTATTAGTATAATATTCTTGTTGACTACTGAAATATATTATTCGGAAAATATTTAGAGTTATATAGACTATTGCTAAATATATCTTCCTGATATCATCTCATTTGATGTTAAAGAAGTTTATTAAATTGTAAATATTTTACATAGGTTTCAATTTAAAGTAGATAATGTGTTTTATAATCTAGGTATTTTATAATATCTTTATGATGTTATATTATACAGATATTATATTGTGTCTGGATATTTATTTATTTACATAAATGTCGGTATTTAAAGAGAAATCGGTCTTATCTCAATTTTTATATAGAACATATTTACAAATCCATAATTATAAAACAAGCGTTTTGTCCGAAAAAAGTATATGTAAATGTTCGTATGTGTATAAATTCTATAAATTTGTTGTCTTTTTCTGTATGTATTTGTCCTCCTATTAATAAAACTTTTCACTTGTACAGAATGTTCGTAGTGATATAAGAAGTTGTAAATGAATTCTGAAAGTTTAACTGACACTGGTTGATATAAAAATCTTTCATGTGTTAACAATAACCATACAAAACTAATTCAATAAAATATTCTTCTGTTTTTCATATGATTTTATTTCATTTGAATGTGTAAAGAGTTCCCAAAAACCCCAAAGTAAAAGTTTTTTTTACTAAAAAAACAACGTATTTATGAAAACTACATTGTACAGTTTTATTTAAGTACAAATATCTCATGAGGATAAAATATTGTTCTTCTCTGTAATCTCAAATAGTGGATTTTTTGTTTATATCAGCTGTATTACAAAAAAAATTGGAACCAAAACGTTAAATTGAATTATTTTGATTAAGCTAAACATTACCTTTTAGCGTAGTTATTTGGGTCTTACTCACTGAAGTCAGTGTGGGTTAATAAAATAAGCTAGGTAGCTGAGATTTGTCTTTCAACTAAAAAATGTCTATGTATTATAAAATACCATACAGTATTTACATTTATATATAAATAAAAAATATTCCATTAAACTTTGTATTTGTACCAAAATCAAAAATATGTATTCGCAATTTGTAGTTAATGTTCAATTATAGCATGAAACGTAGTATTTTATATATATATATTTAGCACCGCGTCTTACTACCCGTTCAGGTTATACGCTTAAGTACTAATTACGCTAATGGATTAGGAATTGTGAAGGTTTAATTAGATGAAGTGAACCCGCATTTGCGTGGAGGGAGAGTGGAGAACCATTTAGGAAAACCCACCCCCAGTTCACCCGACCGAGATTCGAACCTTGATCTCCCCATCCTCAGCAGTCGAGCTCAACACGACAAGCGCGTTAGCCAACTACACCACCGAGGTGGGTGAATTGTAGTAGTCTTACCTATATTGAATGCACTATGGAAATATTAATCGCTAAGTAAAACAATACAAGGTAATCACTAAACAAATACATCCCTCTCATTTAGGCTTTCCTTCATCTATTCATCTGAATATAACATTATTAACTTAATCACAACTTATGAATGTGAGGAATGCCAGGCCTCCATCGTGGTTCGGATTCCACTTTACACTGTAGGTCCTTCATTCCATTTCATAATCACTCTACCATTACATTAGCGTAAGTGCGTATAACCCGAACGGGTATTAAGACGCGGTGCTAATAATTAATAATAATACTCATAATAACATATTTAATAGAGCAGTCGATAAAAAACTACAAACAATTTTCTAACAAAAATTAAATCTTATTTTGGTTCGAATTTCATCAAAATATTTCTGAGATTTCACGTCAAATTTATTACTGACATATGTTCGACCAATTATTTCAGTTATATAATTAATTTTTATTATCTATTTAAAAAATATATTTCTAGTCAGCTTAGAAATTAATTTAGTAATTCTCGGAATTGATTGATCCATGCATTTTGGGTCAAAATTGTACTTTTCTCAAAATAATCTTCAAACAGATCTAAATATAATGAAATTTCTTATTAAGTTGAAATTCGACATACAAACAGCCTCGTAAGAGTGTAGCACTTTAAGAATTATTGCAATCATTTATAAAAGAGAGTTGTAAAAATATTAGTTATATAAAAAATTAAATACTTTCATGTACCGTATAGACTTTCTATTTTACCTAGATATAGAGACATTTACTAAACACTCGTGAGATTAGTGAAACGAAATAATATACACTGTTACAGAAACACTCCATAAAATATAATAAGTGATACTATAGATATTATTAAAGAAAATAATAACAAGCAATTTCAATATTCAAAGACATCGATAAAAAATGTACATTTGCTATTATCTAAGAATCTAGTGGTTTTGAAAAATATTACTTCAAATAAAGGATTGTTATTTAGTATTATTTTAACATTACTAGGGTATGTTAGTTTTATCGCTATCAATTGACAAGATATGATAAATATAAGGATATTTCCGCTTCTGTAAAGTAGAAACTTGCCCCCCTAACCCCCCCCCCGCCCCCCAATGTGAGGTTGTCAGTGCACTTGGCTTTGAATTTAGGGGTCTTGTGCTAAATTCCCGGATGGTGCCTTAGGTATTTTTCTCTTTAGGGGAACTATCCCATCAATCACCAGGCTGTGGTGAATTAGGATTAAGTTAGGCTAAGACTCCCCCCTGGCTCCACAACTTCATAATAACTATCACCCCACTATTTCATTGTAGGTACGACATGTAGACAACCTCCTAAGGTGTATCCTGGGCAAAGCTCTGTGCCACCAGACCGACTAATAGTCTACATACAGGCAACCAAACTGGATGTTATATTCCTCCCGATCAGTAGTGCCATACGATAGGGGAAAAATGGTGACCTTGTGGTCTAGGGGTAAGGTGTCAGACTTTTGTGCTGGAGGCCGGGGTTCAATCCTCGGTCCCGGCACAGATTTATCTGATTTCCAAACCCTTCCTTCACCTCTGACAAGACATCTTGTGAATGTTGAGAATGCCAGGCCTCCACCGTGGTTCGGATTCCACGTTAAACTGTAGGTCCTTCATTTCATCTCAAAATCACCTACCATTACACATTAGCATAAGTGCGGATAACCCGAATGGGTAGTAAGACGCGGTGCTAATAATAATAATGATAGGGGAAAACCTCAAAAACTCTTTTCTTAGTAAAATAGAAATTGCTATTTTGTTTTTAGTGCTAAACACTTCCTAGACACGAAATATAATCCAAATCAAAATAACAAATTTCGATAAAATGGATATTTTCTTCTTTTGCCTTTAAGTAAACTACAGTTAATTTTAGGAATAGATTTTTAATTCCTAAAATATCCTATAAAAATCCTAGACCACAAATTTTGACATGACCGCTAAAATGGTTTTGGCTCTAGGCCAGCATACAGAGACATACAGACAAGACAATACGGCATCACGAAAATAACTTTTTCAGTTTCAGGGTGTTTTGAAACGTCATCATTATATTTTATCACAATCTCGAGTCCAATTCTTTTAATGATTATAACATTTCTCTTTCCAAGGAGTTAATAGAAAGTAAAATTCAAACAAATAAGTGTATACTTTTGATTTTGTAGTATTCCTCGCAGGATTATGTAACTAAGAGTGTTCATCACGACTGGCCCAACTCGGCTCCCGGCTTGCATCTGTGTGTGTGTGTGTGTGTGTTCACGTATGGGCGATAAAGAGAAAATACAAGATCTACGATATGCCAAATAGGTGTGCAGTGCGTTCGTCTTTGATCGATAACTCAAGATTTTACACGGTGGCAATGTGGGGAAAAGCGACAAGTTTCCTGCTAATAACTACACTATGTACCTATTATGTTATAATTAGGATTTGTGTGCAGTGCTGATCCGTGAAGCGATTTTAAAATGGTCAAAAACCGCCTTTTCAATGCAGTTTTTTTTATCCAAAATACAATTTAATATTTTGTCAATGATTGGTATTAGAAACTTTTATTAACTCTTTATCTCCATTAATGTTCAATCAGAAATGATCCACGTGCAATGATGTTTTCGTAAATTTACTCCTTCTAACGACTGTATTACAGAGATGCTTGGTTCTTAAATAGAAACGAATTTCTGATTGTCAAACCCTTCCTTCACCTTTGACAAGATATGTATTAATCACAACTTGGTTCTGATTCTATGTTAAATGTAGATTCTCCATTTCTTCTCACAATCACCCTACCATTAAACATTAGCGTAAGTGCGTATAACCCGAACGGGTAGTAAGACGCGGTGCAAATATAATAATAATAATAATAATAATAATAATAAAGACAGCTTTACCCCAGGCAACTCCAACAGTTCCCTGGCTAAGGGCTGCTTAGGATCTTGGGAATTTTACCAGGGGTCGTAAATGAAATTTATCGGACTCAAGTTTCAAAATAAAAAAAACCATGAACTAATAGTTATAAATATGTTACTTGTGAAAATAAATAATGCTAAATGCTCTTGGAAACTGATGAGCAATTACATCAGCTCCAAGAGCCTAATTTGTTGTTTATTTCTGTAATTTAAAGTATTTTAATTTAAGCTGGTGGGCCACACAGGATGATATTGGATGCTGAAAGCGGCCTGCGTAATGTGGGTTAATTATTATTATTATTAGCACCGCGTCTTACTACCCGTTCGGTTTATACGCACTTACGCTAATGTGTAATGGTAGGGTGATAGTGAGATGAAATGAAGGACCTACAGTTTAACGTGGAATCCGAACCACGGTGGAGGCCTGGCATTCCCCACATTCACAAGATGTCTTGTCAGTGTGAAGGAAGGTTTCGTAATCAGATAAATCTTTGCCGGGACCGAGGATTGAACCCCGGCCGCCAGCATAGAAGTCTGACACCTTAACCCTAGACCACCAGGTCACTTAATGTGGGTTAAACATTCTTACCTAACCCTAAGACAACAAATATATAAACGGATAGCAGTGTATTATTCCATTATTATAGTCTACTTTTAATATGTGCAAAATAGTTATACTTAATATATCTTCAGTAAATTAATACTAGAGGCTGGCTAAAGATTTAATGATAATTTACACGTTTCGCTGGTCACGTGGTCTCACGTTCTACAATCTTAGACTATACTGCTGATATCGTGAAAATAAAGATTCGAATTTCGGTTGGGTATACCGAGGGTAATTTTCCAAAATGGATGTTCATTCTCCACGCAAATGTGGACTCACTTCCTATAGATATAACTCCCAAATCCTTAAAACAATTAGCTTAATAAGCACTTTAACGTATAGCCTGAACAGGCAGTAATATTAGGTGTTAAAAAATGTTTTATAAGCTATATCTTAATTTTTAACCACCACCCAAGATATGTTCATATTGACACGATAGGGTAGTATGAGGAAGGAACAATTTAAAGGAAATGTAGCCGAATCTACTTGGCGAGATAATATGGAACAATTTAGGAAAGCCACATCTCAGATTAACCAACAAGGATTCAGAAACCTACTCTCCCGTCACCAAGATTCAGTCTATTGTAAAAAAACGCGTTATAGCTAAAGGTCACTGATGCAAATACTTATTAGATTTCGTTTATTAATAAAAATTAATAATGTCTTATTATAGTTATAACGAAATTTTCAAGATTATATTGATATTTGTTGTAAAGTACTAAAGCCTAGATAGCTCATAATACATTATTATAAGCCTTACACTTGGCTATAATTAACTTTATTAAGGCCTATGTCTTTGCGTCAATCTTGCACAAAAAATAGTTTTGTCTAATATTTAAAACTGATTTCACAAGGTAAAGAAAAATTAATTTTTAGTCTTAAATAAATATAAAGGGTTTATATTTACGTCTTGTAATTGGTTATGTACCTTTTCAATACAGATTAAAGTTGACCTAGGTGGTATTTAAAATAAAGTGCTCACTTTGGGATCCGATGTTCGTGGGTTTAAACAATTTGAGTAGATGGATTTTTTTGAGCGATAAACATTCGTAGCAAAACTTTCTTCGGAAGGTAAGTAAAGACATAGCAGTCCCAAGACGGTTGTGGCATATAAAAAAAAGCTGCAAAGTATGTTAATTTCCCTTTGCGGAAAAATTGTTAAGACTTTTAATTCTCGCTCAGAGAAATTATCATTCGTTTATGTAATCATTCTGTTCAGAAAACTCTCGCTAAGTACCTTAAATAAAGATACTGTCTTAAATGACTAACCTGCCATTTGTTAACTAAGATGTATTATCAATTAAGTAATTACGTTAAATTAAGTGAGCAAACATATTTACCCTATTATATTCATGGAAACGTTTCATAGACCACTTGCTCACTGATACACACATGTTACAATAACTACTAATAGAAGGTTCCTCCTCTCTCCCATTTTAGTAATTACTACATTCATCCGAAAGACTTCGGGAACAAATGAGTGCGTAGTGTAATCACTTTTAGCGGGTAACTTTGTCGGAAACTCGAAACTCGTTATAGAGTGAGAAAACACGTACGGACTTTCAATTTGGTAGGTTGGGTACCATGATGAATGTAGCGTTCATTGCTGAGAGGAGCAGGTGCCTAGAGAAGAAGCTACCATGGAGCCATAACATCCGTAGTTAACGAGCTATTAATCATTCTGTAAGAACTCATATCTCCTAAGAAACACACACCTCATATCCTTTCCCTCCCCCTCCCACTCCGACCCAACTGTGATAATTAGTTTTTGATATAACTACTAGAAAAAGTTTTTAAATTGATTTTACAGGTAAGATTTAATCCTAAGATTTCAAAGTAAGTATTTAAAATAACTGGCAAAGATATTTATCGACGCCAACACTTAAAACTTGTTTTATAAGCATAGTCAGTAATATGTAATGTTACTCTTAACAGTTACAACACTTAAAATATCTAAATTATATTAAATTTACAAATATTTTCCAAATAAGAGAAATAGATTAAAATAAGGTATTTGGAATAAGTTTTATTATTAGTCGTTCACAGCCAACAAAGATTAATTTTGACTTGGTTATTAAATTAATTTCACTTTTACTCAGCAAGTTACTACGCTGGCTAAATGATTCTTTTTTAATTTAATTTTGTATGTATTTATATTTCAAAACTCTCTCGGGTAAGTAGTAAGACTCAATGTAAAATGTTTAAAATATTTATAGTTTAATTAAAATGTTTAAATTATTAGTACTAGCAAAGAGCATAGATTTATTAAATGTTATATTATGGAATATTTAATTATTGACGTGATACATTTATCATGAAAACCGTTAGATTAGTATTTTAAGTGAATATTTAAGTCTAGTACAGAAAGCTAACTTTATTTTTGGCATTGCATCGTGCTACCAATGCCGATTATACGCCTATTGACTAATTTAACTAATGGGTTAATGGCTTAATTTAGAGGAAATAAATCCTCATTTTCGTGGAGAAAGATTGGAAAGTCATTTAGGTAAAACCATCTTCTGTGCACCCAACTGGAACCAAACCCTGACCCCTTGTCTTCAGTAGTTTAGTACAAAACAAGATGACGTGTTAGACAACGCAGCCAGAGAAGCGGGTGCTACCTTAATGTAATATCGTTATTACGTGAGGGGTCTCTTAATTTAGTTTATTTGCTCTATATTACAACCTATCTGGTCTTATATTTAAAATAATGGGGTAGGAATGAAGATGATACTCAGAGGAAGTGTATCCACATTATCGTGAAGGGAGTGAGTGGTTAACATAAGGAAACATGTCGGTGCACTTAGACATTTATATTTCCACAAAACCAGATGGTTTGAGCCCTAAGCCATAGTCCACGAACCTACTGTTGAAGTTTGGAATAGCATTATTATTTAGGTTATCATTTTTAACAGTCATTTAAGATTTCAAATATTTGCCATCACCTCAAGCCTAGAATTACAAGTTATACTCTTATGAATGTAGAATAATACGTTTATATTTTATATAAATATTTATTATGAAATGTGTTTTATAACAAATATTAGTAAGAATAATTACATTGACATTTCAAATAATTCAGCCCACCACCAACACTTTACAATCTTATTAAAAGTTAAGTTATACAGTCAAAATTATTCTAAATATTCAGTGAATGTAAATTAATGTACAAGATTGTATGAATGGATAGTTAAAAGTTATTTAGCAATCCTAAACAAAGTTTGCAAACATATAATAAAGTTTCTTATAAAATCACATCAATGATCAACATTCTTTTGCATTCTTATTCTAAATAAAAAATGTCAAGACATGGCAATAGAACATATATTTGGAAAATTATCTTATCTTGAGTCTTTTCTGATAATTTAACTAATTATTGGAATGTTTATTTCCCTATAAATCTTTATTTAATTCTGTACTCTAACTTTGAGTTTAGGCCTATTTTTATTTAGGTTTTCTACTATTATAATAGTTAATATTCTACTAATAATTTTGAAATATTTTTTGTACCCATTATCAATATTAAATACTGGTTTTAATAGTTTGTTAAAATAAAAATATTATTAAAGTTATCTCAACATATCATACATATTCCATTAGACAAGCAAATCTTTGAAATTATTTCTCGCGAGGCCACAGATATTTACATGGCTATTTCTTGTATTTGGTATTTTCAAGCTTTTTAACTGAATTAAGTTTGGATGAGGAAACCACTCTCTTATCCTCTTCAGACGAAGTTGAACTGGAAGTGAAAGAATGTTCCTCTGAATCATCGGAGCTGTCGCTTCTTTCATCACGGCAGCCAGAAGCTAAGCTCTCGTCTTCGGAACTAAACAAACACGTTATTAATAAAACCATTTTTAAACTTGTTTTCAGTCCATAGGTTTTAAAAGGAATGTTATATATCAGGCATGACCCTAGGGAAGTGTTGGTAGGAAGGATTTAAAAATAAAAAAATAATATCACAGTCTGGCATTTGATTCATCACGCGTTAATTTCGCGATTATTCCTCTGGACAACGACTTGGAATTTAAAAAATTTAACTTTTAAAAATATTTTTAATTTTAGGGCTAGGATAAAAAATATTAACAGGGTTAGCCCATATACTAACATTAATTTGAGAGATTATAAAATTATCCCCAAGTTTAACCCGTATACTAACCTTAATTTGAGGAATAGAATAAAATTAGTCAGGTTTAGCTCAAAAACTACCCTTAATTTGAAGAATAGAACAAAATTAGTCTCAGGTTTAGCCCAAAAACTACCCTTAATTTGAGGGAAATCTCAATAATTTTAATATGAATTTTAACTGAATCCTACTGTTTCAGATTCATGCCCAGAGAAGGACAGAATTGTAAAATTAATTTTTTGGTTCGTTAGTACATAAAACTAAATATTAATGATAATATATTAAAGTAAATACAAAATTTTCACGATTTCAATATTTATCTTTAGATTATAAAGTCAAAGGTTAAATCTACTTGACAAATTCAATAGTGGCATTGAGAAAATCTCATCAGTGTATATTAAACATTAATATAATAATCAAAGCAAAAAAAAAATTTTGATTGAACACTCAATTATTAACTATTTGACATTCACACGGCCGCCAAATTTGTTTCTAATTGAGCTAAATTCACACGATCTCAAAATTTAATATATGACTAAATTAAAACATTCAACATGTCTTTCCTTACAGAGTGGTATGATCAGATATTCTTTGCTTACATCACGCATATAATTATGGGATAAACATCTATCTTTGTAGCCAGATTAAGTTTTGACAAGGATTTAAAAAAGGATTTATTTTACTCCTAAAATGTTTCTCAATTATTTTGCATCCTCCCTCAAACTCTGCAACACACCGGTTGAAAAACGATGCAATGTATAATGTTCCATGATTTAACTTCGGTCAACCTTCCTTCATTGTCTTTCACTCAAACCCCCTCGCCCCCCCAAACCCCAATTGTAATGGTGAATACTAGACATCAGTTCTTTCTATCTAGTCTGCTTGGCTGCTAACATATATTATCCAAAATTTTACCTTTAGTAGTCTTACTCCATAAATGTGATCACATTATTAATACTGGGATGTGTAGTAAGAAGATGTGAAAATCTTAAATGCCTCTAACAAAAGTGTCTACCAAGCCCATAGCGTACCTTTTAATTTATCGTAAAGCCATATTACTAAAAAAAATTCTATTCTTTTATCGTAAATCCATATTACTAAAAAAAAATTATATTCGTTTATCGTAAATACAATTAATAAAAAATATTCTATTCGTTTATCGTAAAGCCATCTTACTAAAAAATATTCGATTGGTTTATCGTTAAGCCATCTTACTAAAAAAATATTCTATTGTCTTATCGTAAACAAAAAATATTCTATTGGCTTATCGTAAACAAATTACTAAAATATTATACTTAAAAGTTCTGTAATAAGTGGCATAACTATAGAGGTATGAGTACCACAGTTTGGTAAACATTGCTTTAGACCTTGGGTCTATCCTACCATCCGACACTTGAGCGTGCTTTTCAGTACTTTTATCAACTTTGCCAATACAACTTTGTTTAGGTTTTTTAAGCACCGCGTCTTACTACCCATTCGTGTTAGACGCTTATATACTAATTACACACATGGTTTTAGGGATTAGAAAGGTTATATTCAATAGAAGTGTACCCGAATTTTCACAGAGAGTATAAATATAATTTGTAAACCACCTTTAGTATACTCGACCGAGATTCGAACCTCAATCTCTAACATCGGCAGACTAGTCTACTACTTTAGTAGTGTGCCAAACCACATCGCCTCCAAAGTGGGGGACAACTTTGTTATTAAATTGTTTTTTATTGCTTCTTACTGATCGCACATGCTATCAACTTATTACCACTAAATATGGAAAAGGAGGTAAAATTTAGAAGAAAATTGCACACATTTGAGTTAATACATGAATTAGGAAACCATGCCGCCCAGCACCAACAATATTATAGTTCATAATTGTGTACCTAGACCTACTTAAATAAGGTGCTTTGGAAGATGATTGGTTCAAAAAAGGGACGAGGCTACTGGGAATTGGAGGAGCTTATATAATTATGAGCTACATTCCTTGTGTTCATCACAAGATATTATTAGGATGGTCTAATCTCACTATGGTGGAAAGGACGTGCAGTGTGAATGGGAGATTCTAGAACAGTGTTCAGGGTGGTTACTGGAAAACCTGATGGAAAGAGATCATTGTGAAGACCTAGACTCGGATGCTAGTATAACATTAGAATGGACCTAAAAGCTATATGTAGTGAGGTGGACTGGATAGAGCATTATCAAGATAGCGATAGAGGGTGTACTTTTGTAAGTGCGTCATCAAACTGTCTAGCTATTAGTGCTATAAACAGGTAAGTAGGTACATACTTAAACCGAGAATGCAAACATATGTTTTGATTTTTAGATATTTAGTATTTGTACCAAGCTAGGGTTAAATAATTATTCAGGCTTATGATCTAATATTACTATCTTCATAATATTATGTAGCTTAGCAATATACTGCGCAAATAATTAAAGTTGTCTCACACGACTTTAGGTTAAAGAGGAAACCAACGACAGCTCACTACCATAACTTTATATATTTATAGCGAATAATCTATTTGCAAAAGTAAATGAAAATACTCTTGGTGGATACATCTAGATTATTGTTATATTAATTTATACAATTTTGAATATTTGCATGGGAATCTCATATTTTGACCAAGAGCTTTATAATAATTTAAAATGTTAGAAATCAAATTATATTTTTAGAAACAAATAATGATCTGTTGATATTAGCTTATTTATAAAAATAAACAAAAGATTTATTGTTTGGGCCAAAAAAAAATAGTAAGCCAGCAAAAATATGTATCTTTACTAACTTCCTTTCGGCCTTATTTTTCCAAACAAATATATGACTTATCAAATTTCAGGCGGTAAAACCAATGTCACACGGCACCTGTCAATGGAAGATCGTGAGGTTGAGGTCGTGTGCACACTGTCATCTGTTGAACCAGGGCTAGTAGCGGAACTTGTACTGGTAACACTCTCACTGCCATCAGAATCAGTTGAGCTGTCCGTGCTTGTATCATCTGATGAAAAAACATCAGCCATTACACTGCGGTTAGATCGTTCCTTTTGACAGACTATCGATCAATGTATACAAAAAAGAAATATATGTCAATCAATGTATTTAGGTTATTTTAATAAAAGCCTTATTGATAATATTAGCTTGCTATTTTCATACTCAAATCGAGAGTGAACAAAAAATCGGCCCCCGAAATCTTTTAGTCATTACAGTAGACGGTAAACAATTTAACCAACGACCAAATTACATACAAACTATTTAATAATTTAACCTTGAATCACTATCTTTGTCAATTGATTAGTATGCAGATGACAACAAATGTTATAAAGTTGATACTATGATTGTATATTTCTTCCGGGTTTACCTTTGATAGGAAATTTTATTTAATAGGGCAAGAAGCCTCTAAACATCCTCCCAATGATTTTTTGTTTTTTGTTTCAAATAACTTCCTAACAGTTTATCGATCACATCACAGAAATATAAAAACTTATAAAAGAATCTATAAATGAATCAAAATTGTTGGTGTAATTCAAATAGGCTAGTAATATATATATATAAAATTCACTATTGATTCTTTACTAAAAAACTCATGTTGGGTTTCATGAACATATATGAAATTTTATCATTTAAATGATATGATTTTAAAGATTACTACTGTTGGAATAATTTCCTACAATTTTCTACATACACTTGATTAATTTTTTTAATATTCTTGATATGGTAACTTATTTTAATTGCATTGATTTATGCGCTACTCCAATTCAACAGTGTAGGCATATGGCATTTAATGGTGGCCATCTTAAGGACATTTAATAAAATGAATTACCAATGATGAGCAGAGAATTTTTAATTTAATGAATTTATTATAAAAACAGTAATTTATGCATAACCACTCTCTGCCCCCACCTTTATTAGATGACTTTCCATGCCTAAAATTTAATGACAGTATTAAATCAAATTTTAAAATTTTAAGCATCTTATTGTATAAGTTAAAGTAAATCTTCTCTAATATGTTTTGACAATTATCCAAGCTTTTTAATTTTTTTCATAGAGATATATGAACTGTCTTATTAGGCTTATTAAGAGGAATAAATAAAAACTTGAACTGATTAAGAATCGACCATTAAAAATTAAAAATTACAAATAATCTAAGAGGTAGATATTCACAAATTAAATTTAATAAAGCTGTACCTAAGTTGTACTTATCCAGTTGGTCTTTCTTCGTCGTCTTAGTTATGGACAGGCTATAATAAAAATGACGTGTCTTCCCCAAATCAGAAGGTTGGTACAGAGTTTTTTTAGAACTACATACTGTCACTTTTTGAGAGGCACCCTGGTCTTCACCAGTATGTTTATTATATGAGGAAGCCATTTTATGGTTAATATTTTTACTACTTAGTATTTTAGCTTGTTTATTCCTTTGAATGGCTTTCCCTTGAGAAGCTGAAGGTTTCTGGGCTCTTGTGGCCTTTACGATGTTAACGTCGGCCTCTAACAACGGTCGAAATGACTTAGAAGTTGACCCCATCGTTTCCTGTTGAATTTTACTTGCCTTGCTCTCCCTTTTATCACTCCCTTTCAGAGATTTTTTCTTGGTAATTTTCTTTGCCTTACCACTTGTATTGTGGCTCCCACCATTTTCCTTCCCCGACACGACGTCCAGATTTATTTTCACTACTCCATCGGTTAGTTTTTTGACATCTTCCTTTTTTTGTTCTTTTAACATCTTATTAGTCTTGCCAACCGAGTCCTGAAGAGCCATCAACTGCAACAAGGAGGAACATTGGATTAGTTAACCACTCAACTTAGCATCGTCAAACCACGGAGTGGTCTTTAGAAGTTGAAGCTAATTTGACAAAGTAAATGTCAAGGTGGTTGGGTCACATTCTTATTTGGTGTATTGAATAAGGCTTTCCAAAAATAATGTATTGTTTTTACATTGTGTTTTGTGAACATCTCAAACCCACGTTCAAGAAGCTTCGTCATCATTATCTCTTAAATTAAAATTTAATATTAAATAGTAATAGAATTCAATGAAAAATAAAGCGTATAACACAACGTGATGAATAAATTAGTTTTCATATCTGAAAATTGAAATATGACACTTTTATACTGGAATCGAACCAGGGACCTTTGGCTTAGTACGCCAATGCTCCAACCACTGAGCTATCTAGGAATAATCTCTTGTGTAGGGTCATTCTTCACTCATATTTTAAGGCAGAGTCTATGATGGGCGTGTGTAAATCGTCGGCTACAAATGTGTGATTTTATTAAGATCACGAGCTATCAGATAACGCTGCCACCTTCGACTCGGTAGTTGGTTTTTTGCTGCCACGTTGATCATAGACTGCCTTAAAATATGATGAAATATGATCCTGGGTACGGGATGATTCCTGGATAGCTCCCTGGTTAGTGCATTGGCGTACTAAGCCAAAGGTCCCGGGTTCAATTTCCCGTGTCCTGGTGTCATTTTTCAATGCTCAGAATATGATATCTAGATGGAGTAATCCTCACTAAAAGCATAAATAATAACTTTGGCTATTTGAATTTCCAAAATAGGTTTACTTAAATAGGTGGAAAGAAGTTGCAATTAGAATAAATTTATTTGATCTTGATGTCACTAAAGTATTTGAATTTTCATTTCTAACTTAACGTTTGTTACTAACGATTTGAATGAGTATTGGGGAAAATTTGTAGGTTTATACAAATACGTTAGTGCGTAGAAGTATTGGTGAACAGATTGGATATCACCTGTGGAAAGTTTTCCCCTTTATACCGAACTTCCCCTCCACGAATACGAAGTTGAATGCGATTTTGACACCTAGAGCAGCCCATTATCATGGCGATATTTAAGCAACTGTGTTTATAATGTGATCTCAGACTTAATAGATTTGGTTGCTATCTCAGCTCCCCATTCAATAGACAACTGGGTTGTCAATTTATTTTTAACTAATCTTTTTACAATTAGTTCAAGGTGTAACGTGTAGGCATACGCTTATACATTAATTTTTTTTTATAGCAATCTTTCTCTAACAGCAATGAGGAAACGCAAGGTCAGATGGGAAAGGAATACAATAAAAGGACCCAATATGAATCAGATTTAGCATCAAAAGAAAAGGTTTGAAGTCATTAATGAAAGAAACAAGTCAATAAAGTTAGTAAGTACATTTATCATTTGTATACAAGAAAATGTTTCCATATGGTTAAAATATTACACTCTTAGATACGGTTAGCTTAATTTTATACAGAGGCGATATCAACAGTTTTTAATATGCCATGAGCCTTGTGGAATTACCAGGAATATTTATCTTAATTTAAAAAGTTTCAGATCAAATGTTATTAAGGAACAGTTATGTTTAGCAAAAAAAAAAAAAAAAGTAGTTACAATTTTTTTTCCTAAAATACGCATCTACAACCACCTGTCTTGTACCTCCCTCCCGTGTTTAACTACCACGCTGAACGACTCGGCTACATTATCCATTAACTGTGTAGATACTGTGCAATCTGCTTCATATTGTCTGCAAATGTGATCGGATTGACGGGGCAGACATTCAATCAAAATATAGCTTGGAGGATCCAAATATCACCTGCAATCTGATCGAGATTAACCACTCACATGGGAGATATTTGGATGTTTGATCGAAAGTGACGAGATTGTCAACCCGATTGTTTAAATATCGCCTTATGAATACCTAATATATCCATACATAGCTTGAGGAGATTATATAAAACTTTAAAATATTAAATTTACACTAAAAATAAATCCATCCCCATTGGGATTTGAGCTTTGAATATTTTAAAATAAAATATTACATACATTACAGTAGTTAAACTAAATTTCAGATTACAAAATATGTTATCGCCTCACAATATCCATTCCAGTGTACCAAAAAAATATATATATTTGATAAAACGTTTTTAAAAACTAACGAGAAAAGTTGTGCAACATTATTAAAAAAAACGATCATTTTGTTTAACAATTCGGTTGATTCAAGCATAATTAACAGTTTTCTACTTTTTTCCACTGCGCTTTATAACTAAGGATGAAAATTCAAATTTAACACTTCTAAACAAACAACTTTAACAAAGAAAATTTATTTCAGTTGCTGGTTTGTAAACAGAGCTTGATATGTTGTGAAGAAACAATCTAAATAGATTAATAATATATTCTATAATGGCGTCTAACATACATATTAGAAATAAATATTCCAGGCTTACAGAGTGATTCTATGAATATTTGCACTCTTGCTATAGCTAAATTAATAAAGATCATCAAATCAGAAGAAAGTGGCACTGAATAAGTTTATGTGCCTACATTAGGTACAATTTGTTTAGTCATTTTTAAGTGAACTAGTCTAGTCAATTTAATTCAAATGTGTAAACGTTCAACTTTTAATTTCATTATTTATATCTGGTTGAATCAACCGCACTGTTCAACCAAAGTGAATAATATATTTCCGCTTTAAGAGATTAAATGAGATTATAAAACAATTCCTTTCTATGTTTGACCCACATCAGCCTCAATCGGTTTACAATATTCCAGGAAGTAAAATAATAATAATAATAATAATAATAATAATAATAAAGAATATTGATAATATAATGCAAAAAACTTGACATTCAAAAGATTAAATATGGAAATATCCATACATACTATATATTTCTTTCTTCAGTATACTTAGGACAAAAAAAGTCAGTTTTAAAATATTTTAAGAAATGGAAAATTATTAGTTACTTATTCAATGTAATTATGATACTTTTAACAATAGCTAATTTAATTAAAGGAAATAAACAATAAGCCTAAAATGAAATTGCCTAAAAAATAATGTTTCTCCGGCATAATGTTCTATCCCCTCGAAAAATGTCTTCCAATTCACTTTACATCCATTTGGTGCTACCCCATTACCAAAACTTAGAGAAACTGCCATAAAAGACAGTGAAATGGCTAAAAGATGATCAGTACAATTCAAATTGAGTGTGTTGAAAGTTACAGCATAAACAACATAATAATGATAATATTTAGCACCGCGTCTTACTACCCGTTCGGGTTATACGCTTAGTACTAATTACGTTAATGGATTTAGGAATTGGGAAGGTTGAACTAGAGGAAGTGAACCCGCATTTGCGTGGAGGGAGAGTGGAACACCATTTAGTAAAAACCACCCCCAGTTCACCCGACCGAGATTCGAACCTCGATCTTCCCGCCCTCAGCAGTCGAGCTCAACACGACAGCGTGTTAGCCAACTACGCTACAGAGGGGGTCATAAACAACATTAAAGACAAACATGAAGTGATGGTAATTTAATAGGGCTCTTTTATCTAACAGCATGTATTACTACTCGTCTAAGGTATGTGGATAGGGAGAAAATAGTTTGTGTATGTATTACACAAGAATTCGCGTGGAGGTATAAATGGTAGTAATTTATTGAAAAGTAATTAAAGGTTTAGGAAAACACTATAATTATACACAAACAGTACCTAGTCCTGAACTAGACTACCAGAAAACAAATCTAACCAGAATCATATCAAAGTTTTCAAAAATGTATCTGATCGCATACTGTTTCTAGGGCCATGAATTGTATTAAAGTAACTTTTCCAAATGTTTAATAAAAAGTATACTATTACCCGTTTATTTTGTAAGACATAAATGCTTGTTAGAAATGTTAAGCAAGCTTAAGAAAATTAAATCCATGGCAGAGGGTGATGGGCTTTAAAAGTCAATTACATGGGGAAAATGCTTAAAATATTCCATCACTTGAAGTAAAAAATCTAATTTGTTTATCAAAGAATGTCATCAAATATATGTTATAGTTAATAAAGGTTGGTGTAGCGAATTTCACCCGAAATTTTTCGCGTGAAGTTCAGTGTACACGTTCCGCAGTTTGATCAACCCTGAACTAGACATACGCAATATTTATAATAATCTAACTAGCACTAACTTCTGTGCTGGCGGCCGGGATTCAATCCTCGGTCCCAGCACAGATTTATCTGATTACCAAACCCTTCCTTCACCTCTGACAATACGTGTATTAATCACAACTTGTGACTGTGGGGAATACCAGGCCTCCACCGTGGTTCGGATTCCACTTTAAACTGTAGGTCCTTCATTTCATCTCACAATCACCCTACCACTACACATTAGCGTAAGTGCGTATAACCCGAATGGGTAGTAATACGCGGTGCTAATAATTATATAATAATAATAACTAGTATATATCCTTCAGTACACAAAGGTGTCAAGCATGGTAGAACACATTTAGCCATTTCGATAATACATTATTAATGAAAGAAATATTTATATTTTTGTTTTTGAAAAAAAAAAAGTTTGCCAGATTTATCTTTCTACAGTCGACAATAAATGTGTGTTCAGTAAACTGATGAAATTATTTGTTTTGACTAATAATATTTCATAGTCGAATGAATTAGATTCAATCTATTCCCCTCTCACACAGTGTGCTTAAATTAATATTTAGTTTTGAATATGTAAAGTTAACAAATCCTTTAAATATACATTAAAAGATAGACACCGAATTCTAGAGAGTTTTAAACACGGCTATACGTTTTGGGTTATTTTTCTATAGCCATGTGTAAATTGCTCTAAATATTTTTAGTTTTCTTATGACATTTGAAAATACAAATGGGTAGTGAGAAATTTAGGAGTCATTTTACCAAACTATTTATGGCTTATGAGTAGAGTATTTTTAACGAAACCATTAGAAAGATAGATCTCGTCAATATCTGTGAATATATTTAGGTTTAAACTATATAAGCATGCTCTTAAAATTAAATGATTACTAATTTAAACCTATACTTAACTAGTTTTAGAATGTTTTGTACCTGTATGTGTTAGATTTTAAAATATATTAAATTAATTATAGTGAAAACTAACCATTAAATTATACCCTAACAGAAATAAAATTGAAAATCTTCTAGGATATTGAGATCTGATAACATTTTGGAACACAGCTCTTTAATTTACAAACCATCGACAAAAACTCACTGTAAAATGGATCAATGTAATGGTTCTTTTAGTACAAAAAACTAAAAAAATTATTACAAAATAAATATGATAATACCTCTAGTCAGAATGGGTGAATGTAGCGATCTGTTTTTTAAACGTATCTTAGAACAGCAACGATTCCACACCTTTACTTGACTAACGCTTGAAGGCACTGACAACATTAGAACTACACTCCAATCATCGAAACAATTACTACTCGACTTGTGGAGTGTTTTTGAACTATAGCTTATTTTTAAAGTTCGTGGTATGCCTCAGCCAATCAGATCAACGAACCGTATATATGGCTGTCCCATACTACCATTTGACCGTTATGCACTTCACTGAATGGCTTCGTCACTTCTGAAATAGAAATGATAAACACAAATCCAATGGATTACAAGAAAAGAGTATCAGGGATTAAAAATATTTTTACTTCACAAATAGTTTTTTTTATCGAGTTTTACTATAATAATATTTAATATTTAGCACCGCATCTTACTACCCGTTCGGGTTATACGCTTAATATACGCGTTAAATGGCCTCATATTATAATAGCCAGACACTCTGGTTTCTTACCTATAAGTCCCGGGTTCAGTTCCCTGCTGGTAAAGAGGAACTTATCTTGAAGAGAGAATAATTCCCATCATCACAAAGGTTTGTTTAGTTAAACTTGATTTATATCAAGATCTTCATCGGCTTTATCCCATCACATTCACTACCATCATTCTCTCACATCATCGGAACAGTGAAAGGGCCTCCACGAAAAGTACAATAATACTACCTAGAATCACGTCTTATAGCCCGATAGGGTTATTCTTTTAAGTACTAATTACCCTAATGGATTAGGAATAGGGGAGGTTGAATTTAGAAGAAGTGAACTCGCATTTGCACAGAGGGAGAGTGTAAAACTATTAATGAAAAAGCACCCCTAGTTTACCCGACCGAGATTCTAACCTCAATCTCCCCATCATCGGAAGTCTAGCTCAACACGAAACTAGTGCGTTAGCTAACTACGCCACCGTGGCAGGTTCCACGAAAAAGTTACATTATTAATCTTTTCACAAACTTAGCTACAGAGTAATGTATCCCAAAATCACATTATTATTATTATTATTATTAAAAAATTAAACTAACAAATAATGGTGTATTCTATTCACCTTTTTCTCACTTTCGTAAATTAGTTAAAACTACTTTGATTATAGACAGAGCCAATTGGATGAACTAAATTGAAAATATAATTAAATGCTAACACAAGGAATTTTGGAAACTTGTTAAAAACAATCGTGTGAATAAAGTTTCTCCGTCTAACCTAGAAATTATGGCAGTATTATAGCGGAGATACTTTCATTCCGTTTATAATTCAGCCCTTCCTGTCTTACCTTGCCCCGTTATTGAAACGAGCGCGCCCTTGTATCCTTGCACATTACACCTTTGGACGTTTCTAGTGCTATAAAAAAATTGAGTTCTTCTAAATGTACCGGACAGATGGAACTCCAAGTTTTATTGTTAAAGGCTGTGCGTGACCTGGCACTCTAGGGGTAAGGTGTCGGACTTCTGTGCTGGGGTCCGGGGTTCAATCCTCGGTCCCGGCACAGATTTATCTGATTTACCAAACCCTTCCTTCACCTCTGACAAGACGTGTATTAGTCACCACTTGTGAATGTGTGGAATTGCCAGGCCCCCACCATGGTTCGGATCCCACGTTAAACTGTAGATCCTCCATTTAATCTCACAACCACCCTACCATTACACATTAGCGTAAGTGCGTATAAGTCGAACGAGTAGTAAGACGCGGTGCTAAAATAATAAAGGCTGTGCCAGCATTTTTAGCTCTTCGTTAGCCTATATCTTTAACATTAGCCTGTCAAATGAAACTTTTCCTCTTACATGGAAACAATCTGTAGTCATACCTATTTATAAAAAAGGGGCAAAAAACAAATACTTTTAATTATATATCAATTTCCCTCATAAACAATTTCTCCAAAATATTTGAGAAAATCATACATGAGCATACTTTCTACCACCTTAAAAATAAACTTTCATATAATCAAAATGGCTTTATAAAAAATAAATCTAATGTCACAATTTAGTAGAATTTCTTGGGCATGTTTCCCCTTAAGTCTCTGCCCAAGGTCAGGTTGATACTATTTATTTTGAACAAAGTAAGGTATTTGACTTATGTCAGCATAGTATTATTGTCACTAAACTTGGTAATTTTGGCCTTTCTCAATCATATGTAAATTGGTTCAGCAGTTATTTGCATGAAAGATCATTCATTATTAAAATTGATTCACACACCTCAAATAAATCTTTAGCCCTCTGTGTTATACCACAGGGTTCTAATAACGGTCTTCTTCTCTTTATTGTGTTTATTGATGACATTGGTAAATATTTGAGCTCATCTTGTTATTTACTCTTTGCTGATTATGTAAATTTATATTAAAATATCAAATTTATTGCAGATTTTATAAGAGTTACATGATGATGTAAATGGTATTCTAAAATGGTCTTTTGAAAATGGAATATCTATTAATAAATCTAAGACTAAATATATATCTTTTACTAGGAAAATTAATTCTTTCTTTTTTACTTATAAATTGGGCAGTTAAAACAAAGGTTCACAGCCCTTATATTAATGATCTTTGTGGTCTCCTGGATAACAAACTTTTTTTTCCACTATCATGTTGACCATGTAATTTCCCAGTCATTGAAATTACTTGGACTTATTAAATTTATTACGTCATCATTGAAGAAAGTTGACTGTTTTTTTATGTGTTTACTACGCCCTGGTTATATCTAAGTTAGAATACGCTACTGTTGCTTGGAATTCCATTACTTAACTGACTCTCTAGGTTAGAAAATGTTCAAAGGAAATTTGTTGCCGCATGCTATGATAAATTCTTTAGTAACCAAATTTATTATGATTATGACAGAATTCAAAACCCCTTAACCTGGGGACACACAAGCGTACAATGTAGAGTAGCCCCATGGCTTCTTTGGTGCTGATTGACAGCTCATAGCTGACTTCTGACAGTCAACATTTAGGTATATACCTAAATTTTAACCGTCAGAAGTGACAGCTGCTAAACACATGTTTTTGCAGATCATATGGTTCGGCGTAGGGATACATAATTTGGTCTGCTAACTTTTCAAATCTGTCAGTTGTTAGATGTGAGCTGTCAGTCAGCACCAAAAAGCCATGGGGCTGCTATACGTGCGTTGCTACGTGCGTCATGATGTGCGTTGAAGAATCATTATATTTCAAATGGAACCCACACACTATCAACGCGCGCATCTCTTAACGTTCGTTGTAACGGACGTACATTTTCTACCAACGCATTTAAGCTACAACGCTCGTCAATCCGTCATGGCATGTTACCGTTCGTTTAAGCAATACACTTTAGACCTAGTATGATGCCACACTTGCGTTAAATTAACGTACGTTTAACAAGTTCTTGAAGTAGTGATATTGTTTTTAATGGCTAACTTTGAGGCTTAAATATTAATAAGTGAAGGAGAGAAAAGAGAATTGCTATAGAATACTGCAAATGAAGATCATAAGGACAATAATTAGAAGCATTCAGAATGTGTTGAGGTGCGCTCATCTTTATTTGAGGATTTTTTGACAAAGTCACAAGCAGAGCAAAAATTAATAAGTAAGTACATTATAATTTAATATAGTTTAAAAGTTTGATTTTTAAATTACTTCTGGTATATTTTTTAATAATCATTATTTATTATTATTTAATTATTATTAATATTTAATTATATTTATTAAATTATTTCATACTGCCATGGTAGTTACTCATCATTACTGATAAAATAGTTAGTTAAAGCTTCACGGTAACGATTATTAGTTCGGTTGACATTTGTGTTGTCATTGTCCTGGCAGTCCTCAAATCCACAAATAATCAATGTATCATCAAACTTATACCCATCACGTTCGCGAACAAAATTGTGGAGAACACAACAACATTTAACAATGTAAACAGCAAAATAGACTGTGCATCAGTGGGCCTATGAAATATTCTTCATTTATTAGCTAGTATGCCAAATGTACATTCTATGTAGTGTCTAGTCCTTGATATTCTATAGTTGAAAACTTCCTTACTTCTTGGTAAGTGGATACCGGAGTACGGTCTAAGCAAATGTGTTGACAATCTAAATGCTTTGTCTTCAATAAAAGCAGAAGATATATTTCTATACCGGTACTCGTGTTGGTGCAGAAATCATGAGAGTTTTCTTTTCTATTTGTATCCAAAGTGATGAATTCCTGAATATAGTGGAGTCTGCATCCTTACCAAATGATCCCACGTCTACATAAGTTATTATTATTATTAGCACCGCGTCTTACTACCCATTCGGGTTATACGCACTTACGCTAATGTGTAATGGTAAGGTGATTGTGAGATGAAATGAAGGACCTACAGTTTAACGTGGAATCCGAACCACGGTGGAAGCCTGGAATTCCCCACATTCAGTCTACATAAGTGAAACTGTAGTTGGAATCAGCAACAGCCAAATATACCACAGATTTTTTTTTTATAGATCATGTATAATGAGACACTTCTTTCAATCTTAACAACTCTTATATGTTTACCGTCGACTGCTCCTAAGAAGTTGAGAAAATTAGCTCTATCTTGAAACCTTCTTGCTACATTTTTCCAGTTGTTTTCATTGGGTGTAGGTATGAATTTCTCTCTCAGTACTTCCCAAATATTTATGCACACAGTCCTGTACTATTTTACTTGCAGAAGATTTACCAATTCTATAACTGTAGTGTATGTCTTTAAAACTGCATCCACTGGCAAGATATCTGAAACAAAAATTATTGTTGCCGTCAAGATGTCATGTCAATATGGAGAACAATCATAGATAACTATGTACGAAATCTCAACAAGTACAAGTGAAAAGCTATGTCTGGCTACGGGGAGAATTTATCGTTTCTGAAAAAAAGCATGTATCCATGGGCTACAACTAGTAGTATTGAAAATTAAAATGAAAACCTAGAAAATAACGAAGCAGCTAATGAACATCCCAATAACACGGAAACAGACAGTATTGATTTAAGCCTCCTTCACACAGCCACTCCGTCCACATCAAATAAGTCAGCTCCAAAAAAACTTAAACCAAGTGACATAGAAGATAAATTGCTAGAATTTATGCAATCCCTGAAGCCAAGAAAGAACATCCGAAGAAGATGAAGATCTTGCCTTTTTTACTCGATTCTTCCTACAGTCGGGGGCCTTGATCCTGACCAAAAATTTACCTATAGACTTCAAACAATGTAGTTTTATCAGAATTTAAAAAAATGTAATACCAGAGAAGCACGCTTACCTCAAAGCGAATGTCATACGACTTATTCCCCATATTTATCATCAGATTCAGCGAGTTCATATTGTTCACATTTTTCGCAACCAGATGAGCCCTTTTAACTAATGACCCTAAGGGCTTACTATTTACCAATATATTTTTTTCCTTGTGTCATTATTATGTTCTGTATTATTTTTGTTTAATAAATAATATTTAGCATCGTGTCTTACTACCCGTTCGGTTATACGCTTTGAGTACAAATGGATTTGGGAATTGGGAAGGTTGAATTATAGGAAGTGAACCCGCATTTGCGTGGAGGGAGAGTGGAAAACGATTTAGGAAAAACCACCCCCAGTTCACCCGACCGAGATTCGAACCTCGATCTCCCCGTCCTTAGCAGTCGAGCTCAACACGACAAGCGCGTTAGCCAACTACGCCACCGAGGCGGGTTGTTTAATAAAGTACTTACCTTAATGTTATTACCAGAATCTCTTCGGTGATATTGAATTCCTCATATTTGTATATTGCTGCCTTATGGGATCTTAAACATAATAACAGTTCATCAAATGAGCTTGGAGACATTCTAAGATAATTAAAAAATGTATCAGGATCTCTTTTAAGACGCGCATGGAAAGTATAATACTGCCCATAAAGATATCGTTCATTATTTATAGGATGAACCCACAACTTCTTCTCTTTGCGTTTTCTTATTAAATATTTATCTACCATATAAAACAAACTGTACAATTTCACTAGCGTCCATCTTACGTTCACGAGTCTTTAAAATGCTGAAACTCGTGTGTTGTCCAAACAACGTGCGTTAAAATACCCGAACGTTACAACGCACGTACACAATACACTCGTGTGTCCCCAGCCAGGGCTCCAAATTCTCTTCTCGCGTGGAATTTATTGGGATGCTCTTTTTGTTTTTAATAATTTCATTAGCAGAATTTATTGCAAATTTTCCCTTGACATGTAAGCATTCATATCCCTTCTCGGGCTTCTCGTAATCCAACATTATTTTTTCTCAATAGCTCTTATAGGGTAAGCAATATAGGTCGTTGTATCATAGCGCCAATTCTAGATTTGTCGAATTTGACTTATATCATAAAATAAAAGCTAAACTCAGAGAGTTATTTAATAAAATCCCTTATCAATAATTTGTCATGTAGAGGTTCTGCCTATAATAATTAAATTTACAATATTCTGACTATTTTTTTGCATATTGTTACTACTTTTAACCACACATTTGTCATGTGTTATCATTGATATTTTTTATTCTTTTCATTTTTAATCACTATTAATTTTTTCTGTAACTATTCATCATTTTATAAAATTATTTAGCTATTTTTTGTTTATCTTATTTTCTCGTGTAAATGTATTTATTTGTATGGTATTTGTGTACTTTTCAGTGCTGGCCTTTTATAGGTCTTACGACTGTTGGCAAACACTATAATAAAATAAATTGAAATTATTATTTTATACATATCTTGATTAAAGTACTATTTGCGTGGAAGGAGGGTAGGAAACCATAAGTAAAAAGCTCCCTCAGTACATCCAGCAAGGATTTGAACCAAATTCCACCTCACCAGCAATCCAGACAAGATGAACCTGATATCGAGTCCACATACCCATTATTACGTGTAGTTGCGTTAAAAGAATATGGTTGATTAATGTAGAATTTTAGAGAAACTGTATTCACATTTGCATGAAGGAATGTAAGGAAACCCCTTTTTAATAAACACCCTGAGTAGGCCTACTTTAAGGAAGGATACAGCAATACCATAACAAAAGAACGAAACAAATGTAAGCAAATGCTATTTTTTTTTTTTCTGTTGCAATGGTTAAGTAATTTACAATCTTGATTCAAACCATAAATTTTGGGATGGAAACGACTTGTTTCAGCTTTCGTGGAACATTTTTAATATGTCTTGACTAGGTTTCTTGTGTATAGACTAAAATAAGTAAACACGATTACGCATCATGATTCGGTACAGTATAGCCTTGAGTTAGAAGGCAAACTGCAGAAACTATATGATACATGAAGAAAATACTAAGAATCACTTTTAGAATAAAATATTAATATATATATATATAATATATATATATATATATATATATATATATATATATATATATATATATTGTAGATATAAATTTTCAAAATTAGACTTAAAACATTTTCTAATCAAATTAAACGAAAAATAAAGCAAAGATGTGAAACCAGCTTTGGTGGTAGGGTGGTCTAACGCGCTAATCTCGTGTTGGACTAGATTTTTGAAGACGGGGAGATATGGGTTCAATCTCGGTCAAGTGCACTGTGGGTAGTTTTCCTAAATGGTTATTCACTCTCCCTCCACGAAAATAAAGGTGCATTTCCTCTCAATTAAACCTTTTTAATCCTTAACACATTAGTGTTATTAGTGCATATGCATAGAACATGAACAAGTAGTAAGATACGTTGCTAAAATAAATGTGAATCCTGTCTGAGTGCAATGTTAGTTACATTCTCATTTTAATTATATTTGTGTTTAAACATACTTCCTACAAAAAACTATGGCGTATCATATCTTAACTAGCCTATTCCATCTTAACTCCTTTAATTAAGCCGATTATACATCTTGGATTAAAATAAGCATTAGAAAATAAAATGTTTGGGTCATTCTCTTAAACTTTTCTTATTTACGTGAAAAGTTTTTAACCATTTCTTATCTTTCATTGTGACGTGGTAGCAAATTTCTAGTTGCGTTGTGTTCCTTGTTTTTATCATACAAATACGTAAATTTTAAAACTTTGTTTTGAAAATTGTGAAGTTTGTTGTGGATCTTAGTGGGTGCTCTAATATTTCTTCCTTCAAATGTAAATTCATGTGACAAAGACAAACTTTTAAAAGTAATGTTTTTTTGTTTTTATTTTGTGTTTCAAGTTTAAATACCCATCTGGGTGAACTTTTTCACTAATGGGTTACGGATAATTAATCTAGAATTTAAGTAAGTTTACCACCAATTGCGGGAAGGCAAAATGCGAAACCTTTCATGAAGAAATATGTCTCAGTACACTTAGAATGAATTTGAACCCTGGCCTATATGTCACCAACAAACCAGACTAATTAATTTGACACTTTGGCCCTCTTGCCCATGTATGTGAATGTAATCATAGTTAAATTTCGAAATAAAGCACGTTTATGGAATCTTCGTCGTACTATGCATGGGGGGTTTATAGCTTTTATATCGTATAATCATAAAAAGGAAAAATACGTTTTTAATGGTATTACATGATCACAATAAGGTGATAAAATTATATATTTAGAGTTAAGGGTTGTTTTGCTAGATTGAATCGTTTGACAACCTTTCAACTAAATTGTTTTGCTCGATTTTATATGCTTATGTTATACGACCACATCCAGTCTAGCCAGCTGGGGTTCAAACACCTACCATCAAAACCAGTGCTAATAAGTTATTTAAGAGTATGGCGGATCTGACAGCAAGACCACCGGTGTGGTGGCTTATATTTCCATTCACCATTTAATGGTCGTTTATTTAATTTATTTTGATATATAATATGATTTTTTTATTTTTTCATATCAAAAGAAAGTATTGCAATCGTGAAAACTGTCTACCTCAAGATTTTAACGAGTCTGTAAGTCTTATATGTGTCCGTGGATTTTACAATTATGTTTGTTTGTCTGTATGTGTTTGATCTTGGCCCCAGATCTTAAATCGTTGGACGAATGTTGCTAAAACTTGGTATTATACTATGTTATAGGGCATAACCTCAATTTTTTATTTTTATTAGACCCTAGCCTTCCAATTAAAGATAATTTACTGATTGGTGATTTTATAAAATTCAAAGTAAATCCCAAATATCTCTAATAATTCTGTTTAAAATGTATATCTGGGGTGTGTTTGACATGACAAATAAACCATTATAATTTTTTTCAAGAACATATTAGTTAAAAGATGGTTTGATATTAGCTAATGTCTCAAAAACTAGAATAATTTTAATAAAATAATTGGACATATGGTTCAAATACGTGTCTGTGTAATGTATTGTTTTAAAAAAATCATATAATAATAATAATAATTTACTGACAATTTATTAAAAAAAAGTTCTTACATTATCTTATCAAGATAACATATTTTAATCATGAAATTATAAAGTAAAAGTAGTTCAGTATGAATGGAATATCCGTTTGCAATCATTTCTTGAGTATACAAAAGACCCTTTGTAACTACCAATACCATAATTTTATTTGTTTTTTTAACACGGCGTTTCAGTACCGATCCAGGATTTAAGTGTATGTAGGCCTACTAATCACAATAAGGTTTTAAGAATAAGTAAGGTTGAATTTTGAGGAAGTGTACACGTAATTTGCGAAAATTAAAAGTGAAACTATCTAGGGTAAAAACTCCTTTTTACATCCAATTAGGATTTGAACCTTGACCTCACAGTTATCGGATAGCCAGTTTGTTGTGAGTTAGTGTTAGTTGTTATGCTAATAGGAGTTATTAACCTAATTTGGAACATAGAACTCTTTGGTAGTCTCGATAACCCTGTGACATATTTTTCAGAATAATGTTTTAAATGCATCAAAATAAGAGACGTAGTTTAGTTTTTTTAGTTTTGATATATTATGAGGGCTTTATAGAAACTATTAAATAACACGACAATAGATTTCAAATATAGGTGAATTTTCTTATGCCTTGTCCTACTACCCGTCTGAGTTCTAAGTAAATGTACTAGTTACACTAATTTGTTAGAGAAAACAAAGGTTCAATTTTAAGGAATTGTACCCGTATTTGCTTGGAGATAGAGTGGATTTTTTTTATGAAAACTACCCTCAATTTACCGACTGGGTTTTGAACCCCAAACTTCCCGTCATTGACAGTCCACTCTATTATAAGAGTAATGACTTGGGCCATTCTATCACAAAGTGGGTGATGGAAATGGGGAAAACCACATTTCACCAAATATAAGTTTTTCGGCAATGCCAAGAATCGAACGCGGGACCCTTGATACCATAGACTGACATGCCACTGAATAGCTAAGTGGTCGGACATCTAAACTACACGTAGTTTGATAATTAAGTAGATGATGAAGGCATATTTTAGAGGAAATATATCCTAATTTTCGTATATAAAGAGCGAGAAATCATTTAGAAAAATTAGTACTAAATGAACCCCAAAATTTAGTACACGTACTCACTGATTTAGTTTTTTTTTATATTTAAAATAAATTTTCTTTCTTACATTTTGCGTAGTTTAAATTTTAGTTTCACCTATACCAATAGGCACGTGTTCTAAGTATAAAAAAAATTCCTCTATAGTCTTATTTGATAGAATGTTGTGAACTCAAATACCAGATTGATATACTGAGGCTGTATTTTATAGTAATTAGTTTCAGAATTTTTCTAAACTTTATCATTTGTAATATTTACAGAGCGTATTTTACTAGGAAGACTCATGAATTTTTTGTATTTATAGAGATATGTCAAGTTACTGCAAACTCGCTATAGCTTTGTTTTGCTGTCATAAACAAAACTTTTAAGGAAAATAAACTTTAGAAGGCTCGATCCTAAAATAAAAGATTTATTTTTTAATTTTATTAAAAGTGTATATACAATTTTTAATGTATAAAATAAAAATTAAAATATGACTACATGTATGAGTATATAAAACATGATTTTAGGTGTGATTTGGTTTCTCCATAAATATATTTTTTAACTATGATTATATACTAATTAAAATTAACATGCATAAACTTTAATAAACAGAACAGAATATTCACAATTTCAGATCAAGGATTTAAGAAAATATTATTATTATTATTATTAGCACCGCGTCTTACTACCCGTTCGGGTTATACGCACTTACGCTAATGTGTAATGGTAGGGTGATTGTGAGATGAAATGAAGGACCTAAAGTTTAACGTGGAATCCGAACCACGGTGAGGCCTGGCATTCCCCACATTCACAATATGTCTTGTCAGAGGTGAAGGAAGGGTTTGGTAATCAGATAAATCTGTTCCGGTACCGAGATTGAACCCCGGCCGCCAGCACAGAAGTTTGACACCTTGCCCCTAGACCACCAGGTCACCCTTTAAGAAAATAAAATATACTTTTAATGGTCTGGTATTTTTTACTATGAATCTTACTATCCAAACAGGGCGATTAAATTCATACCGACCTTATCGAAGAGGGTGATTGGGAAATTAATTTATAAAACATACAATGCATCCAAATAGGATTCGAACCCCAATTCCTTCATCAGCATTAAATCTCTCGATGAGGCTATATGTTTAGTATTCTTACTCAAAGACAAATGCTGATAGAATAGATATTATCATAATTGAATCAATTAGAGCTTTTGAAATCACTTAAAATGTATTTTACGTAAAGTGTTCTTTACAGTACAATTTTTCATACAACTGGGATAAGTGTAATAGTAACCAAAATAAATTAGAATATTTATATGAAAATTAATACACTTAAAGACGTTTACTATTGGTGCAAACACCTAGAATATATTCCAAGGGGTTGTAAGTCAAATGGATCGATTGATTTGTGTTGATTTTAAATCCAGTAAAAACAAATCACAGGACATCCCTTATGTTAAAACTCTGTAATATATAGTATTGCGTATCTTACTAAATTAATTATATGATGTATATTTAAGTTTATTAAATTACAAATCTACATTATCTTATCAAATTTAAATTAATTTTAAAATTTTCAATCACATACATAGTATTTGAGAGAATGTAAGTAATGAATGCTGTTTCAAAAATGAATGTTACACAATCACAATATTTTTAGTTCAAAATTACCACTATATAGCTTGTCCAAACTTTTAATTCATTATGGCAGAATTTGTATAATTACCTGAATGGTTTTCAAACCGTTAATGATAATTATATTGAAGGTTTTTAGTTTCGTTCTTTCAGTAAATAAAATAACTCTGAGCGTTATCTGTCTGCATTTTCTTAATTTGTAATTCTAATTGTGTTAGTAGATACTTTATATAATATAAAAGTTATTTAGATAATATTTTTACAACCTACAATATAATATAATATAATTATTTTACATCCATTATAGCTTCCAGCATGTGGTCTGGACCTATTTTTAATTAAAGTAATATATTTTACACTAACGGGCTGCTAGGCCTGTCTTATGCCTTATATACTAACTTAAGATTAGGACCGGCACAACATCCTGTCCCTTGCCATTAATTTATCAATTTGTAAGAGTTAACCCATATTTTACCAATGATTAATGTTTCGCCCATGCCAAGAATAGTACTCAGTACCCTTAACTGAGTAGGCAGACACTCTACTGACTGTGCAAAGGTTTCAGATAATGTCATTTACTGATTATCTTAATTTAACAGGAGGGCTACATAAACTGGGAGGGTTATCAATATATTCTGCTGTAAATGTAAAAAATAACAGTTTCAATTTTAATAAGAAGAATTATTCATAATTAAAAACTACGACAGTCCTAACAAGCCAGTAATAGAAAATATATTGCTTGAATGAAAAAAATGACCCAGGCCACAGGCCTGAAAAAACAGTAATGTATGTAAAATTTCATAATTTAAAAATAAATAACAAAACATATATTATTCAAAGGGCTCTTTTAGGAAACATAATGACACTTATTTGGAAACCAAATATTAAAAAAAAAATAGATGGATCTAAGTTACTATAATATATCATTTAATTTTATTGTGATATTTAACGTGCACTATCTAAACAGACTGATTATGTTATTTAGCAAATTATAAACTAAATAAATCTACAAAAGACACAACAGCCAGCCCCCGGCCGTCAATTCATTTTCGTGAAATGGTATCATCGACGATGAATTTTTAGGCCACTCTAGGAATTAAATCCGGGACCCTTAGCACACTAGACAGAAAGGCTACCGATTGAGCCAAGGTGTCGAACCAAAGAGGAGTTAAGCTGCTTGTTAGACAGTGTGGAATATTCATATTGTTAAAGGCAATTATCATCGCGGTCCAAAGGGATTATCTAAAGCTATGTCAAGCCCAATTAGGAAACATTGAAATGTAATGGATCCCATGGCAACGAAAACACCATGAGTTGTAGCGGCAGGATTAACTATGAGACAAGGAAATTCTCCCCAATTCTTCTCCTGGAAGGTTAGAAAAATAAATCCAAAAGGTTTATGTGGTATCTATATACCGTATTTGTATTAACTGTAGCCGGGAAATAGGTATTCCGAGAATTTTTCTTAATTTTTCAATTATTTCATTCGTTGTTTTAGAATAAAATTAAAATATTTTCTATATTATTTTCGTTTTTATTTGTTTCAATTTCCAACTAACTAGGTTTTATGTTTCTAGCTGAAACTACAAAGTATACTGAGGCTCTAATTGTTTTTCGGGTGAAGAGTAAATTTGTTAATACTAGCCAGGGCTATTATTATACTATAATTCACTGCACGATATTCTTAACTCGAGATAATTATATCCAGTCTACCTCATTAAACTATATCTTTATATTGAGCTAGTTCTATCCAGTCCACCTCATTGCATCCTATTCCTATCTTCAGATAGATTTTATTTCATCCACTTCAATATATATTATTTCTATATTGAGATAGTGTTATCCATTCCACCTCATTACACCATATATCTAAAGCTAATAATTAATTAATGGTAAGAACAGTTTATTACTATTTTAGTATTTCCTTCTTTAAAAATTAACTAACAATTTGAAATCAATGGTCAAAGTCATACAAGGATATAAAAACTACAATGAGATCGAGAGGGTGATAATAAAAATTTCAGGATATTCTGAAATTAAAATGAGTTAAATTAAAACATTCATGAAAATATTAAGTTAATGAATTAGTTTATTATACAAACTGTTATTGGAATAGATACACATTATATGGAAAGATAAACAATGTATATTATAGTTGATAAAGTAAGGTCTTTATCGCGCTTTTGATTGTTATACTCTTGCTAACAGTGTGGAAAAAGATTAAATAACTTAATCTTATTTTAGATTAATGAGTTTTATATCAAACTTAAGTAAAATCAATGACTATAATATATAAAAAGCTCATATTATATTAAATAAAATTATTTTAGATCTTTATTGATAAGTTCTTACTGGACATGTTCTTTAACCACGCATGAGTACTAAAGGTAGTTATCAATTCTTTATTTATCTTCACCTATATGTGAATACTATGGAATAACGTTAACTGTGTTTTGTTTAAATATATTATATGAATACAGAAGATACAGTTTTGCGTTTACGTTAATGTCCTAAATGAATTTCAGTCATCTGGTCAATCCATTTAGTTCGATATTTAAAAGTAGGGATTGTGGTGTAGAGTATGAAATACAATTGTAATTCTACTAGCTCAGGATTTATAAAAGCTAACTTTATAGACTAAATTGATGTTGTATTTATTTAAATTCTAATACTATTGAGAAATAATTCATTTAAATAGAATATCAAGCAGTTAATTTAGACACAGAATTAAGAAATTAAATTACTCCTAAATTACTCTGAATGCACAAAACGATGCGATGTAATAACAAGCCGACAGCGGAAAGTTTTGTTCAAATTAGCTGTCCTATGTTATTTTAACAATCTTTCTATGTCGTAGTAAACGATAAGAATGTTTAATTATACATCTCGTTTTATGTTCTTTACTTTTTTTTTTTGCTAAATTCTTACGATGCTTTGATTAAGTAACGAAAAATTAGCAACGCAAATATTTCACAAACATCTTGGAATTAAGAATATGTTTGTTTAGTATGGAAATTGAATCACGTCCTACATTTCTTTGTTGTTTCAGTGAGGCCTACAGAAGCTTTATAAACTAATGCTCTCAAAAACGTGGAGAGAATTCTAAATAATACGTTTCAAAAACATTAAAAATATTCTACAAAAGTTAATAAATGTTTGCACATAATAATTGAACTTTCTGAGCAAGCTAAAACGTTGAGTTTAAATAAGAAAATTTTGTTGTGATAAATATAAAAATTTTATTTCCAAATAAAAGTAATAGATTTAAAAGGATTTTGAAACTAAATTATATTTATAATTTGTATATTTAATGATATTTTAAATAAATGAGTGAATATTACATTTTTTATTAAACTATAGTCAATGTATCGTGAATATAAATAGCGTTTAAACTCAAATCACTCAAGGACCTTAAATTTATCCTTGCTGCTTTAAAATAATGTTTTTAAGAAACCTAACACAAATTTTAAAATATGTATATTTTTAGAACAATTTACTACACATTAAGGTTATACGCCTACGTAATAATTACGCTGATATACTAGGGAAAAGAAAGGTTGAATTTATGGGACGTATACCCGCATTTTCGTGGAAGGAAAGTGAAAAACCATTGAGAAAGAATCACTCTAATCACACCTGACCAGGATCAAAGCCAGCTCTCCCTGTAATTGGAAGTTTAGTATATTGCGAAATGGATGGCTTAGACCATGCGGTCACCGAAGTGATTATTATTATTGTATTATTTTATCTTAATCAAGATTACAAACAAACCACAAGAAGTTGCGGAACATCCGGGAATACCGTAATACTTTATTATAAAATTTAAATCTATCTAAATCGTTAGTTTGCTTCCATCATACTCTATTCAAACGTGACTAAACCTAACCTTACATAGCCTAACCTCGCGCGTGATTTGGTTATATTTTTACCCCGTAAGGTATTAAATGAATAACATTCATGCTATGGCAAAAATACATTATTTTTGGTTAAATAAAAGATTCCACTTTTAAAATTATAAATCAATGGTCGCTTAAATAGGCTATATCTTTATTCTAGAGTTAAGATATTTCTAAGTTGTGTACTTATATAAGTTTATTCAAATGGTTAATTAAGATTAGTCAACCTCGGTGGTCTTGGAATAAAGTGATTGCATCAGGAACCGATGTTCTAGGGTCCAAACCTAGTCGTGCTCGATGGATATTTCTTGAGCGATAAAAATACGTAGCATAACTCCCTTCAGAGTGGAAGTAAAGCCGTTGATCTCATGTCAATTGTGATATTTAAAAATACTCTGGAAGGTATAGGAAAATACCTTTCCAAGCAAAACTGGTAGGATATTTCGCTCTCACTCATAAAAATTCTCTTGTGCTGATATAATCAGTCGGTTCAGAATGTGCACACTAAGTAAATACATAAAAATAAGTGTACGTTAAATGCCCTTGATTAAATAAATATTGCAGTTTAAACAAAAATATTTTTCGGAGATCAGCTTTCTGTGGTATTCATGGTTGAACTGAGTGAACTTTGCGAAATTGGGAGGAAGAGGGGTGGGATGATAATGAGTAGACAACTCTGAACATAAATAATTATGTTTCTAAGAAAATAAAACCGGTCTCTGGATTTTTTAAAACCTCCAAAACGCGTTTTGATCGTTTAAGAACGGATGTGAAGAAAAAATAAATATTACGGTAAACCACACAGAATTTTTCACTCCTTTACCTAAAAGTGAAGATACTTACTTAGACTCTTAAGATATGCGAAACAAAATAAAAAATATTTTTGGAGAAACATAATGGTAAAATGAGCATCACATTCCACTAAGGGGCGTAGATGAAGTAGTATACACGGTTACAGAAACATTTTGAGAATAAAGAACAACTCGGCCAACCAAATAGCATAAGAATCAACTCTACACTTCCAAGACCTCCATTAAAAAATATATTTTCCAATAGCTTGGAAACTATTGGTTTTATAAAAATATATTTAAGTTTAATATTTTTATTTTTAATGATCTTACAACTTCTCACTTATATTTCAAATATTTGTGGAGATATGATCAAAATTGGAGTTCCACACTTATATAAAGTACCCTATTAGTGTCGCCCTCAGTGTTCTTGGGGTAAAGTTATCGCCTCAACGTCCGATGTTCACGGATTCAAACCCAGCCGGGATTGATGGATTGGTCTTTAGAGATAAACTTCCGTGGCAGAACTTCCTTTCAGAGGGAAGTAAATACGTCGGTATCATGTCGATTGTGGCGGGTAAAAATCCCTGGAAATTATGTGAAAATATATTACACCGGTAAAATTGTTAGTTTAATTAGATTTATCTCATAGAAATTCTTATGTACTGATATAATCAGTCGGAATATAAAGTTCAAGTTAAATACCTCAAATAAATAAATAAAAATAAAAACATTTAGGTAATTTTCCCGTAAAAATTAAGATGCTCCATTTTGTTTTTAATACTAAACAGCGAATAGATACAAATTTTAATCAAAACAATTAGTGTTAATATTGAGAGAAACATGTTTATTTTCTTTTTGCCCTTAAGTAAACTACTCTTAATTATAACTCCAAAAAATCCTGTGGAACCTTATGAAAACCCTAAATAACAATTTCTAGCTCAAATGTTAAAATGGTCTCGTCTCTGGGCCGAGAGAGAGACAACTAGACACACACACAGAGAGAGAGAGAGACAGACAGATGATATCGCTAACACAAATTTTGGGTTCAGTCGGTTATAAAACGTCGACAACCATCGAAATCACGAATTCAATTTTTTTGACAAACACAATACTCACTATTTCCTAGAGCTATTGAAAAAGTAATAAATATATATTAATAATAATAATATTTAGCACCGTGTCTTACTACCCGTTCGGGTTATACACTTTAAGTACTTATTACTCCAATGGATTAGGAAGGTTGAATTAGAGGAAGTGAACCCGAATTTGCGTGGAGGGAGAGTGGAAAGCCATTTAGGAAAAACCACCCCCAGTTCACCCGACCAAGATTTGAACCTCGATCTCCCCGTCCTCAACAGCCGAGCTCAACACGACTAGCGCGTTAGCCAACTACTACACCGAGGCGGGTTAATATATATTAATCTGACACCCTAGTTCAATCAGTAGCGTGTTTTCCTACTGAAATAAGGATACTGAATTCAATTCCTAGAATGTTCGAAAAAGTGTATTTTTAGTGTAATGTTGATCTCCCTTTTCACAGTGATAAATTAGCGGCTTAGGGGATGGATTTTGTGTCTGTTCTAGATTTAATTTTTGGTTATTGATCGTGTGCTGATATAATCAGTCATCTAAGAAATAGAACGTTAAGTAACTCAAATAATTTTTTCAATGAAATATTATATATTATCAATAATCAACGTTTAAGTGCAACCAAAACTGGTTGTGGTTCTTAATTACAATCACTGGAGGTTTTAAATCATATCTCAATTTATTAATTATTATTAATATGATAAAATGAATAAAAAAAATAGAAAATATGTCACTAAAATCTTAATATTATTATTTTAAATCTTGTGACTAAATATCTAATACGGCTATAGATTACTATACATCTTGTCATTAATATAAACTTTGTAATTCATAGCTCATTATAGATTAATATAAACGTTATGATTTATATATCAATAGGTCAGTCCTATAGATTAAAAAATTTGGTGATTTCTATAACAGTGTATATAAATATAAACTCTTTGTGATTCGTATATCAGTAAATATTAATACTAACTTTGTGATTCATATATCAGTATACAATAATAACTTGTGATTTATATACAGTATATATCATAAACTTTGTGATTCGTGTATCAGTATAAACTAATACTAGCTTTGTGATTCGTATATCAGTCTAGAATATTAATAAATTTAGTGATGTTGCACCGCGGGGGGGGATTTGGTGTTGTTGATATTAGGGATTTATGTACCCAACCCTGGTATTCCCGGGTGCACATACATACAAGTACATACAAGAAATGAGAACAAGAAGAAATTAGAATTTATGCAATTTAATGAGAAAAGTTACAAGGTCAAAATATATAATATATATATATATATCACGTAATCTCAATAAGCATATGTCCATACTCACTAGTTATGATATGAGGCAGCTTTGCCTAACCCTAACCCTACAAGGGGCGAGAGGCGCTGGCCTTATAAACTCAGACTATTGAGTTAAGTGACTGATCCCATAAACAACAAGGTATGTTGGCCGTGCAGGCAGAGTTATAATTTAGATCAGGCAAGTTCTGGTTCAGTTACATGAGAGAGCCCTGGATACAGAGCAACAACCCTTACTAAGGGTAAAAACTATTTACATGAAATATCAGAATACACGGGCCAGTCCAGGATGAGCCACGTCCCACCAGTTGAGCACCCAACGGGTGACCAACACCACGAAACATAAATAAGTAATTAAAGACAGCTACAGCTGAGCCTGAGGGGCAGAAACGGCTCATGAGCTGAATATTCCTTAAGCGAGTGTAACAATGCAATGACTAAGATTTAACCACGGCCAATCATGAGAGGCATGAACGGCCCACAGGTTAACTTCCCAACACAAATATTGGGATAGAAAAATGAACCCAGTTAGGTATGGATCCCAGGTCTCCATATAATATGAACAATCTCCTGCACTGGCAAGCTACCATTGAGTTACATCTATGGAAACATCGTGTGTGCTGCGGGATTCACCATCCCGTCGTGAGGCTGGCCAAAATGGCACAGTCTCCCAAACGCGAGAAGCACGCTACACCACAAGTGTAGTTTGTAGCCTGTTCTCCTGACCAAGGAGACTAAACTCCATACATAATCTATACAACTAGCCTAACCATAATATCATAATAGTGTCTCAAAATAGACACGAGTTATTCCCTATCCCTAACTCTTACAATAGGATTATCCTATCCATCCTGCCAAGACGTAGACTAAACCTAACATTTAACATTTAATCTGAAGTTTACTCGTTCTTTATGCCCGTGAAGTTGGTTAGTCCCGTAACTTCCTCTTGTCTAGAGGATCTATTTCCCTTGGACCGTAAGTCCACCGTTGACTAGATAGAGTACTTTGACCAGATGAGAGTGCGTAGTAGTTCAACGTCGCCGATGTTGTCCTATCGTGTTCTATATTTCTTCCAAGCAGCTCAGTGAATATATAGTCAGAGATGCCCACGCGTTGGAGCGGTGAGTATGAAGTGGAGGGGGAACTTCCCCGAGATTCTAGAATATTGACATGCGTCGGCCGACGGCATTCATGGAGCTCTCAGTTGGTTTGTAATCGTCGTTGAACGTGGAGTTCTCCCCAAGTGGCCGCGCTCGGTCACTTTTTTCTGTGTTGTTTTTTCTTCAGTGGGGCATCAGGCTCGAAGAGTCGGCGAAGTCGGTATGTAAATAAACAGACATACGTTATGGCGTAGCATTTTACACTAGTATGTCATTGTTAACATTTGATGATTTGCAGGCACCAACAAAATATTCATTTTTTACGTTTGAACGGGGCTAAACCAGATTAGCCCGTTACAATGTGTTCAGTCACGGCGTAGTTCTTGGTGCAATTCTTTGCTCAGCCAGGTTTGGTTCGTGGACTGCCCGCGTGAATGTGAACTGTAGAAAAGGGTGTTGGATCGGGGGGGGGGGGGGGGGAGACTTGTATATGGTTTATGGAGAGTGAAGGTCACTCCATTACAACAAAGTAAAGTTTAAATCATAACAAAAAACATCCTGGTATTGTATCATTGCGGATAGTAAATACTTATGACATGGCAAATAAACGTATTTGGTATGATTGAAGAATACCTCCAGAACGAGTTCCAGGGACTTTGGGGCAAACCTAGGCCCAAACATTGGCTTTCCCACACTAATACCATATCTGCCCATGGGAAATACCCTGGGATCGGAAGGGGAAACGACAGTTGGGAAATGAAGATACAGTAGCCCCATGGTTTCTTTGGTGCTGACTGACAGCTCACAGCTGACTTCTGACACTCAACATTTAGGTATAAACCTAAATTTTGACTGTCAGAAGTGACAGCTGCTAAACACATGTTTTTTTCTGATCATCTGGTTCATCGTAGGGACACGTAATTTGGTCTTGTAACATTTTAAAGCTGTCAGAAGTCAGCTTTGAGCTGTCAGTCAGCACCAAAGAAGCCATGGGGCTACTGTAGATTCATTAAGGAGCTTCATTACTATAGTTTTAGTAATTTAAGTATCTTTATAGAAAAATATGAGTTTTGTAATTCATATGTATATATAGATAGCAATAAACATGGTGATGTGTAAATACCTAGTAAGATAAACTTAGTAATGTTTAGGGGTAATAGCATTTAGTAATATATGTGTTCAAACTTCATGTTGATATTGATATATTTCAAATTTAAAAAACTAAAACAAATGTTTAAAATATTTTGTGGCTACGTGTTGGTACCAACATTATAGAACATTAAATAAGTATTGAGTCTATAATACAAGCAGATATAGCATAAATACCACCATAGATATTGTGTGTAGTTTTGGAATTGGTTCGAAAACTTATCAATTAATCAAAAACAGTCCCAAAGGACCAATTCATTATTTCATAGTTGGTGTTTTTTTACAGAAAAATGCTCAATATCTTGTTCCTAGTCCCGCCAAGCTTCGCTCTGACAAAAACCTCGAAACAGATAGGATATCCATTCATCACGGACGGCTGTAACGTTTCTTACAAATCGATAGCAAAGCCAACTCTGAGCTAAAATATTGACAATGGCTTAACCTTTTGCGTTATCCGTCTAAATCCACAGAATACCTTGGGTGTGTTTCTTTACAAACAAAAAGTTGTACTGTATATTTTAAATAAAGAGCAATTTTTTTTACCGCATTTAACTACCCGTTAGGTAAATCTCTCTATAGTAAGAGTACGGCCAACGATTGAAATGGCACTTGATTAGCCCACGTGACTTCCGCGCTTGCCACATTCCTAACTGGCGTCAAGCAGACTGCTGGGCTCTTATGAAAAATATATTTCTTCCGAAACATTTTCACTCATTAATAGAAACTACGCCAAAATATTTTGGTTAATGGATGTAGAACACATTGATAAATCGATGTAGGATTCCATTGAATACCTTCTGGACAAAAAAAAAGTTTTGTTCAACCGAAAATTGAAAGTGAATTAGTAGCCAGATAAAATGTTAAGGTTTTGTCATGTTAGTTATTTTTTTATTTTGAATTGTGTTTATTATTGATTCACCCTAAGATGAGACCTTATGTAAACAAAGCCACGTGGTCTAGGGGTAAGGTGTCAGAATTCTGTACTGGCGGCCGGGGTTCAATCCTCGGTCCCGGCACAGATTTATCTGATTACCAAACCCTTCCTTCACCTCTGACAAGACATTTTGTGAATGTGGGGAATGCCAGGCCTCCACCGTGGTTCGGATTCCATGTTAAACTGTAGGTCCTCCATTTCATCTCACAATCACCCTACCATTACACATTAGCGTAAGTGCGTATAACCCGAACGGGTAGTAAGACGGGTGCTAATAATAATAACAAAGCCACATGGAGGTCTATGCTCTGATTTGCTAGTGAACGGATATCATTGGTTTACTTTCACTAAATAGTTCCTCTTTTGTTTTATATTAAACTTGTTTTAAAATAATATTAGAAAATTATTGTTACTAAAATCATAAATTGATTTGATTTATAAATCATACTTTTTAAGCTTTGGAAGCACTATCAAATAACGACCAATTCCTCACTCAGCGTTGAGGAACACTATGGTACAGTCCTTATCACATGTTAACGTCACGTCAGCAAAGGTCAATAACAGTTCATCTCATCAGCGTTAAGTGAAGGTTGTGACTATTGAATTCTTACCGTCTATTTAGGGCAAATGCTGAGGCTTGCCCGAGTTTATTAAACATGAGGCAGTAAATTAAAAATCATTAAAAAAATACAAACATTCGTAGTGACCTACTTTGCTATAGTAGTGACTATACATGCCACGTCTGTTTAAAATATTGCACTATAATTCCACCAATTATATAGGTCCTTCGCGTAGTGATAAGGAAATTTTTGGTTACTACAGGTCTCAGGTTAGGATGAACCAATAATAGTAGCTCTAATTAATCATGTATCAATATGTTTTTATTATGTTTTGGATTTTTATGTCGTGATAAGATATTAATAAATCGGTATTAAATTTCAATAGTCTGAACCAGTACATTAAACTTAAAACAAAATCGTGTGTTATAAGTTAAAATAAATATTCACGATATTTATTATTATTATTTTATTATTATTGTTATTAGCACCGCCTCTTACTACCCGTTCGGGCTATAATTGTAATGGTAGGGTGATTGTGAGATGAAATGGAGGACCTACAGTTTAACGTGGAATCCGAACCACGGTGGAGGCCTGGCATTCCTCACATTCACAAGTTGTGATTAATACACGTCTTGTCAGAGGTGAAGGAAGGGTTTGGAAACACGATATTTATAGTAAATATATTATAGGTGTAGTGAATGGCTTGTTCCTCATCTTATGTTCAATTTATTTGTCGACTTAAATAAATAAATTATCACATCAAACAAATCACTTTGAAAACATCTTTAAGTCACTTCTAACAATTTTCATAAAGTCCCAACAACTACATCAATTTGATCCATAAAAGAGGGAATATTTTTCTCGTACCTTCAAACAACATTGACGGCCCAACTTAGCTTATAATTATCGGTAGAGTAGGCCTCGGCTGTGAAATAAATTATAAAATTATTATATTTTGAATAGTGATCCTTAAAAGAACTAAACAATCAACATATTAACTTAAATAGTTAACTACAATAACAATATTAAAGCAACATAAACAAAATGCACTAGAATTAGAGATTACTCTTGAATAAAATGTATCTATTTTGAATTTTTACGCAAAGAGGCGTATCTATTATTGAGCTTCAGGTTAGAACATAATGATTTAATGCCATTTCCAATACATTATTAATTTGGGATATTAATCATCATCGCTCCATATTCCAGGCTTGAACAACCATAAAGGCTTGTATATATATATGTATATACGTTCAAAATTGATGATAATTTAAATACTGAACAATCTAGATTATATTTATGAAAAACAGACCTTCCCATACTCCATTTACTTTGGAAAATAGCGAGATAACTTTTATTGCTTACACTATGGTGCAGTTATAGTATATGGCCATACTGTATTCAGTCAAGGTAGGAATTACCCCTTTCAGAGTAAGCTGGGGGTACATGATTAATAAACCATCAACTTTAGTAAATTGATAAGCTATCAACTCACTGAGGCCAAACGATTTAAATATGTGAGAAATAACATTGTCAACATGAGAGTGAATTTAAAGAATAATGTCTAAGAATATAAAAGAAATAATTAAATATGAATAAATAATTTAGAGCTTAGATAATATTATTTGATTTTCTAGTAAGAGGTATGTGCTTAGTTCTGGAGCTATTTATAGACATTCGAGTCTATAGACTTTATAGATCCATATAATTTGTAAGTGAATTTGATGTTTTTAATAAGTTTATATCATAGCCAAAAAGTCAATTAGTTCACCAATATCTTCAATGAACACAATAAATGGAAGGGGGCCTAAATTGTAATCTTATGGCATATCACAAGAGGATAGAAAGGTTATGAATTAGCTTGTATATTTGATAGTAAAGATATCCTTTTTAAATAGCTGCTACACCAGTTTTATAAGACGAGATAGTAAAACGCTAATTAAATTATGAGTTATTAATACTAAACTGGCATAGTTCAAAAAGCTTTTCTTTTTGTAGATATAAATTGCATAATCCTGAACTTTTGTAGAAACTTTAGAGTTAAAATGCCTCAGGTTTTCTATTATACTATTTAGACTAGTGACATTATATTTATTGCTGATAAAGTCACGTTAATTAAAATAAACTTTGTTTATAGAAAGTAAAAAGTAAGCTCATGTAGAATCTCCCTAACCCCTTTATATGAGGTATATAAAAGATAAACAGGTACATAATTACAGACTTTGATGTTGTTTATTATTTTGTGTACAACACATTTTTGCATGATAAGAGAGATGTTTCATTTATGATGCTAAAAAATATAGATTAACAAGGGATTAAAATAGTGTGAACCATCCTTAAAATTACTCTTGGAATTCCAGCCACTCTGGCATGATAAATGAACTTGACATTTTAATTTTAAAGAATGCATAGTAGTTTTGCAAGAATATAAGGACAAACATTGTTTGAGTTAATAAACAAGGCGTAGAAAAAAGTTAAAGCAGAATTACATCAAATTAAAATACGCCAAAATTTATTTTATGTTAAACAAGGGATCATTTATAATGTTTGTGCTAATTTCAAGGTTAGATGGTAATAATCTTCTCATTCAATTACTTTAGACCTATTTTCAAATTTCCTTGTTATTATTTTTAAGAAAATTATATTGAGTTCATCCTAATGGATTTATCAATATTTAACTTGGTTTTAAATATTTTAAAAATTGAAAAAAAGAGTGAATACCCAGCTTGATTAATTTCTTTTCATGAGGAATTGATTAACTTACCCATTCAAGTAATTAAGAGTAGCCAATTCGGAAACATGAGTATGTTTTAAATAGTAGTTTCAGAAATATAATAAGTGAATTAATTCCTTTGTACTGATTTTGTGGAAAAAAAAACCAAAAGAGTAATTAAAATCATCAGTTGTGTAGATGTCATGAACAATTATTGGTAATATCATTTTAATAAAAGCCGGCCCGTGGTGTAGTGGTTAATGCAACCGGCTACTACACTAGGGGCCTTGAGTTCGATTCCCACCTGGCACATTAAATGCTTTTCCAGAAAGTGAATCTAACTTAACGGTTCCCAGGGCTTGGTTAATTAAGCTAGGTAATGTTTCCACAGGTCTCACACCCTCATAGTCACTATCAACCTCAAACTTTCACCCTCATCTCATCGCGACATGGAAATAATGTAATATTAGTACATTAGGACTATCCCTGGGAAAAATTATTATTATCATCATCATAATATGAATACAAGTAATTACTGAGAAAATGATATATTTATTAACCTGGTTTACAATTAGTTCAGTGGGTAAAGAGAGATGAGATATATTAAATTTACAAAATAAATGAGTGTGGTGAGCTACAAAGGAATGGCGGAAATTAGAAAAAAATTAGATATAAATATATAAGTTTTATTAATATAATTACTGTTTTATTGTTTTAGACCAATTATATTAGTTAATATAAGAAACTAAATAACGAAACTAGCTATATCCACGTATCCAAAACTAATATTCAACCTCGATTTGTTTAAGTATCGATCCGTTGCCATTAATCACCTATGTGTCTTGAGAACTAATTGCTCTATAAACCGTTTAAGTTGAAGCTAGCTGCGGTGGTTGATTAACTTACTTCAGATAGCATCTTAAACCTGAGTTATAACTTTGGGAATTAAAAGGGGAGTACTTTGTCTCAAAGTTGGCAACTCGAGCGCGGTGCAAACACTCAACTGAACGGGCTATTACTCCTGAGATGTCCACATTATACCGCGTGAAGAGTGGATCACTTTGATAGATATCCGAGATAAAATGTTTAGTAACTTTGTTAGTAGTACATTGAAATTTGTTTATAATTAATTTATCTGCTATTAGATTAAGTTAAATAGTTTAAATTTTATACTTTCAATATTTTCAATCTTCATTCAAATCCAAACCACGAGTTAAAACAAATTATATTAGTTTTTAATAGGTTTTAAAATGTGTAATATTTATAGATTAACCAAATTAAAAATAAACAATTATTAAGTTTTTCTATTTAAAAAAAAAGTAGGATGGAGTTGGTGAACGCATTATTTAAATTCTAAAAATGTTGGCGCTATTGAATCAGCGTTTAAAGCTCCCCTATAAAATATATTAGCACTCTATTTAAAAACTAAGCACAGAAACCAGTAGCTTGGCTGTAAATACTATGTCGTGCCAGGGGAAACCCCCTATTTTAGAAGTGATGACGTTTTTTTATTGTCATGTATTAAACATGAACCTTTTGATCCATGAACGGATTCAGATGCAGATAGAGATTCAGGCACACTAGCCTCATTGAATCAAGTCGGGACTCTCTATAGTCTCACAAGGTAAAATTAAAGTGATCACAAAATATAATATCAAAGTCACTTATTAAATCAGGGTGAGACAAATATTGGTGAACACGTGGGATAATTTCAGACTTATCTGGGCTGGTTTTCCAGGTACGTAGAGGTAGAAATTAAAATCTCAGTTGATTGTAATAAAAATGGGATTTTATTTGATGAATTTCTACTCTTCATGTAACTAAAAGTACTTATAAATTTTCTCTAAATTTCATCATCTTCATTCTTATTCTTTAATCATCGCTAGGCAGGTAGTAGCACGCAGAGCATGAACAAATTTATATTGGTGAGAATAAGATGACATTTTATTCTTGCAGATTTTAATGATTAGACTATTGTCACTCTTGTGGAATGTTTCATTGATGCTAAATGAACGATAACTGTTAATTGGGGACTGTAAACTTTCCTTTAGTGAATTCCAAAAGCTGGTTAGCACACCTACTTGGAAACTGTGAGAGTAATAACCATGCTTTGTATTTAAATAACAGTAATTTTGTAAGGATGAAGACGGAAGAATTTTAGAGGAATTGTATTTGCATTGGAGTGAAAGAGAAACCATATTTATAAATATACGTATACATTACTACCACGTCTTACTACTTGTTCAGGGTGTACGTGTATATGATAATTATTGTTCTAATTGAGTAGGGATGAAGAAGGAGTAAATTAGAAGTAATCTATCATCATTTACATAGAATAAGAGTTGAAAGCCCCCCTCAGAATACCCGACCGGTATTTGAAACTTTATCTCCTCATCATGAGCAGGTCAGTTTAAATCAAGAGTTACGCCTTAGACCATTCAGCCACTGACTCGGGTAAGACCACATAGAATAAAAAATAACGTATCTTATATATATTGAAAAATGTAGATTCAAAAAACTCTTTAATTAGAATACTTCACACCTAAATGTATCCCTACTTGTAATAATAATAATAATAATAATAATAATAATTAATAATATTTAGCACCGCGTCTTACTACCCGTTCGGGTTATACGCTATAAGTACAAATTACACTAATGTATTAGGAATTGGAAAGGTTTTATTAGAGGAAGTGAACCCGCATTTGCGTGAAGGGAGAGTGGAAAACCATTTAGGAAAAACCACCCCCAGTTCACCAGACCGAGATCCCCTACTTGTAGTTTTATTAAGCTGTAATTTAACTGTTTTTAATGTGTGTAATAAATTATTATATTCACAATAAAATGAAGTTATTTTATGAATTATTTACTTTTTACTTATTAAAATATTTTCATCGCATTTAATGATCATTTTAATGATATTTTGAGGAATTTTATTTTTTCAAAAATTAATACAACCTAACCTAGGGCGTATCAAAATGTAAGGTCATAGTATTGTAAAACAATGATTTTACATTTTTGTCACTAAATAACCAAATAATTTACTTACATTGTAAAGTTTTATAATCGTAGTTTAAATCGTACATTATATTGGCTTTAATTTTCAGAATACGTAATAGATATTAATTTTTAACTAAATTAATAACTGTTAAGTATTTTGGTATTAATAATTTTCAGTAGAGTCCTAGTATTAAATAACATATTAAGCGCATTATTTTCTTTGGGAATCAATTATCTTATTTTAATTTTTATATGGCTAATGGAATTTTTCTCTACGCTAGCATTTGTTAATTTTTATTTCCATTTAAGATTTTATTTGTAATTTATGTATGTTTGCAGATGATATATAATTTATTGGACGTACAATTTGCTGCTATGAAAAGTTAAATGAATTATTTTCATTAAATGTTCCTCTTTAATAATTATTTCTGTACAAAACAGAGCAAAAATTGTATAAAGGATAACATCTGATTTTGTTTTTATATAATTAAATGAATGTATAAAAGTTTTATATGGTAGTTTTTCTATGTGATATTTACCTACTGGCTTTGTATATGTAAATTTGTTATAATATGGATATAAACTACATTCTTTACTTAAAACTAATGAACTAATATAATTGTAGCCCTTTTTGATATAATTGTAGAAAAGGACAGGATGGGAGCATACACATGGTACAAAAAAAACATAAAATAACCGAGAACAGAATGTCAGTTTAGTCAAATAGATTTTTAGGGTATACTGGGTAAAGATAGCCCTTCCACCCCCAACCCCCCCCCCCCCCAAAAAAAAAGAAATTATTTTACATGATCCGAGCTAGTATATAGGTTAAGGTAAGATCAACCAACCAAGAATTCAAAAAGTTGGAGACAGACACCAATATCTAGTAATATTTCGTAGAAATGACACATTGTCACTGTAATCACAAAAAAGTTAAACATATATCATTTCAAAATATTTCATAAGTCCAAAAGGAAGAGAACAACATATATAGTTCGATTAACACACATCCTCAAATAGAAAAATCTTTTACAATAAAGCTCTTATACGAAATCATAAGATAAGATCATATTTCATAATTTCAATAAATTTACATCATACATTACTACGATAAAATGAAAATGACGTAAATAATAAATTTTGAAAATATAAAATATTTTTTATTTTAAGATTCTCAATAAATTAACAAGTATTATTTTATTAATTCTAATCTAAAACGCAATTTAGTAGAATTATGGATTTAAACATATATAAATAATTATTTTTACAATTTAACTTACGGTTGAATAATTAGCTGCTCCTCGAATGAAATTTCCGAAAAGAGTCGTTTTACATTGCCACTCCTGAGGTGATTAATACAATAACTACCCCAGAAAATGATATAGGGTACCTTAGCTAAGGAGAATAATGGATATAATAAGGGGAAGAAGCGTTTTTCGACTGTCAGGTGTCGATTCTACACAACAGACTGCCACGTAATCCAAATCTAGCATCTGTGACCCTCTGAATCAGTATGTGACGTCAACACATCATTCTTGGACATTGGGAAGCTGCTAAGAAGTTGCACGTTGTTACAACTCCTCTTTAGATCGCAAGTAAAAAATAAACTTTTCTCATGAGCGGGTGTGCTTTAGGTTGGGTGGTCGTAGAGAGAGGGATTGAATGAAATGCGCGGTGAGAGACAACCTAAGTTGGTGTTTCCAATTTAGTCACATTTTTATATTTATTATTCATTCTCGATCAATTAATGCTATAATTCAATCAAACGTAATAACCACCTTTTTTAGTTTAAAAAGGGATATTTTTAATTCCAAGCAAATGGTTAACATAAAAGAAATAAAACGTAAATGAAAAAAAACATGTTTTAGCTTTACTCTTGTAAAATGGGGTTTCAATTTTATACAAACGTTTTAAATATTTATATAGTCTTGGGTTGATGCGCAAATTAATCCCACATTGAAAATTATATTATTTAAATACCCGAATTTTTAATTGATAATTTTTTTAACGGTAATTGAAGTTATATATAAATTATACTATATTTACAAGAATGCTTTTGGATATAAAAGAAAAACAAATATTTATTAGAATATTAATTATTACATTTTTATTTATTAATATAAAGTGTAAATTGTAAAGTGTAAGTGTAATTTATTTAAAAATAAATGTTGTTATTTCACTTATTCAAAAAAGATTTTAAGACACTATTAATTTTGAGTAAATAAATAATTGAATAGCTTGTAGGTGAATAATACAGTTGGCCTTAATATTAGAATAAGCTCCACTGCCTTCAAAACTTCAAATGATCTACTGTTGTATTATTTAAAAATGTTAAAGTTTAAAATGATTAATATATTTCAAGATTAGTATCAATAAATTTAACTATTTATTTATTTATTTAACGTAGCAGTGCTTGTGATATTATAAAAATTAATATTAATAATATATAAGTAGTACATACTTTGTTTAAACATGTATATTTCTAAGAATTACTTATACGTTATTAAAAATACCTTACTAACATAGTAAAATTTATAGTTCTAAGAGATAGAGAAATCTTTTTCTTTCATTATCTATTTATTATCATAGCTTTGACAAATTTCCCATCTAATTTAATTTAAAATTTATTATCAAAGATGATAGTAAATTTTATATATCACCTATATAATTGTATTATTAAGTAAGTTTCTAAGTGCATTTTAAAATAGATAATATAAAATTATACCATCTTGATAATCTTCCAAGCTATTTGTAGAATATTCACAAGGCAGCGTACAAATAAAAGCAACATGTTTTAAATTTATCATTGTTTCAATTATAAATTTTGCTTTACATTTTCTACACGGCTTAAATCCAAGCTGTGAAACCCTTTTAGATCTAAATACAGATAAATACATTACTGGGGTTTTATATATAATGACTCAATTGTAGTAAACGTATATTCCTAAACGTGCATTCATGTGTTAGCTGTAGAGACCTATGATATTATCAATATAGATCATGTTGAATGTGAAGAATGCCAGGCCTCCACCGTGGTTCGGATTCCACGTTAAACTGTAGGTCCTTCATTTTCATCTCACAATCACCCTACCATTACACATTAGCGTAAGTGCGTATAACCCGAACGGGTAGTAAGACGCGGTGCTAATATATAATAATAATAAATAAACACTTAAACTAATTACACTTGATATTGCCATGAGCTAATTATATAGTTGTCCTAAATGATAGAGTGCTCGGGGTAAAACATGTTACTGATGCTCAGATATGAATCAAATGCACAGTGTGGGATTGAGGTACGTGCTTAAGTCATTTTTTCCAAGTAAATCATCTTATCTATTTATTTTTAGTCAAGCACACATCTTTGGAGAAGAGGGGACAGTCCTAGGGAGGTGGAGGTGCTCTTATAAGTTCCCATTTGTTCTTAAAAAAAAATACAGCTTAATCCTATATGTCCAGTACACTTTATGAACAACACACGTAAGCCAAATGAATGGCTTAGTCTTTTAAACCAGAAATGTATCTACATCTTATTAAATAAATAGTAAATTGTATGGTTCTTTCCTTCATCTCCTTGGAGATTAGTAATTAAAATATTAACAAAACAAAATAGTCTTATGTTTAACCAAACCAATAATGTTTCCTATACTTAATTTTTGCTAGACATGAATTATCATAAATGTATAAAATAAATAAACGGTTAATTTTTCTTCATTGAACTCCATTCTCTCGAATAAGAGTATTGGCATATATACTAACTACATTAACGCTAATACAATATAAACAAGCTATACCCTTATTATGGTAGTAATAACTGTAAATTACAGCCATAAACGTCAGTTAAACTACATTCATATATTCATACCTTAAGTTAAGTGATTTATATATTTAACTTTCGAAAGATACTATCAATAACTATAAAATAGCATTAATAATTAAGTAATATGCTATCATTGTTGACCTCAAAAACTATGTTTTTATTCTATTAAATTCTTCTTCGAATAATAAGGGTATAATTTTGAATATTTTAAATCTCAATTTTGGTTAGAAGACAACTAAAATGTTGACCTTTCTTTTAAGTATCTGTAATCTGTTTTGCACAAATTGGAATACTTTGTATTGTATGTAAAACTTATGATCAATTATTAATAGTAGCTTATAATAGGCAAATAAATAGACTCAATATATAAAGTAAAATAATTACCTAATCATGTCAAGCTAAATGCATCATGATACAATTAATTAATTAGTCATAATCATATTCTAAACTGAGCGGTAAATAGTGTATTTATAACCAGTGGACTCTCAAATGTACACTAATAATTTTTATTACATAATTAATAAATACATTCTATTTTAATCGGAGATAAGTTCATTATGAATTGACTGAGTTCATGAATTGATGAATGTTTAGTGGAATAAAGAAATAAGGTCATGAATCTCAAGAGTTTGTTATAAACATTTTAGATCAATAAATCATAATAAAATATGTTTATAAACAATGGCTTTTTCATTTCCCCATGCTAATAATTAATTTAGCAAAAGTAGCTCCAATTTAAAACCTCGATAGCAGAAAAAAAAATATTTTGACCCTTTAACTTTTGTTTGTATACAATAAATTATGGGACCTGCCTATTATTAGGGGCATATACTTGAAGTGTGGAATTTGTTATTGAACGAAAATTGTGAAGCTTAAAAATCACAAAAACCCTCTTCACTTATCTAAAATGTTCATTTTTGTAACTTGTTAAAAACTACTTTATATGTTAAAAGAATTTTATACATTTGTTTCTAACCATTTAAGGCCCATTCTATATAGGAGTGGTGGTAGCTGATAGCTGTCAGAAAATGTAAAAACCCTAAAAAGAAAAACCTACTAAAAAATTAATTGTATAATGTGAAAGATTTGACTGCCAAATTTGACAATAAATCAATATACGATGGTCTTACAGATTAAATGGCTTGGTAAATGGATACATAAGAGTAGATCTGTTAGCTTTACTTAGTTCTCAGTTACAACCACTCCTATGGCGAATGGACTATACTTTTACCTATAAACTGCCATACTTCACTTTAAGCCTCTTTGAAAATGTGCCATGTTCACTTTTTTATTCCTACTTTCTTAATATTAAATCTTCCAAAAGAGTAATGATACTAATTCTATAGGGATCTCTAATTATGCGTGAACTATATTTTTTAATAAATACAGGTGAGTAAGAGGCAGTAAGAGGTCGTTTTAAGTCTTTAAATTAATATAAAGCTAGATATATAATTACTAGACTGATAATAATCTTTATGTTTATTTATAAATAACAAATTCAACATGTTTTGAAAATTTAAATTTTGAACTAAATGGATACAATGTAAAAAATATACTCATACTTAAAATACAAAAATCTACAAATAATTAAATAGTGTCTAGAAAAATAAATAATAAATACATCATATTTAACCCTTAATATTATTTTGATTTTATTTAGAGTTACGTGGGTATATATTACCCTAAACTTTGAAAGAAGAAACGTGAGAAAAGATTAGATAATATGTTTTATGCTGGAAAGTACCCACAAACAGAGAAATGAGATGTTGATATTTAAAAGTTAGGTTGCATTAAGTTAGAAATTGGATGGTAATTGGCGATAGAAAAATGAGTGGTCAAATTCCAATCACTTATAGATAAATTTTTTTTCAAAAAGATGTTATCCTTTTATATGGTAAGAACTATTTGTGAATCACGATGAAATCAAACAAACACACTTGTGCTCCATTCAAAATGGCAGGCATGATGTCAAACAAAAACTTGCTACTTGAATCTCTTAAGATATAATATTGGTTCAGTTCTCCATAAAATGTTTTTGTTGTTTATAGAAAAAATAATATTAATATACGTTGAAACTTCAGTAATGGAAAATGTAAGCGATTCTCATTTTCAAGTTTTACGCACACAAGCAATGAAAATAGTAGCCTATATTTCACTCACGGGAACGTTTGTCAACAAAATATAAATTTTGGGTAATCTAGATTATCTTGTTTATATGTGATTTCCATGTGACCTACATCGAAAATACAGAGTCAATCTCTTTTATTCTCCTACTCAAGATGAGTCGTTCTATACTTAGTTTCTCACAACTTCTCAGGTAGAAAAAATGTATTGTGATCGTCAAAAATATCGAAATATATATATTTTGATGTATATTGACTGACGTTTCATGACCCACTGAACCTGAAAAAAGTGTTTTTTGCGATGATTTCTGTCTGCGCGTGTGTTTTCTTTTATCTTAGCCTAGAGCCAAAACTTTTTATAACTATTAGGCTAAAACTTACTATCCATAGTTTTGATAAAATTCCCCCAAAACTTTTTATCAGATATGAAGCGATAAAATTAAGGGTAGCTTACTGTTTGTCTAAAAAAATCAATACTCAACTTTCTAGACTTATGCTGTTATGATTTGGATTAAATATAGGCACTGTTTAATATTATTATTATTATTAGCACCGCGTCTTACTACCCGTTCGGGTTATACGCACTTACGCTAATGTGTAATGGTAGGGTGATTGTGAGATGAAATGAAGGACCTACAGTTTAACGTGGAATACGAACCACGGTAGCGACCTGGCATTCCACACATTCACAAGATGTCTTGTCAGAGGTGTAGGAAGGGTTTGGAAATCAGATAAATCTGTGCTGGGACCGAGGATCGAACCCCGGCCGCCAGCATAATGTCTGACACCGTACCCCTAGACCACCAGGTCACCCCTGTTTAATATTAAAATCAAATTTGCTCATTTAATTTTTTCGGGAAAATGTTTTATATGGTACTTTACTTAAACGGGTATCTTCAATTTATATCTTATCTCCACAAATTTTTGAGACACAAAATAGTTTAACATGTGTTATAGCACAAATAGTAACACAAAATATGTTTGAAATAGATCTTTATAAATTCTACAGTTTCTGATATATTAGACAATATATGACTTTAATTTATTTCCTGGAAATTGACTAAGCTTTTTGATGAGCGTAGATATCACCTTTTCCTCAATATATTTCTGTAGAGATATATATTATTTCGTCTATGCTATTTGTCTGAATGTGATGATCTTTTATCTGTTCGGATATTTCTGTAATAATATATATATATATATATATATATATCTAATATTTAGTTTCATATATCTTAAGATTTATAAGTATAATTTTTATAAAAGAGTGATAATTTCTACGGTACAATATACAAATTAATTTGTATAGGAATATTATGATTATTTAATATTTGTTTGGGAGTATTAAATTCAATTAATTCATATACATTAATTAATTATGTTTAGAGGTTATCTTTGTAAATTATATGTCGCGACTAATGTATTTCCTAGATTGATTTAGTCTGACATCCCTCTCATGTATTAATGATGTAATGACTATATAAACAAAACAACTTCATTATTGTTTTATGTCTACAGGTGACCACAGCATATGTAAAAATAAATAATTCACTCTCTGTATACTATTCTTATAATTTCAACCACCATTTATCATCATAATACAATTTATGGGGAAAAAAGGATTATAGTTAGTATTACGTATAAAATAAAAAATGTATAATTATGTGGGTTTTTATTTAAATGTAAATTGATTTAGGGTTTAACTTTAAAGAGATACGCATACATAGGATGAGCAGGTAGTAAAGACGCTGTGATAAGAAAAGAATGATTAATTATTCTAACAGTTCAGTTATATTTTAGTTAATGAACCCAAAGTTGCACTTCATTTTGTGATTTACTAATCATTAATTTAACAATTTATAACAAAAAAATATCAAAAATAATAACTTAATTTTTTTACCGGGTCTTAGGGCCAACTTAAGTTAAATGCATACATTATCTACATTAATGATAAAGAGATGAAGTAGGTATAGTATTAGAGGAAGTGTACTCACACTTAACGTGGAAGGAGATTGAGAAACAATTTATAAAATAACTATCCTCACCACCTTCTACCAGGATTTGAATCCTGATGTCACTAGCCACCCAGTCTGACTCTGATGTCACGCGCTATACCATGTGAGCACCGATGCATCTGAAATAAAGATAGACCTTAGTTAATTTTTGGTTTGAATAATACCAAAAATTAATGCTATATTTTTAACTTAACTTTAATAAAGTTAATATAATTGTATTCATAAAAGTAAGATAAATAAACCTAAATTGCTCAATTTCTTCAGCATATATAATAATAACTATATATATACATTTAAATGTGTAACAAAAGTATATATACAAAATATGTTACATAGCTTTATTAAATAATATATAGCTCTTGATTATAAACATATGAGATCTGTTATATCTAAACAAGATTTTAATATTGCATTAATCCTAATATATAAAAAAAATAGTCTTTAACTTATTTGTACAGTTGAGTTCCTTTTTAAAAAAAATCAGAATTTCAGATTTTTTTAAAAACAAATTATAGTAGTGAACTCACAAAACAGTTTGTATAAATAGTATTCAATACATACTTTGAAAATAAGTATGATTATATTCCCAACTTTGGTAGAACGAGGGTATTTTTTTAAACGTTGTTCCATGTCTCTTTAATAAAGATTGATTGCGTGTTTATTTAAATGTCAAACTTATCATCGTGTTTGGTTAAATTAAAAACTATAATTAGCTAATAGAGAGTTTATTGTATTAAACAGTATTAGAAATAAATCAAAAATAAATTAATTTTAATCTTACAAATTTCTACAAAGAAATTATTATAAACATTTTAAGACAATTTACTAGCTATGCAACAATTAAATTAACCAAAATAAAGAAACCATATTTTACATATAAAATAGTGTATCAAATTATCCAAAGCATTAATGTGTTTGTATTTAATTAAAAGCCAATTTCTTTACTGTCACATATACAGTACTCTAATAAATAAAACAACCTATTAAACCAGTTATGAATTCTCTTTAAGGGGGGATTTAGGGAACCCAGTCCGTATTTGTTGAGGATGTATTGCAATATATATATATATGCTGCCAAAATAAATAAGATATAGCTTGCGTATAACATAGAGTTTAGTTTTCTTCTTATGGTGATATCAACAGTTCTTTAGTAGCTGTCATCAGCATTACATAATTAGGTGAAAAGTTTTTAAATGAAGAGAAAAGGTTGTAATTAAATCCCAGAATACCCATGAAAGATATTCAAGAAATGTTTATATCACCATGTGAAGGTTTGTATCGAAGCCATATTTGATTAATTTTAATACCAAAATATGTTGATATGAAAATTGCAAAAACAATTATATTTTATCACGTCCCCTACATCCACACCTTAGGTTTAAAGTGTTAGTTGTTTTACCAATAAATTCTACACAATAATAAGTAGATAATTTATTTACCAAGAAATATGTTTACATTTCTGAATAGTATATTTAAAGATATAAAAAACATAAATAAGTTAGAAAACTATTGATCTGAACTTTTCTACTCACCCCCAAGGAAAAAAAAAATCCAAATTCATACGATGTTATCTTCCTGGTTTATGGAAGACGTGAAGAGGAGAAAAATAGTACACCGAAGACCAGGGGAGAAAAAAAAATAGGGAAAGGGTCAAAACTTGAGGACACCAGAAACTTTCCTTAGTGAAATTGCGGTAAGAAGAAACCGCAGAGGGATGAGACGACCGGACTTGGGTTGAGTTAGGGCTTGTTCAATTTGAGTTTCAGGAGCCACCCCCTCATCGCCTCACCCCCCTTTCCCAAGTGTCGTCTATATCTTAGTACTCAGTGAAACATTGGCACAAGTTCACATTTTATAGAATGTTTCAAAAAAAACCTTTTTCTTCTCAGGTGTTTAATGTGTATTTTTATTTCAAATTTGTAGACCTGATTGTATAGGTGAACTTTAAATTATTTCTTAATTCATGTTGTCAAATAAATTACATATTTTGATTAAACAAACTTTTGTTGTAAAATAAATATCGTTGGGATATTCCTTATCATATGTACAATTATTAAAACCACTTTAGAATATTTATAAGATTTAGTGAGAGCTATACAATATATTATTAAGAATTCAATCAAATTGATGTTCTTTATTTAGAGAAATGAAAAGAGGTACCAAAAAATGTTTAGTATAAAAACAAATTTTGAATAAAAATTATAAATCGTTACCTCAAAAACTAATTAAAATGTTAGAGGTAATTTTAAACGATCTTAAAAAACCTTATATTAATAATAATTTGTATGCTTCAAAATCTAGATATATGGAACATATTTAAGGATCTTGGCCCTGTTGTCTAGTACTTATTTTGTGGGATGGTGGGTGGGAGGGTGAATTATGTGGCGTGGCTTCACAATCGACCAAAGTATCCTTCAACGCCAACAAGAACAGATGGAAACCGTAGATGGCGTTAGCTACCGGGCAGGTCTTGCGGAAAAAATCACACATTGGGAAATCTCAGTTTTCTTTAGAATGAGATAAAGTTTTATGTTAATATTTTCAAAACCCCTTCTGAGATAGTGTATCGATATTTATTAATTGTTACATTGTCTTATTTTTGGTTATATATCCGCGTGTTTTCTTTTAAAAAATTTCAATTTTATCGATATCGGTCACTGTTAAAACTATAGAGGATATGTGTATATAAAAAGTATAATTTAATATACATTATTCTATTATTGACAAAACTGTTTCCGAAAACAAACTTTCAAAAAAATAAAGTTATTTTAAATAACCGTTTGTTCCCATGTCTCTGAATTCCCACGCCAAATGAAAAGAGTCAATTGCCTGTAATGTAACTGATTTGCCCCTGAAAAGTATGTGAAAGCATTGACAAGAATATCGTCCTAATTTTATAAACATATCTTATTTCATTTAAATTATGTAGTATATTAAATGGCGCTTAAAGCACTTCTTCCTCTAAGAAGGCAAAAGCCACTGATCAGTGACGTCACGCACGTGACACCAGCCAAGTCAGGTTGACAATATATATATTTCAAATAGTAACTTCCTCTTCTCGATGGTTCGAAGAGAGATTTTAAAATGTAACTTGAGTCATTTTCCGGCTCTCGAAGCTTCGAGTAGCACAGAGATGTTTTTGTCTTGTATTTTGTTTTTCTAAACTAAACCTTCTCGAAGCTTCCATTACCAAGGAATATATACAAGGGATGGTGCAACATAAAGTTAGTAGGAAGTGTTCAGTTGGCAAGTGGTTAGTTGGGAGTTGGCAGTTGGTGTCCAGAACTCACTTTGCGTCTAGCAACACCTGTCCGCGCTAGCCCGCGTATAGTTCGACATGATCTATTTTCGCATTAATTAAACTGATTCAGCAATAAAAAACATGTCAAAATGAAAAGTGTATTAATCATAATTCTGCAATAGGCGCCCATCGCGGTAACGTAAAACCAGAACGTTACAATTGGCTTCCCAACTTAGGGGCACGAATTATCTCCCCGAGATACAGCACGAATTACCTCCCCGAGATACAGCACAAGATACAGCACGAATTACCTCCCCGAGATACAGCACGAGATACCTCCCGAGGTAAGCAGTAAGCAACGCCGAGGACCGGGATAAGCAGGAAGCAGCACCGAGACAAAGCAGGAAGCAACGCCGAGGACCAAGATAAGCAGTAAGCAGCGTCGAGGACCGACAGAAGCAGCTCACCACCACCAAAGGAGACAAGGGGTGGAGACGAGTCTAAAGAAGATCACAGATAAGTCATCAACAGAAACTTAAATTAAATAGTGAAAAATATATTTATGTCATTTGTGCATTTTGGGGGTGGAACAGTATAATTTTTTTTATGATTTAAAGTAAGGGAACAATAATTAAAAAATGGCAGATTCAAATGATAATAGTGACGCTAGTAGCTATTCTGAAGAGACAGCTGAAAATAGACCTAGGAATCAGTTAGGTCTAGAACAATCAGATGAGGAAATAAGGGAAAGTGAACAGGACAATGGAGAGTCATTTGCAGAGGGAGAGAGAGAAGGAGATAGGACAGAAAAAGAAAGAAATGTTATAGTAGATGAGGAAGAAAGAGAAAAGAATAGGGAACAAAAAATGGAGCAACCCGTAGTAGATTTAACCCAAATTATGAAAATGTTACAGCAAATAGTAGCGAGTAATGAGAAAAGTAGCCAGGAAACTAATCAGAAAATAGATCAAACTAATCAGGAAATAAAAAAAAGTAGCCAGGAAACTAAACAGGAAATAGATACAAGTAGACATGAAATTAATCAAATAATATATGCAAATACCCAGGCAATTAATCAGAAAATAGATACAAATCAGACTAAACTTGAACAAATTAATAAAGAACTAAGTGCTAAAATAGAGTTAAGTAAGGAGGTTTGTGATCAGAGATTTGGTTATGTAGAGCAAAAAATAGACCAATTAGAGACGGTTCACAAAAACTTAGCAGTACAGTTAAATGAGGTAGACACAAAGGTGATAGAACAGGAAAAAGTAAAACAGATTTTGATTGAAAAGCATGAAAACTTAAGGAAAGGACAGTTCAAGTTAATGGAACAGATTTCAGCTAATAAAAATAAAATAGAAACAATAGAACAAGAATCAGTTAAAGGGTTAAAGGAAGTAGAAATTAAAGTTGGGAATCTGGACCTTCAGGTAGAACACAATGAAAAGGAAATAAATGAGGTAAAATCAGTACTTGATTTTCAGCAAAACACGAATAAAATTTTAATTAAAGAACAGATAGATGGGATCGTAAATAAGGCAGTAGAAAAACTAGATAAAAAACTTACCGATTTTGTGGTTGAAAATCAAACAAATCTAGGGGAATCTAGTAACTTACACGATACTACCAACTTATTTGCTAAGGGACTAAGAGAAACGTCATTAGCACTTATTTCAAAATTTAAAGGAAAGAGAGGAAACATTTAAGCAGTACAATATATAAATAAAGTAGAAAGAGTATTTAAAGGAGAAAGAATAAATGAAAAAGTCAAAATAGAGATATTTTTATCAGGCCTAGAAGATGAGGCAAAATCTTGGACAGATAGTATAGAGAGTGAATGGGAGACATACGAGCAGGCTAGGGAAATATTTTTGGAAAAATATTGGTCTCAAAATATGCAGGATGATTTTCTACAATTAATTTTTAATGGAAAATATAACGACAAGGATGGTACTATGAGTGAATATTTCAATAAATTTGTAACACAGGCGAAATATTTGCGATACCCAGTAGTAGAGGATAGATTGATAGGTCTTCTAATGAATCATTTTCCAACTCCAGTACAAGACGTTCTCATTAGTATAAATAAACAGAACATCAAAGAAGTAGAGAGAGTATTAATGGCATTTGACGATAGATATCAAAGAAACAAAAAAATCAATGAGCAAACAAACAGATTTAATATTGATAGGCATAGGCAATCAACAAACCCTCAATTCAAAGAAATTAATAATGGACAAGATAGGCAGAGATATCAAAATAATTATCCAATACCAGAGCAAAATAGAAAATATCCACATCCTAGAATAGAATATCGACAGGATAGGAACCAAGGACCTTCGAGGCAAATTAATTCGAGTGATCGACAAATTAATAGAAATAACAATACAGGTAACCCCAGATTCACAACCAATCAAGTACATCAACCTCCAAATTTTAATTATGTACCACCATTTTCAGGGACATCATATTTAAATGAGTACGACTCACAAAAAATATTTGATCCAGGAGGCAATTAAATAAACTTTAAATTTCGGATTATATAAATGTAAAAAATTAGCAGTTAAATTAAAGATTTAAATTTTAAATAAGTGAAATAAGGGTAACTATAATCATTTAGTCGTAGTAAGAAAAGTTTAAAATATAAATTTAAGTAAATTTAAAAAGCACAAATTCAGCGACGTAAAAGTAATATTTCCTGTGCAAGAGAAGGTTGTGCGTACTTGTAGAAATTGTAAAGTAAACAATTATAAGTAGCAACAAGCAAGGTTAGAAATAGATCATCAAACTAAATTACATCTTGCAGTAAAAAGATTAAAAGATACAGCAGAGAAACGAACCCGGTACCATGATAAAAAGATTCTTAAACCTATTGAATACGCAAATGGCCAGTTAGTTCTTGTAAAAAATCATCAATTATCATCAGCTTTGAATAAGGAAGTAAAAAAGTTCTTTTTACTATATGAAGGACCATATCAGGTAAAATATCAAATAGGTCAAAATGTATACTTAATTCAAGACCCTGAGACTCTTAAGATTAGAGGTGTTTTTAATGTCACAGAATTAAAACCCTATTATAGCAAGACATATCTAAACAGTTTTCATCTACATTAATTATAAAGGATAGGAACAGGATTTTAATTATCTAATTAAATAGTAAAATGGCTATGGAAGAGTTCGAACCTGGACCTGTAGCACAATAACTAGCAAAAATACAGGTTGAAAGAGTCACCTCTTTCTGAGGAGATACGCAGTGGTTAAAATATACTGCGTACTTACTTAGTACCACAAACAAGCAACTGTAAACACCAACTCTGCAACTGCGTGTTATTTTGAAGTGAGTAAGGAGGGTGACACACCTCAAAATATAAATTGTAAAGAAACCATAAACGAACAAAAACGAAAAGTGACACTAATCTTCTTTTTTTTTTGAAAAGGGTAGAACTAATATTTCTTTTGTCAAAATGAGAGGGGGTCCTTATTGACGTGTAACTCGGTTCTATACTTGTCTTTCAACGACATTGTCATTCCTACATCGCACTTAATACTGGTGGTCATCTATTGTCATTTCTACAACGCAAAACAACAGTCTGAAAACATCTTTTGTTGAAAAAAATAAGACAACACAAACTGACTTTGGCCATGAAAGATAAAATTACTTTTTTTTTTAGTTCAATAAGTCAAGAGTCAAACCCGGTACATTAAGTATAAAATCTATAAGCATAAAAATATAAATTCTTATCAATTTAGATTAATAACATTTGGACTTAGCATAATTTTAGAAAGTTGTATAAATCAAAATAGGAGAACAGATATGGAGGAGGCATGAAGCATGAAGCATGCAAGGGATAACATCGGATAGAAGGTTAGGTGAGGGCTTGGATAAGTTTGTCAGCTGGAGGAGCGTGAGAACCTGAAATCACACGAGGAGAGATTTGGGTCTAAGTATATTCTAAGAGTAGGTCATAATTTTTGTTAATTGTAAACTATTGTTTAGGTAATAATTTGAATAAAAATTAGGCTAACAGGGCAATTTTGAGTTTAAAAAATTTATAATTTCAATTTAAGAGGAAAGTTAGGAAGTTTTATTAATTAATAGACGATCTTGGAAATCTGAATAAATATATTATTTCATCAATGATGCATTTTTTTATAATCAAGATAAGGATTTTAATATTTAGGTGGGGGTTGTTTTAATTCAATTAATTAAATGGCAATAAATTCAACGATTTTGATTCAGATATTAAAGGCGTCACAGAGTAGGCTGATATAAGCTGAAGAGTAAGATCTAAGATATCTAGAGAAATTAATTTAGATATGCACTTGAGTGCTTATTACAGTATGTTAAGGTGAGTGGAAATAAGAGCGAGTAGTCTTGTTTAAAAGCATTTTTTTCAGATAGTGGAGTTGAGGTCTTTTCATTGAGGTATATAGGTTGAGAAAGTGGAGTTGAGGTTTTTTTTCAGATATGGTCTTAGCTATGGGCAAGCCATGATCTAGATTAATTAATCGTCGTTATGAGTTTAAGGATGGCCCGAGGGCATCTAGCAGCGTTGAGGAGATTAGGTTTATTGAGTGAGGAAGTTGAGGTTTATTGAGTAAGGTGTATTAAGCCATGAAGAATAGTTTCATTTTTATAAGTGGTGAGTCAAACGGATCACCAAAGTTCAGGTAGCAGGTATTCACAAACATAGAGTTAGCACAACGCAACAAATAGTCAGTTATAATAAATGAGGCAGAGGCTTAAGCTTTCCACTAAATAATATGCGATAAATATCCAATGGTTAGTTCTGGATTAAAATTTAAAGATATTGAGGAGATTGTGAAGAAGTTTAAAAGGGTATTCTGTGATTACGTGATGTAATAATGCTAATGTATTAACAAGGATGAAGGCTAATTAGGGTGTTAGACCTAATTAGGCTACTATAAAAGATTTTATTATAGTTTTATTTTTTAAATGCCTAAGGCTAACAGGCAATAGTCAAAAGATTGTAATCAACAGAAAGATGCAGGTAAAGATTTTTTTTTCAATAATGTGAAATTAATTATTCAATTAAGAAGGGGAAAAATAATTTTCAATATTTTATAATGGTGTGATATATAATTTCATACTGATTTATAACGTGCTTTATGATTCCAAGATTATCGTCTATATATTTCAAGTATTTTAAATTTGTTTTGAGATTAGGTATCCTCATGAATAAATAAAGATTTTGGTAAGGTGATTCAGATGTTCTATTATTATCCTTTCTCTGTCCGAAACAATGTAATTATATTATCTTTTAAGTAATTGGGTTTATTTTGTAAATTCTTTTTTGTGTCTTTAAGCTAAGTACTCAGTAAATGTATTTCAAGTGATGGCTCATATAGCGAATTTGGCAGTCAGGCTTTTTAAGGGTATGTGTAGCATTAAGAGTGTTTGTTAAGTATATTATTATAATAATAGTAAAAGTGGATCCGTGAAGGATCGTCATCATAATACTAATAATTAAAAGTGGATCCGTGAAGGATCATTGAAATAAAAAGTGCAACGAAGTGTTTAAACCAATAAATGATCAAAAGACACTTTGATTAGTGACAATTATATTCCATTTTTTATTAAAA